>CM063106.1:21787500-23037500 GCA_031841125.1 Acanthococcus lagerstroemiae | reverse complement strand
CGTCCTTATTTTCATACCTAGTGAGTGCTTGCATATCAGGTGCTTCAGGAAATAAGGACAGCTATAGCTGCAGCTCGAATTTTCAGGGCATAATGTTATCGTCCATGTACCGTAATGAACAGGCTTAAATTCGTCAAGATTTTTCCACTCACCCTCTTTAACTGTGAAATTATGCACAATATTGACGTTCGCGAATTAGCGTGCATTTCTATCAGACTTGACGTTCTACTCTATCAATCTGCTGTTCAAAATTTATCGTGCAAGTCTATACTTATCGTGACTGCAAAACGATTTTTTTTTTAAACTTGCGATTATATTTTCCCCGTAAGGAACACCCTAATTCTCACAGAGATGGATTTCAGGGTGTTGATCTTTAAAAGTGATAAAAAATACTCAAAGGAATCAATATTTTTTCAATTTTTCAAAAAGTTTTCAAAAATTGTATTTTGGACGACCTTGGGAAGGGGTTTGTGGGATTGAACCTTTTTGTAGAGCCTTCCCCCTCGCTTCCCTCCTAGAGAAGTGGTCACGCTACAGGCCTCCTGTGGTCATTTTTCAAGTGGGATGAAAAATTATTTTCTGTGCGTGAGTTTGAGACCTGTACACTGGAAATTCCATACGCGGGGATTGAAAAATTATTCTAAAGAAATAATATGGTATGAAGAGAACAATGACGCGATATTGTCATAATTTATGAGTCATCGGATTAATACGCATACCTATACCGACCTACCTAAACAAACCTAAACAATTATTTGATGGTTTTATACTTTACTCGAAAGAAGGCTATAGTTCTGGCCTGAGCAACCGTTTCCAGTTTAGGGGCCACATTTGTCACGCTCATAACCCTCTTAGCACTTCGCGAGTTGCATTTAGGATTAGGTCACAGAATCAATTGCAGATTAAAATTTTCCAAAAACGGTTGGTCCAAGAAATCAGTATTTCAGAACCACGAAAAACTGTTCAGAAGATACATTTTTTTACGGACGTTGGGGGTCGTAAAATGTCAAATGAATCTTGAACACTCTGAGTCGTAAACAAGCGCTCTAAAGTATCCTAAACAAGTCTAAGAGATTCTTAAATGAAGCGTTCTAGTTAATTGCATGGGCGAGATTGAAGAATTCTAGCTAGTATATAAAAATTGCTGCCCTGAAGAAATCTACATCAAGACTGAGATGATATTCCCAATACTTAGACCTTTGTCTTCATAATGTCGCCCAATTATGGCACAGTGTTTGAAACGAAGCTTGGTAAAGTTTAATACGCATTTTGTCAACGGTAGCGGAAAATTATTTTTCCAGGAGGTAGTGGGGTCAGAATGCCGGCCAAAATAATGGCTTATTACATCTTTTAAAAATTGGACGTAAAACTGCCATTTTCCTCGCATTATTGAGGATGGAAAGTTGCAACTTCATGTCGAAAACACTCCCAGAACTCTGGATCTCACCTTGATTTGAGAATCTGAAGAGTGAGACCATTTTCCATGTTTTTCCTTCTATTTTTCGACCTCATAATTTTTCAAGTTGACAAAATGGACACTTGGTATTTGAAAATTGCCTCCGTACTTCCTTGGTTGAGAAAAGGCGTAAAGCTCAAGGGCTCGTTGTTAGAAATATGATGATTAGTTGAAATAATAAATGATACTTACCTAAATACGAGACCTTACGCAGTAAATAAATTTACTTCTCGATTGTAAATATGAGATAAGATTAAGCGTGAAATGTTTGTTTGAAGAAGTCGGCTGACATTAAGCAAAGACTAATGCTTAAAATATGGCAAATAAGAAATTTTTGTGCGACTTCATAAATTAAGCAAAACCAGCGTGACGGAGTTTCATCGTGAGCTTTCGCCTTTCGTATAATTTTGTTGGCGAACCTCGATCCTTTCATAAATTTGTAATAATCCTGTTTCACATAAATGAAGCCTATCGTCATTCTCCAATCTTTCAGAATATTACCAGGTTCACTCACACTCAGAAATGGACACTCATTTTCATCTAGATAGCTAATTTTTGAACGATGTTTTTTTTGCTAGAAGGGAGAAGAATAGGAGACGGGAGCATCAATATTCCCACTAAAATCTAGCAACTTGGAGAAACGAAAAAAAAAGTGGTTATGGTCCTCAATTTTTCATTTTAGTCGAACATTTACTGTATTGTATGTATATCTTCTCTCAACTCAAAATTTCCAAACATCACAGAAAAAAAAACTTTGATTCGGAGTTTCCCAACTCCGCCTGATTGAAATTGCAAATTTTCCCAACTGCTGAATGAAAAATGGCCTGAAATACACGCCACTGGATCTTTTAATCAAAATCCGTGGTATTTTACAATTGCTATGTAATTTGCCGATCATGATCTTAAAGGATTGTGAAGCGTGAAAAACTAAACACTTTGAACAGTATCTAGAAAAAATGAATTCAAAGAGGTCTGTAAAAAGAGCCTAAAATATTTCAGAATTAGGTCCTCTTTTCTGAACCAAACAAAATACAAATCAAATCTAGAAAAATAATAATTGAGGAGTACTTTTTCAAAACGCAGTAAGCCTATGTTTTATATACTTAAATGTATTTTCTTTTGGAATCGGACGATGGAACCTCCAACTCATCAGTATCTTCTCTTTTTTGAATTTGGATAAAAACCGTTGGCGAATATTTTCGAAAATGTGGTCGAAATGGGTCAAAAAATGACTCTAGCTCAATTTTGATAATGGATTCGAATTCGTCTCGAAAAATTGAGATAACACCATTTTTTTATCATTGTTTGGCAAACAGTCAGTACTTCAACATGATCTTTGTTCAAAGTGATTTTGATGATTCGAGCTGTGGAAAAATTTACCTGTTTTGGGCGTGATCATTCTTGCATTTATCAAAGTCCATCATCAAAATCGAAAAAGTAAATACTTTATGCGATTAGTTTCGAACATTTTGTAATTGAGAGTTCAAAAGACATACTGAGGAACATTTTTCGAATAATTAACAGATGATTAAGTCGCTACTTATCGAGTGCGGATCCTGGGAATTGGAAATGGAGTCTAGTTGCAGAATTGATTGTACCTTAGTACTATCATTATGTTTCTTGATTTCAGGTAGTTAGGCAGTCCATTTGAGAGTCGCAGAACATAAATGATGAAATTCAATACAGGGACGTAGCGAGGAGTTTTTTCTGGAGGGGGCAAAATTGTTAAATTCCCAACTGACTCAACTCAAATTTCCAAGTATCAAAATTTGTTTATATTAGCTTAAAAAACAAACTTTTGACTTGTTGAATTTTCCCAACTATTGATCCATCCAATAAAATTTCTCAAATTTGGCAGAGGCTGGGGGCAACTTTCCCCCATTCTCACTCCCTTCATTTTCGCCCCTAATTCAATATATGGGAGGGGGAAAAATTGATTAATATTCGCTCCGATTTTATTCACCAATGATTAGGACTAATGTTTTATTTCTCTGGTTACATTCTTTAGTTTTTCATTCCGAGTAGCTTTTTTGGCATTTCTATGATTTTTGTTTTCTTTTATTACAATAAATAAAGTGAAGATCACTTTCTTCGTTTCATTCTGTCAATTTTAGATGACTTTATGTATTTAAATTGTGCCAAACATTGGTAGACCAACAATTGGCAAATTTTAACATATTTTCAAAAATTTGCAGAAAATAGTACTCGAGTTTGACGTCGGTGGCACGTGTCAGTGAAACTCATTCCTGATGGAAAACACTACCACGTGCAACGATTAAAAATGGAAAATTCTGCAGACCAATAAGTGGCAAC
This sequence comes from Acanthococcus lagerstroemiae, assembly GCA_031841125.1. NCBI lineage: Eukaryota > Metazoa > Arthropoda > Insecta > Hemiptera > Eriococcidae > Acanthococcus > Acanthococcus lagerstroemiae. The sequence continues at coordinate 23,033,731 of CM063106.1, read as the reverse complement.
AGTTGCCAAAGTTTGATTTTTGGACCCTTCGTAGGATGCTTGCGGATTAATCTGGAGGGGGGAGAGGTTGATAGCAGCGCTATCTTATAATATGTTGTAGAGGAAGAATGAAAGTATCCATCAATTACAAAATATTACAAAATCAACTTTCCCATGTAATTAGAGCTCGAGATATGACTGTTTAAAAAACTCGACCAATGGCACTAGTCAATAGTCTCTTGAGTTATGAATTAACAACAAAAACAAAATATAAAAAGATAAATTAGAAAATACTTTAAATGAAACAGAAAAAATTTCTGACAAGATTGAAAGAACCCATTTATTTCAAATATTAAAATAACTGAATACGTCGGCTATAATAATTATTAAATAGTTTCAAAAACTTGGTTTTATCGATTGAATTCATTACATTTTTTTCAAATGCCAAGTATAGTAAAAATCTTTCCGTTGTCATGCTTCTTTTTTGATGCTTATTATCAACCAAGAGCAGAAACGGAGTTTTCGCAAATAGCAGTACTACAACCAAATGGTCTGTAATTGCCAGTTATGCGTAAGTTTCTGGGGAAACTTCTTTTAGTGGATACAACAGGATTATAGGTCTAGAATTTCCAGATCTTTCGTTTGTTTGTTTGTTTGTTTTTTTTTGTCTGGACTTATGTAATTTCTAGTCAGTTATTTCTTTTAGTGCTGGAATTTTCGTATCAATTTTCTTGAAGAAATTTTATTTGGTTATATCAGTTGACTAACTTTCAGAAGCTCCATGGGCAGAAATTAATTCTTGATTTTCAGAAAATCTGGCTTGAAATTTTTTAAAGCAGACCGGCCAGACAGTTTTGTAGGTATCTACGTGTCTGTGTATACTTTGCTTATAACGTCAACAGCATTTTGGCGGATCCAAGGGAGGGCATGGGGTACATGCCTCCCCTCCCTGGCTGAATATTTTAAACGCAATAATAAAGAAAAAAGGAATAAAAATGATGAATTGTACGTTCATTACACGCCACGAAGATCACCACCGCTACTGTACCCCCCATCGCCTCTTTCTAAATCCGCGCCTGGTCAACAGCTAAAAGATTCCTCCTTATATGGTAAAAAAATCTAATTTTCTCTTTCTCATATTGGCCCGTGACCCATAAATTCATATTTACACTTGGTGGAGCATATGGCGATGCACGCATGTCAAAGTGGCTCCCCAGACAACGCACCCCTGGCCCCGAAAACTACCCTTTCGAGTATCGTATCAGTGACCAGAGGGACCATTAATTCGTATTTAAATATCGTCTTCTTTCACTAAACCCCCCTCCCCACGGGTAGATCACATGAAATATTCGACTTGGGCCCATGAAAATATTTTTTTTTCAATTTTTTACTTTCCCCTCCATTTTTTCTTGAGTTTTTTAGCATTTTGTTTTGACGTGTAAAACCAATAATTGAAGAAATAGTCGTAAGTAAGGGGGCTCAGATTGGTCAAAGGAGGCTCCGCTCCATTAGCCCTCCTAGTTACAGACCTGAACTTCGAGAGGAAGGAATTCGGTTATAAGGTGAATAGTAGTACACCGGATTTTTTTTCAGTATGAAAAGGAAAAGCGTGTATATTTGCATATTTCTTTTGATGTGCAAAACAAACAATTTAAGAAATCATTGGAAGGGGGCTCCACCCCCTTAGCCCCCCTAATTACCGGCCTACACTTCGAGAGGGAAGAATTCAGTTATAAGTGCACCAGATATTTTTTAATATGAAGAAGAAAGGTATGTATAGTGCATATTTCTTTTGACGTGCAGGACAAACAATTGAAGCAATCGTCGGAAGGGAGCTTTGCCTCTTAGACCCCCAGGGACGTAGCAAAAAGTTTTTTCTGGAGGGGCAAAAGTTGTTAAATTTCCAACTGACTCAACTCAAAATTCCCAAGTCTCAAAGTCTCAAAGTTTGTTTATACTGGCTGAAAAAAAATGAAAAAAAACCTTCTGGCTTGTTGGATTTTCCTACTTTTGATCCATCTAATTAAATTTCCTAACTCCAGTGGAGGATTGGGGGAAGGCTGTTCCTTGTGCCGGGCCCCTAATTACTGGCCTGAACTTCGAGAAGGAAAAATCCAGCTATAAAATGAACAGTGCACCCGATTTTTTTTTTAATATGAAGAAAAGGGCATGTGCGAGTAGATGTGCATACCAAGTTTCTAGATTGTGCATGTGCGAGGGTATGACGATTTTTTGAAAATGATGATTTTGCCATATTGTTATTCTCAGGAGAATCGGGCCACTCGCCCCGTTATCAAATTCTCCCTAATTCTTGGCTAAGGAAGCTTTCAGAGAGCAAAAAGTAAAGGCAGAAAAAGCCGAAAGAAGAAAGAATGTCCTGGCCATTCTGTTCGGGGGAAAACCTGTCAACTTGAGAAGGCAATGCTTGCATTTGCCCTACTAGACACGATGGATCTGTCGCAAAAATGTTTAAGGATCTCATAATACATTCTTCATTGGAGCAAATATTCACAGTACTTTCTGGCGAGTTGGCTCGAAATCAGATAACTATTTTAATATTGATCACCGATAAAAATGTGACCTTTACTCCATTAAACTCGAGGTAGACACCAACGAGTCTAGGTCCGCATTTCAGTAAAAGCACGGCTAGTATTATACATCCTGGATCCTGTCTAGGTCTACAGTCCGCAGATACTCGAAACTTCTATTCCGCTTATTCCTCCTGCTAAAAGAGTATCGCAGATTCCGGACGATTAATTTCGTCGTACATCATTTCAACTCTCTCGAATGTGGATCCGCATGGCATGGCGAGATTCCAGGCGAATTTCAGACAAAAAATCTCGCCTAGCTCTGTGCGCTTTGGCTGACTTGACGGAACTCGACTTGTTTTCCGTCACGAGCAAATGGCCCATACCTGTACAGTATAACAATTCCGGCGTTATTCATTACCGATTGGAAAAAAATGTTTAGAAGCAGAAAGGCGCGAGCTTCCACGAATCATAAATATTGATGAGCGTGAAGTTTACCGTTCCACTGTTTCGAAGGCCGGAAAAATTAGAATAAATCCGCGATATCTGGTAATCATCAGGCTCCCCGGGGCATTCACGTTCGTTAACCATTGGCTTCCATAAACGTACGCATAAGTTATGGTCGAACGAGTACAAGAAGTACACCTATAATAGCGAATATAGGTATAACTTTCAACAGCCCAATATGCCATCTTCACGAGGCGAGATACGTGTCTGTCGTATTATCTGGGTAAACAAGCGGCGAATGTAGGTAATTATCAGTCGAGTAAATTCAAACTTACCTACCGAGTAATCATTGATTGTTTTGTGGAACGAAGGTAAAGCTGAAACTGAAAAATTTTACCTTGAAACTGTATGGCAATAAGTTTGAAATATCTTCGTACACGATGTGTTTCTTCGAACTGAGTACAAGAAAATTCTCGCCGCCGTAATATCACCGCAAATTCTTACCCGGTTGGTGGCACGCATGCTGAAAGCCATTTGAGAGGATTATTCACAACCTGAACGTACATAATGGCTGCGGCGGATTCTGAAAAATCCTTCAGGAAGTCGAGATGGAGGGACACCGACTGAAGTTGAAAATGCAATACTCTCTGTTATAGTGTAATTTGCCTCGACATTCTGACCGCTACCGAATAGCCTTCCTTCGACTGCCTCCGAATCGTATTCTCAGATTTTTTTTACATTCAACGTGCTCCATGCAGGCCGGGAGCAGGGGGGCAACGCCCCGCCCGGCGCAGTCATTTGCCTTCCCCCTGAAAAAATCGGAAACAACTTTTTGCACTTTCTATTTACCCCAGTAAGATTAGAATAAACTGGGGTAGAATTTTTTTTATTCTATGCGTAGAATACACCATGTAGAATGAATAAGTATTCTACACTTTTTTGGGGGGAGGTGGTTAATTTTTTATCGTGAATAATTTTTTAAATTTTCGAGTCAAAGGACAAATTTTTTCGCATCAAAAAGCAATTTTATTGATAGAGAAGGGGAGTCGTTTATTTTTTATTTTTATGTTTTATTTAAAGAAAAAACTAAGTACCTATTTTTTGGGGTATAGGTTGAAATCCTTACGGGAATTAACATCGATTTTTGGAATTTGAACTTTAGTCCATGGGAGTTCCCATGTTTCTGTCGCAGATTTGGCTTGTTCCTGGTATCATTTCCCTCTCCTTCGTTGATTTTAAATTTCAATTTTGTTCCTATTTTCAGATTATATATTGTCTGAAACAGAGGTTCCGGGGTCGCTAAGTTTATTTTTGGAGTTTTCCTCTCCCCTTATTCTTTGGACTCCGCGAGGGGCTAAACTGCAATCATTCGAGTTTCCAGTGTTTTGAGTCGCTGACATAGAAATTAAAATGTGGCATAGTGCAGGAAATACGATCCCACTTTGTCAATCTAGTTTTTAAAATGCAGAAATTTTTGTGAATCGGTCAAAATTGTCAAAATTCCAATTCGTGACGATTTCAGTACGATAAACCCTCTTCTTTCGAATAGCTGTATCAATTTTTCTTTGTCTGCCTTCGTTCTGCTTTACCTCCACCCAATTCAGTTTTGTTATCACTGGAAATTGAAATCTTTCATTTCGTATTAGTTTTCTAGAAAGGTCCCACCTTACTGGTGAAATTCCTTATAAAATTTCGGGCAAAATGATACCTCGCGGAGCTCTCTAGCTTTATTTGTCTCAAAGATATGTTACTTTAACTTTTTCTTTTAAAAAAATTGCGTTTTTTCAAAAGTAGATTTTTTAAATCTCAATTTTAAACAGTCACATCTCGACGAATTTTGGAGTTACGGAGCTTCGCAAGGTCTCATTTTGTCAGAAATTCCATCAGGTATATTCCGGTAATAACTCAATATTCACAAAGTGGGACCTTATTCCCTGCACTGCCACATATGCTGAAAATACCAAAAACTAACCAACATATATCTATATCAGGGTAGTCCTCATTGTCGACTACTTATGGATCACCTTTCAAATCAATTCTATATGTTGAAAAAAAAAAAAAAAAAGTTTTTGCAAAATTAGAGTAGAATTAATTAGGGTTAGTTTTGCTACCAGCAGGTCTTCTTATGGGAATTAACATTGATTTTGAGAATTTGAGATTGTTACACAACTAAGGTCTCTCCATATGAGCCTAAAAGTTGTCATTAAAAAAAAAAGGGCTCCGATGGTGGTTGAATCCATTTCTAAGCTCATGTCCCCCTCCTTTGAACTTGTTAGATGCCACCAAAGAGTTTTTTAATTATTCAAATTTTCAAGTTCATTACGTTAATTACAGGGTTTCTTGGAATAGTGAATCTATTTCTGAGATTCTTACCCCCTTCTCTTGACTCTTCAGGCACCATGGGGTCTAATCTCCAAATTACTCCAATTGCCAAGTTCTTTATATTGAAAACTGAGTTCAGTGATTGACTGAACTGTTTTTCGGGATCGCAATTCATCAGACACCGCAGGGGGCTAGCCTTGAATAATCTCTCTATACACATGTGAATTACAAGATAATTCTTTTTTCAAGGGTTCGAGGGAGGAAGTGAAAGACCCCAGAAATGAATTCAGTGACCCATAAAATCCTGTTTTCGATTAAAAGAATTGGGAAATTGGAGTAATTGGAGATTAATCCCCTGAGACATCTGATAATTTGAGAAGTATGAAAATGAAATAGACTCAGCGATTAAGAAAAACACCCCCATAAATGAATCGGTTAGAACCACGAGGGGTTGAGTCCAAAAATCGCACTTTTCAGGAAGCGAAAAAAACTGTTTTATTCGAAAATTTGAAATTCGTGGAATACGTCCTTCAGGGTGGCGGTAGAGGGCCACAAGAGACAACTTGTAAGCCCGGTCCCGTCGAATAAAATTTTGATTGGCCGGAGCAGGGGGGGGGGCTCAAAGATTTTGGACCTAACCCCTTTTGGTTCTAACGATTTTTTTTTTCAGTTTTACGGCTCGAAATTGCCCCCCCCCCCTTTTGTAGCAAGACGTAAAGGGGCCACTTTAGTCTTGGTCCCATTCCAATCGAGCAGAATCCCTGCTTGTAAGAAAAAAAGTTCTGAAGCTGTATTCGAAAATTGCGATTTCGTTTTTGAAAATAGCTCTTTTTAGGTATAAAAATGCAAAAAGAGGGGGTGGACTTTTTTATTTATTTTTATTTTTTACACTAAAATACACCATTTGCAAACAATTTCTGGAAAAAATCAATTTTTTGAAAACATGATATTACAAAAAATTCACAGAAAGCGATGTTGCCAAAAAGCACTTTCCCAGCTGTTTCACGAAATTTCGACAACACCAGCAGATCCGCGATACTTCAATACCCCATAATCCGTGAAAAAAACAAAAACGACCAAAGTGGACTTAACCCCTTTTGGTTCTAACCGATTCAAACGTAAACAACTTGCAAATTGGGATAATTGAAAATTAGACCCATGTGGCACCTGCAGAGGTAAAATGAGAGGAAAAAGTCCTTCAAAATGGGTTCCGCTTAAAACCAGTAATAATTTGAGCCTCATTAGAAAAGATGGCAGTTGTGTGAATTCCCATGAAAATTTCAACCTCCTGACGGCATTTGTTACTCTTATCTGATTTTGCTCAAAAGTTTCGAAAATTTGATCTAGAAATATGAAACCGATCCAAGGAACATGCCCGCCTAAAAATATGATATTTTTTCACGAAGAATGAATAAGGACCACTTTAGTCTAGACACATCTGGAGATAGTCCCGTAGCATTCATTATACTATTCCAAAGAGCACATTGAAGCAAGAAACCACCTTTTCACTTACATAACCTCAGTAATCGAGAACAAAAATAAAGAAAAGGCTCCCATAAGTCCATATCGACAAAATAAGACCTTATTCCTTGCACTGTGCTATACAAATGACTGAACATTAGCCCCCAGTAGAGCCCAAAAAGTAAGAAGGAGGGGGAAGAGAAGTCAAAAAATGGATAACGATTCAAAATTTTTTCATTCAGGCATAAGTAATGTAAAACTTGGAACAAAATTGAAATAATTTTCAATTTCTGTGACTGACAAAAAATGATGGGGAAGGAGAAAAAGACCCCTGGAATGAATTCTGAGACCGTGAAATATTAATTTCAGAAAGAGAGCGAATCTCAATCTTATATGAAAGGGCTCCTGCTCGACTGAAGCTCAAATTACTAAAATCAATGTTAATTCCCATAAGCAAGAGCGTAACTAAGTCATTTTTTAGGGGGGGGGGGAATTTTGAAAAAATCCCAACTTTTTGTAATGAAATTCCCAACTTTTTTAACAAAATTTGCGACTTTTCGTTTGTTTTTTTTTTAAATTTGAGAAATGGTGTAAATTACAAAATAATTAAGTACAAAAGAAGTGTATTTGGCATCAATTCGAATTTATCAAGTTCCTCATTTTCCCAAAAGAATATAAAATATTGACTTATAAAAAAACTTCAATTTTCCAATTTTAGCGTTCAACAATTATAAATTTCCCAACTTTTACTGTTTCAAAACACCTGGGGGAGGCTCCCCCCCTAGTTACGCCCCTGCCCATAAGTACTTCAACTTTCTTGAGACACGGATTGCTCTTCATCAATTTTTCTTCAACTAGGTTGTATAATAATTTTTTTTCTTTTTGTATTCGAATCGATCTAGGGGTTAGGCAAACCGAAAATCAAAAGTTGCAGAATAAGGATCAGCCTAATATGCCTAAAGATATATATTTGTATATGTGCCTTCCAACTTGAAATTTAAAAAATAGTAAAATATTCCCCTGGGGTGCGTACCTGATAATAGACATACAGCAGAGCTTTTAAGTTACTTATTGCCCCCACAGGTGTAAAGTATAGGTAGTTAAAGCAGGGGTCACAGAGATCGAAAAATTCAATAATAATGTAGATTTGCCAGGAATAGGAATGAATGGGAGCGTCTACAGGAGACCTTTGCCCAGCCTGGGTCAGGGAAGGAACGAGCCCCACTTTGAGGCCGCTAATTCATTATAGTTATTATATACCAATATTGTTTATATATTCCCTCAAATAAAGGTTATTGAACTTGAATGTAGATTTGAAAGATTATTAGGTTTATATTACATATTATCGGATCCTCTCATCGAGTTAATATTTATAAAAGAAAATCATTCCCTTTTTTTTTAGGAGGAAAAGGGGGGAGATGTTACTTCGAGCAGAGATGCGGGAAGACAGAATCTTTCGCATCAACTATTTTCAGTAGGTCCTTGATTTTCTGACCTGACCATGCAACTGGAGATGAGGTAAAGTGGTACGCAATGGTACATGGTACACAGTGGCACAGTCGAATTTTCCCCCAAACTAGTAGCGCAGTCTGCACGAAAAAATTATGAAAGTTGTATCATTCTATCTCATATCCAAGTACTTTGTCGATGGCGGAGTCAGAATCAAAGTTATCTTGGTGGGGGAAAAAAAAAAGAATTTCGTATTTTAAAGTTCCATACCCAAAAATCTTTTTTGTGTTCTGATGTTCGATGTTTCAAAATTGTATGTGAAAGAGGAAAGCTTGCTGCACGCAATGATGTTAATTTTGTTGAAAAAAGTGATTTGAGCAACCCTCAGGTGCAAAGTGAAACAGATAAGTTATGGTGGGACAGAATGGCATACCTCTTAATGGTGGACACTGACACTGTTTGATAAGACATGCAGAAAAAACAAAGGCACTTGAGCGGCATACAATTTATTTATGGTTCACGTGAATTTGTATCCCTGTAAATGTAATTAGGGTAATTACATAATTATCGTAAAAATGGGTAGAACGTCGTTGGCTCGAAAAACTACGAAAAGAGCCGTAACATAATATTATCAATTTTGGTATTGATTTATCACTTTATAATGTTTGATAAACATAAATAATTCAAGTTTATATGCATAAAACTTGTCTTTTGAATACATTTTTATGCATGTGTCATGGTGTACCACGAGGTGTGCCACTGTGTACCCAAAGTGGTTCATAATGGCACAGAAATTTGAATTTTCATTTTTTTATTTTATTGTAGCTTGTGATATAATCGCTCAAAATTCTTCATATTTTCAGCAAATATGAACAAAAGATTTAGCTATACACTGAGGGGGGAAAAAAATGGAAACCAAGAATAAATTTAAAGGAGAGTTACTGGGCAAAAGGTGGTTTTTGTCACTGTGCACCACCTTGCCTTAATAATTATGGCTGGACTATCTAAGAAAAGAAGAATTCTATTTTCTATATTTTGCTTCCACGTAGGTGGTAAAATTTTGTGAGGGGATCTCCTCTTTTGTTGGGACCTTGTTCGGATACTCCATACACGCAGAACTCTATCAAGAAAAATTATACGTAGCAGATATCATATTTCCAACTTTTAAACGGTGTTCTCAAGCCATAAGTATAAATGCGAATTCACTTATTAGTTATCTTATCTAATGTGGTACACGATGTCACAGTCAAGGCATCAAGAAAAGCAGCGATGAGATCACTTTTCGTATCGCCTTTAAAGATTCTCGGAGTAAATGGGGCACTCGGACTACATTCGTTCGGAAAATTGGTTGTGCTCCTGATTTTCGTACTAAATTGCCAGCCGGTCAATCACGCTATTCGAGGCAGTCAGTAATAACTAATCGATTATTTCCTCTATTCAACGTGGCACAGTCCATAATAAAAAGTATATTAACGTATACATTGCACGCAAATGCAATATTCGTACTTCAAAATGACTTTGTGCGACAACACATTAATTATCTCAGATATGAATACTAACGGTTGATAAGAGGTCTTTAAATCTACATAAGATGATGCGTTCACAGAGATGCAGCTTTTTGGTCGGAGAATTGTCAGGTTAACGAGCGTTCACGCACCAAATATCAAAAAACGAGGAAGAAGAGCATGTCGCGTGTGCCATCTTCTCGATTCTTATATTTGTATCGTCTTATTTCGTATATTATGTTCGAGTTCCTGCGAAATAGGAAGTGGTCGGGATACAAACAAACTGATAGATAAATGACATTCTGAGGAACTGACCGTGACTTTTTTGTAGATGGTGGAGCATCCTAATTTTTCCAACTGCGAATATCTATTTTGTCACCAATCTTAAAACCATCCAGTAGAAAGAAAGAGAGCAAGAGGTCAGAAATACCTACCAGGATATTTTTTTTTAGTAGAAGGGACAAGGGAGGGTCTGGTCCCCAAAATCTGTTCATAAGTTCCTGATTTACATATTCGGTCAAGACCAAGAGTGACTGGAATCTTAATAGTTCAGTTTACTTGCCAGGCTCGGTATCTGCAAAATGGATTTCAACGCATCGACCCCCATTGATGGAATCAAAGCTATCAAGACTTTCTTGTCGGAGCTGGAGCCGGAACCCAAAAAAAGTTATTCAGCGGAGTCAAATCTGCTCTGCAGCCAACCTGGAACGTCTTTGGATTTGATGCCAGCTCTGCGGGTCCCTGACTACGATCGAGTGCAAAATCCACGATACGTATTACGAAACTTTTAAAATGGCTGTACCTAAACGTCTTAATCGACCTCCCAAGTTTGGACTTCGCCATATCATGCTGCCGACAACGCGACTCATTATTTATGCGCTTTGCCCTTCAGCTCGGCCATGTTATTTAGTTGGCTATTTTCACATTCCATTCGTTTGCTGCCGGCACATCGCGCCGTTACCGCGGGTACTTCCAAAGTGCCGTCTAAGTTCACAATTACCTCTTACCAACTAGATTTTGCATAACATCATCGTCCAGCAGCGACGGCTCTGGAAATACGCGGCCGTTCCTCTCGCTGTAATGCGCGGCTCGCAGCCGAAAGCCGAACGTGTCTTACGTTGAACCGTGTGCGTGAATGTACGTGCACGGAGTGAGGATTTCGGTTACGTGACCAGCATCACAATATCCGTATTAAATATTTCGAGTGACTTCGAATCGAGGATGTTTTGGCGAAGCGATATGCCCTTTCGCGGAACGAAATAAAAGTACAGGTAATTGATACAGCGTAGGAAGTTCCATTACGTCTGACTGGAATCGCGAACAATCAAAATCAGTTGTATCTGCGATGCCAGGCATAACATGGCCTGACTAGATTCCAGACTTGGTCTATGTTGGGGATGGATAAGATCATACAGATCATAGGGAGCAAAGAGATCATAATCTGAAGATTATCTCTTTATTGATAAAGAATCTCCCCGTCCTTACTCTCTCCTCCTTCTCCACCACCGAAGAAAAAACTTTATGATACGTTAAACTGTACATACCTCTGAATTTCGTTTAGCCATCTTGTATTAAACCTTCTTCTATTTCTTTTATTGCTTCTAGGTATCCCTTGGGTAGTCAGCAAGCACATCTCTCCCGACCTCCCCTGGTTATATGGCCTGCATACTTGAACTTGAGTTTCCTGATCTGGTACCTAATATCTCGGATTTTGGCTTTATTTACAGTTTTTTTAATACTAATTTTGTCTTTAATTTTGGTTTTCTACATACGCCACATCATTGAATGCTGTGTTGTTTTAAGCTTGAAAACTTGTTTTTTGGTTAATGGCCATGCCTGACATCCGTATCCCAATACTGGCATTATACCATGGGCGTAGCCAGCAAGAGGCAAGAGGGGCAATTGCCCCCCCCCCAGATTTTGAAAAAATTATGTTACAGTGCTCACAAGATTATTTTCGAATATTTAAAGCTAACTGGATAAGATTCGTAGAAAATAGGATGAGCCTAGACACCTAGATGCTAGACAACGAAAATGTGTGACTGGCCAATATAATTCTAAACTTTGCCCCCCTTTGGAAAAAGTTCTAGTAACGCCCATGCATTATACACATGTCTAGAACCTTCATTTCTGTATTAATTTCATGTTGCTTTTGAGTATGTATTTTTTCGCCCAAAATGGTTTCCAAGAATTAGATATTCTTGCACTTATGTCCTTCGATGCTCCCCCCTCGAAAGAGATGATTTGTCCTAGATATCTGTATTTGTCCACATTGTTTATTACTAGGTTGCCTATTTGGATACGAGCTACATGTTTTTCATTGGTCATTATTTTGGTTTTCATCTCGCTCATGCTTAATCCCACTTTCGCGCATTCTTGCTTTATCTCATAAATCAAATTTTTAATTAAATTCAGGAATTGAAAAAGGTTATTTCCAAAAATTTGAATGAAAAACTGCGATATTTAATTTTAAAAAAATCAAAGTAATCTATATATTAAAAGAAACTAATACCAGTTCGTCCGGCCGTTCTATCCGGCCGATTTGCTTCATATTTTTTTAATGAAAGGTATTTATATTTATGTAGATATGTCATCAAGTATTGGAATTCACTTAAATTGGACCCTACTTAAGTTAGGGAAGTATTAAATAGCACGAAATAAAAAGTGTGATTGAACGAAATGTGAAGCCACGAATAAAAAAGTTTAAATTACGAGTTTTAAAATCGATATCACGAAATGACTTGCATACGGTATATTATGTTGTTTAAACACAAAAATTATACGTCATCGCGGATAACGTACATACTCGTGGAGATAGGAGATCCATGAGTTTAAGAGGAATCCAATTTTCTATAAAAACGGTCATTAAGAATTTTTTCTTAAGTACTCTAGAAACGCCATAGAGGGGAGCTCTGAGGTAATGCTCGAAAGGGCGGATTTCAGGGCTCGGGTTGAGAGAACAAAAAAAGAGTGGGCGTGTAAAAATTATCCTTTATTACAGTACATTAGGAATTTTTAGACCTATTATTTCTGCGAATGACCCCATCAAGATCATCGAGGGGTTTCGAACTCAACGAATTCGTTTTTGATATCGGTTTGGCTCTTAATCTAAATTTGTGGCTCCTGAGGAGGTGGAGAATCGATTCATAGATTTTTATTGCTCCAAAATTTGATTTTGACATTAATTTGTGCGCAATTGTAAATTTGTGGCAAGCATGATGGAGGCCGAGAATTTAAACTTTTTATTTCGGGTGCAGTAATATCGTGTCTCTTTTTTTCATTGTGTGTAGAAGGTATTAAAATTCCGGGCGTATTTTATTCTATCGTGTAAGTGAATTATATTGCGTTCTGAAGTTTAATTTTTTCTTTAAACTCTTTCTTTTTCTGTTTCGTACTTGTTACTGCACTTGTCATTTATATATTTCGTGCAAACAGCATATTTCTTTCGTGAATTCAACATTACCATTGTGGGCCGATAAATGAGTCCCCTTAAGTAACACCACTTAATTATTATTTCAGCTTTTCTTCCCTAATTAATCTCAGGTTCTAATTGGAAGATTTTGTTCTAACACCATTGATCAAGACCTTTCATTCAGTTGGACCACTCAAATCATTGATGAAGAAAGTTGAGCGACTTCACTTAACTTGATTCAAGATTTTTTTCTCAAATCTATGCCGAGCGACGGTCTTCTATAAATATATAATACATCGTTCATATTTTTAGAACTTGAAATTAAGGTAACAATTCCTATGCGCTTGAATTTACAAATAATTAAAAAGTAACTAGTAAATTCGTACTAGGTACAGACATCTAGCAAAAGGTTCATTTTCAGGGAAAGTGAAGTTTTATACTCAAACACAACTTAATTTATTATTTTTCCAAGCTTTTCTTCCACTCAAAGATCTATATCTCAGGTTCTAATTGAGGCAAAGAATTTGTTTTGTTCTAAAAACACTCATAGTGGATCAAGACCTTTCATTTCAGTTTGTGACCACTCAAATCGGTTGAATCTGAAGACAGTTGTGAGCGGACATTCAACTTAACTTTTGATATTTTCAAGATTTTTCTTGACTCAAAGATCTATAATGCTGCGGAGCAGCACGGGTCTTCTAGTAAATATATGAAAATACATCACGATTTCAATATTTTTTTAGGAACTTGAAATTTATAGGGGATAAACAGATTCCTAATGCGCTGTTGAATTTACAAATAAATTTAAAAAAAGGTAAGCTAAGTAAATTTGATCAAAAATGAAATTTTATAAATTATTTTTAGATTTCTAATTTTTAGCATTGAATTGCTATTGAATCACACTTCCATTGAACATTATCAACTCAAAAACGTGGCAAATTTTCTTCAGCACTGATGTATTTATTGTATAGGTATCTTACCTTTGAAGTATACCATATTATGATGGTGATACTTACAACCTATTATTATTTACTATTAGAGATACCTATATCAATTTTGTTGGTTCTTATTTTGTTCATTCAAATATGTATTTAGAAAACGTTGGTGCCCAGATTTTTAGGCGCTAAAAACTAAAAAAAAAACAAAAAAAAACCGTATGAAACGTCTCCAATAAGACCTAAATAGTCCATAAAAAGTCCCTATAAAACTATGGCTTTATGAATATCAAATTAATAATCTAAGAAAATTGAATCTAATGTTTATATTTCCATTCCGCCCGAAACTACGAGTATGTAAAACACACAAATTTTGAATAAAAATACTTCATTACAACAAATGAAAATGTGATGATTTTTCAATTTTTTTTCCAAGTAAAATGGAACATTAAACATTTTTTTCTTAAAAATTAGAAAATTAAAACAATTTTCACAGAAAATTGGAAATTGACAAAATAGTCTCGAATATTGAATTTCTCTCCGAAATAGTCCCAAAAAATCTCTAAGAACATCAATTCCGTGCAAAAATGTCATTTTTAAGGAAAGTTAATCCACAAAAAAGCCATATCAAAGTTAGCTCATTGGTTTCAGAATTTCCTGCAGTGTTGCCATCTCTCGAGTTTTTGAAAAAACTGACACATAGAGAAGTATCAACTCCGAAGTATTTATTCCTGCGACAAACAAATCTCAAGAATTTTCATAAAAGGGATCTGGCAACACTGATTTCCTGATTTGTCCAGAAAATCTCAATAAACTGAATTGACTAGGCTTGGTGAAAAAAAAGGTTTTTGCCCAATCCGGGCCCTGGTTCGAAGTTAGCCTTCTTAAACGATTCTGAGAATTGCGAGTAAAGCAAAGGAAAATTTTCAGTAAAATGCGAGTATAGAAGAGAGTTCCTGAAACTCTCTAGGCGCAAGACCTCGGCAGCCCTAATCAAGAAAGTCTAAAACAAGCAAATTTGATTCGTCATTTGCGCTCTTCAATAAAGTAAGTATTAAAATGTCAATAAAGGGAACCGCTATAAAAGGTGGTATTCATCATGGGCGCACGCAGAGGGTAGCGGAGGTAGCAACCACTACCGCATAAGCTTTTTTTTTTTTTTTTTTTTTGGTATAATTAGGGATATTTGTGATTCAGGTAATTAAATCGTTCACTAATACGTTTATTAACTTAAAAAAAAAAATTAAAGTGTTTAAAGGTGAGAACAAGGAACAAAAGTACATATACTTAAAACTTGTTCGTTATTTCAGTTATCAGCCAGTGACTCATGCCCATGTAACTATTCACTAATCTCAATTCAAACAGAAAAATCAGGGTTCAATTATGGTCGTCAGCATTTTCTCTTGTTACCTCATAAAAAAATTCTGCAGGCGCCCATGGTATCCATCATTTATCTTCTCAACTTCGATCCAGAAAACTACGCAACTGGAAATACCAGTTATGAACAGAATCAGCTGCATGCTAAATATCATAATGATAAGCGATTATTGACTAGGCGCAAAAAATAGCGTGGGGGCCTATTCGGAGAATCCCAACTCTCAGTCGGAAAATTTTGACAGTCACTCGGGAATGTTAAGAAGGTAGTGGGCGACTTTCTTTTTGCCTGTCGAGAATTTCGTTACATTTTTATTGTTATCTACCGAAAATTCGGGGAAAATGAAAACTTGGGCAATTCTGAAGCCAACCTGGGAAAGTTAGAACCCATTCGAGAAAGTTGATAAGGAGCTATTGTTTTTTGCTTGTCAACTGGAATTGCAGCGTTTCAGTTGGGATTTTTCACCCCCCTGCCCCAACTTGTTCTTTGTGCCGACCTTAATTATCGATACCATTATTATCAACAAGAACATACAGCAAGAGAACTTCCCCAAATAATTCTTTTATTTGTTACCAAAATCAGATCCTCAGTAAGATTACTATTTAGATTTTTTCATAAATAGCTGTCTGTCCGCTTCATTTTTTTAAATGATCATCGTATCCTTACCTTACTTATTTTTTAAAGCAGTTACAGATACGATAGATAACTCTTTCAAGAGGCATATGTTATCACTTAAAATAATATCCCATCTTCTTCCATGAGTAAGGTGAGTTCGATGTGTAATTGCGTGTTCTTTACGTTCACGCTCGAGTAAATTTCCTGCGGTATTCTATACCAAAATTTTGTCGACAATTTTATTCGTTCGGAAGCCGAGTCTTTTTTTGTGTATTTTGTTTGTTGTAAACATCTTTTCCTGTATAAATCGGTCGAATAATTTGTAAGAACAATCGCAGGTACTTCGTGCTTAGCACCCCCCTTAATCGGTGGAATAACGTATAAACGGAAACAGAAGTCAGCCATTTCCTTTTACGAAGATACAATTGGACAGGAAAAGCCTCTTTACGTGATGTACGAGAGTACGAGCACTTTCGGACAAACAAAAATTACAGTATACGTGAAACGTACAAAACACAGTTTTACAAAGTGAGATACGATTTCTAACCTATATTGAGGCAAACTTTGTGAACTATCTTTTTCTCTCTCATTCTTTCATATCTAACAGCGAATGTCACGACTGCCAGATTTTAAAATAACAACTTTGATAACTAACTTGATTCAGACATAATCCGATACACTGAGGTCCTTGTAGATAACCTAAAAAAAAATCCGAATCATTGGTACAATGCCGAGGAATATTTCATGTAAAATGAAAAGTCTTTCACTGTTATCTGATGGGAGAACGCTCTGACACATGAGGTAGGCAATTCATGAATGAGACGTACGTGCCTACGTGACCATAAACCCTTTTTGGCGATCTGAATCACAAAACTTCTGTATAACGAAGTATTAGTCAACTCTCGAAAAGAGTACCTTGGTCAATAAGTATAAATAAAATAATTTCTCATGTAGACGTCGCAGCGAAATGCCTACCTTTGAAGTATTCAGGTTTACTAAGCAAAAAACATTATCTCCCCTTCAGATAAAACCCGTGTAAAAGCCCTTACTATTATTAGTCCAGGCAAACATCACGAGATTTATCAGCATTATCAAAAAGGGAAAAGGGGTTAACCCACAGCCTTTTTTGCTCATTTTTCTCCGTTTGATCTCGCAATATGTCCGGCGTATCTCCATTTTATCATCTTTATAACTTTTTCTACATCGTTTCCCCCTGTTTTCCGTGGATATTTTCAAGTAATCCAACCCCCCCTCCACCCCCAAAAAATAATAAAAAAATCGGAAGTAGGGGCTCAAAATATGCTAGTAACAGAATATTCTGAGTTTCCGGAGAATGACCCAGATAATAACTGCGGATTTCCATCTCATATTTTGAATTTTTAGCATGTATTGCATGTTATTGATAAAGAAAGATTTGTTTACTTCTTTTTTCAAGAATAATTATCATATTTTTCGGACACAGCGAGCCTCTGTTTACTTCAGGCATCTGGGCCCGTGCGTTAATACGGCCCTGCGTCTACAACTCAATTATAGAAAGAAATCGGTAAAAAATTAAAGGGGCTTCGAAGTTACCGACACCCTATTATGTTTGTAACTCAACATTGACTATACCAAAAAATGCCCTCTGGAGTCGTCGAACCAGTAAATAAAGAAATGTAAAAATGTGCGTACATCATGCACATGTGGCACTAGTGCCACCGGAAATAAATGATTTCCAGCCGACAGTGAGGCCGAGAAAAATAGAAACTATCCAGGAGGCAAGTTTTTGCTCGACAAATAAATCGACCTGCTGTCGTCCACATTTTAAAACAAATAATTCACATTAAAAATAATCATTAGACACTTTCGCTCGTATTTATCGCGCGACTAAATAAAGCATCTAGTTGGTACAGCAAGGGGCAGAAGGCAGAAGTGGTAAAGTATGACACAAAGGATTCATTACTTCCGATGCAGTTGAAAGCACAGTTTATGGAACGCAGTTACGTCCAGTGAAAAATCGTTTTTAAATTACATAAACACCGTACATGTTAATTGCTGTAGATAGGGCTCATTAAATGCCTCTAATTTGATCAAATAACTTTTAATTGGATGAAAGTATCGCGCGGTCTTAGGATGCATAGAATTGAACATTGAAAATTAAGTAGGTACATGATATTATAGACAGACTTCCACCCGATTTGAAAGAAGACGAGAGTACAGGGTGTTGGGCCAAAAATTTGGAGTATATCATTTGAGGGCAGGACACGTCTACTGAAACTAGTTTATTTGGATTTCGGTCATGCTTCCAACTTTGTACATCAATTCTAATCTTAGTATTTATTTTGTCGTTCATTTCTTTCATTTTATTGCTATAATTTCTTTTTTATACTACTTGATCAGAAAGGCAATGTTTACGTTGGTGTTTTCCAGACGACAAGAAGCGCCTGTCGTACGCCTATCATTCATGCTAACAAAACCAGCATGTAAAGTAAACGTCCCACAGTGTAAAGTGTTTTTACATGAAAAAATTGCTGGCCAGTAATTTTGTATCGGGAATCGAATCCGCGTCCATTGAAACTAAAATGCAGCAATCATCTCTAACCACTTGGTCGCGGAGCGAATTACAAAATAGCGACTTTGAGAACGCATTTAAATATTCACAACGTAGTACAGCCAAAGATGTTTATACTGTAACACTAGATACCTAACTTCAGTCTGCTAGTAGTATAAACCCTTCTCATTCACCCCGCGTTTTAGTAGCTCATCTGCTAGCCTCACCGGTATAGAAAATCGGGTCCAATGCATCTTAAATGGGAAATTGGTCATTTTAAAATCGCGCTTATTATATTTTGCCTGGGTAAAACGGATCTGAAAATTTGACAGGCCATGGATTCATATCTTGGGAGCAGGAAAATATGAAAAAAAAAAAACAACAAAAAAAAAACAATATGCTACACTTCAATTTCTCTTCTTTTTTTAAAAAATTTGAGCGCCGGCACCTCCACGCGAAATCCACCATTTATTTTAAATGGGAAAATTAACTATACCGGTGACTGGCAAACGCTTATGGAACATTCGAACAAATTCTGTGGTACGCTTATTTTATTATGGTAGGTATAGGAAGTTAGGTATCTAGTGTAGTAGTGCATATAAACGTCTTTGAGTACAGCTTACCTTTTGTTGTTAGCCGTCGTTACGTTTTTGCTGGCCACTACCTGTGTATGCTGTTTGTGCATGTGAACAAACTGAAGACAAGGCTGTGATACTGTACTTTGTAGTAATCAACTGAGCAAATTAAATTCTTGAATTAATTAAGCACACAAAAATCACGTGTCTATAATTTAAATAAATAAATAGGAGGAAAAAAAATACAGACCATGTCAGCGAAAAACATTGCCGCTTTTGATCAAGTAGCATTGGAATTTAAACTCAAAGTAGCTGACATCTGGCGGCGGAATACGTAACTAATAAAACCAGGATCTTGGTTCTTATTTACATGCTGTTTAATAAGGCAAAGTAATTTTTTGAAAAATTGTAGTTAATTCAGGAGTGGTTGTCGAGAATTATGATTTGGTGTGTAAGTACACGAAAGTCGTCAGAATGATGAAAAAAATTAATCGAAGTGGAAAATTACTCAGGTGATGTGTTATACTAGCTTCTGAATATGCACAGTAGGTTTTCAAAGGCATTTCTTTCTCCGTGATCCCGGTTTCATCTTATCAGTCTTAATACAAGAGCGCTCTCTATATTTAGGTTTAAACTCCGATAAAAAATATCTTCCACAACAAGAGCCAAAAGCGAGTTTATATGACTCGGGAATTGCTCACTCGCTACGCTCGTTCGCAAACTTTCCCTCGCCATGTAAACACTCACTTTTGACTCTTGGTGTGTAATATACTATTTTATCTGCCTATTTCTGTGTTTTTATATTATTTTTACTTTTACTTTTTTTTCTCTCATAGACCTTTTTACGGTGACGTCATGAACACTGTTGCGCAGCTGCTCCAGCAAGTCGCAGCCATCAGGGTCCAGCTTGTTTGGTTTACTTTACATTCATTGTACATGTAAAACTCCATAAACGAACTTTCGTTCTTCTTTGCGAGTTCATAAATATGAAAGAGAGCATTTCTTAAAGCTTCATCCGGACGCTTATAAGCATTTAGTTTTGATTTAAATCATCGTTCAATATTAATAAATGTTCTTTTTCATATTTATGGACTTGAAAAGAAGAACGAATGTTCACTTATGGAGTTTTACATGTAAAATGAATGTAAACACAAGCTGGACCATGCGGGCTGCGAATTGCAGCGAATGCTGGAGCAGCTGCGCAACAGTCCTCCTCATAAGTCAACATGACGTCGCCTATGAAAAGGTCTATTCTACAATGGACGATTTTCCCGAAGAAAAAAAAAAAAGGAATCGTTTTGTAGACCTACAAGCCTTTCTTGGGTAAAATACATTTTTTTGATTGCCATGCCTTTTCCTATACTGCTCTTGAGCATAGGCGCAAAGAAAGGGGACAGCCTTCCCAAATCAAGTAAAAACTTCCCTCGCAAATATATTGTAGTCGCGTTCAATCAGATATAAAATGTAATAATAATGTACTTTGAGCTGGTTTTGGAAATTTCAGATCTTCAACCCACTAATAATTTCCGAAGGGAACAGTTACAGCCACCAAATTTTAACATAATGTAAGGAAGTTCAGCATAAAACACTTCCGAAGTCGAAGAAAGTAGGGGTCCAGAGAGAAGATTTTGTGGCCCCCTCTAAATAAGGGTACCGTATTTTTCTAGTCTAAAATTTTCCCACATTATACACGAACACATCTAGACAGTACGAACCCTCAGTTCTACAGTTCACCCGCGTCAACCTCGAACAAACGAACACGCTCACAGATAAACAAACACTTTTATATAATTTATGTATTCGAGATTATAGTTCAGAGTCAGTTAAAAATTTTCAATTGGCCGCCGTAGGAAATTTGTTCAGAAATTTATATTTTTTGGATTGTACAATGGTAATCTACGTATTTACATACGTATGTGGGAAATATAATATGTTAAACTTCGTATCCTTAGGGCATCGGAGAAATTTTTCGAATTTTAGATTGAATTTTACACGCGTTTATAGTACGAGTATGTTGTACTGGAGACGCACCTTTTATCAACAGTGACCAAAGAAATTCAAAACATGAATTTTTCCGCTCAAAGCTACTGTACGCTACAATGTTACTTTTCTCTAGAAGAAAGAAGAAGAAAAAAATTAATGAATGACAAGAACGTGGGGAATGATAGAAGTCAGATTCGATTTATAGGCCAAGCAAATGGAATTTCAGAATCGGCTTACGAAATCTCAAGGTCCATCAAACTACTGTAAGATATATTGCTCCCCGCCCTTCTCCTTTGAGAGGTAATTATTTTACTCACTATACTTAAATACGCACTAAAAATGTTACCTCTCTCGTCTCTTTCCCTCCGAAAGAAAGGGAAGCCAGGGAGCTAAAGCTAAAATCCATGAGCGGACGAGCTCTGTAGCTCTCGGTATTCGGTTGATGCTAAGGAGAAGAAATTATTTGGAAACGCCGCAGAGGAACTTCAAATTATCCAACAACTTGACCCACCCCCTCTTATGTAAAGAAAATAAGTGGAGAAGGAGCTCTTTAACTTTCTAAATTCTGTCAACAAAAAAAAAAAAACCGAGATAACTGACTTTATACGTCTTAACAAGTCCTAACATGTCTTGGTGAACTTTGAGAGAATTCTAGTGGAATATTTAATGGATCTTGACAAGATCTTAAGAAGCTTTCATGATTCTTAGCATCGTCTCAGTAAGTTACATTCAATGGTCCTGAAATCGTCTTCAAACAGTCTCATTCACTTGGACGCAGATACACGAGGAATGCAATAGGAGCAATTATTCGCACCCAGACAGAAAAATTGAAATTGAAAACGCTTATGGTAAAGTCATACCAAATATCAAATAAGAAGTCTCAAAAAGTCTAAAGAAATTCAAAACACGTAAGTATAAAAGAGTATCTAAAGTTGTAAACTAGTCTATTCTTAAAGCGGTCCTAATTAAGTCTGCAAGAGTTCTAAAGAGTCCTGAGGAAGTCTGGAAAAATCACAGAGAGTCTCAACTCTTCTTGAAGAAATCACTAGCCTTAAGTCAGTTTTAAATAATCTCAGTGAATCTTAGAAAAAGTTTGCAAGAAAAAGTCTATACTTTTGTCTCAAACCAGTATACAAGAATCTTTGAAGGATTCGATCAAGTCTTGAAAGAGTTATGTATAGTCAGTGTGTCTTGAACAAAAGCTTTGCAGAGTCTTAAGTGAGTATGGAAGAGTTTTAAATGAGCATGGAAGGGTCTTAATTAGTTTTAAGTAGTCGTAAGCGAGTTTAACAGACCTCAATAGAGTGTTGAGAAGTCTCTCACGTATTTTAATGAATATTAAATACTTCTACAGAATCTTAACGAGACTAAGTCGCGAATCTTGACCAACGTGAAAATAGAATATGATACTGCTGCGAGGGCTTTTAAGTCCCCAGAATTCTAGAAATAGGTATAATTATTTTGATAATACGTAAACAGGTCCGTAGCATGCGTTTTGCTTCTCCATAAGGCAAGAGAAATTCGCGGGAAATTTGAAAGCCAGGAGAGCAATAAAAAATTATAGATTTAAGCCGTCACTCCAAAACTCCTTCTAACTCCATTTCTGGTCTTACAGAGCTTAAGCCGGATCTAGGATTCAGTGTGTCTTTACAGTCTTACTGAGTCTCACAGCTCATATAATTGGCATGAAAGAATCTCGGGGTTCCAATGATCTTCCATGGTGTTGAATAAGTAATCTTCTAAATCACCTACCGTGAGCCGAGGAATATTTAAACATGATTTTTTGCGAATATTTTACACGAAAACACTATACGTGGATGAGGAAATCGAGAAGAGAAAAACTGAACGTAGGAAATGAAAATATTATAATAATTACACCTACTGGAAACGATTGCGGAGGAATTTCAATATTCGAACACGAGATGCTTCTAATAGGCTTGTCTAATAATAGGGAAAACAACCTATATATTAATTCTGGTTGGTATTTAAAATTGAAGACTGCTTCGTAACTTTCTATTAGCGTCGATAATAGCCGTAGATTAGATTCTAATTTGAAGAAAGAAACCAAATTTGCATTTCCTATTCAAACGTGACATTTCGTGAAC
This sequence comes from Acanthococcus lagerstroemiae, assembly GCA_031841125.1. NCBI lineage: Eukaryota > Metazoa > Arthropoda > Insecta > Hemiptera > Eriococcidae > Acanthococcus > Acanthococcus lagerstroemiae. Next base: position 23,010,510 of record CM063106.1, on the reverse strand, counting down.
ATTTTTTTGTAGGTTAACGATGGGTCAGCTGGTACTATAGACCTACAAGCACAACACTGTACTACAACTTCAACTATACTGCTCTTACGTTAGCATGGCTGGTTGATGCAAATTTTCATAAGAATCGTGCGGCTTATCATAAAAGCATATACTCGTTGCGGGAGAGTTCCGAATGACACGAGGATTAGTTTTCAAGATTGGTTTTTCCCATTGGACCCCTCTAGATACATCAAAACGCCAATACGTGTTCTTAAAGTACATATACTTTGAAGTACTATTGACGTTTTTAGTGGAATTTTTCATTACATTTCTCTTATAAAATTTTCAATCTTCCTAATTCTTGTAAAAAAAAAAACATTTATAATCGCACAAATCAACAATAACTAGTGATAAGCTAGGCTTTCACACTTCTAGTTTGTTTACATGTATTCTTACAAAAACGTATGGTGAAATGTTATCACAAACACGAATAATATTGAGCGCGATTTTCGTTCATCTTATTTCTTCTGAGTTTTGATGTTAAAATAGAAATATTATCGTTATTATTGAAAAATGTGTTTCATAATAGGTAGAACTCTCTCAAGGAAATATTGATGTGCCAGTATAAACTGGGCCCAAGGACCAAATAAAATAGAAAAATACTGACATGGCCGAAGATTTCTGAAATTTATTTTCTAAACGGCCATCAAGTAGACTTAATGAATATCTTTACATTAAGATACTATTCATTGTACAAATTGTTGAAGGAAAAGTTTCACCAGCAATTTTGCTAAATCTCATGAAACACTGTCGACATTGACAGATGCATCGACATTTGCATCAACATCTTTTTTTCCACATTTTTGAGTTTTTGAATACAAATACTTCGGAACACATTGTATTGAATCAAACCTTATAAAAGAATTATTATGACGGTAACTCAATTTATGCAAAAATTATTCAGTCTAAGCCATTTATTGAGGAACCTGTCAATGCAAATGTCGACTGTACAACTGGATCTAATTTTCTATACACTGATACTACAATGTTCATAAGTAATATCGATACTTGTCGACTATAATATCAACTGAAATATCGACTATAATACAAAAATTTGTCGATCTCTACTAAATATGTGTCAGTTTGCAAGATACTACAATGTTTATAGTAATGTCGATATTATGTAGATACTTGTTGATTAAAATGCCAACTGCATTTTACATTCTCTGAACACTTGTTCATCATCTTGTCTATGGAAATGTATACTATACAGTCGATATTAAACAGAGCATCGACATTTGTATGTACTCTGCACATGAAAATGTATACTAAAAATGTCTTGGATTTCAATATCGATATTTTAATCGATATTTCCACGAGCACGTGTTTCACGGGATGGTGGTACTTCTTTCAGTTTCAACGGGGTATTTTCTGGATTTATTCCCTTCACTTCATTGAGAAAGGTTTCAATATGTACACAAGAGAAAGCAGTCTTATTCAAAATTATTTCTTTTTTCACCATCGTTGTACGGTCGCAATACATTTTTCTTACGTTTTGAAAACAAATGTCCAAAATCTTCGGCCATGTCAGTATTTTCCTATTTCCTTTGGTCCTTGGGCCCAGTATGATGATACATCAGTGACTCCTTGAGAAAGTTCCGCCTATTATGAACCAAATTTTTCAATAATAACGATAATATTTCCATTTTAACAGCAAATTTCAGAAGGAATAAGATGAAGGGAAATCGTGCTCCGTATTATTCGTATTCGTGATAACAACATTTCACCATAAGTTTGATAAGAATACATGTAAACAAACCAAAAGTGTGAAAGCCTAATCCACGGGAATTCCGGTAGAGAGCAGCATCTATAACGTTGGGAAAAATATCAGTGGAAAGATCACTAGGTATCTCATTTTCAGACCCTCTGTTTTCATTTGCTCTCACCCGAGCCCTGGAACCGCCTCTTCGAGCATTACCTCAGGGACACCGAGGAGCCTTTTAGGGCTGCCTTGGCTTTTTCTCTTCTTCGGGAATCGGCCTATGTCAACTGCGCTATCTTCCTGTCGAATACCAGTATCACTAGCCCCGTAGCTTATGACGGTGAGGTCAACTAGCCCCGGCGGGTAGCGCCTTACCCATTTACAGCTTTCAGATACTGATGACGACCGATTACACACTTCTCGGAAGCCTCTGCTGTAAGTGCTTTTGACTCTGTATACGTTATCAGAATGCGGTGTTAGAATGTGTGACGAGTTCTTTCTTGCATTACCTACTGATAATGATGCCGGCGTTGGGAATCGAACCCGGTGCCTTCGGGTTATGAAGCCGAGTCTTTAGTCGAGTTCTTACCGCTACGCCACAGAGCCACACTATCTTCATAACTGGACCATCCTCTCTACTATTCATTGATTCAAAATCAAATCAGGTGCCATATCTGTTGTCAGATGTTGATGGTCGCCGTTTCTGACGCGCGACTTTCCTGGGCAGAGTTAGTCAAGGTAGTTTGCTATATTGCTTTCCTCACGGTTTGTTCAGTTAGAGTTTTTTCTTCTCTGTGTCAAAGACTGTGTGGAAGTAGTTCGCTTACTAGCCACGTGTTTTCACGACGTTAAGTAAGCGGGCCATGTTTTTTAATCTGGTGGTAACACGCCCCTTCGATTGCCTTGTTCGTGTGAGCTGGCAGGGTGACAGGACACTCTATGTTTGCACCTCGATTGATACTGTAGTCGCTGTGTTCGCTAGGATGTTAGTGCAGATTTTCGAGTATCACTAGCTTTCCAGCATCGGAAGAACTTTAACCCGAGGCGCAAGGATTGCGAAGCGGGCCCGTTACCACTCGGCCACACAGCGACCATCTATTGATTACTTTGGGAGAAAAAAATCAGAATTAAAATGAATAATTAGACTCCCAATGAATGTTTGTTATTTACAAACTCTGGAGGCAAAGCTACACTCGTGTATGACATAGCTTGTTCATCGCAGAGTACCCCATCATCTCCTTCTGGCTTGGCATATTGAGCAGGAAACCCTATATTATTTGTCGAGAAGGGCTTAAAGAGGTGAGGGAGGTCTTTTTGGAAAAAAAGCAATGAGAAAATATGTCCACTTGTTCTCTGGAGTGTAACGAAGAGAATCACATTGGGAAAGAAACAGACAAATTTCTCAACTATTTTTTTTTTTTTTTAGTGATTTGAGTCGTACAAACAGGTAAAACAGGGTCTTTTCCCTTGAAGTTGGATTTTCCCAACTCGAACGGCACTTGCCCAACTTTTTCCAACTGGCCGACTTGAGGGAGGCTGCCTTCCAGCTGCTCCGTCTCTTGCCGTTGAATCCGCCACTGTTTAATGGCAAGCTATTTGACTGATCTGCGGTCTCATAACGCTGCACATTCATTTACTTTCATACATATTATAATTATGGACCTCCTCCCCCTTCGAGTTTAAAACAATGGTCGTCATCAGTACTATGCGATAATTACCGCATACGGCGGTTACCATGCTGTTAACTGCTAAGTGCTAACGTAACAGTTATCTCCATTGTCGATTTCACTGGGCGGCTACATCGGCGACGATTTAGCTCGATGAGATCCAATCGAGCAATCGAACATGGCTGCACTTTAACTACCACTAGGGCTCGTTTAAAATTATCGTGTAAGGAAATTATCGTAAAACCCAAACGTTACATTAATTGAAGAATTCTCAACGGCGTGATCATCAAATTGTCTTCTTCGGCAGTGAACCACGCCGTCAGTCTGCTGTCACGAGTCTGATGACCTTTTAATTAATATCCAGCGCCACGGTAGCGTTTCTTCGCCAGATATTGTTGATTAATTTCTTTGTGTATGGGCACCCGACATTGCGTACGTTGAAAAGGATAAAAAGAAAACCGTTGCATCGGAAATGAAATGATACAGGCCTCTCTCTCCGATTTCGGTATTCTTGTTCTGCGATTCTGCTTATTGGAATTTAAAATATACCGAGAGTAGACCTAGGGTGTTCCTTGTTTCGCATTGTTAGCTCGAGCTTCGAACGATCTTCCTGTACGTTGGAGAGGAATCATGAGAGGGGGGGGGGCACAGTCCAAACTTCTGTTGACTGATCTTTTTTTTCGCTTTTTATCAATCCGACCAACGATAAAATATGAGAAATTGCTGGCTACCACATGATGCCCGCGCTGTCTCCAGTCTCTTATAGTGCTTGGGGCACCAAATTCCTTAATCCAACACTGAATTTCCATGTAACCCGCAGACATGTGGAATGCCATATATCTTTTGCTGAAATATAAGCTCAGTTTACCCATATATTGCCATTACGTTACCAGCCGATATCCTCCTGCCTATCACCCTCCTCAGTTGTGACGGTAATCGAAGTTTTTTTCGGTAGAAAATACGCAATTTCCTTTATTCCGACTTGAAGGAAAATGGACGTCTAGCTTCTTTACCCAGTCATAAATCGTTACGTGTAACCGAGTTCACATTCTTACAATTTCCTAGGTTGAAAGGGGGATGACACCACTGCCTTCAGCTTCATGAGTGGTGAACAAGTACTCCCTCAGCTTTCGACGTCACTGATGATGGATTTCTATACAACCTGCCATTATGCCTGCATTTTCATTCGATTCGAAAGCGATGATTTAAAATTCAAAATTACTCGATTACTCCGGTTACATATTTGAATAAGATTGAGTAGAAGCTGCCTGTTTGACCAGCACCTTCCCTTTCTAAGTCCTATTTCTCTTATTAGCAATTTGGCTAAGTGTTGAGATTAGATGACTTCAACGAGTAGCGGCTGCCAATTGAACTGGAAAAGCAGAACTTGGATTCACTTTTGCACGAGCGATGTCCAGACGTACACCTGTGAAGATTTTATGATCTCGAAAGAACATGTTTTTCACTTTCAGTAGAGTTTTGCATCGAGGTAGAAGCGGAATCCGGCTCGAATAAGTCATTAAGATTATGTATGTTTTTGATCTTGAGATTGAATGTTTTCGTCGATGAGTTTTAAAACACTCGACTCGTATACAAGAAGTATCCGCGCCCTTGGTCAACAATTCATTAGTAAAGCCATCGATACAATTTACGAGTGAACACTTTTTTATCGATATTTACATAGGTTTCCGGTTCAGCGCATCGGTTGCAGTCGGAGTTGATCTCTATGATAAGTTTAGCGCCATAGATACGTTTTCTGCTACAAACTTGTATACCTACATTTAAATCGACCTATATCGCGACTAGTTTTTTCTTACTTTTTAATTGACCGTTGTAGCATTCCATAGAGCATGGAATCAGAAGCGAGACTAGTACACGCGTATATGCACATTCAAGAAAAAGTACAATCGGAAGTTGTACAGTTTTGACGAAGCAGTTGAAAGGTGAAATATACCGGAAACATGAGACCACTCTCTTACATATAGTAAATCCCGTTCAACAGCTGAGCAGAAAAGTATCGAAGTGATCTTGCGAAAGAGGGGGCTAATTTTTCCAATATGGGGTGGTGACTTACGTAAGGAACCGAAGGTGGATCTGGTCCTTGAACATGGATCGGTCCATTTTCAGCCCCGTATTCCCAAGATTTCAAATTTTTTGACAGGTGGCACAACCACCTGACCAACAAAGACGAAATACCTAAAATGACGCCTCACGAAGTGTAAAAAATAACTAGTAAACTAAAACCCAATAGGGCCCCTGACCCAGACGGAATAAAAAACGAATTGCTCAAAGAATTTGGCGGATTGATAGCACAACCACTGGCCACCCTCTGTAATGCCATCACCTCTTTGGGTCAATCTCCCAGCTAGTGGTATCTGGCCGAGATAACTCTTCTACATAAAAAAAGCGACAGGTGCAATACAAGCAACTATCGCCCTTTAGCCTTTCATCTAGTATTTGTAAAACGTATATCATAACTATCAAAAATAGAATATACGATACTCTGGACTCGCACCAACCTACAGAACAAGCAGGATTTCAGAAAAACTTCAGCACAATAGACCACATCCGTACTCTGAATTCAGCTCTTGAAAAAACTAGAGAATATCAAATCGAAATAGCGTTAATGTTTGAAGTCTTCAAAGAGGCATTTGACTCTTCATACCATGACTGTATTTGGACAGCTTTAGCTAAACAGGGTGCCCATAACGGGTACCCCAAAAATCCTGACTCGCAAAAAAGTTTAAATGTATACATTATGTATATAGTCCCTTTCACCTCCGAACATAGTTTATACTTTTCGCCTCCGTTTGTATTTCTTTTTTACATAATTGGCCTTTTTGGCCTCCAGCAACGTTGCCAATACTTTTGCAGCACATGTTTACGTCTCATCCTCCAGTGTGCGATAAGCAGGCTTGTTCGGACTCTTCGCGTACTTTTGCATTCCTGGGGCCTATTGTTTGAAATCAATATCTTCTCATTCAGGTATACTGCAATCGCATGTTGGTCACTGAGTTGCAGCAGACACACATAATCATCATATTTCTCTCGTCACCGCATGAAATTCTTATAAATTCTACAAAGAAACATCGCCTTCTTGTCTGAAAGCAGGATGGAGGCAATGAAATTCGTCAATGTATTTCTTTTCAGCACGTCTGTAGTTATTATATTTCAGGTTTCAGTTCAGACACCTGTTGTTTATTTTGTTCCAATTTTTTCTGTATACATGATGGTATGTACATTTTTTTCGAAGAGGATCTTTTTTCACCTCATTTTTGTATATAAAGCGACTTTTTCGCTTCATATATGGAGGCGAAAACAAAATGCTAAAAGTGAAAATCTGCAACTTCGTATTAGAATTTTCTGTGGAGTAGTTTCTTCTAACAATCTTGAACATGATCCCATGTTCTCGCAGGTATACGATGATATCTTTGCAGGGCGGCTTTTTCGCCTCTTTTTCATATATAAAGCGACGTTTTCACCTCATATACGGAGGCGAAAACGAAACTCTAAAGGTATATCTTTTCAGGGCGGCTTTTTCGCCTCTGTAAGTTTCTTATTATGTTATTCTTGAACCTCTTCCTCAGACTAAAAAAATTCATGTCCATTCCGAACTGTGTTATTTACAATGTCTTAGAGTATAGGGAAATGGTAAACCTGTGACCTTCTCGATCTTGATCATCATGTTCTCGCGGGTATATAATAATATCTTTGCAGGGCGGCTTTTTCGCCCCTTTTTCATACATAAAGCGACGTTTTCACCTCATATACGGAGGCGAAAACGAAACTCTGAAGGTATATCTTTTCAGGGCGGCTTTTTCGCCTCTGTAAGTTTCTTATTATGTTATTCTTGAACCTCTTCCTCAGACTAAAAAAATTCATGTCCATTCCGAACTGTGTTATTTACAATATCTTAGAGTATAGGGAAATGGTAAACCTGTGACCTTTTCGATCTTGATCATCATGTTCTCGCGGGTATATAATAATATCTTTGCAGGGCGGCTTTTTCGCCTCTTTTTCATATATAAAGCGACGTTTTCACCTCATATACGGAGGCGAAAACGAAACTCTGAAGGTATATCTTTTCAGGGCGGCTTTTTCGCCTCTGTAAGTTTCTTATTATGTTATTCTTGAACCTCTTCCTCAGACTAAAAAAATTCATGTCCATTCCGAACTGTGTTATTTACAATGTCTTAGAGTATAGGGAAATGGTAAACCTGTGACCTTCTCGATCTTGATCATCATGTTCTCGCGGGTATATAATAATATCTTTGCAGGGCGGCTTTTTCGCCTCTTTTTCATACATAAAGCGACGTTTTCACCTCATATACGGAGGCGAAAACGAAACTCTGAAGGTATATCTTTTCAGGGCGGCTTTTTCGCCTCTGTAAGTTTCTTATTATGTTATTCTTGAACCTCTTCCTCAGACTAAAAAAATTCATGTCCATTCCGAACTGTGTTATTTACAATATCTTAGAGTATAGGGAAATGGTAAACCTGTGACCTTTTCGATCTTGATCATCATGTTCTCGCGGGTATATAATAATATCTTTGCAGGGCGGCTTTTTCGCCTCTTTTTCATATATAAAGCGACGTTTTCACCTCATATACGGAGGCGAAAACGAAACTCTGAAGGTATATCTTTTCAGGGCGGCTTTTTCGCCTCTGTTTCATATACAGGGTTAGTTGGTTTTCCCTCCGCCATAGGAAAACTCCGTCAGGCTGAACGAAGTATGACTCAATGTGTTATCTTCCAAAATGTACAGTACGCTTTGTTATCGGGTGTAGGCAAGCTGCATACTATTCGTGAATAGCGACAAAACCGATAACAGATCTTCAGCGTAATGGAGTTTTCCTATTGCGGAAGGAAAACTGACTAATCCTGTGTACAGCGACGTTTTTACCTCATAGACGGAGGTGAAAACGTAAGACACTGTATCTCAATAATTTAAGCTTCTACAGGCCAGCAGGTAACCCCCCTGGGCAAATTTTTGACTGGAGGCGAAAAAACCTACATACATCATCTATCAATTCGTGGTAAACTTTTCCGTGCAGTAATTTCTACTTACAATCTTTAACATGCGGGGTATATGATATACAATATTATATACATTTTTTTTTATTTTTTTTTTAAAGAAGGTCTTTTTCGCCTCATTTTTGTACATAAAGCAACGTTTTCACCTCATATACGGAGGCGAAAACGAAATTTTAAAGGTATATTTTTGCAGGGCGGCTTTTTCGCCTCTTTTTCATATACAAGTACACAGCGACGTTTAATATGTGAAGGGAACATTTCACCTCCAGGCATACAAGCAAGTAGGAAACCTCCGAGTTTAATATTAATTCAATCACTAATGCGTTGTTGCCGCGAATCGGAGGCGAAAATGCTCAGTTATGTTTGGAGGTGAAAAAGTCTCATTATATGATTTACAAGTGACACTAGCGCTGTCTGGTGAGAGGTACCATGCACTAAAATGTATATGTCTGATGTATGTGGGTTTTTTCGCCTCCAGCCAAAAATTTGCCCAGGGGATTGCCTAGCCGGTAGAAGCCTAAATTATTGAGATACAGTGCCTTACGTTTTCACCTCCGATTTTTCGTTTTCGCCTCCGTATATGAGGTGAAAACGTCGCTTTATATATGAAAAAGAGGCGAAAAAGCCGTCCTGCATATGTATATATATATATATATATATATATATATATATATATATATAGATTTACTTTCAGTCATTGAGGCACCAAAATGTAAGGTTAAGCGGTATTGTGGCACCAAAAATTTCGTTCAGGCACCAAAAATTGGTGCCTGAACGTTTTTCAATGGGAATGAGCGCAAATGGCTAGTAATGCTATCTACATGCGAAATACGAGAAATAGTCTTGGTGCCTATAGGAGGGTATTTCCATACTCATATACAAATTAGTGCGCAGTGTTTTTAACCAGATCGCGTTCGCTGTTATACACAGAATATAATTGCAAGAGGTTGAAGCACCAGCGTATATTTCTCGTTTCAATACAGTAGTAATAGAGTAATACACCTAGCGGTACGGAAATTTGGCATCAGCGTTTAGCCTTGTGTAGGGATACGAAGTTAGAATCAGCTGTCCGGAGAATGTAGCGACGACGTGTTTTCTGTCTGCGTCTCTGCGGTCGCATAGCCCCGGCCCCCAGTTTACCCACTTTTTTGACTGTATCTTGGCAACGGAGGGTCAGCGCCTGAATTGGTCGACGAATTCGAACTCAGCGCGAAAAATTGAGTAATAATTTGTTGTTATCTCATCTTTATGGAATTTCGATAATTTTGAAAACTTCTCCATACGTGGGTAATTCTCCGAAAAATGGACAATTCATGTAAATAGGCTGTAACTCTGCCACTTATTATCAGAATGCTATGCGCAATATATCAAAATTGAGGAAATGAACTCTTCTGATGGAGACAGTGGTAAAAGCTCTCCCTAGTTCAGCAGAACATCATTAGAAAATCGAAAATGCACTTGAAATGTCCATCAGCGTGGGTGTCAACCTGGCCTAGTTCCGTTTTTTTTTTGCTTGCTGGAAGGGTTTAATACATCATTTTCAGGAACTACTGTTTCCCATTGTTGAAGAGTTAAGTTGAGGCAACACGGTATAGGTCTTACAATCTTTTTCTGACCAAGTTAAGTAACCTTTAGAATACCTCAAAGTTGTGTCTAGGAAGAGATATGTCCTTCAACGTGGATAATTTTCAAACCTCTCTGTAGGGTTCCACTATAAGCATAAACTTCTCTCAAATGCTCATATAACTTCCTCATAACTTCCTCTAGAAGGCTGTGTAAGAACTTCTGTGAAATAATGATAATTTGTATGCTAAAATACTCATTTATTGCTGAGATCCTGGTTTCTAAAAAAAAAAGTGTCCTTCATCGTGGACATCAACAGCCATATTGAATTTATAGCTCCGAATTTGTAAAAACGTAATAATATAACTAATGTTGGCCACATTACATTCAGCAACATGTATCAAATATTTTCCGCATATTTACCCAATGGGAAAAGGGAAAAGGCGATTTTGTCCTTAAACGTGGACATAAAATATTATTCAACGTGGCTACTCACGTATTCCTTGTCTCCACGCTGAAGGACGTGAATCTTTCGACACTTAGAAGCAGTCTGTAGAAACAGCCTTTAAATCTTCTTCGTGCAGAGACTACTTTCCTAGATGAATTTTTGGTACTTCATAAAACCGTGATCCGTGAGATTGTAACCCACGGTGCCGCTGTGTGATCGTACAGCCTCATCTTATCACACTATGTAAACTTGAAAAATTTGTCTTTCAACGCGGACAACAATTTTTTTTACAACCCTCCAAAATCAAATTTAAGCCCGGCCGGTACCGGAATATGATTTCTAAACACCCCTAGTATCGATTTCAACGAAAAAAATTTGAAAAGTGAACCTCATTTTTTTTGGTTTTTGTCCACGTTGAATTGTCCATTTTTCGGAGAATCACCCACGTACATCAGGCATTTTTAAGGGCGAAAAAAGTTTCCGAGAGTTTCGGTGCCCGGATCCGGCGAAATAGAATCGAAATGCCGAGACGAAATAAGAACCGTCGTCCAAATTGATTCACAGGCTATTTGGGATCCAGTATAGCCCTCGCCCCCATTATAACCACATTTTTGACCGTATCTCGGCAACGGAGGGTCAGCGTCTGATGGTCGACGAATTCGAACTCAACCCGAAAAACTGAGTAGCAATTTGTTGTTATCTTATCTATTTGGAATTTCTAAAATTATGAAAATTTCTCAGTACCATACATACATCAGGCAATTTTTTGGGCGAAAAAATTTTCCGAGAGCTTCGGGCCCGGACCCGGTGAAATAGATTGGCAATGCCGAGACGAATTCAGAACCGTCGTCAAAATTGATTCACAGGCTATTTCTGACCCCGTATAGCTCCGCGGCCCCCAGTTTAACCACATTTTTGACTGTACCTCGGCAACGGAGAGTCAGCGTCTGATTTGGTCGACGAATCCGAACTCAGCGCGAAAAATTGAGTAGGAATTTCTTGTTATCTCATCTATTTGGAATTTCGATAATTTTGAAATTTTCTCCCTACGTACATCATCAGGCATTTTTTTGGGCGAGAAAATTTTCCGAGTGTTTCGGGGCCCGGATCCGGCGAAATAGAATCGAAATGCCGAGACGAATTCAGAACAATCGTCAAAATTGATTTACAGGCTCTTTCTGAGCCAGTATACCCCTCGCTCCCATTATAACCACATTCTTGACTGTATCTCTGCAACGGAGGTTCAGCGCCTGATTTGGTCGATGAATTCGAACTCAGCGCGAAAACTTGAGTAGGAATTTGTTGTTATCCCATTTTTTAGAAATTTCGAAAATTTTGATAATTTCTCCACGCGTACATCCGGCATTTTTTTGGGCGAAAAAATTTTGCGAGAGTTTCGGGGCCCGGACTCGGTGAAATATATTCGAAATGCCGAGACGAATACTAAACCATCGTCAGAATTGATTCACAGGCCATTTCTGACCCCGTATAGTCCCCGCCCCCAGTATAACCTCATTTCTGACTGTATCTCGGCCACGGAGGGTCAGCGCCTGATTTGGTCGACGAATTCGAACTCAGCGCGAAAAATTGAGTAGGTGTTTGTGGTTTTCTCATCTTTTTGGAATTTCGAAGGTTTTGAAAAGTTCTCCATACTAACATCAGGCATTCTTTTGTGCGGAAAATTTTTCCGAGAGCATCGGGGACCGGACCCGGCGAAATAGATTAGAGATGCCGAGACAAATTCAAAACCCTCGTCAAAATTGATTCATAGGCTATTTCTGACCCAGTATAGCCCTCGCCTCCAGTATAACCACATTTTTGACTGTATCTCGGCAAAGGAGGGTCAGCGCCTGATTTAGTGGACGAATTCGAACTCGGCGCGAATCATTTAGTAGGAGTTTGTGGTTATCTCATCTTTATGGAATTTTGAAAATTTTGAAAGTTTCTCCATACATCAGGCTTTTTTTTGGGCGGATAAATTTTCCGAGAGCTTCGGAGCCCGGACCCGGCGAAATAGATTCGAAATGCCGAGCCGAATTCAAAACAGTCGTCGACATTGTTTCACAGGCCCTTTCTGGCCCAGTATAGGCCCTGCCCCAAGTGTACCCGTATTTTTGACTGTATCTCGGCAACGGGATCAGCGCCTGATTTGGTCGGACGAATTTGAACTCAGCGCAAAAAATTGAGTAAGAGTTTGCGGTTATCTCACCTTTTTGGAATTTGGAAAATTTTGAAAATTTCTCCATACGATAATATCAGGCATTTTTACTGGGCAAAAAAAATTTTCGCGAGCTTCTTGGGTCCCGGACCTGGCGGAATAGATTCGAAATGCCGAGGAGAATTCAGAGCTGTCGTAAAAATTGATTCACAGGCTCTCTCTGACCTAGTATAGACTCCGCACCCAGTTTAACCCCTTTTTGACTGTATCGCGTCAACGGTGGGTCGGCGCCTAATTTGGTCGACGAATTCGAACTCAGCGCGAAAAATTGAGTAGGAATTGGTGGTTATCTCTGTATTTTTGAATTTCGAAAATTTTGAAAATTTTTCCTACCACACATCAAGCATTTTTTTGGTCGAAAAAAGTTCCGGGAGTTTCGGGGACCGGACCCGGCGAAATAGATTCGAAATGCCGAGACGAATTCAAAACCCTCGTCAGAATTGATTCACTGGCTATTTCTGACCCAGTGTATAGCCCTAGCCCTCAGTATATCCACATTTTTGACTGTATCTGGGGGCGGGGGCTATACTGGGTAAGAAATAGCCTGTGAATCAGTTTTGACGATGGTTCTGAATTCGTCTCGGGCTTTTGAATCTATTTCGCCGTTTTCGGGCCCCGAAGCTCTCGGATAATTTTTTTGCCCCAAAAAATATCTGACGTATAGTATGGAGAAATTTTCAAAATTTTCGAAATTTCAAATTAATGAGATGACTACCAATTCCTACTCAATTTTTCGCACTGAGTTCGAATTCGTCGACCAAAGCAGGCGCTGACCCTGTGTTGCCGAGATACAGTCAAAAATGTGGTTATACTGGGGCTGGGCTATACTGGGTCAGGAATAGACTGTGATCAATTTTGACGATGGTTTAGAATTCGCCGGGTACGGGCCCCGGAGCTCTCGGAATATGTTTTCGCCTAAAAGAATGCCTGATGTATAGTATGGAGATATTTTACAAATTTTCAAAATTTTAAATAGATGAGATAACCACCAATTTCTACTCTATTTTTCGAACTGAGTTCGAATTCGTCGACCAAATCAGGCGCTGACACTCCGTTTCCAAGAGACAGTCAAAAATGTGGTTATACGGGGGGCGGTGGCTATAGTGGGTCAAAAATAGCCTTTCAATCAATTTGGACGACGGTGCTGAATTTGTCTCGAACTTTCAAATCTATTTGGCCGGGTCTGGGCCCCAAATCTCTCGGAAAATTTTTTTGCCCCCCAAAAAATGCCTGATGTATATAGTATGGGGGAGTTTTCAAAATTTTCGGAATTCAAAAGTACTGAGATAAGCAGCAATTCCTACTAAAAAATGTTTCGCGCCGAGTTCGAATTCGTCGACCAAATCTGGCGGTGACCCTCCGTCGCCGAGATACAGACAAAAATGTGTTTATACTGGGGGCCGGGCTATACTGGGTAACAAATAGCCTGTGAATCAATTTTGACGAGGGTTTTGAATTCGTCTCGGCATTTCGATTCTATATCGCCGGGTTCGGTCCCCGAAGCTCTCGGAAAATTTTTTCGCCCAAAAAAATGCCTGATGTGTGGTAGGAGAAATTTTCAAAATTTTCGAAATTCAAAATAACAGAGATAACACCCAATTCTTACTCAATTATTCGCGCTGAGTTCGATTTTCTCGACCAAATCAGGCGCTGACTCACCGTTGACGAGATACAGTCAACAAGTGGTTATACTGGGGGCTGGGTCTATACTGGGTCAGAAAGAGCCTGTGAATCAGTTTTGATGACGGTTCTGAATTCGTCTCGGCATTGCCAATCTATTTCACCGGGTCCGGGCCCGAAGCTCTCGGAAAATTTTTTCACCCAAAAAATTGCCTGATGTATGTATGGTATTGAGAAATTTTCATAATTTTAGAAATTCCAAATAGATAAGATAACAACAAATTGCTACTCAATTTTTCGCGCTGAGTTCGAATTCGTCTACCAAATCAGACGCTGACCCTCCGTTGCCGAGGTACAGTCAAAAATGTGGTTAAACTGGGGGCCGCGGAGCTAAACGGGGTCAGAAATAGCCTGTGAATCAATTTGGACGATGGTTCTGAATTCGTCTCGGCAATTCGATCCTATTTCGCCGGATTCGGGCCCCGAAATTCTCGGAAAATTTTCTCGCAAAAAAAAAAAATGCCTGATGTAAGTATGGAGAAATTTTCAAAATTTTCGAAATTCCAAATAGATGAGATAACAACAAATTCCTACACAATTATTCGCGCTGAGTTCGAATTCATCGACCAAAGCAGGCGTTGACCATCCGTTAGCAAGATACAGTCCAAAATATGGTTATACTGGGGCGGGGGCTATTCTGGGTCAGAAATAGCCTCTGAATCAATTTTGACGACGGTTCTGAATTCGTCTCGGCATTTCGATTCTATTTCGCCGGATCCAGGCCAATAAGCTCTCGGAAAATTTTCTCGCCCAAATGAATGCCTGACGTATACATACGGTATGGAAGAATTTTCAAAATTTTTGAAATTCCAAATAGATGAGATAACAACAAATTCCTACACAATTTTTCGCGCTCAGTTCGAATTCGTCGACCTAATCAGACGCTGACTCTCCGTTGCCGAGATACAGTCAAAAATGTGGTTATAATGAGGGCGAGGGCTATAGAGGCTCGGAAAGAGCCTGTGAATCAATTTTGACGATTGTTCTGAATTCTTCTCGGCATTTCGATTCTATTTCGCCGGATCCGGGCACCGAAACTCTCGGAAAATTTTTTCGCCCTTAGAAATGCCTGATGTACGTACGTATGGAGAAGTTTTCAAAATTATCGAAATTCCATAAAGATGAGATAACAACAAATTATTACTCAATTTTTCGCGCTGAGTTCGAATTCGTCTACCAAATCAGGCGCTGACCCTCCGTGGCCGAGGTACAGTCAGAAATGAGGTTATACTGGGGGCAGCGGAGCTATACGGGGTCAGAAATAGCCTGTGAATCAATTTTGACGACGGTTCTGAATTCGTCTCGGCAATTCGATCCTATTTCGCCGGATTCGGGCTCCGAAATTCTCGGAAAATATTCTCGCCCAAAAAAATGCCTGATGTATGGAGAAATTTTCAAAATTTTCGAAATTCCAAATAGATGAGATAACAACCAATTCCAACGTTCAAAGAAGGAGGCACAAAATGTGGGACCCTTGAGCACAATCAGAACAAATAAAATACAAGTTTGTGCCACTATTTTTGAGATCCCACCTTTGTTTGGGGGGTGGGCTAACATTTCACCGACCTCCATTTTATTTTTGGGCTGTAGGCCCAGGGAAGGGGGCACAAATTGTGGGAACCTCGAGCACATTTAGCACAAATTAGGTAAAAATTCGTGCCATCACACCCGAGCCCCCACCCCTTTCTTGGGGGGGGGGGGTTGTGGCCCATATCCACACTGTTTTTACTTTCACCACTGGTTTCTTCGTTATCATTGTTGCCAAATCCGATGCGCAAAAACAGAAGTGTCGTTGCCTGAAATTATCGCACATTCACCTCATGAGTTTAAAAAAAGTATGAACAAAGACAACAAAACTTTGGATAGAATGGGTGCATCCCCAAAATTGGGGTAGGATATGAGATACCGTGAAAAGAAACCTGAAAAATTAATTCGGTGACAGCAGAAACCAGTTAATCTCTCCTTTTGAAGATCGTTTTTTTAAAATATCATAATTGAGTGCGTGCAAATGAAAGGGGCCTAAGAGCAAAAACGTAGTTTTGAGATAAACGCGTTCAAAGTTTCAGTTTGTTACCACATGAGAATAAACAGAGATAAAAACGTGCGGTAAAAAAGGTACAAAACTAGATGTCTTTAACGTTCCAAATCAGTTGATGTACCTTCGGTAGAAATATGTTCCTATTTTCGGCAATTTTTCAAAGTAGACTCTATGAGTGCCCTTTTCATTGGCAGTGAATTTTTGCACCAAAATTGAATATTAATGTATGTTGTTATGGTCTAAAAAGGTATTCTAATGAGAAATTAATTTAACGTTCCAAATCAGTTGATGTAGGTACCTTTGGTAGAAATAATCCTATTTTCGGCAATTTTTCAAAGTAGACTCTATGAATGCCCTTTTCATTGGCAGTGAATTTTTGCATCAAACTTGAATATTAATCTATGTTGTTATGGTCCAAAAAGGTATTTTAATGCGAAATTAATACAAGAACACAACGAATCCACCAAACCAGTCAAATTTTTTCAGTAGTATTGAAAACTGCTTGAACAGAAAATTTAATAAGACTGATAACTCTGCGACTATTATAGATATCAGCACGCGGTTTTCACTACTCGATAGAGCGCGCTTCAGGGCATCAGAATAGTCAATGTCCGCTAAAAGGCCTAACTGTCACTTAGGCCCCTTTCATTTGCACGCACTCAATTTTTCCAGCCCCCCCCCCCCAAATTGAGCACTGGACTGTGAGCCCAGAAAATGCGGCACAAATTCTGAGTCCCCGGAGCACAATTAGCACAAATTACGATAAAATTTGTGCCGCTAATTCCAACCCCTATCTTCATTTGGGGGGGGGGGCAACATTTCTCTGGCCTCCCAAACTTTTCAGTAAGATGTAGACCCACGGGAGGCGGCACAAATTCTGGGACTTCGGAGCACAATTAGCACAAATTACAATAGAATTTGTGCCGCTAATTCCAACCCCCTACCTCATTTTGGGGGGCCGTAGAAATACAGCCTGAAAGGAAACAGTGATCACTGCACATGTGAAGTGACCGCCGTCGAGATGTTTTCATCTAAATGTGTTGCGGTTCATGACTCCGATGTTTCTACTTGGTCGTGTAATAATAATATTGTTAAAATAACAGTCAATGAAGTTTGCGCGAGATTCGGCGTGGATATTGACAATGACAGAAGGAACAGATTTTTTTGGAAAATTCAACTGGATAAGAAGGTTATTGTTAATGAAGAATTACTCAATTGGCTAGGCTATAGTGGTTCTCGGTATTATTTAAAGAAGACAAAAATCACGGTGAAAAACTTGTAGCTACCTTGCATGAACTTGACATTTATATAGGAATCCGCAATTTAAACACATTCGGAAGGAACCGAACGAGTACATATGCAAAACTTCGCGCGCATGATTGAATATTATCGGTACGATACAGTTAATCTATGCAGATAAATTTGGCAGCAGTGTGTGGTGCCTAAATAAGGTTAATTATCATAAACATTTGGTGTCATAATACTGTTTATTGGCCTGGTGCAACAATACCGTCTATTTATCCCTGGTGCTGCAACGGACAGCAGTTGTGTGGTGCCTCAACACCCGTGAACTATATATATATATATATATATATATATATATATATATATATATATATATATATATATTATTATATATTATTATATTATATAACTCGAAAGCAACTATTAAAATGGATAAAACAGCAGAAAAAAATTTAAATTAATAGAGGAGTCAAACAAGGGGTCCCCTCTCCTTCAACTTATTTAACGCAGTGTTGGAAGAAATATTCAAGAAAATGAACTGGAAAGAAAAGGGCATAAAAATTAGGAGAAACTTCTTTGAGGAACCTAAAGAGCTAAATAACCCGAGGTTTTCTGATGATATTGTCCTCATCGCCAAAAATGTAGAAGAACTAAGAATCATGGAAGAGCACCTGAGAAGGTAAAGTGCGAAAGTAGGCCTAAGTATTAATCTTACTAAAACAAATGTTATGTCTAACATCGACCATTTCGACGAAATCAAAATCAACAACTATCCAATTGAAAGAGTCTCGGAATATAAATACTTAGGCCAAAGGATCTCATTTGAAAACAAATCTGAAAAAGAACTTAAAACTAGAAGAGCTAACGCGTGGAGGGCATTTTGGAATCATAAAATATTCTGGAATAGCAAATAAAACTTGAAAATACAATAATTTCAGTGCTTACGTATGGTACCCAAACTTGAGCGCACACCAAAAAACAAACGCAAAAACTAATCAAGACCCAAAACGCCATGCTCCCTAGTATTTTGAAAATGAAACTAAAAGATAAAATTAGTATCTCGGATATAATGAGAAAAACAAAAGCCAAAGGAGTGGGAACTACCGTAAAATAGTATATTACACACCAAGAGTCATGTAAACTCACTTTTGGCTCTTGTTGTGGAAGATATTTTTCCTACTACTGGATCAGAAGCGGCAATGTTTTTTGCTGACATGGTCTACATTTTTTTTTTTTAATTTATTTATTTATTTAAATTATAGACAGGTGATTTTTGTGTGCATAATCAATTCAAAAATTTTATTTGCTCAGTTAATTACTACAAAGTACAGTATTACAGTCTTGTCTTCATTTTGTTCACGTGCACAAACAGCATACACAGATGATAGTGGCCAGCAAAAAGGTAACGACGGTTAACAACAAACGGTAACTGCTGTACTACATCGTGAATATTTAAATGCGTTCTTAAGTCGCCATTTTGTAATTCGCTCTGTGGCCGAGTGGTTAGAGACGATCGCTGCATTTCAGTCAAATGTTCCAATGGACGCGTGTTCGATTCCCCGATACAAAATTACTGACCAGCAAGTTTTTCACGTAAAAATGCTTTACATTGAGGTTCGTTCACTTTACATGCAGGTTTTGTCAGCACTCGATACATGAATGATAGGCGCTTCTTGTCGTACACAAAACACCAACGTAAGCATTGCCTTTCTGATCAAGTAGTATAAAAAACCTTAAACTTAAGTATGCTGGACACAAAGCTAGAGAACCCATCTGCAGATGGAACAGGATACTAACTGTATGGAAACCTACGGGAAATCGTAAAAGGGGGAGACTAGTGACAAGGTGGATCGACGAAGTTGGACAAGTGACAGGCCAGCAATGGCAAGCAACTGCCAAAATAGAAGAAAGTGGGCTGATTTGTGTACGGCGTATGCTCAGAAATGGGTCACTGAGAGCTGAGGCTGGGGAGAGGACGTCTCTCCTGCCTGTCCATATATTAATAAGAGTGTAAATTGGTAAAACTTGATATAGGCACTGTAAGCATCAGAAAGACATTAAATAAATAAAACAAGTAAATAATTCCCAAGATTTCAGTTTTTCGAAACTACTATCAGTAACCGATTGAGTTTTTGAAAACACCAATATCTTCGTCTTAGTAACACAAACATGAAGCGATAAACTGCAAATGGATTAGGACCCTCCGATTGAGAACAAAGAGAATTGAAGCTATTTCCCATTGTAAACTTCCCCACGGCTCAGTAACGCAAAGTACAGGACCTATAGCGACCACAGGCGCTATACCGCTAATATGAAAATATAAAATAATTATAGCTACAAATATTGTTCATTGTCACAAGCACACGCATTATTTCTAATCAAAGTACTAGTTTGGTGTACAAGTTTACCTACCCATTCTAAGGGAACATGTATCTACCCGGCATTAAGCAAGTATCTATACTTTTGAAGTTAAAACAAAGGACATTAGTCTACCTAAGTATAATAAATGAGCCTTTTCTTCTATGCTTTTCATCACAAAATGATCCGTTGATGTTCTTAAAAGTAAATAAAATGTGTTCCGGTATTATGCCAAAATTAGTGCACATTAAAAAATGTTTTGAAGGGGAAGGGGGGGGGCACTTCCAGAGAAAATTTGCCAGATAACGAAACTGGATTTTCAAGAAGCAATACCCCTAGACTGTAGACTTTATTTATCTATCATTTATGCATGTTCCCAGAGTTTTTCGGTCTCAAAATTGCTTTTTTCCAGAAGAGTTCCTTCCATACGTTTCTAGAAAGATAGCTTTTGATGAGCACAATAAATATCATGAGAAGTCTCTATCGAAAAATTATAAGGACCCTTTCCCTTAAATTTTGTCCTACCAATTTGAGATTTCTGCATTAATAGGTAAATTTAAAACTTTATGTAGCAAATTTCGCGAAAACTTACAGAAATATTTCATCTTTCTACATACGGATATCTTTCAAACTTTTTTCCAAGAAATGTTTTAAATTTTCGATTTTTTTTTTTTTAAATTTTAAATAGTTGTTAATTTTTGGAGATGAATTTTCTTTAGCATTCTCAATAAATTCAAAGTTATTCTACAGATTGAAATTATTGGCAAATTAAACATGTTTATACATCATTAGTGTTCAATTTTTCTGCAAACCGGAATTAGTACTCATTATTTTTTTATTTTTTGCCAATATTGTGAATTTACTGTGAATCATCACAAATTTCTAGATTGCATTATTTTGGGTCACCCTGTAACATAGTGATTGGAACCATCTTGACCTCAAATCACTGATGACAATTACGAGGAACTTGAGGCGTATTCGACTTCAGCCATAAATTCGCAAGCCCTACCCTTCTTAGGAAAAAATTACAATATATAAGAAACTACCTTGTATTTATTTCACAAAACAGAACGTTTTTAATTAAAAAATCATAATTTGAAACATAGTCATCAAGTTTTTTATGAAATTGCCCTTCTCCTTACCAACCGTTAGATCCAATATTAAGATCAATCATTTATCGAGGAAAAGCACTGGGATCAATTTTCATATGTTGTTGATGACCTAGGATGATTTTTCTAAATAGATAATAAGTCGGAGACGAGTGGAAGCGACTGTATTTGGCGAATATTCCTTGATCCACAAAATTAAGTTTTCTAACTAGAAAGGTTCTCAGATTAAAAGCAAACAAGCTCTCTAAATCAAAATCTCAATGCAAGAGAGTTTTTGCAACGGTTGAAATTATGCTTCAGTTGAAGCAAAACGATATGTAATGCAATATCAGAAACCTAGCCACCTTCCCCTTTCTTAACTAATGGACACTCAAAACTCAAAATCGGCAAGTCAATAAAAATTCTTTACTAGTTTGATTTATTATTTTATCCCTCGATATTTTCATCTTAGTGTAACTTGGCGAACTTACAAATGTATAGGAGAAAGTCCCTGTGCACAGGGTGACCTTATCATTTATGAAATTTTCGAGATCTTGATCAGAGCACCTGGCGACTGGAGAGCTTCTACTGAGACCATCTTGAAAATAATACGTAATCTATATCAAAAGCCCCATCTTTAATATCAAAATTGGTTAACACGAAAGCTAAATCAATCCTCTAGATCATTTTTTAATATTTTGATATTGGCGATGGCCTGTGGCTCGAAGTCAGGTTTTTAATTACGCGGAAAAACTACAACAATATTTTTGGAATAAGTTAACGAACCAACGAACGTCCTTGCTTCACGTATCTATGCTATACGTTTGCCAGGAAACCCATCATTTGCGTCAGAGTTCGTTAAAGTAGGAAAATTCGCCGAGTTCATATCAATTACCACAAAAAATTCCAAATTGATAATCCGAGTCCGAAGCCGCACAACCGCTCAATTATTACACAAATGTGGCAGCGCTGACCTTCATGTGCATCAATGTTTACAACTTGAAATCGAGGGGGGGGGGGGTCTAAAAAGAGGAATGCAGGGAAATTTCTGTCTTCCTGTGAGGATGTACCGAAGGAGGTAAGATAACGGAGCTTTCCCCTCACTTGGTAAAATCTAAAATGTGAAGAACAATTTTCTTAGCTCCAAATTCTTAGAGTTGAAATTAGAAATTTTGATTCAGATGTATAAGGACCCCTCTTCTCCTCCCATACAAAAATACTTTCTTATTTCCATTGTCCCTTTAAGTTTACTTTTCTGTTGTTTTTTTTTTCGACAGAGAATTCTCATAATAAAATTTATGGTGCTCATCAAAAACTATCTTTCTAGAAACTGAAGGAAGTCTTCCGGGAAAAATGGGGCAATTTTGAAAACTGACAAACTTTGGAAACATAAAAGATAAATAAACAAAGTCTACAGTCTCGGAGTATTGCTGACTGAAAATCCAGCTTCGTTATCTGGCAAAGTTTCCCTGGAAGTGCCCTCCCCCCTTCTTGAAACATTTTAAAATTAGCACTAACTTTGGAATAATACCGAAAGACCTTGTATTTACCTAAAACTATTTTATTTTTGGGTAACCAGATTCTGGAGAGCTGTGCGCTCATTGAATAGAGTAAAATAGATTCAGGGAACAAGCGAAAGAAAAAGATGAAGTGGAAAGTTTAAAGATTGATGAATGATGAACTGACGTGAAAAGAACAGTTTCTAGAGAGTTGCGTAAGCTAATAAATGGTGATATCACGGATCCGTCGTGGCTGTAGAGGCCGGAAGAAGATAAGAGACCAGATAGATACCTCCATTGGTGGAGCGTGTGGCGATGCACGCATATATCAAATTGCCTCCCCAGACAACGCACACCTAGCCCCGGAAACTATCCTCTTGAGTATCGCAGCAGTGACCGCAGAGGGACGTCTCGAGGCTGGCCCAGGCTCCCATTTCGACTCACTGCTTCGGATTCGCGCTTTCCTGCCAGGGACACTTTACTGACCGAGACAGGAGATAGATACCTATAAACTTCATAATTTTCCTTTTGTTGTATCAATTTCCTTTTTGCAAGTCTCAATAACGTCTAGTTAAATTTACTTTAGACTTGATTTAAAAAACACTGATATTTCTTCCGACACATACAAAATGATAAATATCTGAAGTTTTGTAAATTTTTTAAATGGTTCTCTTGGTTTTCTCATCCGCAATCAGAATTTCCCGTCTAGTGCTCAGTTCCGTCGACATGTCTACTTCGAACAAAAATCATTTCCCTGTGCGGCATCCAAGAAATATGCGATACTTATAATTCAATATTCATATTATGCTAAATTGGCGCACCGAAGATCATCTCTCAAAACATGTTCCCAACATTTAAAAAATACTGTAGGCTGCGGCGAGATCACAAATCTAAATAAATGCTGAGGTCATTAAACCAGGCGAGGTCACCAATCGTTTTCGTCGAACATTCTAGACAACTTTCAGTTCTGTCCAAATACAGTAGTTAAGTGGTTAACGGCGGTTAATTTGCAGGAGAGTCTTATGTAATCTTTCGAGTATGCTCTCGAGGTGAGATTTTCCTACAACTTTGCAAATAATTATGATTTATGCGCGTTCACATCGGAATATCGAGCATTTCTGCAAGCACAGAATTCTTAGGTATCAAATGTATGCATTTCCTGTAGTTTGAAATTATAGATAGGAAAACCGAAATTTTACGCATAAACGTCAACGATATCAGTGAGACTCCAGCGAACCGAAAATCGTGAGAATATATCTCCAATGAGCTTCGAGAACTCGTTTAAGGCTTCTGACTTTGTAAACGCCCATCACTGAATAAGTTCGTTCAGGAGTGGAATGGTACCAAGCAACCAAATTTCTGATTCCGGTACGTAGATGACTGATTCAGAGCGCAAAGGAATTTAGAAAAAAGACAGACTTAGTCTTCCACACATTCAATATAGTAAGACGAGTGTAATTCTTTTCCTCAGCAGAGAGGATGAGTGGATCTAAGTATGGTGCAAAACTCGTCTACACGACTCTTTCACGATCATTCAGACTTAGCCAAGGCGTTTCAAAACATTATCGAGATTTTCGAGACTCCTCATGCCTGTTCAAGACATTTTCTAAGACTCAAATGAGATCTTAGACTTTCTCAAGATCTTTTGTAATATTTTTTCTCACTTACTCGAGACTCCTAAATAAGACTATATCTAAGACCATTCAATACTCTTTTAAGAATATTTGCGATTTGTCCAGTCTTCTTTAAAACAAAATAAGAACGTCTGTTTAAGACGCTCTTGCTATTCAAAACTCATTTACACCTCTTAAAACGCTCTCAGACTTGTTTAAGACTCGGTCAGACTGTTTCAAACTCATTTTTAAGATCCTTTCTGTTTTCATAATTGTTATACGTACAATATTATCTTTTATTCAGAAGGATAATTGATGGTATTGGGAGGCTGGAAGCAAAGATACATCTATGTCCAGATTTATCTGTCAGTATTCTTTTTCAGTGAAGGGTAGCGAGGGTCTGAATCAAGGGCGCAACAGCCCTACACTACAAAAGTAGGAGCTCAGAGCATGTACCATCAATGACCTTAAAAAAATAAGTAATTCGACCTGATCATACCCTAATAAAAAAAAATTCCCATGGAAATTTCTGTCAACTCACGGCTGCAGACTGCAGTCGCGCAGCAACAACACAGCTGAAGACTGCCATCGCGCATCAACAGCAGGGCCATCTAAGATCAAGATCAATGAGCGCACGGCTGGAAGAAAAATTAATTCCATGGAAATGCTAACCACTGAACTGAATTGTGGACTGCTGAGCTGGAGAAGAGAGAAAACAGGATGTTAAGGGATTTAGAATCAAGGAGGTCCAAACTGAGTTGAAGAGGAAACCACATGCTGAAATTTCACTTTCAGCGGGAACCAAAATTGAACAAATGGAGCGAGTGATTTTTTTTTTTCAATGATTTAAGTCCTAAAAAGTCATATCAGTAAACTGATGATGAGTATCTACACTGCATGCAGATACATAAGTGAGTACATGGATATGTCTTATAGTTATTGAACATGTTCTATGTATTCAGTCAACATAAGAATGTCGATCTCGATCAACTGAGCGCAGCTATCAGTCAGCGAACTTTTTTTCACCGGCTATATTAGATCATTAGATGGACTCTGATATTCCTATATGTTATTGAATGTACAAAAATTTAGGCATTGCAAATTAAATTGGCTGCAGACTGCAGCCGCACAGCAAAAGATCAAGATCAATGAGCACATAGCTCGAAGGAAAAATAATTTCCGTTGGGATATGGAACGGAATGTTGGAGCGCTAATGTGCACCTCCTAATAAAAGATTGAGTAATCATGGAGGGAAATAACAGTGCTGTAAATGAGAGAGGGTTTTTTTTTGAAAAATCATTATGAAATAAAGAAACGATGGACGTGCTTCAAATTTAAACTGCAGGGAGCTACATATTCGAACTTGAGATTGAAAATTTAATACGTCAGGTAACAAAATTAATAAAAGTTCGGTGAAGTAAGAAATGACAGCCGTATTTTCAAACAACACTTATTTTCTAAGTACCCATAAATGGAAAAAATCACTCAAGATTGCACTTAAGTAATCCTCGGAGGTTACTTAAGTGCAATTTTAGGTGACTTTTTTTTTTCATTTAAGGGAACTTAAAATATTAAGTGGTTTTTCTCCATGATCACTCAATGAGGGTTCACAAAACATCCGCGAGATGTCAGCCACTTTGATTCAGAGTCCCAATGGAAATGTGGACCATTGAACTGAATTGTGACAATGAAAAGCTAAATCATACTGATTTGTTTCACTACGCACAACTGAACTGAACTGTGAACTGAACTATGAATTGAAGTGGAATCAAGTTCAGTGTCGGTCGGAAATAGGATGAGGGCCAACGGCCAGCCAATAGACATATCCTTGTCCAAAAAAAAAAGTTTTTAAATTAGAACGTTATCCCTTTACTGGGGTGCCCATCATAATTGAGTAGGTACCTGGCACCCCTGGATCCCCGTTGTTGTACACCTGGTCCACATACAGATTTTTTAAAATTATTATCGAGCCACGGAGCTACACTCTCGGGTTATGGACTCGGAAAAAGGTAATAAATAATAGAAGCCAGGATGGCAAACTGGAAACATCTTTTCGAAGGCACTCTTGTTGCGATAGAAATTTTATTTGTTTGATTTCTTCCCTTTTGAAAAACTAGATTTTAAGTAATGAAATGTGTGCTTTATGAGAGGGCAATTGCCCCATGGCTTTCCCTGTGCGTCCCAGCTGACCCTTCAGTTTGGAAATCCAGGAACGAAAGGTAGACGGTCGCGATTCCATTGTAATTTTCTTCAGCCTACGAGTTCATCGATGTAGGTAATTAGCCGGATTCTGTGCGACTTATCTCGAATAGAATCTCGATACGGCCGCTGCCCGTGTCACAAAATTATAGCTAGGAATCGCCATCGATCGTGAAATTTAATTACATAAGTGTGCACGCGATATCTGGAGGTCATTTTCGGCGATGTGTGCGATATAAACTAACATAGGTAATTGTTTATCATATTCGTCTACATGCGCACATGGATCTTTTTTTCATCCACGGTTATGTCATACACCGCATTGAGCACATGTAAGTAAAATACAATATTCGAAAACCTCGTCGTCAAATGAAGTAATAAATTAAGCGAAAGCAGAAAAAAAAACCGGTACTCGGTTCGCAGGTGAAGAAAGAAAGTGAAGCACGTTCTGTCGATGCTTACTGGTTGCTCGGGGGTCTTTAATCATTTTTATTCTTCGGCAGCCCTTTAATTAGTCGTGTCCGGTTGCGCACATTTTACTCTCGTGCGACATGTTCTCTGTTCCAGATTGACGGACGCACGGAACCGACTAGGTAGTTTGCAAAAAATTCCTTAAAACTTTCCGAGTTATAAATATCGATGATCGTGTTTAAACGGTATACGTTTCGTAGTCGTGTGGTCACTTTTAAGTTCTTGTGGTTGGGCTGGAGAGCACGTTCGCCGATGACTTACTCGCGCTGTTGAATTTGCATTCGACCAAAAGAGGCTTGCGAACCAGTGGCATCGTCTACTGGTGATAACATGCTACAGTAAAAAGGCTATTATGAAAACAGTGTCCATGCGTCATGAAACTCACATAAGATTATGCTACAAGACATGTTTCTTCGTTTTTTAATATATACGTTGTTATATGACTTTCATGGCGCTTGGATACTTCTGTCTTAATAGCTTCAAATTGTACTTGATGGTGCATTTCTACAACGCGGCCATTGGATGCCAAAAACAGCAAAATATGAAGCCTGGAAGAATTTTAGTACAACCTGCAAGAACCTCTATCCTACCCCAAAACAGTCTTTGTAATTATTCGATTGGATGAACACAACATGAAGAATACTGGGCGCGGATGACCTTGATTTTGAAAAGGCAGAAAAGCGGTATTAATTATTGTAGAGTATCATGAGGTACCAAACATAATGAAATAGTTATCAACAACTATCAACTTCAAGTAGTGATCAATGTATTAAAAAGGATCATATAGGAGAAAAATCCGTTCAGGAGCACTAGTACCTACCTTACCTCTAAAGCTCTAGATAGGAGAGTACGATCGTCCGCCATTTTGAATCCAACCGCGCCTGTCGATGTCGAATTGACTACGCGGTACGCTCCGCACAGTTGAATTCTGTATCCAC
This sequence comes from Acanthococcus lagerstroemiae, assembly GCA_031841125.1. Classification (NCBI taxonomy): domain Eukaryota; kingdom Metazoa; phylum Arthropoda; class Insecta; order Hemiptera; family Eriococcidae; genus Acanthococcus; species Acanthococcus lagerstroemiae. The sequence continues at coordinate 22,982,709 of CM063106.1, read as the reverse complement.
GGGCACGGTTGAAGTCAAAATGGCGGACGATCGTACTTACACGAAGTATACAGAGCTCTACTACCACACATAGGGAAAACAACAGTGGCAAAATACAGAGGACTTTTGACCAAAAAACTTGATACAAGAAAGAACGGACAAATTACTAAACAAATGATAAAACAGAAACAAGAGTTAAGAAAGGCTACGGAGTCTACAGATTGGATTGTGAACGCTCCAATATGACTTAAACCCCATCGACACGATGCGCGAATGTATCCGAACATTCGCATTCGCAGACGTTCGCCGAGTCGTGTGGATGAGAATCACTCGTCTACATTTGGCGAACGTTCGAGCTCGCCCAAGTTCGCTCAAGGAGCGGTATTCCTTGCACGAGTCAAAGACATTCCGAACTAGGACGAATGTACGAACGTCGATTTTGGGAAACATATTTTTCTTGTCCACACGATGCACGAATGGATTCAGCGAACATTCTTTCAACTTTGTGTTGAAACAGAAATTGAACTTTTTTTTCGAAGGAAGCAGAAGCTAAGTTCAAACTTTAAGCAAAATCACATAAGCATTATAATCGGCTGTATGCATACTTTTGTTACTGGTATTTGTGAGGCTTAGGCCTGATGCTATAAATGCATGGCGTTTATTGCAACAAAGGAGAGGCCCATGGCAAAAGGACCTATAATTTCTTATTAGCTGTGAGACCTGTATTGGAACATACAGTCGTCTATTAGTGATGTTAAACGGAGCTCCGGTCTCCGGAGAAAACTCCGGAGATTTGGGGTAAATTACACTTCCGGAGATTTTTTTCTCCGGAGACACGGTCTTCGGAGAAAGTAAAAATGTATTTAATACTTGATTAGACCAGTCTCATTCTTCCTTCCAGAAACTGCATAAAGTTTAACATCGTTCTCTGCCAAGGGCACCATTTTTATAATAATTTGAACTGTTTCAGATAAATGTGGAAATAATAATCATAAATCTGCAGGGGAGAACTGGGATTTATTTGAATGAAATTTCACTGAAAGGCACATCATTATGACCATTAACCTCAACTGAAAATAATTAAAAATTTTGCTTTGGAACTGATTGAAAAAGATCCACGACTAAAGACCAAAAATTAAGGGACAAGGTTCAGTGTTGGTTGCACTGACTTGTTTATCCCAATACAATCCCATAGTTGCAAACTTATCCATTCATCTTTTCAATGACGTCCATTTTCCTAAAATGCAGCATAAAGATTCACAAAAAATAATGTTTTAAGAAAAATCACAATGAAAGACAGCCAGGCCGATAGACATTTCACCATAGTTGACCAATTTTTTACCAGTTGAATTTGAGTGGAATTTTTTTTTGAGAGCTAGGGAAGGAACCAACTAATACCTCAGCCCAAAATTTTGTTAGTAGCATTTATACTTTAGAGACTGAAATATCAACATTTTTGAGGAATGACCCATCGATATCAAATTTTGCTTTGATACCACTTTACTAGAGCTTGTGTTCATGTAGTTCGCCTGCATTCGCCTACATTCGCCGAATACGCAAGGGATACTAGTAAACGAATCGTGTGTATGATTTACGAATCGCGAGTCACTACAGATGTTCATCAATACCGAACGTTCGGGGTAGTTCGGCATTCGTCTACATTCGCGAACATTCGCGCACCGTGTGGATGGGCCTTTACATAGAAGAGATAGGCAGGAAATTCACAGCCAGAATAAAAGCACATAGATACTCAGAGATGACAAAACAGTGACTGGAAAACACTCAAACGACAACCAACATTACAACAAAAATATAACAGACAAATTAACACTGTCAAACCACATAAGAAAACGGAAACTACTAGAGCAGATGGAAATTATCAAGATGAAAACTAGACACAGTTATACCATAACACGGGGTGACTTTGCTCACTTTGTTCTGCATTTTCAAGTTTGACGCACTGTACAGACCATAATAAAAACTGGGATAGAGAACTGGGATGTTTCTTGTAATTTTGACGGGAAATTGTGAAATACATTCCCCTAAAACTGTGATTTCACCACCCCATAAATTTCCCCCCAGAAATGAAACAAGTGTGCTAAGTGGTACCTCGATGGAGTGACATTGCACAGGGAAAAAGTTGTAAATGTAATTTTCTACTAAAAGTGCCAAATCACCCCAAATCAATATACTAAGTGTACTGATGCATGCAAAAAACCAATGTTAACCATGAGAACGTTTCAATTGCTTGAGTAATTTCAGTTGAAAAAATAGTATTTTTGATGTCTGGGTAAGGTTTTGAAACCTCAGACCTTAACATAGCTAGGACTCTGCCAAAAATGTTGAAAATATTTCAAAAATAGTCACTCAGTTAGAGAAATCATTGAGTTCGAAACAATTGGTTTTGTACACTTTAGTTGAAATCTTCATATTTCCCTACAATATTAATACGGAAATGGTGAGCACAAGTCCTCCAGGAATCCTATCTTGCTTATCCATTCTTTCAGTTACGATTTTTCGGGTATAAAAAATTTAAACAATTCCGCAATTATATTATTTTGAATCACCCCTGCAATCACTGCTTCCTGTATCCGCCAATATCTGAAATACTTTCGCATCAGTTGTATAGGTACACCAATGTCAAAATGCAACAGTTTTTTACTTTCATACCGAACGTTACAATCGCATGACTGTCATATTCATGTACTTCCTTTTTCAACAGAAAAAAGTGAATCCGGTGACACCTTGATATTACCCCGAATAAGTCGGCAACGTCAAAAAGAATATTTTTCTAGTTTGTACCACAAAGTGGGAAGGCCCCATTATTCGACAGTATGTGCTATGAATGCTGATATATAGATGACAAATTCATCAAATTATCTATACCTATCAGGAAGAATAATAAGAATAATATGGGAATTACAGTAAGTTTAGTGTCATCGTGATATAGAGCCGACTGTCGAATACGAATTACTGACACTGAAGAGACCGATTGAGAAAATAATCCAAGTCCTTTATTTCAGTGTGATATTCTTAATAAGTAACTTTTTCATAATATTTTGTTAAATTACGAAAAAAGTAGAGTTGGGACATTTCCTTGCATGAACTATGATAATTCCTCATGCCATCACCGGAAAAAACAACAGAATCAAAGATATCGATTCAGCCAACTAGGTAGTCAGATAAATACGGATAGACTGATTAGTCAGATAAGCTCACTGAACGATTACTAAAAGTGAAGTAGGAAGTGCAAAGCAGAAAATCAACACGAGCAAAGCGAGTTTTGGCGAGGGGTGAGCCTGCGAAGCGACGAGGGCGACAACCCCTAGCCAATATTGAAATAAGAATATTATCAGAGCTGAAATCTTTGAAACACTTCGAATAATGATTTACTCACATCACGTTCTCCTTCCCTCTAAGAAAAAAAAATGGAATTGTGCATAATGAATTGATTGATTGAATATTAGAAATTCCTCCAGGATTGTAGTTCAATCAGAGAACAGTTATTACGCTGCAATCTATTTCAAGTTCAACTTTACAGTCTTCACGTAATTAATATTATTACCTTTTAAGTACCATGCGAAGATCTAATCTAGAATTTGGAATTGCAATCTGGAGCCCGTATAAGAAAACTGGAATACAACAAATTGAAAAACCCCAAAAGAAATTTATAAAGTACCTATATATAAAAAAGTGTTCGAATATTATCCGCTAGACATCCTATACAAAGACTTGATTGAAGGCTTCGAAATGGACCCTCTGCTATATGTATACAAACTCCTTCATAGCAAAATAGACGCCCTCTCCAAGTAAGTCGAATTAGAATTAATGATTAATGTACCATCCCACCCAAACAGGACAGGGGAGCCGTTTCGTATTATTACTACCCGGATCGAAAGTCACCGTTCTAGTGGACTGAACTCCATTCTTCATCTGTATAATAAATTAGTACTACAGTCTCCAGAAATTGATATATTTTGTCTAAGAAATACAGAATTCCGTAGAAAAATACTGCCCCAGTTACTTGTCTTTCTATAACTCACCTGATGTTCTCTCTTGTGTTCCCACCCATTCCATTCATTATCTTCCCCATACCCCACGTCCCCCCGCCTTTCACTATGTCAGTCCCCCCTCTCTCTCTGTCTCTCTCTCATTTACAGTCGATATTTTATTATTTTTAAATAGTTAATATAGTTTCCCCCTACTTTTGTATTCCCCCTCCGTCTCCCGTAAATGGCCATATGGCCGTGTGAAGCTTACAAATAAATAAATATGGTGACAGCTACAATCATTACTGTTCACTATTAGAGGTTCCTATCTAATTTAATTGGTTCTCGTATTCATAGAATTCAAATGTTTTGAAAACATTGGTGCTTTTGTGGATGTTAAAAGTTACAGCGTCCTCAGATGAGCATGAGAATAGCGAGCAAAGCGACTTTTTTCTGCAATATTATACTTCCATAGAAAGTGGGTTCTTAGACTCTGTGGGCCCCAGTGTCTCAGAAGTCTTACTCCGGCTCTGATTTGAATAGATACTCGATTGCTCATGAAGGATTACTTACCGAAAAAACCCATTCTAAATATTTAAAATTTGAAAGGACGATGAATGGAAATTAGTTCACACTACTGCCACGTCATATTATATTCCATGTGATATATTATGAAATCATTTCATTTATTAACTCGTGTCACTTCCATAATATAAGCGTGTTCGTTAGCTTTCTTCGGCGTGTTTGCAAATCCGTTGACCCGCGGCCACGTACCAAACCCATCAGCTTTGGTCCAAGCATGCATACAAACTAATTAAATCGAACTTTATAGCGTAAATAAAAGTCCCCAGCCAGTCAGCAAGAGTAAGAAAACATTCTCCAAAGGAATGCGTTCAAATTCTCTATCATGTTTTAGGTAAATATTTGGGTAACAAGTCACCTCATATTCCACATTTTATTTCTTATTGGAATGTTTTATTACCAAGAAATTGGAAGTTTTCATTCGTTTCCACATATGCCAAAAAATTCGTTATTTTTCAACATTACAAAATAATGCGTTCAGGTATTCGTTGACCCAGTACATCGATTAATCGAACTGAAGTATTTATCGAGCTACTGGTGCAAAATATGGTACCCAACCATATCTTCTGTATCGTAAGAATGAAGCAGCTTAGTGTCTCAGCATTTCTACTTTCAATCCAGTTTTCTTTTTTCTTTCAACCTCGGCTTGGCAAGAAAGTATGAAAATTACTTCAGTTCATCAAAGCGCACGGCTATCTAATCGTCTAGAGGTAAACTTAAGTACACTGTTTATTTCTCGGGCATATCATATTTACTGCGAAGGTATCTACAAAAACTTTTTTTACCGACTGTCTGAAAGAAAGATGGGAAAAAAGAAAATAAAAAATGAAAAAGCAAAAAAGAGATTATAGGAAAAAAAAATGTACGCGGGGCTCATAGTTTTTTTTCATCTTGTGACAGAACAGAGATGCAGGCCCCAGGGTGGACAACGGTTTGCCTCCCCTCTGCTCTAGTAGAAAGGCTAAGACCTTTTTTCTTTGCTTCTTTCCGACTTTTTTCGCTGTAAGTATCCCCCCCCCCCTTGGAAAACTGATCACGCTACGCGCCTTTAAAGATAGCAAAATTGTGCTAAAACTAACTGCACTATTGCACTAAAGCACTAGATAGATACAAATAACTATTTCTGGAAAATAGGTGTTAATACACGGCAGAGGAAATGGGGAGGGGGAAGAAATAGGGAAGGAGAATTCCCTTTTCACTGGGGAAAATTGAAATTAAAAACACTTCAACTATGGCAAAAGGTTTCACCGTGTCTTAAGCAAGCTAAATAGAGTCTTGAGTAGCTTCAAAGATTCCTAAAGAAGTATGAATGAGTTTCGAAAATCGTAAATACGTCTTCAAGATACGTAACAAGTTTTCAACAAGTCTAGAAGAATCTTATCAAGTCTTAAACAAATCTTCAAGAGCTTTTAGTGAATTTTGAAAAGTCTTCAAGTCTCGAGAAGTGTGATCAGTCCCGAAGGGTCCTAAAATCAAGTCTCGAAGAGTTCTAAAAAGTTATTTGCAAACTTAGAAGAGGGCGTAAGACAGTTTAAATAGGCACTGAAGAGTTTTAGTAAGTTTTAAAGAATATTACAGTCTTATATACGAGTTTTAGAAAATTTCAAGAATTCTATAAATTCTTGATTATGCACTGAAGAACCATAATCCACCTTGAAAGAGCCATGAAGAGTTGTTAACTAGTCTTGAGTAATCTTAGCGGGTCTTAGAAAAGTTTGGAAAAGCCTAAAGAATTAATAAAAGCTGAGAGAGTCTAAAAGCAGGGACGTACTAAAGGGGAAAGGGTATGAAGAGCTTCCCATAAAAAATTAATTTAGTAAAACTGACCCTGAGAGCAGGGCTAGTGCGGGGGGCGGCTAGGGGTTGTTACACCCTCCACGGTCGTTTCTCATTCGGCAATTTTGGCAAAATTTTTGAAACTAATATTTCTTTTACACACCGATTTTACAAGTTAGGAAAATTCGACAGGTCGGAAGCTTTTTTTTTATTCCTTTCGCGGTTTATTTGGTAGCTCAGTTGGGAATTTAGGAATTGTTCAGTTAAGAAGTTGAAAAGATCCAAAAAGTCGAAAAGCTTTTTTATTGCTCTGACGGCTCATAAAATCAGAAAAATGTGACAAAAGTTTCTATTCGACAATTCGGCATCTTTATAATCCCCCCCCCCCCGTAAAAACTGCTCAAACCAGCCCTGCCTGAGAGTTACGAAAATGAGTTCGTAGTCGGAAGATTTTCAGCAATTTCGACTAACTGATCCATAATAGACAAAATAAGATCAGTAATCTACAAATTTCCAGGGCGACTTTTTCTTTTTCTTTATTTTATACACTTGTCATTTTCAAAAATTTTCTTTAGTTGACAAAATCGACTTATCTGTTGGGAAAATTTCAGATATGTTGACTTTTTCTTTTCTTTCATTTGTTTGGTTAGTTTCAAAATTTCTCGTCAGTTCAAAAAATTATACCAAATGTCAGCGAAATTCTAAGCGTTGATTTTTTTAGTTTGTCAGTTTCATTTCCGTCAGTTAGCAAAACTTTTGAAACGCTGACTTATTCTTTTTTCCCCTCTTTTTCCTGTATGTTCTTTTTGCTTGTAAATATCAAACATTTCCATCCGTTGACAAAATCAGATTGGTAGGTAATTGACAAAATGGTGTTCTAATCTTTTTCACAGGCCTCGGAATGTTTGTTTTATTAATATTTCCTTTTTTCGCGAAAGTATTGAACCCATAGAAGAACAGCAGTTGCTTCGAGGGCACTAGTTTATGCGGCTGAATGGAAAAACATTTTCGAAAAGCGTGAATAGGAGAGTTGTAGGATTTCTGACTCTAAGAAATCAACTCAACAGCAAACGTGCGGAGTACCATGTTCCACTCAATCATTTTGGCTACATACTATGGCTACCAAAATTGATGAACTAGACTACCACCAGCTGATATCTTGCTCTCCCCACTCCATTCGTTTCACTATAACAGCGAACTGAAACACGATCAGGTAGCCAAAACTTGATGAACTAGACTGTCACCAGCAGATATCTCGCTCCCCCACTTCATTCGTTTCATTATAACAGCGAGTTGAAGCATGATCAGACTTGATGAGCTAAACTGCCAACAGCTGATATCAGACTCCCCACTCCATTTTTTTCACTGTGATACAGCGATTTGAAATACAATCGGATAGCCAAAACTTGATGAACTAGACTGTCTTCAGCTGATATCTCGCTCCTCCACTCCATTTGTTTCATTTCAATGGGTTTCCATGTCGCACCTTCCACACCCACTTCTGGCATTTGTACAGGAATAACTGTCCTAGATTCTTTGATGCTTATGTTCACATACAAATATTCTTAAATTTGTGTCGCACGATTTGGGTACCTAGCTCAATACATAAATTTTTGATCTCTTTAACTTCAGCTTTTCTCGTGGCTGAAACTGTATTTTTTCATAAGCCATTTTACCCAACCAAAATTATTTCTTCAAATTTTAGGTTATTTTGATATCAAACAAGAAATAAGTCACATGTTTTGTCATACGCATCGATATTTTAAGTACTTTTCAATTAAAATTCGAGCTTCTAGAAGTGCTTCCTTCAAAAGTTTTACGGCAGCACAGTTCCTCAAAAGATGCGCCATCTTACTCTCGTTTCAGTATACCTAATTCCAACTTGACTCTTAAGTGTGTTTATGAAGCATCAGAAGAATGAAATTATGATCAAAAGAAATTAAGTAACGATGACTAATTCTGCCTTTGGCGATTCAGGAAAGAACAAAGTAGCTAAAATATAAGGTATGCAGACGTAGCGGGCATGTCGGCTCTTCTTATTTTAATTGGTGTCTTCAATGCATGCAATTCAACGTTTCGATCGAATAATTCCCACGAAAAACAAGTTCCGTACAAGCTTATACTATTTTATACCCGAGTATTTTTGATACAGATTTCAGATCGTTAGCAACGTCGTCTCTACTGACTCAGCGAGCGGTGTGAGAAAATTATTGCAAACGAGTGCTTATAAACGAATTGAAAAATGGATTCCGCTGTGCGACAGCATTTTCAACAATAAAATGCTGAGGTACTACTCTTATAACAGGAATGTTGAAAGGTTGTTGACAATGTGAAAAGATCATAGACCGTGTCATCGTAATTTTATCTTTTCTGTTGATAATTTCACGTAATGATGTTAGTATTTCAAAAAGCATGGAAACTCCACTCTGGATGTTCATTATAATATTTTTAATGATTCTGCAGGGCAGTATAGTTTTTAAGAGATAGGTACGTGGTCTGATTGGTCATTTGAAAAAATAAAAAATTTTATGTTTTTCTTTTTGTTTGTTTTGAACATCGAACAGATTTATTTACTCCGGAGCTTCAATCGGATCAAACTTATGCAGCTCATCGGGTTTTAGTGATTACCTTTGGAAATTTGAGTAAATTAACACCAAAGTCGTACACGAAAATGGAGGGATGGGACTCTGGCTAGGCTCGCTGGCTGGCTGACTGACTGACTTTTTTCTTATTGACATTTTCAAGTCTTTACTTCGGCACCCAAAAGGAAAACACGTTAGGTACATTTTGCTCACTACACGTTTCTGACTGCGACTGAATGACTGACCCGACTGACTTGACTGACCGTGCAGGGCCATGCATACGCGAGCTCATGTATCATACTTCTTCCAACCATCCTCAGTATTAAAACCTTCCATGGAATTAACAAGGCTGCAGACTGCAGTTGCGCAGCAACAACACGGCTGCAGAATATAGTAGCGCAGGGCCTAGCAGGGCGCACCAAAATTAAATTCTAGACATGAAAATGCTCTCTCGTTAAAAATAATTCAATTTCGTCCCACCATCTCGTTGCTGGCCTGCGCCTTCTTCTCTTGAGAATCGCAGGAAAAGATCAAATTTTCCAACATTTTAGGCTGGAGACAATTTTTTTCTTCATTCCGCTCAAGTCAAAATATGGATAGAATTTGCAAAAGACTTATTTTCCAATGTCACAAGCTGAATCCGATAGCAAATGTTCTGTTCAGGGACCAACCGAAGAGTTTTTCCTGGCGCGGGGGGGGGGGGTTGAATTGTGAACGTCCCAACTGATTCACCTCAGAAAGAATTCCCAAGTATCAAAGCAAAAAAAAAAACACAAACACCTTTTGACCTCTTGGATTTTTCCAACTGACTCAACTCAAAATTCCCAAGTACTAAAACAAAAAAGGAAAAACCTTTTGACTTGTTGGGTTTTCCCAACTTTCCAACTCGATTCCGAAGTATCAAAGCAAAAAAGAAAAATCATTTTTAAACTTATTGGAATTTCCCAACTGCTGAGTGAAAAATTCCTACAGGGAGCCCCTATTGGTACGTCCCTAGTTCTGTTGTTTAACTTACGGGCTTCGGTCTTGGTGAATATCGGAGGGAAATTTAGTCTGGAACAAAAAAACAAAAGTCAAAACTCCATGTGTCTTTCCCATAGGAACGAAAGGGAACTTGTGGCACGGATTCCACTAATCTAATCGACCTAAACTTTGTAGTTTTTTTTTTCTTTTTCTTTTTTTTTTCTTTTCTTTGATTTTATTTGAGCCAATTTAAAAGACGAATCAGAGAAAATTCAGAAAAAAATATCATCAAGAGTAAATAACGACCACCTTAAGTGTAAAGGAAGTTGTGTGTTCCTCTCAAGTATTCCTAAAATCCTTCCAGCTTACCCTCCCGGACTAGGGTATGCTCATGTGCGCAAATGCAAGTGCTTGGGGGATAAGGATCCAATCTGCATTTGCAGGGACATGACTGTGAACTATATGGGGAGGGGGTGAAACACCCCCACAGTGGCGTAGCTAGGGGTTTCTCAAAGGCGGGGCACAACAAGGTTTTCAAGGGAGAAAAAGTCGAAAATTGCGGTATTTTTTAAAAATCGCCGATATTCGTACCCCCTCCTCCCTGCCTATCTTCCTCACGCCCCCGACGCTACGCCACTGCACCCCCAATAATTCGGCAGTAAGCAAATTTTTGAAACTGTTCATTTGAATTTTTCATTTTCTAGGAACGTTTGCTTATTTGTTTATTTGTTTATTATTAGGTATTATTTATTATTTTTTCAATTAAAAAATATTTTGATTGGCAAATTTTCAAATTAAAAAAAAATTTAGTCGTCGAATTTTTAGTTTTCCAAAAATATTTGTCGGCAAATTCTTCTTCTCCACCCCTCAAACTGAAAGTCAAGTATCGTCTCTGGTACTGACATCCGCCATTTTCCATCGTTTGGTGCCCGGCAATTCACAATCCACTACGCGGAACGTTCCGCGTGTCGAATTGTGAATTGTTGGGCACCAAGCGACGGAAAATGGCGGATATATTGTGAAATGTTTGTGTCGAGATATGTGACTTGTCGGGATTACAGGTGACGGGAAAAAGGATGTCGAGGCAATTTCTTGTCGGGAAAATGTCCTGTCGGGAAAACGGATTTGGGAAAATGTACCTGAACCGGCGGATATCAATACTCGGGTGTTTCCAGGTGCTCTACCAAAAGTAGCCCCCCTCCCCCGGAAAAAAGTAGTCTCGAAGGCTTCTGGTAGGGACTTCTTCAACAGGTTTCCTTCGATATGTCCCCAGTTACAAATAGCCTCCCACGCCCTCAAAAAAGTAGTTGCGAGGACTACTGGTCTATAAGAATAGTATGCTCCCACCCCTATGTTTTTCCGAATCACGAACTCGGTCAGTTGGACCGATTTGACAAGGCGAAGACATTTTCATCGTTATTTCAAAATCACTGAACTGTATCGTGTGTGGGCATGCGACTTGACGAACGTGTAATTTATGTGACACGTGGTGGCAGCAGCAACCGGTTGATGTTTATAATGTGGAAAACATTAAACGTTTTGTTGGAACCGATTCACGCACGCGGTACCTGCACGACCATTAAACGTTTAAATCATAGTTATCATGAAATAAGAGCATTTTATAACCGCAGTTGTTTGGACTTCAAGTATACAGTTGAGTATCTTCAGTGTTTCATCCGCTCTTGTTTTCCTTCCTTTTTTCCCCCCGTTTCTTATCGTGACCCTACATTAATAATTAATCACCGGGCCGAAAGTTTTATTTATTAAGGGCGTAGTCTTAGGAAGATCTTGACACGCAACGTTACAACCAGGGTGTAGACAAATTACACTAAAAGATGTCTACTCGGTGACGGACAGCAAATAATTTGTTTTTCGAATTCGCCAGAACCGAATTTCACGTGTCCGCGGTGGCTAAATTCTCACGTTTGATGTCCCGTTGACCGTAATTTATGTGCGGACATTATAGAAGCCTTTTAGCCTATTAAAATTAGGCAATTTTTTATTTTTATTTCCCTGAAAAAAGGACGTCCGTCGGGTGTTTGTTATCACGACCTTCTGTCGCTTCGGTTTCATAGAAGAAGAAAAAAAAAAAGATAATTTATTTGCGCGCATTAGCCAACTTTACTCGCGTGAAATGTAAAAAATCGTTTTTCGTTATTTTTTTGAACGTCTAAATGAAATCGCACATCATGAACTCTGGTCACACCTATAGTCACATACTAGTGCAGTTTTTTTTACCAGGAAAGTCGGGGGAAATATTATTGCATAGGAACCTCACAGCTCGCACGAAATGGAGATCCGCGTAATCCTCATTTCACACGTTTACGACTTCATTAGCGTAGCATTTAATTTCCAGCTGTACACCGCCATTGTCATTATTTCAAGGTTGAATATATTCTGTGTTTCCCACGCGTGTTGATCTACAGTTAGCTTAACCCGTGCTTCGGCTAATCCGAAGCACAAGACGAGTTGTATAGTTGTATCCGAAAAATGGCAGAAGTTCACGGTTCGAGAAATAAGGAATTCAAAGAACGTACATGAAAATTATTTCACTCGACACCCGATGCGGAATTAGAGTTTTCAGATGTTCGGAAGTTCGAATATCGACACGCAGAAACGAAAAAAAAAAAGAGTAATGTATTACACGAAACACAAACCGAATGCTTACCAGCAGTTATAACTTCTCGTAACACATGTTTTTTGACTGTATAAGAGAAAGAATGTGGCTACAGAACTCGACAGCGGTATAAAATCAAAATATTTGAGACAACATAGTTGCGTACCTGCATTTACTTGGTCAGAGTATCTAACAAGATTTAAATGTGAAAATAGTTGACTTTAGCTGACCATTTTCCCCCATTCGTTAAAAACATACAACTTGCTTTGCTCATTGCTCGCAGTGTATGAGAAGGCTGGCAGAAGTGGCAAAAGGGTCGCAATTGCGACCCTCTTATTAGTACAGGCATTATAGACTTTTTGGGTGGAACTAATTCCTAACAAGCTAGTTTTTGGTAGAGATGTTCTTTAGGTAACACTCATTAACATACTAAAATTCCCCGAGGTCTGGTTGGACGAATGGATAGCGCGTTGGTCTCGGATTCCGGAGGTCTCGGGTCCGAGCCCACGTAGCAACTTGCCAGATTTCAGCCTAGGCCGGTTTTTCGGCCTGAAGGGAAGAGGGCTAAGACAGCCCTAACAGCCTCCCCGACCTCTCTGAAGTAATGCTCGAAAGGGCGGATTCCAGGGCTCGGCTACTCTCCTTTTTGTGATTTTTTGGCTGTTGTATAGTGTTATTGGTTTGCAGCATTTTCCATTTTTAATTATAGCATATGGTAGTGTACGTCATCAAGAATGAGTTTCCCTTGTTAAGCTCAAATGCTGTATTCTCTGAATTTCTGAATGTATGTTAAAGTTTACCAAGATTTTCTTGAATGGACCAGAGAACAAATATTTTCGACCACTTGGAATGAAAAACTGACAAAATAATGAATATTTTCAATGGCAGGGTGTCTACAGAAATTAAAAAGTACTAGGGGGCTTCGCCCCCTGGCCGCTTCGCGGCCCAACACCCCCGCCGCTCGTGTCGGCCTTACTCGGCGCTTCGCACCTCGTCCAACCGCCACAGTCGTCAGTGTGTTTGGTCTGAAACTTTTGTTTCTGAGTTGAGGTTTGCTTTGTGCTTCTTTTGCTCCCCCTCCATCAGCGGTCCTCAATTTTCCACCATGAACACCCTTCCATCCTTTTTTTATCACGAGCCTCCTCCTCCACCACGACCCCCTTCGTGGACCATGGTTGCTCTCCGCCTCCCCCACAATGGCCACAGTCCTCCACCTAGTCTCCCTCGATCACTCTCTTCCACCTCGAGTGCCCTCCATTAGGATCACGTCCTTCGACCACCTCAAATCACTATGGACTTCATTTCTGTTCACGTACCACACCCCCACCAAGACTTCTTCAACCATCACTACGACCTCCCAATGGCGGCCTTAGTCCCTCTCCACAGCCTTCCCTTCCGCGGCTCTATCACCCTACGGCCTCCTCGCTCAACCACCTCGCAGATCCCCTGGTCCTCCAACCAGGAGCTTCCACCACCATAACCACCCCTCCGTCTCAAGAACCCTTCCCCTCAAGAGCCCCTCCCCGGGACCAGAACCTTCCACACCATGGCCTTCATTCGCCTTCCCAGCCGCCTCTCTCACCAAGAACTTCGTCCTCCAACAGGACCCCTTCCTCACTATTATCTCCACTTCCCACTCGGGGCCTTTACCTCCCTCTACAGTCCCCGCCACCACCGTGGTTTTCCTCCCCTTTAGGAGCTCCCTTCTCTACCATGAGTACCTCTTACACCCCCGGGCCTTTATCTACCAAAATTTTAATGCCCCTCTAGGATCCTCACCCACCACTACCTTCTCCTTCCTCAATGGCCACCCTCTCCTACCAAGGATTTCCTCCGCCACAAGGACCTCTCTCCCACCACTATCCCTTGGGCTTCATCTCCCTTCAGAGCCCCTGTCCTCGCTGCGGCCCTCCAACCCCCTTGAAGATCCCTGACCATCCACCCAGGAGCTCTCACAACCATGACCACCCCTCCCCCCGAGAGCTCTTCCCACTCAAGACCCCAACCCGCCACCAGCACCTCCCGCACCATGGCCATTTCTCTTCGAGGTCCCCTCTCTCACCAAGGACTTTCGCCTCCACCAGGTCCTCTTACTTTTCCGTCCACAGCCCACGCCCCCACAGGGGCCCTCCTCCCCCTTCAGGAACTCCCTTCTCAATCATGAACCCCCTCCTGAGGGTAGGCTACCCCTAGAAAATTGAGCAATTAAGGGGCAGGGTAAGCAACCCGCAGCGATTTGTGATCTTGAAGATTATGGGTAATTATGTCATTTTATGTCTTATTATGTCGGTTATGTCTTAAAACTTGGAGATCTTTTATGTTCGAACAGATTATGTCCTTGAAAATAGCTGATCTGCCCCTGCAATTTTTCTTATTTTTAGGTAGGCAACCCGCAGTGCATTTCTTTCAGGAGGGGGTGGAGGAGTTTTGGTTTTTAATATATAGAGAGAAAAATGAAGCACTTTTTCAGGACCCTTTGCAGGACTGTCGCCGGCATATTTTCCATCTTTTCTCCGAGTGTGCAAATCTTTTTTTTTTGTTTCCAATTGTTTTATCCCTTTTGCCCCTACCTCCTTTTTGCTCCCCACTTCTCTCCTCCTGGAGAAAATAGATAATTATTATTGTTGAAAATTCAATTCTTAAACAACGAACGTTGATTTTTGTGGGGTGTGGTTTTGAAATATGTATTAACAGAAAAGGAAATATTTTTCAATTTTATTATAAAATTTCAGCACTTTTCAGAACTTTTGAAACCGACTTTCAAAATTTAGGACTTTTCGGCACCTATAGACCCCCTGGATGGTCTTTTCTGTGGTATTTTTGGTCGAAAATATTCGTTGTTTGCTCCATTCGAGAAAATGTCTTTTGAGTGTGCTATAAAGCTTTCTTGGGTACAAGGACTAATAATCATGGAGGCCACTGTGTTACCAAGTGATGCTCCTACTATTGACAGTTCAATACTCGTTACTAGATATCCGACTGTGACTTCATTTGACAAGTTGAGACTTACCCTTCTCAGGAGTTTTTTATACTCGATAAAGACTAGTTTTTTGGGGCTTCATTGTTATAACTACTGGAGACTCTTAAAAACTAATTCCTGTCAATTAGGCTGTGCAGATAGGGCTATCAGAAGCTTTCACTGACGACATCGCCTACAGAGCACTCTATATGTATACCACCTGATCTAGGGTTATCGAAGCAACTTTCCAGGGGTAACGGGTAGAAATACAAGTGTAAACTGGGGACCGACGATCGTTTAACTGAAGCTATTTCTTCGAACTTTTGGAAATGAAGGCGTCTCTCCATTGTTAATCAGTTCACTTCAGTTGACTTCGTGGATCATTTACACTGAATTGGTACGGCTGTCGCTGTCTTAAGATAGGTAGCAAAAGTTCTGTTGAGTAGGTATGCACTCTGTGTGAAGTCTAATAACTCTTCTTTCTAGTAATCCTAGGGTTTCATTTTTGCATGCTTGGAAACAGTTAACGAAATCCTAAATCAATGACCACATTTAACAATAGGGAAGACCGGGGTAAGTTGTCTCAGCCTTCATGTCCCCCGTGGAGAAGGTACCTTTTGAATCTGATGACGTCACGCTACTCCTTAGTGTACCTACCAACACTTCATCTATACCTGATAGACCTCGCGATTATGGAACCGACCTGATCTATAGTGGTTTAATACTTTGATAACACAAAATTTAGCAAAAAGTCACGTTATATAACCAAAAAATTCACTCTCATGAGTAATATTTTGTACTGGCAAAAATCAAAAACCGTGCGGTAAGAAGAATTTCTTCAGCTATCTTTTGGTGTATTAGAACCTAAAATTACATTTATCCCCACCCCGCAAAGATTGTAGTATCTAAACCCCCTCAATCCAGGGCAAGTTGTCCCCCGCCATTACAAAATTTATCAATTAATGCTAATTTTGTTACATGTTTTTAGAAAATGGTACGAAAATATGATCGTAAGACATTCCAGCCCATTTTTAGGACGTTTTTACCACACGACTTACTCCATCATGTATGACAACTTATCCGGGTATGGAGCAAGTTGTCAGAAAAAAAGTAGCCACGCTTTAAAATACCTGGGGCCAATCGTATGAAATTTCTTTTCGCCATTTTGTAGCCAAGGGTTGTAGCTACAATTAGCCTAATTTGAAGTTTTTCGGTCCAATAGTTTACTGCACATTTTTAGCACGTTTTCAGCACAAGACAGTTTACCCCATCATGTATGATAACTTATCCGGGTATGGGGCAAGTTGTTACAAAAAAAAGTAGCCTCGTTTAGAAATCTTTGTGGCAAACCGTATGAAAATTTTTCCTTTTTTTTTTATACGCCAGTTTGTAGCCAAGGGTTGTAGCTACAATTTGAGCCTAATTTGAAGTTCCTCGGTCCAATAGTATTTTTAAAATTTTGAAGTTCCTAAAACTTGTGACAACTAACCCAGGTCTGCCCTATAAAAATTTGTTTGCTTCACACAAATAGACTATGGGGAATACAACGTACATTCGTAGGTTCTTTATCCACATTTGTAAATCAGTTTGGTCAAAGTTCATTTTTCTCGCACTGGATTATTATTTTACTGTTTCAGCACTTTTTATCACAAAATCTGACACTTTGCGGTTTAGCATTCTAAATATTCCAGGTTTCAAACCGTAAATCTTAAACTAGTATGAAAAATAATAGATAGCTAAGTTCATATGGAGATAGCGGCAGTTTAAAGCAAAAGAATAAGAAAATCTATTTATATTCGACTTATTTACATTTTTAATTTGACTCATTCGTAACACTTCTACTGTTTCCATTCGCACGAAGAGAATTTTGCGGTTTAAAGTGTGCATAGGAATTCGAGAGGGAAAAAAAAATTAAAGTGAGCAACTTCAAAAAAAAATAAAAAAAATAATGAAGTGAAAGAGTGTTAATCATTACTGCAGATGTACCATCTCAACAATAATTACCCGGGCACTTTTTGTAGGAATACCGCCAACTGTTAAAATATATATTTTGGTTTTGCGAGAAACAGCGACGAGTTGAAATTCATCAATAAATTGTTTAATTTTTTGGTTATTTTCGTTTGATTTTCGTATATAGTTTTGTGTGTACTAACGGATGTGTGATGTAAGTCAAACATGGGCATCTGTTTTGTTATGATAATGAGAAAAATCTATGTTTCTGAGAATTATTCGAAGTCATTTTTTGTGAAGTGTCCGTGTCTTCTATACTTATGATCGCAAATGAAAGAAATACTGAAATAGTAGCGAAATTTTCGAAGGTTAAATGAAACAATATTACAAATTAGATGAAGGAAAATTCGTTCCTGTAATGCTACAATTTATGTGTTGATAATGATCGTACTTTCTTTAAAAATCTAAGTTTTTTCTAATTTGTATTCCAAGTTTTATTCCGTGCTGACATCCCCGCCATACACAGGGAAAATCATTTCAACCAGAATACAAATTTTTGATTAAAATAATATTTCAAAATATTTAAGAAACGGGAAAATTGAATAAATGAGAACTATGTGACAGCAGTCAGTTTGTTACAAGTCTATGGGGTCAGTGTGGGGGAAAGCCACCAGTTTATAAGGTCGGATTATGTCCTCATTATGTCTTACCTATGGTCAATGAGATATTGTCTCTTCATTATATCGTAGGTACTCTATCAGATTAGTCTTCTTATTGTGTCTTATGTCTTTATTATTATGTCTGATTATGTCTTTATACAATAGGGACTGGGCAAATTGTAGGTAAAACTGATAAGGAAAAGGGGTCGAAAAGGGTGGAGTTCAGCGCATCAGTTCATGACAATTTTAGTTTTTTCAAAATATCTCGAGAATGAATGCGATTAACGGAAAATTAAAAAAAAAACATGCCTTGTAACAAATAAATTTTCCTTTCAAATGAGTTCATTTTAATCAAAATCCGAGTGATTTTCTATTTCGCATAAAAATAGCATTGCATCGTTGTTGTTGTTTGCCCGGTCCGAATCCTACCGGGGTTGGGCCGTCAAGCAGCCACGGGGTGGAATCCTTTAGTCAGTATCCGTTGGTATGACTTCGTGTCAAACACCGAGGCACTGGAGAAAACTGGAATGGTCCCCATCGAGGTCCTCATCGAAAAGAGCCAACTGCGATGGCAGGGACACATCCGCAGAATGAATGAAAGAGAACTCCCAAAAATCACCCTGCACGGAGAACTGACAAGAGGAAACGGCCGCAGACAGAAAAAGGAAAACAAGAACTGTATCCGCGCCCTACATCCAAAAACAAATCTACTCGTAAACTGAGAACACCTAGCTGAAGACAGAGACCAATAGACGAAGAACGTGTCCGCCCACAGATGGGTCACTCCAACTGCCAGACATGCCAGCAATTCAGAACAGCAGCAAATCCAGAACGACATCAACAGAATAATCGTCTCAAAATAAGGAATGATCTCTCACGTGAAGACTCAATGAACAAGTGAAGCTGTGGACTAGCAATAGTCGAGAGCGACTTGCCAACATTACATTCTATTAAAATATTCGAGACAATGAATTGCACACTCATCAGTTGCAGGACAATATTCAACCGCATGATTGCTTGTGTACAGGGTGTCCCATCATCGTATATTACTCTGTTTCTTCTCCCTCATTGCTTCAAAGTATACCAGTCGGTGGATGCTTCTACCAGGTAGACACGAGGAACCGAAAGCAAGACTCTCATCCTCTTAGTTAGCCTCGCATTTTTACTTTTCTTTGAGCGCCCAGCCATAATTATGCTTTTGGCTTCTGGCATGCATAAAAAAATCAAGCTGTTTCTAATATAATGCAAAGTCATTGATTTTGTTATGCCCATTTTTCATAGAGTGTAGATCACAGAACCGATATATCCATATACAGTAAGTATATATTTGAATGGAAATCAAGAGTGCCAGACCTGAACTTCACTTTGCTAAGAACACAGTGTCACGTTACTTTTAAGTGGAGTGTGGATCGATGTAGTGTGGCCGCATTCCACATTCGGTCAAAATGATACCAACCCCGAACAGATATGTAGAAACACTGTCAAGCTCCGAGGAGGATCAATATGAAGGAAATACGTGATCGACAGGGTGTTGGGTTATGATGAAACGGGAATGTTCAAAAAATTTACCGGAAGCTACATGAAGAAGCTGTATAAATTCCTCAGATCTTGAGAAACAGTCTCATTTCCTCGTATTTTTGCAATCATACACTGTGTGTAGGCATAGGCACCTACAAATGTGAGGGTATCTAGGTACCTGCTACAGTCCTACACTTACTCTACGTTCAATGAACAATACACTGTCTTTGTCGAAACTAATGCTCAGTAGTTCAAAAGTGATCGCCAGCATTGTAGGTAGACGATTCAGCAATAAACAGGTAGACCCGAGCTTTCATAATAAAGATGTAATACTTTTTCTTTCGATCTTTAGTTCGTTATTTTGTTCCTTATCTTACCAGTCAGATCATCGATTAGAATTCCAGGGTTCGTAGGAAGCATACAGGTGATAAAACGCCTACGTACATCTGTCCGCATAGCGTAAAGTATATGATTACAAAATATGTCACCTTGGAACCAATTATTATTGAAAGTCACGTGTTTAAAAATATCGTTTTTCGTGACTGGCGAATTGACAATAAAATAGGTAGTTCAGGTTTTTTCCGCGCCATATGTACCTATGTCTATGGAAACATACGCGATAATTTTAGTCTGTTACATCTGATGATGTGCTGCAAGACTACAATGAGAAGTGAAAATTGTGGACTAGGTATAGTATGAATCGAAGACACGTGAAATCATTATAATGAAGAATTTAGAAGTATTCTGGCTGAGTTCGTTAGTCGCAATTCATAAATTTGAGAAAGGTTGTTGAAATTACGCTGTCACCAGTTTAATAAAGAATTATTGTCTCAAATTTATGTATTCGACATTCTAACTTATAAGTATGAGTTTAAATTACTCGTACATAAGTGCTTATATATATACTGTCACGATGAACTAAAACAGGCAAATATCCCAGTAATTATGATTTATCCTAGAAGGAAGTTATACGGCAACCTAAATAACTTCTTTCATTCGAGAGCATTTAAGATTAAGTGATCGACAGCATATTCTACGACATCCACGCAATGAATAATCCGGAAAATGACGGCGCCATTAGGTATTGTGCGTTTCCTATAAGTACCTATGACTCACGAGACATTGCCGGCCGTACGTATTGCGAATACTCAAGTACATACCGTCGAAGTGCTCACGCTGAGTCTCGATCTTATCTTACTTTCAAAATAATCCTAATTTTGAAACGGACTAACATTAATTCAGTCTTCAGTTAAATTAAATCAATCATTGGCATTCAAGTTGAATGGATCTTCTTCGTTGTGCTGAGTCAAGGCACATATCGATACCTCACCGGATATTGTATGAGACCATGTAAATGTATTCTAAGTTCTAATGTTACACTAGACGTGTCAAACTAACCTTTGCTTTTCTGATATTTTTCAGAAGTTGTTTCGTTTTTGAATAACACCCTGGCAACGGAAGATTTATCACCAAGTACCAATCAACGAAGACTTTTACTACTGCAAAGAATATTATCCAAAGATTCTATCACCTTCCCCTACGTCGACATGAATGGATGCCACAAATGTAAGTACAGATTTTACAATAATTATTTAAGGCCCTCGAATATTAGCACTTATCTGCCCACCCTCAGTTCAGGAATTTGAAATTCCTGTTCTTAAACCGGCTGAAACAAAAATTCACTCTCATTTTTGAAATTAAATGCAACGAGCTGTAAGTTAGTGCGAGGCAAATCAGAATTCAGTGCAAAGGGAAGCACTGCATATCCTGAAGTACTTACATAATTTACAGAGCAGCACAAAAATATCCCAGCATAAAAAAATGTATTTTAGTAATGTAAAGATGAATTTTTCTGTTTAGCTCTGAGTGATTTCGAATCACAGGCCGAATGTTACGAAGAACTAGAATCATCGTGGTCAGGATCTGGTGGCAGCAGCAATGTTTCTAGAAATTACTCTAACACACTACCCGGTGTAGGTAGACACCAAAGATTCAGCTTTTTCTTCGGCAATGGTTTGTGCGAATCGAAGAACGCTAAAGAATTGAGTAAAAACTGCGTAGATACCACCGACTTTCCGCATGGTAAGATTCAATTCTTTATTCCAGAGTTCTCTCCCGGAATATATGCAGGGCCGGTTTTCAGTACTTTGCCGCCCTGGGCTGCAGTATTTGTGCCGCTTTACTTTTTTACGTCCCCCTGAGCCCCGCCTCCCATAAAAGAGGTAACTATTTTCTAGACCACACATTTTGCCGTTCTGGGCAACAGCCTATAGTCAGCCCTTATGGTAAAACTGGCGCTGAGTATTTGTATTACAAACAGTGAGTGGACTTTCTAAAGTACTAGAAAACTTGCTGGCCAAATACAGATATAATAGATTAGGTTACTAATTCCCAGCTGAATTTTGATCATACCGGCTGAAGTTTATAATTTACTCACTGGCACCGCGGCTGACCCTTTTTCATGGTGAAAGATGCCGCGCCAGGGATCGAGAGGTTACCCCATAAAGCATGCTGTGGCTGCCAGGGGTTTCAATTATCAGCACCGCTATTCATGCAGAGTACCATAAAATACATGCAATATCTTCTTTCTTCTCGATGCGCAAAATCCCGCCAGTTACCCAGGTAACTAAAGGGGAACCAAGGGTAAGTAACAGGTTTCTGGGTAATCTGAGGGTAACTGAGGGTTGCAAATGGGTAACTTACCCAGATAACTCAGGGGGAACCAAGGGTAACTCACAGGGTTCTAGATAATCTAGGGGTAACTGAGTGTTGTAAATGAGTAATTTTTCCACGGGTAGGGTGGAGTACCCATTTATGGCCACCTTAAGACATTTTTCGTTTTTTCATTGTCATTGCAAGTAGTAAAAGGAGAATATCGCTTATGTGATAAATTTTTTACATTACTTAATTATTCTATTCTCGATCAGAATAGTTTCCAAGCTCGTGGATTTGTCATAAAAATCATTTTTTACATTTTTTTTAAAGTCGAAAATTCTTTAAAGTGGCCACCTAGCTTCCAGCAATGGCCGCAGCTGTGACCATTTTTGGCCACCCACTGTATACTAATGAGAATGGTTTGTAAATGAAATTATTTCATGAAGTTTCTTACAAAATTATGGCCCAATTTGAAAAAGAAATCTCCACAAAAATTTATAAATCGTTTTAAAGTTGTTTAATGCAGTAGCTATATTTTATCTGAAGAATTCTTTCAATACAAAAATTATGATATCTGAATTGGTATTACTTCAGAGAACAGTAATCGCATTCAAACAATCTCTTCTTCTCACTTCGACATGGGATGTGAGCCCACTTTGCGCATGTAGTGCACTGATCCCACCGCTCACCGTTTGTGTCCTCAGAGAAAAGCCCACCACAATACAAACACGGTTCCTAAAAGCAAAAAATTATGAAATATTAGAACTTCTCATCTGGTTAATAAGTGGGTACCTATTGAAAAAATCGAATACATACGGCTGAGTTTTCGCAATTTTTCTCACGATTTTTTGTAGAATCTCCGTTTTGACTTTTTCTTGACAACAGGAGCTGACTCATTTTCAACAGGTTCCTATAAGCAAAAAATTGTGAAATATTAGACTTACGCATCAGGTG
Organism: Acanthococcus lagerstroemiae; assembly: GCA_031841125.1. Taxonomy (NCBI): domain Eukaryota; kingdom Metazoa; phylum Arthropoda; class Insecta; order Hemiptera; family Eriococcidae; genus Acanthococcus; species Acanthococcus lagerstroemiae. The sequence continues at coordinate 22,959,526 of CM063106.1, read as the reverse complement.
ATAAGTGGGTACCTATTGAAAAAAAATCGAATACATACGGCTGAGTTTTCGCAATTTTTAAATACTGTTGAAGTAGTAGGTACTTTCAGGTACGCTGGCATCAGTAGAAGTCTTTTTTTTTATTTAACCTGACCTGTTTTTCAGCAACCCATTTATCATCAGTAATAACAGGTGGCAGAGGGTTCGTCTTCCTCTTACGAGTTGTTGCTGAATCTTGTGGACCGTTACATAATTCGCGTAAAGTGAATGAAAGTCGTTTTTTAGCTCTTACATGGACCCTCACTTTTTTTTCCTTTGTTGAGGTACTGGTATCATCGTTCGTTGCGGAGGGGTTTTTCTTCAGCAAAATATTTTCTACTGTTGTCAAAGGATCATCATTCGTTGTGGTGTTTTCTTTCGTTAAAATCGTTTCGTTTGTTGTCGTAGAATCGTCGTTTGTTAATGTGTTTGGATCAGAAACTCCGTTTGTGTTGTTTGAGGAACATTAAACTGTGTTTGCTAGCACCCAACACCTGTTGAATGCAAAGAGAAAAGAAGGTATTTAGTTGTTTATCTGTGTTCTGATGAAATTTTTAAGAGACAAAAATAGCAAAAACTTACGGTCATTCCACCATGTACTGCGGCTAGGGCTTTTTTCATGCCTTCTTCTTGATATTGAAATAAAATGTTTTAGGTACTTGTTCTCGGTTTTTTTGTTGTTTTTTTTTGGGGGGGGATGTAATTTTAAATTAATTAACACCTATAGGAACCAATAAAATACCTAGTGATAACATTAAAATTCCAAATTGGTGTAAACAAGATGACGAATTATCAAAAGGTGGCCAAAGGTGGAATTAGCTATTTCCATCTGTGGCCATGGTGTAGCCAAAGATGGAAAATCACGATTTTCGGAGTTCCTAATTCCGCCATTGAAATAATTAAAAAACAGATGAAGTTTTCGGCAATTTTAAACTTATTTCTGATAGATAATTTACTAATCTTCAAGAAAATCACTTACCTGAGGCTATATATTTCTTGAATTTTGTTGCTGTTATGGCACCATAACATAGACCACCTTGGGCGATGTTTCTACAAGGAAACTTCAATTTTTTTGACTTTCAACTCAGAGAATTAGAATGATAAAATATCAGAATATTTTTATTTCTCAGGCGGTTCATCATAGGCTCAAGCAGTGTTGCCACTTTCAATTAAAAAAAATGTTCAACCAATTTCATTCACGGATTCATTTTAATATCAGTTTAACGCTGAAGGTGGTCAAAGATGGGCAGGTGGCCAAAAATGGGCACTCCACCCTATCTAGAGGGTAACTGATTGCGCATCGGCTTGTATGAGTGCCCTATGCATTTAGATTTTAGACTATAGCCACAGCATCGCGCACAATTTTTCTCTATTTATCGCGGTTTCTGGCTGAGTGTAACAGCATTTCTGGTGTCATCCCTGTCCAATTTCGCAGATTCCGCAACCATGACATGTGCTTCCTGACCCATCTTTTTCTTTCGATCCGTTGGTACATGATCATCTGCAGCGGTTCATACGTATTTAGGTCCTTGAAGCACATGATCCAGATACTCGAGTTTCCTTCTTTTGATTGTTGCTAGTAACTCTCGCTCTTTTTCAATGCGTTTCAAAACTCGTATCTTTTCTGTCCAGGAGATCTTTAACATTCTTTTGTAGCAGGTCCATTTCACCCCCCCCCCCCGATGTGGATTTTGAGGAACGAAATGGGAGGGGGGGAAATTTGTGTATAATTTGTGTACGTTGGTCCCAGAATTTGTGTACGCTCCCTTCCCTCACTATAAACGATCAAAGTTCGGGGGCTTGGGAAACTAGCTTCCCCCCAAGTTGAGTTGGAGGTCTGGAAATGGGGGCAACCATTTGTGTACAATTCGTGTAACTTGTGTATCCACCTCAGGCAGTTTGTGTATCCTCCATCCACCTTTAGCGACCATATAATGTAAGGGTTGAGAAAAAGACCAGCTCCCCAAAATGAGTTCGAGGTCCGGGAATGGGGCAAAAATTTGTGTACTATTTGTGTACACCGGTCCTATGTGTACGTTTCTCGCCCTCCCTAGGAAAGATCGATGTTTGGAGGGCTGGAGAAATGCTAGCCCCCCAACTTCAGATATAGGTCTAGAGATGTGGGCAAAAAAATTTCATTTCCTCAGCTCCCCCCCCCCAAACTTTAATAGTTTATAATGGGGGAAGGGAGTGTACACAAATTCTGGGACCAACGTACACAAATAACACAAATTCTTGCCCCCATTTCCGTCTTCAAAATCCACCTTGGGGGGCTGATGAAATGGACCTTCCTGTAGTATCACATTTCAAATGCTTCTAGTCTATTCATTGTGGCTGCGTTCAGGGTCTAGGTTTCGCGTCCGTACAACAGCCGTGACCAGACATAACACCTCAACACACTCAGATGTAGTGGTGTGCTAGGACTCATTGAGGTTAGTACTTTGCTCCAGCTGCAGAAAGTGTTTTTTGCTACGGCAATCCGAACCTTTATCTCTTTATCTGGGTTCATGCCCTCGTTGATTTAGGATCCTAGGTACTTAAACGGTGAAACTCTTTCAATGATTTTATTATATCTAATTCGAGTTGTACATTATCAGTTCTCTCCTCGTTGATCATCATTCATTTTGTTTTTCCAATGTTGCTGGTTAAGCCGTGTCTGTTGTACGCCTCGTTAACTTTCTTTAACAGTCTTATTGATTCGGCTAATAGTTGTATCGTCAGTGTATCTTTTGCTTCACCTTCAGTTACCCCTATCTTCTGTTCTTCTAGGGTCTCGGAAAATATTGTTCCGAGTAGATATTGAAAAGTAGGGGTGAAAGGATGCACCCTTGTCTGACTCCTCGTCTTATGGCCGTCTGCCTCGAGTCGACCCTGTCAGCCTGCACAAAAGCAGTTTGTTCCAATAATTCAATAACGCGGTCAGCTATTAGTCTTATATCCCATTCATACAGGCCAGTTTTCCTTAGTATTTGGATTAGTGGTTGAAAGAATTTTAGCGACTGTCAGCAAGGCAACAAACTACCATCTTACAGCCCGAGTATTTTGGTGGCTCTACAGCCAACTTACAGCCAATTAAGCCGGCAGTACATGTATCTGCTGCATTGCTAATTCTACTGCCAGTGCAGTGTTATTCTAGTCGGCCGTGCTGCCACAGAACCTGCCACCTCACTGCCAATTACGTTGGCTGTACACTGCCAGAGTGCTGCGTCCCACTACTTAAGCCACATATTCTGGCCGTATCACCACGTTTCGCTGGCAATAGCAGTAGGCTTCTCAAGTTCCAACAGTGTCACTGCCAAATCAGCTGGCAGTGATGTGGCAGTTTACTTCTTTTTTGACAGCGAAATTTACATTCTTCATAGGGCATTTCACCTCTACTAAAATCTACGAATCCAGTCAGTCCAATAGGAACATAGTTACAAACAAATAAAATGACATGATGTAATGTTTTTGATTCGCAGACTGCTCGAAGAGAAACAGCGTTTTATCCGATTCGGACAATTCACTTAGTCCATCATCAGTCAAATCCGAAGACTCATTAGAAGTAATGACCATTTCAGCGTCAGCCATAAAATACTCAGCAATCAAATGCGGCGCGCTGTTTCGCAAAGAAAAAGTCTTGTTTGTTGAGCATTCGAAGCGTTTATGGGTGGCGTTGTTGGGAACCAGTTTGTATGTATACAACAGCGAAAAAGATGCCAAACCAATCTGCAGTATAAACGTGGATGAGTACACAGCACGACCCATTGCAGTTAGTCATGCTAGTAAAAAGGAATTCGGATTTGAAATAGTGTGCCCCGGGAAGAAAACTTATCAAGTGAGTTCAAACATTTTCACTATTTAAATATTTTTGGCAGAATATCATTGGTAGGTAGATATTCGGCAATAATTGATCTTTCTAACCTGATGGTCTTGTATAACTGGGCGCTTGAAATCGGATTTTACAATCTGGGGGAAAACATAATACGACATAGTATGACATAACAAAGACATAATCAGACATTATAAGACACAATGGTTGATATGTCGTTGTATCTTACCAGCTAGTTTTTCTTCGGGAGTGGGGGAGGGAGATATTTTCTTTTTGATATATATAGAGATAGTACTCATCAAGAAGGGTGAAAATTGCATATTTACATACCGACTTATTTTCAAAGTTAAAGGGGCTAAGTACAAGGCTTTGAAATAATGGAAAATAGAGTCACGTTTCTTCAACTTTGTTTTTGAAAAGCATTCATGGACAACAGGTAGTTTACGTTGAAATATAGCTCTAGAACCATGAGCACGCGAAACCGCCATTTTCATTCTTACTTTTTCCGATACCTAGCGAACACATGGCGCGCATCGGAGTAGCACGGTGAATGAAAGGATGAAAATATGGCGGCTTAGCATACTCCTGCTTACAGTGGTTTAGTTGAAAACGAGGCAAGAACTTGAATAACTATTTATTGTCTGTTCCTCAATAGTGAAGAGGTTACAATAGGCCTAATACAAACCCCTGGGCATGCATAAAACTAATTACAAACGGTGTTTTATACAGTTCTACTCGAATTCCAAATCCGAGATGGAAACGTGGATATTATCGATAAACCACTCGATGCCACTGCCGCAAACATCGTCTGTGATAGCCGCTTTATCTTTGGGGCCTACCACGCCATCACCGGTTGGCAATGATCCGCTCGAATTCAAGCTGGCAGAATGCAGCGAAAAACGAAATTACCGCGATTCAGTCCGATACGAAAACTCCGATAATCCCGCCGAACGAGAATTACCATCGTTGCCATTATACCTACACTACGACACCCCGAATCCAATATGTCGAGCTGTGGTTCCGGAGTCGAAACAGGGCATGTTGGACAATTTAATACAAGAAACTTTCTACCACTCGATCGACGAATCGCTGGCGGAACAGCTGGCCAGATACGACTATCCAATAAGAAACGTTAGTATTTTTAATTTTTCAAATGTCTACTGCCCACCTGAAAATCGTAGAGCGAGCGTCAAATTTACGCAAGTTTGGCGCTAGCGCCTTCCCATTTGAAACAGATGCAAGCACCGTTGCCGGAATTTTGGGCCAGTTGGGACCGGCGTATATTTGGCCTGACTATGGCGCCTGGCGCCAATCGAGCGCCAATTTTCGATTGGTGCTCGATTTGTGCCAGAATCGAGAGTAAATTTGGCGTATATCTGGCGCTGATGCCGGAATTTGGGCTGGCCCCACGATTTCCAGGCGGGTGGCACGCCATTCTGATGAGCTCGCGATTTTAATTATAGCAAATTTAAATTTAAGACATTGCAAATTTATCGTCGCGGGCCAATAAGGTCTCTCGAGTTTTAGAAGATACTATACATCAGCAGGAACCGAGCACATCTAAGTGATTTAGAGGTCAAGACGAGTCCAGTTAGGATTATATTCGCAAATATTTATACAACCTAGACATCAGACTTAAAAAAAAAAGACTTGACTTTCACTATGATACCATTAATATAAATTCAACAACATTTCTACATCCCATTATTATTAGCGTGTCATCCTATAATAACGTCTACGTTATGGTTCACCAATTTGTCCTATTCGAGGGCTCGAAGTTCTCTTCATATTTGAAACTAAAAAATTGTTCTCGGAAACGAATTCATATTAGGTAATTTAAAAATAACGAATGTCGTTTCATTTCTGGGTAATTTTTATAATAAACAGCGAACGCAGTTTCTCCTCTTTTAATTACGCTTGTCATCGATTCTATTCTGCTTCAACGAAAAAGCTCTCTGTCATCTATAATTCTGCTTCCCGCAGTTGCCTTGGATTTTAATTAGGTAACGAACTTAAAATTAAGAACAAAAATATGTAAGGAAAAAGGGCGTATCAGGGGCGCACACGCAATAGGAACTGTACCACGTACGGGTCTTCTCGATAATTTTCTGAGTAGCCAGAGTTCTAGTCATTGTTAATTATTTTTCGAATCTGTAGTATCAGAAAAACGAGTATGTATTGTCGCCCCTGAAGGAAAGTCCCCATAAAAAGCATCCGTCAGTTGATGAAATCCAAAGGCACCACTGAGAATAGACAAATTCGAAGTGAGATCATCAACTGAAATTCCAAAACCAAATTGAACTTTTCGTGTGCATTGAAAATAGTGCAGGATTAAGAGGCTTAGCCGCCCTAGGCCATTTTTTTTTTTTTTAAACAAAAAAAAAAACAGTTGTATTGTTATTACCATTTTCGAAAAATTTGCTACCGTGGAAGATTTTCCGTTCCAGGCCACTGCCTAAGTGGCCTCATGGGTAGTCCTTCACTGCTTGAAAAGTAGCTTTAGTGCATCTTCGCTATCTTCACAAAAGTAAGGTGTACCTATATCTCATGATAATAAATGTTCGTATTTCAGGATCCAGTTCTGAGAACCAAGGAAAACATCGACAAGAATTATAATCCAGAAGACAATGTGTACTACAATATACTGGACCATATAAGACAGCAAGGAAAAACAGAGAGTGCTTCGACGCCGACTGATTCGACCATCAATACCTCACTCAAAGATGGTAGGTCTTTCTGCGTCTTAAGTTTGATAATTAAATCGATAGAACGGAGAGGAAGCTGGAGTAGATGGTTTGAGCACTACCGTTCAAGAATTCCACATACAGAATTCCTCGGGGCTAAAAGTCGAATAATGAATGATTAAGACATATTATACTGGAACAGAAGAACGATGTTGTGGAGAGGGCAACCGGAGGCTTCTGATATTCAATTTCTTGACAACTTATTTCATATACCTACACGAACACCTAAACTCCAAAATGTGTTTACTTTTTATGGTGAGGCGGAGGGGGGGGGGAGACCGTTTTCGTAAGTCCAGAGCAATTTGATAACGACGATGAACGATACCTTATAGCGTAGAGTAATTTCTTTACAATATTACTGCAGATCATCCTGATCCTGTTTTCAATTTTACCGATTGTAGCGCTCCTAGCGGATGACCGGCCCGAATTTCTACCCAACTGTCGACTAATCTCGTTTTACTATTGCAGAAGAGAAAGAAAACGTCTGTCACAAGACCGGATTCAGTAGAATACGCCAAATAATCCAAAGAATGGAAGAAATCAATAACCAAAACAATTCGCTCAATAAGAAAGGGAGTTCTCTGACCAGCAACAGCTCGAAGCTGAATTCACCCACTTCTCGAGTAAACGAAGATATATACGAACTAGTCAACTCGCCAACATACGTCAATATAAATGCTTAATATGATACAGCAATAATATTCTCCGATGTTGTAAATAATATTTGATCTCCTTTGTTTTAATTATTGACAGAATTTAGTTTGTTTTTCTCTTTTATACGATTTTACCATTTTACGCTGAATCATGATTATATTTTTCATTTTAATACGCAGATTAGGCTTTCGATTATTTTCCGGCAATTTTTAATAAAAAGTTGTAATCGTTGTGTTTGTTATGTGCTTGTAATTGATGGCGATAACTGGGACGCATAAGTTGCTGACTCGCCATGCGTGATCACGAATTTGCTGATTCGAACACATACAACAGAAAATTTGCTAAGCCTAGTCGGGTTGTTCGTGATCCGAACTCTGCATCGTGAACAAAATGTTTCCTTTGTCAGCTCATGTTACTCCCTTTTCAATTCTAGAGATGAGGAACCGTGAAAATTTATGGCGGAGGATGTTATGGCTCTAATTTCAGGGTTTCCGATAATGTCCGATACAAAAAAGCTTAGAACAAAAATGTTCGACGTGTACTTACACATTTCTCTCGCTCTCTTCACCCACTAGTTCATACCGGATCACCACATTTTCAAATTTAAAGTCTCTCACAGATCGATTACGTAGTTCTCGGATACATTGTAACCTTCAGCACACAAAATGGCCATTTTGATATTCTCATGAATTCGGAAACACTTCATACAGCTACATACGTCCATCAGCCCTATTACATAACGCCTATAATCACTCTTCTCACTCCTAGTGGTGGATTTAAAGCAAAAGAACCAATCAACAAGCATTCTAGGACCTCATCATAAGTAAACAACTGGCCACATACCTGAGGGTCCATGGCGACGAAGAAGAGGTCTCCTCTTCGAACATCTTTCAGCTTAAACAAAAAACAAAAGAGAAAAAAAAACGAACTGCCCTGTGTCTAAACATAATCCCACCTCCCCCCAAATTTCGTAGAAATTGCTCAAACATCGAAGAACAATGCCCCATGGTCCACATTCTGAATTTGGCAGTGTAAAATGATTATTAAAAAATGACAAGATAACAAGGAAGTACAAATCAACAAAACAACAAAAAAACATGACGACTGGCTTGTAAGGCTGTCAGCAATGCTGCCCCCAGGTTCGGCTCCATCAACTCCAGGGCCGGTCCGTGATCATACCGGGGATAATCAGAACATCAAACGAATTTTTCCTGAAGTTTGCTCTGTCATCCGGCTATTGTCCGCTCATGATTAACAGTGACGTTTTGCCGCGATCTCAATTCACCGACATCATGTCAAGCAGGGATGAACCTTCCCCACTCCAATGTGACCACAGAAGGTCTAAGCAACCAGACCGAACCGGTCAGCAATCGTGAACCACGAGTATCGATAAATAAAACTCGTTATTCAATCAATCGCCAACCGATTTAGCCTGTCTACCTCGGCCGTTGTCCGCTACCCTTTCCCACTACAATACCCAAATTAAAAAATCTTTATGGAAATTTCTATTAACAACACGGCTGCAGACTGCAGTCCTGCAGCAAAGATCAAGATTAAGGAGCAAATGGTTGGGAAAATGTCGGGGGAGGGGGGTGGTAACATTTGGTACAACACGGTTTTCGCTTAAGTATACTCAGTAATATGACACCATAGTAACAGATGTCAAACTTTTAAGCATTACATGAGGGCCTATCTGTAAAAATGGCGTCTATGAGTTAATTGGAATAAACAAAAGTTTCAACTCGATATTATCACTATAAAGACTAATTTTGCGGCAAAAAGTCTTATTACAAAAAATGTAGAGCAGAATTCGATCTACAAGACGAGATACTTAAATTTACAATCTATTGACAAGTAATGCGGGAGAGTTGATATAGAAACTAATCACGGACGCCCTTTTTGCTGAGATGAGAAAACGCCATAATTATGTTCTTATATCGGACGCCCTTTTTGTGGAGATGAGGAATCTTCACTATTTTGTTATCAGTTGAAGTGTTCTCTTAGATTCGCTTTTAAAATACCCGGTGATAAGGAGATCTGAACAAGATTAGTTTTGATGCCGTGCAGCATATCAGTTGCAAGCCTATCTCAAGACATTGAAAAGAAAACAACGTTATGTTTTAAATTTGATTGATTTTGAAAAAAGAAATCAGCTCTTGAATAGATTTGAAGCTGAGGAATCCGAAAAGTCTCCGCAAGAAGGGCGTCCGCCTGACGGACGCCCTTTTTAAAGACAAAAGTAGTCTTCACATATTAATCGGCTGCAGACTGCAGTCGTGCAGCAAAGATCAAGATTGAGCACATGGCTAGAAGGAAAAATAATTTACATGGAAATGTGGATCATTGAACTGACCATGACTAAGTCATACTGATTGGCTTCACGCATATACACAACTGAACTGAACTGGAATCAAGTTCAGTATCGATTAGAATTGGCGTCGGTATGGTCGAAGGTTCTCACATTGCAGTAAAGTCACGGATGTGTGTGGCCTTGGACAAGCCGTATTCCAGTGACGTCACGGAGACTGCATGGTTACTGTTACCAAAAATACCCGTCTTTGTTCCATCTGAATCCGATTCGACCATACCTGAAGCCGAATCTGAAGCCAAGTGTAATCACCTTGCGAGGGGAGGGGGGGGGGGAATCAGAATTTTATTTCGTTTCTTACCAATATTTCATGCGAACCAGTTTTTTATGGAGGTATTTCTTCAGAAAGACTCATAGTCGACAAAAAAATAATAATAAGAGGCCGTAGTCTTTCCTATTTGCTCTAACATGACACCATCAATTTCTGTTGCTCTCGTTTTAGAACTGAGACAGGGAGTCGATAAAATACTTTGCCAAAGTAATCTCTTCGTTTACAAAGTGCATTGCAGAGGTCTGCTGATTTCTCAGTCAATATACGGATACCATTGGACATTTTAGTTCTACATTCACCAAGGAAGAGTTGGAGTCATTGGTTGTGAATTCAGCAACGAAGTCAAGAACAGTAAGAAAAGCAAAAATTCATAGATTTAAAGACATAATTTTTAGCATCTCGGAAATGTAAACATTATTTTTGTAATACTCACTTTTAAGCACTGACAAATGCCGCATAAGACTTCGACAGAAAAAAAATTCAAATCGTAAAAATTTCAGCCACGGTGAGGAATTGAACACCGGTCTCTTGACTACCGTAAAGTTGGTTAATTTGGGACATGGGTACAACTTGGGCCAGATGTTACATCTTTTGTGTATGTCGCGGTAACACTGGTTGCGTACCCGCTAGCGCTCTATACATAGAACGCCATGATTTTTTCTCAGAACGCTAGTGGGTATGCAACCAGTGTTACCACGACGTACAGGGAAAATGTTACATCTGTCCTAAGTTGTACCCCAGTCCCAAGTTAACCAACTTTACGGTATCTATCAAGATTACTATGGAAAAGAAACTATTCACCCACAAATTGTATAGGTACTTCATATCAGAACATGTATTTACAAAAATTCAATTATTGAAATAAAATATGGTAAATTAAGAAATATATTAGTTCCTCAGTCTCACTCGTTTCTCATGACAATCCTTTAGTTATCTACCACCTGTGTACGCTAATATTCAATATTATAACTAATGGAAGACGACAAAGATACTTAAAATATGTTTGAATAGAAAACTTGTAAAAATATCACAACGAATTAAATTCTTTTTCAAAGTGATATCCAATGGTGCTCATTTCATGGTTGAAACCAGTGAGTATTAAAAAGGGAAAATGAATCGAGTATGCGAGAATTCTAACAAGGTAACTCATGTAAATCGTAGCAGAAAATAAAGAAGAAGCCAAATAACCAACCACAGTAAATACCACAAACGAGTTGATTTTAGTAACAGTAACCAAGTTACGGCTGAGTTCGCTTAGCTGTTTTTCGTTGGCGTTTTCACAACCACTGCTTTGACCTCAGTATAGGCCTGTAAACCGTACTCGCCCATTTCTCGTCCGAAACCGGACATTTTGTAACCACCAAATGGAGTGGTCGCATCGAACACGTTGTAACAATTTACCCTAAAAAGCCAAGACTTATTAACACAGTTCTTCTAAATATTATCGAGTTTTAGTCTGTAGTCATTGAAAATTATCTAAATAATTAAGACTGAACACAGCACCAGAATGGAAAAAGCAGTTTGGGAATGTAGAAATTAGTATTAATTTGTACTTACCACACAGTGCCTGCTCGAATTCCCTGCACAAGATAATTAACTTTATCTATATTTTTGGAGAAAACACCAGCTGCCAGACCATAAGTAGTGCTGTTAGCTCTTTCGATGATTTCGTCCAAGTCTTTAAACTTGATTATTTGTTGTACTGGTCCAAAGATCTGTAACAGATATTCATACAAATCAAGTGTACATGAGGATTGAAGATGATATACAACAGTTGAATTTCGCTTCTTCTCACGGACTTACAGCTCCATACATGTTAAGGTTTGAAATTCATTCAACCTGTCCAATTTTCTGCTAAAATATTTGATACAGTTAGCATTAACTAAATAACCATGCTACAGAAAAAAAGAACAGAATTAATCTCAACATAATAAATTGTACCTCTTCCTGGGCAATTTTCATGTCATCTTTCACGTTAGCGAACACTGTCGGCTGTACGTAGTAACCTTTGTCACCTAATCGATCACCCCCGGTTACCAGAGTAGCACCTTCCTTTTTTCCACTCTCAATCAGCGACATAATCTTTTCCAACTGTTCTTCATCAATCTGAAACACGATTATTCCGATGTGAGACATTATTCAGTATAAAACAGAAATTAAACAGCGTGAAAACGTACTTGAGGTCCTTGCTCCACATTAAAGTCGAACGGGTCGCCTACTATTCTTTTCAACGCTCTTGTTGCACTTTTCTCCACAAATTCATCGTAAATAGATTCCTGAACGAAAGTTCGAGATCCGGCACAGCAAACTTGGCCCTATTAAAAACATGTGCATTTGTATGTACCTAGTTTATCATTTAAATGTATAGAAGGCGAACAGAAACTTACAATGGGAAATGATCGAAACATAGTTCTCCTTCCAGAGAACTATTTCAGTTTCTACAGCTCAAAGTATTTTCATTCATCGCAGATTTACACTGAGGAGCCTGACATTGTTCCGAGAACAAACAACGCTGATGTTACCCAAGTCCCAATGTCAATAGACTTTGACAATATCGCTCCACATGCCGATCATGTTGCGTAATCGTAATATAAATAGGTACTATCTGGAATATGTGTCGACAACACGAGAAAGATTGGGAAACAATGTTTGGTTCCTCGATGTAAATTCACCATCTAAGCCGAACACTGCACGGAAATTACTTTCCATGCATGTTCGTACAGAAGTACCAGCCAGAATTGTATCCCATTTGTAGATGCTAACTTATAGAAAACGTTTTTCGATGTCAAGAAATTCTCAGATCAGTAACCAGACGGTGTTTACAAAGTGGGTGTCAAATCTTCCATCACTATCAATTTAGTTCAACAAAAAATAATTTAAAAACCAACATAATTCACATTTGCAAGGCAGGTAACAGAATTGTTTGCTGGTTTATCAGAGCTAACTGAAAACTCTTTCAGAGATCCGGGACCTCCTTCCATTGGTTACAAAATTATTACAAACACATTTTAGGAGAGCATCGAATTCATATTTTTAGAATCCTTCTTCTAATTTCTAGTCTTATGATTTATTTGCATAAATAAGAACCTTCAAAAATTTGCCCATAGCTGAATGTTTACTGATAGGTAGCATGGCACAAAACATTGTCTCGCATCATTTACTTAGTTATCAGCTATGTATTTGCGAATCAGAATCTTTTCCACGATAATGAATTCCCTTCTCATGTAATGTAAGATAGCACAAATAACTTTCATAGCACGCAAGACTTCATTTGCACAAGACTGAGCACTTTTAGTTAGTGAACTGAACTGTGTTATCATGGATCACGCGATTATAAGGCGTTCCTTCTTCCAAGGAGGAATAATATATGTTACGAGAGAGACGTTATCAGCATACTTGATTGAAGAAGAGAGCAGTATGCGCCTGGTCAACAGCAAAATCGATGTCTGAATCATCCAAAATGATATTCGGCGATTTCCCACCTAGCTCCAAAGTTACTCTTTTCAAATTACTGACTCCGGCGGCTTGTTGGATTAATTTTCCAACCTAGAAATTGCACAAATTACGATAATTTAAGTAAATTCTTGAAGGTTAGATACATAGTTCTATGGACAGAATCAAAGATAAGATGGGTGATCATACTCTGTTCATTCAGTGGATACGTTTACATTCATGCTGTTTAAAAATGCTGCTAACTGGTCATAAATATATCTACAGAAATAACTAGCGACGAAGGAAGCTCAGGAGCAATGAGGATGGTAACCTTGGACAATAAATATGAAGAAACTTCGAAGTTCTACGGCCTTCAGGCGATCTCTGATGGAACTGATAACTGTCGAGCAATATTCTAAAATGGTCTAAGTTTTTCTTTAACGAAAAAAAAATCGGCGAGATTTGTTGGCCAATAACTTTGAAACGATAGGATACTTTGCATTGCAGTTCTAGGGCTCGCTATACTGAAGTTTCATCTTCGGTAACCTATTTTTCTAATTTTTTGCTCTCAACCCGAGCTCTGGAATCCGCCCTTTTTCGAGCATTACCTCAGGGACGTCGAGGAGGCTGTTAGGGCTGTCTTAGCTCTCTTCTCTTCTTGCCGAAAAACCGGCCTAGGTCGAAATGCAGTTGCTACGTGGGCTCGAACCCGAAACCTCCGGATTCCGAGACCAACGCGCTATCCACTCGGGAAGCAGCATTTAAAAATACCAGCTTTCTTGGCCAACAAAATGGTGGATTTTTTTTTTGAAAAATAAAGAAGACCTAAGTCATTTTGAAACACGGTTCGGTAATTGAGCTAGGAGCGGGAATAGAATACGAGGGTAATTGCACATATTTGTAAACACCCAAAGGGCAAGAAAATGAATTTCTTACATACATGGATTTCCATCTCATTTTTCCCATTTTCTTTTCCAATCTTGCTCATTCTATTACTTATCTTTTATTTTTTCTTGAATTCTATTTCCATCATGTTTTTCATTTTCGGCATTTCTATCAATTTAGTGTACAATTCCTCTGAATCGAGCCAAGCAGAATGTTCTGTAGAAAATTCATCTTATTTCTTAATGCAGTATCAATGTTGCGTATCCGAGTGTAAGATATTAATAAGTAAATTTTCCAAGCAATAATGCGATGTGAATTATAAAAGTAATTAATGTAATTTTGGTATTCTGTTTCAAGTTTCGAGCAGTGAAGCTTCCGCTAGGCCAATATAATAGCGTAAAATCTGTAATCTGTTGCCAATCAATGATTACAAATCGGCTGATGATTATTCTGTTTCTTGTTACTCAATAGTATTTTCTATTGCTAGTCAATTGCATGTTCATGAGGGACTGAGTCGAGTTGTACAGTGTGTATAAGGACGGATTGTATGCGTAAATTGCGGAGATTATCTTTCGATCGTTCTATGTCAATGCTGAGTTACAAAGTTATGACGAACAGATGCACTTCGGATGTTTTAAAACTACATGCTCGTTAACAAGTTTTGGTGTTAATAGGGATAATTTTGGAGCGTCGCAAAAGCATAGTGTCAGTTCAAACGTTGTTCTAGAAGGGTGATGACTGACGAGTTCTTTCGAAATGCTTTCTCTGTAAACAAACGAGTTCGATTTCTTTTGTTTCATTCAATTCTGTTATTTTTATCAGTTCATTTCTGCCATTACATTTCCAGTTAGCACTGCTTTCAATTCAGTCCACTCATTTTTCAATTTCTGTCAATTCTATCAAGTTATTCGCCGAATTTGTTTATTTCATATTTCTTTTTCATCATAGTTTCCTTTGCTGTTCTTCATTTACTATTTTCTTGCATTTTTAGTTACTTAAAATTCCTGTTAATGAGAGAAATGATAGAAATAACAAATAAGGGACAGAAAGAAGAGTAAAAATATGAAATGGAAAAATTGATACAAAATGAAGAAATGATGATGCATGGTAAGTTGACATAATGACATAAATGACCAACAGAAATTGAATGACAGAATAGAAATGCAGAACAGACATGATAGAAATAACAAGATAAACATAAATGACTGATGTTATTTTCTATTAGGCAAGGATTTAAAAAAAAAAAAATGCCTCGAGTAGTCAAATTTAAAAAATGCTATGAAAAGATGGCTGAGAGAAAGATATAACGTACTCATAAGAATGAGAACTGTCTTCCATGTTCATTTCTCCTCCTCCATACATCCCTAAAGGGCAGATAAGGTAAACAAAATTAGTTTTGCCCAAGGTGTGTGGCTCTGGAACAAGCATAGAGAGAAATGAGTCAAGAAACTCTGGAAGTAGTTAGGTACCAACAAAAAATGACACACTAAAATGGTTACAAGAACTGCTATCCACACAATTTGAAAAAGAAGATATCAGAAAATACTAGTTCAGCGTGATCTAAGGAACGTAATGATTGAATCTGGGGAAGGAACAGAATGCCATAGCAATGGAAGTACTTGTCCTCACGAAATAACTACAAGTATCAACTTTTCCTCCCTTTCTTCTTTCTTAATGAAGAAGTTTTGGAACCAAATGTTTTCAAATTTTTTGTACATTTAAGAATAACTACCACAGTACAAAAGAGTATCCGGTATCTTCAGTCAATAGTTACCTCAGTCGAGCCGGTAAATGCCACTTTATCGACATTTTGATGATGAGCAATAGCGGCTCCACAAGTAGGTCCAAAACCCGGGACGATGTTCACGACTCCAGGAGGAAACCCAGCTTCTTTGATTAAATTTCCCATATACAAGGCAGTCAACGGGGTCTGTTCGGCTGGTTTCATCACGATAGTGTTACCTGGAAACACAAAATGGAATTACGATCTTGGCATGTATCTGGAAAAGTACCTGATATGGAGAAACGAATAATATACATACCAGTAGCCAAGGCTGGGGCAATTTTCCAAGCGAACATTAACAGTGGGAAGTTCCATGGTATAATCTGTCCACACACACCAACCGGTTCATGACGGGTATACACAAAATAGTTACCCTGGGCTGGTAACACTTTACCGTGATTCTTGTCAGCATATCCTGCATAATACCTCAACGCTTTGATAGAATCCGCGACGTCTACAGCTAACGCGTATACATATGGTTTGCCATTGTCCAACGTTTCCAAGCTCTGTAATGAACGGCAAAATTCGACGCAATTGCCAATAAGACTTTCAGAATATTTCATCTCAGTTAAATTTAGTTCACGGCACAACAATATAATGTTGTAAGAATCACTGAATATAGCAGAACCATGTTTCATAAATAATGAAGAGCACGTCTAGGGTTTACCTTGTGAATTTAAAATACCACATTATTGATTCTTCTATACTCATGGCAGTAATAAACGAAATGTCACTGGCAAAATTATCATTTCATGATCTCCATTAATTACTAACATTATTGCAAAAAAAAAAAAAAAAAAAAAAGTCAAGGGACAGTTATAAATTATAGAACCTTTATAGTCAGCTTACGAGAACTGATCCTATAAACATACTACAGTAAAATCAAGAATGTTGGCGAAGTCTTACAGCTAAATACACTGCATCTCGCTCCATCAAATCAGCCAGCTTATTCAACAAGACACCACGGTTCGTTGCGTCCATAGTCCGCCAAGGACTTCCCAGCTTGAACGCTTCATTGGCAGCAGCTACAGCTTTGTCGACATCGGCCTGGAATAATAATAAACGAGTTTTTAATAAGAATTGGTCAACTGCCAGACTAAATAAAGCTAATGATGGACAGTGTAATGAAATTTCCACCCTCTAAATTATGATGATGCACTAAACTAGAAAGATGAATTTTGAAACAGAAATGAAAATTTCACTGAATAAAATATATTCACGTGTCGCCCAAGGCAAACAAGTTAACAGTTTGGGACTATTTAAATACTGTACATGAAACGATTTCAAACTTCTTTAGGAATTTTAAAACTTCAACATTATTTCGAAATTCTTGCAGATGCGTTTTAAAAACTCTTCCCAGATTCTTGTAGGCATAGTTCAAACTATGTTCAAGGCTCCACAACACTCGCACGAACTCATTCAAGATAATTCCAGGCGCGACAGTTTTTTAAAGACATTTCTAGATGTTAAACTTTGACACTTTTCGAAATTTCTTTCAGACCATCTCAGACAGGTTTCAGATTCTCGAGATTGTTCTGGACGTATTTAAGACTCCTTCAGACTTATTTAAGACGGTATGTGTAGGTCCACTTCAAGACTCAATAAGAAAAACTCTTTCGACAACTTTACAGAACTGTTCAAGATTCTTTAAAACTCATATATAAGTCTTGAACAAATACAAAAGAGGAGTTTTGAAGAAACCCCAAGAACCTGTAACAGAAGCCTTGAAATCTTACAGAGCCTCAAAGAGTTCTGAACTGGTCTGAATAAATCTTATAGCGTCTTGAACAGTCCAAAAGAGTTTTGAAGGGTTTAGAACAAATTGGTGTTGTAAAAAAGTAAAACTTTTTCTTATCGATATTTAAAGATAATTTTCGGCCACTGTCGATAATCATCGATGACTAACGATCAATTCAGAAAAGAGACAAAAAGTAAATAATCAAAAATTTGTTAACCTAATCTCAATTTCATTTTGGTAGCTAAATTTCGTACTTCGTTTTCCGCCCGATATAACTTCGATCGTTGCTCACGACGTATTCGCTTGTTACCGGAAGAAGTAAGGATCAAAATGGCGGCTGATTATGCCCATGCTTACAGTTAGGATTTTCGCAAGGGGAGGGAAGCAAGCAAAATTTGTTAGATGTGCCTTTTTTTTTGTCGAGTTTCCCAAAATTAACTGTAGCAAATAAAAAAAGTAACGTTGGTAGGATGCTCATGAGGGATGGGGGGGGGGGGGTTATGGCCCCTTTTGCAACGCCACTGCTTACAGTTCCCTAATGAGATAAAGTACCTATTGAACCACCTGAATTATCGATAAGCTGGAAACCCTGATCGACAATTAACGATATCTTCCTTATCAACAATTACACTACTGAACAAAATGAAATTTTTTGTTTGAACAACGCATTTAAGGAGGTGATTTTTGTGTACTTTTCAAAGCTGAATACAGTGCTGTCGGCCGTTTTTCTCTATCACGTCTAGTTTTTCTGATCAAAAACTATAAAAAATTCAACTAAATGTGTTCAAAAAGAGATTTAGGAACTGAATGTGGTCATACTGATTCGTGTTGTTGTGTGTAGTGGTGTGCATTCCGTCTGTTTGTTTTCTATTATAGTGGTCTGATAACACTGATAATATCAGTCAGTGGTACCGCTTATTCCACTGCAGAAACAAAACGGAAACGAATTTCAGTCGTTCAGAACGCCGAATTGTGACGTGATAGAGAATCGATCGCAGTATCGTGTTCAGCATTAAAAAGTACCTCAGAATCACCTGTCAAAATGAGTTGTACAAAATAGTTGTTCAGTAGTATTCTCAATAACTAACGATAATTTTAACAACACTAAAACAAGTATAGATGAATTTTAAGGATTTTTATTCAATCGTAGTTCCCGACGGTACAGTTTTCAGCTCGTTCAACCAAACCCACATATTAATACCGTCCAATGAAATTTTACTGAAGTTATTTCTGTTGATAAAACAATGCAGCCTTCTACTTAAGTGCATCTATGTCAGCCCCGGGTTAAGATTGAAGCCGCTTACAAGCACCCCCCACCCCAGAAATTTTATTTTCGTATCTGTTCAGTAGCCTTTTATTTACTGTACCGTGTCTGGCTGGTGGCACACGCCAATGTTTTAAAGGCCAAAATTTTCAAAACTTGGTCGCCCTTCAAAATCGGCGGCTCCAAGCCGGTGCTAGTTGTGCCTGTAGATAAACCCGGGGCTGATCTATGTACAAGACTTCACACAAGCCCCCATTTTCCATTTATCCTAGCCAAATAAACATAGGATTATATTTTATTATAAGTGATGAAAACCGTTTTCCTCCCATGAAATACGAGTATAAGGTTAAAGTAACTGGCTTTGTACTCGCAGGCTAATTTCAGTATTCAGTGGTATACAATTACCGAACGGCTTGCATGTGTACAGAATAGAAATGGCAAATAGTATTTTTCTTTAACCTTCTCATATAATCAAGGTCTACATAAGTTAATTTGACTGAACGGAAATTCATACTTTATCTCCTTCAGCTATTTCTGCTATAACTTCTCCAGTAGATGGATTGATAGTTTTGAACGTTTTGCCGGACACAGGTTTTACCCATTGGTTGTTGATGAATATCTGAAGCAATAAGAAAAGTTGAAGTTTGAATAACAGCAAGGAGAATATTTTCATTTATACGACTATTACGTAAATTATTACCGCTCATTAGATAATGTCGGTGATAGATATAAGGTGATTGTAAACGAATAATGAGAAGTGGCACTTTGGACTGATAATGATACCTTATCGGAAAAGTGCACAACATAGTATTGTAAGTCAGAATTCGAACAGTTCAATTTTAATTAAATGAGGACAGGAACAGAATGAGATACTGCATTGAATCTATCATAGAATCAATCTATGGAATCACAATGAGCAACCACTGATAGCAGAGAGTCAGCTATTAAATTCCTACAGCATACGGAGAAGAGTTATTACGTGATAATAAAAGTCGCTTTATACTTTGTCTGGACAGGATGGACAGAAGCAAGCTGTACGGGAACGAGGTAGCTTTTTTTTCTTTCTTCGAGTGGAACTAGTTTATTAGTAATAGGGCGAAAGAGAGCGAAATTCCTGTCCAGACCGGATTCACGGGAGGAAAGAAGTTCAACGGTAATGCCAGCGAGAACCGCAAGTGGTTTGAATTCAAAAAGTTCAGGAGATGAGAATTCGAAAGAACGCCTGAGGGATAGGTCAGGTAATAGCATGTACATGCATGAAAATCATTCACTGTATTCTCAGTTGCGCTTGAAAACAGTAGACCTACCAAAACACCGGATTATTTTTCACTTATATACGCCGAGTGATCTAAAAATACAGATTTGTCTCAGTGTTTCAGTACGATAATTTATCTGATATTCAGATACAGACTTCTAACGGCGCACTCAATTGGTAGTAATTAATAATTAAACAACAGTTTTCCCGGTGCAATAAACTTAACATTACAATTTATATAAAATATCTGCTATTATATTATACTTACATCGGTGCATTCTACATCTGGAGAGGTGTATGGCTTTGGTAAAGCAGCGGAAAATGATCTCGCGTTACTATACGGGTGCTTCAGAACACGACTGAACAATTTCGACATCATTTTGCGAGAGGAAGAGGAAGAATTTTCCAATTAAATTACAGCGATAATTGGGAAAATGAAGTATTTAGTACGTGAGTGGAAACAAGAAACCGGTATTTTTACTAATTAAAGTACACAGCATCAACAATACTCCCGTAATCAATTGCTAGTGAGTGACAGCCGCATCGAGATCGAGACGGACGAAGACCGACGAGCAGAAGCAAAAACGAAAGTAGATAAGAAACAGTGCTGCCAGAAACGAAAATATTGATAATACATCAGCATATTAAATCATTTGGGATTTAAACCTGCACTAGAGCGCGCGGCAAAATTACCTGCGCGCAGGGACCGGAAGACAATCAATTTTTTTTAGCTTCCAACTTCTGGCTTCCCAGCCCTGGTTAAGCGGCTTCCACTTCCTTACAAATTTTTATCTACTTCCGACTACCGGCTTCTGGCTTCTTCACCGTCGTAGGCTCGCCTCGTAGTCGTAGTCTCCTAGTCTCTCAGTTACAGCTAATGCTACTGCTACATGCAAAACAACACAAGAGGGAATTACAATTGACGAATGTTTTTTAGATTCCATGATTCCAAAGGGAAGTCAGAGTCAGCTGAGCGTCATTGGAATTCCAGCGTCTTAAAAACAGACTTAAACTGCATACAGGTTTACACACCTTTTCTACTGAGTTTAATGGAAGCCGATTATTTTAAAGGCTTCCACTTCTTCTTTCGGCTTCTTGAATTTACGGATTCGGCTTCCTGAACATTAAAAACCGCTCAGCTTCCGGCTTCTAGCTACCGGATTCCGATTCTCTTCCTGTCCCTGCCTGCGCGGGTGTTAGCGGGTGAAAATGAGTGAGTGATCATGTGCACTTTCAAATAGAAACGCTGCTATCTTCAGTAGGGTAAAAAACCGAGTAAAAATTATTCTGCCAGTAGAACTGATTATAATTTAATTTTTTGGTGACGATGCAGTCGAATTTAGGACAAATTTTCTTTTAAAAGTGAATTTCTAATCGACTTAATGATATTTGAAGTTTGCTACACGCTTATGGTAAATCGTCCGTGATCACTCACACATATCGCAGGGCTGCCAACACTTGAAACTCTAAGTTTAAATCCCATTAGAATTCATAATTTTCTAACGGGGAGCAGACTTACATCTGAATTTCAGTGTCACGGTGGTTGACTGACATGCAAGTTTTCTGTAATGTATAGGTATATGTATTCCGCATACTTAATGCAGGGTCAAATTCATATTAATTTGATGTTTTATGATTTTTCGGCGCATGTGATTTGAGAAGCAGATTTTCCCTTATCAGTTATTTTCCCACTCAGTGGTGTAGCTAGGGGTTTCCCAAAGGAGGGCACACTAAGGTTTTCTGGAAGAAAAAGTCGAAAATTGAGGTATTTTTTAAAAGTTGCCGATAAGACTATGTAAAAATATTGAGGGGGGGGGAACATGCCCCGTCGTGCCCCCTCCCGACGCTACGTCACTGTTCCCACTATTTTCACCTCAAGAGATTTTATTACCTACTTAGCTTTCCGCAGTTTCCAAGTTTTGCAAAATATTTTCATGCCGCCTAAGAATACTCCCAGCTATAATTTGTCGGGAAAATGAAAATAATATCGTGAGGTCAATACGGCTTTAAAAGACCTGTAAAATGATATCCATGAAGGCTAGGCTGCGAGAAAATGCGCTCTTTAAATCTAGTTGAATCAGCGGAATTCATTAGGTTTCCAGCTATCAATGAACGGATCATCTGATTGCGGATTCAAATCAGCATTAGGACTTTAACCTAAGTTGCATGTGTTGGCAGCACTGTCAAGGCCGCTTTATAAGGAACCATTCATTATAATCAATCCACCCATGTCGAGTCCCGGTTCACCAACAAATGAAACTTTCAGCTTCTTTTTCAGGTCTCGTTGCTTACACGTAATCTGAAAGTCGAATGACGCGTATGTGTTAGCAACTACTCGCTGATAAAGTGTGTTGGTCCGGGATAGAAGAACGAAATCTGAGTGAGCGTAGGTACACCATACCTCTTAAGTGACCGAACCCATCATTGTAATATATGTTAAGATAATTAAGGTAATTTAAGTTTTGAGGTTCGGGGTCTGTAAATAGTTAGGGGTATGGGCACGGTTAATGGTTTTCAATGAGATCAATTCTATGTTGTACATATTAAATTTTTGTAGGCTCGCAAGAGCTAATAATCGTTGATGAATTGCAACAGAAAACATCTCGTATCGGTGTCGGACAATGGGTGCTGAAAAATCATACAGTAATAATGTGTGTTTGCCTCTTTATATTCGCCTCTCGAATAGAACGGAGACGTAAATCTGGTTCAAGTCAGAACGACATTCAGTGACTTGCTGACTTCTGTAAAATATACAACCAACATAAGCATTCAATATTCGCATCGAAATTTATTTACTAGATACTATTTAAAACGCAATCGAGAGGGTATGTGGTTTCAAGAATGTCATCTCATTCAGCGGCGCAACCAGAAGTTTTCTTTACGGGGTGCTAGAATTAAACATTTCTATTTCCTCGAATTTATTTCATTTGCCAACTCGTCAACTTGTAAGCTTATGGTACCTATTTTTTTTGTTGAGAATTTTGGAGGGGTGAATTAGCCCCCATGCATCCACCTTGGTTGCGCCACTGATCTCATTAACAGCAAATGATCTTGCTATGAAATCGAAAGGGCTTCCGATTCAAAAATGTGTACTTACGTTGAAAAAAGCTTATCAGTAAACGCTATGTCATATAGTTTCTACATTGCTCTTGAACTTCGAATCACGTGTTCTCAAAAAAACAGATTTTGCTGGTTAGTTCCCTTACGCTTAACAGCGTTCATTTGATCAATCAAATAAGTGTCGGTCTATGTTCTACTGGATCCACCTTACTAACATACTAAGTGGAAATGCCAATATTACGAGTTCACAACACTTTCCTATTAATAAATATTATTGGAACTGTAAGCGCGAAAGAGTCGCCCTCTACAATTTTAGGCACGTGAAAAAAAGAAACTACTGAAACCCTACACATTTTAGAAAAATTTATCAGATTGAAATTAAATTGGTCTCAATGGAAAGGAAATTGTATGATCAGTACTCGGACCTACCCTGTGAAACATCGCCTTCAACGGGATGCTGAGGCTGGCACTACCACCAGGCGTGAAGCTGATTTGTTACGCCGACGACACGCTGGTGGTGTGCCAGGCGGAGACGACAGCAGAGGTCACGCGACGAGTGAACCAGGCGTTAGAGATGCTGACCCACTGGATCGAGTCGGCGGGGCTGTGCTTAGCGGTTCAGAGGAGAGAAGCGGTTTTGTTTACGACACGACGCAAGTACAGCCCACCCACCTTTGTGCTAAAAGGTGTAGAGATTGGGCTCTGTACAGCCCTGAAGTACCTGGCGGGGCTGTGGTTCGACGGGAAGTTGCATTTCCGAGAGCACTTCCAACGGGCAGCTGAGAAGGCGGATCGAGTAGCCGGCCAGCTGTCCCGTGTGATGTCGAACCGAGGGGGGCCGAGAGAGCAGCGACGAAGGATGTACGTGAACGTCATCATGTCCGTCTTCCTATACGGGGTGCCAGTATTCACCGACGCCATCGATATACCATACAGGAGAGCGGAGATGGAGAAGATCCAGCGAAAAGCCGCGATGAGGTGTGTCAGTGCGTACCACACTGTTTCTTCGGATGCAGTAGGCGTGTTAGCACGTATACCGCCGATCGAACTCAAGGTCGGCGAAATTGCGACGGGTATACGGTGCGAAGTAGAAAGCGAAGACGAAACGAGAGGCACTTCGGATCAAGCGAGTCATCCAGCAGGACACGCTTCGGAAGTGAAAGGACGCGCTCACCCATTCGACCAAGGGCGAGTGGACCCGAGCGCTGATACGCGACCTCGACGGATGGGTAGGAAGAGCGCACGGAGCGCTTAACTTCCACCTTACCCAAGTATTGAGCGGCCACGGGTGCTTCGGCACGTACCTACATCGGATGTCGATAGCGCCGAGCCCCGTGTGCGCGCACTGTGATCGAGGGGCGGAGGACACACCTTGGCACACCCTGTTCGAGTGTGAGGCCTGGGAGCAGGAGAGGCGCGGGACGGCCACAACAGCGATCGATCCCGGCGGAAGAAGCGATGAAGACGACGGCGTGATCAGCCGTCTCGCGCCGTACAGCCCGGTTCCGGAGATGATGAAGAACGAAAGGAGTTGGAACCGGGTGTTGGCCTTCGTCTCGGCCATCATGAAGAAGAAGATGCTGACGGAGTGGTCGAGACAGAGGGCCGGCGAGTTACCAAGCTTGGCCCACACCATCGAACAGGAGGAGAACTCTGTACCATCCTAGGAAGAGCTGCTGCAGCTGCACTGCGGACCCACCGGCAGGGCTCACCCGTCGTCACCACCTGCCTGCGTCGACACACGGACCAAGACGAGGAGGTGAGGGGTGAGTGAAGAGAGGCAGCGCGTTCGGCCGTGGGGGACCTGAAATTTCCAGGCGAGCGCTCAGGGAGTGCGGACGTCGGTCAGTAGGGAACCCCATGGTGGCCCTGGTAGGACGCGCGCACCGTTCCGGCACGTAGAAATTGGGGCTCGGGCCCGGCCCCAAGGCGTCCCTCCGGTCACTGACGCGATACTCGAAAGGGTAGTTCCTGTGGCCGGGGGTGCGGTGTCATAGAGGCCACTTTGGCATGCGTGCATCGCCATACGTCCCACCTCACACCAAACCTCAAACTCTTGTTATTACGTACCTATCACAGAATACTCCATTGGTCCATGATTATAATCAGCCACTTCAAGCATACAATCCTTTTAGATTTGATCATGATTCCTGTATTAGTACATACTTTTTGCAGTGAAATGTGTTTTATTTTGTTATTTCTCTTGAAAGTATGATTGGTTCGTTAAAGAGAGTTAAAATTCTTTGTTCTATTTGGAAAGTTTCCGTATTTCTGATTGCAAAACACTGATTGAAGGGAAATTAGTACCTACTCAGTTTGGTGAGTAAGGGTTTCAAGTAACATATAGAGACTTGTTTTCTGTAATAATCATTATGTATACATTTTTTTTTGTGTCTCATCATATTAACGTTAAAATCTACTCATCAAATTTCTCCAGTTTTGGACTTTGAATGGCCATTTTGGAATGAAAATAAGTTATAATGAAAATCTGAATATTAAATATAGAATTAATGATAAAATTTAGTTCAGAAACATTCCTTTACACTTTCAGTATGTAAGATCCAAATTTAACTAATTTTGGTCTTTAAAGGGTCATTTTAAGGACAAAAAAAAAAAGGGTTTAATAGCAACTTGAAGATGAAATTCATACTTAACGCGAAAATTATAGTGAAGAAATAGAAATTTATAAGTAGGTATTCCACCGCGGTGTACAAATGGCCAAAATTAGAAAAATTGATAATGTAAGATGATAAGAAAACACCAGTGAGATCCAGGAAGAAGTTTATCAATACAGAAATCTTAAATATTTATAAGAACACGTTCAACAACTTACCAAAATAAAGATTTCTTGGGTTTCTGACTATAAATGTCCCAGCTAATGTTTTTAATCCAACATCAAAATATGTAAGAATTTCATTCTTGTAACCAAACCAAACACAGTACCTACTTATATCGAAGCCCATTGTTGAAAAGTTTGTGTGAAACAAAATACAAATAAGTTTCTTCTCAGAAAATCTGGATTTCCATCCCCTCACCACCAGATAGGAAGTCAGAAAAGAAATAGTAAGTGGGTATAATAGGCAAAATAAACTCGACCAAAAAAATTGAAAATAGCATTCAATTAGATTTACTTTTGACTAGTAATATTTCGGGTAAGTATTGAGATATGGTCACAACTTGGGCTCCTAAAACCTAAACTTCACAATGAAAATGATGATTTTGCCTTTCTTTAAAAGTTATCTTCATGAACCTCGTTATGAAGCGTTGGTGGTATGGTTTGGAAATCATTACCTTATCAGTCATCACTAGTATTGGATTCAGGATTCCATTATTGTGTGTATGTGTGTGTGTGTGGGGGGGGGGGGTGAAAATATGTCCAATTATATTTTTTTAAACCTGAAGAGGGCGGACTCGAAACACGGATTTCAGCGTTTATTATTTGTTCATCTTAATTTGTGGGATGGGTGTGAGACTATATGTTGATTATTTTTGTAGGCTTGACTTCTGGAAGCTTCCAAAGATAGCGTGCTTTGTATACATGGATTGCTGATACTGATTTTATTAGAATTTCTCCAACTTCCTTCTCGTTCAGGTGATGTACTTACTTACTGTAACACGGGGTGATTATGCTCACTTTTTTGTATAATTTCAAGTTTGACACGCATTATAGACTGTAGAAACTGGATTATAAAACCGAGATATTTTTTGTAATTTTGATAAGACATTGCGGAAACATTCCCCGAAAGATTGTCAAACCCCCTACATATTTTTCCACAGTATATGAGAATAAGTGTGCCAAGTCGAACCGCGATGGGGTGACATTGTACATGTTCATAAATGATTAGTGTTAACCATGAGAACTGTATTCTTTCTTCGTTCCAAAGATCATAAGAAAACAACAAATGGGACCTCTTTTTTTATGGTCAACCTCGTTTTTGGTGACTCTGTCAGGCGACCTCCAGGTCCATCTCTTCTTTTTTGGTAAAAGGTGTTGGTTATTTTAAGATTTTGTTAATTTGCAGATTTGATTATTGAGAGGTCGGAAACCTTACACTCGTATACAAATCATTAATCGCAGCATCCTTAAAATGCAAAGCCTCCACTTATTTGGTACACTTGGTCATTCCTCAGCAATCAGACAGAATATCGAAATTGATCACTTATACCAGCTTCAAGAACACATAAGCGGTTCTGTGCAAACTCACTCCTCCATTTTTTCAGTTTTTTACCAATTGTGATGCCATTTATGCTGATTAATAATATTCAACAATGTACTTTTATCATGGTTGCGATTAAATGTTGCGTGTAATGATACCAAACACAAATACAGTTTCATTTCATTTTCATTCATTATCTGAAACAATTTCTATAGGTAACGTAATTTATTATATGCTTTTTAAAGCTCTGTACAAACAACCTGATAATGCTGCCAAGAAATAGCGAAATTACACAATAGTTGGTTTTACAAGATAATAGCTACAACGTTCTATTTATTAGAAAGAGTCACGCGTCAATGTTGCCACACGTTCTGCTTTTTCCCTTGCGCTGATAGGAGAGTAATGAAAGCCCATATGTGTGCCAAGTTACTGTTCGAATTTTACTTCGTGGTTCAATTTGTGAGAAAGAGGATACACAAGATTACACTGTACAACACTTGATTTAATATATCAGAAGAAACTTTACAACATAGAATTTACATTTGAGAAAACGTGATGTTCGTAAAAATATGAAAAATACGTTGTTAAAAATTCTCATTTTTGTCTCCATAGACAGCAAGCGTCATCCCCAGAAAGAATCGCCGGAATAACCAACAATCCCAAAAATACACTGTTGCCGCTACCATATACAACAAAATTCGAATAAGTTTGAAATTGAAGTCGTATCCCAAAAGTCAACACCCCTCCTCAATTTCAAACGGCATTAAAAAATTTAACCACACATTACATGATATAAACATAATACAATTCCAATTCGTTAAAATACACTCATGATTCCCTAAACAATAAATTTACAAGCCTACTGTGTTGCAGACCGTTCAGGCTTTTGGTCAACAAGTCTGCCAGTTGATCGTTCGTTGACACCTTTTCAATTTTTATAATTCCATTGCGTACTGCTTCCCTTGTAACGTGGGCAGCTATGTCTATATGTTTGGTTCGCCTAGTCTCTCTCGTTTCAGCAATCATCTTCGCTCCAGAATTGTCCTCATGAATTGGAACTGGTGTTAGGTTTCCGAGTTCGTAACCAAATTCCGTGAACAGGTTGAGGAGACTCTTTACTTCAGTAGTCGCGAGTTGCAGCGCAATATATTCTGCCTCAGAAGACGATATCGCAACCGTAGATTGTTTCTTTGTCCGCCAGATGACCGGATTTCCATATACATTCAGCAAGACACCTGATGTCGACTTTCGATCGAACGGATCGCTGCCCCAGTCGGAATCGGCAAAACATGATATAACCCTAATTTCCGATGCCACAAATACCAACTGCCGATCGATGGTTCCGAGCAAATAGCGTAAAATTCGCTTACCGTAGTTGAACAGACATTCTGTTGGGGCATTTTGGTAGCGACTTAAAACGTTGACAGCATACATAATATCAGGCCGCGTACCCTGTGCGATGTAATTCAAGCAGCCAATCAGTTCGCGATATGGCAAGTTCCGTTTAACATCACGTTCATCAATCTCTACTTTGAGACCAAACTCCATCGGCGTTTTTGCAGGTTTTGCATTCGACAGACCAAACCGATTCAATACTGCCTCAATATACGGACGCTGATGGAGAACAATTCGTTGATTCCCCACATCTCTTGAGACAACCATACCTAAAAACTTTGACGGAACATCAATGATCTTTACATTAAATTTACATTTTAAAATATCAATGATACAATCAATATTATGTTCATCGTTACTCGCTATTAGAATATCATCAACGTAAACTAAAATAACAGTTTCATGTTTCATATCTTGAAAAATGCATGGACATGATTTAAAGGCGTGAAAATTATTCTTCTCGAAAAACGACTCTAACGTATCATTCCAAATTTTCGCAGCGTTATCTAAACCATACAGCGCTTTGTCAAGTTTCCAGACGTCATTACCATTATTTGCGTTACAACCCATCGGAATTTCGACAAAAACTTCTTCATTTAGGCGACCATTTAAAAATGCAGTTACAAAATCTAGTTGTTTCATCTTAAAGTTACGATAATTTATAATAGACAAAAACGTTCGCACAATTTCTAGTTTCGGTACCGGCGAATAAACATCTTGTAGTTCATGATTTTTCAACATAAAACCTCGCGCAACTAATCGAGCTTTATAAATAAAGTCAATATCATTTGTTTTCTTTTTTGTGAAAACCCAACGGGTATCGATTATTTTACTATTTACATTTTTTCGTTTAACTACCGAATAAACATTATTTTCAGCTAAAGAGCGTAACTCAGCGTTAATGGCCTTAAGCCACCCTTCTCGTTCCGGACTATTTACAGCTTCTTCGTATGTTGTTGGTAATCCCATTTCTGCATCGACGTGTAACGCATATGCAACGTTAGCTTCGATGGGAGTAGGTGTCATCTCGTCATTCGCAATCAACACATCTTCTAGTTCGGCATAACTTTGGAACTGCGTTGCATCAAAATCTTTGAAAGTTTTTGTTTCATCGACTACCACATTCGATGACCGCTCCAGCTGCTTAGTGACAGGATCATACAATAAGTATCCGGTATCTGTATGTCCTACAATAAATGTTATCTTACTACGAGGATCTAATTTAGTCAACTTCTGCGTTTCGATCTTTGCATGTGCAAGACTGCCGAAGATTTTAACGTTACTGATGTCGGGTTTATGGTTAAACCAGCGTTCGTACGGCGTCTCAAAATTATTCGCCTTCGTTGGCATCCTATTTAACAAATAGTTTGCATGTTCTGCAGCTACTGGCCACAAATGTAAATCAGCACCTGATTCAAAAATTAGGGCCCGTACGTAGTTCATTAATGTGCGATTAAGACGTTCCACTCGCCCCTGATGCTCGTGATGATATGGAGCGCTGTACTCGTTTTTAATGCCGTTCCGTCTGCACATGTCCTTGAATGAATTTGAACTGAATTCCCCTCCGTTGTCGCTGCGTATCTCAACTATGGGTCTTCCGTGTCTTGTCTTGGCCAGGGTAATGATTTCCTCGATTGTTTCGGCCGCATCACTCTTCCTATCGAGGACTTTGATAATTGAATAATGTGTGAAATCATCAATCACTACTAGTATAAACTTCTTTGGGATAACGTTATTTCGAACGGACACTTCATTTAGATCTACGTATACAACCTCGCATGGCTTCGTTGCCCGTCTGCGCTGTTCGTTAAAGCACTTCCGTGTCTGCTTCGCTTCTAAACATACAATGCATTTTTGTCGTTTTAGTGAGGAAAAATCAGATATGCACATACCATTTACTGCGCCTGCCAATTTCTCCAGGTAGGTTACATTCAGATGAGCCATGCGTTTGTGCCATAATTCAGCTAGTTGATCGGCGTTCGTCACAAAGGCGTAAGGTGTCATATCGGGATCGCCGCCAATAATTACTCGTACCCGAATTAATCCGTTTTCCAGTTGACCACGTAAAATGAGAGTATTTTCTTTTACTACTAATGCTTCTGTATCGCGAAAAACGATCGTGTAACCGGCTCTCATAAGCTTCACAACCGAAAGTAAATTTGTGCGTAAATTAGGGACATGTAATACGTCCTTGATCACTAAATTGCGTTTTAATTCATTGTCCATAAACACCGCATCAATATCACCACTTTCATTCGAATATAACGGACTGTTTTTATTAGCACTGTTAATCGAAACAGGATTCGGATAAACACTATTCGGATTAAAAACCATCGCGTCACCAGACATATTGTCAGAAGCACCACTATCTAGAATAAATTCAAGAGTACGTTTACCACTAGTGCTTGCATTTAAAGCATAACGTTCGTTGTTTGGCTGACAACTGAAGTTTACTTCTGCAAAATTGAGATTACTCGTTCGTTCAGCACTCGTTACTGGAGTATCAGCTCTCGTCGGGGATGTTGAGGCTTCATTAGCTTGTCGTACCTGCCTGCGCTCATAACTTGGTTGACCGTTGTGCGTTCTAAAATTGTCGCCGTATTTGGGACATTGCCTGCCGATATGACCGAAGTAGTTGCACCTAAAACACTTCACATCGTTTCTTGCATTACCGTTGAATTTACCGCTGTTACGATGATCATAGTTTGGATGATTATCGTTATTTGGACGTCTCCAATTTGACTTTCCGTTGTCGAAACGTTGTTCGTGTTGTTCATTTCGATGACCATTGTTACGAGACCAATTCGAAAACATAGCTTGGCTTTCGGCTTTATCGCGGTATTCAGGGCTATCTTTATACGTTGTCTCTTCTGTTAGAAGCAGACTTTTAATGTACTCGAAATTACATTGCTCACCAGACAGAGAGTTGACGACAGTTTTCACATGAGACCATTTTTCGGGCATCGTTTTCAGTAACCAGGCAATCTTTAGGGAGAGAGGCAATTTTTCGTTCGCATTCTCAAGCAACGCACAGTAATTTTCAAATTCAGCGATATGTTCCTCTAACGGGTTACATAGATCATACCGCATGGCGCCTATCTTCGTGTGTACCGCAATAATATCTACTGGACCTTTTCTTTCGTACGTGGAGTCTAATATCTTGAATAATTCGAGAGGGGTTTCGGCTTCGTTTACTGTGGTCTGCCTGATTGTATCTAGTCTGTTGTAAATATACGCGAATGCTTTACCTTCTCTGTGTTCTCTGGCGACTTTATTCACACGTTTTTGCTCGTCATTGGATCCTAATTCAATGTATTCCGACAACGTGTCCAGCCAGCCGTTGGCTCTTAGATTTACTCGAATTAGTTTCTTCCATGATGTATAATTCTTTCCCGTAAATACCTGTGTCTTCAGGATAAAATCACTATGCTGGCCGCTGTCCATACTGGAATAATTGGAAACTTCTGCGTTACGATCGTCACCACCATGAATATCTCGTGCCTCTATATCCTCGTTTTGTGCTTCCGGCATTCGTTCCGCTCTTTCACCAGAGTTTGCCAATTTCCGATAGTCGATACGTTTGGTGCGTGTATTTCCACTGGCCAGATTGGAAACTTGTTCAGTTCGTTCACAAGTACTTACAATCACTTAACCGTTTTCGTAACAACACTACCAATTACTCGTCTTTTCATGAACCACACTCTGCTACCATGTCCGAATTTTACTTCGTGGTTCAATTTGTGAGAAAGAGGATACACAAGATTACACTGTACAACACTTGATTTAATATATCAGAAGAAACTTTACAACATAGAATTTACATAACTGCAAAGTCGCCCTATAATTGCAGTCACTCCATGTTATGGTACATCAAAGGCGTACCAAATGTTGCAAAATTAGCATTTTTGCTGAATGTGTAGCGACACCATGGACGATAAAAATTTTTCTCATTTTACTCATCAAGCACTAAATTAAGATTCGTTAAAAAATATAAAAAATGTATTTGTCCTATTTATAATTATTTATCAACTTATTTATGTAAACAAAATAATTAGAAGTACTTTATTAAATGCTATCTTTACACAACCTACAAATGGGATTTATAAACATATTCTCACAATTTGATTATAGTACTATTCGTTGGTTCTGTGCTTTCGTCTTCGGCGGGTATTGTAATAATAAGTTTATTGATGTCGCTCTCCTGCTCGACTTTCTTCGTCGCGTAAGTCACAGGAATATACTTAATTTTATGGTTCGAACTAATCTCTGCCTTTTCATCCGATTCTTGCGACAACGAAATGACCCTATCCGTTGAATTATTTATCTCGCTTATTTCTGGATTTACGTTGTCAAAATGCTCAGTGACCTTGTAATTGTGCGTCACACCATTGAAGGGTTTGTTTAAAATCGACTGATAGGTATCGACTATATTATCGTTTGAAATAGTTTCAGTTTTCTCCTTTTCTTTGTAAAAAGGCGACGAAATTGTATTCATCGTGTGGTAATTGTTATAATACGAATCTTTGATTTGAGCGTTGGATACCTCGTCCATCGGCCAGATGTAAACGATATTCTGATCGGGCTTGTGTACTTTGATTTTTGGTATTTCTTGAGGTTTCTTCTTTCTCTGCTGCTCGCTTATTACTGGCGATGGAATGAACATCGGCTCAAATAATTCTGGCTGCTTTCCTTCGAACGGGTTTTTTGAATAGTCGTCGGTGACAGTGTCATTCTCAGTGCTGGCGTTGACTTCTTTCAGTTCCTGTTCAATGTAGTCTTCGGTGTCTTCAGACATTCGATCTTGAGCCATACTCTGCGTATCTGAGGTCGGGATGATTGGTTTGAATCCTCCCTCGATGACAATCGAGCTTGGGTTAAATCCTCCGTACTTGGGCTCGGGTGATTCTTCGATTCGGTTCATCAGGTATTGGTGTTTCGGCTCCTCTCGTTTTCTAGTGGGGACGTAGTGTGTTTTTTTGGCTTGTTGTGGGGGACTATAGTAGGAGACCAACATTCCTTGCGGGACTTTTGGAATCACTCCTCGCAGTGGAGGAGCTAAAACGCTTTTTGCCGGGATCGAGCCAGATACTTGTGGCTCTGATTGTTTAGGTAGCTTATTGGCTCGAGGAGTGTAGCTGTAAGGCGTCATTTTGTGTACAGGCTTTTTAACCATCATTGAATGGCGGTGCGGTCTGCCAAGAACGTACGACTTTTGTATTGGCGGTAACAGATCTTCGGCTGGGTTGGCGTGTTTGATAATGTGTATGTGCATGGCTGGAGCGTGGTACTTGGAGGAACTAGAGGGAACCGATGCCTTATAACCCGGGTAGGGCTCTCGGTAAAGGTAGGAATTCTGCTTAGAAACTGACGCCGGGTAAGCGGTGGTTTCATTAATAAAGTATCCCAAGTGGTTTTTTGCAGGAACTTCAACAGGCTTAGGGAAAGTTTCGTATTTTGTTTTTTCGGTAATCGTCTTGATCTCCTTCATCGGCTCGGTGGTCTGCATTGTTTGGTATTCGAAGTTTTTTTGGTACGGAGGCGGTGGCATGTATGGATCTTGTAGAATGAGTTGTTCGGTCTTGGTGAAGTCATTTCTGAAAGGCTCTTTGAAGAGTGGCGGATCATTGGGATACACGTTGTAGGTTTCTTTGTGTACGTCTGGAACTTCGTTGTTATAAGCGGTTCCGTTTGACGGCTTCAGCCGAGTGAGAACTTGAATACTGGGTCTCGATTGCAGTTCGTCTGGCTGGTCTAGATCTTCGTCGAGGCTTATGCGAGTAGTTACTTGCTCACTTTCGGCTTCCTCTTTATCGCAGGTGTCGTGAACGTTGATCTTCCAGCCCAGATAACGATGGC
The DNA here is from genome assembly GCA_031841125.1 of Acanthococcus lagerstroemiae. Classification (NCBI taxonomy): domain Eukaryota; kingdom Metazoa; phylum Arthropoda; class Insecta; order Hemiptera; family Eriococcidae; genus Acanthococcus; species Acanthococcus lagerstroemiae. The sequence goes on along the minus strand of CM063106.1, from coordinate 22,924,835 downwards.
TGAAACACTGAAAGCGCATAAGAACATTAGTGGCATCCTTTGCTGTTTGGTGTAAACGTATAAGTGTACTTACCTGATAGTAAACGGTGTCAGGGGTGCTTTCATCCGGAGTCCATTGGACTACTCCTGGCTCGCCGTGGTCACAAACCAAACTTAATGTCCGCTGGTAGGCCCCAAAAGATGCAAATTCGTCCGCTGGAGGTTGGTCTGGATCCGGAGTCCAATTACACAAGCGGCCGATGCCAGTAGGAACGTATTCTCCGGATTTAGTCTGCATTACTCCGGCGAACAGCTGGATTTTCTGAGCATAGCATAAGAAAATGTTGTTAATTAGAATACTGTCGTGCTTCAAAGAAATAGTTTGAACGTTTGGGTTCAGTTACCGCTCGTTCATCCGGAGTTTTGTGCATAAATCCTCCGACTGGATCGTCGGTTATGTAGAACGGGTGGTATTTAGCTGGTATTTCAGGATCCAAGCCGCCTTCGACGACGAAGGTGTAGGTGCGACCGCGAACGACGTTTATTTCAGGAATGAGCAGGCCGTTGATGTACCATGAAGTTCCCCAGCCGACGTGACCTATGAATATTTAAGGCATTTTACGAGCTTCGTGTCGCCGCGAAATCTAGTTCGCGTGTAATTTGTTTGATAAGGCGAGAACGGACACGCGAACTCTGAAAGTACCTGTGATCGCCGAGTATCCGCGTTTTCCGCCAGTCGGACCCATCTGAGCGTAAAATATTCCATCTTCCGGCTCGTAGCACTGTATCGGCGGTATGTCCCATGGCTTTTCTCTTTTGACTGGCGCAGGGGTCGCTTCTACCCTTTTGGGGGTTGTTTTTGTCGTGGCCGGCTCTTTACGCTCGGGCACCTAAAACGAAGTAGAATGTGAGCACCGGTCTACCGGAATATATACTTACTCAAAAATCAGATACCGGTTATCAAAGGCACGAAGTTTTGTGCAGAATATATCGGGTCTTCAGTAATAGAGCTTTTCATAGGCGTAAAAGTAAAGTTATTCTATGATTTGTCTCGAGGGAGTAGCTTTATAGCTAACTGATTCATCACTGCGTGACTGTAACATTTGGTACGGACAGTATTTTATTGCTTTCGTTCATTCGGTACACCTTCAATTTTCTGACGATGCGAATTATTATAAACAAAGCTGAATTGATTTTATTGCTGTCAAGTTCGCAAGTTTCAGAAAATATTCGCGTTGAAGCGCGTTTTTAGGGTAACGAGAAGACAGCACATACTCATATAAATAGGAACTTGATATTATATTTGCTTTATAAAAATATCACGTGTACCTAATAGTTATTTTTGTGTCAAGTGTGGTCAGAAGTCATTTTGAAAAGAGTATTGCTGAGTACGTCTCGGCATTGATCCGAGGTACAATTTTGAAGTGTTCAATATTAATGCCAAGCTAGCGCTTTGAAATGATTGGGCAGGAGTAATAGAAACTGATACATATATTTGAGAGTAGGTAATTTTTCAATACAAGAATGTTCAAAATATCAATTTCCCAGAAAACACAAAAACTGCCAAGAAAATACATTATCCTTATGGATCGTTTTCCGCAAGGAGAAGAATGCTAAGGCAGCCCTAACAGCCTCCTCGACGTCTCTGACGTATTGCTCAAAAGGCGGATTCCAGGGCTCGGGTCGAGAGCAAAAATAGAAAAAGAGTGGGAATCTTCAAGATCAGATATCTCTCGGTTGTTATGCTTGATAATTGATAAAGATTTATTCAAGTTTGATAGAATTATTAGGACTTGTCTCCTGTATCCAATGCAACTGATAACTCAAAACTTAAAATCTTGAACGTAACCGTTTTTATAAACTCGTCTTCGTTTCTGATTTGTAGTACGGATCATTTAGTGTCTGGAAGACGTGCACTTAAGGTGAAAATACTTATTTTAAATTTTTATTGACAGAGAACTCCATAAATCGTGGAACTGAACAAAGTTAGTAGATAAAATTACCTCTATCAGATTTTTCGGGGACAACTCTAGCTGCCTTAGAAATATGGAAGAGAGACCATACTTAGTATTTTTAGGCCAAAATTTGGAAATGTTACTAAACTTTTAGCTCTCCTGAAGCTATTTTCCTAAAAATAGAAAAGGGTTCTCTTTTAAAATTTTTGAATGCTGCCCTCTTAAGAAAAAAAAATGCTGTATTTGCTGGCTGTTTATCAATTTTAGGCTTTTATCGCCAAGGTAAGGCAAAATATGCTTTGGCATATTTTTTTTTCTGTGACAATTCAAATTGATGATATTTTTGCGAATCATAAAATTCCCAGTGAAATGAGTCTTATGAGTTTTTGTGCATATTTTTGCATATTTGGATATAAAATGCATATTTTCGCATATTTGCATTATTTCTAGGGAATATTGGAGAATATTTTACAAATGTTCTCCTTTTTTGGGAATACATATTTTCAAAATTTCGAATATTCTCCTCATTTTCACCAAAATTTGTAACTGGTCTCATTCGATAGAAAGTTACAAGACAAATAAATTATATCCTCAACATTTTTGCATCAAAATCAATTGTTCACGAGATATTTGAAAAATTCGCATACGCACTCAGCTATAGCACTTCATTTTTACTTGACCTACTTGTCAGGCGCAGGTTATACTATGATCTTACGTGCATTATCGTATGAGACCTGTATTTTAATACACAAGAATATTTTCGCATAATATATCAGTTTGGTTCTGAGGATATAATGTGCGCATATTTCGTGATTCTTAGGGAATATAGGGGGCATCGCGGGCCGACCCCCGTCATCACTCGCTTCGCTCGTGCCGGTCTGCAGTATCCCCCATAATCTAGCGCCCTAGGCACGTGCCTATACGGCCCTGGACGTCATAGTAACATAAGTGTATCTTACCCTACATAAAAAATTTCCATGGAAATTATATGAAAACAACACGGCACTACACCATCAAGGAGCTCATTCCTCCACCAAGGACCCCCACCCCCTGGGGTGGGCTACCATCTGCAAATCCTCACCACCTCCTCTACCACAGTCACTTTCCCCCACCGTGCTCCTCCTCGCCCACCACGACGCCCTTCCTCACCAGGGCCGTCCTCCCTCTCTAGGAGCTCCCACCTCCACCGAGAAGCCCCCCCGGGATAGGGTACCTCTGATGAAACAGGAGATTAAGGTACAGGGGAGGCCACCAGGAATTTATCCCCACGGAGGTGAAGGAGGAAGTGGTTTTTACTCCACCACAATTCCTCCTTTCGTCCTTCACAGCGACCTTCCTCCACAATGAACCCCCTCCCAAGGGTAGGCTACACCTAAAGAAATGAGCAATTAAGGGCAGGGTAAGAAACCCGCAGTGGATTTTTTCTCCGGAGGTGGTGGTGGCGGCGGTGGATTACACTTTTTTAGTATATAGGCAACCCACAATGTTTTTTTTTTCTCGTGGAGGTGTTGGTGGTGGTGGTGGTGGTGGCATTCACCCTCTCATACATTTTTGTTCATAAACATTTTCCCCAAAATCTAGCACCCCCCATAAACTACTTCTCCCCCCGAGCTCCCTCCTCCACCATGAAACCTCTCAGAAATTAAGAGGCAAGGTAGGCAACCCACATTGGATTTTCTCTCCCGGAGGCAATGTTGGTGGTGGCGGCGGCAGCGGCGGCGGCGGATTTTACTTTTTCAGTATATAGAGAGATTTGGACGCTGTTAGGCGTAAGGGAACCAACCAACAAAATCTGTTTTTTGAGAGCACGTGATTCGAAGTTCAAGAGTCATGTAGAAACTATATGACATAATTTTTCAAAATTGGGCCCCTTACGCTTAACAGCGTCCATTTTACATGGCCTTGTTTATCACTTGTGGCCTGTTCGCCAGTATTGGTCTGTTTTTCTATTCTGGTTAGTTGGTATTCACCAATGTGGACTGTATTGTCGTATTTCAGCATGCGTTTGAACATATTTTTCATCCGTTGAAATTTGAGTCTGAGTACTATTGTGATTGTAGGTTAACAAGTGGAATAAGGAGAGGTCCGGGCCTCCTCAGTGGTTCTTCTTTAATTTATCCGGCTTTAAGTATTTACTACCCCAAAAATAAATGAACACCTGTAAAAACTGTTTCTACCCTGACCTTCTCACCCAGAGATATAGGTATACCTAACAACCCCTAAAAAATGGGAGGGATTGAACATGCTCAGTTCACAACAGTGTTAGTTAGAACGCCCAATTCTGTGGTCTACGCTGCGCCTATGTTGTTAATTAATTTTGAGCTACTCAATTCTAGACAATTTCAAAGTTCTGGAGGGGGAAGGTGTTCACTATTATTGAATTTTTTGCCTCTTTAAAACGAGTTTCCAGTTTTTGGCTGTTTACCTATTTTGGGCTGGTTGTTAGTTATTAGAAAGTTTGTCAGTTTTTGGATTTTGCAAAATACTAGAACCCCCTCCCATCACTGCATGGGCCTCAATTTCAAATGTGGGGTAAATCGATGAAAGGAGGGAGGCGAATAAGCCCCATAAACGATATAACTTTGTGAGGTGGTAAAGCATCTGAAGAAGATGATTATTATCCTCATAAGTTTTGTTCTTCTGTGTTGAAAAGCAATAATTCTTAACGGGAATATTTCGAATTCCATTTTGAGCAGTTCTAATCCAGATACAAGAAAATTGCTAATGACCTTTTTCATGGGAAATTTAATATACAATCTATTTCAAATAAGAAACCAGTAGCTTAAGAGGGCAAGTTTCACAGGAAACTGAAAAAATGGGAACATTTTCTGATAAAATTTGTACTAAAATTAATTTTATGAACACCCCGTTGAATCGATTCCGACCATTTTTTCCTTTTGTGGTTACCATAACTGCCCTCTACTATTACCTATTGGTACCATTTTTCTGTCTATCTCCAGTCGTGAGAAGGAAAAAAAATCAAAAATCAAAAATAGAATACTTTTCAAAATTGGACCATAACTCAGCCCCTTCAAAAGTACGAGAATGCAAACATATCGACACATTGTCGGAGTAGGTTGGTTATTTACCAGCTGGAAGGGGAGTTATTGTAAAAGAAACACCCTGTATAGGAAAATTATTCAGTGCTAAGGGATCGCGAAAAATAATTCAGCCAATCATAAAACCCAGTTTTCAATGTAAATTATTTGTGAATTGGAGTAATTGGAGATCAGGCCCCCGTGGTAGGGGGAAAGAATTCCAGAAATAGGTTCAATATTTCAAGAAATCCTGTAATGAACGTAAAATGAACTTACAAATTAGAATAATTGAAAACTATTCCTCGGTGGCCTCTAACGAGTTCAAAGGAGGGGGACATGACCTCAGGAATGGATTTAGCTACCCTTGGAGCTCCACTTTTAGAAAATGGCAATTTAGGCTCATATGGAGAAACCCAGTTGTGTGATAATATCAAATTCTCAAAATTAATGTTAATTCCCATAAGAACGACCTCCAGGTGGCAAAGCTAACCTTAATTGATTCTGCTTAAATTTTGCAGAAATAATTTTTTTTCAATACATGGAGATGTTCCATCAGATGTGCACAGTGAGGACAACCCAGATCTATAGATATTTTGATTAATTTTTGGTATTTCTAGCATATGTGGCAGTGCAGAGAATAAGGTCCCACTTTGTCGGTATGAAGTTATGAGTACCGGCATGTATTAGATAAAATTTCTGACAAAGTACTCCAAAATTCGCCGAGATATGGCTGTTTAAACTTGAGATTTCAAGAAACCTGATTTTGAGAACAATGCAATCTGAAAAAAAGGTTTAAAAAAACGATAAACTACGAATTCAAAGTGGAATTGCTCTATGACAAATAAAGTAGAGTGTCGGGTATCGTCGGTCCATAGGTAAATCGGACATAATTTTTTCTCGAGCCGATGAACCTATAGACCGATAATTGCATTCATACTTGTGAATTTTGAGTTGAGTCAGTTAGGATTTTCACAGATTTAACCCCCCCCCCCCCTTGGAAAAATTCTTCGGTACTTCCCTGCCGAGAAACACTTACCAAGCTGAGAAAAGCTTTGAAATGCCGTCGACCTAGAAAATTAACGAAAGGAATAGAGCTGCTCCACGATAAGGCAAGGCCACACACCGCCTACTCTACCCTCGCTCTTTTGGAAAGATTTAGATGGAAAATCATCCTCCACCCTTGCCTACATTCCAGATCTTGCCCCGAGCGACTATTTCCTGTGTCCAAAAATAAAGCCCAAGTTGGCTGGGGAGTGATTTTGACACTGAAGAGGAACTACAAAATGCAGTTGAAAATTACCTAAAAAAGTTGGATAGTTCAGTTCACAAGGAAGGAATTGCAAAGTTAATTTAAAGGTTGGATAAATGTATTAGATTAAAAGGTAACTATGTAGAAAAATACATAGTAAATCGTTCGCAGAATCCGAATCTGGGTTATTTTTTTTCATAACTTCACTCTTTCCAGAGTTACAGAGGTGGGAACCCTATTTTTGAATTTATCCTCGTAGAAATATTACGACAGACCTTCCGCCGTCCTGATATTTTTATAGGGGGTGTCTTGTACCCCTGGTTCCAATGGCTTCCCCCCTCTCATGATGGAGACGTTCGCCTGCACCCTAATGTTTGTAACTTGAGAACTGATTACTCGAATGAAATTTCAGCAATTTCCCGAAGAGGTTTCAACATCACTTTGCTTTTCCACTCGAGGTATGTATATACGAGTTTATTCCACTTTTCAATTCAAGGTCGATTGCTTTACTTTCACTCGGATGCACATACCCTCGTTCTGACGGTTGGCTCTGTCTGAATCCGAACCTGTTCGGTGACTGGAGATACAAATGTATTTGGTTCGTAGTTTTCACTGTTATCCGAACTGGAAATTGACGCATCTGATTCCGGAATCGGGCAGTTCCACTGCGGCGATCGCCCGAAGTCGATCAATGTCGTTGCTATAAAAAGAACATAATATTATACAAGCGCCTCTTCTCATTGGAGTACTTGTTATGGACCACATGTAAATGTGGTCTTACCATCTCCTCATCCGTCATACCTTTAGAAGTGATGCTGTGATAGGAAACCTCCTGCAACGAATTTAATGGGCCAATCGCCCAGATAACAGCTTGGCTTCCGTTCGTATAAATGGGCAAATCGAATTCATCGTGCGCTCTCAAAGGCCTCTGGTAAGTGACGATTGAATAGCCGTTGACCAAGGCCGCATTCAGTAACCTGATACTTTCTGTATTCGACTGCAGTATAAAATGTCGTATTAATCGATAGTGATGGATTACAAGCAGAAGTCGCGTATTGTGACTGAATTTCGATACCGCGAATGAAACTGGTTCGTGGTATCGTGTGTGATACGTACGCCCAGTTTTACATCGGGACAACTTCCACGACCTCCGGCACATTGTGATTTCGCATCTAGGTAGTAATCATAGGCGAAGCCGTTTAACGTTTCGTGGTCAATCCACGCTACCACGACGTCACCACCGATCATGGTGTTTCGATCAATTTGACCGGACACTCCGAAAGACATGTATTCTCCTCTCTCTGAAAAGTTTAACGACCATCAACTCGATGAAGGAGACTGACTAATTTAGGAGTGCACAAGTCACTCACTATTGGACAAAGGGAAAGTGTGTAGGCTGGAATGCTTCGAAAGTTGGCGATTTTTGAAATGTTTTGACCCCAGTGGCTAAACTTGTTCCCCTTGATCTGAGAACCCACCAACCCAAACATTTTTATAATCGAATAATGTTGAGGAGTCCCACTGGGGGACGGGTGTCAGGTTTAACCCTTTGAAAGCACACAATGGTGAATTCACCCCCTCTGTTGTTGATGATGATAAAGTTATCAGTCATACGACCGGTCTGATGCAGCTCTTCATTTCTCCCTATCTTGTGGGAGTTCTTTCATTTCTAAATAACTCTTACTTTTGACACCCTCGATTACCTGTTGAATATACTGGAATCTTTGCCGACCTACCCAATTCTTTTCTTCCACTCTGCTTTCTAGCAGCAGTGATATTATTCCTGGGTGCATCAAATTATGCCCTATTAGTTCATCTCTCCTCCTTTCCAGACAATCGAGTAGCGTGTCGAAAATCTTAATTGTTCAGGAAAAACAGTAATCATCGTTTAAAACAGGCTATATTGCGTTAAACCTGATGTCACTGAGCTCACCTGATAGCTGTAATCTTCTTGTTTCAGATGTGAGTACGCCCCCCCCCCCCAAAAAAAAAATCGCGACCAAAAACTTTGCTACAACGGTGGCAACACTGAAAAGTATGACAGGCGGTTTTGCATATACAAAAATGTTAACTTTCAGAATACCCGTATGATGTACGTACAGTAGGGTGTCCCTTATTTTACAAGTTTTCGCCAGTTGATTAGGGTCGCACTGAAATATGTACCATAAAAAATTTGAGCTCAATCTGAGGTTATTAACCCGTGCCACTTTGACCTTGAAATCATATGTAATACTAAGATTTTACAAAGAACCGTGAATATCTCGGAACATATTAACTTCAGGACCGAAATGCATATAACGTGAAATGTTTCTTGTTCAATTTCCTATAAAAAAGATCCTATACAACTCTTCTCTAAAATGCATATTTACCGAGATAATCACAGTAATGTGTGAAAGTTTCAAGGAACGTGGAATTTGTTATTTTTTCTTTCATAACCGATCTTCTTCACTTGCTAAATCGTACGTACTACGTTCTACCAAAATATTCGCTTTAGAATCAAAATGCAAATAATTATAAAATGTTCCTCGTTAAATTTTCTGTAAAAAAAGATTCTATACAACTTTTCTTTACAAAACATATTTATCGAAATAATCGCAAAAACACGTGGAATTTTCGAAAACCATAGGTTTCTTTTATTATTTTACGGCTGAAATGTCTATTAATGTCGGGTAACGCACACTACAATATAACTTCAGTCTCTGTCTACTGGGGCAAGCGCCACAGTTTGCCACCTCCCCCACCTGGCTACACCTATGACTGTTTGTTGGGTACCTACTACAGAAGAGACCTCGGATTATGCATTCATATCAACAATAGTCAACAAATTGCGCATAAGATATAACGTTGTACTGTGAAGGAACAGTCGCGTGTTCTCAGAATTCAGGGTCATTTCCTATGGGCAAATCGCTGTTTCCTGTTGTTGATATACATCATCTCAAGTCCACCATACTAAGGCTTCAACGGAATCTTAGAATGCTCAAGAGTCAATAAAAACAGTTTGTTAACCCTTAGATCGCAAAGTTTGATTTTCTTCAATCATTGAATTTGGAATTAGTTATGGTGGGGCGGGACGTATGGCAATGCACGCATTCCAAAGTGGCTCCTAAGATACCGCATTCCCGGCCCCGGAAACTAGCCTTTCGAGTATCGCATCAGTGGCTGGAAAAACGCTTTAAGGCCAGCCGGAGCCCCAATTTCGCCGTGCCGCTTCCGGTGCGCGCGTCCTACAAGGGCCACCGCGGAGTTCCCTACTGACCGAGGTTCGCGCTCCTTGAGCACTAGCCTGGAAATCTCAGGTCCCCCACAGCCGGACGCACTTCCTCTTCACTCACCTCTCACCTCCTTGTCTTGGTACGTGTGGCGACGCAGGGAGGTGCTGACAGCGGGGGAGCCCTGCCGGGGGTATTTCGAAACCGGCCGCTCACTTTCGTAATAGTGCAGTCGACCTTTGTGGAGACAGCGCTAGCGCACAACGATACTCGGAGTGGAATGCTGAGGAACCGCTACGCATGATGACAGTAAGCAATGATCAGACCTCCTTAGCGCGGATTACAGGAAGACGTCAACCTTCTCGGTCAATGGCTCATGGACACCTAGTTTATGTTTCAAATTTTAGGCTCTTCCGCATATTTTTCATCACTAGGGTCAGACCAACATTCCTACCATCTTTCGAATACAAGCTTTCAACTATCCCAAACACTTTTGCACATGTTTTTCTTCATCTCATCGTTAAAGAGGTAAAGATGGATACATGTAGAAGTATTTGCGATTGTTAAAAGCTTGTATTTGCAAGAGGTAGGACGGTTAGTCTGACTTTACTGATAAAAAATTTGCGGAACAGCCTAAAATTGAAACATTAACTGGGCATCCATGAGCCATAACTAATTCTAATGTTTTTATTGAGTCTTGACTATTCTAAGATTCCCGTGAAGACTTGATATGATGTACAACCGACAATAGAAAACAGGGAAATTTTCTGATATTTTATGAAGAATTTCATCAGAAATATTTGGGGGAAAAATTTCGATGGTTTCGGGAAGAATTTTATCGAAAATCTTCCGGAATAATCTCCGATGATTTCCAGAGGATAATTTCACCGGAAATCTTCGAGAAGAATCTCTGATGTTTGTTAAGGAATTTCATCGGAAACTTTTTGGGGAAATAGATTCCGATAATTTCCTAAGAATTGAGACTATTTTTCACTCATGCGATGGAATCAGAGATTTTTCCTGAAGATTTCTAATGAAATTCTTCGGAAATCAACTCACAATTTCCGAAGAATTTGATCGAAAATAATTTGAGAAAAATCTCCGATAATTTCAAAAAATGTCGCTGGAAATCTTCGAAAATAATCTCCACTAATTTTCGGAGACTATTTTCAGAAAAAATGTCCAACGTTTTCCGAAAAGTTTTATGAAAAATCTTCGGGGAAAATCTCTGATCCCATCGCATGAGTGGGAAATAGTCTCAGTTCTTCGAGAATTAATTTTTTACTAAAAATTCCCGATAAAATTCGTTTAGAATAATCAGAGATTCTTCTCGAAGATTTCCAATGAAATTATTTGAAGATCATCGAACATTTTTCCTGAAGATTTTTGATGAAATTCTTTAAAAACCATCGGAGTTCTTCCCCGAAAGTTTACTATTCAAAAATTATTGGAAAATTTTTCGGAAATTTTCTGAATTCTTTTCCAAAAATTTCCGATGGAATTCATTTAAAATCATCGGAGATTTCCAATGAAATTATTCTTTGGAAATCATCACGGATTTGTCCTAATGATTTCCGATAAAATTCTTCAAAACCATCGGATTTTTCCAAAATATTTTTGATAAAATTCTGTAAAAGTTATCGGAAGATTTTTGAAGAATTTTTCGGAAAACATAGAAAATTTTCTCTGAAGATTTCCGATGAAACTATCCGGAAATTATCAGAGAATATTCTCAAAGATTTTTGGTCAAATTCTTTGGAAATCATCGGAGATTTTCCCCGAACATTTCTAATGAAATTTTTCGGAAATCATCGGTAATTTATCCCAAAAATTTCCGATGAAAATCTCTGGAAATCATCGAACCTTTCATCTGACGAAATGCTTCAAAAGGCATCAGAGATATTTCTCGATGATTTCCAATAAAATCCTTTGGTATTGCTTGAGATTTTCCTTAAAATATTTTTAAAAATTCCCCTGAAATCATCGGAGATTTTTCTCAGTGATGTCAGATGGAATTTTTCGAAAATTATCCGAAATTTTTCCTCAATATTTTCGATGATATTCCTCGGAAATTATCTATGGAAATCAAAGGAATCTTCTCGAAGATGAATGATAACTGCATGTGTTTTTCGAAAAAAAAAAAAAGTCTACTCGGGACCTAGATGCATTTTTTCGCGAACGAAAGCTTCACACTTTTGGAAGTTAATACTCCTCTTTATGCATACACTCTGCAGCTTGCATTTCACTTTTGCGAAGTGAAAGCTGAAGCTTCTCTATAATTTCCCCGGTGTTACCATGTCTAGCGTCGCTACACATGAAGTTTCCTATGTGTAGCATTCGCTACACCCGCTATACAGAAGTTGCCGGCTTTGCATGACACTGATAAAGTGTATGGATCGAATCATCAGTCGCACCGGAAGTTAGACAGGCCCTTTAAAACTGGTGATATGACTCACGATTCAATCCACACACCTTGTCAATGCCAGGAAATAGCGGAAAAATGACGCACAAAAAATTTTTATGCAAATTTTAACGATCTTGGTCACATGTGATTTAACCTGTTCAAAAAAAAAAAAAAAAAATAATAATAAATTATAATTTAGAATAGCGCGAGTCAGGTTCGTAGCACCACCCCTTTTCCAGAAAGCCAATTTTTAAAAAGCAAAATAAACAAAATAGGCTGTAGGAGCAAAAAAGTTATAAGCCTTTCTGTTGAGGGGCAGCTCATTTTCTTCTCTCCATTCGCTTGGGTCTTGGCCCCGGTCCTCCATTGGAATTGTCAATTTCCACTTCAAAACTAGGTACTTAAACATGCCAGAACTGCGGCTTAGAGTAACCACTGTCTTGTGAACTCTTTGCTTCCTCCACTCGAGGAAATGGTTCCATCGTCAATTTTCCTCAAAACTCGAGCAAACCTATCCTTATTCGAAAAAATTAAATAAGAAATAAAATCTTCGGGGTTAGAATAGCAATCAAATCCTACTCTTAATATAGTGGCCCATTTACTTTTTGAATGCGTCTTTTCAAGTGCAAAGAATGCCAAAATCTTCTCAGGGTTAATCTGGTGGACAGTACCACTTCTATCTATGAGGTTAGTTTCCGTACTTCGTTACTAGGTCACAAGGTACAATTTTTCCGAATTCAGCCCCCAGACAAATTGATCGCCATCGTGCTAATTACGCTACCGATGTGAGTAGAAGAATGTTTCGAGTTCGACACAGGACTTACACGTTATTTCAATTATTCGCACCGTATAAATTACACGAAATATTACTCAGCTTTGAGATAGGTACGCGTATACGGTAATCGCAACTGAGTTATTAATATCGGAAAGTTCAAGAAATGTAGGTAATTCTGTACACCAACATCGTTAGAATACAGTTTTCGTAATAAAACAGCTATCCGTGAAGGAATTACCTAATTTAGCCACCAGCTGAATAACGATGCTATCTCCAGCAACTGCCCATCTCACTTCGAACGCTAAATCATCGTGTAGAATTTCGCAATTTAATTTCGACTGAAACAGAAGATTTAATTTAATTTAGCCGAGCAAATTAGGGCTGCGTAAGAAGAAAAATAATTACTCGTACCAATCTTCGCGTGATGAAGCTAATTTTTAAATTGTTTTTCGACCGCTGCTCTGGTATAATTTATATCGTACGGATGTTACTTATTAAACTTTCAGAGAGATATTTTCATAGATATACCTTCATATATCATACACGTAATGACTTTTGAAAATATGTTTCCTAAGTTTATCGTTCGAGAATCCCGAGTGTGCTTAAATACGTAAAAATTTCTAATTTTAATTGACCATCGAATATTCAAAGTCGGGATCTCGGGAATTCGATTTCGGTGTACGTTTCAAATATTTAAACTGTCATACAATTTGAGTGATGACTGATGATGTGATATGATATATCGAGATCTCTTTGTCATACCAGCAAAACACTAATCTCTCCACTATTTTGCATTTTCGTTTTCCAAGTTGAAATTTTATATTTGCTCGCATTTGGTGAAAGTACACGTAATTTATTTAGTTTTATGTAGATGTCGGTACGTAATACAAAGGTAATTTTTGTGAACCAGTTGGAAAAAAGTTGACTGCTTTTAAATATCGTGTAACAGCCGTAAAGTCTGTAATGTCCTCTCAATACCTAAATCACTTTCTCTTTCCTCTGCGATTTAGTATTTCTAGAACACGTACATAAGTGTTCATAGAACGGATACAGGGGCACACAGTACCCTACACGCCTTCATCTAAACTCTGATGTTACATGGTTGACGGCTTGATTTTTAGGCTTCACTGGTTCGTGATTTGAGCTGCAAAGAACTAGTTTCTCACTTTCCTATTCCAAATAATGTCAGGGGAGAGGAAACGGGGACGGGATACAGGCGAAAATGAAAATATATTTTCGAGGGTAGGTAGAGGCGTAAGTCCCAGAATGCTCGCTTTTCGAAAAAGAAGTGGGAAATCCAATTCTCAGGGTGCAAGCGAGTACCCCTTCAAGATTTTTGCGAGTGAGCCTTGCTCCCTCATTACTACGTAAGAAAAAGCATGCTGAGTACCCTGAGCTACATAATAGTGTTTTTCATCCAAAAAAATCATACGAAAGTTCTGTGAATCTGAAAATCCTAAAAACAAATTCTGTATGTCGTCTTTCAAAGCTGTTCCCCTCAGAAAATAAATTAGGCAACAGTTCCGCCATTGCTGGCTATTTATCAGTTTTGAGTTATCGTTCAATTCAGAGCAGTATTTAAATTTTGGGACAGTTCGTTGATTTGGGTTATTTATTACTTCCCAGCGGCTCATTAGCTATGGAAGATTCGCCAGTTTTACTCAGTTTGTCAATTTTGGGATATCCTTTCGTTATACAGGGTTAGTCGGTTTTCCTGCCGCCATAGGAAAACTAACTTTTTGCGTAACTAGATGCACGTTGTTTCGCTAGGCGAGCAGTCTCTTCGACAAGAATTTCATGGAAAATATTCGGGGGAAACTCCGACGGCTTTTGAAGAACTTAAGAATGTTCAGGAAAAATTTTCTAAAATCTCCAAAGAATATCATCGGAATTCTTCGAGAAAAATCTTCTATCCAGGAAAAATTTGGTATAATTTTCGAAGAATTTCATCGGACATCATTGAGAAATATCTCCAATGATTCCAGGTAAATTTTGTCAGGAATTTTAGGGAAAATCTCCAATGATTCCAAACAATTTTATCAAAAATCATCGAGAAGTATCTCTGAAGATTTTTAGAAAAATTTTGATGATTTCCAGAGATTTTCGTCAAAAATGTTCGGGAAAATCTCCATTGATTTCTAAGGAATTAATCAGAAATTTTGGAGGAAGAATGTGATGATTTCTGGAGAATTTCATCGAAAATCATCGGGAAAAATTCCCGATAATTTTTGATGAATTGCATCGGAAATCTTCGGAAAACAACAGATAATTTCCGAAGAATTTCATCGAAAATTTTTAGAAAAAATTTCCAATGTTTTCCAAGAAAGTTTATTAGCATTCTTCGAAAAAATTTCCTGACAATTTTTGAAAGATTTCATAGGAAATATTTGGAGAAAATATCCGATGATTTCTGTTGAATTTCATCGAAAATCTTCTGAAAAAATAATCGATAATCACTGAAGAATTTTATCTAAATCTTCGGAAAAAATTCTATATTTTCGGGGAAAATTTCCAATAATTTCGGAAATCTTTAGAAAAAAATCTCCATTGTTTTCCCGAAAATTTCATAAAAAATTCTTCCAGAAAATTTCCTGAGAATTTTTGGAGAATTTTGTCGAAAGCACTCGGGGAATAACACCAAGCGTTTTGAAGAATTGTACCGAAAATCTTCAGAAAAACCTTCGATTATTTCTAAGGCATTTCATGAAAAATATTCGACACGATTTTTTTGATATTCAAATATTATTTCTGACGAACTTTATCGAAAATGTTAAGGGTAAATTTCCGATCATTTTCAGTGAATTTTATCGGACATCATTGGAAAACAATATCCGATAACTTTAGGAGAAATTGGTGGGAAATTTTAGGAAAACTCTGCAATTATTTCAAAGGATTTTTTCGGAAATCATTGAGAGGTAGGTAGGTACTTTCGATGATTCTTGGAGGTTTTCTTCAAAAAGAACTTTTTTGGAAAACATTGAAAATTTTCGATCAGATTCTTCGGAAATTATCGGAGTTGTTTTCCGAAAATTTCCGATGCAATTCTGTAAAAATTTTCGGAAAATTTTCCCGAAGATTTTCGAGGAAATTCTTTAGAAAACACCGGACTTTCTTCTGAATATTTCCAATGAAATTCTCCGGAAATCATCACTTTTCTTCTCCAAGATTTCTTACTAATTCCTTAGAAATCATCGGACATTCTCCCCGAACATGTTTGACGAACATCTCTGAAAAGCATCAAAATTATTTCTAAGGATATCCTTCCAAAATCCTCAGAGATACTTCTTGATGATTCTTGATAAAATTGTTTGGAATTATTGGAGATTTTTCTCAGAATTTCTGACAAAATTCTTCTGAAATCATTGGGGATATTTCTTAATAATGTCCGATGAAGTTCTTTGAAAATTATCAAAAATTTTTCCTGAATAGGAGATTTTTCTCGAAAATTTCCGATGAAATTCTTCGGAGATTTAGAAAATTTTTCCTCAAAATTCTTGATAAAATTCTTCAAAAGCCATCGGAGTTTCCCCCGAATATTTTCCATGATATTCATGTCGAAGAGACCGCTCGCCTGGAGAAACAATATGTACCTGGTTTCGCAAAAGACTAGTTTTCCTATGGTAGAAGGAAAATCGACTAACCCTCTGTAGACTGAAAGGCCGTTTTTGAATCGCTTGTCAGTACTCGTATAGTCTGTAAGTCAGTTTTGGCCTAATTGGGATATTTGAACGATTTGCCTGTGTAATTTAGGATGTATTTTGTCAGCCTTATTAATCAATTTCAGGTATTTCTAATGGTTTCGGTCATTTTCAACAATTTTGTGTGATCAGATTTTGTTCTTTTAGTTACAGTCAGATTTCGTTTAAATTAGTAATGGCAAGATATCGATAAAATGTTAAAATATCGACTTTTATATTAAATCAATATCGATATTAAAATGAAACATATCAATATTATCGATATTATCGACATCAAATACCTCCATCAAAAAAGAGCAATAGTGATGACAAAATATCGAAATATCGAACCTATATCGATATTAAAATAAAAATTATTAATATTATCAATATTAAAAAATTTTTAATGTCGCCATTCGTCATCACTAGAGAGTAATAGTAATTACAGAATATCGATATAATATTGAAATATCGATGTTCAGACACATCAAACCATTTAGAAATATCAAACCTACATCGATATTAAAATGAGAAACAGCGATATTATTAATATAACATTTTTTTAAATATCGCCATCACTAGACAGCAATAGTAATGACAAAACATCTATAAAATATCGATATATTGATTTTTAGATATATTAAACCGATATTGATATTGAAATAAGAAATATTGATATTTTCAATATCAAAAATTGTCAAATATTACCATCACTACAGAGTAATAGTAATGACAAAATATCGGTAAAATATTAATAAAATATCGAAATATCAATGCTTAGAAATATCGAACCAATATCGATATTATCATATCACAGATTTTAAATATCGCAGTCGCTAATTTAGATTGTTGATATATATATCTATCTGATAGTTTTTTAATTATGTATGTGTCACATAGGTTGGATTCGATTTTTTGGAGAATATTGATTAAACTTGGTAATTTTCATGAACTGGGGAAGGAGATGAACAGAAGGTGCACTATCGTTTAGAAGCGTTCAGGAAACGTCATTTTTCGGAGACCCAAGTGCAGTTTTTTTCCAGAGACATCAAGAGTACAACCACAATTTTTTTCTGAGAGAAGGGAGGAGGGGCTGAGTGCTTGTCCACTGCTCTCATTCATTCTAAGTGTTTCGCTCATGGTTACTTTGTTCGGACTTGATACACATTTTAATTTAGTCGTGTTTGGTCTGGTCGTCTTGAGTGAGTTTTGGTCTAGGTTGTGCTTGGCCATTTTCGATGATCGGATTCAGTCATTTTTCTTGATTGTTTTTCATCGGTTTCAATGGTGTCGGAACGGGAGTACAAGGGTACATTGTACACCTTGATTTTTTTAGGGAGAGGGGAAGGATGCTACTTATGCCCCCCTCCCCCGAAAAATGTAAAAATATATTAAACAAGTTAATTAGAAACAGGGACGTACCGAAGAGTTATCTTGGGGGGGGGGGGAGTGTGATAGTCCCAACTGATTAAACCCAAAATTCTCAAGTATCAAAGCAAAAAAAAAAAACTGTTGACTTGTTGGATTTTTTCAACCCTACCGAAATTTCCCAACTTCGGCTGACTAAAATGGTAAATTTTTCCAATTGCTGAGTAAAAAGCTTCCTACGGGGGGAGTCCCCCACTATCTGTACGTCCTTGATTAAGAGGGGTCTTAAGAGAATTCAGAAACGAGATTTACGAGAATTTTTTTGGAAATCGTTTCTGGAGAATTTCATTGGAAATCTTCAGAAAAATTCTAATGTTTTCCAAAGAATTTTTTCAAAAAACTTCAGGAAAATTTTCCGATAGTTTATGAAGAATTTCATTGAAAATATTTGGGTAAAAACTCCGATGGTTTCTGGAAGAATTTTACCGAAAATCTTCAGGAAAAATCTCCGAAGATTTCCAGAGAATAACTTCATTGGAATCTTCGAGAAGAATCCCCAATGATCTTTAAGGAATTTCATAGGAAATTTCTTGGGGAAAAAAATTCTGATTATTTCTAAAGAATTGAAACTATTTTCCACTCATGCGATGGAATCAAATTTCTTGAAGATTTTTGATGAAATTCTTCGAAAATCAGCCTATAATTTCCGAAGAATTTTATCGAAAATAATTTGAGAAAAAATCTCTGATAATTTCAGAAAAATGTCATTGTAAAGCTTCGAAAATAATCTCCACTAATTTTCGGAGAATTTCATCAGAAATCTTCAGAAAAAATTTCCAACGATTTCCGAAAAATTTTACGAAAAATCTTCGGGGAAAATTTCTGACCCCATCGCATGAGTGGAAAAATAGTCGCAATTCCACGGGAATCGGAATTTTTTCCAAAAATTCTCGATGAAATTCCTTAAAAACCATCGAAGATTCTTCTCGAAAATTTCCGATGAAATTCTTTGAAGATCACTGAACATTTTTCTTGAAGATTTTTGATAAAATTCCTCAAAAACCTTCGGAGTTCCCCCCCCCCCCCGAATATTTCCTATAAATTCATCAAAAATTATCAGAAAATTTTCTCGATTAATTTTGATAAACTTTTTTGGAAAACATTAACAGTTTTTTCTAAAGATTTCCGATGAGATTCTTCGTTAATTACCGGAATTTTTTCCTAAAAATTTCCGGTGAAACTCCCTAAAAATCATAGGTGATCTTTCCCTATTCAAAAATTATTGGAAAATTTTCTCGAAAAACTTTGATAGAATTTTTTGGAAATCATACAAAATTTTTTCCAGAGATTTCCAAATGGGATTCTTTGGAAATTTTTCCCCAGAAATTTCCGATGAAAATCGTTTAAAATCATCGGAGATTCTTCTCGAAGATTTCTAATGAAATTATTCATTGGAAATCATTAAGGACTTTTCCTGATGATTTCCGATGAAATTCTCCAAAAACCATCGGATTTTTCCAAAATATTTTCGATTTTTTTTTTTAAATTTTTTTGTTATTATTATTATTTATTTTTCTATTCTTAATTTCATTTATGATTTCTCAGGATATTAATCCCCCCTTCCCTGTAATTGGCCGACCTGGCTGTTGGAAAGGGGAGTAAAATATACACATCATTATTTTATTATTTATTTACTTATAAAATTCTTCAAAAATTATCGGAAGATTTTCGAAGAAATTCTTCGGAAAACATTGGAAATCTTCCCTGAAGATTCCCGACGAAATTGGGATTGTTCCCAAAGATTTCTGATAAGATTCCTAGGAAATCATCGGAGATTTTCCCCGAACATTTCTGATGAAATTCTTCGGAAATCATCGGTAATTTATCCCAAAAATTTCCGATGAAAATCTCTGGAAATCATCGTACTTTTTTACTGAAGAAATGATTCAAAAATCATCAGAAATATTCCTCGATGATTTCCAATGAAACCCTTTGGTATCGTTGGAGATTTTCTCTCAAAATTTTCAACAAAATTCTCCTGAAATCATCAGAGATTTTTCTCAGTGATGTCCGCTGAAATTCTTCGAAAATGTTAGTAATTTTTCCTTAATATTTTCGATAAAATTCCTCGGAAATTATTTTCGGAAATCAAAAGAATGTTCTTGAAGATGAATAATAACTGCACGCGTTTTTCGAAAAGAAGTCGACTCGGGACTAGATGCATTTTTTCGCGAGCGAAAGTTTCACTTTTGATGTTAACACTCCTCTTTATGCATACAATTCGAAGGGAAACTTTTTTTTTCCGAAGCAAACGCTCTCACTCTTGAGCAGAAGCTTATTCTTCACTTTTTTATGCATACACTCTGCAGCTTGCACTTCACTTTTGCGAAGTGAAAGCTGAAGCTTCTCTTTATGCATATCTCCAAATTGTACCAATAATTTCCCCGGTGTTGCCACGTGTAGCATTTGCTACACACGCTATACAGAAGTTTCCGGCCCTCTCATGGAGTGACTAGTCACTTCATGAAACTTCGGATTTCACATTATACCGGTAACTGATACACAAGTAATATTATAAGTAACAAAAAAGCAGGTGTAAGCCTTTCTTTGTTAGGTAAAATAGGGCAATCTCGCGGTAGTCCAAAGTACTAACTTTATGTTAGCACTTTGGACTACCGCAAGATGGCTCTAGGGTCATTTATTTGCAGAACTGTACTGGTTTAATTTTAGCCACTGCGCAATCCTGCCGCGAGATAGCTTTAGGGTCATTTCTTTGCAGAAGTGCATCGAGGTTCAAATTAAACCAGCGCAGTTCTGCAAAGAAATAACTCCAGAGCCTATGTTAGTACTTTAGACTACCGCGAGATAGCTCTAGGGACATTTCTTTGCAGAATTGCGCCGTGACTTAAATTAAACCAGATGGCTCACATTGCCCTATTTGACGGTACGTATCAGTAATTGCAGATTTACAATAAAGACGGAAATAAAAAAGTGAAGGTCTTTTTTGTCCCTCCTACTTCCTCATTACTCTTCTTACAGCCAAAATTAATATTGCACTTTTAAGTTGACTGTAAAAATTATCCTGGAACTGATTTTATCATGTTTTATTAATGCAACTGTAACAAAATTTTGATAACCATTATCACAATTAACTTAAGTTGTATAAATAACAAGTAAAAACGGTGAACCTAACAAATATAAGTGACAAATAAGTACTATCTAATAATCTAGCCAATACCAAACAAATGAAGTCGCGTTTTAAAAAATCAATTATAAATACTAACCGCGATAATATTGTTCTAAATTAGGTATTAGTTCAGTTCCCAGATACTCGTGGGATTACATTTGTCTGAATTTCCATGTGCGAGGGATTGTGGTGTGAAACTTTTTTCAAACAGCACTTCTAGCATTTGTAGGAACACATAACCTTCAGTGGTATCGAAATGGGGGGTATAGGGGTCCAATGTGCCTCATCACCAAAAAAGGGGTGGGGTAAAGAGTATTACTTGTACTCAACTGGGAAATTGAAAAATTATTTAGCAAGTTGATGAAAAAGCGCCTTGAGAGAGATTCCTTCAGAGACATGATTTCCAGAATATTTGCTTGTTGCCTCCCCGAGTTCGACATCACTGGTGACTTTTAGGATAGCTATGATCTGTATGAAAATGGAAGGTCACAGCACTGGAGGTAGTTATCACTAAGTACCCGATGGAGTGCTTACTTTTTGAGTAGAAAATGCATGAACTTGAGCGAATGACAGCATCCGTGAAAATGCAAGTATAAGTGTAATTACCAGAAAGCTCGTCTGTTTGATTTTCTTTTTACGATGGCACCGATCCGATATCGAGGAAAGGGGACGGGGATTAATAAACAAATAAAAGTGAGCAATGGTCGCGCGCACACATGTGACTGTGCTAATATTTACACTGGTATTTAGAGTACTCATTGTCGAAGTAATAGACGTCTTACCAACTTATACAGATAGGTACTTCGAAAAGGTACTCATCCAAATTAATAACTACAATAAAATACACACATGGGGAACGAGAAATAGGAATCATTCTGATTACCGAGAAGAGGAATAAAATGACTTAGAATCGTTTTTCTTTTTTTAACGTTCTGTGAAATCGTATCACATTCTTATCACATCATCTGCCTATTAGTTTTCGATACAGCTACTTTTCAGCAGGCGGAATGTCGTACGATAAGAAACTGCCGGTATCGAGCGAATTCAAAGACATAACGTCCTCAGCTGCCAAGCGCTGACCAGCAGGCGGAGAAATCCAATTCGAAGACTCGTCTGATGCGTCTGGCCTCTCTTCCCTGCGGTCTTCGACTTCGATCCTCTTCTCCGGAGGCTTCTCAGTCGATCTGTACTTTTTGCCTCCGCGATACGGTCGTCCATTTCTGGTCGGCACTTCCGTTCTACCCGCGCTCGATCCTCGATTTCTGGCGGGCGTCCTAGTACTGCGAAATTCGCTGCCTCTGGATTTCTCGAGTACCGGTGCCGGTGTTACTTTGAACTCGTCGCCACGAACTCTCTCCACCGTGAAGCTGGCAGCCGTTCTGAGATTATCGCCGCGGATTTTGCCGACTGTGAGCGAGCTCGCGATAGTCCTGTAGTCCTCGTTGTGACTGGTCGGCGACCTAAACGGCGACCCCACCTCGATGATTTTGGCCGACTTCATTTCGATATCGACGACTTTGCCGACACTCGGCGAGCCGGTTTGTCTGTCGGGGTAAGTGTATCCGGTGGACGAGTCACTTTGGGTAGACCAGCTCACCGGTCTCTCAGGATAGTTGTATCCGTTTTGAGAATTTTTTTTGCCGTTACCATCCGGCGCTGTCAAGTCGATGACTTTGCTGACCGTGGGAGACGCGTCTTCTTTGTGGTACACGATGTTCCTGTTCTTGCCGTTGTTTCTGTTCTGACTGCGTGGCGGCTGATAGCTGTCTCTGTTTGAGTTGACGTTTCTGGAAGGTCCGTATGATGGTGCCTTTCTATTCGATATCGCAGGTCCGTAAATGTTGTTGTCGATTAGAGGTTCGTACTCGGTGGATACCGACTTTATCACTTCGATCGAGTTTTCTGTCTCAGCTTCCTGCCTTTGGAAAGGAGTGGCTGGTAGCAATTTAACGGTACTGTTGGGTTCGTTTTGAGTCAAGTTCGACGCATTTTCAGCGAGCGTTTCATTTTGAACGAATTTAATTAGCGTGTTGTAATTAAAAACGATGGTATCGTTGACGGGTTCCGAGCTGACTTCGAAAGAAGTGTCGTTCTGAACCAGTTTTATTGGCTTCGTATCGTATGAGGTGTTAATTTCGATGTTCTCTCGGTCGGATTCGGTGTCGTTATGACTGTTCGAATAAGTGCCACCGCTGAACTCGGTACAGTTATGAGCCACTGTGTTGTTGCTGCCAATTAGTTCGACATTCTTAGCGTTATACACGTAACCAAGTTGATTGCTAGAAGTATCGCTATTATTTACAGACGTATCTCTAATTTTGATTGTATGGTAATCTATATTTAACGAATCGTGATCGGGTGCGGAATTTGCTTCGGAATCGGGCAGTTCACTGTAGAGGCTGTAAGGCGACTCCAAACGGAAATGCGACAGTATCGAAGGCGTGACTTTCTGCAACAGTGAAAAAAATTAAACGTTATTTTGAGAAGAAAAGAAAAGTGATATCAATTTAGAATTTTTCTAGAAACCGGGTTTATCTTAACGCATTTTGAACCAGGCGCGTAGATAGGCAGCCGCGGTCACGAGGTTGGTTGCGTATCATGCGCTGGTCACGGTATTCAAGACAAGCTCATTTAGTTAAAAGCGTGTAAAACGTTAAGTTCGAGCTAATTTCTAATTTTGAAAAAAAAATTTGGCCGTCACATGCGCTAGTTTACAGATAAGTGATAATTTCCGAAGCGAATCAATGTAAAATATATTTGAAATATATTTGAAACTGCTGTCGCTTTTTAATTGGAATCGGACTTTCCGCGGCTTTGCAAACTTACTTGCCTCTACAGTGGTTGCGTACTGCTGGAAAAATTCCTAAATCGAGTTCCAAACCAAGTTTATAAACTTATTTTAAGGATTTTACAAAATAAAATAATATTATCACCAATGAAATAAAGGATATTAGTTCAGTTAAATTAGAACAAGCATTGTGAGTATGACTCCGTTTACAGTGCTGAATGTTATCGGTAAAAATAAAATGAATAGGCAAGAAGTCCAAGTCCCAGGAGTTAGAGGAAGTTGAAGGTTGTTGTTCATAGAATCATTTTGAAGCATAAGACTGAAGTCAATTTGACATTGAAGGGTAAAATCGACTTTGGATTGTATCACATTTGCGTCTAATTATGTTAAATCTTTGTAAAATTATATCGAATCTTTGCCAAATTATATAGATCCGATGTCAAAAGTTATCAAGTGTTTTCAAATCGAAGTCAAACTAGGTATGTCAAATTGCTAACAATATAAAATCAATGTCAAATGACATAAAATTATGTTAAACTGGTATCAAATTATATCAAACTGGCGTCAAATCATGTCAAATTGATGTAAACGATGTTAAATGATCTCAAATTGACATTAAGTGACCACCAATTGATGTCAAACTGAAGACAAGTAATATCCAACTGATGTCAAATGATATCAAATTGATATAAAATTATGTGCTAATATCAAATGATAGCAGATTGAGGTTAAATGGTGTCAAATTAATGTTAAATGATGTCAAATTAACTTCAAATGATTTCAAATTAATGATGAGTGATGTCAAATTGATGTCACATTTGTCTAGTTGATGTCACATCATGTCTAATTGATGTCAAAGGTCCTAAGCGATCTTAAATTGACGTTAGAGTAATGGCAAATTGATGTCAAATGACACCAATTAAATTTTATTAGTTTGAAGACAAGTAATATCAAACTGATGTCAACTGATGTAAAATAAAGTCCAACTAATGTCAAATTGACACCAAATGATTTCAAATTAAAGAGCTTTTTCCCAAAATATTCTGAGTTAGTTTCTGTCAGAAATGAGGTTGATGTGCCATCTTGTGGTACAAAATAGAAGACATAAAAGGAAGATTTCCCTACATTCCTATCTCTCCTACCAGTGATTATAAATGTAATTGGTTTCCAAAGTGGCTTGAGTCAAAAGTCTTCCAGAGTGACGTAATGTCAAATATGTGAAACTGATTTGTGATTACTACTGTACTGTAGTAATGCCAGAAATCTCAATTTTCCGGAGAATGCAATAAAAAGGATGTTAATTTTTACAACAGTAAAAAAGGTAAGGAAAAAAAAATAGATTTCCACAATGGACAACATAATACAACTTATTATGGAGAAAAATCGCACGTTACACTAGCTAGAAACCCATTTTTCAGCATCATCGAATACATTTTACTCTTTCAAAGTGGCCTAATTCAAGAAGTTTCCAAAGATGATGCCTTATAACTAGAATGCGGATTTTTCGGTATTGAAACGTGTGAATTTCGGCACCAAAATCGGAAAATTCGGTATAATTTGGCATTAAAAATAAAAAAAATTTTAAAAAATGGAAAAAATCAACTTTTATTTTAATTACGTATTCGATAATTAGAGAATTACAAAAATTTTCTGTTATGCATGATAATTAATGCTGTTCTGTATGTTCTGCTGTTGAATTGTGTCGTTTATCGGACACAATATGATGCAGCTGTACTCCGAAAAAGAGCTCTCTAAGTCCACGGAGGTTAGTGGCGCGTGAGTATAGGCCGGCTATATTTGATAATTCGATAGTCATTAGCTCATTAGCGTCATATTTGAGCTGTAGTACAGTACTTCATTCTTTAATTTTATGCGAAAACAACGATTTTTTGTCGTTTCGGCATTTTTCTCAGTTTCGGCAAAATAAAAATTTTTTCCTAGCCCCCTAACCTGTGACATGAACTTCTATTTCATTTTCAACCGTTCGCCCTTCAAGGAAATGATTCGGCAAATGCCGGAGAATCCGCATTCTACTTACAACCCTATAAATACAAATTTTCTACGAATAATTTTCATGAATTAGTTAAATAAAACACTCAAGAACATTTTCTAGTTTTTACCAAACAAACGCGGTAGAGAGTGGAGAGGAAAAGTTTCTATCGTATTTTGAAAAATCACTTTTCCTGACTTAGGCCACATTGGAAAAGAGCTCTTCAATTGATGTTAAGCAATATCAGAGTAATATAAAGTCATGTCAGATTAATTTCATATGATGTTAAATTGACGTCACATTATGTCTAGTTGATGTTACATTATGTCTAAAATTGACGTCAGATTATGCCAAATTGATGTCAGCCTAGTTAATGCCACATTATGCCTAATTTATGTCAAATTGGTGTCAAGAGGTCTTAAGCGATCTCAAACTGACGTTGAATAACGTCAAATCAATGTCAAGTGATGTCAATTTGAAGACAAGTAATATCAAACTGATGTCAAATGATCTGAAATTATTGATGTAAGGTAATGTCAGATCAACGTTAAATAATGTCAGATTAATGTCATATGATGTCAAACCGGCACCAAATGATTTCAAATTGATGTTAAGCAATATTAGATTGACATAAAGTGAAGTCAGATTGATGTTAAATGATATGTCAAATTGACGCCAAATTATTTCAAATTAATATCAAGTGATGTTAAATTAACGTCATGTGATGTTAAATTGACGTCACATTATGTCTAGTTGATGTTACATTATGTCTAATTGATGTCAAATTATGCCAAGTTGATGTCAAAAGATGTTATATGATCTCAAATTGACGTTGAATGATGTTAAATGGATATGTCAAGCAATGTCAAATTAAAGACAAGTAATATCAAATTTGTATCAAATGATATAAAATTGACATAAAATGATGTCAGATTCATATCAAATGATGTCAAATTGAGGACAGATATCGAACTGGTGTAAAATGATGTCAAGTTCAGTGGCGTAGCCCCCCCCCCCTCTCGAGATGAGATTCTTTTATATGCTGGCAGGATCACAGTAAATGCGCGAAATGATATTTAAATTCATATGCATAATTGAAGTTGAAAAGCACAACATACTGATATGTCAATGTAAAAACATACAGTTCATATTAGCTCCCCCCCCCTCCGTCTAACTACATTATAAAAAAATTCGCTGATCCTCCCTTTGGAAAAATCCTGGCTACACCACTGGTCAAGTTAATGTCAAATTGACGTCAAATCTTGTCACACTGACCTAAAATAATGCCAAATTGATATTAATTTACGTCAAATTATGTTTAATTGATTGTAATTTGACATGGCAGTTTAACAGTCCGTTAGTTTTCACAATGATCTGGCCTTTTTCAACTTCGAAATCACAAAATTCACATATAAATTGACGTCGTTCTCACTAGTTGATTCGACTTCGTCTTTATGTACAAATAGGCGTCAGATGAACCAGTGTAATTTATGACACTTCCCTTCGACATCAAATTAACGTCAATTTTGTGTTGTAAAATCGATACAGTTTTGTTCACAAATTCGACGTCAATTAGGCAATAGTTTGACAATCTGACTGATTTGGACGTTGAATTGTAACATCAATTTCGAAGTCAATTTTGAAATCTTCAAGACTAATATGTACCTTACTACACACAGATGAAGTAGTGCACTATATAAAGTCTAAAATAAGAAAGGATTATAGAGCTCGCAGTTTGTAAGATGAACACTGAGTAACCTTACACAGTGGTTCGGTATTTTCGATTTAACTCGGTAACAGCCCTGAGTCTATCCCCTTCAAGAAGAGAAACCTATAATAGAAGCAAACCGAGGGTTCTTATCTTAGACTTTGAAATTAAGTAGTTATAAATGTCATCGAACTTTATATGTATTAAAGTAACTTTGAGTGGGCGATTAATACGGCGTCGATTTAACGGCGAGTTTGACTATGAAATTCGGGGGAGAAAAGTAAATTTTCTGTCTATTCGGAAGGACACAGTTCTTCGTAGGAAGAGCAGTACCCTCATCTCCCTTTCGGAATAGGTCCTGAAACAATTACATTTACATGCATTTGTTCTCTTAGATCATCTATTCAAAACTCTGTAGGTGATGGAACTGGCAGGGGAAGGAGAAGTAACCCACTTCATATTTTCCAGAGGAAAACTTGCCCCCTTCGTCATATCAAAAAAGGACTTAGTTTTATTTATTATCTTCCAGACATTTCGATAAATTGATCTTGAATTGTTCGTTCATAAGTTTCTACTCATTCAATATTGGACTGTTTATCTGTTTAGGTATATGTTCATTACCATCATTCCTTTGGCTATATTTCAGTTTTCTGTTGGCTTATTCTTGGTCTGTTACAGATTTAGGGTGTTTGTATGGGGTGTGAAACACTCCAAATGTTGTTTGAAAAGTCGACACTCGACAACTTCTTGTGGTCAACAGGCAACAATGGACAAGCGAGAGCCTTTTAATTTATATTTCTTAGGTTTGAACTGGCGAAACATCAACTTCACGTAAGCATGACGTCACGATTTCATAACACAGAAGTGGTATGCTATTGAAAACTTCTTTTCCCTCTTCTGCCAATTTCAATAACATGTATATAGCACTATTTTGCTTTGAGGCAGGGGTCTCCAAACTACGCCACACGGGCCAAATGCGGCCCGTGGGAAAATTGTTTGGTATAATAAAATATTTGGCATTTTGAAAATGTATTTCTAGTTCAGAAAATTCAATGTCAGCCATAGGTGATATACTCGTCTACTTTTCACCCTTTCTGTTTTCTAACCTCCTTTACCTAGCGTCAATTCCAAATCAGCTATTGAGGCAGCGGTGAATTTTTTTTTTTCAGCCAGCAAGATTCCATACCCCAAACCCTTCGGAATGTTGCTGGCCCGTCAGGCCTTCTACAGTTTTCAATATGGTCCTAAGGCAAGAAAGGTTGGAGACCTCTGCTGTAAAAGGTGTTGAAGTTAGAACACTCGGAAACCATTGAAAACTGACATCCGCCATTTTGAGCCACTTGGTGCCTGACGATTCACAATTCACTACACAGAACGTTCGATGCAAGTTCCACGCACCGAATTGTGAATTTGCGGGCACTAAGCGAATGGCGAATGTCAATATTCGGGTGTTTCTAGGTGCTCTACTCAAGTCAGGAATTTTGTCAGTCGGTCGTGTTGTACATTTTTGATGGCTGTTGAAGAACTTCTGGAAACGACAGCTTTGTTGCTCGAGTATGGACATGTTCCTCCTTTAAATTTCAAATTGATCGGAGGTGTATCATGCAACAGCTTTACCATTCGCAATATTGAACGTCCGGAATATTTGTCCTCTGTGCTTCTCAATTCCTCATATTTCTGTCAAGAAGATTAGGGTTGTATAATGGTACTTGAAGGTCATGCAGAACGTCTGTTCCTACTTATCAAAACCCTCGAAGGATTTGTGAGTCTCTCTACCAAGCCGACACAATGCTTAGGTAATTTACTACAAAGAAATGGTACTAGCAGTCAGCAATCAACGAACCATTTCTACAGAACCAATTCAAGCAGATGACTTCATTACGAAGGTACCTTTTACGGTATGGGAACTGTGAACTATAATTTGACTGGACTGTATAGATCTACATTAAGCCACAACCTTTAGGTGCGTGATGATTATTTTTCCTTCGTAGATACGTAGGATGTTCGTAAATTTGAGAACTGGTAATGAAGACAGAAGAAAAGAACGCATTTACGCAAGTGTAACGTAGATCTGTTAATCATTTTAGTTTTCCGTTTTTTTTTTGTGTTTTGTTGTTGTTGTTTTTTTTTTTAGTTGAGCCACACGAACCGAATAATTAGTCATGCAATTATTGTAGACCACCGCAATCAAATACCAATTTGTACAGTGTTGCCAGAGTATCATCTTCGCTCAGCTGAATTTTTATTGTTCGCTAATGAAATATATTCACGTTACTTCATTCGCATTTGCCTTAACTTTCACGTTCTGAGTTAATTGTGCTCACATAAGACGGCTATACTTATTCTAATCCATAAGTACTTAATCGTTTTAATCTGATTTTCATTGCATTAAGAACTTAATCTCACGGATTCTTATGTAAGAAACACCGATGTTAGCTGAACAAGAATGTGTAGATACAACTTTGATGACTCGTGGCAACACTGCAAATTATTAGGGTGAAGTATGGCCGATTATGATGGTTCAAAATTTACTAAATCAAATTTTACCTATGTATACTTTTGTCCACGCACAATCATCGTTTATTGTCTAGTCCGCGAATCCTACAACAATTTTACTTTATTCAAGTATCTGTAAATTAAGTATTGCAATGGCTATTTCGAAATCATCCGCTTCCGTGGAGCAGATACAAGGGGGGGGGGGCTGATGGAGATTTAGGAGTTGATACATCAAATAATCTGTTTTGGTAAAGGCACACAGATATACGTCCGATTCGGGAGTGAATTTTTTCCTTGAAGTAACAAATTATAAAATTAGTTGAAGTAGAAGCTTACCTGAGGCGAAACACCAAGCATCTTCAACGACGGCGGTACATTCAGATCCTTCGGAAATTCGATGTGTCCGAAATCGACCGTAAAAGCTTCACACCAGATGCCAAAGTAACCAATGTCGAACACGGTGATGTCTCCCGGTAACGTTAATACGATGGTTTTCTTTTCGTACTTACGCAGCGGTTCCTCTTTACCATTTTCATCGGGCACGCGAACCCCTTGTGGCGATGGTTTGCTGCCACTGCCAATCCAGAATTTGGCGTCTGAAACAAATAAAAAATTTCACGTGGAATTTAAGACTAAGGTTTCCTTTTTGGATATTCGCCAAACCGTATTATGGCCATTAGGGTGGTCCTTTGCTACTCTGGGTGAAAAAAGAGTGCATTTGGGTTGGTATGTCCCCAAAATTGTTTCCAAAAATATTTAAAAAAGAGTCTGCTAAGTTTGAAGATAACTGGTGAAGGCTCAAAAAGGTTAAAGTAGGTATATATGGGAATTAACAATAATTTTTGGAATTTAAACTTTGTTGGGGGGGGGGGCATATGAGGCTAAGGATGAATTCCTTTTTCAGATTGAGGATTTTAGGGTCACTGAATCCATTTCTAGGATCATTTTTCCTTTTACCATCTTCCTTCGGGCTCTACTGAGGGCTGATTGTCAATTATTTAATGACATAATTACCCGTACAGCGGTATCTACCTAAAAATCAGAAAAATTGTAACCACAAAAAAATAAAATAAAAAAAAATATCGGAATCGGTTTAACAGTTTATAAAGTCAATTTTATGTAGTACAAATTATATCAGAAATCTTCATATTTTCTCAGTTTCCCGTGAAACTTGCCCTCTAAGCTACTTTTTTTTTTTGTTTTGTTTTTTTTTTTGCAATAGATCGTACATTAAATTTTCCATAGAGATTTTAGATTTAGGAAAACCTTTTGATATTGTTGAATGTCCAAAATGTTTCACTTATTGAAAGAGACAGAAATATAAAGAAAGAAAAATAAAACTTATTTAAGGATCAAAGAACTCAAATCCAGATAAAGGATGAAGTGGGAAAAGGAAAAATTCAAAATGAGCGAGACAAGGTTGCTGTTTGTCACCTATGTCTTTGGACGCCGTATTCGATGCCGGGCGATCGTGGTCGTGTTTCTGACGCACGACTCTCCTGGGCTGTAGTTGCTATTTTCGCTAGGGAGTTAGTGGAGGTAGTTGAATACCACTGGCTTTCCGGCCTTGGTGAGACTTGAACACAAGGCGCAAGGTCTGCGAAGCGGGAACGTTACCACTTGGCCACACAGCCACTTTGTTTGGTTTATGAAAAGAATAATTGAAGAAACGAATGAAAGGAAATCGGGTGTGAAAGTACAGGGGGAGACGATTAGAATAATAAGGTTTGCAGATGACATTGCCATAAGCAAAAGAACAAAAAAGGAACTAAAGAAAATGTTAACACGTTGAATGAAAAATTAATAGCATTATTCTACCGACAGGTCTTCATCAGTGAGAACCGCGGAGACTGTTTATCTCTCAGAGGATTTCATTCCAAAATTAAGGAGGGATATTCAGTTTTCAGAAAATCCTGTTACACGAATAGAAAAAATTAGGAATGAGAAAGCACTGAGGCGAGTAGGAAGGGGAAAAAAATTTGAAATATAATTGAATAGCCACATTCCACAGTGACCTGAGCCATTTTTTTATGAAAAATGAGTGAACAGGGCTACCAGGTGGAGAAATTTGTCTCCGACATGATGCAATAACGTATAACACTCTATCTATTTTAGATTTAGCGTTCTAGGCTATCGAAAACTGTCTAGACAAAAAATCATTCTCAGGACTGACAATGTACCGGTAGAAATAGGTGTGGTTGAAGCAAAATCAGATGATTATCTTGAAGAGGACCTTATTTTATCTAAGTCGTTCATTTTGAAAACTCATGGTTCAATCTTGTACTTCAGGGTTTTTGTATTTGTATCTTTACTGACAGCCAAAAATAAATTTCAATTTTTTGTTCTAAATAAATGGATGTACCACCTTAAATTGCCTGTATTTTATTTCACTCGTTTCTACTGCAGTACGTTACTACAAGGTACACTACTCCTGATTCCTTCAGTTGATGATGAAATTTCTCACGCCAAAGTGACCTAAGTTATCTATTTTTTTCCTTTCATTTGGTATACACAGAGGGTGTAGCTATGTTTTCTCTTCACGTTTAGCAGTTCATACACTGGTATTATTCCACTGTTAACATTAATATAAACTACAAAATCCCAGTTTTCAAGCATCAGGTGTGAAGTAGTTTTTCTCAGTTATCCAGTTTTCCTGTCTTTTGACTTAGGCCACTTTAGAATGTGGCTACTCAATTGTAAAGAGAAGCGTTAAAATGATATCTCATAATATAAGATATCGAGAGATATTGTTATTGCTGCTAGAAGGAATAGTTGAGGGAAAGAGTTGGAAAGGAAGGTAATGAATGAGATATGAAGAGCACATAATGAAGGATATAAAGTGTAAATCCTTCTCAGAAATGAAAATATTGGCACAGGAGAGAGAATTAGAAATACACGTACTGCTAGTCGAGAGACTAAGGAATATATCATCATCATCATTGAGATATTTATTACAGTGCAGGTAGAAGAACCTTCTTCAACAGTCGATCCAGCTTTCTAATTATACCGTATTCCAGTTTTCACGGTCATAAAAATTGATTTTAAATACCAGAAACAAATGCTGTTTTTTCTGACATCAGAGCGGCGCATTCGAGTTTGTCGTGATGATAGTACGCGATTCTTGGAATGCACTGACCACCGAGTACGTGCATTTTAAAATGCACCAAGTCATGACACGTTAGCGGCGGTTGGCGAATTCCATATTTATATCGTTTCGGGTAGTGACCATAATTAGGTTAAGCCGGGATGCCGGAAAGTGATTTATGTAATCGATCCAGATGTAAAAGGTAAACATTTCACTGCGGGCAATGCTCACGATTTTCAAGTTTGTATTACCCCGGTGTGTTTTCCCGCCTTCTTCTTTTGAATCGAAAAACTTGAACGTGAAAGGCGGTAGAATGAAAAAATTTAAATTAATATCCATGCACGCGACGCAGAAATATTAAACGCGATATAACGGGTATTTTAATGCAATATTTGCGCGAGGGAAAATGTTTTTATATGGACGTGAAAATGTTATTCGAAATATCATCGAATAAAAAGTCGAAGGTTTCGAGTTTTTTTTTTACGATTTGTTTTCAACATCTCTGCGCTTTTGCAGCTTCTTTCGTTCCCATTTTCAGCCTTTAAAAAAAAATACACGTCTTATCGTAACTCGGTGTCGTGTTATGAAAGGCATTCAGCTTTTATTTTACGTTTGCATCAAAGAGTATAGTGTTCTGGCTTTCGCAGATCAGCCTGCGCAGAAATAAAAACAACTCGTTTTACAAAAAGGAAATTTGCTCGGATTTTTTAATTAAAAATTATTTTGTTTTAATTTAGGTTGTGCATGAAGTATAGTTCATATCGTTTTTAAAAACGAGTTTCGTCTTTTGAAATAAAGAATGAATCGATAGATAATTACTAACAATTAGAAATCGTTCTGACCTTACTTTTTGAATTCTTATAAACGTCGAATGTCAATGTTAACTTAAACGTAGAAACTTAGTATACATCCAAAATGGTGATGGAGTGATATTTCTAGGGGGCGGGAGCCTCAAACTCCCAAGCTTCTTCATGTTCATTTTTCCAAAACGAGAAGGGTCGAAGGGCGTTTCAGGAAGTCGAAGGCTTCATAACTTTTTCTCTGGTATAAGTGTTTCTTATAGGGTGGCTTTTGTAGTCGGGACATTAACCTTGCATAATATGGAAGGCATTTTGCATTGTGTAATGCAAAAATGCATTCGGAATAGTCAGGGACGGACCCAGATAGGAGGCCGGGCAGGCCAGGCCTGCCCAGAAATCAATTGGCCTGCTCTTTTGCCGGCCCAATTTTTTTAGGCGACAATCGAAGAGAAGAAAGAAAAGACATGATGATACATGAACAAAGAATAATTATTTAGAAACAATAAAGTTATTTGTACGTACTAAGTACTATGCAATCAAAGTTTTAAATTGCCTTAACTGTACAGCTATCAGCGTTCCAGTTTCGACTGTAATAACCATAAAAACAGAAGAATTGTGTTATTTTAGTTTTTTCCCCTTTTTAAATGTAGTGCCTTGTTGTTTCTTTTTATTTTCTGCAGTAAATATATTTTAATGGAGCAATTTTTTGAAAAAAAGTTCTAACATTTCCTGGCCTCTCTCCCTATTCTTTGGCCTTCAATTGTCCTGCCCTATATAAAATTCCTAGTTCAGCCCATTGACACAGTTGTACTTAAGACACTAAGGAATATTTTAAGAAATGTTTCAAGCCCCGGACACAACGTCAGGCCCCCAAAGAGTATCCTACACAGTGTATTCAAAAAGTTCCGTAACTAATTTTTTTCACGAAAGAAAAACAGAGTTTAGAAAAAAGTTGTGATTCAGTTTTCAATATAATCCCCTCCTCATTCTATACAAATCTAACTACGCTCGTACAGTCGCTGGAACGATCTGAAGAACTCTTCTTCCGAAATGGCTTTCAGAGCCCTGGTCACATTCCTTTGAATTGCGTCAACATTTTCGAAACGCTCTCCCTTCATCGCCATTTTTAATTTAGGAAATTTAAAAAGTCTAACCGAGCCAGATCTGGTGAGTAGGGCGGATGGTGAATCGTGGTGACTGACTTTTGAGCCACAACTTGAGTGAGGAGTGTCGAGGAATGGGCTGGCGCATTGGTTTCGGGGGATTCTAAGACAGATACGCAAAATGGTAAGAGCACAGACATACATAATAACAAGCGACCTTGCGAATCGCGAGGTAGTAACAGGGTGTTTGCCGAGTTGCATTCGTAAATCGTAACTCGTAAGCGTAACGGAGACACGGAGAGGATACATTCATAATATTAAACCACCTTATCGATAGATGGCAGCAGTTGACAGAGAACGCAACTGAGCTAAAACTGAACTATGAGCTGTAAACAATTCAGTAGTATTTAAAGAGAAATGATGAGGATGAAAATTCGATTGTAATAGGGTGCTTGCAGCGCTGCGCGCAGGCAAACACCATAAAAACTAGATGACGAACTCACGGAAAAATGCGTCGCTGTCCGTTGCCTATCAGCCCTGAAAATAAGGTATTATTCTTTAGAGAGACATACAAATGACCGGATAAGTGAAAAAAATTAAGTCGCTGAAAAATTTGTTACAAAAGAATATGTACCTAAAATATTCATCTGTACGTCTAAATAAATATTATTTCCTTCCTTTTTTTGCCTCATTTTGCATAATATACTGTTTTATTAATGAAGTGTATCGGCACAAAAACTATAAAGTACATTTCCAAGTAGTAACTTCTGTTCTTTGTATAATTTTGTTCTGAACCTTCAGTTTCACAAAGAAAAATGAAACAACAGAAAGATACCTGTATTTTCATTGTCAACGCTGTGTATGCGTAGTAAAGCATACCCGAACGCATGACCTACGCGTTAGGCGCAAGTTATACTATGATTTCGCGCACATTTTTAACACGCGTCTTATGGAGAGTTCGTCATCTAAACTACAAATGTGCCAATAGGCACCTTGGTATCAGAAAATAGTACATTCAACTAACACCCGGATTATTAGTTTCAGAAAAATTCCCAGTTGAAAACTCCAACCACCCTGGTTTCAATGGTAAAAATGTTCAAAAATTGAAAGGTCGATTAAACTATTAAAAAGCATTCGGACTTCATTCTGCCAGGGTTCTGAAATTCGGCATTTCTGCATAAATCAAAATGAATAAAAATTATAGAAAAGCAGTAAATGAAGCAATGTTTAAGAAGGCTAGAGGAAATTGTTTTGAAGGGTCGGCAGATGAAATTTTAACTACAAAATGAGACGTTGTGATTTTGGAGTTTTAAAATCAGTTGTTTTTTTTTCATACTGTTGTAAGCTTTCAAATAATTTCGAACTTCAGCAGGGGTGAAAATAGGAAGGGCTAGGGGGAGCTAAGCTTCCCCTGGTTTCAAAATTAGCCCTCATAAATTTTATATTTTAAATTATTCTGAATACAGTAAGACTTTTTTTTCTTACAAAGGAAGTATTACAGAGAAAAAATTTATTTTTATAGTTGTTTTTTCTAGGGCGGGGGGCTACGATTTTTGGTTTCTTATAAAATTATTTTAGGCGCTGGGGTTTCAGCCCCCCCCCCCCAAAGTTTTTGCTCTATTTCCGACCCTGGCTTCAGCCAGAAACCGAAATGATTTATCTCCGCGTCATCACGTAGAAAACTGACTTTTGTGCAATGACCTATGGAAGGTCAATATTCGTACTTGAAAGGAAATAATAGAACTTTCAAAACGGCTAAATTATATTTAAAAATACTGTGAAAAACTTGTTAGTGATAAAGTTGTAGAATGCCACTCATAGGTACCAGTACAAGAGAGGCGATGGCCGGCATAAGGGTTTTTTACGCTGTAGATATTATTTCATGAAAACCGTCATGTATTTTCTCCTGGAAGATGGTTTCGTCCCTGACCCCCTTCTGGACAGAAGTCGAGGGCTTATTCTCAAAATATTGAATGCTCACATGTGGATTACTGTGCCTCTTGATGGAAAGGTGGAAAACCGAAGATTTCAGCTCGATTCGGTAGCATTAACACGTGGCTATTCACAGCTCTACTTTTGTTCCATTGAATTCAAATGGATGCCAGAGAGTTCTCGAAAGCCAGCTATACATATAAACCTTTGTACCGGAATTAATACCTTACAAATATCGTTTGGCTGAACTTTACCAATTATAATTTTCGTAAAACGCTTCTCCAAATGTAATTATGTTAAATTCCAAAGAATATTTTATGTATTCTCCTTGAAGCTCGCTTGTTCCGTAATATTACACAGGTTGCCCGTGTATGTATTTATTTCGCATTTAAATTTGCTCGACTTTTGCAGATTTTCAAAAGCGAAGTGCCGTTCCAGATGCAGCGTTGAAAGTTTCGGTACAGCCTCAGGTTAAAATGAACTGGAAAATTACATTTACTCGAGAGCGTTTCAGCGTTTCACTCTTGGGCTTGTTGTGTGTTATCGAATCGAATTCGACTTACAGTGCAGAGACCTCCTTCCATCCTGTATCTATCAATTCGGTATTTTATTTTCCACTTTTCCGCACTCGTGTGAATGTGACGTCAATTGTATTGAGAGTATGTTGGCTTGGTTATTTAGATTCGCTTTCGAGATCTCTCTGCGTTTTAATAATAATTTCAAATTTTAGGAAAACTCATTGATTGATACTTTCGTTTTCGTAGGACGTCTTGCAGAAAGAGCATGTCAGGTCATCTAATTTACTCGTCTTATAATTAGGTACTTTATTTTATTTGTAGAACATAGTCGAGTAAGGATAGTAAGCAATTAGAACAGGTGTACTTGAGGTGGAGTCATCAGGAGACAGCGTGGCGGGGGAAGGGGTTTGAGAGAGGTAGAAAACATTATGTTTTTTTTAGCGAATCATCTCCATTAGTGTATTCTGTTTCCCACGTCCTTGGCAAGTTTAGTCAACTAGGAGGTGCAAGACTATAAAATCTCACCCATTCCCATACACCCCAAAATCCACGTATCATGTACAGCACCAATTCCTCCCACCCCGAAAAAAAAAAAAAGTGGAGAAAGGAAAAGGAAAAGAAATCTCGATCTTAAAATGGGTACATCGGACGTATAAGAACACTCAGAAACTCTGAAAACTTAATAGTGTTAGAAGAAGCAATGAAAGAGTCAAAATTAGATATTCTGGGTATCGCCGAACTAAGAAGAACTGAAGAAAATACACCAAACAAAAAATAAGTACACTTTTCTCCACATTGGTAATGACTTTGGGCAAAGGGGGTTAGGTGTTTTGATTCGTCCCAAGTTGAAAAATAACATCACCGAAATGAAAGGTATATCTATTTTATAATTTTGCTCTCAACTCGAGCCCTGGAATTCGCCCTTTCGAACATTATCTCAGAGACGTCGGGGAGGCTGTTAGGGCTGTCTTATAGCCATTTTCTCTTCTTGCCGAAAAAACGGCGTAAGTCGAAATGTAGCGAATTGCTATGTGGGCTCGAACCTGGGACCTCCGGATTCGGAGACCAGTGCGGACTGAATAGCAATCTCAAAATTGCGGGTTCAAAGTAATGATCTGATCCAGGCCTATGCCCTCACATCCGCATCTTCAGACGAAAAAACAGAAAACTTCTACTAACTTCTGGGCCAAACAACAAAAACTATAATAATGGGGGACTTTAATAGCCAAATTGGGAAAAGTAAAACTGACGAAAAACACGTAATACATTCATACAATTCCGGCAAACGATGATTAAAGCTAAGTTTAGAGACAATGCAAGCCACTGAAATGGTATCCATGTTGATCACATCGACATTATTTCTCCTCT
Source organism: Acanthococcus lagerstroemiae (assembly GCA_031841125.1). Lineage (NCBI taxonomy): Eukaryota > Metazoa > Arthropoda > Insecta > Hemiptera > Eriococcidae > Acanthococcus > Acanthococcus lagerstroemiae. The sequence continues at coordinate 22,886,206 of CM063106.1, read as the reverse complement.
CTTACTCCCTTCTATTCTTCTCTTTTACTTTAGTGTTAAGTCAGAATCGAAAATGAGCTCAGCCTCTATTTTCCAAACCACTGAAATGATACCTATATTGTACCTACTAATTTTTCTACTTCGGAGCCTCCTTCTTAGATTCACGTGAGGGTAGAATCACCATCGAAAATTAGTTCAGCGACTTTTCGAACAACTGAAATGATACTATACTCATTGAATTTTCAAAATTTTAGCTCCTCCCCTGTTCCCATCCCCAGATCCTCCAATTTCTACGCGAGGGTAAAATCATAATTGAAACTAAGTTCAGCGATTTTCCAAACTATTGAAATTGACACCTTAGAGCGAAATAGTGTTTTCTGTATTTTATTGAAGACGGCAGAAGAGGGAGAAGAAGTTTTCAATTCGGATTCTACAGGCCTCGTGGCGCGCTGCTGTCGTCTTACTGATAAGAAAATGAAAGAGTGATTGAGGAAGTACTAAGTTGTAAAATAAAAGTAACATAATCAGGAGTAAATTGTAATGAAAAGTAAAACACCGAACTAAAACGGATAAGAAACCAAACTACAACATTAGTAAAGAATATTCACGAATTCGTGTCCTTCTATCATCACCATTGGGAAAAAAACTTTTTTTTTTGTTTAGAACAATACAACCGTTTTTTTTTTGTGTCTTAAAACATGTTGTTATCATTGTTTTTTCCCTTTTTTTTCCCGTTGTCTTAAAACGTGTTTTTCCCCCATTTCCGACCTTTTGTCTTACCTTTTTGTTCCGTTATTCGGCCTTGCTTCAACTATGACGTCACACAGTGAGTTACTGTTAGCAAGAATACCCGTCGTTGGGCCAAAAAAAGTATTGATAATTATCACATACATCAAATCATTCTGTAAATTTTTGCGTGAAATTCTGAAATTTATTTGTACTTGACAAATTATTTCGGTCCCTGTAAGTTCTGGGTGAGAAAATCTCAAAGAAAATGGAGAGAGAAAAAAAAAACATGATTAAAAAAACACGTTCCAAATAAAAAGAAGTTTTAAAACACATATTTCGTCTTAAAACAATGATTTTTTTTTTTCTTCATTGTTTTAAAACATGCCAACCCACAGAAATCCCACTGATAAGATGTCTGTGTGCCAACCCTGATCATCACTCTTTCGTTGGGTTACAAAAACGTCCACCAGATGCCGCCCACTTTGTGGCGGAATCCGAATATCACTCCTGTGTTACGAAATCGGGACGTCATGCTTACGTAAAGTTGATATTTTGCCAGCGTCAACATGCAGTGTTGCACATGATAAAGCGTGAAATTTTCTTTCCAACGATACCAATAACTCATTTCACCCCAAAAATGTAGACAGAACTATTTTGCTCTAAGGTGACGAAATGATACCTATATTGACCATTTCTGCTTTCCAGTCCCATCCTCTACCTCTTCCCCCTCTTCATTCCCAAAAAGTGAGGGTATAATAACTTTTGATAAGCATTAGAAATCAACAAAAGTTATACCTGACAATGTGTAAAATAATAATTGTAGATGAGTTCAGACCTTTAAAACCATTGATATGATATTCTTCTTGCACCTATTGATCAGAATTATCAATCTCCAACCCTTCAAGATATTTTTCCGTCACGATTCAATTTTTTCAGTTCCCATTTTTCTCTCAAACAAAATAACCACATTTTAACTGGAAGTTGACGAGACCTCTCACTATAATTTGAGAAGAATTTAATCGAACTGAAATATGGATATCTTAGCGGTGAATGCGCTTTAAAACTGCTTGAGGCTGGCGCACTGCCGTTTAGATTTTTCTGTTATTCAACTCCCAGACCTACTTTCCCAAGGTGCCCCAATTTTCACGTGAGGGTACAACATTATCAAATGAGTTGAAACTGGACACATTCTTCAGCATGCCATCCTGGAGGAGAAGGTACAGGTCTTCTTCCTCCTCCTCAGGTAGACAATGCATTACTTATGTTTTTCGGACATTGATTGCTTTGCGAAACTGAGCGTACGCGTCATCGAGGGTTTCTAAGGCTTGCTGAAGACTGACATGAGTCTCATGGGTGTCGCTGGATGAGGGGGTAGAAATGATTACCCCCCCCCCCATTCAAATGCCAATTATATTTATATTCGTAGTTACAAAAAATTTGTAAACGAATTAGTAATATGTGTGATACAGCAATCAGTAATTAATAAATATTTGTACAAAGAATTTAGAAAAATATTCTTCTCCTCATGAAGTATTTCAGTGAGCGTGAGTCAATATTAACAAAAAAAGATTACCCCCCCCCCCAGAAATCCGCCGACGCCAATGAATGTAGGTTAACACTTCTGAAAAAAATCACTCCCCACCAAAAAAAAATTCCCAACGACGCTTCTGATGAGTCTGTTACAATTCCTGCATTGTCCAAATATTGAAAGTCGAAGACTTTCTTCTGCTTTGACTAACATACGTGAGGGGAAATTTTCAGCGAGGAGGGGGAAATTGAAATTGTGAAAGAATCTAATTACTGGTCAGATGGTTGCATTCGAGGGAAGGGGGAAATTGGAATTGAGGGCGAGGACAGCGGAATCTTGGAAAAACTTCTGAGAGCCAATCTACCGATGAAAGCAAACATAAGAATTTTAGATCAATGCGTGATATCCACCCTTACCAACGGAGCTCAAACTTAGTCTCTGACAGTCACAAAGTGACTGTTTGCCACTTTAGGATGCTACTCAGCAGAGTGAAGATAAGAATAAAAGATAAAATAACACTAGAAGAGATTCAGAAAATAACAGTCATCAGATACAGGTTGGAGGATCAAAAAAGCTAAGTTAAGTTCGCGAGACACATGGCGAGAGGGGACACATGGGGGGAAGGTAGCCCGAAGAATGGTCACCAAGGAAGAGGGAAAGAAGTAGTAGATTCGGGCTGCTCAAAGCGGTGGCGTGCTGTTGTCGTTTACCTTGTAACCCTGATCAGGGGGAATACTTCATTTACAGGCATATGAAGAAGTCTCAAAATATTATGAAAACGAAAGCGTTTATCGAGAAAATGAATGGAACAAAATTTATAGCGCATGTAAAATTATTGTGTCATAATTTTATGAATTTCAGCTTCTCTTTTACTTCGTCGTATTTAGATTTCTATTTTCAAACCGTGAACGTTTTGTCTAGCAGGTATTCGGCCTCACCATTCGTGGTTTATCGAGGATCTTTTGTGTCTACCTACTTTTATTTTTGCAGTCTTTGATTGGCGGATCTACTTTCGTTGCTCTGTAGCCACTCTGTACTGTAATATTCGTTCATTCGTGGTTTACTCGCCTTATGATGAAGGTAGATAGATTTTCGTTGGAGTTAAGATCTTTTGAAATTACTAATTTCACTTGTAATTTCACAAATTCGTAATTATCTGCAATACATATTCGTTTGCTGAATTGTGTTCAATTTATTCGTGCAAATTAGTTAACCAAACGTAATTCCAACTTAAACACATAAAATTTTCCTTCAATTGAGACCATTTTTTTAATTTCGATCTGATAAATTTTTCTAAAATGTGTAGGGTTTCGGTAGTTCCTTTTTTTTTTTTCACGCGCCTAAAATTGTAGAGGGCGACTCTTTCGCTCTTGCCATCCGAATTGTCGACGAGGTGGACGGACGAATAAAATACCTCGCATCTCCCCACTCTCCCTGATAGGGCAACACAATGAGAAAAGGAAGGAGAATAGTAAAAATTCAAAACGGACGTTAGTTTATAGGTTTTCTATATCGCCGAATTCGATGTTGCGAATAATTTTCAGATCAGATTTCATGGGATACCAGCAAAGTGTTTCAAAAAAGCTTGATATTTCGGAGTGTATTCAATTTGCAGGTCTTCAAGCCCACTTTATTCGATTTTGAGTCATTTTCACATCGAACCCTTTCCTCTCTCTTCCCCCACTTTGAGGTGTTACTGAAGGGGGTTAAAGACAAGAAATCGATAAAATGAGGTAAATACGGAGATACACAGTACCTTCTCTCCTAATTGGAAATACAAAGTATCCTTTGTACTACCTACAAATAAAACAGTTCAAAAAGTATTCAACAAGTTGATAAAAAGGCGCCCCCAAAGATTTCATAGGCAAGATTGGCGAGAATTTTCTCATTGACTCAGTTTTTAGAGGCTAGAATGTTTTTTCTTGTCAACTCAAATTTTCGTGCCCCCCCCCCCTCAAGTCTTCGCGACATCGTTAACCAAAATGACAAACAACAGCTAATTTTTCCAGGAGCTGCCTATAATTTAATATGTAATTTAACCACTTTCAAAACAAAAATGTCAAAAAAATATCTCTGAAAATCTTAACGTAGTAGTATAATTATTATATACGTATATTTATAAGTTTTCTACATTTTTAGTGAAATAAATGAATTGAAGAATCAAATGAATGTTAATGGAAAATCGTACGTTTATTAATGACTCTACAATGCTCTATTTTTCCCTTGCCGCCCGGGCCTTTTTTTGAAATTCGCTACGAGATTCCACGAGGGAGCTCAGATTTATAAATGAAAAATCTACGCCCTTTCCCAAGGAGGAACATAGGGACGTAGGTAAATTTCGCATCATTTCTAAAATACTAATGCAAAGTTATTTCACAGGAGTTATTCCAACCTTGGAGAGAATTTGAATATAATCGATTTATTATTATACAAAGAGGATTTCAACATGATCATTGAATAAAATTACAAAAGGAATCAAATCGCTCAGACTGCCAATACGCTTTGAAAAGTGTTTTCGATAAAAAATATACAGATGTTTTCCAACAGACGAAGATTTTTACGAATCCGCTTAACCCTTATTTTTTGATTGGGTTAAGCCATAAAGTTAAGAGTAGTAATTTGTTTCCAAATTCGTGTTTTTTTTCTATTTTCTTGGCCAGATCGTTTCTTTCCCTAGTCTTTTTAACTGTGCGTGAGAACAGATTTTTAGGGAAACGGGCCGGCTAGAAAAGGAAATTAAAATCGATAGAGAATATTTGAGGATCCTTCTGGCAGAGCTCGTTTTTGCTGAAATTTCGATTTTCGGATTCTCCAGTCGCTTATCTTACTAAATCATTAAGTACTTTCAACAGGAACTCCTTCTATTTTTCGTGTCTGATGTTTGTTGCTCAGTTATCGGATTTCGGGTACCGTACTTACGAATACGCGCCAACCATCACAGAATATTGAAATATTTCGTTAGCTACGGTATAATATATTTAAGACATCGACAGAACTGAACGAAAAACTGGAGAGACGAAAAGGAGAAATTACGTTAAATACAGATGGTTGATAAGAAAGTTCGCGCTGCTATTCCCCATTGATGCAAAAACGAGCTCCGAGGAGCTTTTTTCTTTTCATTTTTTCAGGTCAGTATCTTAATTTAATCGTCAGCGAAGAAAATGAATTTAATAGATCAAAGTACGCTGAGTCTTTTAATGCTAACCAATTTTTACAATAACATACTCTATTAGTAGTTATTTCTTTCAAGAGTTTGAACGCAAACTTGCCGAGAAAAAATTGATATGCGGACGTGCCAAGCTTCTTCTGCCAGAAAGGCCCTCGTTTGTGTAACGTAAGATTTATCGATGAAGGGGTTATAATTGCCGATCCGATTGGGGAGGTGGTACAGTTGGGCCCGGAATTAGCAATAATAAGTAAAAAAGCAGGGATGAGAATAAATTATAAGAAAACAAAAATACTATCAAATGGGAAAAAGAAAAAATATTTATAGAGGGAAATGAAATAGAATGGGTAGAATAAATTGAATATTAAGGACAACTAGTATTATCTGAAAATAGAAGGGGGAAAAGGAATAAGTAAAAAAATTCAAGTTACTGGAGTTTAAAATCAATTTATAAAAGTAAAAAAGTAAACTTGAAAATGAAAATTAAGACATGGGATAGCTGCACCCAACCAGTATTAATGTATGGCGCCCAGACCTGGACATTAACTAAAACAGGGACACACAGAGATTACAAAACACGCAAAAGGCGATGGAAAGGAGCATTTTGGGCATAAAAAGAAGGGACAAAATTAAAAACGAAATCATAAGAGGAAAACCGGGATGGCGGATTTAGGATATAAAACTAAAAAATTCAAATGGAGTTATGTTGGTCACATCGCGCAACAAAATTTATATATGTGGGGTAACAAGGCAGAAGTCTGGACGCCCATTCGAGGGGTAACCCGTTGACAAGATGGGAGAGACCAGGTCGAGAAATTTATATAGGTCTTCCATGGCGAAGAGCAGCCATCAATTGCAACAGCTGGGCTATGTACGGAAAGGCCTTTGCCCGAAGAGTGACTTAGACATAGGAAAAGGGGGACTTTACCCCCGTTTGCAAATAGTAATATCTAAGTATACAATATGCATGTTTATAAAATAGAAAGGCTGTTATAAATAAATAAGCCACGACGAGGTGACAAGAGAATTTGGGATATTATGAGATAGGGTAGAATGGAAGAAGGGATGATGGAAGGGGACAGTGGATGCCCATACACGAAACTGGGTGCATTTGACGGCATGACGTTTCCCTACACAACCAGGGTCGGGTCGAAAGAAAGGGTGTAAATAAAATAAAAACACTGTATTTTTTATTTTTTTTAGTTTTGTGAAAGAAAAGTATTTAGTTCGGACCGCAGCGAGGGTATTCGAAATTAAAGAAACGAGAGCGTGTATTAATTAACCGACAGAATGAATAGACCTTGTGAGTGCTAAACATAAATGAACGGATGTCCTGCCTGACCGATGATGGGAGGGGATTCATGAGAATAGTGGCAGTTTTAAGAGGAAAAAAGTAGGGAAGTCAGATTTTTCCTGAACTAAAAATTCAAACTGTCCATCGGAGGGGGGGGGGGTGATTTACAGAATGATGCATAAACGTTGTAAAACTGTAAAAGATACGAAATATTTTTTAGACAAAAAATAAATAAAGAGGATAACTCATATTTAAAAATTTAATACCTGCCGGTAACATAGAGGTAGGCTAACTAAAATACAACCAATTAAAATTTGCTAGGTAAAATCAATGTAAAAACGATAAATATTATGAAGTCAGGTCAGCCAGAACTTCCATACGTGGGTTATTCTTCGAAAATGTTGATATTTCAGTCCCCCAGCAGTTATCTCACAAGTTATTAATGATACGGCAATTTTTTTTTCTTTTTCTTTTGTTGATATAGATATGACTCAATTATACTTTTTCAAGCTTTCAGAAGAAAATCTGATCCACTTTTAATGAGTCAAAATTGGACTAAACATGCTAGAATGTCCGTCGGCATGGCTGTCCCTCGAACAATTTTTATTATTATTTTCTTTTTTTCCCGAAATTTTCAAGCTGTATACTAGAACAAACTGAAAACGTAGTGCTACTTTAAATGGATGAAGGAATCACAAGGTAACATTGAAATCGCATCTTCACAGGTGGGAGTCAGTATGGCCAGCTTTGAAGATTGTCCCTCGATTTTTTGTCCATCGGCATGGCTCTTTTTCAACCAATCATACAACAGGAGTTTCAATATTTTTTCGTCGCAATTAATGGTCAAATTGTATATTCTTATCAGAGCAATACGGTCTGCATGTCAGATCCTGTGTTTTGTTTTGTTTTTTGTTTTTTTTTTGTGACGAGACTCGTGCATTTGCGTATTATTGTCTAAAATTAAGAATCAAATAAAAAAATGTCTTTCGGCATGGTCATCTTTATGCAACGATAGACGTTCATCAATAATTACATCTAATTAATGGGGTTAGTATGCCTTTATCAACTCTACATTTAATTTTTTGTTTTGGAATCTACTAATCGACGGCAGAACACTTTTTGTTCGCTATTGTTCTTCTCGGCGTAGACTTTTTCATGCGTCCTTCGGCAAGGCAATCATCATTTCCCAATCTAACCAATATGTTATACAGAAAGCCTGGGTCATTCTACAAAAATAGGGAGAGGAGATGATGGAAGAGGACAATGGATGCACGAAACTGGGTGCATTTAACGGCGTGACGGTTCCCCACCTAACCAGGGTCGGGTCGAACAAAAGAGTGTAAATAAAATAAAGACACTGCGGTGTTTTTCTGTTTCTTTTTTGAGTTTTGCAAAGGAAAGGTATTTAGTTCGGACCGCAGTGAGGGCATTCGAAATTAAAGAAACGAGATCGTGTATCAATTAACCGATAGACTGAATACATCTTGTGAGTGCTAAACATAAATGAACAGATGTCCTGCCTGACCGATCGAGGGAAAAAAGAGAGTGAGTCATGAGAACGGTGGCAGCTTCGAGAGGAAAAAAGTAGAGAAGTCAGATTTTTATAAACTAAAAATTTAAACGGGGGGGGGGGGGTGATTTACAGAATGATGCATAAAAACGTTGTAAAACTGTAAAATACACAAAATCTCTTTTATTCTGTATTCTGACTTTTTTTTTTTTTTAAATAGGTAAATCTTGTGGACACTTATAACCAAATTTGGGCCCCATTCAATTTAAGCTCCCCAATATAGGCTTTAATTTCACTTTTTTTTTCACAAGATGAAGGAATGAAAACATGTATTACAAAAATCAGGAACAATACCTGTAAAATGTTCCATTTTATTAGTATACTCTTCCTTTTTCGCGCGTTTTTCAGCCTCCCTTCTTGGTGCCATATTGGCCTGTACTGACAAATTCGTTTTTTAATTATAAGAAAAAATGCTTTAAAAAGATCCGCTTTATCATTCTCTCGGAATGTATCTCATTCCATCACGTGTACATTATTCCCTCGCCAAAGCAAAAATATCTAAAAATGAGGGAATGCGAATCTTATCGTTACAATGATCATAATTCGGTCTGTAGTGGCACTATGGTGCCAGCCGCTCTTCGGTAAACTAAGAGTAGCCTATTGAAGTAATACTATTCCTAGAATAGGCTGACTACTAACGTTGAGCAGCTGCTGCAGCCGGTGAGGGAATGAGAAAAATTAGATAAAAATGAAAGGACATATTTTGGGAATCTGTTTTCTAGCGCAACTTCACGGGCACTAAAATCTTTCCAAAAAACGTTAAACAGCAGATATATGATGCAATGACCACAAAAGACATTACCAGCTCATCGCACTGAAGCTGACAAGACTTCTGTTCTATCAGGCCCAGTTTTTTTGGTTGAATGAGGGAATGAGATAGAAACATGGCGACACATGTAAATCACGCTCTCTGTATCACCCTGTGGCATAAAAAATACATTTCGTGGTATTTCTGAATACACAAGCATGCTGCCTACATGAATCATTCATTGCTTTTCCAGAAATCTTTCAGTCAGAGCGAAAATTAATTATTTTAATTCAAGATTTTAAATTGGCGACGTAATGAGGGAATAAGAATTCGAATTCTTGTTGAAGCCGAAGAAGGGGTTATTGTACCTATCGTCCAGTAAAAAATGATTCATTTTCTCCTTTCTAACAGTATGCGTTTGGCATACGTGTAAAAAATGCCAAAAGTAGATTACTTCTCTCACAATTTCATGGCGACTTGAAATGCCTAACTTTCACAGAATGACCCGCCTCTTAACGACTCCCATCAAAAGAGTTCAAATATCTCCTACTTTCCTCCATGAAATAACATAGGTACCTGAATATCAACATTTTTGAAGAATGACACACGTGGTGTATAACACATACTACTATTCACATACGCATCTGTGTTGCATAGTTGCCATGGTAACGCGTGTCGCATCGGAACTCACATCCGAGTAAACATGCACTGGACTTCCACTTACGTACTTAGAAATTTTTGAAGATTTTTGTTACAGAATTATTTCAACGCACTTCGAAATTAAGTTACTAATTAGTTTTCTCAAAACTTTTTCAAAATATTAGAGTCTTAGTGATCGGAAATTTTCAGAGGAAGTCGGACTTTCATAATTTCCCTCTCAAAGTCGCTACTGCATGAGATTAAGAAGAAGAATGTGGCTTAGAAAAGATTACGTACAGGAAGTACAGGTATACAGGAGACAAAAGACTTTTGTGAGACGCTCGCATCGTGGTACGCAGAAAGTAGCTATAGGCAAGACAATTTATAGGAAAATGTACCTACATACTGGAGAGGCGAGGGTCACCGTAAGACTAACTTCACTTTTACCAATTCAAAAGGAAGTGGGGTTAGAACGGGGAGGGGTACAGGGGTATTTGCACCCTCCCTCCCAAAAAGAATTGAAAATTATTCATCAAGTTGATAAGAAGATGCATTGAGAGAATTCAGGGACAAAATTCATGAGATGTTTAGAAATTTACAAGAATTTTTTGTTAGGCTCTAGAAAAAAATTCTCTTTCTTCTTTTTTTGTACCTCCTCAGAAGAAGCTTTCCGACGCCATTGTTAACAGGTTTACTGGTATTATAAGCATAATTAGATAAACTTACCTGGAGCTTCGCCGTCGTATGAAAACGCTGGTATCAGCAGAGTTTGCGCATCAACTACGACCACATTATCGGAGGAGACTGAGTGTACACCAGACAATTTGCTGATTTTCTGCGGCTTCGGGAAGTCCAGATTTTTAGGTATTTTCACGTCTCCGAAGTTCACCTATAATAAGAATCAATAATATGATTTTTTAAACCACTTGATAACAATATAGGTTACATTTAATTTCTCAACACCACTCTCCCGGTGTCTTGTGATAGTGCTGTGTTGCACTGGGTCCTGTTTTCAACATTCAACAAACGCACACGAAATCGCTAAATGATAGAGACGAATTTACATCTAAAAAATTAGAATCGAAAACCGTTGTAATTTTTATTAGTGTCATTTATTCATCACGTATCAAAGCGTAAAATCTCATCTTCGATTTCGCTTTATTTTTTTTTAGCCGCCGCATTATGTCCATCGTTTTGACGCCGCATTATTAAATCTTTCTCCGGAATTCGGTCGTAAAGTTTTTTGGTACATGTTATGTCGTGTCGTGTCATGCAAATGTGAAGCGCATGTAACTATTCGCGGGAAAATAAAAATAATCGTTCGTGCTTGAATCGACATTTTGTGACGCAGATTAAAAATAATTAGTTTAGCGAAGAAAGAAGAGAAGGAAAAGTGTTACTGATTGAGGAAGTCGCGGAATCGCTTGTCTTTTTTTTTGTTCAGGTCCTCTATTTTGTCGGTAATCTGAAATGAATTTTCGCGGAAGCGAAACTTCGTAAAAAGTATAGAGATTATTTAATTTTATAGAACTGATTCCCTTGTTTCAAATAACTGTTCGTGTTATTATCTGCTTAGAGGAATCAACAACACACGCACAGTTTTGAGTAAAGACGATTTCTAACTGACGTAATAGGAAGTGTCCACCCGCTCCACCGGAACAGTCTCTCCGGACGCTATGTCGGTGATAATACAGAATAAAATCTTAATGTTTAGTGAGACCTTTCTTTTCAAAGATGCCAATCATTTTTTAAATATATTTTTTTAACGTTGGTTTTGGTAGAGATTAGTTTTAGAGTTTCCTCATAATCCTTCCATAAAAAATTATTTTAAACTGGATAAAATCTCGTTTGGAATTTAATTATTTCGAGTACACAGTCCTTTATCATATTCATCGCTATGATAGAACAAAAACGGCTCTAAAATGATAGCTTTTAAATTTGGTCGAATATAGGGCTAAAACGTTGCATTTTTTCCAACGAATTTTGGCACGTTTTATTTTTACCCCCGAATGCAACTGTAGCGCTCTTCATTGATCACCGTCATCTCAGTTAAACTGAGAAACTACAACCTAACTATAGCAGCATGCTACTGCCCTCCTAAGCATAAAATACTAGAAGCTCAGTACGTTAACGTTTTCAGAAAACTTGGCCCAAAATTTATAATTGGAGGAGACTTCAATGTAAAACATACTGCCTGGGGCTCACGCCTAATAACCCTTGGCAAGGGCCAAGAACTACTCAACGCCATAAACTCGTCCTCATGCAGTTACCACTCGTCGCTCACCCCAACATACTGGCCAACTGGCAACAACAAAATCCCTGACCTGCTCGACTTCTACATCAGTAAAGGCATTTCACCTGCGTACACAGAAACAAAAGAGGGACCGAAGATCTTTCATCAGACCACACTCCAGTGATGATGACCCTGAGCCCTGCCATAATCAGGAGAAAAAAAGGAGCCCACTTTGACGAACAGAAACACCAACTGGGAAGACTTTCGAAGGAAATTACATAACTTGATCGATCTAAAGGTGAAGCTCAAAACCAAAGAAGAGCTGGAACGCCAAATGGAGCGTTTCACCCTGCAAGTCCGTGAAGCGGCCGCCAGCTCAACCCCGCCACCAAAGGAAACTCCAACGAATGCAGTAAACTACCCTTGGAAAATAAGAGACCTAGTCAAAAAAGACGCAAGGCTCGGAGACAGTGGCACTACACTCGAAACCCCGCTTCCAAGAACGCGTTTAACAGAATCAATAACCAACTTAACAGAAGAATCAAGAAGTTCAAGTAGGACAGCTTTCATGATTACTTGGAAAACTTGAGTCCTGAAGCATAAAGCAACTACTCGTTATGGAGAGCCGTGCGCAGATTCAAGAGACCACTGGCGCACACCCCACCACTGATAAACCAGCTGGAGAAGTGGGCCAGAACCAGCGAAGAAAAAGCAGAGCTATTCGTACAGCACCTAGAAAGTACATTCCTGCCCCACAATATCCAAACCCAGGTCAATATATCCACCAGCTATCAAAAAGAAACCCTGATCAAGCCAGTGACACGACAAGAAGTGCTCAATGAAATCAAGAACATGCACCCGAAGAAAGCGCCGGGAATTGATGCTATCTCTCCTAGTATTCTGAAAGAATTACCACGTAAAGGCTGTGTAATGCTAACATACCTCTTCAACGTCAGCATCAGACTGCAGCACGTACCCAAGTGCCTCAAAGCAGCGGAAATAATAATGATTAGGAAATCTGGAAAACCACCAACAGAATAGGAATCATACCGACCGATATCTCTGCTCCCTGCTATTGCCAAGATACTTGAAAAAATCCTACTAAAACGCATTAAGCCTTATGTGGAGATACCTATAACTTTCAATTCGGTTCCAGATCCCATTACGCGACTGTAGAGAAAATTCATAGAATCGTCGCGAACATAGAAAAAACCCTCGAAGAAAAAAAATACTGTGCTGCAATCTTCATCGATGTGGCACAAGCCTTTGATAAGGTATGACATGACGGCCTCATCTATGAAATGAAACGCACCTTCCCAAAAAATCTGTGCAAGCTAATGGAATCTTACCTATCTGGAAGAACCTTCAGAGTCTCCTAAGAAAGGGCTAAATCGAGGTTCCGCCCAACTGCAGCTGGTATGCCGCAGGGAAGCGTACTGGGCCCGCTCCTGTACCTGTTGTACACTGCCGATATCCCAGGCACAGCCGAAACCGAAATCGCTACCTTCGCTGGCGATACAGCTATTACAGCAGTCAGTGAATCGCAGCAGGCAATCAACAGAGTAGCTGATTGGGCTCAGCAGTGGAAGATCAAGCTCCATGCTCAGAAAACCGTGCATATCACTTTTGCGCTTCGCAACAGAAACCCCCACCGCTGCGTATATATCAATGGCGCTCAGATACAGCAAAAGGAATCCGCTAAGTACTTAGGGCTTCATATAGACCCTAGGCTGACCTGGAAATATCACTTGAAACAAAAAGCATGCCAAAGAAAGCAGAAGATACGGGAGATGTACTGGCTGATAGGTCGGCACTCCAAAATTAAGCTCAAATCGAAGAAACTCATCTATCAAGCTATCTACAAACCCATATGAACATATGGGTATCCCTGAACCCGGAAACTACTCTTTCGAATATCGCATCAGTGATCAAAGGAATGCCTTGAGACTAACCCGAGTTCCCATTTCGTCTCTCCGCTTCGAATTTGCACCGTCCTGCCAGGGCCGCTATGAGACACCCTACTGATCGAGACAAAGAGGGGCTTCTGGGGTTTTGTGAGAAAGAAGTATTTGAACCAGATCGCAACGAAAGCATTCAATATCAAAGAATGAGAGAATACATCGACAGAAAAAGAGAGATCTTCAGAGTGTGAAATGTAAACTGTAACAGAGCTGTAACTGAACTGTAACTACACCGTGACACTGAGCCGTATCTTCAGATTGAGTAAGAGCGTTTTCCTGGGTTGTGACAAGGATCAGAGAATCAGAGATCTTCTCGACGTGGGAAAGTGCATCGGTGGTTTCATTACAATCACTCTTGATGAAGCGACTGTCAGTGGTGCACTGCCCCTATGAAACCCAGATATCGAAACTGTCTAGGTAAAGCTTTATCGGGCTTTTGAGAGAAGGCAAATGTGAAAGGTTTGTCATCAGTGAATACAGTGAATTGACTTCCTTCAAGAATCTGATTGCAGAGAAGATGGCGAGAAGCTCTCTGTCATAAGTCGAGTAAGTTTGCTGAGCTGGGGTGAATTTAGAGGAGTAGAAACCTAACGGCTCTCGTACACCATCAGAATGAATCTGATACAAGGTCGCACCGATTGCTGTGTTAGAAGCGTCGGCGCAGAGGTGAAGAGAAGAGTTATCATCAGGATAACTTCAGCTTAATTATAAAACCTTCTAAGTCCCAATTTTTGCAGAATGACTTTTTTGTTGATTGAGATAGAAGTGACTGCATCGCACCCCATGATGATAGTCAAAATATTCTAAAAAGACTTGAAAATTTTTTAAGAAGGAATGAAAAAAATGTGTAACATTTGAATAAATGGCCTTCCTTAATGTTTTTTGTCTCTCCTGTAAAATTTTCATAATGGCACTTAGAAGGTTTTATAATAATTAAGCGACGATAAATGAGACAAGTAGCGTTAGCTAAGCTCTGTTTGAATAAGGTGACGGCTTGACGAACTGTCGTTCTTTTTCACTGTTGTAAAGGAGAGGTTGGCGAGGGAAGCTGGGAGTTCTGCCGCATGTTTGAGAAAGCGATGGTAGGAATTGAGGGTTCCGAGGAAGTACCTTAGGGAGGAAATATCTTGCCGTGTGTTTTTTTAGATTTGGTTGTTCATTTGTCACTTTAGGGGTTTATTTGAGTTTTGAGCTATTCTCCCACCTTAGGCTGTGGGGGTTCATTTCTGGGTTGTATGCCTCCTTTGGGCTATTTGTTAGTCTCGGATTACATACTCGTGTTTGGTTTCTTGTTAGGTTCGTCTTGGACCTGTCTTGGGTGATTTATGTCTTGGGATGTACGTCAGTTTCGGACCGTGAGCCCATTTTGAGTTTCTCGTTTGTTTTTGGACTGCTTGCAAGCCAGTTTGGGGAGGGAAATGGCAAAATAATTTTTTTGCTGCCTTCTCCCCACAGATCCATCCCTCCTCCACAGGTTATTCCTCTTCGCGTCTGATTTGTAGTGGAAAATGTGATGAGCTAAACTTCGTAAAAGTGTACAAAGGGGGAAGAAAAGATAAAAGAAAATTCTTTCCTAACTAAGAGGAAAATTGACTGCTGTTGAACCAAAATGTCAGGGTTGCCAAGTAATTGAATGCCTAGCCACAATTCCAATACGATTTCGTTTGATTGTTTTGAAAGTAATGTACGAGCGTGCGAAAGGAGAAAAAGTAAACAGTTTTATTTAATTGCATAGTCGACTTTAATTTTATTGATGATGTTGATCGTTTTATAAAAAATTGTGCAAGAATGAGCTCGCATCTAACTGAGTATTTGGTAGCCCAGGTACATAAAATAAGAAACCATTAAAGTACATCTAATACAATAATAAATATCAGCTAATGCAACGTTTACTTACGGCAAATTCGTCGCACCAAACGTAGAACCATTTAATGTTATTTATGGTTTTGCCCTCCGGTAATGTCAGCGTAATATGCTTTTTTCGGTACCTTTTTAAGGGTCCAGTGCTGAAATAAGTTTTTATTTAAATGGTAGATAGTTGAATAAAAATAGGTATAGGTATACATGCTAGAAACCAAGTGTTGACCCAGCAAATTTTATACGCAACTATCCACGTTCAAAGTACAGAAGTTACAGATAGTTCGAGTACACAGTGAACCCAACGCTTAATTGTACAAAGTATCGCATAATATATTTATCAGAATGATTTAATGCGGGAAGAAGAATCCTATAAAATTGAGAAAATGCGGTATTCGCTATCATAAGCATGGGTAAAGAACTCGTAACTAATTACGTGATTAGGTAATATCCGAGGTCATATCTAAGGAAACGAGGAATGCAGATGTTTTCCCTCATAATTTGCAAGGTACAAAAACTGGCTAAAAAATTACGAGAAATAAGAGCTAGATGTAAGTTGGCTTTTTGAAATAGCATGTACTAGTTATGTACGGATTTATGTACTCTTGGATTAATATTGAGAACCCATTGCCTAGTTTAAAGCCCTAATCCTACGAAAGTGTTTTTTCCTCTCTCATTTACACTCACTACATAAAGGATGTCTCACACTTTTTTTTTTTTTTTGATCACGAAATTGGATCTTTACGGGACGAAAATGTATCTTCTTTACGTGACACAGTCTAGTTTCTCCTCGAAAAGAAAATTTTTCTTCCAAAATTGAAAGTTCGAACCTACTACGAACTATTTAATCCCGAAGGGGAATGTACCGAACAAAATACCGAACTGAAATAGAAATTCCTCGGATCGGTCATTTTGAAGATTGCATGAAATTTATGATCCAGCCCCCCCCCCTTTAAACCCGAAATGAACCGAATTAAATTAGTTTGAAAATTTAAACAAAGTAGAGTAAAAGGCAGGAATATGGACATAGTTTTGTTTTTCAGCTGTAGCGCAAAGAGTAATAAACGAAATTGAGGTTTTTTTTTTGTTTTTTTTTAATGAATATGTTTGGGCAACATTTGGTATTCAAATACCTATAAGGTTCAGTTTTCCTTCTCACAAAAAACTTTTTTGTCTATTTCAGTTTTTTCAGTCAGACTTTTTCAGGTAGTAATATGGGTCATGGTGGTAAAATGGACACCTTCGAAAAATCAATTTTAGAGTGATCAAAAAATCATTTTTCAGGTTCAAATAGTGAAATGAGTTACGACCGATAATATAGCATAGAGAGACGAAGAATTTTAATATTTCCTCGCGCAAAAAATTCACATTTGTAGGTTTCTCCCATTTCCCCACCGACGCAGAGTTCGTGCACCCAGTCTCCCGATTAGACGTTCGATGGGGCATTAGTTTAACTCGTGGCATCCTAGAAGAAATGAAATGTAACCTCTTATCATCAGAATTAATTGAAAAATAAGGAATTTCGAGCATGTCCATATTATTACCACCTACCTTTATTTTCCAGTATAAATTTGATCCTTTGTATCACAATGATAATTCGGCGTAATAAAGTAACGAAATAGCGCTTATTATTCAGAAAAGTGTGTTCTACTCCCCTATATGCTTACTTGTGGCAAAATATTCATTTGAATTTTTTTATTTACCGAAATCTATGCAGCGAAAATCACACTGCCTGTATCTTGAAATCAAGAAAACACTGATAAGACGAAAACAAAATTCTAAAAATAAAAAATTAGCTAGAATTCCCGTTTTCTCTCTTGACCAGTATTGACTGTTGCAAAATGTAACATGTCACACTGATTTCAGACCTTCAGTGTTGTTATCAGGCCTGTTGTCACACCCTGTCCATTTTTCTACCCCGATCCATATTCCTACCTTTTACTCTATTGAAATAGGAAGTTGTTTTGAATTGTTGATTCCGAATATCGCGTCAGATTTTTCACTCAGCCCGTACCCCTGATAGAGTTTTTAAAATATTGGAGGACGTATCCCCCATCCTCCAATCAAGAAAAAAAATTGAAAACACCTGCTTGAAAATTATTAATTCATCTTAACGAGTCTGGAGGGATGGTCCAAAAATCCTGATTTCGGACAAATAAGTTCAAAACTAAACTGGTGCGAGGAATTGAATCTGGTTCCTAACCAGGGTTCTCTTGGGTCACTGGTTCCGAATACTGCATAAGATTTTTGATGATCCGACGCCGATTTCAACTCGAAAATCAAATTTTCAGGCCAAAAATGAGTCAAAATTAAAGTGACTCAAGGAACACGGTACCGAAGTAGAAGGTTTTTCGCTCGCTGATTCTGAATATCGCATCAAATTCTTGATCCGGTTCTAATTTGGGCTAAATATTTAAATTTCAGAACCAAAATCGGTCAAAATTGAATTGGCATGAAAAACTGAACGAATTCTCGAAATTTTTTTATCTTTTGGGGTCCCTGATTTCTAGTACCATTTGAGAGTTTTTATCTAGCTCCTTTACTTACTTTTAGCTTTAGGTTCTCAACATTTGAACTCTCTTTGCACTTCTTCACTAGAGTAAAATTAATTTAGGAAACTGTCACTGAAAATTTGGTAGTTTACGATAGAATTAAAAATAAATGTTGTGTATTTACCTGCCGCGTTCATCTCTCAATTTTATGCCACCATCGTTCGGGCTTTTCGAATTAGACACGTAAAAGTATCCAGCTGCAACAGAAAATATAAATTTGGGGTTTAATCACGTGTCACGTTATAAAAAACGGCTCGTATGCTATCTATTGCGCTGGCCAGCGTCAATTCTAGGCTTTTTTGGAGCTCGCCAAATCAGAAAATCGCTGGTTTTATCAATTTTCCTTTGGTACGACCACACCCCCCCCCCGTACCAAACAAAAAAATTAATTAACTTAAAGTATTTAAGCGAGGATTTTATATTAACGAAAATTCACGGACCATATAATAGAATTTAAAGGTATATCAGAACGAATTGCAGTTTTAAAAATCAAAATAAATGAGAAAACAAAATTGTCAATATTTCAAGTCTATGTGCCCACTCTCTCGGCCCCTAAAGAAGAAACTAAAAAATTTTATCAAAAGTTATAAGACAGCTATATAGCTGAAAAGGAGAAATTTACTATAGTAATGGGCGATCTCAATGCCAAGATTGGCCATGATCAAGAACTGGGAAATTGCGTAGAATCTGAGGCTGTCGGTTCGACTAACATGAATGGCTATAAACTAGGTAAATTTGCAATGAAACACAATTTAAAAATAGCAAATACATTTTCCAAGGGTGGGGTGGAGGCGAGGTGGACATGGAGATCACCAGACGGCAGAACAAAAAACGAAATTGACCATCTCTTGACGAATAATTTTAGTATTATATCTGACGTCTCAGTGGTACCAGTGTTCCACTTCTCCTCAGACCACCGCCCGGTACAAAATCGCATCAAAATTCCTCAAGATCTCTCCCCTCCCCACAAGTCAAAAAATGTATCAAATACTGCTAACAAAGGAGGTCTGTGGATACCAGTACACAGAAGGGAAGAAGCCAATCTGAGATTAGAGCATAAACTGAAAAAATTCAACTGGGATGAAAGAAGCCCAAATAATGTACAAGAAAAATATAACTTTTTGACAAAAGCCATTCACTCCACTCTCGTTGAGTTAGGGGTTGATAAAAAAATCCATTAAAACTGATGATAAGTTGAGTCTGAGCACCAAAAAGTTGATCCACAGAAGAACAGAAATACGAAATAAAGTAACACTGTTCGCCAGGGAGCAAATCGATCTGATTGAACTTAAAAAAGTAATTAAAAAAAAAATATTCAAAAAGACTTAATTAATTTTGAAAATAAAACGGCGAAAGAAATAATTGAAAGTACTTAATCCACTAGAAAAACAAAAATCGCCCTATCTAGAGGCACGAGCATTTTACCAAAAATCAAAAACAAGGACGGTAAAAAGATAGGTGATAGAGAAAAAATTGTAAGGGTAGCCACAGACTTTTATCGTGATATATATAATGACGTAAGATCAAATGTTGGCAACTCAGATAGGTGGAAAGAGCTCTTGACCAACAAGGACAACATCCACCCAATTAGTAAAACAGACGAAGTAAAAAAAAAAATACATAGCAGTCTCAAGTCTGACAGAGCCCCAGGGCCAGATGGAATAGAAAATGACACACTAAAAACGTTTAACAAGACTCTAGCCGGTCCCATGGCAAGCATATTCAACTGTGTCCTTTCCTCGGGTCTTCTTCCTGAACAGTGGTATCATTCGCAAATCATATTACTCCACAAAAAAGGAGATCGAGCTGAAATTAATAACTATAGACCAATAAGCCTGTCATCTAATGTTAGCAAAGTATTTATGAAAATAATAAAAAATAGAATTTACACGATCTTAGATAAACAGCAAGCAGACGAGCAGGCGGGATTTAGGAAAAATTTCAGCACGATCGATCAAATACAAACGCTCAGAAAAAACGAGAGAATTTCAACTGAATCTGGCCATTATGTTTGTTGATTTTAAGTTTTTGACTCACTATTTCATGATAAAATCTGGGAAACCTTGGCAGTACACGGAGTACCAGAATGTGTAATCAAAATGCTAAACAACCTATATGCTAATTCTTTTACTCAAATCAAATTAGACAAAGAAGGAGAACCTTTCCAAGTGAAGAAAGGAAGAAAGGCGTTAAATAGGGTGATCCACTTTCACCAAATATTTTCAGTTACTGTCCTAGAGCAAGTTTTTCGTAAGATTAACTGAAAAAATAAGGGGATTAAAATCAAAATGAGAGGGCAAAATTTATTTAACTTCAAATACTTAAATAATCTCAGGTTTGCGGATGATATCGCCCGCATTGCTAAAAGTGGTAAAGAACTGATATCGATGGCAGAAGACTTGAGGAGGGAGAGTGAAAAAATGGGTCTAACTATAAATCAATCCAAAACTAAAATTATGACAAATATAGAAAACTTGGAAGAAATCAAAATTGATGACAAAATTATCGAAATAGTGCCAGAATATAAGTATTTGGGACAAACCCTCTCTTTCGACAATCAAACGGAAAATGAACTAAAAATTCGAAGGGCAAATGCCTGGAAAGCATTTTGGTTACAACAAAAAATTTTGAAAAGCAATATGAAATTAAACACTAAGGTCAGAGTCCTTGAAAGTACGGTTCTTCCAGTCTTGACATATGGAGCTCAGACACGAGCGACAACCAAAAAGCAAATGCAAAAGATTTAGGTTACCCAAAACACTATGTTGAGGAGTATTTTAAAAATCAAATAAAAAGATCATGTTCGGATTAAATGTATAAAAGAAAAACAAAAATGAAAAGTGTTGGCGAAGTTGTGAAAAAACTCAAATCCAAATATGCAGGACACATTATGCGGGAATCCAGGTCAAAATAGAGCAAAATTCTGACTACCTGGGTTCCACATGAGGGTAGAAGGAGAAAGGGGAGGCCAGTCACGAGATGGGGTGATGAAATAAAGGAAAATTTCGGTCTATCCTGGCTCACCATAGTAGAGGATAGGGAAAAGTGGAAGAACCTGACAGAGGCTTATGCCCAAAAATGGGGGGAATCCCCGGCCGAGCTCACCTAAAATATGACCTGTTCCAGGAATGGAAAAATACTGGTTGGGGCCCGACCAGTATTTCCTCTTTACAATTCCGTTGCCAGTCCGCGGGTGGTATATGGGGGCGGGGCTATACTGGGTCAAAAATTGAGTGTGGATCAATTTTGACGCCAAATATGGATTTGTCTCAACATGCTGAATACATTCCACTAGGTGCGGGCGCCGAAGCTCTCCGAAAATTTTTCGGTCGAAAAAAATGCCTGATGTCTGGAGAAATTTTCAAAATTTTTGAAATCCAAAAAAACTGAGATAATTACGTAATCTTATTCAATTTTTCTCGCTGAGTTCAAATTCGTTGACCAAATCCGGCGCTGACCCTCCATTGCCAAAATACAATCGAAAATGTGGGTATATGGGGGCGGGGGCTTTACTGGGTCAAAAATTGAGTGTGGATCAATTTTGACACCAAATATGGATTCGTCTCGACATGCTGAATACATTCCACTAGGTGCGGGCGCCGAAGCTCTCCGAAAATTTTTCCGTCGAAAAAAATGCCTGATGTCTGGAGAAATTTTCAAAATTTTTGAAATCCAAAAAAACTGAGATAATTACGTAATCTTATTCAATTTTTCTCGCTGAGTTCAAATTCGTTGACCAAACCCGGCGCTGACCCTCCATTGCCAAAATACAATCAAAAATGTGGGTATATGGGGGCGGGGGCTATACTGGGTCAAAAATTGAGTGTGGATCAATTTTGACACCAAATATGGATTCGTCTAGACATTCTGAATACATTCCACTAGGTGCGGGCGCCAAGCTCTCCGAAAATTTTTCCGTCGAAAAAATGCCTGATGGTCTGGAGAAATTTTCAAAATTTTTGAAATCCATAAAAACTGAGATAATTACGTAATCTTATTCAATTTTTCTCGCTGAGTTCAAATTCGTTGACCAAACCCGGCGCTGACCCTCCATTGCCAAAATACAATCAAAAATGTGGGTATATGGGGGCGGGGGCTATACTGGGTCAAAAATTGAGTATGCACCGATTTTGACGCCGGATATGGATTCGTCTAGACATTCTGAATATATTCCACCAGGTGCGGGCGTCCAAGCTCTCCGAAAATTTTTTCGTCGAAAAAATGCCTGATGTATAAGTAGTAGGTATGGAAAAATTTTTGAAATTTTTGAAATCCAAAAAAACTGAGATAATTGCGTAATCCTATTCAATTTTTCTCGCTGAGTTAATTCATATTTGTTGATGAAATCTGGCGCTGACCCTCCGTTGCCGAGATACAATCTAAAATGTGGGTATATGGGGGCGGGGGCTATACTGGATCAAAAATTGAGTGTGAATCAATTTTGACGCCAAAGATGGATTCGTCTCGACATGTTGAATATATTCCACCAGGCCGCGGGCGCCCGAGCTCTCCGAAAATTTTTCCGTTGAAAAAAATGCCCGATGTCTGGAGAAATTTTCTAAATTTTTGAAATCCAAAAAAACTGAGATAATCCTGTAATCTTATTCAGTTTGTCTCGCTAAGTTCATATTCGTTGACCAAATCTGGCGCTAACCCTCCGTTGCCGAGATACAGCCAAAAACGTAACTGCGGACTGGCTGGGGAGGGGGGAATCCCCGGCCGGGCCCCTTGGACTGCGGGCCCACCTAAAATATGACTTGTTCCAGGAATGGAAAAATACTGGTTGGGGCCCGACCAGTATTTCCCCTTTACAATTCCCTTGCCAGTCCGCGGGTGATGGCTGCACTCAGTACTTCACTTCCTCTTCGAGAATGAAAGCACCAATCACAGCAAAACTCCTTGGGAAGTTCCAACGTCGAGCGGGGAAGTGGTCAAGCTTTAATAATTTCAAGCATTGGAGAACAGAAATTTGGCAAAAGTCAGCGACTCCTACATCAGTTACATGTTCATGCCCAGTTTTTACAAAATCCCAACAATGCAAACATGCTTTGGGGATGCAGGTACGGCGCAAGGAGGTAGAGGTACCGATTGAAGCCAAAAATATACCTATTGGTCAAAAAATAAAAAGAGGAAGACCAGTAATGGCTAGAAAAGCCCTCCTCATTTGATGAATTCCCTATTTCTATGAACTTATCCAGATATTCGTGTTTCGTGCTGACAACTACCGTGATTTTTATTTTTTCTTATGAGCACATGGTATAGAACTTTCGTTCATTTTCATTTTATTCGTTTTGCAATTTTACATTGCGGCCTTTTTTTTTTTTTTTTTTTTTTTTTTGGTTCCTGCTTTTTTCATCTCATGTAATGTTTATAATTTCGTGCGTTCTACAAATCTACTGTTATTACACCTTTTTTATGAGCGTTCAGATTTTTTTTTCGTGCCGATAAATCACACCCTTTTGCTAATAGAAGGGGAATCATGATTTTTTTGGGGGGTAGATAAAGATTTTTGTCCGGCAGCGTACATACATGTACGTGAAGTCTAATTATTTTTTCATTATTTCAAATAACTGACCTGGTCCTTCTCCATCATAGTTGAAATTCCTGATGTGTAGCGTCCGGCTGTCTACCACATATACATCTCCTTGCAAACCGTGGTGGTACGATTTCAGCGGTCCCACGTATTTTCCGAAGTAACTAGAAGCGCTTTCGACACCTGTGGAACAGAAATACATCATCATAAAATTTGTCATTACTTCAGTTTTTTAAATCTGGGAGGAAGATTGAAGGGTTTCAAATACTCGATTCTCGGAATCTAACAAGGCTTTGATTCACCGATTTTTTTTTCTTCAGTTAATTTATACATTTAGTCCGCGACCGAGCAGGGATATAAAATCGCGACAGCCAGCTTTCTCGTCAACCAAACTGGAATTTCACGAGAAAGCTGCTGAGAAATTAGACATACACCAGGTGTAACTTCTTCGAACAATTTGTCCCTGGTGACTAGAATTGCGAATTAGCTTTTTGTTTTGCGAAATAAAACGTCTATTTCGTATAAAACGTTTGAAACTTTTTTTTTTTTTTTTTTACACGCCTACCTATATAATAGGCTTAAAACAAAATTCAGCTGAAAGCGTATCAAAGGCGGAATGGGGAAAGGTTGAGGCGTAAAACGATTTAAAGTGTCTATCTCGTTCTAAAAATCTAATATATTATGAGCTTTTTTTCATCACTTTCGGTGCAAATACGTAACAAGGAATTCGATATATTATACGGGTTATTCCATTTGAAGGATATTCTCGTTGTGCAGTTCAATACGCTTCCTTTTTTCTGTAGGTACTTTTAAAACGCGTCAAATTCCTAGGTTTTAACACGATTTATTCAATACGAGATGGAATTTAATAATGCGTTTTTCCAAGTTGAGACGAGTTTATTCCGGTGCTATCTTGGAATTTTAGACTTGTGTTTTAGGTTACGCGGCCGGGTCGAAGAATTTCATAAAGTTCGATTTAATCCTATTTTCGAACAGTCGAAAGGAATTTTTAATGATCGTCGCACTCGAAAATTAGTGAAAATTTCATTCATCATAGAGATTCGAGGATTGGCAAAGGTTGTTCGTAAATAGTGGGGAATAATTATTGAAGTATGGAAATTCACAAGCGGATAAGTGCCAAAACCTGAGGATGCTGAGGCTCACACTACCGAACCTGGTGGTGAGTGCTGACAAGTCTTTCGTAATTTTTATTCCTGCCAATAGAGAGCGTTCCTGGATCACTCTTCAAAAACTGAAAATATTTTGTTACCAACAAATTTTGAACCTAACTTTCGATTTATTTATTATTTTGTTAGGGGGAGTGAGTATTTTGGGTGCAGGAAAATTCGTCGGGCGCGAACTGAAAGACAAAAATTCGTCGCTGCGAAATTAGAATAACGACAATTTGGTCGCGGGGAAAATTGACCGCGAATGAGGAAAAAATTATTTTTAAGAGGGCAAACCGTGTACGAGTATATCTCTTTCACCAGTTGGTCAAAAGTCAATTAGTGAATGTTATTAATCTTAGCCGATAACCTTTCGCTGGAAGGGTTGAGTGAATTGACAGCTAATTAACATTTTTTGCTTGGAGATCTTTTATGTTAGAACAGATTATGTCCTTGAAAGTAGCTGATCCGCCCTTGCAATTTTTCTGATTTTTAGGTAGGCAACCCGCAGTGTGTCTTTTTTTCCCGGAGGTGGCGGTGGCGGATTTTACTTTTTTAGTATGTAGAGAGAGAGAGCTTCAAGTACGAGTATATTTCAGTGCCGTAGGTAGGCCATCGAAAAGGAGGGGGTTTGAATTGAGAAAATATTCAAAAAACGTGTTTGCGAGAACACATTTTTTGAATTTTTGGCAAATTTAATCGGTAAAATGCATTTTGTCCATATAAGGGAGGGGTTTGAACCTCCAAACCCCCTGTCATAGCGGACCTAAGTACATCGATAATATAGGTTTCTGTGTATTAAAGAATTTTAAAGTTTTCATGTTTCTGCATTCCGCAGACCATTTTCTATGGATGTTACAGTTCAGATAACCACAAAAACGAGTTCAGCGATCCAAAAACCCTATTATCGATATATTTGACGCAATGTTGAATAATTTTGAAATTTTCTCGTACCAGGCAGTTAAAATAACCCCAAAAATGAATTTACCGATTCCAAGAACTTTATTTTGGGTACCTATATTTTTGGCGATACAAGGTAAGTTTCAAGTTTTGTCTCCTCATTGGAGTCTTTAAAATGAGGGGGAAGAACTGGGCAACGGCAGACCTGTGATTTTTTCTGCGTTTTTATCTTATTTTTTGTTCGTAGCTTGGGGGCTGGAAAAATGCTCCGGTCAAGCCGAAATTTCAGCTTTAAATAAGTATCATAATTTTGTACTCGTGTACTATTCTTAAATTTTGTTGTTGACCAGCTCCCGAGATAACATCAGATTTAGTGAGAGAAGGAAGTTGGAGAAATGCCATCCTAAGTTGAATTTTGGGCCGAATTTTCTGTCATAAGTTTGTACTCATTTTATTCCATTTTGTAAATTCACATTTTCAAATATTGCACTCAACCTCCTCCTATAATACTCGGTAACTTAGTAGGAGGAATGGAGGAGGGGCTGAAGAAACGAATGATCATTCTCGCTAGGAAAATTCGTATGTTGCATTGAAATTTGCCATTAAAGTAATGATAAGTACAGATGGTATTAAACATTTTCATCTTTACAATTGGGGGGGGGGGCTAAAGTGAACCTAATCCTTGACTTTTGTCCACATTAACGAATATATTTCAAGACTATAAGACGATGACGATTTCTCGTCCACGGAGTTGTATTGCTGAAGGACCAGTGTAGCCACCTCCGAAATCTTAACTTCTGTCAAAAATGACATTTTAGTAGTATCCGGTGGTCAAACTACGTAACTTCCTTGCAAAATTTGTTTCACTTTGAAATTCCAATTTTGAACTGAGATATTTATGTTCAAAGTACGCGTGATTTCGTTGATTATTATTATTTTTTTATTTTATTTTTTTTTTTACTGTGTTTATCATTTTCGCTAGCAAAATTCGTATGTTGCATTGAAATTTGCGATTAAAATAATGATAAGTACAGATGGTATTGAACATTTCCATCTTTACAATGGGGGGGGGGGGCTAAAGTGACCTGAATCCTCCTCTTTTGTCCACATTGACGAGTATATTTCAACACTATAAGACGATGGCAATTTCTCGTTCACGGGGTTGTATCGCTGAAGGCCCAGTGTAGCCTCCTCTGAATCTCAACTTCCGTCCAAAATGAGCTTTTAGCAGTGTATGGTGGCCAAACTGCGTAGCTTCTTTGCAAATTTCATTTTATTTTGAAATTCCAATTTTGAGCTGAGATATTTATGTCCAATTTAAGCGTGACTTCGTTGATTGTTGTTTTTTTGTTTGTTTTTTTTTGTATTGCGTTTATCATTTTCGCTAGGAACATTCGTATGTTGCATTGAAATTTGCGATTAAAATAATGATAAGTACAGATGGTATTGAACATTTCCATCTTTACAATGGGGGGGGAGGGGGGCAAAGTGACCTGAATCCTCGACTTCTGTCCACATTAACGAGTATATCTCAACACTATAAGACGATGACGATTTCTCCTTCGTGGGGTTGTATCACTGGAAGACTAGAGTGTAGCCACCTCCGAAATCTCCGCTTCCGTCAAAAATGAGCTTTTAGCCGTATCTGGTGGTCAAACTGCGTAGTTTCCCTGCAAAATTCGTTTCACTTTGAAATTCCAATTCTGAGCTGAGACATTTATGCCTAAAGGACGTGACTTCGTTGATGGTTATGTTTTTTTTCCTTTTTCTTTTTTTCGTATTATGTTTATCATTCTCGCTCGGGAAATTCGTGTGTTGCGTTGAAATTTGCTATTAAAATAATGATGAGTACAGATGATATTAAACGTTTTCATGTTTATAATTGGGGGGGGGGGCTAAAGTAAATTTTGTCCACATTGACGAGTGTATCTCAACACTATATATATAAGACGATGACGATTTCTCGTTCGCGGGGTTGCATCACTGAAGGACCATTGTGGCCACTTCCAAAATCTCAACTTCCTAGCTTAAAAAGTTCACGCGTGGCAGAGTTTTTTTTTACAATATTTTAGTTTTTGAACTAAGGACCGACTGGAATGAAGCTCTCCAATTATAATTAAAGATTAAAACCAGTTTTAATTTATCTATTATTGTATCTAATTGGGTACTTCTAATTGATTTAATATTTTTGAACAATCAAATTTTCTTATCGAAAAAATCAACTCAATAGAAAAGAATCGATTTATTTTGAGCGAATTGGCTTTTTTAATGCATATTGGCTGCGATAGACTTTTTCTTCTGTTTCTCCGCGTTACGTTTTGAAATCTATAATAATGAACCTCGATTTGAATACGAAAATTTGCATTTCTTTCGGCGTATCTATCGTTATCTTTCTATATGGTAATATTGTCTTATTTATGTGATTGGAAAACCTGTAAAATTCTGCCGAAATGATTACCTATACTTATTCTCTTCCAAGCTGCCGTCGCAGTCGGTGCCAGAAATGAATCGGAATTCGTCGTTTATTTCGGAAATTATACACCTCACTTCATTACAATCGAACTGATTTCGTTTCTTCGCGCCTCCGAGTCGAATTATTTTCAAAACTGCATGTATTTTTTCCTGAACGAAACACATAATGCCACCGTTACCTTGATTTTGATATGCGTACCACGACTGTACGAGAATTTTGTGTCCGCTAATATTGCGAACCCCGACGCGTTCGTTAGGGTCCCATCCCGCGGAAAAGAAAAACGTATACGGCGTACCACTCGGAATTTATCGTTCGCCCCTAACCGATTGGAATTTTCACTTAACGAAGAAGGATGCGTAAAATGTTTTGTATTCCATTAATTCCGTCACCCTCTCCCATTTAATTTATGGCGAAGCGCCGAAATTCTCTTTGAATCCGACATCCAAATGAAAGAAAGTTATTGACGATGGCACTCGCAGTTGCGCCGACAGCGAATGCGAAATTTTTTATCATTTTGAACGGGAATAGCGAATTGCAGCGTCGGTTATGACTATGCGTAATTTATTCTGAAACTAGTACAATGCATTTACGGTTTATTCACAACCCGTTTTTACTTTTCGGTTTCAGCGCATTAACAATTTTTTCCAATAAATACTAATGTACGCTGAATTGCGAATAGAACCTGTTCGCGACTACTCCGAGAGTTATTGTGATTGTTTTCACATTCGGTTGGAAGCATCTTGTAAACATCGAAACAGCGCCACAAACTTGATTTTCGAAGCCAGTCTGACTAACTGTGAGACGACAATATTTCCAGCTCAGATTTACTTTAATTTTCCATTCCGGAGCTTGGTAAGAATGGAAACGACATGAGAAATCAATTATGGAGGCTAAAAGTGCTTTTTAAGAATTGGGGGCTCTTACATACAAACAATCACACGATTCTGCAGAGGCTCAAAGAGCAAGGTCAGACCTCAGACAATTTTGCTGGGACCTTTCTTCTTCTTTATTGTGCATTGGCGGTCATGGACAATGCGATCTCGAAATTTACATACATTTAACCTGCTTCAATTTTGCGAATTTTGACATGGTTTTTTGACATTTTGACGGACATTTCAACTATAATCGGAGAACTCCGACGCATTTTCGACTTTTTGACACACTTTTGACCGACTGATTTGAATATACATTTCTGTTGACATTACTGACTCTCATTTGATACTCGTTTGACTACAGATATTTGACAGTATTTTGACTGATTACTGACGTTTCCTTAGCTGACCCTTTTTTGGCACTATTTGGTCTGGTCAGCAGCACAATTCTTATTGGCTTCGAACTCCCTTCCCCTTCATTTGAAAACGTATCATTGGTATTATAATGAATTGTTATATTACAGTCGACGCTCGATAATTCGTACTGAACATCCGGTCCCTTGAGAAAATCGCTATAATTCGAACAAAATCAATGCATTTTGGTCCCCGCGATAATTCGAATTAATTTTTCTCGAGAAACGCGCGGTAATTCGTTCAACAACCTCTTGTAAGCTCTGAAAATCATACGTCGCACCTCGTGTCAGCTCTATAATTCGTATGTCGCTTGGTAATTCGTTCAACCTCATGTCAGTTCTGTAATTTGTACGCCACTCCTCATGTCAGCTCTGTAATTTGTATGTTGCTCGGTAATTCGCTCTGAACGACTGAAATTCGTTTCCATTTTGTTTTTGCAGTGGAATAAGCGGTACAACTGACTGAATATTATCAGTGTTATCAGACCACTATACAGAAAACAAACAGAGGGAATACAAACAGTACACGCAACCTCAACACACAACAACAGGAATCAGTATGACCACATTCAGTTCCTAAACCTCTTTTGAACACATTTAGTTGAATTTTTTATAGTTTTTGATCAGAAAAACTAGACATGATAGAGAAAGACAGCCGACGGCACTGTATTCAGCGTTGAAAGTACTCAAGAATCACCTCCTTAAATGCGTTGTGCAGCGTAATCAGTGACAAAAATGTTCTAAAAAAGTAAAACGACTGAAGTTGGGCTCATCTGAAAGGATATGATCTTAAGTTCTTTTCAGTTTTCCATAAAAAACAATATTGAATATGCTGGAGCTCATTTTACATGTACATGTTCTTATGGTAAAAATACCCTGATCATATTTTCGTCCACGACACTACAGTACTTACAAGAGTGTCCAAACGCCAATTCCCGATGCGAAAAATCCAGCCATAGTTACCCAGGTAACTAGAGGAAAACTAAGGGTAACTGACGGGTTTCTGTGTAATCTGAGGGTAACTGAGGGTTGCAAATGGGTAACTTTCCGTGGGTAACTAGAGGGCAACTGATCCCGCCAGTTACCCAGGTAACTAAAGAAGAACCAAGGGTACCTGACGGGTTTTTGGGTAACCAGAGGGTAATAGAGGGTTGCAAATGAGTAACTTTTCCGCGGGTAACTGGAGGGTAACTGACTGCGCATCAGGTTTCTTCTGTCCCAATCTTTGTGGATCACATCTGAGGAGGTTTCTAAAGAAATAATTTCAGAAATAAATTTAACGATTGCAGAAACTTTATTATAATCAAATTTTAATAGCCTCGCTGGTAATGTATCATCGTTGATGCTCCAAAAAAAAAAAAAAAAAAAAGATTTTTAATATTAACTTGTGACATAAAATTAAATTTTTTACACTCTTGAACAGACGAGGGAGGGGAGTAAAAAAATATTTTAAGCTGGTAATATTTTCATTGAATTTTCTAACTAGTAATTATGTAAGTGTATTTTTAAAACATTTTCGGTCCGAATTCTTTTCTCCAAGAGAGATAATTGCCTCGGTGTTGCCTTCCCCATGTAGCCGCGTTTGATTTGACTCCCGAAAAAACTAGATTTTTCGGTTTTCGGTTTCAAGATCCTCCTTGGTCTTGCATGTCGATCCGACAACACATTAAGAAAATGAAATCATATATATTCGTAAGATGCACGGAAGGAAGTTTTGAAGGTGATGGGATACAAGGGCAGTGAAACGATTCAATCGAAGGAATCATTTCGAAGCCAGAAAGTGCAACTTGGAAAGCAAATAAATATTGATTATAATACAAGAGCCAGAAGGAATAAGGCGAGCTGCCGCTGGTGGACAAGACTGTCGAAATGACAACCGAAGACATTGTAGATACACACTTTATCTCACTTGACACGTGGAATTCACAATATTTACGTTGGATTTCAGCTCATTTTACTCAAGTCTGTGCAATCATGTCAATTGGGCCTGTTGTATTCAGATCAGTATGATTGTAAATTGAAGTAAGTTAAGAAAAGTAATTTCTTACTTGCCGCTTTGGAGAAAACAGAGGTATCTAGGGCATTCACTCTGTGATTTCCTTGGATGAAACAGATGGGGTGGTATTGATACAAATGCCCTGCTGTTCCCCAGCTCTGGAACCACTTCTGCAGTGTCTAGAAGTTTGGTAAGTTGGGGCAAGTATGGTGCAGCATTTTGATAGAATGAAAAACTACTGAAGCTCCTTACCCAGAATTCAGAAGGTATAATATCGGAGGCCGTGGTAACGGAATCAATGTACCTGGATTCTTCCAAATTCTAATAAACGTATAGATGAACACCCCGTACATTCAGATTGAAAAGCATTCCAGTTTACATTATATGCAACCGGTAGCAAGATGTAATCAGCGTTTCCTCGGGCTGAATTAACGAGCCAAAAACATCTATAATTGGGAATGCCGCTGCCCAAAAGCATACCTACTCGGTTAATTAGCAGACCTAATCATTTTTTTTTTGTAGCTGATAACGCGTGCAGTTTTCTCGACAGTCGACATCACCTCGCGCTTTATAGAATCCGGCTCGATTAACAAAATCAAAAGGTAGAAATGTAATTTAAAAAGAAGGAACGAAGTGGCAATGCGTTTCGTTTTTTGCCTGCAGTCAATACCGCCGGTACAACTTTCTAACAGGCTGCTCTCGTGTACCAGGTTCGCTTAAGTCACACCTCACCACGAATACACGATCATCTCGGATGCAAGTAGGCCATCAACCGATACTTAATTAATTACCGAACGATATTAGTATCGCTGAGCGGTTTGTTTGACGAGTACCGTTTGAATATTATTGTTGGTCACTCTCGTTAAACTGGTTTCGCTTATTTGAAAATTTTTCGAAAGGCTCGTAATATTGGGCGTTCTCATGAACTTTCCACGATCTTAAAGTGATTTCGCGAACAACCTGAAAATTTTGCGCGTGTGACCGGATTCACGGGCACGAAGCACCGTTGGTTCAAGTACATAGCAGCAATGGGCGACGATTTTGCAAAAATCGGTTTCCTTCAAACGAGACCAAAACCCGGCTGTAGAATATACAATGATTCACTGTTCAGACTGATTGAAAGAAAAACAACATGGATCGGCGACAGCTGTGAGGGAAAGTTTTTTTTAAGAATGAAAACGGAGCATTTCTGATGAAGAGGCAATCCTGGAAAATCTCGCGTAAAATATTCGTGATGGCTGCTTTACTTTCTTCGAACGTCTAAGCCCTTTCACGGCTTAGGTCTTCTATAATTAGTGGAAAATTCATCGGCTATTCCAAGAAGAGTGCAATTGAGCACCTGACTTCTAAAACGCGCTTAGTCCAAATAATCAAGAACCGAGTTTTAGCGCAATCTGGTGGAGGAAGTCAAAAGGCACGTTTCAGAATTGGTTTTCCCATTTTATCACGACTTAGAGCCAGCTAAACCTTTCTTTCGATCTTTTTTATAATACTGACTTACTTGTATTTTCAAATTTTATGAATATAAGACTCTTACAACCGTAAGTCATACTTGATTCTTCCTGTTCGGGGGGGGGGGGGTACAAAGATGTTTGAAGGGTGGAGGGGGGCATTGTTCACGTGTGTGTCGTCTCTAAGGTGTATCTTCCGACTTTCGACAATTTATAGGTCAAGATGTACGAATTTTGACCTTGTACAAGTATGATATTGTCTGCCATAACGAGTTAAGTCCACGACTTTCCCCACTTTGCACTCCCGTAGCTCGAAGACTGTTCGCACTCCAACCTGCTAACCTTTATACTTGGGTGGTATTAGCATTGCCTCCTCCTCTTCCTATCCACTCAATTGAATCAGTGTTACCACTTATC
Source organism: Acanthococcus lagerstroemiae (assembly GCA_031841125.1). NCBI lineage: Eukaryota > Metazoa > Arthropoda > Insecta > Hemiptera > Eriococcidae > Acanthococcus > Acanthococcus lagerstroemiae. The sequence goes on along the minus strand of CM063106.1, from coordinate 22,852,729 downwards.
GTTTGCGAGTCTCCGGTCATTGATGCGATACTCGAAAGGGTAGTTTTTGACCCGGGGGCGCGGTGTCATAGGGGCCACTTTGACATGCGTGCATTACCATACGTTCCACCACACCATTATCGTTTGCGAGTCAGAATGTTTTTTGCGATTTCCCAACATTTCGCTTTTTGGATTAAGCGCGTTTTGATTCTTCCAACCTCTCAAAACTTATCCTGCAGTATTGGATTCATTCTCCAGAAGCTGAGAATATTAAGGTGGCATTTCTTTTTTGACAAGGATATGCCTGATGGCCAGTGCCGTATCCAGGAATATGGCGAGGGGGGCTGACCTAACATATGGGGTTTCTAATGTTTCTGAGAGCCGCATTTTCCTGAGTTTTTAAGCGCATGGCCGTACCCAAAGGGGGGGGGTCATACTTTTAAGTCCACCCCTTGTATACGGCCCTGCTGATGGCTCGCCACGCGAAAGAGAAAAATTCTGTAGAAAACCTTTGTGGAAAATGCTCCGCAGAAACATTTCCGCAAAACACTCCATAAAAAACGTTCCGCAGAAAAACGTTACCATCATGATGTAGTTACGTATTCCTCTTTATGCGATCATTCGTCCCATCGCGTTTTGACTGGCCGACACGAGACATGTCGAGAAATGCCGAGAACGGACGACTATAGAACGCATGAATGTTGGTATGCGCGTCAACGCGGTCGCCTGAACGACATATTCATGCAACAAAACCCTTCAATGCAGCCAGTGTTGTCAGACATAACACAACAAAATGACAATTGAATTTTAGAAATTTTGTCGTAATGACAAACCAAGTTTAGACCCATAGCCCTATTACCAATACCTGCGAAAATGACTGAGTCAGTGATAGGCAATCTTCTGACCTTCCAGCTAAAGAGTTATACTATCACTGAGCACACGGCTTTCTAAGGGGGAAATCGATTCAAACCAATCTGCTCAACCTAATTAGCCACGTGCATGCAGCAGTTATTCAGGGGAAAGCAGGTGGATAAGGTTTACACCGACTTTCAAAAAGCATTTGATCGGGTTACCCATATTATTTTATTAGAAAAGCTAATAAGGTTGGGGATATAACCAACTTGTAGAGGCTTTCTTGACTCGTATCTATCCAATCGGAAGCAACTGGGATGTGGTAGGGATTGTAGGAGCGCTAATGTGCACCTTCTAATAAAAAGTTGAGTGATCACGGAGGGCAATAACATTGCCGTAATTGGGAAATAGAGGTTTTTCAAAAAATTATTAAAAAATAAAGAAATGACGGGCACGTTTCAAATTTGAACTACAGGGAGCTACATAATATTCGAGTTTGCGATTAAAACTTTAATATGCGAGGTAACAAAATTAATAGAGGTGCGGTGACGTAAGAAATGAGAGGTACTTTACCAGTTGCCGGCGTCACCGTATTTATATTTTTCTTCATGATCACTCAATGAGGGTTCACAAAACATCCACTAGATGCCATCCACTTTGATTCTGAGTCCCAATATGTATGTATCTTATAAAGGAGTGTGCTCAAAAGAGTTGAATTGCCCTTCTGGTGTGCCGCAGGGTTCAAAAATAAGCCCACTGCTTTTCTTAATATATGTGACCGGCTCGGAAGAAAGGAGGTTCACGTCTAAAATCAATCTTCCAGGAAAAACACGTATGAAGTTTGGTAACACTGTATCGTGGAGCACGTGGGCGTTTTCCCTGAAAACTTGATTTCAGACGTAAGCCTCCTTTCTTCCGAGCCGGTCATATATGTTAATGATAATTACACAAAAAGTAGGGCCCTCTAATGTACCTTTCTATGCAAGCGATCTGAATTTTATAAAGCTATATCTTGCCCAGATGATTGCCTTAAATTACAGCAGGATATTGACTGCCTTGGTCAGTGGAGTATTGAAAATAAACTTGCTGTCAATGTAAAAAAATAAATAAACAAAAAAAAAAGTCAGGTTCAAAATTTCCTCGTAACAATATATTCTCAATTTCTGGAGAATGACTCATGGGGACTAACCTGCTGATACCAATAGTGTGACAAGTATCACTCTAAGTACTTGAGTAGTTTTTCTGAGATAAATGGTAATTGTAAACCACGTAATATAAAATTGAAGGATTCGTTTTGAAAATGTTCATAGTCCATTTTGAAATTTTGAATTAGCCGTCAACCATTACATTCAAACATTATATCGCTTATCGGAACAAGTCAACATCTATTCATGAACACACTAGGCAATCCATCCAGAAAAACAGCAATATCACACTATTTGGCAGCAAAGTCGAAATTTCGAAATGTATACTCGGTTGTTTTCAAAACGCACCTTCCATAGTTTCAACACTGTATCTCCAATAAAAGTCTACCTTTGTCATCTCACGTTTCATGCCGATAAATTTCGTTTTCAACGAGACATTGTTTTCCCGTATTTTAACGACTCGTTAGTCACGTAGCCTATCAAATAAGATAAATCTTAATTACAGCTCACGACGGTGGTCATGATTCTTAAGCTTCCCAACACCAATAATGTTTGCAAATATCAGAACCGTGGTTAGTTTTAATTTTTTCTCATTTTTTCTTACGTAATATAAATTACCTTCTAAAAGTAAACATATCGCCATGCTTTCTAGAATTATGGGATTAACCAGGTTAAAGTAAGCCATATCAAACTCTTTCTACTACCCCCCCCCCCAAAGATTACGAATCCTTGATCGAAAAGCACTGGGATAGCGAAATGGAGGATTTAAATGACAAAAAAATCTTAAGTGATGAAAATCACTGCACCTGTGACTACAGACCTATGCAAATTATTATACTCGGAACTCATATTTCCACCTCTGATACAATTAAAATTTCATTGGCAGTATGTTCAACCCAGGGTGGTTATAAGGGTACGCTCGTATCTTATAAAATATGAAAGAGAAACAACCGGAAACTACAGGAGATCCAAGAAGTAATTCTGGGAGGGGCTAGCTGGTCTGCATAATAATATGACCCTTACTTATTCTTGGTGGGATATTCTTGAAATTTATAAGGTGATCTCCCCTCCTTAATTCGTTTACATAACAGAAAAAATCCTACGAAGACTCAGCTAGATCGGATACGGGGAAATACATATCACATACCCCCTCCCTTTCTTATGGAAAAATACATGGAGTTTTAAAATTTTTAACAAAAAAATGTCTCCCTTTTGGCTCTTGATTGTGTTCATAATTTGTATCGATAGATTTCAGTGGGCTGTGTGTTACTGATGAACGGCAAAAAAGTTTGGCTGCACAGCCTAGAGCGATGGTTCCGAAGTAGCTGCACAAGGGGAGGAGGGGTGAAAAAAATTCAAGGTATCGAGATAAGAATGGATTTACAGGTTTTCGCGGTTGCTGAATTCGATTTTGAGAGTAATCCTTACATTTGACCCCTGGTGTAGGAAAGAATTGGCCATAATTACCGGAAAACATCCCGTGGTCTGACCCAGTTCATGAGATGTGGGCCGGTCCATTTGGGAATTTTTAGCCGCTTACTGCCTGGAGAGCATAGAGGAGAAAAATATGACATGGTAGAGGTGTAATGAAAATGCTGAGCGTTGGAGTGGACTGTTTTCCAGGTAACAGTGTCGGTCCTAATCTGCCCTCGCCTCTGGATGCCACCAAACATGCAATGTTAATTTTTTTGAAATGGTACTTTATTTACAGATTTTCAAGGTCACTTACCTCAATTCTGAGAGTAATTTTTAAATTGGACCAGTAGACGTAGTTTGAGAGAAAGGGGGTTAAAATCAAATAGTCAATTTTCAGAAAAGGTATTCTATTTACTACTCAACAATCTCAGAAAAATTGATCTACATTCGATTTTGACTACTTATGATGCCACTAGATGGATCGGATTCTAAAATTGCTTTCCGAAGAAAAACTATGCATAGTGTGCTATATTTTGGCACCAGCCCTCTTTGGTGGCATCCCAGGGAGTTGGACGAAAAATGATCCTCAATGTCGAACTAAGCAAACTTAAGAACGTATATATGAGTTTCTATCTTTAATCTTATTTGCACCCTCCTCTTGCCCTTCTAGCGCCTCCACCAGATGGTATTAATTTAAACTGCCGAGCCAAACTAGATAATACTTGGTCAGCATCACATAAGTAGCTTACTGAAATCTACGAGTATTAGAACAAATTTACAGCGCAGTAAGGATCAAGACGAAAACTTTTGGGTAAAACTCCCATGCATTTTCTCATAACAAGGGGGGGGGGAGACAAGAGCACTAGCACGCGTACCCCTTATCCAATCGAGGTGAAGTTTTTGCAGAAATTTTTTCTATTTTATTGAAACCAATTCAGAAGGAGAGGGAGGGACGTGTCAGCGAAAATTCCAAGGTTCATAAATAACGATCACCCTGCATATGCATCGGATAGTCACTCCTTTTTGAGTGTCCGAATTGTCTTGATTTCCTCCTGGTGGTATTTTACTGACACAAGGCGAGCTTGGAGAAATTGTATTGGTAGGAGAGGAGAATCAATGCACCATAAATACTGTTTGAAATCTTCAGAATTTCAATTGCCAAAAGAAAATCTCTTCAAATTCCTCTACTGGTTTCGGGATTCTCCGATTTTGCGTACACTTCCTCGAATGAAGGAATCTCTTTTGTCGTCCCTTTGAGCGAGTCGATCAATGAAAAACTGAAAGCATTACGTGTAATGATACTAAAAATGAAACGATACGAAGTAAGGGTTGTTACCACTCACTTTGCTCCTGTTGGCCGCTTGTCTACAGTGTGAGATAATTTGCGTTTCTGACTGATTGACAGTAGCATTGGCAGGTTTCTATTCGCGAGAAAGGGAGGCAGGGGGACATCGGAGCTGCCCGCCGTGATGGAATTGTTTTCTTTTCCTCTAAAAACGTCAAAGATAACTTAAATTTTTACTTTCAGTTTATTTGGAAATTCTGGGAGAGAAGGGATGAAAATGATACGATGTATCCCTAAATTAATTTTTTATGAGGCTAGGCCCCTCAGTTTAACACCACTGTCGACTGAATGTCTGCTAGTAACCTGTCAGTTCGTCTCTATATTGGACTGGCTAATTCACAGGTCACCCTTTCTCTTTTAAATTTGAGTTTTTAGGGAAGGGTTTCAGTATATTATAAAGACTTTTTTAGTGTTTGTTTAATTTTTTTTTTTTTTTAAAGTATTTTTATAAGGTATAATTTTTCTTTGACTTATAGACAGAAAGACAAAAAACAAACAAACAGAGTAAAACAGGGATAGAATTGTAAGGAGCTAACCAAGAAAATAAGGCGGAATCGTACCGATGGAATAAAAATGCTGACTTTCAATTCACTGTTCGTCAAGTTTTAAGAAATTTTCACTGAGGAATACTTTTTTTCACACTTTATTAAGATTGACCACTCCCGTTTTCAAAAATTCCCTGGTATATCACTAAGCAAAGCGAGAGTGACACGCAGCCAGAATAACAGAAACATCAGATAGTCCTTGCTGCAAGATATTGCAAATTCAGTTTGTGAAACCTTTGGCAATGTATTTTGGACGAGGCCAAGAGTTAAATCTTCTGTAAATAACTGCACAGGACGGTCTATAGCTGAGTGGCACCGTGCCCGATTTGCTGACCCCCCTCCCCCCGGGTACGGCCGCGTGCTTAAAAATTCAGGAAAATGCGGCTTTCAGAAATATTAGAAACCCCATATGTTAGGTCAACCCCCCCCCATGCCATATTCCTGGATACGGCACTGGACCAACAATGATCCAGGATCAGGAAAAAAAAACCTGAGGGTGACATTAGATAATGATCGCATAGTGCTCTCCTGATGCACTATATTCTTTTATACCTTGCTATGATCATCAGTTTATGCAGGTACTGCAATGCTGACATGTGAACTAATTGAATTGAATTGAATTATTTATTTATACCCTACCACTGAGGCTCTGCTCGTGTTGGTTGGGCTTATAATTTTACAACATGTTTACATACAATTTTTTACTTACATTTACTTCGTATATATTATGATATCGGTTAGTTTGTTATTTAGTTCAAGTTCAAGTGTGCGTCATTCAGCTCTTTTTTTTTCTATTATAGTTCGTATTACTTTTTTGTATTTCGTTGTTTTTGCTTCTGTGATTGCTTGTCTATCGTCTGTGCTAAGTTTGTTAAAGTTTTGAATTCCTTTGTATGTACTTGTCCTTTTCCCAGAATTTGTTTTTATTTTTGGTAGTATTATTGTTCGGTCATTTTTCCTAGTTTTCCGAGTTTTCCCTTGTATGTTCTCGAGATATCCTTGTTTTTTTACATATTTAATTACACTAATTTCGTGTAACTCCTCTATTGTCGGAACATTAGTTTCTTTAAATAATTCTTTTGAGCAAAATCTTTTTGGTTTGTTGTATAGAATTTTTAAGAATTTTTTTTGGCTACGGATTACCGGTTTTAGATTTGTTTTGTATGTAGCCCCCCATGCTGAAATTCCGTGCTGGATTTTGGATTGAATCATTGCCATATATATTGTTCGTTTCGTTCTGTTCAGGATCATATTTTTTACTTGTAAGGCTAGATAGATTGTTTTCAGAAGTTTTGCTGCTATCTTTTTTAAATGTTCTTTCCAGTTTAGGTTTTTATCGATTGTAACTCCTAGATATTTAGTGTTTTGTACTTTTTGTAAGGTTTGACATTCTCCCTTTGTACCATGATTCTTATCTTTACATTTTGTATTGTGAACAAATATGTTTACTTCTTCGTTGTTTTTTCTTTTATTCTTTAGACCAAACTGTATGAAATTTGTTTTTTTTAAATTCAGGATGAAGTTGTTATTGTTTAGCCAGGTTATAATCTTCCCTAGATCTTCCTCAGTTTTTTGTTTTACCTCGTCCCAGGTTTCTCCCTTTTCTATCATAACTGTATCGTCTGCATATGAGATAATTTTTCCTTCAATGTCTATCTTCCCTAGTTCGTTCATATATATCAGAAATAATATGGGTGACAGTGCTGACCCCTGAGGTGTACCTACCCTTGTTTCAAGATAGCTACTTTCGTCTTCTCCTATTCTAACTTTTTGTTTTCTACATTTTAGGTATGATTTGAACCACTCCAGCACCTTTCCTCCACATCCTGCTTCGTCAATTTTTTGACTGAGCTTATCTCTGTTCCACAGGCTATAGCTAACGCCTTTTGATTAGGGTCTATTGGAAAAGCGGCCGAATATTACATTTTGTCCCATTATCAGATAGCTTACTTAAATGATCAATGAAATTCATTTATGTGCATCTTAGTTCCTCATATTTCTTAAACCCTAATGATCACAGTATTTGCGTACTTTCAATTGATGTGCTATTCAAGTAAATTTCTGAATATGAAGCGTTACTCCACCCTCTGCCGTTTCTTATTTTCCCGATGCGCACAAGCCCGCCAGTTACCCGCGGAAAAGTTACCCTTTTGTAACCCTTTGATTATCGGGGCTGAATGACAGTTTATGGAACAGCCAATCGGAACGCTTCGGTTACATATGGTGGGTAACTGGTAACCCTCTAGTTACCCATGTAGCCCTGCAGTTACCCGTCAGTTACCCTCGGAAACCCTTCAGTTACCCGGGTAATCGAAGGGTTATAAGAGGGTAACTTCTCCGTGGGTAACCAGCGGATTTTTGCGCATCGGGTCGAATGACTGCGAAAGTTTCCTCAATTATGCGTAAGTATAATTATTATTGAAATTTCAAACTACTTTCATAATTATCGGTTCGAGAGCTCACGCAGGAACTTGATTCTTTTGTCATGGGATGCGATGCGATGTGGTGTGCGATGGCTCGAAGTAAGACTGAAGCTGCGAGTCTACCCGACAATAACTAGCACCAGTCGGTTAATGAGTTGTAACACAATCGAGCCCAGCACTTGTGACTTGTGACTGGAATAATTTCGAATATTTAAAGAGCGCTTGCTTTTGTATTCCAACAATAGACGAAGGTTCGGCGTGTCGTTTTTGTGCTTGTAAATTTTTTTTCCTGCATTGCAGAGGTCAAATCGACGATGCTGGCGGTTCGTTTCGCAATAGAGTGAAAGTGGATTTATAGACAACGATCGGCCGTTATCGTAATTGGATTACGAGAAGAATAAATTTATTGTATACTGTCAAAAACAGTGATCTTTCATTACTATTTCTTCTTCTTATAATCCCTCTATTTTCAATTCAAACGTTATACATGTAGTCATCATTTCAGCTGTAATCGCTTTCGTAACGAAAATGAACGCGACGTTGGTGGAAAACATCAAGGACGGATGAAAAACATGATGAACTTTCACATTCGCTGATTCCGAATAAAAATTGTACACTCGACGACGGGTAAGAAGCGGTTTCAGAATTACGAAAGGTCAAGGAAACATTTTACATGTGATGACTGATGGTCATCTAAACAGCGAGTTCACAATCCATAAAATGAAATCTCGCTTCAACGCTTCAATTTTGGATGGATTCGCCACGAGATGGAATTGGCTGAAGAAAGGTGCTGCAAAGTTCGAATGAAAATCTATCTTTCTCTCAGTAGCTTTTCCATCTCAGTTGTAACACACCTCACGCTCTGATAACCACAATTGAGTCGTGTGCACGCAATGCACCATGCAAGCTGACAATTTCTCGCCAGCAACGCGCTGAAATTTGCGCGTGCCAGCAAATTAGTTTTAGCACCCACGGCATCGTTTATAACCGCAACACATTATTTAATGATGCACTGGCACCTCACTTAGGTGATTCAGGCGTCGTAAATTACCGAATAATTTTTCCATCAAATTAGCATACGTAAGCCACGTATCGTTAAGAGTCAGGTAAATTTCGGACTTTACAAACGAAATTAGCCATTTACCCGCCTATTTAATAACTTAATAGCCGACGAATGCGGCTGGCGGCATTAAGGTTCGAATTATGACTTTGTAATGATGATCCCATCTTCGTTGAGTATAGTCAGACGTTCAGTTAAGAAATTTTACCAGATGGAGGAGTGAAATGCAAATATGGCACGAGCACGTGTACCTGGAATCTGCACTTTAACGGGCTGTTTAGCTTTGTCGTTATGTTTTCTGCTTCGAGAAAGCAGCGTCAGTACATCCAGTTCCTCAATGAGGAACGGAGAAATGAATCCGAGTCATGGTGAAGAGAGAATTTTCGTTGGCTTTGTTCGTGTGACCACTTTGACAGAGGGCGAATGTAGCAGGCGAACATTTTTAAACTGAATCCTTTTTGCAATAAAATCCTTCTGAGCTTTGGGGTGCGGGGAGAGAAGCGTGGAAATGATTTCCTTAAGCGTCTCGAGCGATAGCCTGGTCATCGGAAAGGGGGGCGGTAGTCTTTGCAGGATCACCTTACACAAACCGCTCCGTGGATCGTCATCGACCTGACCAATTCTGGCCACTTTTGAGCTATGTCCTTCTTTATGACGGTGCGGCGTTCTTTCTTGGCCGTCAACCCTTCTTGAAGTGCACATTCGAACAAGGCCTCTCTACCCGGTTGGGGTCTTCTTGTGGCCCACTGGCACGTGATGGAACATTCACGATGTGGCTGCCCTAACTTGTTTTTCCAGTAGTACGCGTGCCGGCGGCTTGTCCAAATCAAACCATTGTCAACAGAGGACAGTACGTAAAGACTTTGAAATTATACAAAGTATAGCTTCAAATTTATCGATAACAGGATTTCTGTAGTCGCTGAATGAATTTTTGAAGTTTTTTCTCCTGTAACCTCCAGCTGTAATGGTCTAGGGACCTGGGATAGGCGAAATAATTTCATAAATGAATTCAGCTGCTACAAAAGCCCTATTATATCGATATATTTGAAGCTGTAGGTATGTTAAATAATTCTGACGGTTTCATGTTCCTGCCCTCTGTGGACCCTTATTGGTAAGAGTTACAATCAAAATACTTCAGAAACAAATTCAGCGACTCCAAGGATCCTATATTTAGATTTGTTCCCTAGGTCTAGCCTTCAAAATGAGAGTTTAAATCAAAAAAATTTTATAAATGGATTTACTCCAGAAACCAGAGTATAGCAAATTATTTTCCCGCTTTTATTTGGTTTCTGTCATCTGTAATGTTCGAAGTACAAAAAAATGTAAATTCAACGGAAGCCATTGCCGTTTGAATCAACTTGTCTCAAAATTCATGGTAAGTTCTGCAGTCTCATACTAATAATGAAATCCATGTTATGTGGGCAGATGAATTTTTTCGACATCAAAGGCAAATTCAACAATCTCTAAACTCATAATAAGTATTGTTTTTATAACATCTATTGTATTTTTGGTATTTTTTGACTCTCATCTCACCAGTAGTGTAGCTAGGGGTTTCCAAAAGAGGGGGGGCATAATGAGGTATTCAAGGGAGAAAAAGTCGAACATTGAAATATTTCTTAAAAATTGCCGATATTAGAGGATTATGTAAAAATATTGGGGGGGGGGGCACGTGCCCCCTCCCCCGACGCTATGCCACTGCATCTCACCTTTCCAGCTGGATTAAATTGTCATAAAATACGAGTTGAACAATTTTCAAAACTGATAAATTCACATAATGTGGAAGTTTCTATAAAAAGGGGTAACTTTGTCGATTGATCAGGTCTCAGAAAATGCAAAAAAGGAAAAATAAAATTTTTTGGTAAAAAAAAAACAATTTTGAGATTTTGGTCAATTTCTGTAAAAAAAAAAACAAAAAAAAACAAAAAACAAAAAACGTTGCAATAACAAAGAGACAAAATTTACGGGTGTGAGAGAGAAAACGGAGAGACAGAAAGAGAATTATGAAAGAGAATGAGAAAAGAATGCGAATGTCTGCGTCGCTTCTTCGCGGGTTTTCGGAACTCACGAATAAATCCGATGTTCTGAATTGTTACCACGTAGAAGAGCGAAAAATTACCTTTCCAACAAGCCCTTGTCGAGGCTAGTAACGTGACTCCACGGCGAGTTACGGCCACTTGGAGTGGGAGAAAACGGTGTGTCCAACTTCAGACGCGTTTTTCTCAAAAACGTGTTTTCGCGCGTTCTTGTTACACAGATCTCGCCGATAGCTCCTTGGAACGGGTATTTATTTCTCTATTACATACTATCAGTAACTCCAAAATCGTCGGATCGACAAAGTTACCCCTTTTTATAGAAACTGCCACATTATGTATCAGACCAGACCCGCAGCCAGCCATCTGCGGTAGGAGATGCTGACTTTTTACAGCGGGGGGGGGGGAGACTTGAGCATACACATAGTAGGTAGATAATGTGAAGATTTCTACAAAGCAGTGGTGTAGCAAGAGGACAAAGGGGGCGAATGGCCCCAAGGCACCTAAAATTGAATGTAAAATATGCAAAAGTGAGCAATTTTCTGCCTTTAAAACATATTTTTTCGAGAAAAAAATTCGCTCGGGCAGTAATTTTACCTCCATTTATATAAAATATTCTTCTAATATCGGCGATTTTTACTAAATACCTAAATTTTCGATTTTTTCTCCCTCTTTGCGTAGGAGGGCACAAGATAACTTTAAAGGGGGCTCAGCCCCAGCTTACTCCCCCCCCCATGGCTACAGGGCTGTATCAAATCCATTTAGTAGGCGACTCCAATCAATCAAGTTGATTCTGAATATGACTCCTCGATTAACGCATTATTTTTGCAATTTATTATTTTTCATTACTCGATTCTTTTTAATAATTAGATTCGTTTTGATTTGTCAATTATTTTTATCAATCAATTAAACCAACAACATTAATTGATTAATCAACTGTATTAATTGAGTATCGCTGGGTTCTCCCCCCCCCCTCATCCTTGACTTCAAAAAATTTTTGGATAGTAGGTTTTTTTTACGACGCTCGACTTCCAAGTTCATTTGCATTGATCTTATAATCTGACCAAAAAAGAACAAGTTCAGCTATTACTGGAAGAAAAACATTCCAAGAATAGCGACATTTTGGGCAAACCTTGTAGGGATTATCTCCACTCTGCATCTCTCCTCAAAACCAGCTATGAATTATAACCTACACAAAATATTTTCATACACCTGACCTCTACAGTATAATAACTTCACTCTCAATTATAATACATATATGGATCAAATCCATAACTAGATGTATCTAAGATTTCGTTTTTCGAACAAAGTACTTTCTTTCCCGGCTGTGTTGTAATTTGTTTAAATAAATCGCCTTCTTCTTCTTCTTCTTCTTCAGGCACCGTATCTGATACCGGATGTTAATGCTCGCGGTTTCGGATGCGCGACTCTCCTAAGGCCGGTTAGTTGAGGAAGTCTGCCGTTGTTTTCCCACGGTTTTGTTGCGTCAGAATTTTCCTTCTCTGTGCCGAGGAGAGTGAGCCGCTGCAGTAAAGTTGAATAAGGTTTCAACGATGTGCACACGCACAGTACCAATCTTTCTGATCTGGTGATAACACGCCCTGTGACTGCAATGCCTTGTTCGTGTAAACTGACGGGGATTACAGGACGCGCTATGTTTCCACCTCGACTGATACTGTAGTCACTGCGTGGGCTAGGATGCTAGTAGGGATATACGAACATCACTAGCTTTCTGGCGTCGAGGGTCTGGTTGACCGAGAGGATAGCGTGCTGGTGTCGTAATCCGGAGGTCCCAAGTTCGAGCCCACGTGGCAACTCGCTACATTTCGACCTACCTAGGCCGGTTTTTCTGCAAGCAGAGAAAAGGGCTAAGAAAGCCTTAACAGTCTCCCCGACGTCCCTGAAGTAATGCTCAAAAGGGCGGATTTCAGGGCTCGGATTGAGAGTAAAATTAGAAAAAAGTTTTCTGGCGTTGTGGGGTTCGACCCGAGTCCCAAGGATTGAAAAGCAGACACGTTATCCTTTGGCCACACAGCTACTTTTAAATAGATCACAATTCGCAAATAAAAGCTAAGTAATCGCACTCTTGTAAAAATTTTTCAAACTAAAAATGATATCTTGATAAAATGAATGTTAGTGCTGTATTTACTGTATTTTGCACAGATGTAGCAACGAAATCGCCGGCCTACTTTGTCTATTTTCAGGGCTCTCTGAAGGTCTTGAGTTGCCAATAATCTAACTTCTGTACGTATCATCTTACCACAGCCTGAATGGTAGTATAGTTTTATGTTGTTGGCCGAATCTATAAAAACTTAATTACATTTTGGAACTGAAGTACGGTAAGCAAGCAGGTTTCAGAAAGAACTATAGCACCATTGATTATATTCAAGTCCTTAGTCAAATTCTAAAGAAAGAAAACGAATTTCCAATTAAATTGGCTATTATGTTTGTAGATTTTAATAAAGCTTTTGATTCACTTTTTCATGACAATATTTAGGAGACATTGGCTATCTAAGGAGTTCCAGAAAATATTATAAAAATTGTAAAAAATCTCTATTCCAACTCCTCGACTCAAACAAAACTAGACAAAAAAGCAGATTGTATCAAAATCAGAAGACGAGTCAAGCAGGGCAGACCCACTCTCACCTAATATTTGTAATACTGTCTTAGAACAAGTCTTCCGCAAACTAAATTGGTGGGGTAGTTAGATAATAATCTATTAAATTCCAAATATCTAAACAATTGAAGATTTGCTGACGATATTGCTATAATTGCAAATAACGCAGCTAGTCTGAAGAAAATGCCGAGGGAGAGTAGAGAAGTAGGTCTGTCAATCAATAAATCCAAAACTAAAATCATAACAAACCTCATAAATCTTGGTGATATAAGAATTGATAATGAAACTATAGAGGTAGTCCCGGAATATAAATATCTCGGGCAAATCTTATCTTGGAATAGTAAAAAACTGAAAAAGAACTCCAAGTCCAAAAAGAAAAATGCATGGAAAGCATTTTGGGCTCAGCGAAAAATCTTCACTGGCAAAATGAGTACAAAAACGAAAACACGAATTTTGAACACTACTGTCATTCCGGTCCACTACGAAAAAACAAATCCAAAAAATGACTGACTGACTCAACACTCTTCATTCGCCTGCGAGTACTACACTCCTTGTATCTGCCTGTATTCCCTTGCGAGCATCGCGTTCCTTGTACCAGCCTGCGAGCACTACGCTCTGCTAGTACACCATCTTGCAGACGAGTGTGCAACCACGGGAGAGCATTTTCATGTCTGCTTCGCGGACTGCGCCGACATGAGAATGTCATTGTCCAGCGAACGTAGCGTCCAAAAAATATGAAGCGCAGTGTGCTCTGCGAAGCGTAGCGGACGACGACATTCTGATGTCGGCGCTGTCCGCGAAGCAGACATGAAAATCTCTCCCGTGGTTGCACACTCGTCAGCAAGATGATGCATTAGCAGGGCGTAGTGCTCGCAGGCTGGTACAAGGAACGTGATGCTCGCAAGGGAATACAGACAGATACAAGGAGTGTGGTCCTCGCAGGCGAATGAAGAGTGTTGAGTCAGTCAGTCAGTCTAGTCAGTCTAGTCAGTATTATTATTTTTAGTTATTATTATTATTTTCGTCACGCTCCAAAGTAATGCTTTTTTCTGTTGTGTGCCAAAGTAAAGACATAAAAATGTCAAAAAATACAAACAACCGGAAACACGATGCTTTGGAGTATACTCCAGGTTCGATCGAAAGACCATATTAATATTGACGCAATCATGAACAGAACAAATGCCAGAGCCGTCTGGATCATTGCCAAAAGGCTAAAGTTTAAATACACCGGTCATATTATGAGAGACTCAAACTATAAATAGAATAAAATTATAACGACGTGGATCCCTCATGAAGGGAGGGGGATGAGGGGAAGACCAGCAACTAGATGGGGGGGGATGAATTGGATATGTATTGGTAAAAACTGGCAAAGAATGGCCAAAGAGCGAACGGACCTTCACTCATCAGTGGGTGACCGAAGGTGGAGTTGGAGGATGAAGATTCATCTACCTATTGTATCGAAGAAAATGTCTATTTGAATAAGTGTTATTTAAGTAGTTTGCAGATACCACATTGGGTCACGGTACTTTTTTTATGCCATCATTCTGGCAGTAGTTTAAAAAGCCGCAACCTGTATACCAGAGGTCGTGTACGTTTAATTTGTACAACCGATTGAAATTCAGATGGAACTGCTGCTGCTTCCTAAGCTTTCTCTTAAGATTATAAATTCAATTCAATCGTCGACTTATCAACTTATTTCCGCTGTACTGTAGAACATCTACGAACAAAATCCACACTCACGAGTGGATATAAGTTACACCAGCCACATTTCTTCATTTCGTTAACTTCAATATTCAGCCCACCAATTTGATTTAAAATTCTACTCGGTATTGAGCTCGGCGCCCTCCAAAATTTTCATACTCGGCGAACTGCGTCTTCTTTCTTTTTCAGTGAACGCGCATTTAAAATTTCAAATCCGATTAGAAACTTCATCATCTCCGGTTCGCGATCTGCTGTAATTTTATATCTTATTGATTTTCCAATCCGCTTTTAAAAATAATTTCGGCATTTCGTGCGTTTTCGCGTTTTAATTTACTCGGCGCTGCCACCATACCCCGGACTTCTTCCCCCCGAACCGATGCATTTCAGAACGTCTTCGTGTCTTATGTCGTGGATCGTATATGCGTTATCCGCTCATCGCATAGTAATAACGGTAGGTCTGTCTATTATGTCGTAATGAACACGCCGCCACTACCGCGGAAATGATTTCCTACGAAACATGTTTTTCATTTGAACTCTGGGTTGTCGTGGCACAGGTAATTTTATCAGCCGATATTATCGCTAGGCCGCGAAATTACTTAATTATCTCATCCTACGGCGGATGAGAAAATGTTGGAAGCTGGCCCGTTCGACAGCTCTGTTACATATTTCTAATTCAAACGTTCGGACTAAGCTACAGTCCGGATGCTGGTTCCACAAAACTGAAGGTACCCTGAATTTCTTAAGCAAATGTTCTATTTAGGGAATTTCATAGATCTTCTGTAAAGTGGATACAACGAATATTTCAAGAAATGTAGACGCCACCAAGAGCTATCGAAATTAGTACTTTCCTCGGTTTTTCCTTAATAAATTCTAAATCGTAATTCGTGCTATAAAAGTCCGAACAGAAAAATTAATCTATAATGAATTAGTTTCTCACAATTTTCTTACATCTACAAACCTGACAAGAGGGACTACATCATAGGTAGAGCTCTGTATACTTCGTGTAAGGACGATCGTCCGTCATTTTGACTACAACCGTGCCCGTGGATGCCGAATCCGACTATGGGGAGCATACCGCGTAATCAAGTCGACATCGACGGGTGCGGTTGGATCCAAAATGGCGTATAAGCGTACTCATGTTTACAGCGCTTTAGCATAGGCGACGTAACGGGGTACTAAAGTATGCTCCTGCATTAAGCCTCGCAGTTAGGAAGGGAAAATTAGAGGTCTGGTTGGCCGAGTCGATAGCACGTCGGTCTCAGAATCCGGAGGTCCCGGGTTCAAGCCCACGTAGCAACTCGCCAGAATTTTCGACCTAGGCTGGTTTTTCGGCCAAAAGGAAAGAGGGCTAAGACAGCCCGAACAGTCTCCCCGACGTCTCTGAAGTAATGCTCGAAAAAGCGGGTTCCAGGACCCGGGTGGAGAGCAAATTAGAAAAGTAGGAAGAGAAAATTAGGCCTGAGGCGAAGCCTAATAATGTAAAATATACTTGGACATCCTAATGGCGAATAAGTTTCCAGATACATGCAGTGGTTTTGAGAGCTGCTCGAATATGCGACCTTGTGAAGCTTTGTAAGAAGAGAAAATGATAATGACTCCAATTATAAAGTCGCACTGGAGTGTGAAAATTGAAATTAATGTGCTTTAAATTTCATTTAAGAATACTAATTATTTGAGTTCTTCTCCAGGAGCTGAAATTTCAAGAAGACATAAATATGTATGGGGCAGTTTCTAGAAAAAGGGGTAATTTTGTTGGTCCGACGAATTTTGAGTTACTGATAGTACGTAATAGAGGAATGAATGCCCTTTCCAAGGAGCTATCGGCGAGATCTGTAGCGTTTTCCTTTGCAAAGATACAAGATGTCAAAGATGAGTGTAACAAGAATGCGCGAAAACACGTTTTTCAGAAAAACGCGTCTAAAGATACATACAACTTTTTCTCCCATTCCTTCAAGCGGCCGTAACTCGCCGCGGAGTCACGTTACCAGCCTTGACGAGGGCTTGTTGGAAAAGGTAAATTTTTGCTCTTCTACGTGGTAACAATTCAGAACATCAGATTTATTTGTGAGCTCCGAAAACCCGCGAAGAAGCGACGCAGGACGCAGACATTCGCATTCTTTTCTCATTCTCTTTCTGTCTCTCCCTCTTCTCTCTCACACCCATAAATTTTGTCTCTTCGTTATTGCAACTTTTTTTTTTTTTCTATAGAAATCGACCAAAATCTCAAGATTGATTTTTTTGACCAAAAAATTTCATTTTTATTTTTTCGCGTTTACTGAGACTTTGATCGATTGACACAGTTACCCCTTTTTATAGAAACTGCCTCATATTATATCAATAGAAAGGCTATAATAGAATTGTGGATGAGGACAGCGAAAATTTGGAAACAATTCTGAGCACATAGAAGGAAAGGCAATCCACCAATGAGGGCAGAAGTAATCATTTTAGATTAGAGTGTGATACCCACTTTTCCTTATAGAGCTCAAACTTGGTCCCTGAAAAAGTCACAAAGCAATAGTTTGAGGATAACCCCTTCACGATGCTACGTAACATAATGAAGCTAAGATAGATTCAAAAAATAACAGGTCATAAGATATAGGTTAGAGGGTCAAAAAAGCTGAAATAAGCGTCACCGTTGCTTAACACATGGTGAGGGGAGAGGACAAATTGGGGAAGGCAGCTGGAAAATGGTCGCCAAGAGAGTGGAAAAGAAGAAAAGGTAGACCATCGACAAGGTGGAGGAACGAGTTGGCCAGTGAATTCGGGATATTACGAGGTAAATAAATGGTGAAGGATGGAGGATGGTAGAAGAGAACGGTGGACACCTATGCCCGAAACCAAGTGCATTCGACGGCATGACCCCCCCCCCCACACACACACAACCAGAATCAGATGTACGTTCAAACAAAGGCTGTGAAATAAATAAAATAATAATAAAATATTATATTGTGGGAGATGATAGTCCACATCAAACATCTTTTCCAGACTTGTTTTTTTACGATTTCAAGACTTCATTAAGACTTATATAGCAGTATGTCAGACTAGATCAGATTTCTACAGCAATGTTTAAAACTCAGTAACTCTACGCCAGACATATTTAAAACTATTCCATACTTTTATTCGGACTCGTTCACGAATATTCCCGGACCTGATTCAAACTCATTAGGATTTTTCCAGACACCAGTTTTGTTTGAGGCTTTAGAAGACTTCCTTCGAACTCACTCAGTAATAAATTTTTAAACCGATTTTCGATCTATTTCTTTAGACTTGTTCGAGACTTGGTGCTCATACAGACGCATTCAATACTCGTTGACACTCTAAGGCTTTTTTCATGTTATTTATGACAAAACTTCATGCGTTTTCCCATAGGGTGGGGAGAGGCGTTTGGTTTTCCGCTCGTTCAATCAAGCTGAAATTTTGCAGAATTGAAAAAAATATTCTATTGCAACCAATATAGGAAAGAGGAAGAGGAGGATCCCGAAATAATTCGAAACAAGAATGTCCACTAAGAGTGAACAAGGGCCACTCTAGTGCGTAGTGGAGTAGCGAAGAGTTATTTCTCTCTGTTTCATTATTTTTAAGAGGTAAATAAATCTGACTTTTGAATTTAATGTTTCCTAAAATACCAATAATTAGATGTGGTCTCATTTTTCGCAAATTAAAGTCGGAGACTTTGCCAACTTTGTCAAATTTTGAAGAGAGTGAATTTTCACTTGCGAAAGAAATAATATTTTGAAGATAGATAACAAGGTTGGAAATCTGGTGGTGGCTGAAAACTGGTACAGGTGGTCGAGTTACTATAATGACCAACATTCTGAAAATCTCATTAATCTAAGTGATTAATCGTTTTTCAGTACCCTAGGGGCAAAATAATAACCCAAAATCGAATTTGTCGCATTATTTTATTATTTTTTTATCGAATGTACCAGTCAGTGTATCTAGTAAAAGTTTTTCATAAAATTTCCCTTGGGACAAAATAATAACCCAAAATCGAATTTGTCACATTATTTTATTATTTTTTTATCGAATGTACCAGTCAGTGTGTCTAGTAAAAGTTTTTCATAAAATTTGATACAGAAAAGTTCTGCAAGTAGTATAAACTCAACTTTGAGTCAAGATTTAATCCTCGAGATATAAAGGATTGACTCATGAAGACTTCTAGTATGTTGATCAATACAGAAACTCAGGTATCTGTTAAAAGGAAGTTGTGATTTTCGCGAAGTGGGAATCCTTTTAGTGCCACCCCTAATTCGATATTTGCAATAGAAAAACCGTCCCCGTTAAGTACCTTATATTTATATTACATTTTAATGGTCACGATTACAAGGTAAAATGTTTAACTCGTAATTTACGTCGACCTAGACCGGTTTCTCAGCAAGAAGAGGGCTAAGACAGCCCTAAGAGCCTTCCCGACGTCTCTGAGGTAGTAACGCTCGAAAGGGGGATTCCAGAGCTCGGGGAAAAAATCCAATGGTTTCACTCATTGGCACGCGGAACGTACAAAATGTCTCCGCACTGTTGTTCAAAAATAAAGAAAGAAGGTTGCAAAATAATTCTAGTTATAAATTTATTGATCGATTTTTGAGGCCACCGAGTCTGAATTTAGAATTAGTTTTTGAATCCAATCCCGTGGGGACCTCTGAGAATAAATAATAGTCAATCTTCTGAGAATCACATACTCGTA
The DNA here is from genome assembly GCA_031841125.1 of Acanthococcus lagerstroemiae. Taxonomy (NCBI): domain Eukaryota; kingdom Metazoa; phylum Arthropoda; class Insecta; order Hemiptera; family Eriococcidae; genus Acanthococcus; species Acanthococcus lagerstroemiae. Next base: position 22,832,932 of record CM063106.1, on the reverse strand, counting down.
TGTAATACTTCACCCTTCAACAGAAATGTAATGAAAATAAGAAACACTTATAATTGAGACAGTTTTTTCTGTAGCAAAATGATAAAAAAGAATTCAATCCATAGCTGCACTGCAATTTCGTTCTCCTCGTAATTTTTTTTTTACATTTCTAAAATGTTACTTCTTTCTCAAACGAAAAATCCTGGCGTCAGAATTTTGACAGAAAGTGTGCTAAGTTTTGGGCTATAATCTGTAGAAAATTAAACTACATTTAAGTACAGGTATTTTGGAAAATATTAGGTAAGAAATTAAGACCTTTTTAGAAATTGTAAAGAAATTTTAATAAATGATAAATTATGAATTTGCACATTCAACTCTTCCCAACGAGCATTTGTGCACCTTTGTACTTAGAATACTTTACGAAGTGTAGCAACAACCGTTTGATTGTATTTCAAAGAAACACCAATTTTATAAAAACATCGAAAACTCGAAAACGAAAAATCTCGGCCATTATGCACGAGATTGTTTAATTGCTTGTTATTTTCATGAAATAACCCTACCCCCTTCAGATATTTCTGGTTCGTTCCTAAGCCATGATTATTTTTCCAAATAATTTTTACCAAATTTAGCTCCTTCTAGAATAAAACTTTAAGATCGACTCCAATTCCCCAAGCGTACTATAGAACAGACGCCAGTGTTTCCGACTAAGTTGGTAAACACTTGGGAGGTCGAGGGTCACAGTTTTTAGCGCAGAATCGTTTTCCTAAATCAGAAAATATCATCGCAAATTGTTGATAAGTAAAAAGGTGTTAGGCTATAATCTGTGAAAATTCAGCTTTTCAAAAATAAATTAAAAATTTCCGAAATTTTAAAAATTTGATTTTTTTTTCAATCTGGTTATACGAGATACAGTGAAAATTGATTCTGTTCTGCGAATGTAAAATATTTAAATCTTGAGAATGAACTAATATTTTTTTACAAAGTAGTTTGGCAGACATACTTTTAGGGTAAACCAAAACGTTTCCAATTTTGGTTAAAATCTGAGAGGTCAATATAGTAACTGACGTTCGAACTGACATAGAATTATCCATGTTGGTTTTCCACATTGAAAATTACGATTTCAGTAGTTAATTCTCCAAAGCGTATTGAGTGAGAAGTGAGAAATGTACCTACATTTACAGGGGCGTTTCGAAAGAAGGGATGACAGAGTCCCCCCACACAACCGCACCACAAGACTTAAAAGTTGACTTCGGCTGAGCTATCAATGGGAATGTACTGGAAAATTTGAGAATTTTGAAACATTTTTGCCTATTTTCGACTGAAATCAGTAAAGGAACTTGAAAAATTTTTGCTTCCTATGCTCACAAAATTGGGGCCTTCCTAACTGGGAAGTCATAGGTCCCCCCTCACCATTTCTTTTCAGTGCGCTCTCGTACACTTTAGAAAGTGGATATCTATAAGAATAAATAGATTGCTGTACCGAGTGCCAAATCCCAGTTACAAAACCATATGGAACTAAGAACTGCGAAATGATTATCTGATTAATAGATTTATGAATTATCGTGTTATGTAATAATGAACGCAGTCCAACTTATAAATGAATAATGTAATCGGGTAGTAATGCGAATTCATAAGTTGCAGCGCCACGAGCCCGGCCTTAAACTATCGTTAGGTAAACTTCCGACTTTTAACACTGTTCATCCGAAACTGGAAGGGAAATTTAGCCAAACAATGCCTGGAGAACCCGGTCACGGACAGCCATCGAACATGGCTGAAATGAAAGAGCACTTCAACTGTATATTTCTAACGACCGAAGCGCAATTGGAAATATGTTATTGTACAATCTGGGATTCACGAGACCAGCGAATACCAATTTTGGGTAATTGGAAATGCGCTCTACTATTAAGACTACAATAATTACGAATTTGCATGGTGAACCATCGTCATTTCTGCCTCATTAAACCCATTAATGTAATAACGCACCCGCGTTTCGTTGAAAGAGCCACTCCATCTGTCCACCCGCATTTCTCACCATTTAAATGTTCCTTCATTAATTAGGAAGTTTACATCAAATTGAATACTTTCAACGCGAAACGCATTTTTACATTGCCAGTTTCATTTTTGGCAATTTAAGTAACACGAAATAAGAAGCCCAGTGATTGGTCTCATATAATGACTGTGTACATCGGGACAGCAGTTGTTCAAAAAAGTCTGAAAATGACAGTGGAACCGATGTAGGATGAAGATTACCCACCTCCCAAAATGTTTGAATAAATAAGTGTACTGAAAATTCGCAAACCACGAATGCAGCAACATTTCCAGGCCATTTAAATTTAATACCCCCCCCCCCTTCATGTCTAGCTACACTCCGGCGAGAGGACAAACCGAAGAAGCAATGATTGGCAAACTCACGCGGAAATTAGTTATTTAAATATAACTAGGGAGCTTCGCCCTTTGGCCCTTTCGCGGCTCAATCTTGACAAACCAACAGTCGGCCCCCTACTTGGCGCTACACGTCACCAAACTACTGAACCAAATATTTATATTTGCATTCCAATAATGTCCTTGCTAGCAAAATTACGAATACAAAACTAATGATAATGACATAACTAAACCCAGGGGAGTAGACGATAATGACATCTTGAAAAGAGGAGGTCAACACTGATGATCATTAGGGTCGTCACTTCCAGATAAACGTGGTTTGGAAACTGTGGAAGGACAGAGAATTACAGTTTCGGATTCCAAGGTAACGTACAGAAGCGGGTTGGAGGTACTTTTATGACGTCAACATGGAATGCTCTAGTCTCGGATTCCTATTCAAGTGATTTTCCCCTCCTGTATTTATCGAGTAGGCAATCAGTCTGTCGGAAGCGTTTTAAGTCAAATATATCTGTCTCCATGTAGAGATCAACTATTTGTCTAATCAACAAGCGGAAAGAAGGTAATAGCAATTAGGAATAATCATATCGGATGCATCCTGAGTCTCAAGTCTATCTTATGTCTGTCTCTTGTCTTTATGTCTTATCAGTAAGGAAGCATCAGTAATATTTTTTGTACAAATATGTCCTTAATCCTGCGTCTATCTGACGCGTGTCTCTATATATCTTTATGTTTTATGTCAGTAATATACAGATAAGTCTCATGTCCGTCTTTATATCTTTATCATTAGGAAAGGAGAATTTCAGGCTGTCCTAAGGTTTTATCGGTAGGAAATGCGGTGACCCTCTCCCTGCGAATGCAAATATTTCTATAAATTGTCCTGCCTGACTATTTTCTGTGGAACATGATGCAAACGTCTCAACAACGTATTTGTCTCTTGCATTTCTCTACTTGCATCCCGTGCGTGACATTCTCAATTCCACATTCTTCTTCTTACTCATTGTCCTGTTTTTCTTATCTCGATCATCTGGCAGGACCATCAGTACAGTACGGACACAGTTTACGTTTTGTAGCTCCAGACATCATTACAGTGTAGTTTTAGTTTAGCACAGTCGTAGTTCAGGTACAGCTCTGTCCACTGCTGCCAACTTCAAGATAAATCCTGAGTCATTTTGAGGTTTTTCTCAAGATCTAGACAGGAAATCTCAAGATTTTCAAGAAAATCTGAAGAGTTTTCAAGTATTTACATAACACTGAGTGAATATGCGTTGCTTCTTCAAATTTTTCACTTCCGAAATTTGAAAATAAAGAATTTATCGCTTTATGTGAGTAATAAGCATCCAGAGTTTACACAGCAGTGGAATTGTAAAATATATCTGTGACGTATCACAAGTAAAGGGCCTTTAGTGGCATCGAAATGTTCTAAAAAAAGGACCCGCAGTGGTATCAAAATTTTTGATGCCTCTAAGGGCCCTTTTCTTGGGACAAGTCATATCTCTACGATTTTTGCAATAGTGTAAGGCTGCCGGCTGGCTTTTCGCTTTCCAAGTTCCCACCTATCTATCCTGCTGGAGTGCTGTCTAGCTGTACCCTGTAAAAAGTATCAATCATTATCTATCATTTCAGTTTCAAATTTTCATTATCCATGGGCAAAGGACAAATTGGTCGGTTACCAGTAGGCGGTAATTTCGTGAATCATGTCGTGATGATGAGGCAGTAAACATTTTATTATCGAGCTACATAGAAAAGGCAAAACATTTTGTCTCAAGATTTTTTACGAAGAATCCTGGGATTTTTCAACAGGCTTGGTTGGCATCACTGGCTCTATCACAATTTATATCTACGTTTTAGCACTCGCATTAGGAGTTACTTTTGCTGTTCAGTTTTTCAATACACCGCTTTTTCTACAAACTATCGTTTCTTTAATTTCGAATGCCCTCACTATGGTCTAGACCTAACACTTTTATTTTCTCTCGTACAATATCCGAACACTCTGCAGGAAGGATCATTAATATTTATATTGGGTATCTTACATCTTTCTCTATGTCTTTGTGTCTTATCAACAAAATACAGATAAATTTCATATCTATCTTATTTGAGATTCGAAGGTTATGAAAGAGGCACAGCAGAGCAGGGGTCATGAGCATCGTCTCTCAGAAAATAAATTATGCCTCTTTAGAATGAATCAACGGATCTCCCCCTCCTCTGTGTCCACACAAACCTACAAATCGATGGACTACTTCCCCTCTAAATTTCTTGAATTAACAACAATTTAACGAAAAATCAAGATTTTGAGTTAGCTGAGAAGATGGCGACAGTCATTTCTAAAAAGTAAAACTATACCACTTTTCCTCGGAGTGACGTTGAAAATGGAGAATAATTCGGCGAAATAAAGACCTGTACTGAGATGGAAACATTTGAGAAGAGAAAATTTCATTTTTTTCTTTGTTTCTTTGTCTTCAGGGAAAGTCCTCTCCTCCTCTACATTTCTTTAAAATTGAAAATGTTCTATCACACCCGTTATAGCCATAAGAGCTAGGCGAAGGAAAAATTAAAGACAGAGGGACCAAAAGAAATGAAAAATAGATCAACCAGCAAGGAACAGGATACAAAAAGCTGAAGGAAAATAGTGAAAACAGAACTAAACTTTGGATTCGGAATTCAGAAAGCCGAATACATTTTATATCTTGCTCTTTATGAAGACAAGGAAGGAGGGCGGCCATTTTCTTTCCAAATTGTTCCGTGAAACGAGAACTGGTCACGCGGTTAGATCACTATAAACCAAAGTGGGGAACCCGTGGATGCCGAATCCAACTATGCGGAGCGTACCGCGTAGTCAATTCGGCATCGACGGGCCTGGTTGGATAAAATATGGTGTATTTCTCCACTCGTGTAAATGGCGCCTTAACGCGGTGTTTACCGCTCAGCTGATCTTTTGACAGACTGAACTGGGAAGAAAATGGCTGCTGTCTAAACCAGTATGAAGTATATAGAGCCTTAGTGAAAGAAATGGTAGCCGGTCTGTCACAGCAATTTTTTAGGGTTTTCAGGTAGAAAACTCGTCTTGCGTTTTGTTTTTTTTTTTTCTCTCACTGAGGAGACGAACGCGATATTATTTTTTTAATTTATACAGAGAGATTAGCTGAATCTATGAACAGGGAAGCTCCAAAAGGGTCATGAACAGGAACAATATACTGATGGAAAAAAACCTGAGGATACAGCCCTTCTCTTCAATCGAGCGGGCCGAGTGTCTTTGAATAGAAAAATTGAAAACAATGATTTTCAATCGACAACATTGATACTTTAGGATTGAATAAATAAAAATTTCTTTCCCTTTCTCTCCCTGAAGAACTTGGGTACCACCTCTAAATTTAATTCTAAATCATCAAGTCAACGAATATTAAGTTCAGTTACGGATCAAATGAGTTGAGATAGAGACCAGAGATCTAAATAGTAGAGGTTAGAGATAGGGCGACTTTCCGGACCATTTGCTTACTCGGTATTTCTAGCAAATAAACAGTCGTTGAGCAAAATAGTGCCGGTGAATGTTGTAACAAGTGAGCGAATTTCTACTTTGACCTCACTTTTGTTCCATGATTTGGGATGCCAGTCGAAAATTTGACTCCGCCGGAAAAAATTACCAAAATAGTATAATGAACTGCGTATCTGTGGGCCAAGGTTCAATAAATGAATTGAGAATAGGAAAGGTGTAATATTAGAGGATGGATATGTACGAATTTCCTATTCAAGTGAAATGAAGGATGCAACGTAGAAGATTACATTTTTGGAGATGATCTATGAACATCTCTGTGAAGATTGGTAGATATTATAGTGATCCTTTCTTAAGAAAAATATTACGAGTAAGTCTTGCTTGACCTTTTTTCGATACACTCGATATCGTGACTTAGGTACAAGTAGAAACTTAGTTTTAGGTGACTATTTTACCGCGAGAGGACAGCACAACTCAGATTGGCATAAGCTTTCCGTTCGTTAATTAGTATGGCGACCTGACTATCTGTATCAATTTCTAGCTTCTAAAACAAATACTTCCCAATTTAATGCAAATTTAGAAGATGCAATTTTTTCTTAAATAATAAAATTTCAGCGCCCAAGTCGATATACAGTCGACAGGCCTATAGCGCCCGTACAGGCGCAACAGGCTTCGCCCAACCTAGCTCAGCTCTACGCCTTACCTATTTTTCCCCCTTTTTTACAATACGCATTGAGCTACTATTTATATAAAGCATAAGTATTTTTATGAACTTATAGATACAAAATTCTTCAGCCCGACCTAAAATTCGAGCAGCTCTACCTAACGGATATGGTGCGATACGGTCGTGATAGTAGAAGGAAAACTCAGTCGAATCCAGTATTAGTAACGTTTTTAAAAACAAATTCCAAATTTCTAAATTTTTAATCGTTCGAAACAAATTTTCAAGAAGCTTTCAATTTTAAAAATTGGTTTTCAACACCAAAAATCTTACAATGAGTGCTCTTGCTCTCCTGCTTTTAATTTAGTACGCAGTGGAAATGGGATTCTGATTTGTGAAAGTGTCATTTTCGAAAGAAATCATAATCCCGAAAGCAAATTTTGCAAAATTTCACACCCGTACTTTTAAGATGGGCCAGAACCCTTGGTTTGGATTTGGTAAAAATCAGAGAAGTAAATGCAGGGCTATTGCCATGATAGGGACATACGGCTGCCACTAATAATTAATAATATTGAAAAGTTAGTAAATGGTAAATTTGCCTTTTCAAGTTTTCTTTTTGAAGATTCTTATATTTAGTTTTCAGCTTGGAAATGGTCTCCAATAATTTTAAATTTTAAAAGTGTTTGTAAATTTAACAGCTGCAGTTGACACAGTAGAAAATGCTTCAAGCCTTTTTTCTTCTACTCATAGCCTTCTTGAAGGAGGTCTAGTTAGCCGAGTGGATAGCGCGTCCGTCTCGGATTCCGGAGGTCCCGGGTTCGAGCCCACGTAGCAGCTTACCAGATTTCGACCTAGGCCGGTTATTTGGCCAGAATGGAAGAGGGCTAAGATAGCACTAACAGCCTCCTCGATGTCTCTGAAGTAATGCTCAAAAAGGCGTATTCCTGGGCTCGGGTTGAGGGCAAATTAGAAAAAGAATAGCGTTCCTGAAATTTTAGTTTTCAGCTGAAAAACCCTTTCAGTAATTAGAAATTGTAAGAGTTAGTTAAGAAAGCAGCTGCAGTTAACTAAATTAAAACGGTTGCAAATGCTGTCATTTTTTTCCTAGTTTTGTTGGTTTTTTGATAAGTTATCTTGAAATTTTAGTTTTTAATAGGAAGAATTCAAACTTAAGCCTTTTTCTCTTCAAAAAAAAAAAAAAAAAAAAAAAAAAAAATCGCCTTGATACGGCTCTGGGTTGATAGCGGACAGAGTAATTTTCCATTCAAATTGGCACGGAGTGTCTTATACGGAATTCGGCCGATGTGAAGTTTAGGTCCGAGCTTCCCCTACACTAGCTTTGGATCGCGAGTTGAGAAAGAAAGAAAAAAAAGAAAAAAAGAAAGAAAGAAAGAAAGAGAGAAAGAAAGAGAGAGAGAGAGAGATTGCAACTAAAGCATGTGAAGAAAGCTGATTTTTTCAGAAAATCCATATTTTTATCGATTAATTAATTATTATTTAATGATCGATTATTGTCAATAAATCAGTTGTTGTTTTTTTTAATCAACTGGTAATATTTTATTCTTTGCTTGTTTTTGATTGAGAGATTAGTCTGACTTGCTCAGGGCCGGATTTAACACATAATCGCGCCTCTAGGCAGAATAAAAATTAGCGCCCCCTTAAATATTTGTTCACATTGTATAAGAGTTAGCACCAAAATCTAACGCCCCCCCATAATCTAGCACCCTAGGCACGTGCCTATGTTGTCTACATGTAAATACGGCCCTACTTGCCCTAGCTGACAAGGCTTACCTGATGGGCGAGGTGAGTTTGGCTTATGTTGTCAGTTGATTGTTTTTGATCTTCTCTCCATCCTACCCTTGCAAATAGGTACAGGGTGTACTAGTGAGATAATAACTGTGAAAAATGTCAGACTTTCAAAAATTCAACTTTTCGGCTCGATGTGGTAGATAATTGGAACGTAGGCATCATCGTTATGGCAGAACTAATCTAAAGCCGATGTAAATAGGGAAAGGTGGGTGCACACTGTACAGTCTGATGGAATTCTTCCAGATAAACGTGTACTTACACTAGAGTGGTCTAAAATTTGGCAATTTCTGAAGTACTTGGTTCCAGTCGCTAAAGTTCTTCGTTTCAAATCAGGAAGAAAACAGGGCTATACTTCATTTCACGAAAGAAACGCCCGAGTTATCAGTGTTCAGTGACGGATGAACGGGCATCGTCGTTCACTAAACAAACGCGTCGATCTGTGCATTCTTTACTTCGTGAACAAAATTAAATAGAGTTCAATATTCTACGTATCAGCCGAAGTTTTCAGTTTCTTTTTGAACTTTTCAGTACTCGAACAAGGATTTTTGAGAAAAAAGAGGTCCTGCGGCAAACGAACGACGAGCACTCTTGTGAATCTTGTTTACATTTTCAGGGTGTTTGCCGCGTGCAGCGTTGCAAGCACCCTATTGCAATCGAATTTTCATCATTAAATATACGACTGAATTGTTTACAGATCATAGTTCAGTTTTAGTTCAGTTTCGTTCTCCGTGACCTGCTGCCATCTATCGATAAGTCGGTTTACTATTATGAATGTATCCTCTCTGTTACGATTTACAAATGCAATACGGAAATATGAAAATAAAAGATTCTCGCGTTCGTGCTTCGTATCGTATATTTTTTATCGCATAGACGTTGGTACTTGGTACTGTGTCTGAATATTAGCTTCAAAGCTTTAACATTTCAGAATTTGTTTTGTTTTATCAATACCAGTGTAGGAAGTTAGCGCAACAACACCAGGGATGCGGAGAAGCCGGAAGTTTTTGCAGTTTTAGGATAATTTTGAGAAGCCAGAAGTTGGAAGCTGAAAGTTTTTCAGCTTCAGCGAACACCCTCTTACTACCACGTTATCTGCGAGGTAGCTTGTTCACTGATAACTCGGGCGTTTCTTTCGTGAAATGGAGTATAAACAAAAAACTACATGAAAAAATGGTATCGAAAACGCTTTGAACATTAGATTATTACATAGAGTGGCTGATGGCAAAAGCTGGAATGGGCAGGGCTGAGGGAGGCTTATACCCAGTTTTTATGGACCAAATATAAGAATTAAAAGTACAAGTAGAGTGGTTGTGGTATAGACGCCTACCCTTTTCGTTTTTTGAGCTTAACTCGGGTAATTTTAATCGAAATTAGTTCGCGTTGGCACGAATCGACGAGGAACTTATTCCTCTATTCAATACAAAAAGGGCAATTTTTATAAATGAACGGTTGATTTACAATGTGAAAAAACCTGAGGTTACTTTTTTTGGGCACTATCCCACATAGGTGGTATAGATGCCACTACCTAAAATACCCCAAGAAAGACCACAGGAATGTTGGAATTAATGAAAATCTTTGTATTCTCACATAGTACACATATTTAAAAGCAAATTTACTGTCAGTTTTGGCAAAATTTACCAATTTTTACGAATATACGATAAAATAACTAAAATAAACTGAAATGAATTAAAAATTTAAGTTATTTTCGGAGAAATTTACGATTTTTAAACATTGAACTTTGGAGGACTTTCAATTTGATTTCCAAACGTAAACTCGAGGCATGCTATACCAAAAGAATGGAAAAAATACCATAAATAATCGTAATAAAATGTTTCACAATGTAGCATCTATCCCGAGCAAGAAGTGTGGCAACTATCCCAAAAGTTGGGGGATAGATGCCACCTTTTCTTATAACATCAGAATCGAACCTACTGCGGTAAATTTAGTAAAATATATTAGTTTAGGGTCTGTACTTTTGTATTTGGTACTTAGTCACCTTTTGAAATCACTTTTTATCTTCCAAAAATTGCGTCGAAAAATCTCTTGTAAAAGAATCCGGTACTTTTTTGAACAAATTTTTTTTCAAATGATTATAATATCACGTTATCATCAACTGTCACAGATGAAAACTTTATCGCAGACATTAGTCACCTTTAGGTATAAACTGTACTACTTAGTTTTCAAAAAGATCCCATAGGGTGCGCTGGGGCAGAAGCGGGGCATCTATCTCTCATAGGCATCTATACCACAACCACCCTATACATATTGTGTAAAGTGTGAATATCGAATTACATTAATAAAGCTTTTTGATTGATTTATTTTTATTAATTATTAGTTTTTGTTTTTGATGAACTGATTTTCTTCACGAACCGATTGGTACTGACTATAATTGCTTGTATTTTATTAATCAAATATTATCAACAAATCGATGAGTTTTGATTATTTGTGATTAATTTACCATTTAATTATTTGATTATCTTTATTAATCGATTACTTTGGATTATTTGCTTCAGTGTGACCATCAGTTGCTTTCCATTCAATGAGAATGACTAATGATAATGAAATTTACCTCCAATTGTTCATTCATATCTTTCGTCCCTCTCCCCTAGTTCCCCTTATGAACAAGTAGCAATTACGAGTAGAAGAATAGTTCACTCAAGAGATAACTTGCTGCAGCGCAAAGGAAGGACGTACAACCACACGATCTTTAGGCCCGTTTTGCTGGATCTTTCTTCTGCCACACATTGCTCCCCTGTACCTCTCCTCTGTTGCTTCATACATGAAAAATGAAATAATGACACATCCAGAAACTTCATCCCCGCTCCATTTTCACATTTAGGTCAGGGATAAAAGCTGATTTTTGAAGGGAAAAAAATCAACTAAAAAGGTGACTTAGGTGACATAATAACTCGTACATACGAAATTACGAGATTTTTTCAGAGCCGCATATTTCATCGTGCATAAGAACAGAAAAAGTAATTTTTGTCGCCCATGCAGACCTAGATTTTTAATTATTTCATGTTTCTCGAGTATGAAGGATAATTATTCTCTACGTTTTAGGTTGTACTTCAACACTGATTACGTCTTACGGTACGAATGTTTCATTTAAAATTGTGGTTACCGGAGACGTGCATTCTGTGTGTGTTTTTGAAAAGAAGAATACGAGCACGCTATATATTATCCGCTGACCGAGATATTTAGAGGCATGTGTTAGTAAATCCACTTATCTACCTTTAACTTGGATTTCATTATGAAGACTCCGAGCATACATGTATAATATTTAATTAATAAAATTACAAATAAGTTATTATCTTGATTCTTAAACCGGAATATATGTCATCAAAAACGTGCCGTTCGTTTTCGCGCCGATATTTACAGTCTGAATTTATTCCTTTATTTATTTAGTGTTTTGTTTGTTTTTTCTTTTTTCTTTCTTTCTTAACTTCCGCTAACGAATGAACAAAAAGTGCTGTTTGTTGATGAAAGTTGTTAGAGCATATGATTGCAGGAAACAATTTTGTACGGTTTCTGTCTGAGAAATTTTCTTTCAACATTTCTTCTCCACATGAAAGTGGAAGATATACACGAGTCAAGCTGACGTTGTGGTCACCCTTACCAAAAAGATAAAGTGAACTAAGTTAACTGAATATTTTTCCAAAATAAGTTCTGCTTTTTCATTCAACTGTTGTAAACCTCGAAAGAAATTCAGAAGTTGTACAAAGCTGATATTTGCTTTAAAAAAGTCGTATGTATGGTGAGAATTATAGCATGTGTTACTCTTTATTGGCGTATTTCGTGTGCCAGCATTATCATTTACGATGGTCTAGTGGTGTACTTTGTCCAATTTTGTTCAAATTAAAATCGATAAAATCGTCGACTAAACTGAGATGAATAGGATATAAGTGTATTTTACAATTATCGAAATTGATACTTGTTGACAGGGCCTTAACGACTGGGGGGAAGCTTATTTCACACTTCAGTGTTGTTGAAAAAATCAGCATCCTGTAAGTTCTAGTAGTCCTTTAACATAACTGGAAAAATGAGGATATATTTTTTTTTCATTTTCATTTGAAGTCTAGTGTATTGAAAATCAGTATTCCCACTGCCTACCTCCCCCCCCCCCACAATTACTAGTTATAACTCTGATCGTTGGAGAACGAATCATTTTCTATTGAAAGGAGAACTTTGCTAAAGCAAGAAAAAAAAGGAAGGAACCAAATACGTCCGTATTAATTCTAGACTTTCTGAAATAATATACATTTTATTTGACCTATACTCTGAAAATAAGTCACCAGTTCTCAAATTCGTATTGAATTTTTGCAATGTTTTCCTTTGAAACCAGATCACGGAAAGCCTTATAGTAATTAATTATTTGAACACACATCTCTCGATTTTGTTGAAAATATGCTAGGATGAAATAAAAAGAAAAATCCTAAATTTGATGCCGACCTTGACTAGAAAATTGCATTTTATTAGCAGAATGAAGAAGTCAAAATTTAATTAGGAAATATTACTTTTAAGTTCCGCCCTATAAACTGAAAGTCTGAGAAGGCCTAAGATTTGAGTGCTATACTAATTAAGACTCTTCCATCTATTTTCAAGTCTGACTGGGACATTTCAAGACTTCTCCCTGTCACTTCTCAAGACCTTCTTCAGACCTCTCTAAGACATTTATGATTCATGTGGATCCAGTTAATCCAAGAGTCACCCATTGGCAGATATTAAGGTGAACTATAAACAGACAGATAGTTTGGTGATAACGACGATTGTGTTAACGTTCTATTATTAGTATTTTACTCGTTTATTTTTGGGAGACTGTCAGTCTACTTTGAATATTTGCAACGCTCTCTGGAGGTCTTGAATTTGCCAATTCTAGGCTTGATTGAGACTTAGACTCATTTAGGTCTGTTCAAGACTTTTTGAAACTCTTGACGATTCACTTAACTCGCTAATTCTTTTGAGGTTTGTTCAATTTTTTTTTTTTTTTGTGAGTCTTAAAGAATTTGAAAGTAATTTGTAAAAGTCTCAGTTAAAACCTGAAATAGTCTTAAGCAAGCCCGGGAGAAAGGAGCCTGAGGCTTCAAGTGTTATACGAAATCCTGAGCACGCTTTAAAAAGTCCGAAAACGTTTTAGTCAAGCACAGAGCCCTAGAGAACACTTAAGTTATAAATACACAGTTTTGCACAAGTCTAAAAGAGATCTGAAGAACTGTAGAATGCACAGAAGAATCTTGAAGAATTCTAAAACATGTTATTAACAAAAGAGTTTCAAAAAGTAGAGGCGCCTGGAATCCGCTTTTTCAAGCATTACTCCAGAGATGTCGGGGAGGCTGTTAAGGCTGTCTTAGCCCCCTTCCCTTCTGGCCGAAAAACCGGCCTAGGTCGAAAATACTGGCGAGTTGCTACGTGGGCTCGAACCCGGGACCTCCGGATTCGGAGACCAACGCACTATCCACTCGGTCAACCAGACCTCTTAGTTTCAAAAAGTAGGTAGGAATCTTAAATAATTTTGAATAAGTCTTATGAAATTAAAAGTAATCTCAGGTGCATCTAGGTGAGTCTTGAAAGGTCTCAAATAAGGAGATTCACTTAATTCGCTGATTCTGTTGAGGATTATTCAAATTTTTCTTGGCGAGTCCTAAAGATTTTAAAAGCGGCTTGAAAAAGTCTCAGAAAGGCCCAGTTAAATCTGAAATAGAGTTAGCGAACTTGGAAGAGTATTTCAGTCCTGAATATAGCGTTCAGTAAGTCTATGAGAGACTTGAGGCTCCGAATGTCATACGGAATTATAGGCACTCTTTAAAAATTCTGAAAAAGTCTTAGTTAAGCATGGAATGGTCTCAAACGAGCCCTAGAGAATCTTAAGTTATAAATATCAGTTTTAAACAAGTCTAAAAGAAATTTGAAGTGTCTTATGTATGTGCAAAAGAGTCTGGAAAAATTCAGAAATATAGTTAACAATAGTTTCCAAGAAGTATTAAGGAATTTTAAATATTTTTGAATAAACCTTGTGAAATTAAAAAGGAGTCCTAAGTCCATCTAGATGGATCTGGAAAAGTCTCGCATAAGGCTGGAAGAAACATAAGCTAGTGATGGACGTACGGATGAAGGAGGGTTGACTGCCTCCTCCCACTCAAGAATCCTAAAAGAAACATAAACAGGTCTTCAATTTTCGTGGGTCTAGGGGGGAGGGGTGGTTCAGAACTTTTTGTACCATTTTTCAATGAATGTTTCTTCAAAAATTTGGAAATTTCTCCCTCAAATATATGTTTTATTTCTTACCTTATTCTATTACCTACAATAATACTGCTTTAAGAATTTCGCTCCAAAGCCCTCTAACAAGAAGTCTTGATATTTCTCCACCCCCTACCGAAATCCTTAACAGATCAGTGCTTGAAATAGCATTGAAAATGTCTCAGCCGGTCTGAAAGGATTCTGGAAGAATTCTGAAAAGCCTGAAACAATTTTAAGCAATCTCGAAAAAGTCTTCTGAAGTCTTAGTCAAGTCTGGAAGGGTATTATATCTTGCAGTGGTTCACGGAGTCTTAAATATGTCTGGGAGAATTTTAAAGAATCCAAAACATGTTCACAAGAGTCTTGATGAGTGTCACATAAATCTCTAAGATCCCGGAAGATTTTTAATCAGCCTTGAGAGAGCCTTAAGCATTTGTGAAACTCCCGAACTTTCAGCTCGATGGGCGCAACTTGAATATTAGTATTTTTCAATGAATAATGCATAATATATTACACTAAAATTCTAAATTTTCCGGTAGCTGTCTCATCAGAATTTAAAGATTTTTTTTTTTCATTCCATCCTTCAATGTGTATGCTTAGCCATAGGGCTTAGCAGAATTTTTAAAGAGAGTTGATTAAATTATAAATCCAAAGGAGTCATTTGCTCGTTTCCCTGCTGACGCATAGTCTTTCATAGTACATTTTCCTTTTTTTTCAAGTCCGGATAGACCGAGTCGAGATGTATGAGAAGAACGAGGGTAGTCTTTTTTTTTTTATTTATTTATTTTTTTTTTTTCGAGAACTGGTTCAATACGGGGAAAGAAAATGACATTTCTGCCAGGCAGAATTCACAAAGGGAAATGAGATCAGCAGTGAAGAGCCAGTAAGCGCTGTAGAATCTTAAATAATGAGTACATGTGCATCCCGCATTCCCCTTAGTTATTTCTCCAAACTTTGAACATTTTTACAAATTTACGTCATTTTTTATAAAATTTGAAAAATTAAGATAATCTTTTCCAGTTATTTCTCGGAAATTCCAATGTTTTGGAAAATTTACGTCATTTTTGATGAAATTAGAAACACTACAATTCTTTTTTCTTCATAGTTATTTCTCAAAAATTCTAATCTTTTTGCAAATTTACGTAATTTTTGAGAAAAATTAAGAAAATTAAGATCCTTTGTTTTTTCGTAGTCTCCGTCAGTGCTATGGTCTCTCCAGAATACAAAAGAAGTACAACTTGTTCACCCCAATGAGCAGCCCTGTATTGTCATAGAAGTACGTAAATTAATATCTAAGTACAATTTGATGTGTGTTCGAAATGTGCACATTCCCTTTGATGTTTTAGTCTGTATTCGTCGGTAAAATACAAATTTCATTTCGAATAAACGCTATCCCTATGAGAGAAACATTTCCGGAAGAGCGAGCTTAAGACCGCACAAATCATTCTGTGAAAACTCCCATACAGAGAGAAATTCTAAAGAAGAGATCACTATCACTATACTCTCATACCTAAAAGGACGACACATAATTGTACGACGTTATCAAGCTTTCACGATATAAACCCCGTGGATACCTCCGAAATGTCCTTCGAAGTGGAAGGTACATTTTTGTAATTTGATAACTAGCGACTACCTCCTATGACTGCTTTAGAACGCAACCTTTTCGAAAAAGTATCTCTTTGTTCGTTACTCGAGATCCACGAACTGTATTGTAACTCAATTTTCGACTTAAATGAAAATCTATGCCTGTGGAGGGTACTTGTAGGAGCGATGTAGAATTTGACGGCTTTCGTGAAAACACTGCTGCAGCAGATCACGAGTTTGAGATGACAACCCAGTCAAAATGAAATTCCTCGATCCAATTCAACGATTGGCAACCTTTTCCAAAAAGTTTATCTTTATTCGTTACTCGAAGTCCACGAATTGTATTGTAACTCACAACTCAGTTTCCGACTTGACTGAAAATCTAGATACCCATGGTGGGCGCGGATGTAATGTGGTAACCTGACGGTTGTCACAAAAGCACTGCTGCTGCAGATCACGACTTTGAGATCACAACTTCGATACCCGGTCGAAATGAGATTCCTCGTTCTAATTCAACGATTGCCAATCGAGGCTGACGTAATCGTATTTTCATACTCGCGGAAAAGTGTAGGAAAAATCATCGTTAGTTAACCCAAGCTTCTCTTGGCGAGGAAGAAAATAAGCTAAAAATTGGAAAATTAAGTTTAAGAAATACACCAGTCAAACTTACTGCAGCATACGAGCACGGCGAGCGCCACGGAAATGGAAAACGAAAAATACATTTTATTGATCATACCGCACTGCACTTATCATCGCACTTCCAGCGACAGCGTATATTTTACCGCAATAAGTCAAATATCGAAACGGTTTTGTCCATCACCTGCGAAAGCAGCCAGAGATGGCGCGAAAGAGAGAAAGAGAGAGAAACAACCGCGTCCCCACTCTCACCCGGCGTGTGGAAGTAGCTGGATAAACGATCTCTACATTCCAGCATCACCTGGAAAGATAAGTTTCGCGTCCAGACTGGACCAATTTATTCTACTTGGCCTAGTCATCAATTCCAGTGTAACTTGTTTTCCTTCCATGGTATGTGCACGCAGATTATTATACACTTCTTTTCATTTTATTTCATTTTATTTTTTTTTATTTTTACATATTTCATTTAAAAGCGCCCGGCGTGACCAACTTCTCAGGTGTTGTAATTTTGGCGGCGTCATTCTCAGCCATATTCGAGCGGATTCGTTTTTGAAACGGGAGACAACTGTTTTTGGCCTCCTTATCCAAAGCCCCACTCTGTGTGTGCTACCTTGGCTTGGTAAGAGGACTAAAAGAAAAAGTAAAGACACACAGGAGAAGGACCACGTCTACAGATGAGCCCTCTGATGAAAGCAAGGAGGAACTACATCAGTATTCTTCCCTAAAGATACGCCTCCACTGCCACGGGAAGAGTGGCAGAAGCGACCGTTTTCCCCCACAATTGGACGCTGTTCAGCAAAAGGGAACCAACTAGTAAAATCCGCTTTTTGAGAACACGTGATTCGAAGTTCAGGAGCCATATAGAAACTATATGGCATTGCGTTTACTGATAAGCTTTTTTCAACGTGGGTACACATTTCTGAATCGGAAGCCCAATTTTGAAAAATTCTACGTTTTACGCTCTTTCCAACGATACTAACTCATTTTGTTTACAAATGTTAGTTGGTTCCCTTTTGTTCAACAGCGTCCAATTACGATGGCAAGCAGTGTATTGCAGCCAGCCGAAAGCCAGCTTTATTTGAACCCTCATAAGCCAAAAGCTGAAAGAAGTTCAATTTTTTTGGCTTTTTAGAAACTCGTGAATTCTTAGAACATGACTAAAAATTCAAGAAAAAAAAAAAAAAAAAGTGTCCCGTAAAAGCCAAAATGTTTTCATGGAATCACTTGCACTTCATGAGATCACGAGTTTCTACTGCACCCAGCAGATGGGACGTCCATATTAATGCCAGCTAGTGCTGCAAATGCAGAAGGCAATTAGCCTATATTACCGTTTCGCGGGTACTCTAACCAAACCCCGTCCTGTTATCTCGTTAGAGGACGTCTGGTTGGCCGAGTGGATAGCGCGTTGGTCTCAGAATCCGGAGGTCCTGGGTTCGAGCACACATAGCAACTTGCCGGATTTCGACCTCGGTCTGAAGGGAAGAGGGCTAAGACAGTCCTAACAGCCTTCCCGACGTCTCTGAAGTAATGCTCGAAAGGGCGGATTCCAGGGCTCAGGTTGAGAGCAAATTAGAAAAAGAGAATTACTGATAATTCAGTCGCATTCAACTAATGGTATATTTCGCAGTTTCGTTTTGTTCTTGAAATTAAATTTTCATTTTTCATAAAAAAGATTTGAAAGTTAATTTTCTAATCAGTATTTCGTTCAGCTTGGTAGTTCAGTATAATAACGTTAATGTCCCACGATATGCAGCTAGTCTACAAAGGATGTGTCCTGATGTCTACTATAGATAGTTACAGAAAATTTCTGTAATTAATTACATTGATCCATATACCCTCATTCAAGATAAGAAAGATAAAATCTCAAATCCGATAACACGTTGTCAAAAGACCTGGCGAATATTCTGGCCATTACTAGTGTCAATATCCAGGACATTCTCATCACAAGAACATCGATCTACTTCAAAAAAAGAACTAAAAGCGTTCGAAAGCTTGGAGTCCAACAAATATTTTACTGAAAGATGGATTAAGTATAATCGAGTATGCGAAACTAAACGATCACTTTGTTATTCTGTCCGAAGTTAGCATATGTCTTACTATCCTACTGTGTATTATTTTGGAAAATAGAAGAATCTCAATTTCCCGATTGACAATGAGTACATTTGTGAACATCGCCCAGTAATCACACCAATGCTAAGTGATCACTTCGCACACACTATTTTAAAATGATGAGATGTTGAACACTCACCAATAAATGTAAATGGCCAAAAGTCTCAAAACTGTAGTGGTTTATGATATGTTTTGTGCGAGTGCTCACCAAATTGTCAATCGGATTGGGATTTTTCCTACAGGTACTGTTTTTAGGACAAATACAGCAGTTATTCACAATTTTTAGAAATTAACAGCAAAATAAGAAAACATTGGCTAGGAAATAAAGAAACCCGGCAGAATTATCAGTGATTCTTGCGAATCTCGTCCTCCAGCGAGATAGCAAAAAGGGGTTTGGTTATCAGCGAAAATGTGAAAAAATTAAAATTTATTCTGGTAATAGGTAGTAAGTATTACACCTGTAATGTTGTGAAAGTGAAAAGAACCCCCTCCCCCTTCATAACAAGTCTGGCTACGCCACTGGTGGTTATAGAGCACCCGTTAAATGGTAACAGGCTAATATCGCGTACTCGATGTACTAGGTGAAAAATCTGTTTCTGCTCTTTTTTTTTTTGGAGTTTGGAGTTTGGAGGGTGACATTATTTTTTGATCGATGATCAACCCACCATTTCTATCAGCCGAATTTTCTCGAAGAGCCGAGAGCCAAAAGCCAAAACTTTAATTTTCAAGGTCGTATGTTTAAGCCAAAAGCCGAAGCTAAAATTTTTGGCTGCAATACACTGGTAAACAAAATAAAAAGATGGAAAGATATGTTGGAAAACTGTATACGAATGAAGCAGGTATAAGTAAAGGTATAGAAAGGAAAGACAGTATGGAGAATGAGTTGATGAAATTGCTAATGAGTTACTGAAAAATACAGGAAAGGCCATAATACAACAAACGAAGTGGACGCCACTAACGCCGCCAGTAAAGTACGATTATGTGGATAGGCACAATCAGGCACAATCGCTTGTTATCCGGTACTGTACCTAATGCCCATATAATACACATCACTGAACCACCTAGTCACTGAATAAAAAAATCTGCCTAATTGATAAATGATAACATAACTCTTGAAACTAAAAATATTCACTTTTTTTCTTAACTATGTTTTTCATTTTAAAGAAGTTCAAATTATCCTTTCTAGTCTGTACACAGTGAACTGAGTGTAGATATTTACTGAAAACCTTAAGTGATGTGTATCAGTTCTTTCAATCTACCTGTTATTTTTATGTGTTACTGTGTCAAGTGTTACCAAATCTACAATATTTCAAAGAAAATCAACCACATATGTTACTTTCACTACAGTAATAAAACCAAATTTGATCATAGTTTTTATTTTTTTATTATAAATGATTATTATTATTATTATTTATTATTATTATTATTATTATTATTTATTTTTTTTTAGTGATACTCGTAAGCCTAAATTTTTAAAAAGTGATATTTATTGTTAATTTTTGTTCCATGTTATTTTCATAGTGGTACCTACTAAAAACAAACTTGGTTTTTAATTTTATTTAATTTAATTTTTTTTTTAGTTTTGTAAAAAAATACTGAAACAAACGTTACTTTCATTGCGGTACTGAAACCAAACCCGGTCCTAGTTTTTAGTTCATTTTTTCCTTTTTTCATTTTTTTTTAAAACTCTCGTTATGGTAAGAAATAATAATAATAATAATAATAATAATAATAATAATAATAAAACTACTGACTGGACTGTTTCCTTTGTGTCTTATCAGCGATATATATATAGACAAGTTTTATGTTTGTCTTTATGTCTTATCAGTAGGAAATGAGACTGCTGTAATATCAGTGGGGAAGGAGAAGGTGGTTGTCAGATTTATATCGGGTAGAATCTTCATGCCCATTGTACATTTTTCTCAGTCATTACGTATATCTTATCAGCCATAGACTGACATGCAGTCTCATGTCTGTCTTCAGGTCTTATCTCAGTAATGAAGTAGAAGGTAACTGATCTGTCCCTGCATTTCTTAGGCATTTTTCTTTATGTCTTGTTGACGAGTCTCATAACTGTCATTGTGTCTTATCAGTAATGAAGGGGACGGTAGCTTGTCAATTTTTTGAATGTCTTTCAAAAATATATAGACAAGTCTCATGTCTGTTTTTATGTTTAGGAAAGGAGATTGCCTTAATACCTTGTCAGTAGGAAAAGAGAGAAGGTAACTGTTAGTGATATTTATATCGGATACAGTGTAAGTCTCATATACGTATCTTATATCTTTCACTATGTCGTTATGTCTTATCAGCCATAGACTGACAGTGTTATGTCTGTCTTTAGGTCTTATCAGTAATGAATGAGAAGGTAACTGATCTTTCTCTGTAATTTTTAAGTTTTTTGATATTTTATGTTTTTACTTTGGCACACGACGGAAAAAAGCGTTACTTTGGGAAAATAGCGTCACGAAAATCGTGCTGGCCAGGCTGGCTGGCAACGGAAAAAAGCGTTACTCTGGAGCGTGACAAAAATATCGTTATACAGGCTGGCTATAGACTGCCTGACTGGGTAAGCTGGCTAAGCTGGTTGACAACGGGAAAAAACGTTACTCTTCGGCGTGACAAAAAAAGCGTTACAGGCTGGCTAGCTTGGCAGGCTGGCAGGCTGGCTGGCTAGCTGGCTGGCTGGCTGGCTGTCTGGCTGACTGACTGGCTGACTGACTGGCCGGCTGAGCGAAATGTAAATCGTATAAATCGAGGCTCAGGCACGAGGCGCTTCCGACTCGCAACGCTCTTTGTATCAGCCTGAGAGCATTACGTTCCTTGTATTAGCCTTCGAGTACTACGCTCTGCTAGTGCATCAGTTTGCAGACGCGTCTGCAACCATGGGAGAGCATTTTCATGTCTTTCCGCTCTTTGGATTCCGCCGATATGAGAATGTCGACGATCAACGACCGTACCGCCGAAAAAATAAAAAGCAAAGAAACCGTCGACATTCTCATGTCGGGGAATCCGAGGAGCGGAAAGACATGAAAATGTTCTCCCGTGGTTGCAGTTATTTTGGTGCTTTCATTATGGTACTGAATTACTGAAACCAAATTTGGTAAAATAAGTTAATTACTTTTTTGTCCTGAAGAAATATTGAAACAAATATGTATCACTTTCAATACAGTACTGGAGTTATTATATACTTGTTTTCATTGTATTAAGTTTAATGTTATTGATTGAAATTTAAATAAAACACTCTGGTCATGATGTCAACATATTGCAATTGAACCGTATTTTTATCACTAAAAATTGGCTTAGTTGGAGGAGGAGGGGGTTAGAAAAATTAGAAAAGGTGTTTTAGAAAAAGAAGCATTATGTATGTAGCAAAATGTGACACAAGAAAAAAATGGTCACTTAAAATTATTAGTGCCGCCCAGTGAAAATTGCTTAAAATATGCTCTGGCAGGAAAAGTAAGTTTTATAAAATTTATATGAATTAAGTTGCAGAATATGAGAGCAAGCGGACGTCTACTAAACTGAAATGCACTTGATATTTATTAACTTTTGTAAGGCTTTCTATATTGTCGATCATGCATATTCATGGAATGCTCTGAGAAAGCTTTTTTTTTTTGTCATCTATAGGACAAGTAGTTAGTTTAGCCCCGGTGCAGTCACAGTTCGGTCAGTACAGTCACAGTTTGACAGTTCACGTTCAGCCCTCACGAGGATTTGTTTTTACTATGGATCAATACACGCGTTTTTTCTACAAACTTTCATTCTTTGATGTCGCATTCCCACGCTGGGGTCCGTACTAAAGATATCTCTCGTACAAAATCCCGAAAATCCACAGCACCCTTTCGGTGCCCGAACTATTTTTCAAAGCGAAGCATTTCTACACGGGTTCAGGATAGTTAATGTAGAAAAAGGGAAACGAACGTGAACGCGAACACATGCAACGGAATTGACGTAGTAACGCTCCACCCACATTTAGTAAGATACAGACAGACTGAGGGAGAGAGAGACAGAGACAGAGACAGAGGCAGAGGCAGAGGCAGAGGCAGAGGCAGAGGCAGAGGCAGAGAGAGAGAAAGAAAGAGAGAGAGCGAGCGAGAGAGAGAGAGAGAGAGAGAGAGAGAGAGAGAGAGAGAGAGAGAGAGAGAGAGAGAGAGAGAGCGCATACGCGAAATCATGCTGCTTCCCCTCCACACCACCGTTACCAGTTTTCTGTCAGATAGCTTTTAGTACCCGCACTTACCGACTGATGTAGTAACTCACGCATGAATCCATTTGTATAATGAATAGGCATCTATAAACACAGAAACCAAAATCTTACATACTAACCCAACCCATAATTCGAACTGCCCTGCCTAGTTGATGATAGGGTGCGCTACAGACCTGCCTTAACCAGTCTTGAATCTAGTTTCTACTGAATTTGGACGGACCTCTATAATAACCTTTTCCTCAAGGATTCTTTAAATCAGTTTGAACGAGTCTCAATGAGTTTCAGATGATAATGACTCTGAACAAAGTCTTGAGTTCTAATGAGTTACAGGTGAGTCCTAAAAGATTAATTCGTAAGAGGTCTCAATTCAGTTTTGTAGAACCTTAATAATCCGAATGTTAAGAGAGTACAAGAGCACCTTCGTCTTTTTAAATCGCGCTTCAAAGAAAAACGAAATCGAAGAACCCAAAGGAAAGCGTATTTTTCTCTCAGCACATTTAACAAGGTACACAGCGAACTTATCCCATTAAGCGTTCAAAAGTAAATAGCGTGTATTCAATTAAAATTATTTTCAATTACTGATTCTCAAATCAGAACGAAAAACAACTATGGCGAATTAAGGCGCTCTCTGTAATTAATTCGAATTCTCGCTCGGCTTTTCAGCTACAGGGCCGCCAACTTCACTTTTCATTTCCTATATACTTCTCTCGACAATAATTTCATCTGATTAACATTTTTAAATTACCTATCTAGCCGGGCGCGCGTAGTTTCCTCCATCAGCGGTTATATCAGCTTTCACCGAAGAAAGGAAAAACGAATTTCGTAATTACTCGACCGCTGGTGCTGTTACCGATATTTGTCTAGAAAAATAATGACTCGAACATCGAAAGTTTTCATGTAGGATCGGGTAGAATTCGCAGATTGAAAGAGTTTGGTAATGAGACAACGTGGCCTTCACTGGGTCATTCGGCTGTACGAACAACGGAGATTCACGTAGAATGCAGATTTGTAAATAAGCCAGAAACCGGTTGTGGACAACGAATTCATTATGGATCGCGCAGTGGAACTTCTGAAATTTACAGTTTGGTAACCGAAAATCGGAGCTCGGAGGAGTTAGTGGAAGCAATTCTGAGGAGAGCATCTCAGAATTAATACCTAATCAGTTAACCCCACCCCCCTCGGTGTTTGAATCACTATTATTCATTTATTTTAAAGAAATTGCCACCCCTTCGATGGACAATAGGAGCACAATGAAGGAAACTATCTTCAAAATGGTAATTTTGCAAGCAGATTACGAGAAATACGTTTGTGCTGAATATTTTATTATTTATCTTGAAAATGAACACATCATTGAGAGTGTGCACGATTAAATTTCTTCAATTCGTTGGAATGACTTTACACTCGTATAGTAAAAATACCTGTTTCACTTCAGTAACAGATATATTTAGCGCTATGTTTTCGAAGAATAGCCCACAATATTTTACGCAGATAAAATCGTGATTGAGCGAGTAGATAAATCAGAAATAGGAAATAGAGTTGTCCAGAATACTCGCGGTAAAGTTTGCATAGGGTCAAATTCCTATGACGTCATTCCAAAGACGTAACTTGACTTTCAGTTGGGGGAAGGGGGGAAGAAAATTTGCCAACATCTTTTTCGAAAACTAAAAATTCGCCGACAAAATTTTTTTAACATTTGAAAAATTTTCGATTTTTGAATCAAAATATTACTCGATTTAAAAATCAAACAAACGTTCTTAGAAAGTGAAAAACTCCAATGAACAGCTTCAAAACTTGCCAACTGCCAAATTATTGGGGTGTTTCAGCCCCCCACCCCATAGTTTCGTCCCTGCAAATGCAGATTGGAACCTTATCCCCCAAGCACTCATATTTACGCACATGAGCATATCCTAGACTGGGAGGGTAAGCTGGAAGGATGTTAGGAATACTTGAGAGGAACACACAACTTCCATTACACATTCAGGTGGTCGTTATTTACTCTTGGTGATCGTTTTTTTTTCTGAATTTCCTCTGATTCGTCTCATAAATTGGTTCCAATAGAATCAATAAAAAAAAAAAAAAAAAACCTGCAAAGTTTTAGGCCGATCGGATTAGGGGAATCCGTACCACAAGCTCCCTTTCTTTCTTATGGGAAAAACACATGGAGTTTTGACTTTTGTTCCAGATTAAAATCTCCCTCCTATATTCACCAGGACCAAAGCCAGTAAATTAAACAATAGAACATTTGCTATCTCGGATTCAGCTTATTGTGACATTGGAAAATAGGTTTTTTACTTTCAACTTTTAGATTTTAATAAAATGTTCAACTTTCTCAAATTTCAGGCTCCAAGTCAAACAGAGAATCTAGTAAAACCAGAATAGTTATTGAAATTCGAAATTCAGCGTTTGCTACCGACTTGTAGATTTTCAAAATGTCTTCCACATTTCAGCTTTGTTTCAACCTTTCAGATAACGTTCGATACTCAGCTTGAAACTTTCGGCTCTTGACTGACTAGTCTCTGACAGGAATCCAGGGTACTCCCTCCATTTTCAGAAGCGAAATTTAACTTTCAGTTTGGGAAGGTGGAGAAGAAAAATTTGCCGAGAAATATTTTTTGAAAACTAAAAATTCGCCGACAAGATTTTTTTTTAAATAAAAAATTTACCGATTTTTTAATCGATATTCTTTTTAATTGAAAAAACAAACCAACAAACATTCATAAGAAGGGAAAAATTCAAATGAACAGTTTCAAAATTTGCCGACAGATAAATTATTGGGGAAGGGGCATGTCAACCCCCACACCTCCCTATAGTTTCGCCCCTGCGTCATTCAAGTGTTCTTGTTTTTTATTGCACATTTTGTTTCACACATAGAGTAAAAGGTACAATTATATATGTATGAACTAATGTACAAATATGGACAACCCCCTACAGAACTACTGCTAGCACTCCTGGTGAACTAACCCCGAATCACATTATTAGACACTAAAACCACGTTGTTCTATCCATTTTTCGGGGCTCCGGTTCAATTCTTTAAACGCTGTGCAGTTTCAATCATATTATCAACTCACACTGTCAAAATTTGTCAAGTTTCAATGTCCATTTGAATCAAAGTTATTAAACGTGAAAAAATTGAAAAGAATGAAAGTAAGTATAGCAAAAAACTCTGCTTTTTAACGATATTATGATATTTCAAAAATATTTAGATACATTTAGGTCAGAATTTTTTTGATGCTTTTTTGAATTTCTTAAGGTGCTTTATATCTATGCCTGAGTCCATCTCCGGCCACTGATGCGATATTCGAAAGAGCAGTTTCAGGGGCCGGGGGTGCGGTATCTGAGGGGCCACTTTGTCATGCGTGCATCGCCATACGTCCCACCACACCATATTACTCCCTAGTTTTCAACTTCATAAAAACTTGGGCAGTGAGGGAATTTACAAAGTTAAAAATTTCTTTTTAATTCATAAAATTAGACTATAATCTGCTCATTAAAGTCGATAATTTTGAGCCGAGTTCTTGAGAAAAAAGTTAGGGTTACTTTTACTCCATCAACACTTGGATACACTTTAGCTTTATCCAAGAAATCTGAGGCAGCTATAATGGTTTGGCAAGATCAAGTTAGCCACTCAAACTTTTCCTAAAAAAAAAAAAAAATGGAAAAAAAATGAAAAAGTGACCACAATTTTACGAGTTTTAGCCTCTTGTGTACTAATTTTTGTGGGACTACGTACACTGTCGGAACAAAATTCTAGTTATTATTATTTTCCATAAAGCACGCTCAACTCAAAATTCAAATATTCGAAGTGAAAAAGAAAACTATCGTACTGAAATATGAAAAATAATATATAGATTAGGATACTTTTCAAATTCCTATTCATATTTCAAAAGAAATACTTTTGTCCAAAAAGTACTGACAGTCTTTTCTTCTTCAAAAGTGTTCTCACTTTTTAATAGCAACCATTCACCATTTATAACATTGCATTATTTATTTCATGAATATTTAATAAGTTTGAAATCTTTTCAACATCTTGAGCAAAATTCCGATCATATTTAACGTTTATTGGTTTTAGGAACCTCAACATCTCAGAGTTGAAATTTCTGATTGATCTACGTACTCGTATTTTGAGTATAAATATTCTGCCAATACGAGCTTTTTTGACAACACAATGAAAAACTCAACTTCTCTCTTTTATGGATAGTAGAAAGTTTGGGTTTCACCTTTTAGGGACAACTAATTCTTTAACAGGTAAGAGTTCCACTTTGGATTTGTCAAACTTCACAAAAAGAAGATAGATGGTTTCATAATACGATTGAGAAATATAACATACAGTGAACGCATTTTTGAATGCAAAATATAGATTAATATTTCATTGGAAGATTGAAACTTTTCAGCCATATTGGTGAATAATTCGGGAACTGCAAATAGGAATTCTAATTCAGCTTTGTGAGTTTTCTTCAATAAAAAAAAGAATGAGTTATTTATATAATCTGCTATTCAATATTTTCGGCTTCTCTTTAGGTAGAAACTAGAAAACCAAAAAATAATCTCTAATTGCAAGACTCTGCTCAACTCGGCTCAATCATTATTTCTACTGAGTTTCTAAAAGTCAACCAACGAACTGAAATATGTTTTGGTACTTTTACAGGCGGAAATTTCAATTTTTTTTTTGAATGATATGAAAATTTGCTTCTTGGTTAGGGTAGGTATTTCTGAATAAAATAACGCAAAACTATAACAAATTTTGCAGTTTCGGGACCAGTTTCATGAAGACTTTCTGAAAAGGCATTATGGACTTTGTGTACGTCGCAAGTCCCTATAAACTTTTAGTACGCATAACTTTTGCTTTCTCATTGAATAAACTGAACACTGACTTGTTAACATTGGAATCATCTGAGCCCAACATTAACAAAATCTTCAGCGGCAAGTGAGCCTTATCCATGGAGCCGACCAAATGGATAGGAAAATAACTTTAACTTCAGCAAAGCCTAAGAAAATTGTTTCTAAATGAGCAACTCTCACCTTGTTCTTAATTTTATGGACCAAAATCTAATACAAAATTGTAACTCTTTCTTATTAGCGACATTAGAAGTTTCATCATGCAGAAGAGAATAACAGGCATTACTTGAAATGACATGCTCAGTTAAACGCCATTAAAAATATGGACCACAAGCTTCTGTTGTTAGGTATCGAGCTTTTGTTTTATTACAAGTCACGGTTTCTATTTTTTGAGTTTCGGAAAGCATGGCGTTGAACGGAGAGAAATTAATCGTCACAGGATCGCAAACTGAAATTACTTGCATCTACTTTTAGCACCCACAGGATTTCAGCTCTGGTTGTAGCATCATATTACGATAGAAGAGCTGGATATCAGGAGTAACTACAACACATCCTAAAGGAAACAAAGTATCTGATACTACTGACGCTGATACACTTGGAGGAAAAGATGTACATAGATAGGACCTGAATTTCCGGTTGAGAGTTTGAAAGTTTAACCACAATATTAGTTTGATGTATTGGAGGAGGAAAATGGAAAATATGACTTATTGACCATATTTTCAACAAAAAAATAAATAAAAATGACTTAAGATTGGAAAAAATGACAAAGTGGCCACTCTGCCAGGTAGCAAGTTAGAAAAAAATTTGTGTTTTTCCAAAATTTCTGTTTCTAGGAGTTGTATCATGAAGTGAAAAATGCGAGGAAAACCTTTGATATAGCTTAATTAACTAAGTTAATTCAGTACGTTTATTATACCTAGAAATAAGTAAGATATTTTACAAAATATTTAAAGAGGTAGTTTGGGGCAACATTCCACTCCGGTATGAGGATCAATGTTCTTATCACATTTACCATTACTTATAACTATTGTAGAAGTATATTTACATTGTGTGATGGTTGTAGTGCTAATGGCAGTGGATACAACACAATCTGAGCCCCTCCAAATAACCCATCAATTGTGCACCGATTATAAAGTAGGTTTCCATCTTTGCGATGGGTACCTAAGATTGTTCCATGAAAGACATCGAAATAAGTTGATTTTTATTCAATTATTGATACCCTAGATTATATATTCCATGAAATATACTGAATTTATTTGATTTTTATTCAATGTTTATTTCACCGAACAGTGCCCCAACACAACAGGAATTTTGTTCTATGCATCAGTTAAAATTCCTATTTAGAATAGGTCACATTATACATCTCTGGCCAGACAGGACAATTTTCATCTTTTGAATGGAAAAAGAATAGGGAGGTGTCCATCGTGGTGGATCTTGAAATTCTATCTCAATATTTTTTTCAATTTTTGTATAAAGTCCCCCCACCCCTTCAATAAAGTGGTATTATTATTCAGAATGACTGGAAGTATATCTAAAGAAGTTCAGTTCGCTATCAGTGTCTACATTTCCAGAAGGGATGGCATAAAATCCAGTTGTGGTCAGTCTCTGACTAGTGCAAAGATAAGTGTCTTATACATTTTTCAGCATAACCCATGGCAATACTGGTATCGTTTTGATTCCTGAATACGATCGAGGTGCTAGGTCGTAGTCATTGCCTCATGTGACAGCATATTTTTCAAAAATTCCGTGGAAACAGGAAGTCTTGAAGTTTTTTTCTGTCCATAGTCGTGGATATCAATGCTTTCGCTAATGATACGATGTCTATCGTCGTGGACAAACGTCGTCCCCCTACCTAGATTCTGATGCTTATGCTCTGTAAACTTGTTGAATATTCTCCGTTTTCTGGAGAACGACCCGAGGCCAAGCACACTTACAAACATTTTGGTTCATTATGTACCCATTTCGGTAAAAGTACATTCATTTGAAAAAAACTAGGTGTAAACCGCATCGAACGCACTAGACTCGTATACGTCCATTTGAAAACATAATGCAGTCAATATTGTCGGGTCTTTACACAGTTCAACGAACCACCTTTCATTTAGTCGACTAGTTCAACCGGGAATCGGTTGTTTGGAAGAAGCACGTCGGTGGCATTACTTGAAAATGACATTAAAAAATAGCATCGGTCATTTGTACGGCAAGTGTGCAAGTCGCCGACACAATGCCCGCGCCTTACACCGGACATGTCCTATTTTGTTTTGAATTCTGTAACAAACATCGAAATGGTCACATCGCAAGGTCGTGGACTTTCGTTTACGGATTTCGTGTACAAGAATTTATCAGACCGATGCGCGTAGTAACTAAAATTTTGAAATAGTCGTGACTCACCCTCTCTGCACATCCAGAGAAGAAAACATAACTGCATGTTTTTCTTCGGATATTATCTCGACTAATTTTGCAATAAATTAGGTTTTTTTCTTCTTCTTCAAGTTTATCGAAGTAGCATGAGGCGATTACGAGAGGTAATAACGAGCACACTGGAGCACGGAGAAACGATGCGAGTTGTATTTTGCGTGATTACGATTATTCTTCTGAATAGCTCTCGGTGTAGCGTTCAAATATTTTCGAGTTTGAAACTCGGACACCGAAAACTTTTCGCCGTTTGTAATTTAATTCAGAACTGAGCTCGAGGTGATTAATGGTAGCGTTGACAGAGTTGAATGAAAAATTCGAGGCCCGTCGTACATCGCGAATTCGTACGCACCAGTAACTCTTTCTCAAGAATTTTGCGCGAGAATAAATTTGGATGATGATGGCGTGAAAGTTAGAAAAAATACGTCGGTAGTGACGCTTCGCGCGAATTTATTTCAACTGCATTCTTTATTTTAGAAAACAAAAAATAATGAAAAATAAGTACAATAACGTGAAAAACGGAGCCTGGTCATACGGGTCGAATCTAAGAAGTATCGATGTTTTGAATCGATTTAAGATTGATATTTCAAATAATTATTCTCCATGAAGCTTATATTTATATTTTAGTCCCCCTACCAGGTGCCAGAGGGTCTCAATGACAGGGAGGGACAGTATACACAATATAATTCTTAAAAACCAACAAAAAATACTTTTTAAGTGAAGGGAAAGGAATAGAAAAGGAGGAAAATATGGAAGAAAGAGGAAGGGGAAGACAGACACCAGAGCAAGAGCAAGGTGGGAGTGAGGGGCGCATCGGTCCACAGGTACCAGCTAAAAGTTATGAATTGAGAATTGAGGGTTGAAGGAAACAGAGGGGCCGAAACAAACCACACTTATGCTGTATAAGGGAAAGACCTGCATAGACTAGGACCTATACACCCACGAGTACTTTAAAGACCGATGAAATGCACTGTCTCTTACTCATGAAGAATATGTCGACCCCGGAGTCTTTTTGGGTAATACTATTATATAATGCTAGAGTATTGTCTATTCTTGATTTTGAGCCTTAACATGTCACAAATAGATCAGTATTTCTTCCACTAAAAGTAGAGACCCTAAAGTGAATTTTTAAGATGTTGGAATCCAAAATGTTGTGATTCAGAACATATCCCTCCAGAAGATCAGCTTTGCCTGACATCTTGTATTTTTTAGACTCATGATCTCAAAGCTAACCAAGAGTTTTCTTTATATACAATTTCAGAAAGATAATATGCGAAGATTTTGCAATATAAGTATTTCAGAAAACGTTTTTTGAATTTTCACAATTTTATCTTTACTTTGTTGAGCTTTGGGATCCCATATACAACAGAAGAGAATTCCAATATTGATCGGACAAAACTAGAATAAAGAACCAATTTCGAACACATCTCGGAAACGGAACGTCGTAGTGAAATTTGATCAACGGATTTGAATTCAGCGGAAAAAATTGAGCGAAAAGCAGTCGTTAACTCAAAATTTTTGATTTTTAAAATTTGGAAAATTCCTCCATACATCATTATCTTTTGTGGGGCGAAAAAATGTTCGGAGAGCTTCAACGTCGGTACCTGGTGCTAATTATACTCAATTCTTTAATAATAAATTTAAATCCGTGGTCTAAATTAGCTAGGCTAGAGTCATTTTTTGACCAATTTCATCAACAATTTTGACGCGTATCTTGGAAATAGAGCATGGCCGCCGAATGTCAACAATGAATTTCAACTCAGCTTGAAAAATTGAGCGGTTAGGAGTCGTAACTTGAATTTCTGATTTCTGAAAATTTCTCCATACTATAGAACCTGTTATATTTGACCTTATACACAAGTACCTTACCTATAAGTCGGATCTGAGTAAGTTTCCCCTTCCTGTAGTCAGTGTAGAATAAGGAAGAATTTGATACTGCGGTGACCATCTCCTCTCCAATGAACATGTTCGTATAAGATGTCCTCCCTGACGTCTTTTGTCTCCTGCATTCCTGTGCTCCTGGTACGTGCGATCTTTTCTAAACCATGTTCTTCTTCTTCTTATTCTCATGACTTACTCTCTTTTTTTTTCCTCGGTCGACCAGGCAGGACATCAGCTTTGTTTAGTTACAGTTTATGTTTAGCACTCACAATATCTACTTTTTTGCTATCGGTGAATTAATACACGCGCTTTTTCGATAAACTCTAGTTTTTGCGATTTCAAATGCCCTCGCTGCGGACTAAGCACTTCTCGTAAAAACCTCGAAAAACTCGCAGGTACCATTAAAGGTGCCCCAATCCCTTTATGCTTTTCCCCTGACTGATAACCTATTCTACGCCACCGACCTTCTCATACAAGTATGAGTCGGATCCGAGCTAGTTTCACCTTTTTGGACTCACCTTGGCCCTAACAATCCCTCACCACTCTCAGGTTCGCCAATTTACTTTTTAAATTTTTTCCAAGTGCCCTCTTTCAGCAAATAGGCCTAAGTAAATTCCTCCTTTTACAGCCGGTATCAAAAGGCTCTCACCCCTTTCTGCTCTCCCCCAGACAAATCAGGCAAGTACACCTTTTTGGTTTTGATTGATTCTGAAGTGTTGTATTTAGTTTATCTGGGGGTGTACTGGCGTGTATGTGGAGCGTTATTTGTGTGTATGAGTGTCGTGTGCGGGTTTCCCCTCTATTCTTTGTTTTAATTTTCATTCATTTGTTCATTTTCTCCATTGTTTATTTTTTCATCATAATCTTTTTTCTCTTTCACCGCTTTCTGACACAAGTACGTATACGTCACATCGGAGTCAGTTCCACCGTTTTGCACTCTCCTCAACCCGAAAGATCCTGCACCAAACTTAGGCCCATTATTCATTTTTTAAATTTATCCCTAAGTGTCTTTCTTCAACAGCTCTCCTCGAGTCGCACTCAAGTGTTTTTCAGACCCGAATTAGTTTCACCTTCTCTATCTGGTATAAAATAAGGAAAAATTTATCGCCATGTAAGTGCTCTCCGCCTCTTTCTGCTCTTTTCCAAAATGATGGCCCAGTCTTCCTCGCTTACCTCCCACGGACGTACGATCCGGATTTGAATTAGTTTTGCCTTTCTAGAATCCTCTCGGTCTGTATTCCTCATTAGTCATTAGTCATTACCCTCAACTCTGCCATTTACTTTTGCAGTTTTTCCCCAAGTGCCCGGCCGTTTGCCATGTCCCTCCTCAAATCTCACTCAAGTTTTTCCTGAAACGAATTACTTTCACCTATTTATGGGCATCTAGGGTTGCCAGACTGACTAAAAATTTAAAAAATACATTGAATGTCAGTAGAGTTTGAAAGTTTTTCTGAGTGGGGGGGGGGAGGGCATCGAAAAGTAAAGAAGAAAAAACAAGATTCTTTTGTCTGTGAAAGGAGGGAGCAAACAAAAAATTTAGTACATCTTGTCTCTGGAATCTCAAGAAGTGTTTTTTATCAACTTGCTGAGTAGTTTTGAATATTCTCTTGATTTGATTGAAGATTGATAGATCGATAATGTTACTATTTATTCACAGGAAACATATTGACCGGTTATCTTTCAGTATACACAACTATGATGAACCTATTTGAACCTATTTCATTGTAGTTCACACAGAGGCGCCAGAAGAAAATCATAAATGGGGGAAGGGGAACACAGTTCTTTTTTTTTGGCTAATATTTTGTTTGTAGTCAGAAATCGAATAATACGAGTAAGTAAGGTAACTGGGGATGGGGTGAAAGTAAGAAACCAAGTAGTTCGATTGAAATGTCAGAACAATCAGAGATAATCTAATTCTGCAATGATTGTAAAACGCTGAGAAAGGAACCGAGCAGGATCTTGAAATGCGAAAATCTTGTTTCCTGGAAGATCACAAAATCTGTTTTGTTCCAAACAAGCGCAAGGAGTTCACCAACTTTTCTTCTTTTAAAGAACAGATATTAAACAACCAATCGAAATTGTTCCTTTTTCATTTCTCTGAATCGGAACATTCTATTGGGTGTCCCCTAGTATTATTTTAAACTATTCCCCCTTCTTTTCGTGACCCATAATAACGCTACAAATACTCGGGCGCAAATTGTGGATAGGACTTGGATAAAATTTAAATATAAGATTACCTGAACGATATAAGTTCATGAAAAGCTCTAAAGTATAGGGAAGGAGAACTCTCCGAAGCAGAGAGGCGAAAGGGGGCTCGGGTCAGCCTCAATGCGTCCCTCTGGTTACTGACGCGGTAGTTTCCGGGGCCAGGAGTGCGGTGTCTTGGGAGCTACTTACGCATGCGTACATGGCTATACGATCTACCAAGGATAGGAAAAGAGAGTAAGAAATGATGATTTCTTTAACGTAGGTGATTTGATTTCAAATTTTGAGTTAATTTTGACATGGATATATTTAACGGCTCACCACCCGCAAAAAACTTTCTGCAAGAAAACGTTACCACCGTGATGTAGTTGCGTATTCCTCTTTACGCGGTCATTCGTTCCATCACATTTCAACCGGCCGATACGAAGAATGCCGAGCGACGCCGAGAGTGTACGACCAGAAGAGGCATTAGAATGGGAGTATGCACGTCAACGTGGTCACCTGGACGACATATCCATGTAAAGATGTCCTTCCACACAGCGGTCGGACTCTCTCTCTTTCTTTTTTGAGCTAATCTCCTTATGTACTTCCAAGGGGAGGGGAAGTGAAACCTAAATAATAGTAATTTAATAATTTTTCGAGCTTGTATTTGATTTTTGGGTTTTAAAGGTCACTGAATTCGATTCCGAGGTTAGTTTTTACATAAACCGAGGGGGTTGAGACCCAGTATTTAGAATTCCTATTCTAGGTTTTATAGGTCAACTATATAGGCGCCGACCTCGGGAAAATATTTGGGGGGGGGGGCAGAATCAGTCGGAGCCCTGTTTTTTCTTTGATTATTTTATTGAGACAAGTCTGATATTCCGGTATTATTGATTTTTTCTTTTTTGTTTTCTCTTTTTTTTCTTTTTTGTTGAATTTAAACATTGATGGTAAAATTTTTTGTACTTTTCCATTTTTGAGTTGGAATATTGGGGGGGGGCGCCCCCAAAAGTATCAGGTCGTCGCCTATGAGGTCAACGAACCCGATTCTGCGAGTAATTTTTGATACTGGCGCTGGAAATACGGGTATGCTTAAGATCCTCAGATCAGCAGTCTCACTCAAAATAACGAAGATCTCAGAGCGCATGATATTCTTTTTCAGTTTGGTTCTTATAACCAACAGATTACCAGCATTTTTATAATTATATTTACTTGCGGTCAACAAATTCAGTCAAGTGGTTTCTTTTCCCCGGGAAAAAGCCTACAGTTCGTTTTTGCGAACATACACTGTTGATTACAGAGGGCCCCCCGAAAATATTAAGAGACCCTGTTCTGAAAGAACCATTCACCGTATTATTATGACCTGTGGTATGCTCTGTATATATTATACGTACACGCTGGACTGGCCCAAAATTTGAAATACCGGTACTTAATTATTCGAATACACACAGAGTAAAGATTCCGGGCTAATTGAAAGTCAAATTCAATGCCATTGTTTCGAACACAATGAAGTGAAAAAAACTTGTCTTTTCCATGCCAGCTCCCGTTTGAAATTTATTTCCGCCGTTTTTAACAACAGGGTGGCAACCATCATAGTCTCGCTCGTTTATTTTTATGCCATTTTAAGAGAAAAACTGGAGAGAATCCAAAATTTTCTTGTACAGGAATAAGGTCACGGCCAGTAGTGCCGGAGAGACTGTATATATAATATTCTTTTTCTCCCCTTTTATAGATCGAATAATGCTAGTTTCGAGATACACAGCAAAAACTGAGGACGAAATACGTTAACCACATTTCGGTTTAACGGGTTTTTTATACAAACAAAAAAGTGTAATTTCAAAATACGGTTAGTGTAAATTTATCAGCCAACTACTAGCAAAAGGACAAGAGTAAGTATTAATATTCCAGCGGGAAAATAGGAGTTTTCCATCTCATTTTGGTGCAAGCAGTCAGATGGACACAGACTACTTGTTTTCAGTTTCAGTTTATGGACGCCTTCTATGGAGTTGTGATCACGGTACAATCAAACAAAAATATTTTCATGGAAAGAAAATGAGGTTTGGCAGAAATTGATTCTTTTTTGTCCCACGTTTCACAGTCCAAAGTTTTTGATAATCTGAAATTTTTACTGAAGTTCCGAATAATGTTATTCTTCAACCCTACGGCGCTGTAGTTTTAATACGTAAACTGTATTTTGATCCTGGTCTAGATTTACTTACACACACAAAAAAAAAATTAGAGCAGCAACAGTGAGATAAACCATTGGTTCTTTCCAACCCATAATCCCATGACAGATTATTCTAAAGGACGAGAAATTCACCGGAGTCACCGAGAGTTGTTTTATAACAGGACTCATCATCTATTCTCCGGGGGAGGAGCATCACAATGTTGATTTGGATAGGATATAAGGGAAAGTGCCGAAAGCGGATCAGTGACTTGTTTAGATGTTTCCAAACAGAATGGACAGAATCAAGTAAGCGAAATGGCTCCGTGTCCCTTTTTCTGTACATGCATGTACTATGGGATAAAGTCGTAAAATAGCTCTCATCAATGCCTAGTGGCGTGATGCGGCATGAAATGAAATAACCCCTCTACAAACACTGAAATCCGGCTGTATAAAAAAGGGTGCGCTTATGAACTCGAACATGTGGGAGGACTGGTTTACCTACATCGTGAATGCAGTTGCTGAGTTAGCAGCAATCTGACTAAACACATCTTGTGCGTGTTTTTTTTTTGTTTTTTTTTTTCGTTTCTACAACATTTCTATGGTTTGCGACTCAAAGGTTCATATTAAAAATATGGATCCCAAATGCGGATAATTCAAGGTCATTAAAAATGGTCATAGATCCCGAAAGTGCTGTTTCTTTTTCTTTATTAATACGTTGGAGTATTATGCCGGATGTACTCCTCAATACAAAAAGTGATCTTTTCAGCAATTTGACAAGGAGATAATATAATGGTTTAAAAAAATTGATCCAAGTTCGGTACTTCACCTTGCGGTGAACCTCTCCTCTCCAATGTACATTTCCGTATAAATTGTCCTACCTGGTTACTTCCTAAGTAGCATAATGCGATCGTCTTAGAAACGTATTTTGTCTCCTGCATTCCTACACTTTCCGTTCTTCTTATTCTCACGACTCACTCTCTTTTTTTCTCCTTTGATCGGTCAGGTAGGACATTCGTTCAGTTGGATTACAGTTTAGTCACAGTCAGTCACAGTTTTATGCCAGCACTCTTGGTCAGATTTGCTTCACTGTCAGTCAATCGCACTTTTTCAACAAACGTTCATTTCTACGATTTCATCTGCCCTCGTACCAGTCCGGACAAAATACTTCTCTTAAAATTTCCGAAAAACCCGCAACCTTATCCCGATGTAACAGTGGGCACTTTTGCCTTGGTTCTGTTCTTTATTGATAGTAAAAAAAAAAATGCTAAGGAAAAACACTGTAGGAAAAATGAACGCTAACACGTTCACACATTCCTGTAGGACATCCCTGAGACTGATGTGAAGATGATTACACAACCGCCGAATAATTTGGAAGAACGAGACGTCAGCAAGCATATTTGAGATTTTCGGTCAATTTTAATAATATAAGGAAAGTTTGGAACAGAAGACAGGTTTTCTAAATGTTGCGCATACATTGAATGAAATCTGATTCATTTTTATGTCATAGCAATGCTGCATGATTCATAATCATGTCTCACTGTTCCTGGATAGTTGTCCCGCTGTTCTTGATATGCAGGAACAGTGAGACACTTTCCTTCATCGGCCACTTAAAATTGTAGATAAAAAAGCATGCCGAAATTGTCCAAAGCAGATTTGAAGCCATAGATTCGGGTGACATTTGAATACAAAATTGAAACATGTAAGTATAATATTAGCTCCAATTTTATGAGGTGTAACATTTTGAGTGTTCATTTATTCAACCTTCCCCTAAAAGTATAGGTTTGAAATTCTACTTACAAAATGTACACACTTCAGCTAATCAAATGTGTAAATTTCAAGAAAAAAGAGTAAATTCATACGTGTATTTTTCTAATATTTTATTCAACTTTTTCATTTCTTAGAACAGATTTTTTGGTGTATTTCCAAATTGCTCCCTTTTAAAGTACGATCTTTTAAATTCACAATATTTTCCTGAACCTGCATCCGTTCTTCTACTTGAAGCCATAAAACTCGATACTAAACGTGAATTAAGGGAAGAAGGCACATTAAAATTTTTGCATAGCTGAAAGAAGCATATGGTTTTCAACACTTAAATTCTGGTACTGCAGCAAAACTTCTAAATACGAGGGTCGTTCAAAATGTAAGGATACAAATGCAATAACTCAAAAACTAGAAACCATAAAAAGTTTATTTGCAAAAACTCTGAAAGGCACATCCTTACTCTACTTTTCGACATAGTCACCTCCACAGTTGAGGCACTTATCCCACCTATGGATCAGCTTGAGGATACCCTCCTCATAGAACGTCGCCGCCAAGTTATTGAAACCGCGTCTACGATTCTGAATATGAATGATAAAAGAGACGACCATTTTTGACTGTCGTGTACATGTTTTAAATTTTAATTGAAAAATTGAACTTTTTACATTTTACATGTATGTAAAATGTATGCTACCTGCCAACCCTGCTTCCGAACTTCTGTTATGCTTCATTGGGGCATCCACTTCAGAGGGTAGCTGACCCCCTTTGCCAGTCATTGTTCGTTTGTCAGGATAACTGTAACAAGGTTAACCCTCGGCCATCATGCACTGATATGAAGACTAGCTCGACCGGCTAGATCAAGAACAAGAACATTTGCTCGATCTCGCACAATTTCGAAGTAGTAAAAATTCGAATACACACGAACTGAAACGAATACTACGTTGGAAAAGTAGCAATTTATTGATTGGATATTCTACATCATAAATGTACATTTGGTGTGGTGGGACGTATGGCGATGCATGCATGCCAAAGTGGCCCCTATGGCACCGCAACCCCCGGCTCCAGAAACTACCCTTTCGAGTATCGCATCAGTGCGATAAATGTACATTTTTTGCCTACAACTTCATCCGTGAACTTTGCATAGGAATCAACGTTACCAAGCTTTTCCATGAGCAAACATGGAAATGACATGAAGGAATATGATTTTTGCCCACTGTTCCATCACCGAATCCCAAAAAAGAAAACAGCGTTTTCGAAAAAAGATGAAACCTTTTTTCTGTGTAGTAGTAATTGCGATAACACGAAGGAAAATCATTTGTTTGTATTCGAAAAAATGATATTGATGAAATGGGACTTCCTCAACTACTGATTTCAAAAAAACAGAAAAAATTACTTTACAACATTTTGAGAAAGGACTTCTCGCAGTGTTACCAGACATAAGCATCTGCATCGAAATTACGAGTTCTTGTATTTTCGAAACGAATTTTTACGATTTCATAATTTACAAGATTTTTTGAGATTTTGTCTTGTGGAAACAAAAACGGTTTCGGGACACATTTTTGTCATTATGTGTTGATACAATATTTTTCAAAATTTTCGATATTTTAACATTTTTTGATAAGTTTGAAATTTTTGGGATTTTTCGAATTCTCTTTCATCTTACACCGCGATGTACGTGAATTTAGTTCTGGCAGCACTAACTTCTCGTATATTTGTGCCAAAAAAGCATGGAAACTACAAATATCGAAATCAAAAAATCATTCAAATGTCCCGCTGATCTCGTTATCTTCGAAGTTGGATGGAGAAAAGTTTTGGAGCTCACTGGTTACTTCTTTATAATTTCAATTCTTTCATCAACTTTTGCACTACGATCCCGTTGAATGCGGTTCATGTACACGGACTTAGCTACATTTTTATTTTATTTTCTATTAAAAGAACCTACTTCCCGCTGTTGACATGGTTAGGCAATTTAATTCACATGTTTGTATGCAATGCAAACGTTAGCTTCTCTTTAAGGGTGCCATATACTATTCCCCAGTATGCATTCAATTTATCTATTACATATCATACTCCGTTCGGAGTAATATTCGAAAATGATTTATTAGAACGATATTCGTAAATTGGCGCAGCGAAAATTCACGCGAACGTAAACGAGTTGAAATAGAATCCTTTGTCGAATTGAACGTGAAATGTCATTGTTTACGATTGATTTTTTTCCTAATTTTTATTGCGAGAAATATGCGGGCAAGTCAGCTTAAATAAAACATGAGAGAAGGGTCGAAAAAAAGTAAGTAATATCTTGTTCTAACGCTTGTACCGAAACTTTTTATTGTTTATCTTGGCTGAAACTTCTTTCAACTTTTGTAGATACAACTTTACACACTTTTCTTCTAAAAAAATATGCGAAAACAAGGCATGTAATTTATTTTCGTGCCCGAATTCTCTTATCGTTGGGGGGGGGATGAGTAAACTAGTGAGCATTGTCTCTAATTCATTCAAATAATTATGATAATGGTTCAACTTTTTATTGTACATTTGAAAAGGTATTATTTTGTCGCCGTTATGTACATTTTTCAGCGCGAAAGATGTTGATCTTGTAGAGCCTTTTTGAACAGCTGTCACTGTTACCCAAAATATACATAGATTTATGCACAGCGATCTAGTGTACGTATTATACTTCGGATCAAAGCTGGATTATTACATATGTTTTATTGACTACTTTTTGAAGAAACATTGAAAAATTGCTCAAAATACAGTACCCACAAAATTAATGGGTACATGTATAGATGACATAATCTCTGAAGGCCACATTAGTACCGCAAATTACCGCACTAGGGCTGAGTGGCCTTATTAGGATCGAATGTCGCCACATGAGGCACACCATGTATGTAGTAAAGTAGCATTTATTTCAGTTTATTTTTTTTTCATTTATGCTTGCTTCTGCATAAGAAATTGGCGTATTTAGGTGTAAAAACTAGGTACTTAAAATTTCAACAAAAAAGTGGTTCCACAAACGGTATGTAGTTTAACATAGGATTCCCCATACGAAAAAGCGCGATTTAGCTTACTTCACCGTTAAAAATCGGAAATGAGTAAATAAATTGGTTGTATCCAAAAATACTGCTCTCTGTGATGTCATAGTCTGTCCAAATGTGTATATTTTTTCAGAAAAAAACTGATTTGGAGTGCATGGGAACGGAGGTGTCAAAGATGAGGTTCTCAAGGGTTT
The DNA here is from genome assembly GCA_031841125.1 of Acanthococcus lagerstroemiae. Taxonomy (NCBI): domain Eukaryota; kingdom Metazoa; phylum Arthropoda; class Insecta; order Hemiptera; family Eriococcidae; genus Acanthococcus; species Acanthococcus lagerstroemiae. The sequence goes on along the minus strand of CM063106.1, from coordinate 22,791,377 downwards.
ATTAATGTAATGGTGAATTCCAGTCAACGAAAACTGAGCAAGTGCGTGTAATGACTCTTTTCCATAATTTTTGGGTTTGGTGAACTCATTTTTGAGGTCATTTTGGGTATACTGCCCTCCAAAATAGATCCACAGATAGTCATAACCTAAAAATTGGGGTTAAGAGCTTCAAGAATGTCGATTATAGGATATCTTGCGATGCTCAGTTCAATTTTAAGGTTAAGCGTCAACTCCTACCTACTAAAGTCCACACAGGGTTACAACCTGAAATATCGACATTTACATCAGGGCCGTTTTTAAGTACTGTGCCGCCCTGGGCTGCAGTATTTTTGCCACCTTATTTCTTATATCCCCTCCCTTCTGCAGATTTCTTTTGGGCCGCAAATTTTGCCGCTCCAAAATTTTACTACTGTGGCTGCGCAGCCCAGTCAGCCCATATGGTAAAATCAGCGCCGATTTTTAAGTACACACTATACATCATGTCCTTTGTGGGCCGAAAAAATTTTCGGAGAGCTTCGGCGTCGGCGCTGGCGCTGATTACTCAGTTTTTCGAAACGAATTTGAATCCGTTGTCAAAATTGAGCTACAGTCAATTTTTGACCCATCTTGACCACATTTTCGAGTGCGCCTTCGACACGTTGCATATGCCACACATCGCACAGAAATTGCTAATGTCAACTGCAGCATTTCTTTAGCCGATGAGTTCATTTTTAAAGTCATTTGAGCTGTAAACCTTACCTGTCGAGGTACATAAGGGCTGTAAACTCAAAACTCGGACAAATTCAAGTCTCTCAATAATATTAAGTTTCTCTATCTGTTTTCTATAATAAGTAGTTACGTGAATATTAAGTCAAATCACAGAAACGGCGATCAAAAAAGGCATGGAATTTAAATTCAATAATTGATCGCAATGGATAATCAAATTTTCCAAGTGTCAGGTTACACCCTTTTTTGGACCTTGATAGGTAAGGTTTACATATCAAATAACTTCAAAAATGAACTCAGCAACCCATAAAATGCTGTGTTGGTATTAATAATGTTTATGAATGTGAATAATGATATTTCAGATTATAATAGTCCCCGATGGACCCTAGTATGTAGGGGTTAGAGCTTAAATAACCTCAAAATTCAACTCAACATTGCAAACAACCCCATAATTGACATCCTTGAAACTATTGACCACAACTGTTAGGTAATGATTTCTCGTGGAGTCCTTCTGTCAGCGGCGGGGGTGGGGGCAAAATGACCTCAAAATGAGCTATAGATGTATAATATGAAAAAATTTCCGAAAAGTGAAACACTAGAGTCGGTGACTGCTTGCTTATTCTTATCAATTCGTTGTCTGAGGTTCACATCGATACGTTTTCATAGCCAAGTTACGTTTAAAAAAATTATCCAGATGGGGATAAAACTGGTCAAAATATGACTTTAGCTCAATTTTGAAGGCGGATTTTAATTTATCTCGAAAAACTAAGTAATTAATCCCCAGCTCAGTGTCCAAAGTTTCCAACGAATTTTTCGCTTACAAAGAGGAATCATGTACACGTTATCAACCATGAAAACGCCAGTAGTTATTGTCTAAATTCGACAACTTTTTTTCGTGCTTTGTTCAAATGAAGTGAAAGAAAAAAGTAGTTGGGCAGTCTCTGTTTCACAGAATTGAGATTTTTCTAGAATTTTCACACATATGTTAAGCTTAAGAACATTTTCAAAAATGAAAAACTAGTATATATCGCCGACTACTTTTCCTACTCAGTTTTCGCCGCTTAACTCGACTTCCTTGTCCGAATCTGACGTTGACACTTTGTTGCTGAGATACACCCGAAAAAATCGGGTAGAACGGGAATAAAATTAGTAAAAGAATGACATTAGTTCAATTTTGAACGCAGATTTGTATTTGCCTCATGTCTTGCAAAACTGACATAAAACCCTACCGAAAAATTTTTCATCCGGAAACGGAAATGTCGTACAAATTAATTAGCGACTACAGAAACCCCTTATTACGATATGAACTTGCGCAAAATAGGGAGTTTATCTCCCTCTCCCACAATCCTACAAGGCCGGTATTCGTGTTAGGCAACAAAAAGAGTTATTTTAACCCCCCCCCCCCCGCTAACTAAGAGGTGATATAGTTTTCCATTTTTTTTTTTTAGGAAAACGAATTTGAGATAGAAAGCTGAACCCTCTATTACAAAAGATGATTCGTTCCGCTTTTGTTTTTGCTTTTTTTCTAAACCTTAGAGGACTCATTTGAAAAATTTCCACTACTCATTTTGGGTTCTTATTTACTTAGATTATCCACTGATTTCCACCTTCTCAAAAAAAAAAAAACAATAATAATATAAAATATAAGAATGCAAATGATATGGGAGGTAGATTAGCTTATCAAAGGTCAAAGGTTAAGGAATGAAATAATGAGCGAGAGAGAATGTAAAAAAGTCGAAGGAGGAATATATGAAAGATAAAAAGTGGTAAGATAGAAGAGTTTATGAATAAAGGCCAAATGGACTTGGCCTATAGAAAAGGAAATATAGAGTATGGAGAAAGAAGGAGGAAAGCAAGTAATACACATATAACAAATAAAGAGGGAGGACCTATTTACACAGCTGAAGGGAAAGCGAATAGGTGTTTAAAGTATGTAGAAGGACTATATAGTAATAATGGGGATGAAGAAATAAGAATGGAGAGGAAGGAAAATGTGGAAGAAAATGAGAGGGGAGACTCAATTTTAAGAGGTGACTTTGACGAAACATTGAGAGATTTAAATAAAGGGAAAGCTCCAGGAGGGGATGAGATACCAGCTGAATTATTACAGAACTTACGAGAATATGTACTTATTGTGCAAATTAGTTTGTTATATTTATGATAATGGGGAAATGCCAGAGGACTTTAAAAAGAGGACTATTGTAACTCTATCAAAAAAAAAAGCCCGAGCAGATAGGTGTGAAAATTATCGAACAGTTAGTCTTCTTTCGCATGCGTCACAAATATCAACAAGAATAATTTATAGATAGGAGAACTGAGAATAGAATAGATACAGCACCAGGAGATGATCAGTTTGGATTTAGAAAAAGTAGAGGTACTACTAGAGAAGCAGTATTAGCTTTGAGATTAATTGTAGATGGGAGACTACTCTAAAAGGGGCAAGGTACATCTATGGCATACGTTGATATTGAAAAATCTTGTGATAATGTTAAATGGGATAAAATGTCTGACATACTAAAAAAAAGTTACGAATAAGATTTAAAGAAAGACAAGTTATTTTAAACTTACATTAAGGACAGAAAGCCACATTAAGAATAGAAGGAGAGAAAGGGAGGCTAATATAGAAAAAGGTGTAAGTCAGGGGTGCTCCTTATCTCCAGTATTATTTAATCTGCACATAGAATGGACCATATAAAAGAAATAAAAGAAACATTTGAAGCATAGATGTCACTATATACAAGGAGAGCGAGTAAAGATGCTCAAGTTTGCAAATTATATTGTCTTATTAGCTAAAAAAAAAAAGGAGTGTTGATTTGGAAACCATTTTGAATGGAATGGAGATTTTGATTATAGAATATTGTATGAGAATAAATAAAACTAAAACTAAAGTAATGTTATGTAATCGACGTGAACATAGTGGCTTAAATATAAATATTGGGCAGAATAAGATTGGGAAAGTAAGTGAATTTTGCTATTTATAGGGAGTAAAATAACAAATGATGGAAAGAGTAAAAAGGATATTAGTCGTAGAATAGCACAAACCAAATAAGCATTTTATCGAAAAAGTAATCTTTTCAAATCAGAAATAAATCTGGAAGTCAAAACATAGTTCTTGAAAACTTATGTTTGAAGTGAAGCCTTGTGTGGATGTGAAACGTAGAACATAGGAAAACCAGAGAAGAGAAGGATCAGAGCTTTTAAGACGTGGTGCTATAGGCGGATACTTAGCATTAAATGGACGTATAAGGTAAGAAATGAGGAAGTACGTACTTAGCAGAGTAGGAGGTAAAATAGATATTTGGAATTGTCTGAAGAGAAGGAGAGACAAACTAATAGAGCATATATAATTTGAGGCACCCGGGAATATCACTTGCTGCTAGAAGGAAGAGTGGAAGGAAACAATTGGGTAGGTCGGCAAAGATTTCAGTATTTTCCACAGATAATCAAGGATGTCAAATGTAAGTGTTAATACGAAATGAAAGAATTTGCACAAGATAAGGAGAAATGGAGAGCTGTATTAAACCGGCCGTAAGACTGATAACCTCATCATCATCATCATCATATATTATACGTACGTTTATGATTTGCGGATTTTGTCCTTTAGAAAGCTACCCTCAATCAACAAAGATTTCCGAAACAAATCACCAGAACCAGAAGGGTAATAGGCTGCCGCTTAATGCGCGGACAGTTGAGAATACAACCAAGTTCATCCTACATATTGTACGCATAATTTTTATGCAAGCCCCACAGCCCACATAGTGTGCAACTCAAGTGTACAATAATTAATTCCTGCTGAAATTAGGTCAAAATTTACACAAAATTACAGAAATGATCATGTTACTCTTTACCTTTTACCCGCCTCGAATATGATAATAATTCAAATATTTTTAGATGGAAAAAGGACCACGCTATGAGTCTGGTCATACACAATTTCGTATAGGTGAACGCCAAGTCTTTAAAATTTCCTATATTAAACCTAAGGGGGAGTAGGGAGGGGCAAAATGATATGGCTGTTTCGCGATTTTTCAAGCAGAAAGGACAGCTGGCACCATTGTGACTTAAATAGCCCAGGAAAATAAATTTGAGTGGCACAAAAAGTCCAACAGAGATTTCTTAATCACAAATTGTTATAAGCGACGTAAAATATAAAAATAAACATAATACAGAGTGTGCCAATAATGTTGATCTGTTTTTAAACGCTTATTACAGTTGCAACCATGGATGTAAAAAAAAAAAATAAATAATGTACATCAAAATGCTCGTAAAACTACGCCATTTATTTTATTCATCGTTTACAAGTCGCTTGTTAAAAATTACAGATGGCAAATGCTTACCACCATTTTCGATACATTTGCGAAGTCTTTTGACAAAATTTTCACTCACGTTCGGTAACATTTTTTGGCTTATGTTTCTCACTTCTTCGGGGATAAACGTTATTTTCAATTCTGTAACATCTCGCGGTTTTCAAACGTATACATATGGTGCGCAATCTCATCAACTGGAATCATTGGGCCATTTTTTTTTCGAGGACGAAGGTTTGAATGTCACTGTTAACTTGCAGCGTTATCTCGAGATGTTGAAGACTTTTTTCATTCCAGAGCTTCGCCGAAGACGTGCGAGTATTAATTCAGCCTATTTTCAGCAAGATAGCGCCACATCGCACACGACCAACGATGTGATTGAATTTTCAAAGAAGCATTTGCAAAACCGACTCATCTCTAGACGTACTGATTTCTGTTGGACCCCAAGAAGTCCAGATCTCACTCTTGCCGATTTTTTTTTGTGGGGCCATCTAAAATCAAAAGTATACGCTCGAAAGCCGCGAGATATTGCAGAATTGAAAACGTTCATCACCGAAGAAGTGATGAGAAACATACGCCAAAAAATGTTACAGAACGCGAGTGAAAATTTTGTTAAAAGACTTCGCAAATGTATCGAAAATGGGTGGTAAGCATTTGCCATTTGTAATTTTTAAAAAGCGACTCGTAAATGATGAATAAAATAAATGGCGTAGTTTTACGAGCATTTTGATGTATTTACTTTTTTTTATTTATTTATTCTTTTTTACATCCAGTGTTGCCACTGTAATAAGCGTTTGTCAACATTATTGGCACACCCTGTATTAATCATGATTTCTCACATTTTATTGTAAAAATATGGTTTTCAACATGAAACATCAAATTTTAAAATGAACTGGCCGTGAATTATTCGAACAATACTATATGACCTAATATTAATGATGTAATAATGCTGATTTGATACTTTCAGTTGCAATATGTCTCAGGGGGTGTTCAAGAAAAACCAGTTTCGTTCCCATTTTACCTTCAAAAATACCAACAAACTGATGACTTTTGATTCAACTGATTTGCTCTTAATTTCCAAGTTCAAGAACACCCAAGCATATGATTTATGCAAAAATTTATCAAATAACCATTTCATAGTCCGCAACTTTAAATTGACACACTTTGTTTGCTCTTATATTTTCATCTTGCTGTACTCGTATGCCTTTGTCTGTAGTAGTCATGCAACTTCTTCTACGTCTATGGTATATGGTTTGATATTTATGACTCATTCGTGCGGGACTGGCATTCCAACACGGGCACCTTAAAAACAAAAATACTAATTTTTATTTCTTGTTTTCCTAGTTGATTTTAGAACTATCGAGAGTAACTGACAGCCAAATGTACATAACTGAATAATGTAAGAGTTCAACTGGAAATCAATAATTTACCAGGAATAATAAATTTACAAGAAATAATCAGTCAGCAAAAATTATCAGCTGATCAATAAGCAATTGATTGAAAACAATAGATTGATCAAGAACTGTCGATTGCTCGCCAGAAAGATTAATTTAAAATTATTAATTATTCAAATTGCTCCAGTACAGGGAATCGCAGCACCTGAGGGGCTGTATGGCTGCGTAACCCCCCAAAAACATGAAAAACAAAAAAGTATAAACCAAAAAAAGATATACAGAAATATGAATATTTCTTACTTTAACTGTCGGGGATTAACCACAGTAGATAGACTATATGAATTTGAAAAAAGTATTAAAAACATTAAGTGGGATATTATCGGTCTCTCGGAATATCGTAAACAAGGTGAAAAATTAATGAATAAAAAATCAGGGTATTCAGTATATTATTTTGGCGAAACAAAAGGATATCGTGGTATAGGATTCTATATTAAAACCAACCTCATGAAAAAGGTGGATGAAATAAAAGTATCAGAAAGAATATAGGGGTTCTAAAAATAGATATAGAAAAAGGAGTGAAGAAAATGTTGATAATTATGGTGTACGCCCCCACACTAGGGTCAAACGAAGAGGAAATAGAGAAATTTTACTCGGACCTTCAAAAAGTAATAGAGGGAGAGAGGGAATACTATATGCTAATAATGGGGGACTGGAAATCCAAAATAGGCCCAAACGAACTAGAGGTAAGGAACATGGGAGAATTTGGTTTGGGTCTAAGGAATGAAAATGGGGATAGGTTACTTGAATTCTGTATGAAAAATAACTTGAGAATTGCAAAAACCTTTATCCACAAGAAAGAGAAGGAAAAATGGACATGGCGGTCACCAAATGGTATTGTAAGAAACGAAATCGATCATATGTTCACTAATGATATGAGGATTATAATAGATATTCATACATTGCCTGGCTTTAAATTTAGTTCCGATCCTAGAATGTGCAGAGGAATAATCCAAATCAGTGGGCCGTGTAAAATATGAAAACTATAGGAGAAAGAAAAAAACTGCAAGAAAAATAATCCCAGCACACAGAATGGAAGAAGCGAGAGAGTACATAAATGGAAGACTAGAAGAGATACGGGAAAGAGCAAAGGGGCACTCAATACAGGAATTGTACAATAAATTCGAGGAATCAATTGCGGATACGGTAGCAAAATTTAGTGAAAGTAAAAAAGCAGTAGAAATGGATGATAAACTCACAAAAACGACAAAAGAAACAATTCAAAAAAGGAATGAACTAGAGGGGAAAGAGAACAAAACAACTAGAAAGAAACTAGAACTACTATTACTACGTAAGAAAGTCAAAGGAGAAATACGAGCAGACATACGAGAATATGAAGAGAGCAAAATGGTTGAGATACTAGAAGAAAGTGGATCAATCAAGAAAATCCGTAAATAAATGATAGAAGGTGCAAACCTATTAATTAATATCAAGGATAAGGAAGGGAGAAAGGTACATGATAGAGAAGGAATAGTACAAGCGGCTACCACATTCTATAGAAAGTTATACAAGGAAAATGAAGCAGGAAACAGCCACCAAGAAAAGAAGGTAAAAAGAGAGGAAGAGCCGATACCAGAAGTACTGGAAAGCGAAATACAGTATGCAATAAAATTATTAAAAAAGAGAAAACGCTAGGGCCGGATAAGGTGACAAATGAAGCATTGAAGGGATTTGAGGGGCAAATAGGGAAGCTACTGGCGCTCATATGCAATCGAATTCTGAGTGAAGAGTATATACCACAACAGCGGAGAATGGCCGAAATAATACTTTTGCATAAGAAGGGACCAAGAGATGAGATAGGAAACTACCCGACTAATAAGTCTGACTTCGAGTGTAGGAAAAATCTTCATGAAAATTCTAAAAGAAAGGATGTACAATCAACTTTACCTGGCCCAAGATGAAGATCAGGCAGGATTTAGAAAAAATAGATCAACCATTAGACCATAATATGTTTATCTTAAATCAAATAATTGAGAAAGCAAAAGAATATAATTTTAGGATATGTATGTTAATTATAGATTTCCAGAAAGCTTTTGACTCGATAGGCCACACTTTCTTGTGGGACTCCCTAAGGGCGCAGGGAATTCCAGAGAAATATATCAGGGTAATAGAAAACACGTATATAGACTCCAAAGCATACATAAAAATGGATCGATCAGGAGAAGAGTTTCAAATAGAGAAAGGGGTGCGGCAAGGAGATCATGTTTCCCTCAATTTATTCAACAGCGCATTACAGGAAGTTCTTAACCAACTAAATAGGGAAAACAAAGAAATAAAGATAAATGATGATTTAAGATTTGCCAATGATGTGGTGTTGATAGCAGAAAGTAAGGAGGAGATAGAGGAAATTGGTAATGAATTCATAGAAGCCAGTAAGAAGGCGGGCCTAAAAACTAATATGCTCAAAACAAAAATGATATCAAATGCACCTGAAAAGCCCATCAGAATAGAAGGGGAGGGGATCGAATGGGAAAGGGAGGTAATATATTTGGTACAAAGGGTGTCATTTGAGGACCGTAGGAGGACAGAAATCTCTACAAGGATAAAAATAAAAGGGTGGGGGAGTTTTTGGAAACTAAAGAGTAAATACAAAGGTAAGATACCAGAATCAACGAAGAAGAAACTATGGAATTCCTGTACCCTGCCATCAATCGCATACGGTGCTCAGACATGGGCGCTGACAAAAACAGAAGTAAAGCGGCTTAAAAGTACTCAGACAGCAATGAAAAGATTGTCGCGTTTCGGGACCGCGGGGGCCAGCGAGACGCGCTTTCCGGGGGAGTTCGAGCACTGAAGTCGCGAGGATGGGTGACCTCGCGGGGCACATTGCGGGAGCGTAAGCTCCAGAACGCGGACATTTCGATACGAAAATTATCACGGCGAATAACGACACAGAGGGTTGGCAGAGATAGGTATATTCACAAAAAGTATTTACACGAAGACACGAACTAAGGTCTCGGCGAGAAGATCGAGCACGGCAATAATTACAAGTCCGACAGCGAAATAAAGAAAACTAGTTAACGTTAAAACATACACGAGGGGGAGGGGGCGCGAATGCTCCCTGAACACGTAATAACACTACACAGTGCGAAGCACAGTCGCGGCGCGACGCGGATACTCCCTAGTGGCACTGGCAACGGGGAAGGCAGTGGACTGCCAGCAGTCAGGAGGAATTCGGGGTTCACCGGTAGCCAGTAAAGCACGCCGAAGGGATAGGGAAAGGATGGTCAGGGTTCACCGGTAGCCAGTAAAGCGCGCTGACGGGAGAGGACTCGGGGTTCACCGGTAGCCAGTAAAGCGCGCCGAGAGGAGGAGTGTCAGGGTTCACCGGTAGCCAGTAAAGCGCGCTGACGGGAGAGGACTCGGGGTTCACCGGTAACCAGTAAAGCGCGCCGACAGGAAGGTACTGGGGTTCACCGGTAACCAGTAAAGCGCACACAGTACACAGAGGAAGACTCGAGGAAGGGCAAATGCAAGGAGAAGAGCTGGGGTTCACCGGTAACCAGTAAAGCGCTCGCAGCTGATCGTAAGGAAGCCAGAAGTGCTAGCAGCAATAAATGTCTTCGCAAGAAGCTTGCCCGAGTTGGCATGTCTACCCTAATTTCTCCGGGTAGTTAAATAGAAAGGAGCAACAGACTTCATCCGCGAGTAACAACGAACCACCCTCGCACCGCGAAATCACCCTCGCGGTACGAAGTCGGTTCGCGCAACACAAAATTTGTTCTCTCAATAACCGAAACGCGAGACCCGGTTTTGTGTCGCAGCGCTCGACTATGCTTCTAGTGGTGGTGGAATCTTGAAGTATTTTCTCGCCCGAGTAAACAGAGTACGCGCGTACGGAACAAGATCAATGCTGGGAATTAGGAGAAAGGACAGGATAAAAAACAGGATAATAAGAGGAAAGACAGGTCTGAGGGACATAGGGTACGTGATAAAAAAATTGAAAATAAAATACGCCGGACACATGAGTAGATACGACGAGAAAAGGTGGGAGAGAAGAATAGAGGAATAGATCCCCTATGAACAAAAGCGGAACCCCGGAAGACCGATAACCCGATGGAGGGATGAAATTGTAAAAGAATTTGGTGTGGGATGGAAACAGAAACAAACAAACAAAAACAACTGAAAAAAAAATGGGGGAGGCTTATGCCCAAAAATGGGCGCTGGGATGAAATGGTGGAGTGGATTTATTGTGGCGTACTGTGCCACTAGATATACTATATTGTATCTTTCTGTATCCCAATTGGCTGTATAATAATAATTATTATTATTATTCACAAAATAATCAAAAATCTTTTGTTTTTAGGGTGTGCCAATTCACTTTTTTGTTTCTGTAGTCCATAGCGCTATCGGCTGTTACGCCATCTTCAGTGGAGGTCCCTACCATTTCTTTTTATTGGTCCTATATTTATAGTGATTTGTAATTCGGTATGGCAAACCTATTGGTGTGTTCGTACTGGTTGTCTCCCTGATTGGACAGACTACACTCTTCACAACTACAGACAACCAACAGAAACACGCACCAATATTTATCATACGGTACCATTATAATATTGTGGCGAAGAACGCTCCCGAACATTCGAGATAAGCGAAGAAAGATCGACACACTTCGAGCAGCAGAATAGAAGTTCGATAACGAGAGCGATAAGGAGTTTCACCGATAACGCCGGGATATATAAAGGCCGCTGGCCGACGCCGTATAGTCTAGTTTTGTATGCGATAAATTGTGCGTTTTCAAGCGATTTAACTGCTGTGTTTTGTGCGTTGTATTATAGTATGACATTAAAAGTTCTTTTTACGTGTTTTCGTGCATTTTTCGGTGCGAATTACGTTACAATATATTTTAATAGATAAATAAATAATTTTGACTTTTCCCCATGTTTTTCTAATCATGTCATCTTGGAGCAGGTTTCATGTCAACTTAAACCCCGAGGTGTTCTAGATGACATGGTTGATCATTGCAAGTACCTATTTGTTACCATATCTCGGATTAGAAAAGTGATAAACCAAGGATTATTGGCTCAATTTAATCCTTTAATATACATTTAAAAAAAATAATACTTCAAAATGTTTTAAAAAAAAAACTTGATCAGATAAACCCAAAAATAATTTTACTTGTATTATCTTGGAACCACTAACCCTACCCCTCCCTTCAGCCCTCCAGTCAGATTGATTATTTCCTATCATTTTCCCAGCACTCCTCCCCGTATAAGAAATTGTAATACACTGTACTTTGTAACCTCTTAATCTGGTCAGTTTTGGCTTTAGAAGGGGATATTATTACTAAATAAATGAATAAATGCTAAAAAATAAGCCTTATGATGCATTTTATCAACTTGCGCTGTTTGTTTCACATTTATCCCTCTCCAAAGAAATGTTTAAAACGCCCTCTATTCCAGAAAACGTATCGAACGGTTATGAAGTTATTAAATGGACACAATGCACAAAGTGTAAACGAAGAAGAATTTTCAAGTCCTTTCTTCTTCTTTTTTTTCAGACCGATATAACTTAGTCCTGCCCAGAAGTTTTCAAAATGAGAGTTACGAAAGACTTCTACTGCTCATAAAGGAAAAAATATCAAAGGAAATATGGAAAAAAATTTAGGTTGTACTTCATTTTAGAGATGTATTAAATTTCAAGTATCCACAAAGATCCCGTTTATTTATTTTACGCTTCACAAGAATAAAGCGTACGGAGTACGTAATTTTATTTTTCTCATTCTAAACCGCGTACATCGTTCGTACTTGACGAAAATTTATTCGCTCATGTAATCCAGCCGGCAGAATTTACATTTTCCCGAGGCTAAATTAGGGCTTTTGAAAGTGACCGGAACAGAGCTGTTTTGAAGATCGGATGTTAGTAGACGGAAATTTGAAAACAGAACTTTCCAAATGGCCAGTAATGTGAAGAACAGGCGAGATAGTGCACGTAGAATCTCGAACTATATTGTAGTATGAGATTTCGTTTTTTTCGGGTAGATAGCGCAACACTGCTCTGAATGTGTATCGTTTTTCAAAGAAATTATTACTTTTATGAAGGAGTTTGATTATGACGAAATAAGTAGCATAAAAGAGGGGCGCTCGCCAGTCAGTGCTCACGACATCAAAATATTCTGAGTGTTTACAAAGGGGTTCTGTCGCTCAATTTCCTTAACATTCTCAATATTTGCAGATTTTAAATTAGCTAAATAATACGAAAATTCACATTTCCAGTGATACACTGAAATACGGCAATGTACTCAATTATTAAATTTTTTTGCTTATAGAAGTCACAATAATTTTCACTTTTTCATTTTTTTAAATAAAACGACACTGCCGGCTAAGACGCATCGACTGGTGCCACTGCAATGGTATAAAGTCAAAGAAACAAGATCAGAAAATTAAGTTGAAATTCTTATATTTACTTGGAACAGGTCAGATCCAGGACTGAACTTGTTTGCTGAAGTGGCTTAAAATTTAACGATTTTTAAACTGTTTTTCCCTCAGTGGCTAAACGTGTTTCTCTGGATCTAAGGATTCAGCAGCCAACTTTTTTCTTTTTAATATCGAACAATTTTGAGGGGTGTTACGAGAGGGAGGTCAAATTTACTACAAGATTACCCACAAGGAAATCTTCAATTTTGCTTCGAAGCTATCAGAACATCAAATTGAAAAAAACTGATTTGACTGAAAAAAATCATTCTCATGTAAAAATGGAGTAACTGCAGAGAATTTTTTTTTTTTTTTGGGGGGGGGGAATTAAATCAAAGGTCAAGAGCCTCTGTTAAATTTGGGGTAATAAGTACACTTATTTTAACTTCGAACAATACAGATCGCAGAAACCGTATAAAGACATGAAAGAGATTATCTACTCAGATTTCTGAACGACTAACGCTGCATGGCCAAATGACATAGTGCCCGCTTCGCAATTCTTGCGTCTCGGGTTCGAGTCTCACCAACGCCGGAAAGCTAGTGACGTTCGAATACCCCCACTAACATACCAGCGAATATAACGACTACAGTATTAATCGAGGTGGAAACATAGTGCCTCCTGTTACCCCTCCAGTTCACACGAACACGGCATTACAATCGCAGGGCGTGTTACCACCAGATCAGAAAGATTGGCACTGTGCGCGTGCACTGCGTAGACAGCGTAACTTAATGTCTTGAAATAAGGGTTTGGTAAGCGAACTGCGGCTGCACACTCTTCGGCACAGCAAAACCAAGTGAAAAGCAATGGCAAACTACCTCGACTAGCCAGCCCAAGAGAGTCGCGCATCATAGACCGTCACCGCCAACGGCCGGCACCGGATATAGCACTTGAAGAAGAAGTTCATTAAACATTTTTTTGATCGATATTTCCATGTTGAAGGCTCTGCTAAGGAGGTAGAGTCTTGAAATTACATACTGTTAGGTATATGTATGTATAATAAGATTCTTGGAGTCACTGAATTCGTTTTCAAGGGTTTGACTGTAACTCCTGTAACTCTTACTAGTGAGGATTCAGGAGGCAGGGACGAGAGAACTATGAAGTTATTCAACATTACTGCATGAATATCAATAATAGGGTGTTCATGGGATTACTGAATTCGTTTTTTGATGTTAACTGTAAATTCTACCAACAATGGTGTACAGTGGGCAGGGACGTGAATACTTATAAATTTTCTTAATATGTGACCTGGACCGATAAAATAGGGTACGGTGTCAAGAAATCAATTTTAATTTTTTAAGCGATTTTCAATAAACAAAATATCCACTCTGTGCAATAGAAGCGGTCTTAAGTTCCAATTCCACTTTCTTTCTCCTCAACAGGCTGACAGAATAACCCCTTCCCTTTTCCCCCATATCTGTTGCGAAAGGATCTAAGTACTTATCTTCTTGCGTACATAAGTACCACTTGTTTACATTTTTCAGTTCATTGTGAAAACTCATTTTGAAATCAGCTCTTAAATTACATAACGCAATCACAATTACCAGTGATGTAGCCAGCTTAGTATTTAAGGAGAGGGGGTCTGTTCTTGACCAAAGGTGGAAGGGATGTTAGAGGGGCTGCTAAAATATTTAAAAAACACTATTTGACAAAATCGCAGAAGAGAGGGTCCAGACCCACTTGGTTCCCCTTGACTATGCCACTGACAATAATTATTACTGTCGTTTCAACTATCACGATTTAGGATACCATAACACTTCATTAATCAGAATCCACGACTGTCAACAACATAACAATATCATGCTTGTCTGATTCATAACCAAAAACCTACTGATTTTTCACTTCGCCAATGAAATTTTCACTTCTAGTGCAACACTGTTAATTTGTGTCTTCAAATCGTGAGATGCACATGAATGTTGCGTAGGATGATTGTAACCAGATGATTTTGTAACCATGGCAACAAAGAAAAATCTTTTTCTTGATTTTAACTTTCCGCACTGTGCCCTCAATTTATCAATCCAGGTCACATATATAGTTTCAAGTATATCAATAATCTGTTTTCTGGAATTCCTTAATTCATTTGTGAGGTTATTTCTCATATCATGTGTAAGCTTTTCTGAAGTTGACCTATGGTTTTCACCCTGAGAGTAGCGTTTTGTAGGTTCAAATTCAGTAAATGAAGTGCATTCGCGGAGTGGAAAACTGATGGAATCATTATTTCGAGCCTAGAATACGAACTGGGACGAGAAACAGGTCTAGATACTTCATCTTCCTTCAGTTATTTCAAAAGTCTGAAATTTAGGCTTGACGAGTACTTAGTGCTATTTAAATGAGAAAAATCGGAGTCGAAATACATTCATAATTTAAACAAAAAATCGGTCCAGAAACATAATTCATTTCTACAATTTATGAATCGCGAAAAATTTGAAAATTTTAAATCTGAATTTTGAACAAAAAAGTAAATGAAAAAATAATGGGAATATTTTTTCAGAATTGCAAAGTGTGGCACTCGCTATGTACTGCTACGACAAGACCTTAACCACTGTCCAGATAAGCTGAACCGTGGATAAACAAATTTATGATATTTTCAAACTCAATTTCAACAACCTCGTCCATTAATTGAGTACGATCTCAGAAAACAACCATTAATAAGCATCAATCCTATTCGATAGCACTCTATAAGTCCCATCAAGAGTGATTTCAAAAGCTTATGAATGACTTCCATCGCGAATTTCATTCTTCAGCCCCCGTATCCCACTTGCGCTCCTTTCTCTACCAAGATTGTGAAGTCAAACTTTTTCATTTCTAAAGTGTATAATCTCATACCGTTATCAGAAACTTGTTTGCGAATTATTTTAGCGTTATTTCGTTATTACAGACTACGAAGAGAAATTAATGAAAAATTTCAAAACTCCGTGACCTCCCCCCTCCCCCCCCCAATTAAAAAAGGTATGGGCTAATGGCACGTATTCCCTGATCTGATCGACCGAAAATTTTAACTGGGGCTCTTCTATTTCGTTTTGACACCTGTGTGCAAGAATCATGGATCCGAAAATAGTCGGAGAATGAGGAACACCCTATAATGAATGATAACACTACAGAACAAAATGAAATTTTTTGTTTGCACAATGCATTTAGGGAGATGATTCTTGAGTACTTTTCAACGCTGAATACAGTGCTGTAGGCCGTTTTTCTCTATCACGTCTAGTTCTTCTGATCAAAAATTATAAAAAATTTGAATGTGTTCAAAAAGAGGTTTAGGAACTGAATGTGGTCATACTGATTCGTGTTGTTGTATGTTGAGGTTGTGTGTAGTGGTGTGTATTCCGTCTGTTTGTTTTCTGTTATAACGGTCTGATAACACTGATAATATCCGTCAGTGGTACCGCTTATTCCATTGCAAAAACAAAATGGAAACGAATTTCAGTCGTTCAGAATTCCGAATTATGACGTGATAGAGAAAAATGGATCGCAGTATCGTGTTCAGCGTTAAAAAGTATCTCAGGATCACCTGTTGAAATGCGTTGTGCAAAATAGTTGTTCAGTAGTGTAATGAAGGTAAGTGAAGTAAGAACCTGAATAATGCAATTCACACTTTTCT
Organism: Acanthococcus lagerstroemiae; assembly: GCA_031841125.1. Classification (NCBI taxonomy): domain Eukaryota; kingdom Metazoa; phylum Arthropoda; class Insecta; order Hemiptera; family Eriococcidae; genus Acanthococcus; species Acanthococcus lagerstroemiae. The sequence goes on along the minus strand of CM063106.1, from coordinate 22,774,911 downwards.
ATATTTACTAGTTCCGGGAATACGAGGCTTCAAAGTTGACAACATTTCAAAAATTTGAAAATTCTAACTGACCACCTTTGAGCAACATTTTAATAGGGTGAATAGCAGAAGGGTTCGCAGGTTTTGGGGAGGGGTAACCAAGCTATAAATCGGAAACAACCTGGTGACCTAAGGTCCAAAAACCGGGGCAAATTTTTTTTAATCGAGTCACGGAGTTACACTATCGGGCTATGGGCTCGGGAAAGGTTGTTGTCTATATGTTGCAGAGGTATCCAGCAGCAGAAAGGTAGGTGAGGGTGTTTTGTATGTGCTCGTGGGAGTTTGAAAGGGTCAAAATTTGACTACGGGGGATGTTGTGAGCGTTACGAAGGTGGGTGAGGGAGGGACATGAGAAGAGGTGGTCCACAGGGAAAGGGTCTTCATCTTCACAGTATGGGCAGTTGAGAGGATACAGGTTAGTGAGAGAAGATATGCGTATGTGTGAGGCATGTATGATCGATTCTTAGGCGGGTGATCATAACTTCCTCGTGGCGTGAGGAACGTTGGGACGCTGACCAGGGGACAGGTGTAAGCTTGATTTGTGCGAGTTTGTTGTGCCGAAAGGTTTGATGCCGTCACTCTTTGAACCACTTACCCAAAATGGTCTGGCGAATGGCGGAAGTGAGATCTGTTGAGGTAGAGAGTTGACAAGTGATATATGGGAGCTGTGTAGCTTGTTGTGCTGTTTGATCAACTGCCTCATTTCCTGGGATACCAATATGGCTTGAGGTCCAGATGAGTAAGATTCTCTTGGTGGTGGAGGAAATGAGATGGAAAATGAAAAGGATGCGTTGGACGAGAGCGTGCATTGAAAGGGGATCGGAAATAGGCCTTAAGGAGGAAAGTGAATACGAGAGGACCAGATAGTAGGTGGGGGTGGGTGGGTCTTCGAACGAGGAGATCGTGACTGTGCACTGTAGGATAGCATGGAATTCGGCTGTGTTGATGGAAGCTGTATTTTTTAGTCTGAAGAAGTGTAGTAGACTGATATGGAATGATTCGCGGGTATTTATGAGAAAACATGAGAACATTAGAAACTTGGTGAACAAAATAGAAATATTAATGATTAGTAAGCCAAACTCAATCATTTTTGTGCTCCCATCCAATATGGCGGAAACCGCCTACGTCATGTATTTTCTGGATTAAATTTTGTGAGAAGACTAGAATACCATAGTGTTATAATTTCAATTACACTAAACAACAATTTGAGATTTTTTCAAAAACAATGACAGGAGAATACATGATTTTATTCGGACCTAGCAGCGTGGTGGCGCACTGATGTTTTATGACTGTCAATTGAATTTCTTATCAATGTTAGGGTACAATGGACGCTATTCAGCAAAAGGGACCCAACTAGCAAAATCCGCTTTTTGAGAACACGGTATTCGAAGTTCAAGAGCCACATAGAAACTATATGGCATTGCGTTTACTGATAAGCGTTTTTCAACGTGAGTACACATTTTTGAACCGGGGGCCAAATTTTGAAAAATTCTACGTTTTACGCTCTTTCCAACGATACTAATAACTCATTTTGTTTACAAATGTTGGTTGGTTCCCTTTTGCTGAATAGCGTCCAAATGTAGGATTTTATCCTAACGTTGATAAGAACATAAAATAACTAGATGTTGTGGAAAACTTCTGCCAGATGTCAGCCATACGTCGCCAGGTCCGAATACGATTATGTATTTTCAATGAAAAATTTAATGCCGATGTTAATTTTTTTATTATAGTTCATTTTTTCCCTATCTCTTATCTTAAATGCAAATTTTAGTATCATCGAGATGATACTACTGATCGAACAACTATACGCGTTCAGTATAGTCATCCGTATCAGTGTAGCTATTCCTGGACGACAAAAAGTAATAAAAAGTGAAAATTTTAACAAAATTTCAATTTTACAAAGACTGTCGCTCAGTAACTGAGACTAAAATTCGTACGGCCCACCAATGCTACCTATCAGCATTTCAACGCAGTAGGGGGATAACTTGGTTCATTGGCTATCGATTGAGACCACGCCGAGCTCATTCGATTGGAAACTCGCTGTTCCAGACCAATTTGAAAAAAACCATATGCGTTGACCCCTACCGTTTTTTAAAAGATATTTTTAAAGAAGGAAAAAAAAGCACACGATTACAACATTTTTTATTAATCCTCATCTTCAGTAAGTATGCAGGAATATATTTTTCACAATAAGCGCTATTCATGGCTATACAGGCGTCCATTCGTTCTTGCCATTTATCGAACGTTTTCGCGTATTCCGCCGCCGGTAAGGAGGAGAAACACATCAGCGCCGCGGTGATGACTTCTAAAAAAATCACAATTCACCCCGACCCCCGTATAGTCTTGACCTCCCCCCTGCGACTTCTGGTTATTTCCTCAACTAACGGCAGCCTTATGGGGTCGTCAATGCTACACGAATCAAGAAGTTGCATCACTGCGGCGCAGATGTTTTTCTCCTCCTTACCGGCGGCGGAATACGCGAACACGTTTGATAAAAGGCAAGAACGAATGGACGCTTGTATAGCCATGAATGGCGCTTATTTTGAGAAAGATATTCGGGTACTTAATGAAGATGATGATTAATAAAAAATGTTGTATAATCGTATGCTTTTTTTCGTTCCTTAAAAATATCTTTAAAAAACCTGTAGGGATCAACGCATATGGTTTTTTTCAAACTGGTCTGGAACAGCGAGTTTTCAGTCAAATGACCTCGGTGTGGTCTCAATCGATAGCCAATGAACCAAGTCATCCCCCTACTGCGTTGAAATGCTGATAGGTAGCGTTGGTGGGCACTGGGCAGTACGAATTTTAGTCTCAGTTACTTAGCGACAACCTATGTAAATATGGAAAACGAGAGGTTCTCGAGAAAAATGGTTAACGCCATCGTATTCAGCATTCCAAATACAACTGAAATCATGTAATCTCATCCCATTGTTTTTTATGCTGTTGGGTAGTGCTATCGACCTACTACTACAGTTGCAGTTTGAAACTGCTTTACAAAAAAAGTACCGACGAAAAAGTTTTCGGAAACAAAGTCGACATCTTCGTACAAATTATGTTTTTTGAAAATGAAAAATCCAATATATTTCGTACTTCGTTCGAGACAATCGCATTAGGTACAACCCTCTGATGATATCATATCTGACAATGTCAAGAATTTCGGATTCTCATCTTTTTGCAAGTCAGCAGAAAGATTGAAAAAAAAAAAAAAAATTTAAATGACGTCTTTTGAGTCGACTCTCCAATATAACAATATAATATTTAAATCCGAACGAATGTTTTTCAGTTACACGATTTGCTTCTCTCTGCTTAAAGATGTAGAAGAAACATTATTGTCATACAAATACTTCATCCCTGTCTGATATTTCATGTTTTGTAATCACTATAATTATCAGTTACTTCGATTTGAATACTAATTCACTTAATACTGGACGAGGCTTATATTCTGACGACCACGGTGCCAGAGGTATATTTTATAGTAAGAGTAGGAAGTATTAGTTTTCATTCTATCAACAACGCCATTTTGTTGATGAAAAAAAGAAAAAAATGAACACTGCACAGCTATACGTATATTGGAAAGGTTCTCTATACGGTATTCAACTTGGCTGTATAAAATGAATGCATGGAGGGAAAAGTGTTCGATGATTCGAGACCACTTGAAACTGTGTGTGCCAAGTACTTTATACAACTCGGTATTGCGAAAGATGACTGTTATGAAAATTTTCCATCCACTGGTAAACAATTCCGATTGAATGCTTCAATGCACGCTGCACGTTAAAAACTTTTTTGAAATTTCTTTCGGCTTACAACTTTTCGCGCATTTTATCCGCGAGTTTCAAGTCGCTCCATTTCCATAAAGATTTTTTTTCCCTACTAGTGAGGTTAAAAAATTATATTGATGCCTGCAGATGAAAATAGTACATGGGTCTTATCTGTTCCAATCATCGTATAGGCCGTAACTGGGTAAGCCGGAAAGTAGGAGACTTTAAAATAGTGCAGTTTACGAAGGATGCGCGCAACAGAACGCCAAAATACCTATTAAGTTTTGTATATTTTAGTCGTGCATCAAAAGGCAGTTTTTAAGGCTCAGCCGATGTCCAAAATAAATACCAACTACTTTTTACTCCACCAGTCCGAAATTTGAACGACATTTTCATTGATTTGCAGGAACATAATTATCGAAATCACTTTTTTAGTTCTTGAAACTAGAAAAACTTTGAAACTAGTAAGAACAAAAAAAAAAAAAAAAATTGAATGGATAAATAATAATGTAGAAAAGTTTTTCATGATTTCTATCTATATAACTCATATTTTTACTGTCATTGTGTAGCAAAGGGGTAACGTGCTCCCTTCGTAATCCTTGCGCCTCAGGTTCGAATCCTACCAACGTCGGAAAGCTAGCAAAACGCCAGAACACTAGTGATACTCAAATACTTCTACTAACTCCCGAGTGAACGTGGAAACAGCGCGTCCTTTGTAACTCTCGCCAGTTCACACGAACAAAGCATTGCAATTGCAGGGCGTGTTACCACCAGATCAAGAAGATTGGTACTGTATTGTGTGCACTTCGTGGATAGCTTACTCAACGTCGCGTAACACGTGGCTAGTAAGCGAACTACGGCTGCACACTCTTCGGCACAGAGAAAGAAAACTTTAACGCAACAAAACCGTAGGGAAAGCCGCACATCAATGGCGACCGCCAAGTCCGATATCGGATACAGCGCCTGAAGAAGAAGACTCACGTTTGTTCTGTTTCAAAACTCGGTGGGGAGGGGGATTTACGCAGCAAATTTCACATCTCACTTCAATACCTAGTGAAACATTGATGTTAACTACCACAAATTATGCTGACAATGCAAGAAAGTTTGCTCTATATGACATTTTTTGTTTGTACACCGGCTACATAATGTTGCCCAGATAGGTAAGGCCTACCATGTAGTACATAGAAAGGTCTCAGTCAGCATCATGCTGGCCTTTGTTTAGGCTCCCAATGATACGAAATTAAGAAACTATTATTTTTTGCATTGGTAAGATCAATTTTGGAATTTAGCGCAATCATCTGGGATCTGCAGAATATAGGTAAAATTAAAAAAATTGAGAAAATCCAAAAAACATTTTTGAAATATTCATATTATGATCTCGGTTTACATATTACCCATACAACCTGAAAAATATTCAACTATTGCAGGGGTTTGAGGTGGTGAGTCTAAGTAATACACGAAAATTATTAGCTATGTTATTCTTGTGGGATATTATTAATGGAAAGATAGTGAACTCTTAGGTACTACAAATTTCAAAAACTCAACGTTTAATAGCAGGGACAGTGCTCTTTTTGTTGCCCCAGAGGGATGTAACCCCGGCTTCTATGGCATACTCTGTCTTCACAATGAGGTAGCTAGAGCAAATGTATAGAGGTGGATATTTGGTTTATGAATCGTAAAGCATTTAGTAACGTCATCCAGAAGCATTAGAAGGGTCAAGAATCAAAACTCACATTTGACATCTTATTTCGAGGGCGCAAATAGGCAAAATACTGTACACGGGTGCAGGAATATCTTTGCTGCGCCTGTGAACGTGGAGTATGTTATACATATCGCACATTCACAGGTGCAGCACAGATATTCCGGCACCCGTGTACAGTATTTTGCCTATTTGCGCCCTTGAAATAAAATGGCTAATGTGAGTTTTGATTCTTTATCCTTCATTTATCGGCCTCTGAGCCAGCTTGGTTTCAATGACTTCCTCCCTCTCTCCCTTTCCCTACACTCTAATGCTCCTCTTCGTTGTCATTTTCTTCTTCCCCTATATATTCCATTTGCCTCCAGTATTTTAAATTTTCAGGGTATCCCTCCCTTCAACCTTCCAGCCAGATTATTTTCAATCATTTTCTCAGCCCCTCCCCCCTATTCTACGATTAATAATGGAAAAATTGCGATACACTGCTGTACTTTGTCTCCTCCTAATCTGGTCAGTTTTGGCCGTAGGAGGGGACAGTAATATTAAATAAACAAGTAAATGATTGATGAATGTGATGCGGGCAACAGAAAGGGTATCTCACATGCAAAGAAACATATTTTTCAAAATGCTTTCCTGCTGATTCATTTATCATTGTGTCTTTTAAATTTTTTATCTTTTATTTTTGAGTCAGGAATTACTTTCAGTATTTTTGAGTAAAACACTAGAGAAACCACTTTTTGGAGAAAAGTACTGAAAAATAAACAGAATTGGTGCAAAATATACAATAAATGCCAAAATATTCGACATATGTGACTTGCCAGTAAGAAAGGAACCTGTGCGCAAAAAAATCATTTTTGTGATAACAACTGTTTCTGACTAATTTTTAGCCGCTCTTTCGCGTGGTGTTGTCGAAAAAATTCTAAAAAATTTTCCTAAACTGCTGTAAGTTTTCAAAGTTGAGTGTCCCCATAACGTGAAAACGTTATCAATTTTGTTTATCCGCTCTCCTGTAAAATTTACATTTTTGCGCTCAGGTTCCTTTCTTCCTGGCAGGTCACAATACAAAATGAAGTCAGTACCCGAATGACAATTTGGTGAGCGCTCACGTAACATGTCACAAACCACTACCGTTTTGAGACTTTTGGCCTATCACATTTTTTCGTGAGTGTTCAACATCTCAGCATTTTAAGATAGTGTGTGTGAAGTGATCGCTCACCATTAGCGCGATTACTCAGTGATGTTCACAAATGCACTCACAGCTGGCCTCATTGTCAATCGAGTACTGCTCGTTTGACACAGAATTCTGTGATTCGTGAAGATTTTTGTACTCCATAGACAGAAATATACATTCGCATAAAAACTGCACCCCTGGTCATTATAATAGAATTTGCTAATTCTGAATTCTTTGTTCCCTGTCTCAAGGTATTATTTGCTGATTTTTTAAATTTTTAAATGACCATGACTGAAAATAAACGACTTTAAAATGACTTAAATAACCTTCTTTCAAAATAAATGACTTAAATGACCGTTGGACACGCTGGTTTTCGGTTTTGTTCGGAGTGGGTCAGTTTATTTTCATTTTGATTCAGTTAGTTTCTTCTTTCTTGTTCGTGTTCATTTTGATTCTTGTTCAGCTTTTGTTTCTTGATAAGTTTAGTTGTTGTTCAGTTCACCTTCTGTTCATTTTGTTCACGTTCATTTCGATTCTCGTTCAGTTTTTTTTTTTTTTTTTTTTAATAAGTTTGGTTGTTGTTCAGTTTAATTTTGTTTGATTGAGTTAATTTAGTTCAGTCCAGTTTGGTTTGGTCTGGTTCGGTCCAGGTTGATTCGATTTGTTTTAGTGTGGTTTAGTTCAATTTGTTTCTTGTTCAGTTTGGTTCAGTTTTGCTTGGTTTGGTTTGGTGTGGCACAGAATGTTGCTTAGTAAAAAATGAATAAACTTTACTTTTCAAAAACAAACTTTAATGTGCGTATTGTATAAATTTTGGAGACTGACTCTGCAGATTTGGTTTCGCATTAATCCCTATAAATTCACGGCACGCTTTTTTGGCTCTGAGCCGGATTCCAGATTGGTGACTGCCGATGCAATGACATCATTCTCCTTTCAGTCATTAGTGATAACTGAACAAATTTTATACGAAAACGCATTACAGCTACCTACGTAAATGGCTTTGTGGGTATTAGCGCTCTTCCTTTTTCCTTTTTCTCAAGGAAAAAGGACTGACGCGGATGATCAAATGAATTTCTTCCACTGGCACTCAGCGATTCGAAATGAATTTTCTCGTGCTGATAACTAAGGGTAAATAAACATCAATCACATGATTTTTATACACGGATATGTGGAAAAACGACGATTGCTTTGGAAACTCGGTTATTATTACATTTTAGTTCGGATACTATATCGAATTCGATGTTTTCAAATTCTAGCTGCATTTTCAACATTCAATATTAAATTCGAGACCTGTTTTCAATTCCACGAGAACGTATATTATTTAGAAGGTTCTTCGCATAAAGCTAGAATACTGAAAGAACATAATGCTACACTGGGATAACACACGACTCGTTTTTCTTGCTCGCGTATTAAAATACGAGACGTTGAAAAAGCTTTAGAAATCAACGGATCGAACTCGCGACTAGGTTGTTTCTCAAAGCGCTTTTCTTTCAATTGTAAAGTACAATCCATGAGTGAATAATTGCGAGAAGGATGGAAAATCTGATAACTTCACTCCAGATGCAATTGGGTATCATTGAAAATTTGAAGGCATAAATTTCCGGGTACCTAATTTTATTTTAAGTTTCCACTGGAATCCGAGCATAATAGAGTTGGAGTAATTATGTGAATCACGTAGGGAGCAATAGGCGCGAATCGTTCTAGAGCACAACTAAACATCAGAGTCTCGGTTGAGCCATTAAAAGTTGATATTTATTTTTGAGATGGTTCACGTTTTCAGCGATCTTTCAACCCTTCGTACATAATAAAGTTGAGCGGTCTTGTAGCCTTCAGCCCGGAGGAAGTGGTGGAGGTGCTATAACGCTGCTTGACCGCGTGGCCGTACATTGTAGAAGGGACTGTATGATCTTAAGAGAAAAGATTGCGAGAATTCGGTACAATAGATTCCAGACACCTCAATAAAAAGTTCTAGTTGTCACCATAGATAAAATTTGGGTTCTTTAGGTTTCCACAATGTAGATAAATGTCCTTCACGTGGCAGATATTCACTTGTGTTCTAAAAACAATAATTGTTGTAAGCCACGCAGTCTCCCGGCTCCTACTACAAACTTTCGCATTTCCCAATTGTAAAGAAACTCGCACATGGAAATACAGTGGCCCATCTTACGACTATCTGTGAATTGCTCCACAATGAATAAAAATGACCGTATGCCTTTTAAAAGTCGTATTCTTGTCATAACATGAATTTTGAGGAATTTACTCGTAGTTCTCAAGAGATGGAGTCTGACACAAACGAAAAAGAAAATGAACCGTCAAAGCTCTCCTTCAAAACTCCTTGTATTCTTATTCACAATACTGGCATCCATCTCCCGCTTAAGATTAAATATTATATCTCAAATAAACGTCCCGAAGTCCCATACTATATACAGTTAAATCGAGTCTAAAAAGTATTCGGTGTAAAAAATTTCGTAGCTGAAGTTTTCGTGCCGCCGTGCTTTAATTTCGACTCAAAAGTCTACATTTTGGAGCCTGCGAGACCGGTAAATTCATTTCAGCTCGGTCCTAGATACGTCTTAGTTCAAAATAATTTACTCTCGCCTTTAAATTGATAATGGCGACCTGCGTGCCGTTATTTATCACTATTAAGACGGTTCTTTGTTAACAGGACTCAGTAATTTAATTCCTGCAGTGAATGCTTCGGCGGTTTGCACATCTCTTTGAGCCGACGCATCCTTTCCCCGGCCACCTTAATAAATTTTGAAAGTCGACTACTTCGCAGTCTAAATACGTTACAGATGCGATATAGCTTGTGAAAAGGTCAGAGACTTGTACGACAAAGACGTATCTAATTTCATTAGCATATACGAAAACTGCGAGAGAAATCATAGAGTCGTTGCTAGATATTCGCTATGTACGTTCAGACACCGTAGCGCCCGTAGACAGGCCGCATAATTGTGAAATGTTGAAAATTGACCGCCACTACTTATTGGAAATTTCGAGCAAAGTGATCCGAAGCATCGTTTAAGTCTCAGAATATTCTAGTCAAGGAGAATTAGCTAAAAAATAGGTGTTTGATGGAATTAATTGCAGCACAGCTGAAACTTGGCACGATATTGTTCAGTACCCTCTTCGGAAAAGCCCCGTGATTCCCCCCTCCCCCGGTGTGAGAAACGTGCCCCCAAAAACAGTCTTTGGCTTGTATCTAGCTTAAAATTGAATTATAGGTAAAAATATTTCTTACCAAAATTAAAGAGCGTAAAATTCTCTACAAAAATGATATCTATGTTTTTTTTCGTGAATCCCATACCAACCAAGATAATTGGCGTTCAAGATCACACTAGCATGTAAATATGGAGTAACGTATAACGTACGCGGTATACGAACGCCGAACTCGTCACTCCAACATGCGAGAAGCGTTGAATGCTGTAATTTTAAATCCCTATACTAGATGGACCAGCTTATTTTAGAAACCGGATTGAAGACAGATAATAGATAAGATATGGAGCGACATGACTATTGGCGTTTGGACACTCCTGTAGCTGCGCTAGTGTAGAGGACGAAAAGAAGATCAGGGTATTTTTACCACAAAAATATGTACAGGTGAAATGAGCTCCAGAGAGGAGAGGGGTGAGGGGAGTGAGAGGAAAGAGAGAAGAGAGGAGGGGAGAGAGAGAGAAGAGAGAGGAGAGAGGAGATGAGAGAGAGGAGTGGGGAGAGAGAGGTCTAGCATTTTCAGTATTGAAGAGAACTAAAGTGTCAGACTTTATCATTTTCTTTCAGATGAGCCCAACTTGAGTTTTTTTGCAGAACATTTTTGTCACTGATCATCTTTTCGTCCAAATGCACCAATCAGCGCGCTGCATTTCATTAGGCCGCTAGAGAGCGACTCTTTAGCATCCAAACACGAATCGAACAAACACTCATGTGAATTACGAAGAGTGCAGGCGGACTGACTCATCAATGCGGTGTTAGCTCTAGCGCAGTGATTCTCAAACTCTGTTTCACGGCACCTAGGGGTGCCGTGAAAGTTCTAGGGGGGGTGCCGCGAGATTTCCAGCAAAATAGGGGGGGGGAAATGTAGGGGAAAAAATTAATGAATATTAGTAAAGAAATTGTGGAAGGCATCTCAAAAGTACCTCTCTCTGACAGTACTATATTGGGCGTCGAATGTGTGAAATGTCCCAAAACATACATGAACAGGTCGTTGAGAAAATACTGGATTGCCGCAAATTAGACGAGTCAACTGATGTAAATTCTAGAAGTCAACTGATTGCATTTGGCAGATTTATTGACGGTGATAGTGTAATCGAGCAGTACCTGTTCTGCAAGGAACTGGTTACCACAACTAAGGGTGAAGATATTTTCAATGTAGTTGATGAATTTCTCACTAATAACAATCTATCTTGGCTTCACTGTTGTAGAATTTGCACAGATGGTGCACCGGCAATAACAGGAAAATTGGAAGGATGTGTTACCAGAGCTCAGCGAAAGAATCCGTCCATCATTTTGAATCATTGCATCATACATAGAGAAGCCCTCGTGGCTAAATGTTGTACTGCTACTTTGGAGAACGTATTTAAGAAAATAATCAAAATTGTGAACTTCATCAAGTCGCGTCCCCTGCAATGCAGAACTTTTGAAGAATTGTATCGAGCCATGGACGCTGATCATGTTATTTTGTTACTGCACACAGAGAGCTTTTGGTTTTCTCGAGGTCGCGGTCTCCACCGTGTCTTGGAGCTGAGAGACGTATTGATCAAATTTTACGAAACCGAGAAGAAGGGCACGACACTGTTGCCCTCCTTCAGGATGATACATTCTGCCTGCAACTTGCTTACTTAGCCGACATATTTGGAAAGCTGAATGAGTTGAACCGTTCTCTACAAGGGCGTCACGAAACAATTATTTCTTCAACGGACAAAATTGAGGGATTCCAGAAAAAACTTGTATCGTGGAGAGAGCACGTTGAAAAGAATTTGCTTGAACATTTTCCTGCAGTTTTTGAGAAGATTAAAAATGGAGCACAGTTAGGCACCGTAAAAGAGCAAATAATTGAACATTTAACATTGCTCGAAAACAGTTTCAGCAATTATTACTTTCCATTGCAATCAGTGCATAAAAATGGTTGGGTCCAGAATCCGTTCCTCTTTGCCGATGAGGCTGAAGATTTGGATCTTAACGCCGATGAACGTGATCAATTTATTAATCTTTGTGCAGATTCACTCGTGGAGTCTCAAAACATCGTACCCTCTTTTCGTGGCAAAGGCAGTGAACCTCCTATTGCTCTTTCCTTTGTCCTACTTATGTGAGCAAGCATTCTCCTGCCTCACCTTGTTAAAGACTAAATCGCGAAACAAACTTCAGTCGGTGGAAGATGATATGCGCGTTTCAATTTCATTGATTCGCCCTCAAATCACATCACTCTGTAATGCACACCAAGCGCACTTCTTTCACTAACGTTTCATACATATTTTAAATAAAATTTTTTATGACGACGGGTGCCGCCAAAATTTTGTTGCTCATTTAGGGTGCCGTGAGCGAAGAAAGTTTGAGAACCACTGCAGGTGACGAACTTGTACGTTCTTGGGAAAATTTTTCAAAGATTCTTGGTTATGGAGTAGGAAGCAAGACTTCTGCAACAGTATTCTATCATAAGATACAAGTGTACATGCCGCGAGGATTCTTCAACAAAACTCAAGTTGAGGAAACAATTTTCTGCTCATCCTGAGGCGGAGTGATGATCCTGTACGTTCTTGAGAAAATTTTTTCAATATTCCAAAATTTGTAGAAGAAAGTAAGAATTCCCCCCCCCCCCATACAATATGTTTGTGAATAACGGAAGTAGTCCAACTACAAAACTCATATTGAGGAAATAATTTTATTCAAATCCAAAAGCTGAGTGACTAGCAGGTACGTCCTTGGAAAAATGTGTTCGATTTACTGTGTATTGTAGTAGGATGTGGGTTTTCTCCAACCTGATTCATTTCAAAGATGTAAGTGTATATGCCCTGAGACCACTGCTAGAGAAGTCAAGTTGAGGAAATAATTTTACGCTGATTAACTTGTAAATTCTCGAGAAGATTTTTCTAAAATTCTATGATTAGTAGTAGGAAGTAAGACTTCTCCAATAGTATTCTTTCAGTAGACATGAGTGTACATAATTCAAGGGTACCTACTACAAGTCTCAAGTTGAGGCGTTAATTTTCATAATGATCTCACAGCTGAGTGTCTATCATGTACAGTCCATGAAAACGTTTTTCCGGAACTAGGTACATTGTAGAAGGAAGTGGGTTATTTCCACAATTTTTTCTAAAATTCTATAGTGCGTTGTAGGAAGTGGGATTTCGGTGTCAGAATGTTTTCCCAAGATGAAAATAGGCACCTCTCTGGAAATCTTATTACAAAACTGAGGTTGAGCGGATACATTTATGATGATTCTAATGCAGTGCTTCTCTTATATGTGTCTATAAGGAAATACCTTCCGAATTTCGAAAATTATAGGAAGAAATAAGAGTGCTCTAAAATCATGCTTCTTAGAAATATAAATATATCAAGTTCTGGGTTTCCTACTACATAATTCGCGTTGACAGAATACTTTTCTAACTATTTCAATGTAAAGCCCCTGACAATTGTATCAATGAAAGATTTTTCCAAAAATTTCAAAATCGTGAGGCGGAATAATTCATAGTTTTGAAAATCATTCTTCGGCATTGGGTTATTCTGTCATCATCATACAAAACACAGTTTTCCTACTACAGTATTCAAAGAATCTTAAAAGCCAAGATTTGGCGCGCTTATTTCTTTTGTGTCAATTAATAATTTATGAAAATTCGATCGTCGTAACAGTGAAACAGTTCGTGGTTTGAGTGAATTTTTATTTTCAATCAAAAGTTGCAATCCTACACTTTCCAATTCCTTCAATGTTTTTTCAAAAAATTTTCATATTTTCTGGAAGCTCCTCTGTTCTACGATAATCAATGCATGTCCCAACCGATTCCTTTCAATACTGAAGCAGGAAATTTGAAATTTTCTTTTCCCATTTCCTACTAGAATTCAGGAGTTAGTTAGTCAATTTATGCATCATGTCTGTTGGAATAGTAGTCGTTAGTATAATCAATGAAAATAAACATTTCCCTATGGATGGAACATTCGCGCCACTGAAAGGGTTAAGCTGATGGTGGCATCGGATTCAGAGTGAAAAAATAGACCTAAAAACATATTCGGTTGTGTCCGGAAAATTTACTGAAAAATATATATAAGAATGAAAATAGCGAAAATATTGCAGAAACTTCCAGCTTCTTTTTCTCACAAGTCAAGTTTTTATGTTGCCGTATTTGAAGTGCTGTATCTCTACGAACTTTCATCGGATCTCAATAATTTCTTTTAAATGCTAAGTGGAATGTGGTGCATTCAATGAGCGAATTATCGCAAAATCGATTTTTCCGCAACAAGCCTGATTACGTCAGATCGCATCACCGATTTAATTTTAGTCAAAATCGCTTAATTTTCCTTCGAATAAATTTTTTTTGTGAAAACAGCAGCTGCGCTATAACTACATACTTTAATTGTCCTAAAATGAATGATGTAAGTAGGTAGGACTAGGTATACGTGCGAAACAAACTTCGGCAAATATAACAGAGCTAATTTATAAACACCGAAACAACTTTTTAATCGCATTTCCTAATTGCTTACACATGTTTTGCCTACCCCTTCATTTTCAGGCAAATCTGATATGTATTCTGCTATATATGACAAAAGTCCTCTCTCTCGATGGGTAGATGAGCAAGAAAGTTATGGGTGGCAGCACAAACCAGCACAAACGAAGCGCAAACGATTGCATCGACTTCTCTCTTTCCAATCCTTTGTCTGACCCTTTTTTCGAAAACCATTTCTCTGGCCTCCCATAAGTAATCCTCAAAATCTCAGTAGGGGGAGGACCACAAACGACGGGGTTTTCAGCACAAACGTAACACAAACGAATGACACTACTTGCAATCCCGTCAGCTTAGCGAGGGGGGAGGGGTGGGTCCCGTTTCTACAGTGCCCCCAAAAGTTTTCCCATGTACCTCTGGAAGGGGAAGCAGCACAAATGCCGGGGTTTTCAGCACAAATCAGCACAAACGTAGCACAAACGATTAACACTATTTTCGATCCCCTAGGTGAAACTGGGGGCTCCAATGCCTGCAGCCCTCCCCCTCCCCCCCCCAAAAAAAAAAGCTTTTTCAAATATGATAGGTTTTTCAACAAACCAGCATAAACGTAGCACAAACGAATGGCATATGTTTCAAGCCTAGCGGGGTGGGCGGGAGGGGGAACGAGGAAATGCACCTCAGAATTTCGCTATCTCCCGTAAAATTTTGTCCTTTCATACGTTCACGGTCCAATTTTCATTATATGTACACTATTTGCATTCTCGGAGTGCTTACTCAGTGCCAAACACTAACTCAGTATCACTTGGCAGCTCGGTATACCAATCCTGTCGATTGTAATTTCAGCCACCCACGAGTTGTTTGTGACTCTCTCTCGAAAAAAAATCCAATTTGACTTCCAGTATTCCACAGCATCACTGCCTGATTCGGGTTAATTCCTTATAAACTTTCCTATACACCAGTTTTCTAAGCGACTTAAACCCTTTCCGGAGTGTGAAACGTCAAACCTAACCGCGACGGATTAACATTTCCAGAAAGGGAGTGCTGCCGAAGCAAGGCCGACCTCTCCCTCCGCGCTGTCAACTTTTGAGAAAAGTTAGTCGCTTTCTCAGCGTAACCGCCATCCAACTTAGAGCCAACGTTTAATGGAGTGTTTGCTAGGTGCAGGGCGCTGCACGGGAGTCCGGGTTTTTAAAAAGCGCTGTATGATGTACACAGTGATATATTAAAGTCAACGGACATCCCAGAGGGACAATCTCGAGGGCCAGCTGTGAAGATGGATGTAAAGGTTCGTCCGTATCCTTTATTCATTTACGTGCCAGATAATAGAATCAGGCGGCTTTATAGGCGTTGAAACGGCGTGTGTTGTAATTGAGGACGAAAGACACACGATCTTTTTGTTTATACGTGTGAAGACGTGAGTACACGTTCTGCGCCGCTTCAGCTAAGCTTTTCGTTTGTTATCTCGAGTTAGTTTTGCTTAACGAATTGCACAGAGTTGGTACCTTGAGGCCGAATGTTCTCACCTGGCACTACTTTACCTTGAACGAGCGCTCGACGAATGTGGTTGAGAATACATATGTATTTTATTCGAGATAGAGGATACAGAGGTGCGAGCAAGCCGATGAATTCGCCAACACCCGGGGGTACTCGAGTTAGCTGAAAGCTGAAAGTAATGACTGAGAAAGAGTATTTTTAATTTCAAATAACATCCGAATTGGATACGTGTTACCGTACATAGAATTAATCAGATGAAAATTTCAATTCAAAGTTCTTATTTTAGAGGAAGAAAATAAAATTATCATTTTCAAATGGAGTGTGAACATTTTGTTTAGATTTTCAAATGAATTGGGGGAAAAGTATATACAGGGTGTTTCACAAATTGATACCTCACATTTCTGTAGCGATGTCATCGGATGAAGGTGGGACAAATGAGTATCTTGAAGTACTGAGGTCTAGTTTATTTCAGGGTGAAAAATTTCCCCACCCCAATACCACAATCTATGGAATTTTTAATAAGAATTTATCAAGAAAAATATCGCGAAATATGGGTACTTTTCAAATATCCAAACCATTGTTGAAGCCCCCTCAACAGTTCGAAGGATCAGTGACTGGAAAGGCTGTGAAACAAACATGATAATCTTCTTCTGGCACCCTATCCGATGTCGGACGTTGGAGGTGGCGGTTCTGGGCAGGTTAGTCGGGATGGTTTGTCGTTATTTTCCTCTTGGTTTTAGTGCGTTAGAATTTTCCTTTTCTATGCAAAAGAGTGTGCAGTCGCAATTCGCTTACTAGCCTTTTGTGTTTCACGACATTGAGTAAGCTACAGTACCAATATTTCTGATCTGGTGGTAACACACTCTGCGATTGTAATGCCTTGTTCGAGTGAACTGGCGGGGGTTATAGGATGCATTATGTTTCCACATCAATTGATACCGTAGTTGCTGTGTTCGCTAGGATATAAGGGAGGTATGCGAATGTAACTAGCTTTCCGGCGTTGATGGGACTGGAACCCGAGACGCAAGAATGGCGAAGCGAGCACACGTTACTACTTGGGCACACAGCGACTAAAAATGATAATTATGAGAATAATTATGGAGTTTCACTCCTTGGACGCTTCGGGGCCGAATCCCGACTGACCGACACTCGACCGGTCCTCTGTTCAGCGCTAGGTACCACTGAACCACTAAACCAGATACTTATGTTTACAGACTATTAAAGAACGTCTCTGCAATGGTGTGGCCAAGGGAGAGGGGTATCAAGGTCTGGATAACAAAACGACGTTCGTTGAATCTTGAATACGTGCGTGCACATCAGGCTTCTGTGTGGCGCTCAGCATCCAATCTGGCCTCTTCAGGAGTTTGATTATCTTTCTTTCAAAACAAGACCGAAGGCGGAACGTCCTTTGCGATTTAGTCAAATAGTGTTATTGTTTTTTAAATTTTAGCATCCTCTCTAACACCATCTCCCCCTTGGTCAAGACTAGAGCCCTCTCGAACTGTAGACTGGCTAAACCACTGCGTCTTTGCTAGGAAAAACTGAAATTACAAAACTGATCATGATGTCATAGAGCTATAAGTTATTCAGATGAGACGACGATAATTACGTCACAGAAAGAGGGAGTAAATAGTGATGACGTACGCAGCTGAGGATGTTACTGCTAGACAAATCGGGTTTAGAAACTGCAGATACAGAAAGCCAAGGAATTACAGTCCAAGATTCCAAGGTAGACTGATTTTCCCTCGTTATATTTTTATCAAGTAAGGAACCAGTCCTAATTTATCTTATGTATTTCTACACATAGAGATTTGATATCAGTAGTATACAGATGAGAGATCAATGTCTCGAGTCTCATGCCGGTCTTTATGTCTTATCAGTAATATATGGGCAAATCTCATATCTCTCTCGATAAAAATTTTTCAGGCTGTTTTTAATGTCTCATCAGCAGAGAGGAGGAACAGCTTTCGGCAATAATATTTATATCGGGTATGTTTTAAGTCTCATGTCTATCTTATATCTGTCTCCATGTATTTATGTCTTATCAGCAATACACAGACAAGTCTCATGTTTGTCTTTATGTTTTATCATAAAGAAGAAAAATTTCAGGCTGATCGAACAAAGTGTTGGGATAGTAATTGTCTGTATTGCCGAGTTCGAATATTTAATCACGTTCCGATTCGAGTCGAATTGAATCTGGCGAAAGCACTAAATGAAGTATCAAAAGAGAGATATTTTGGATTGCCAACTTCAGAACTTCAAATAGATTTTAGATTGACTTCGATTCGGACTCCAACAGCCAAAGTTGGCTCCTTCAAATAGACTAATTTGACTTCGCAGAAAAAACTGAAGAAAATATTGGAGTATGTTGTTCTTTCTTATGTGCCACTGAGCTTGGAAATTCAATTAGATTTTTGATCTGGCTTTAGTTTGAACCCACAATTTATCCCCCTTCTTCCTCATTCGACGCGTCTTTTTTTTCTAATTTTTGCTCTCCACCCGAGTCCTGGATTTCGCCTTTTCGAGCATTACTTCAGAGAGATCGGGGAGGGCTGTTAAGGCTGTCTTAGCCCTCTTCCCTTCTGGCCGAAAAACCGTCCTAGGTCGAAAATTATGGTGAGTTGCTACGTGGGCTGGAATCCAAGACTTCCAGATTCTGAAACCAACGCGCTATCCACTCGACCAGCTAGACCTCTCCTCATTCGATGAGTCTAGTTGGTCTTACTCCAAGAACCTGTTCACAGTATTGAAAAAGGGGATTTTTTGGTCGCTCATTTCAAAATCAACTTAGATATTCGATCAGACCTTGATTTCGGCTCCAAAATGATGAACTCTGTTTCTTCCTTTAAAGAAAATCTTCCCTATCCAAAATAAGAAGAACTTCAATGATTTCTTCTCTTTCTTAAAAATGGAAATCTTTTTTCTTTTTGAGAATGATAAACTTATTTAAAAAAAAAAAAAAAAAAAAAAAAAAGAGGAAGAATGAAACTGCTTATTCCTCTCCTCTGTAAAAAAAAACTTCGTTTTTTTTTAGAAAATAAGAAAATTATTACTGTTATTTCCTGAAGAAGAACATGGTACTTTTATTATAGAATCGTAAACTAAAATTTTCCATTTTTAATAGAATTCACATCCCAGCAAAATTTGAAAATAGCAAATACTTTCTACAAAAAAAGACAAGAAAACAAGCGGATGGCAAACTAACAGAAAAAACCAAAAAGATAATTGAAGGAAGGGATCACCTGCAAAAGAAAAAAGTTTTGGCATCAGCGGAGAACATAAAACTGACGGAATTGAAGAAATTAGCTCGACAGCTAATTCGAAATAACATATGAACATTTGGTGCAGTAAAAGTGGAAAACAGTATGATGGACAATGGATCTATAAAAATGGCAACAAGAGAACTGTGCAAAGGGAGAAATTTGGTATTGAAGGTCAAAAACAAATAAAGGGAGGAAATTAGGGATATGAAGGAAATTGTGGAAGCAGCTACGCAGTTCTATGAAAAACTACACAGCAAAGAAAATATGAAAGAGAAAGAAAAAGAAGGGGAGAACGAACAAAACGAGGAAAAGACGTGCCCAAAATATTAAAAAGTGAAGTAGATTACGCCCTTCAAAAAGTAATGAAGCTCCAGGCCCCGATAAAATCAGTAATGAAACGCTGAAAATACTCATGGAAATGTTAATCACCCCACTAACAGAATTATTCAATCAAATACTAGGAAAAGAGGAGATGTCTGAACAATTGGAAACAGGAGAAATAATTATACTTTATAATAAAGAAGATAGAAAAAGTATAGCAAATTACAGATCAATAAATTCAGAGCAAAGCTGGGGGAAACTTTTTTCGACAATTGTCAAAAACCGTTTATACAATCAACTACGAGTAGATACAAATCAGAGCAAAGAACAAGCGGACTTTCGTAAAAATTACTCAACAATAGACCAAATCTTCATAATTAATCAACTAATTGAAAAAGCCATATGAATACAATCGGGAAGTGCATCCTATGTTCATCGACTTCAACGAAGCCTTTGATTCAGTACGCCACAACTTTTTATAAAAAGCAATGAGAAATTAGGGGGTTGAAACAAAATGGATAAATAATATATAGTCAAGAAGATGTACGAAAATGCAAAAGCTTACATAAAAATGGACAAACAAGGACGGGAATTTGCAATTCAAAGGGGGTACGTCAAGGTGATCCATTATCCCTGAACTTGTTTAATTGCATAGTAGAACAGATTTTTAGGAACCTGTACACTGGGAACAGCGGGGAGTAAAATAGATAGGGAAAGGCTGACAAATCTAAGATTCGCGAATGACATTGTAATTATAGCAGAAAGTAAAAAAGAACTCCAAAATATGGCAAATGACCTCATAAATGGAAGCAAATTAGTAGAACTGATAATAAATATGGAAAAAACAAAAATTATAACAAACAAGGAAATGGGGGAACTCAAAATCGAATGGAGGGATAATACAAGCAGTAAAGAAAATTGAATATTTGGGACAAACAATTTAATTTCAAAATGGGAACAAAGAAGAAATATCCAAAAGAATAAAGCAAGGATGAAAAATCTGTTGAGCAATAAAAGGATTCTATAGAGGGAAAATAGCAAAGAAACTGAAATTAGAAATCAGGGAGAGCTGTACCTTACCATCAGTAACATAAGGGTATCAAACATGAGCGACAACAAAAACCAGTGTGGAAAAAATTCAGACTACCCAAAGATCAATGGAAAGAAGTATTTTAGGAATCAAAAAGTGAGACAAAATCAAAAACATGGAAATCAAGGAAAAATCAGGACACGATAAAAAAGTTAAAAGCAAAATATGCGGGAACATATATAATTATAGGCAAGAGGGTAGATGGGGGAGGAAAGTTTTGGACTGGATACAAAAAAGGAAGGAAGGCGCAACAGAGGAAAACCACAAACAAGATGGAGAGATAAGATAGTTCAGGAGTGGGGATCAACACGGGAAAGAGAAGCCCGAGAGAGGAAAAGATGGAAGGGATATGTAGAGGCATTTGCCCAGAAATGGGCCAATATTGGGAGAATAGAGTCTGATAGAAGTTAAATATAATGATAAAATGTGTTAACCAATATTATGCTGTAAATAATAATATTAAATAAACAATATATTTTCCATTTTTTTTTTTGAAGAAAGAAAGGTATGATGTTTCCTTTTAGGACGAAAAAGACAATGTCTAATTTTTTTTTCTTAGCGATTAGAATTTTGTTTTTTTCTTTAAAAAAAAAAAAAAAAAAAGTAAAGTACAGGTACTCTGTTTTTTCCCTTAAAATAACAGGAGACTGTTTCTTATCTAGGTGAACATGAAAAAAAAAATCGTTTTTGTTTTGTCTGAGATAATAAACTGTATCAGCAATAATGAAAAAAAGTTGTGGCTGTGAGGGGCGAGGGATAGATTTTGTGACACGCTCTAATTTGATGAAGATCGTTAGATTTTCTTGAGTCAAGTCAATTTTGTGAATTCAGTGTTTGAAATTTGTATTTTGGTGCCAAATTAAGGTATGTGTTCAAAAAATCTTACCAAGTTCAGGCCCGATTAGTGACTCTGAAAAACTCTCTTCTGTACCTACTTCGTTTAGTTTTTCGCCGAAGTCAAACTGACCTCTTCAAAATAAAAACATCAAATTTGCAGTTCCAATCTCGCTTGAATCAAAAACCTGTTTGAATTTTCGAGATCGGCGACACAGAAAACTCCTTATTCCAGAACCTCGTTGAGTTTTCCAAATGAAGTCTACCGGGAAATGACAATTTTTTCTCCTTCATTGCGGATCGGATCACAGTTCTTTCCATTTGAGAAACAAAAGAGGTTTTTACTTCTGCCGTAAAGTAACTCTATTAGAGATGAAGTCGAGTTTATAAGCAAAATTTGCGTATTGGATTAAGACTCTGATTAAATTTTTGAACTCAGTATTCTGATACACGTTGTTCAATTTTCCAAATCTATCAATTTTGCTGATTCAAAGGAGTCAAATTCAGATTTTAGGATCCAAATCGAGGTTTGATTTGATAATTTCATTTGATTTTTAAAAGCAGTGACACGAAAACCGCTTATTCAACTTTTTTTTGATTTTCTAAGTTAAATCAATTATTTTGAGACCCGAATCGTAGTTGGACGGAAAATTTAATTTACCTAATTCCCGAAATCGAAGACCCCCAAAACCCATATTCAGATACCTGGTTTGATTTTTTCAGTGGAGTCAAACAGTTCCATTTGATTAACTAAAATTTGGATTCTAGGGTCAAAATCTGGGTCGAATCAAAAATTTGATGACATTTTCAGAACTCTGCGACCAAAGAAATCCATATTCTGATACCACGTTTAGTTTGTTTAGCAAAGTCAAACGAGTTTTTTAACTTAAATTCCAGGTTCAAGGCCTCAATTAGAATCGGATCGAAAATTTGATTGAATTTTCATGTTCCACGAATCGAAGTATCCCTATTTAGATATCTTTCTTGATATGTTCCCATTTAAGATTCCAAAGCTAGTGGCATGTCTCAGGCCTCCTCTGGAGGAGGAAAAATTTTTTCAACCGAGAATAATCTATAGGTGCTTCAGTCCTTGTGTTCGTCCTATCTTGATCGGACTTCGCCACAAAAATAAAATTTCCAGGAGAGGCAATTCTCGAAACACTGTATATGTATTCCTCTGGAGACAGAGGATCGAGAGGAGGAAGCCATAGCTAATAAATTCGCCAACGCCCGGGTTTCCGGGTTAGCTGAAAGGTGAAAGTAATGACTGAGAAAGAGTATTTTTAATTTCAAATGACACCCGATTCGGATACGTATAACTGTACATAGAATTAATCAGATGAAAATTTCATTTAGAAGTTCTCATTTCAGAAGAGGGAAAGAAAATTATCATCTTCAAATGGAGTGTGAACATTTTGCCCGGATTTCAAATGACTCGGGGAAAAGTATATATAAATACACAGAGTCTGAACGAGTAATTTCATTTCCGGTAGTTTCCCAAATTCAGCGTTGTTGATCTTTAAGATGACAGAGGAAAAATTAGGTATTTTCTGCCGAGCGTAAATCCGAGTCGTTCGGTTTAGACTTTCCGAAATTTACATTTTCTTCCCTCTCTCTTTCTTTTCTTTCTTATTTTCGTTTTCTCATATTTGAATCTCATCATTTCCAGAATTTCGTTAGCTCGTGGAGACGATAGGGTAGATGAGCATTGCCTCGGTATAGCCTGGTCGCCGCCTTTCTCACCAAATAGGCATCATCATGATTATATTTTTAAGAATTTACCTTCGAGGAAATCAGAAAATTGTGAAATTGATTTACCGTGTACCGCGGCAAATAGAAGGAAAACACAATTCTGCCATGCGTATTACCGTGTCACCGCGATTCGAACTTTCACCGAGGAGCCAGAAATTTTTCTTGACCGCAGAGGCGAACATTTTGTAAACTGATTTCAGCGCCTTATTTCCTCCTTAACCTTAATTCAGGCTCGTAGTATGACCACCTTTCCAGAACGAAGGAGGACAGCTTGAAGCAAAACTGCGAATTTCACACCCGAAAAGCAAGAAAAAAGTTTTTGCCTCTCTGCTAGGAAGTAGGGAAACCGTTGACTCAAGGATGAGGGGGAGCATTTGTCTCCCGAGTTACGAGTCCGCTTGATTGTCTTCTCCTCTAAATGCCCCTTAAAGCCGAACTTCTTCCTTTCGCTTATTCCTTTTACACCGACGATGATAAGGTTATCAGTCTTACGACCAGTTTGATGCAGCTCTCTATTTCTCCCTATCTTGTGTAAGTTCTTTCATTTCGTACTAACACCTACATTTGACGTCCTTTCCGACCTACCCAATTCCTTACTTCCACTCTTCCTTCTAGCAGCAGTGATATTATTCCTGGGTGCTTCAAATTATGCCCTATTGGTTTATCTTCTTTTCCCGTTCTCTTATATAATTCCCTTAAAAAATTTCGGTATGTAAACTTTTTTTTTCATTTTCAGAAATTTAGATCGAGGATGTCGCGTATCCATTAAAGAGTCTATAATCCCCGGTATCCACCTTATCAAGAATCACTGGTTTTTATTTAATGTGTATAATGTTAATAGAGCTTCCGATAACAGCTCGATTCCAAAAGTGTATTAATCTAACTGCCGGAAACGGCCATTTCTGAGAGTAAACGTAGTCGTTTTAAACATTGCACAAATTTAAACTTTCACTTCTAAAGTATCTGAAGGAGTCAGCTCATCTAGAAAACGAGGCAGGGGAAATCGTATGGAGCAAAAATCGTGCTCCATTCCTGGTTTTCTCAGTTTCTGAAAATGTCATTAACTTCAAGATGGCACCTAAAGTCACTAACTGGTGTTCTTTTCTCACATTTTGAAGGTGCAGAACTCCTTCTCAAATTTTTTAAACAAGCAAGTTTCCCCTTTCCATCATTTCTGTCACCTACAGAGCTAATTTTTACTAAAAGTACTAAAAGTTGAAAATAAGTCATTTCACATGTGTTGAACTTCTTTCTGAGTACATTTTCATATAAATCATCTGACCTGCCTACTTCCTGCAGAGCACGATACGAGCGTCTAACAAACGTTTTTTGTCTCCTGCATTCCTGCACTTGCAGGCCGTGATCTTTTCAAAACCACGTTCTTCTTCTTCTCCTTATTCTCATTACTCACTTTCCTTTTTCTACCTCGATTGGCCAGACAGGACATTAGTTAGGTTTAATTTCAGTCTATGTTTTGTAGTTCAGAACATGCGTTCAGTTTAGTTACTGTTTTGTTACAGTTTTATACGTTTTAGCACTCGCATACAGATCTGTTTTTGCTATCGATCAATGCAAGCGTTTTCTCTATACTGCAAAAAGTGGGTTTGAGTGAATGGTGAGGTGGGACGTATGACGATGCACTTTTTTTTTTAATAGTGTAAAATTAAGCGTCTGGAGAAAAAAAAAAAAAGTTCTTTAAAATTAAAAAAATAATAATAAGGTCATATTTAAAAACAGAAGAGTTCATTCTTTAGATTAATTTCCAGGCGATTTCCGCGAATAGTGTTTTCTAAATCTGAACTCAAACTTAGGTACTTCCCAATGCCCGACCCTCCCCTATCCACATTTTATTAGTTGTAATTCTTTTCTCAGGGGAAGACCCGGTCTGGGTTTTCAGTATAATGGAAACGTATGTCTTTATTTCTGTTATCGGTGAAGTAAAAGTACAGTTCCATGTCAATTTTAGTTTACTAAGCAAGAATTATTGACGAAAGAAGAAGACTTGCCGTTCTAATAAACTTATTTTAAGTTGCGAAGGCGTCCCTGTGATTTATTTCGTTAGTGAGACTGATGTAATCATATGTTCTTTCTTTTTATTAAAAGACAACCTTAATTTTACAAGCCTCTAATGCTGCATAATTTAGTTAAAGATCCAGATTCACGATTGTCAACTTCAGAAGCACAGACAGAAGATAAAGATGAGTATGAATTTTGCAATGCAGAATGTAGTTTTAAAAAGTTTTTCTTGGAGTTGCATGTCGCTCAACGACAGGTGTTGCGATTCAGCCGTGACATTCCCGAGGTAACACATTAATGCTTTAAGTAGGTAAAAGTCTGAAGAAACATGAGAATGAAATACGAAGTAATCCGAACAACAACACTCTTATCTCCCCTGGAAGTTTGTGCACAAGAAACAAAATATCATATATTTTTATTGTTTTCTCAATTTCGCCGCGATTCCGAAACAACAGGATAAATGTTGGAGCTAGCTGAATAAATCACGTACAGTTATGAGTCTTTTCTTTTTTAGTAAAATTTTTCCTTTTTAATTTCTAATTTACATTTTAATTTAATTTAATCTTTTCATATAGGGACCGCCACCATCTTCCTGAGTCGCCATACGTACCAAGATGAGGAGGTGAGGGGTGGGTGAAGAGGAAGCTCCCAAATTCCAAGTTAGTGCTGGCGGTGAGCGTTAACCTCGGTCAGTAGGGGGCTCCATGGTGGCTTTGGCAGGACAGCGTGTACCGGCAGGGGAACGATGAAATGGGGACTCGGGCCAACCTTAAAGCGTCCCTCTGGCCACTGATACGATATTCGAAAGGGTAGTTTACGGGGCTGGGGGTACGGTGTCTCAGGGACTACTTTGGCATGCGTGCATCGCCATACGTCCCACCAGACATTAGGGGTGTTAGTGGTAGCTGACATACTAACACATGCTAAATTAGAGAATCCAACATCGAAGTACAGTACCAAAAATGTATGTTTTTTCCCTAGGGTAATTCTCACAAAAATATTATTTAAAAAATAATAATCAAGTGACATTCAAATGATTTCGTGTCTTAAATATGGAAAACTTATTCGTTCATTTTAGTAAATACAACTAATTTACCTTGCGGCATTCATGAAGTAACTCTGTCACTATGTCAAACACTGAATATTCAGGACGACGAATTAATTTCTTAAATAGCATCACTATTAATCTTATTGGAATATATTACTTCACTGTAATCCTCTCCCGCAGGTAAACTAATTAGATATCACGTACTTATGTAAAAGTGTACCTAGTACCTACTGCTTAAGCTCCTGAATACGTTAGACAAGTATGCAAAGTGTGCCACAAAATGGTCCCATTTGAAATATCAAAAAACGCAAGGTTGGGTGAAATTCGACAAAATACGGTTCTAATAAGTTCGACCTATAATTCTGACTTGAAAAATTTTCCTTCCCTCGGGGGAGGGAGCAACGCACTACCAGCTTGAAAATTTCAAATGGAAATCTATTAAACAAAACATCAAAACGTAGGTCTTTTGGGACGCTGATTTCGAATATCGCATCAGATTTCGAATCCAAACCGTTGCTTATTCGGGAACAAGTGGGGAAGTATTTCGGAATAAAAAATAAGACAGAGAACCGAATCGAATGTGTTCTGGGTCACTGATTTCAAACATTGTGTCAGATTTTTCATCCGATCCCGAAATAAAAAGGTCTAAATGTCCGAATAATGGAGTCGCTGATTTTGAATACCATTTGACTCCATCAAACAGGCCAATTTGACTTTGCTGAAGAAATAGATACTGAAACAAAAGTTTCTAATTTTCTAAAATTTAATTAGGTTTTCTGGGCAAACCCAATCTGGGGCTTCAAATTTATATTTCACTTTTTTAAATAAGAAAAATCGGTCCAACTTGAAAAATCGAACAGTGTATCAGATTTCGAGGGTTTTCGGCCACCACATTCAAAAATTTAACCACGTTCTCAATCTGAACCCGATTCAGGCCCCACATTTGACCCCCTTCTCTCACTGAAGGGATCAAATTGACTTTTTGGAATACCGGACTAGAAAAATTATTTCCCAGAAGGGGAGCTGGAACACACAAAGGTTATTTGTTGGAGCTGAAAGCGAAGCATGAAGAAAATTATCGGCAGGAGCCGAAGCCTATGCCAATTTCAGAATTTTACCAAAGCCGGAGCCGAATCCCTGCTCTGATTATGGTTTTGGCTTCGGATGCAGCCCTTCAATCTCCACTCTCCTTCCGCCCCTCATCCGTGATTACTCTGACTTCTAGAAAATAACCAATGCCGGAACCACAACCACATTTCAGGGGGAGCCCGAGCCAAGGTCAAGTAATCGAGAATTATTTGCCGAGCTGCAGCCAGAATGCGAAAAAATTATTTACCGGAGCTAGGTCCGAGCGAGGTCGCAACATATCTTGTCCTTATGTTGACTAGGGCCGAGGCTACTGTCTCCAGGATGCAGGAACTGCTTACTCCAATAGGTATGGAACTGAACATTCCGAAGGCCGAAATCCTCGTATTCCAGGAAGGAAAATCGCACTTAACATCTCCCCCAGAAGTTGTCATAGAGATCTCAGAAGTGAAGATTACATCCAAGCCAGCATTGAAATACCTCCTCGGTGTCCTTTTGGATTGTAACCTCCGCTGGGACTGCCACATCGAGGCTATGTGTGCTAAGTCTGAGAAGCTGATACCGCATTTCCGATACTTCTCAACCCTCTTCGCACATCGAATCGCTGCTAACCGGAACATAATAAATAAGAAGCACCGCACAGTATCCTACCTACCTGCCACAGTAATCAGTGGCAGTCGCCCACTTATCATCGATATTGCGGCCAGATATCCCTGATTACCTGTCGGAAGAAGGGCTGGAGACTTGCGGAGAATACCATCATCAGAGTAGACTCCCCCACAGGAGGTACCCATACAAGACTACTCTTTGATGGTAGAAGAAGCAGCTATAAGCAAGTGGCGGTCTATGTACAGCGACAGTCCACATGGAGAGTGGACAAAGGTATTGCTGCCACTTGTTGGGAAAGAACCCGAGAATACATACTTCCACCTAAACAGGCGCTCAGTTGTCACGGTGTCGGTGTATTCTGGAAGTACCTGTACCAGATGCATCGTGCCTCCCCCCCCCCCGATGTAAATGTGCGCAAGAAGAGACCAGAATGTCCAAAGTTCAGGGACGGAAGACCGAGTGACCTAGATGTCACTGCTGAACACTCAAGGAGGTATCTAGGGTTGTTATCACCCTGTGGGAAGAAGAGAAGCAGAGGAACCATAGCCAACAGAGAATTGAAGATCTCGAAACATAAATAAAGCGCAACAACTCCCCTAGTTCGTACTGAGGAATAGGAGGAGGCCTGTCTTTGAAATCCTTTTCAAGCATTATTTTACAGTTAATCTGCATAATTTTATCACAAAATCGTAAATGTGACTGCTCTTAATTGAAAAAAATGAAAGAAATAGAAATTCATTTTCCTAAGTTTGTCAGCCTTTCCTAGAACGGGTCATATTATGTAGGATAAAAAAATATAAACGTTTTTAAGAATTTTGAAGAAAAAAAAAATTTGAAAGGCGGTGGAAACGATAAGTAAAGAGCAGTTTGGTTTCAGACCAGGAATGGGAACCATAGAGAAGCGCTATACTGTGCACAGCTCTTACTGCAGAAATTTCGTGAATCCCGCAACCCGGTGTATGTGTTTCATCGATTTCGAAAAAGCCTTTGATCGTTCGCAGTATGAAAAACTAATTCAAATATTAAGGAAAACTGGTCTGGGTGAATGGGATATAAAACTAATAGCCAACCTTTATTGGAAACAAAAAGCTTTGTGTAGGCTGGCAAGGTCGACTCGAGGCAGACGCCATAAGCCGCGGAGTCAGACAAGGGTGCATCCTCTTACCACTACTTTTCAATATCTACTCGGAACAGATATTTGTCGAGGGCCTGTTTCCTAAGAGGAGCCACATGGAGCCAGATTCTAAATCTTACGCTCGAGTAGCCAAGAAAAATCCAGAATCAGCAAAAAGAATAAGACCTCTTGGTCTTTCTGCTAGAAGAGCAAATCATTAGCTCGCCTTCCCGGTCAACGTGACGGGCCTCTTGGCTCAATCTCCAACAGCCAGGGATTTTTCTTGAAATTTTTGTGCATGTCTTATGTACTTCAGGCTTGCCTCGCTGACTTTATCGCTTCGCACTGTACGTATAAACATGAGTTAATGGTTCAATTTTTTATGGAATGTATTCTCAGCGTCGAGAGGAACATTAAAATGCCATTTGAAAACAATACTAGGTCATAACTAAGCGTTAGTTGGTATTTCTGAAGTTAGTAAAATAATGTTCGATTGTCTATGCCAAGTACGTTCGCATAATAAGTGAGTAGGTACATACAAATCTAACGAGCAGTTCGATCCCAAATAAACAGGTCCGATATCGACGTCAATACCACGTGTCTTAATACCATATTTTATAGCGAAAAATAGTCATCTCGGGTCAAATAAAACGTACGAGCGCGATACTCGTTTCAGAAGACATTATTTGAAATTGGTAGTCGACCGTTAATTGCTAAACAGAAAAGTATTGAAGGGCAGCATGTTTTCTGTGTAATATTAAACATACGACTAGCTTCCTTCCATATATACTCACATATAAGGTGGAATTGTATGTTGTTGCATAAGACCGCCGCCGATTTTCTCTGTGCGGAGTACGCCGAGTGAAATTGAATTAAGTACCTTCTAGGTTAGTGGTTCGTAGGTAAAGAGGACGAACAACATTGCAAGGTGACGTAAAATACTACCGCACATTATTAAATAGAAGAAAATACGATTGGACACCCGGTGAAATTGCAGGTATTATTAATCTATGAAATGCGTCAAATTTTATAAAAGTCAAGGTGAATGGGGAATTCGGCTGTGACATCGAGATGAACAACTATTTACAACTACATACAGACATTCAATTAATAATCGATATCATTTGTCGAACTTTCTGATGTAGGAAGAAAATGACCGCTTTTACTAATGGAACTGAATGAATAAGGACCAGTATGATAAAACTTGGTTAAAAATTAACCGGTGGTTTAAACGCGAATCCGCCAGTCCGGTAGGTATTAGGTTTCACATTTTAACCACCGATTAATTTTTAACCAAGTTTTATAATACTGGCCCTTAAAAGATCAATGATTTTACCACAGCCTGACTCGAAAATGCAAGTGGAGATATCATCTACTCTCATCGTGCGAGGTCGAAAGCAGGCTAGCAGGCCATTGTTTTTTTAAAGCTAACTTTCGATCGTGCCGCTACACATACAATCAGTTGTCGATAATGATCACTTCTTCGTGAGTAAATCCTGAAAAATAGTTAATACGAGTATGTTACGCTACGCAGTTTAGTTTCCAACAGTTAACTGAACTGAAATACCTGTATTACCTCTCTTAATTATGATGTGCGTACACCGTACTGATACAATTAGATGAAGTGCAACGCATCTGCTAGTATTGTTAATCCATTCATATACTATGCATGTTATATGCACCAATAGTTTTTGTTCTAAAATAGAGTTTTTGATACTGAAAAATCATCAGACTTGATCCAAAGTTCTTCATTAAGGGTAGATGTCATGGTATTGACTCTTAAAAGTGATAAAAACCGCTCACTTG
Source organism: Acanthococcus lagerstroemiae (assembly GCA_031841125.1). Taxonomy (NCBI): domain Eukaryota; kingdom Metazoa; phylum Arthropoda; class Insecta; order Hemiptera; family Eriococcidae; genus Acanthococcus; species Acanthococcus lagerstroemiae. Next base: position 22,744,159 of record CM063106.1, on the reverse strand, counting down.
CTAACAATGCAAACAAGATTTTTTCAATTTTTTGCGAAGCTTTTTATTTTGGCCAATCAAAAGGATATTATCACCCCCCCCCCCAAAAAAAAATAAATAAATAAATAAATAAAAATTAAAAAACACTAAGTACTATTAAAATTGTGATACCGGCATTTTTCAAATTGTAAAAATACTGTTTCTGGCACTAAAAAGTAATTAAATTTCACATTTCTATCAATCACAGATGAGGGGTTTATTGGGTTCCCTCCTCCTTATCCTAATACTCATGACCATTTCAAAGCGGATTTGATCAGTAGAATCACTATCATTTCAGTGTCAATGTTAGTGTGTGAGTGAACTCGCGTAATAATCTGTATAATATGTAGAATTAGACTGCGAACAGATCACCCAGACCTCAGAAACGAAGCAAGAACACAAATTGGAAACATACTGCTGACCATAAAGAAGAAAATAGGGAGCAAATACAAGGAAAACATACAAACGACAGCCCTCCAACTCAAAAATAAAAGAAAAGAAAACAACCTAATACTTACTCACCAAAGCCGACAAAGGCAACACCACAGCAGTACTAAACAAAGATGAATAGTTACCTACATGAAGAAAATTGAAGCTTACATAAAGAACAATAATTACAAACCACTAAATTTGGATCCGACCAACAAATATCAAGCGAAACTAAAGACCATAATGAAAAACAACAACATAAACGACAAGAAACTGAGAGAATGAACCCCAAGGCACCACAATTAAAAGGACTAATACTCCATAAACAAGAGACAGATCAATAAGACCATACTAACCAACAGCATACAATCACCGAGTTACAGACCATCAAAAACAATATCCAAATTCATGAAAGAATACTACAATTTCAGAACAGATTACAGCATTAAAAACACAATACAACTAAAAGATGACATACACTATGGACAAAATATAACATTAAACAACAATGACAAATTAGCATCATTGGACGTACCCAACATGTTCGGGAACATACCAAAACAAGAACTAACAAAACAATACTGACGAATAACAACTCTACAAAAACAACACAGAAGGAACTGCAAACGTCAACATCACAAAAGAAATTATAAACCAAAACTATTGCCAGCTTAACAACAAATATTACGAACAAACGGAAGTCCTAGCAATGGGGTCACCACTGTCACCCATTCTAGCTGAAATATACACGAACAATTTTGATAATGAGACCTACTAAACAACAGCGAACACAAGAAAAGCATACCTAAAGCTATGGACAAAAGGTAGTGATAATAATTTCAATGTTCAATCAGGGTGGTAAAGTAATTTCAACATATTCAAACGTGCTAGGGAATTATTGATAATCCCACAAGGACATAAAAAATCATGTAAACATAACAGACAGCAAAAAGCCCTATCAGAAACAATAATGATGTCAACTTTTCAAACAATATAAGGAAAGGGGTGGGTGAATCAATATCTTCATTAATTTTGAAACTGCCTTCTGTTAACTGACAGGTAACAGGAACTAAACGAAATACTTCCACTCTATGATCGATTTCTGTTGCATTAACATATCTATTTGAATACTTTATGTAAGAGTATGAGCTCCAGAGTATCAACATAAAAGGCTCATAAACAATAATAGGTACGCAGAACTTCAAGGAGTAAGTTGTGTGATTGTTTTCAAAACAGAATTTTAAAAAAAAATTAAAAAAAAAATTACCTACAGAATTTACCATTCTCAAACTCAAGCAGTTCTGTTCTCATAAGCTCATCATGGCAAATATTTAGCTTTTTCCACTATACTTATACTTGACTTAGACTATACATAGGGTTCTTATCAGTATGCAGCATAGTTCATATTCATCTTACTAAAAGAGGGCACAATTTTATATCTCAGCGATATTTTCACACTAGTGCAGTTATTTTCAAAGCGGAGAGGGCGCGTCTCTCTGGGGAGCGCAGACTGATTAAGCAAGTACATCACAAACTCATAAATTGCTTACCTATGTGAGAAGCCTTTTTTTTTTTTTACTAGGAGCATATATTCTTTTTCTGTTTATTCGAAGTTTACTACTTTTGTAGATACAAATGCGCACTCGAGTCAATCATGCATATACATGTACTTATCTTATTTGCAGACAACTACTCACTCTCTTTTGATTAATTTCATATAATAAAAGCTTTGTAAACTATGGTTTTTGTATTAATAACCCTCACTCCTATTTTAACTGTGGAGGGAAGCGTGAGCAGTTAATTGTAGGCAGTAGGGAGGCGAGATAAGAAAAAAAAGTTTAGGAACCCCTGCACAAGTGTGAGTCTTTAAATACAACAGAATGTACTTACTACTTTATTCTGGATGTGACTTTCTCATCATCTACCGCATCTGAAAGTGTGAAATCAAATGAAATACCTATATAAGTTACAAAGTCAGGTTTTAATTTTTACCTACCAAAATATGAATCCAGATGATAATAGGACTCTAGGTATTTACACCTTGAAGAAAATAGATTTACAACATTCCAGAAAATATATCAGCAACAAAGCATCAGGCAGAGTAGCACAAATACTAAATTGTGCGCAACATTTGTGTCTAAGATATGCGTGTATAGATAAATGCCTGAATCATTTAAAATTTGTGATTCAGGAAACTAAATCGAGTCAAACATTTTCAGATTCAAACTTTAACTTTTACCTTGTTCCAAAACTTTAGAAATTATTACGGAATTGACCTAGGTACCTAATGAATGGAATAAGAATGAAGGACTCAGATGAGACTGCAAACAATCATCCATTGGTAATTCTGAAACATTTGATTCTGGAATGATAGAGGTAGGTACCTAGTCCTAACAGAATGGTCCTCTAACCAGAGGTGAAAAAAATGCGGATACTTACCGACAAACGAATTTCACGGATAGAAGACGAAAAATGCTGATACATGAACAAAAATCACTCCAGCACACTTCAAAAGAAAAAAATTATCACAAACAGGAATGAATTTACAGTTTCAATTTAAAACGTACCAACCCAGATACAATAACACTAGAACACTGCACATCAGCTTAAAAAAACTGATATTATAGCTACCTATATTCTGAATACTAAGGTAAATAGGATGGCGTTAACTATTTTTTTTTGGAGAACGGGTAATATTAAAGTTAATTTGACAACTGACACAGTATCAAAAGTATCCAATAATATGCATAGATCTTTTTCTATTGGTATCCATACTGGATAGGAGCAATAGGGCTGTTCCTGTACACCATATTGCATACTCATTCCCCCGTCCTGTTATCAAGTTGGTAGTAATGATAAGATAACTGAATAGGGGAGACTGTTGTACCTTGATGACAATGTACCTTGAAACACTCGAAATATCTCGACGTGGTGCTGCTCTCTGGCAGCGATTTTAACGGTGCGGTAATGTAATGTGATATTGAAGGATCCTATCGTGTTTCGGTGTATCATTTCTGTGATTTGTGTTCGAGTTACGCTGTTATCACGCGAAAAGTAAAATTTCTAGTTTCTTGGAAAAAGCTGTATTTTGCTTGAAATTTACCAGTAAGTGCAAATACTAGTATCTTATCATAAAGTAGAACATGTAGGGCTCCTTTTCGCATGGTTAAATCAAAGAAATCGATGCAGTAGATCCTAAAGATCTTACAATTTTCATTTTTCGACCCACCTCTTTGTACCTTGGAACAAAGTTGCTCGTGTACCTTGGAACCTGAAACAATTCATATAAAATTTGATCTGATTAGCATTAGGGCATATTTTTCTTTAAAATAATTTCATTGTATGATATTGTAGATATGCCACGCAGTAAAGCGGGAGTAAAACGAGCTTTTGTGAATTCGGAAAACCTGCGGAATGCTGTGCTAGCAGTGACGAGAGACGATGAAACCGTGATATCATTCAGGCAAGCTGTTCGAATTTACAAAGTATCGAAAGCAACTTTATCGCGGCATGTGCGAGTATATCGGGAAAATAACGAATTTCGATTCGCAAGTGCGAACCTTACTATTCGAAGAATTTTTACAGATGAAGAAGAACTTGAGTTAGCGCAGTATATCGTAACAGTGGCTAAAATGCACTATGGTCTAACTACAAAGGAAGTTCGTGAATTTGTGTTCAAGTACGGTGAAGCAAATGCAAAAGCGATGCCACAAACGTGGTACAGAGATAAATGTGCAGGCGAAGAATGGCTACGACAATTCAAAAAGAGGCATCCGAACTTATCAATTCGAAAGCCAGGGGCGACAAGTCTAGCACGGTCCGCTGCTTTCAATAAAGTCAACGTTGGTATGTTTTTCGAAAACCTTGCAGATATTCACAAACGATTCGGCCCTATCCCAGTTGAAAGGATATGGAATCTTGATGAATCAGGATATACAACTGTTGGTACGCCGCCAAAAATAGTCGCACCAAAGGGATTAAAGCAAGTTGGATCAATAGTAACGGCAGAACGAGGGCAACTAGTAACCCTAATAGCTGCAATATGTGCTGCTGGAAGATGTCTACCTCCATACCTTATTTTTCCGCGCGTGACGTTCAAAGATTTTATGCTTTTTGGAGCTCCGCCAGGTACAGAGGGATCAGCGAACCCATCAGGCTGGTCCAATGAAAAGATCTTTGTCCAATATCTCAAATTTTTCCTAAAACACGTGAAACCATCAAAAGATGAACCTCACTTACTCATCCTCGACAATCATGAATCACATCAGTCGGTGGAAGCAATCCAGTTGTGCAAAGATAACGGCATCATTCTTTTGACCTATCCACCTCACTGCACTCACCGTATGCAGCCATTAGACACTCACTGTTTCGGCTCATTCCGGGGTGGATACAATCTTGCTTTGAATAATTGGCACTTGAGCAATCCAGGGAAAAGCTTTACTATCTACAATGTTGCAGAAGTCGTTGGAAGAGCGTACCCTCGCGCGTTTACTCCGTCGAACATTATTAGTGGATTTCGAGATACAGGAATTTTTCCTGTTGATATGAATGTGTACCAAGATGACGAATTTGCACCCTCGTTAGTAACAGACCAGCCATTAATGCATGAGAAGCCTACTGTTGAAGACTCGCCAGATGCAGTACCAGCGGATCCAATCCTAAATGTGACACCCGCAGCAGTAACACCAGTCGCGACTATGGAACCTACATTTAGTCATGCACCACAACCATGTTGCAGTAAAAGCCTACCGCCAGTCTCCCCAGTTGATGTCACTACAAAAAAACGTGTGTCGCCAGAAGAGGTGAGGCCGTATCCTAAGGCACCCGAGAGAATTGAGGGGCAGAAAAACAGAACAAGAGGTAGAACAACAATTTTGACTGATACACCGGAAAAAGACGCCATCATGCAGCAAAAATGTAAGAAGTTCGGAGAGAAACGTCAGGAGGCTGCAAAAAAAAGAGGTCGTCCGAAAAAAATACTTGTTGTAGACCATGAAGAGAATGACGACCCAGATGATCCTGCATCTGTGACTCAAACAAATACAAAAATATTGCCTTTGAAGGAGAAAGTGAAAAAGAAACGTGGGCCAAGAAGAATTTGGAACAAGAAAGCTTCAGCTAAGAAGAATGAAGAGTCAAGTGAAGAGGACCTTGAAGGAATAGCAGCTTTATCTTCGGACTCAGAATCTGATGGTTCGAGTTCAACATCAGTGCCAAGTGAGAAAAGTTTAAGCATACACGCTCAAGAAGATGCACCTTTGCAAACTGGCGACTACATTTTAACGAGAGTTCATGGTGAAAAACGCGATTTCAAACATTATTATATTTGTCAGGTAGGCTACTTAGCTTTCTTTCTGCTGCATTCTGCATTCTCCTTTTCTAATTACAATTTTGTTTCAATTTCCTGTTGCAGATATTATGAGCATTGTGAATGGCGGATTTCAGGTCAAGTGGTTTAAACGAATTCACAGATCTAATAAGTTTGTCGTAAATATTGAAGAAGTGGATTTTGTACCTACCATCGACGTAGTGGAGAGAGTGCCAGCACCATTGATTCCATCTCTTTCGCGGTTCCGGAATACATTGGAGTTTTCTATTCCTGCAAAATATGATTTTTCGTTACAGTAGGCCTTATCAATAGGTACAATAAAGACGACATGAACATTTGCACTTACTTTGTGTTACTTCTTTGTTCTAATTTTAGCTCAGGAAAGTCAACAGACACGAAATTATTCCAAAGTAAATGGTAAAAATAACATGTTCCAAGGTACAACACCCATGGTTTCAAAAGGTACATGACCAATGTTGTACCTTGGAACACAATGGACTTTTTTTGAAAACGTCCTCACAGGCGCCCTAATTGAGCTATACCTTCAGTTCAATTGTCATCTTATGCGCAAACGATCCTAGTTTAGGACCCGCTACTTGAAAATGAAATGAAATATGATGGGAGGCCTCTAACCTTGCAAAAGTGAAATCCGTTCCAAGGTACAACAGTCTCCCCTAACTGATAAGCAATGAGTTATTAGTATCGCTGGAAAGAGCATAAAAAGTAGAATTTTTCAAAATTGGGCACCAAATATGTACCTGTACTCACGATGAAAAAAATTATCAGTAAACGCTTTGTCATATAGGTAGTTTTTAGGTTTCTACATGGCTCTTGAACTTTGAATTGCGTGTTCTCAGAAAAACAGAGTTTGTTGGTTGGTCCCTTACGTTGAATAGTGTCCAATATATTGTAATGGGCGCGTTGCCACGGAGCGATTTATGCATGGTTACTGTTAGCAAAAATACCAATCTTGGTTCCAAGGAACTAAGGCAGCTATAAACCTGAGTATGGAAAGTACGCCATCCTTATGGTTATTCCACGTCCGCTGATGCCAAACCGACAAGGTGGTACGCTCTGCATAGTCAATTCGGCATCGACAGGCGCGAAATAACCAAAGATGGAGTATTTCCATACCTACAAGATTAGTGATGGAAATGAGAATATGCTGATTTTTAAAATTCTGAGCATTTTGAGAATATTCTCAGCATATGCTCGTTGAGTAAATGCTCCAAAATCTGAGCATATGCTCAATGAGCAAATGATCAGCCAAGCATTGAAATAATGAGTATTTTCCCAAACATTTTCTCATTTCTATGCTCAGTGAGCAAATGCTTGGAAAAGCATAGAAATCTTAAGCATTTTCCCGAGCATTTCCTCAATTTTTTAATCATCTCATTTATATACAGATAAAACGAGTATAAATTTCAAAAATGCTGAGCATTTGCTCAAATGCTAAAGCATATGCTCATCCAATAGAAAATGCTCTGCCATTTTGAGCATATTCTCATACTGAGTATATGCTCAAGCATTTTGAGAATATGCTTACCAAAAGAAAATGCTTGAGCATTTTCCATTACTACCTGGGGTTATAGGTGCTCTAAAGGAACATATCGGCTCCCATAAGGAAAACACACAACATGGTTACTGTTAGCAAAAGTACCCATCTTGGTTCTAAAAGAACTGTTTCGGCTCCCATAAGGAAAACACACAGAGCAAAGATCAATATGTTACTACCTGAGAATAAGAAATTTGTTAGAAACCTGACGTGTATTACCAAATGCTCAGAACCTTCTGGATTAAAAATATGTACTTTTGGTTTCTAACAAATTTCTTACACTTTGGTAGTAATAACATATAGGTATTGATCTTTGCTCCGCATGTTTCTCTTACACAGAGCCGATACGCTAGTTGGAACCAAGATGGGTATTTTTGCCAACAGTAACTCACCCGGTCACGGCTCATGGGATGTCTCATAAGCGCGTTTGTGACGTTCAAGAAAACGCACCCATTTCGTACCTGTGAGTTTTGAGTTTCATCTTTCATGTTGCATATAAGACCTCTTCTATCTTCTCTGTTCTCTATTATTCAAGATTTTCATTTTTCTTTCATTTCTCGCAGTCTTATTATAATTTATGATCATCAATTTCATTTAAAAACAATAGTTTAATTTTCGGCTTACACTTTTGGCAATATTTGCGTTGCCCAAAGAATTCAAACTGTCCTAAAAAATCCTGATCTCCGGCGTTTTCAAGTAGGTATCCATTGCATTCCAGCCCGTTTTGCGCATTAAGTTCTGTTGTCATAAACTACCAAGTACCAAGTTGATAACAGGCTAGGTGAATAAGTACGCCATATATGGAGTACTGGAACAGCCCTAAAGCCTAAAGTCTGGTCCTTCCCCTCCAAATTCATAATCTCCACTGATGATGGCATAACAGCCACAAAAGCGCGGCTTTGGACTACAGAAGAAGAAAAAGTGAATTGGCACACCCTACAAATGGAACTTCGCAATGCACAACATTATTGATGTGTATTGCGGGTTGCAAATCATGTTTCTTAAAACTGGACCAGACTTTAGCTATAGTGTATTTCCAGTACAAACAAGAGTATAATCATCCTCCATTTTTACTCACAGCGTGCCCGTGGATGCCGAATCCGACTATGCGGAACGTACCGCGTGGTCAATTTGGCATCAATGGGCGCAATGTGAATCAGAATGGCGGATGACTATACCCAAATAAAATACATGTGTAGACAACTCAAGTTTTGTACATTGTAAATTGTAAAATATGTAAAAAAAACTGTAATACTCTCGAAAATCCAGCAGATGCCATGCCAACATAATCGCTACCTGAAAAGAATAGGGACACAACTGCAAATCCGATTTTTTCCGGAGTTAGAACTTCTAACAGGTCGCAAAACACTTAATGGTTACAAAGGAAGAACCACATAAGTGCCCCTTATCAGCAGTTTGTTGTATTCAGGGTTTGGAAGTTAGCTGAAAGCCGAAAGCTAAAAACCAAAAAAGCCATATTTTTGAGGAAGCCAAAAGCAAAATCCGAATCCAAAAAATATACTGGTGCTGGGAAGCTGAAAGCTAAAAGCAAAATTGTTTTCAGCTTCTTTTCGGCTTCTACATATATGTTTTAAATAAGTGATAACAAGTCAAAACCAATAAACAACAACTTTGGTACTCATCTGGTACAGTAGGCCAGTACAGTAAGTGGTAACGCTGGTAACTGGTAAGCCTCCCATGACACCCTGACTCAGTTTCTTTATAGAAGTTGAAAGTCAAAAGCCGAACACCGAAAAGAAACTGTATTTTTGTGGAATCTGAAACTGGAATCGGAATCCGAAAAACCTGGCCCGGTATAGAAGCGAAAAGCCGGAAGCTAAAAATTCTTATAATTGGAAGCTAAGCTAAAAGCGGAAGTTTTATTGTTTTTTTTTGTTTGTTTTTTTTGTATTATTTATTAATATCAATATAAACAATTTTTACATTCAATGAGCCGAGGAACACTTTTGCAGGCTTCTTGGTGTTCCTCAACCCGCCATCACATTCATTATAACAGAGTTAAATTATTAATATTATACAGAGTTTAATTAACTTTATTTTAATCATAGTGCACCATATTTAACAATATTTCTTGTCCTCACTCAGATCTTCTCTTTTTTCCCCATGATACAATTCACATACTCAAGAGTATTGATTGTTGTCTTATGATTTTCAAACCAGTTTTCATCCTTTACATTATATTTCTTTCTTATCTTCTGGAATTTACCGCAGTTTTTAGGGTCGGCTAGACCCTATTGCAATCGCTTTTTATTATTCATGTTCATGTTCATGTTCTTCAAGTTGTTCAGTACTCAGACGTTATCAAGTGGTAATATGGATGGCGATTCTGTCGTAGTTCGTAGTTTCGTAGGATGTTTATTATTGATGAATATAGAGAGCGTTAGTGAATGCGGGTAAGTCCCGAAAAATGTATTCACGTCGCGTATTACTGTGAAATGTATTGAAAAGGATTCGGATTCGAGCTATCTGAAATGCTTTTGGTATTTTTTGTTGACTACACATACATGCGCGTCACTATCCAGTTCGACATGTGTGTATGTGTTAAGTGTGCACGTTCAGTTTTGTATAGATACGTATTAGATACTCACTCTCTCGTATGTTTTTTGTCGTCGGATTAGTTACTGCCTTACTGCTTACTCCTGTACGAGATAGAGTTATTTATTATTCTTCAAGTTGTTCAGTACTCAGACGTTATCAAGTGGTAATATGGATGGCGATTCTGTTGTAGTTTGTAGTTTTGTCGTTTTGTGGAATGTTTATTATTGATGAATATATAGAGTGCGTTAATGTTTAGCAGAATTCAGACGATAGGAATTGCAGCATTTGCCGACCCTAGTTGTGCAGCATTGCTGCTTGTTAAATGTGTGATCTGGTGTATCTATTACGTTTTTTTTTTTTTTTTTTTTTGCGAGCTTGGCATGTATCATTTTTCATTAGGCTTCCAAGCCCTGGTTGTATTACAGTTTTACACTTCCGCCGTTCTTCTTTTGTAACCATTATGTGTCTTGCGACCTGTTAGAAGTTCTAACTCCGAAAAAAATTGGAATTACATTTGTGTCACTATTCTTTTCAAGCAGCGATTATGCTACTCTCTGTTTTTAACCAGGTTTTCTACGATTTTTATGTATTTAATATTAGTTACCTTTTCTTTTTTTTTTTTTTTTTACACTGCAACGTAAAAAACTGCTCTTTACAGGTAGGGGTACACCACTGAGCAATATTACTGCTCTTTACGCGTAGTGGTACAACACTGGGCAACATTGAAAGTTTTCCCTTGCTACCTGCTAGCCCGACAGAGCTTAACAGCTTGCAGCGTTACAGCACTATGCTGATGTCATACAAATATAGCGCCAGAGATGCCGAACGAGTCGAGAAGAACGGCTTGTTCCTCGTTCCGTTCCCGTTCTGTTTACATGTCGTTCCGGAACGACGTTCAGAACGGCTCATGCTGGAACGAAAATGCGGAAGAACGACGTTCCCAAAGTCAATTGCCAATAAATAAAAAAATAGGCACGAATTGTCTTTCCGAGGGGGAGGGGGGATTCATGTCAGTTCAAGTTATTTGAGTAACAAAACTTCAGTAGATATATATCAGCAAATCTTTCCATATTTTTTTAAATTATATTTTTCGTTCGCATTTTAAAGTTTATTAAATGACGGATGAGTGCAACGAACAGTCGGAAACTGCAGGTCCATGGCCTCAGTTTGCCGAATATTATAAGTTTATTCGTGAGGAGGAGGACGAAAAATTTTGTATGCAGAATCATATACAATGCAGTTCCAAATTTCTCCTAAAATAGGCTCTGCATCAGTATATAATGTACTGAACTGAAATAAAAAATGAAAAGTATTGTAACGAAGTTTGATGGTAGAGAAGAAAGAAAGAGGCGACTTTGTTCTTTTTCTTTTGGTTCACCAAGTTCGAAGTTCCTTTGACAGAGTTGCCATTTCCTGAGAAAGAATGAGTAAATCTAGTGAAAGATGCATTTTTATGTCCTTAAAACTGTAAATTTGTGAAAATATGCCAGAAAATGCCCTAAGAATTTTAAAAATAGTCGAAAATAATAAGCAACTACCCATAAAATATAAAAAAATTGCTCTTCTAAGTATATGGCTCATTTTACTTCAAAGCTTACAGTTCGTAAAGGTAAGTGTTCAGTGAAGCAATGGCGAAAAATATGCAAAAGCATAAAAATCTCAACCCTGGTTATCATGTTGCGTAGATAGAGAAATATTATTTCATAAAAATATGTTTTCACTATCAACAAGAATGGCAAGGAAACAGACTTGACACCAATCATCATTAATTTTCGCCGATAACAACCGATCTCAAATCGACAATTAAGGAACATGAGGAGTACCTGAATCTTGAAATTTGTAGGTAACAACAAAGGTGGATTCAGTTTACTCGCAGGTACTTTCTTCATAAAAATAAAAATAGTGTAACCTCTACCTGCAGCGAATTAAGGTGAAGGGATGAAAAATTCTATTTCCTTCATTAGAAATTAAAATTTTACAAATTGCGAATAAAAATAAACAATCAGGCTTACGGCGAAATGATAGGGGAATAATACTGATAAGGGAAGGGCGTTCCGTCGTTCCGTTCCTCGTTCCGGAACGAAAAAAGAATGGAACGGCGTCGTTCCCTAGCTGAAGGAACGAAGAACGAGTCGTTCGTTCCCGTTGGGCATCTCTGTATAGCGCCTACGATTATTTTCGACTATTTTTAAAATTCTTAGGGCACTTTCTGGCATATTTTCACAAATTTACAGTTTTAAGGACATAAAAATGCATCTTTCACTAGATTTACTCATTCTTTCTCAGGAAATGGCAACTCTGTCAAAGGAACTTCGATGAACTTGGTGAACCAAAAGAAAAAGAACAAAGTCGCCTCTTTCTTTCTTCTCTACTATCAAACTTCGTTACAATACTTTTCATTTTTTATTTCAGTTCAGTACATTATATACTGATGCAGAGCCTATTTTAGGAGAAATTTGGAACTGCATTGTATATGATTCTGCATACAAAATTTTTCGTCCTCCTCCTCACGAATAAACTTATAATATTCGGCAAACTGAGGCCATGGACCTGCAGTTTCCGACTGTTCGTTGCACTCATCCGTCATTTAATAAACTTTAAAATGCGAACGAAAAGTATAATTTAAAAAATATGGAAAGATTTGCTGATATATATCTACTGAAGTTTTGTTACTCAAATAACTTGAACTGACATGAACCCCCCTCGCCCCTCGGAAAGACAATTCACGCCTATTTTTTATTTATTGGCAATTGACTTTGGGAACGTCGTTCTTCCGCATTTTCGTTCCGGCATGAGCCGTTCTGAACGTCGTTCCGGAACGACATGTAAACAGAACGGGAACGGAACGAGGAACGAGCCGTTCTTCTCGACTCGTTCGGCATCTCTGGAGATCAGCTACCCTCATGTTGTAACAATCTTGGCGAAAGGTGTTATCAGTTAGTGTAGCTGTTCCTGGACAAAATGAATGTCGAATGAAACATTTCATAAAATTTTAATTTTGAATGCCTATAGAAAAGGAGAGGTTCTCGAGAAAAATAGTTAATGCCGTTCTATTCAGCATTCAAAATATGGCTAAAATTGTATATTCGCATCTCATTCTTTTTTTATACTGAAATGTATAGTGTTCTTACTTATAACTGGGTCAGCAGGTTAAACTGAAACTGTAAATTCATTCCTGTTTGTGATAAATTTTTAAATTGTAAGTTGCTTTTGAAGTGTGCCGGAGTGACTCTTGTTTGTGTATCAGCATTCTTTCTCTTATATTACTGAAAATCATTTGTTGGTAAGTACTTATCTGTATTTTCTCCACCTCTGGTCAGAGTGTGTCTCAATTCTGCTAAGATTAAGTAGGTATAGGTATCATTCCAAAATCAAATGTTTCAGAATTACCAGTATAGGTGATTGTTTGCACTTTGCAGTCTCTGAGTACTTCATCCCTATCCCATTTAGTATGCCAAATTTCCAGAGTGGTGGAAAGTGGATCGCAATGCGTTTAAACTTTGGTGAAGATCTTATTGCTAAGACCGTTTCCCAGAATATTTCAACGGCCTTAGCTATTTGGCGTTTTGTCCTTTTATCATTAGCTCTTAAGCGCTTCGCTATCGGCTTTTATTATATTTTTTCTCAATAATTCGGCAATTTTACTTGACATTATAGTTATTGCAATATGAAATTGACTGTGTAGAATTCAAAAATCATATTATTTTATCATCAGTGTAGTTTTACTGTTCTACAATATTTCCAAATTGAATTTCAGCTAACCTACTCCGCTCATTCTTAACGAAATTTGAATCACTGGTAGGTAGAGGTACCTAGTGGTAAAAAATTAATGTATTTTTAAAAAGCCAATCAGCAACTCAGCTCTTCTTTTATGACTTGCCTTGCGATTAATAGAGAAGGAAAGGACTGCCTTCTGTAGCGCTAAAAAAATGATCTTAAGCTTTGACTTGAGCAATTATCGGCTTAGACTTTCCATGCCTGGTCGATTCTCTAATAATTTCTAATGTTTTGGAACGGGGTAGACGTTGAAGTTTGAAAATGTTTTACTATAAGTAGGTAGTCTGTTCCAAATAAAAATGTCAGGAACACCACAGACTATGCCTTTAGGAGAGTTGATTTTGCAATCAATGACAGATAGACAAAATCTTGACTTGTGCGCTGCGTCTTTAACACATTCAGTGTGAATTTCTTACCTCTCTTTTCTCCTGTGATACCACCAGGAGTTATTGACACTCTTATTTGGAACAGACTGTAGATTTAGTTTTCTAATTCACAAATTTCAAGTGATTGAGGCATTTATACAGGTATATTTTATAGGTACCCAAACGTTGCGCACAATTTAGTATATGTAAGTTCTACTCAGTGCGTAATACTTTGGTGCTGATATATTTGCTGGAATGTTGTAAATCTATTTCTTCAAGGCGGTGTAGGTACCAGAGTAGTGCACGATACCGATATTGGTACTCGGGTATTTTGTATCGTTGGAGAGCAACTACCAACTACATACTTAGTTGGTTTCACCGATATGATACCGAGTAATACTCGGTCAGGAATCGTTTTATGATTAGCGCTGTATTTTAGGTGGTGCAGTAGTGATGCCTTATCAGTGATACTTGTTATTGTTGATACTCGATACCATATCACGAAAACGACTAGGTACCTGTCGCTACAATACCGAGTATACTCGGTATCAGCCGATACTATTTGGTATCGTTTTAAGCAATATGATACGGAATACCACATGAGTATATACTCGTATCGTGCACTGCTCTGGTAGGTACCTCTATTATCACCTGAATTTATATTTGGGTAAAAATTTTTAAGACCTAAAAATCTGACTTTGTAACTTATATATTTCATTTGATTCCACACTTTCAGATGCGGTAGATGATGAACAGATCACATCCAGAAGGTGGTAAGTACACTGTTGTATTTAACAGACTCATATTAGTGTGAAAATATCAATATAACATTTTGCCCGCTTCTAATAAGATGAATATGGACTGTGCTGCAAACTGATAAAAACCCTATAATGTTTGCCATGAGCTTATGAGAACAGACCTGCTTGAGTTTGAGAATGGGAAGTCCTATAAGTATTTCTCTTCATTCTTTGTTGAAAATAATCGTGTAACTTATTTCTTGAAGTTCCGCTTACCCGTTCTTGTTTATGAGCCTTATGTTGATACTCTGGAGCTCATACTCCTTACATATTCAGTCTTCCACTGATGTTACTGCAATGAAAATCGATCACAGAGTGGAAACACATAGTTTGGTTCCTATTTTTATTAAGTTATAGGTTAGAAAACCTTCAAAAGATTAATACCTAATAAAATTGCTTCACGCACGCTTTTTCTTATAATATATATATTTTTTTTGAATAGTTGAGTTTGTTGGTTCTTATTCTGTTAGTTGAAAACAACGTAAAGTATTCCCGGTTCTGTTGTGTACCTACTTCATTCTCAGAGAAAAATGTACTCACTTATCCTTGTTTGAAATACAAATAATCTTTTTATGCTTCTACATCAGGAGTTTATGATAAATTATCATACTGATTATCTAGGTATACCTACTTCTACTTGTCAAAGTTAGAAACAGTAAAAAACAAATATTAGTCATTTTGATGTCAATTTTGGAGTTACATATTTCTAATGATATAATTATAGCCATTCACTCAAAGTCTGTGATAAGAAGCCATATGGCATGCCACTATATTGCTTCTCTCTGTCAGAGGCATAAACTCAGGGTTTTTATCAGATTACATTTCAGTTGCCAAACTGTCATGTAAGGTTGTTTAGTGTCCAATTTATACAACCAAATGTTATGTTCCTTTCCTACCTATCTTGCTCTGCATTGCAGCATTTGGGAATAGTAGGGTCAATTATACCACTATAAAAGGATTTCAATTTAGTATGTACCTATGAAAGGGAAGAATCACACATTTTATACACTGATTACCTACATTTGATATCCATTTTTATGTGGAAACAACACAGATTTTTCTATATAAAGTAAACATCAATGATGGTATTGATGTAGGGAAAAGTCACAAATTACTCTGATTACATTCAACAAGGGGGTTTCTTCATATTTTTAAATTAGGTATGATTTAAGAAAATTTATTTTCAGTTTGCGATATAAACTATATAATGAATGAAGAATGATTTCAGGATCTATGAACAAAGACTTATATAATATTCTTCAAGAATTTGAAATCACAAATTAGTTTTCAAAACGTTTTTTATTGGGAAATAGATGATAGGAATTTTAGATGCAGTTTTATTTATAGGGGTATATACTAAAAGCAAGAATTCACGAATGAAGATATTTATAATAACAGTCGAAATATTGAGCATTATATCAACAAAAATATTTTTAAGAAACAGCACTGAGCATTACTATCAAGTAAAAAGTTCCTCTGATTCTGAATCATTCGCAATGACAGTCCTTTTTTATTCTGCTCGTGGCATCTGACTTCAACAATGGTAAGCAATGTTTGAAGTTTTTCTAAAATCTCAATTTCTTGATTCCTGATATAAACTTGTATAGGAGAGTTCGGAATTCCTCTGGCATGAAATAATGAATCAGAAACAATTTTAGAATTCATAAGTTATGATTTAAATACTTTTTAGTGAGAAAGAATTTTCGTTTGCAATTTTTAGTTGGGAACTGGGAATTCTTGAGTGAAAATGTGAGAATATTGGGAAAGATGAAATAAGAATTTTTCCATTAACATGCACCAAGTTGATAGAAAGGACTCTTTGGAACCATTGTGAACAATCACGCCCCTCAAAATAAATATCAAGAAGCAAAATATCTCACTTTTTCAACACAATAATGTTGTGATCAAATATGTTATCAAATTAGACACTCAAGTTCAATTACCGCATCGACATCAATTTGTGAGAAGAATTTAGCATCGATTTTTATCTAAAATTCTATCCAAAAGTCAATGTTGAAATGGTAACTCGATTTTTATATCAAATTCGACCATAATGTCGTGCTAGTAAAGTGACGGATTTCGTACACCGATAAAAAAATTGATTCTTGTATCTATTGCAGATATTTCAAAAGAAATTTCGTAACAAAATTTTACCTTTCTAAAATCCAGATTGTACCTATTGAATCCTAATTTTTTTATTATTTATTAAAATATCTTTTTATTAATTAATATAAAAACTAATCTTATTAATTTTATTAATCAGGCGCGAACCAAAAATCTAGGGTATTCTGGATATAAAAACCTTTAGGATTCTCGAGGGTCGGGTTGAAATAATTCAGTTATGTCCAACTTTCCTTCGAAATGTCTCTTCATAGCCTAGCGCGCAGTCTTAGGAGGTGGCCTGAAATAAATCTCGACTTTGACAAAGTAAAAACCCCGGTTCTATAACTAAGCCATTCCCTCAAGATCGTGCGGTTAGCAAAAAGCCAGTAGATAATTTCCTTTCAATTCTATCTATCATTGCCTTGGTTTTGCTTTTTTGGGGAACCCCAACATTCATACAATGGGCCTTTTTCCTTGTGACGCAATAATCAGAAATCAGTGTTGCCTTTGGCCAAGGAATTTCTCAGTGATAAAAATAATAACAGATATCTGCAAATTTTCGAGTGTTTATGGCAATGTAGTGTTTAGCCAAAATTAATGCACTCAATGACATCAGAGAAAAATGGTAATGGTGTGTTAAAGTATAAAAAAAAATTTAAAAAAATTGTACCTATTGATATAGTACCGATATTTTAAAGCAAGTATTGATAGTATCAATGTTGGTATCGATACTTCTAAAAGCACACAAAAGACTCAAAATAATGTAGAAAGCCTGCAATGAACTACAAGTGCACACGTGCAGCTGGATAGGACCCTTATTTTATCAGCTCTTTACAATCACCGAATTCCTAAAAAGTAGAACAGTATAGTTTCACACGGGTATAATGGACCGCCATTTTCTTGCAAGTTCGGTCTGTGGAAACGTGGAAAAAGAGATCGTATTTACTGCTCAGTCGATTTTCTTTTCAAATTTGCAAGAAAATGGCGGTCAATTATACCCGTGTGGGGAAAAAAATGGCCCAACAAAAAGTATCGCTCGAGTTTTGATACCAAGGGAAAAATGGATCGATTTATCGATACTACACGTATGGTAGTGATACTTCTCGAATAGTACCGATACCTTTAACATCACTAGAAAGCGGTCCTTTCCGAACTTCTTCGTATTCAGAAAAGTTCATAGATCCCTACACGATGGAATGGAAACAAGTCAATTTCATCCGTAAATGGCAAAGTATAGGTGTGCTAAGGTGCTAAACATTATCTAATTCACGAACGGACAGACACCTTTCCGGTCTGAGCGAGTTTGGAGGTGTCTGCTCTGCCAAGGTCGTTCCATACAGCAAGTGAATGGAAGCGCCTGACTGTCATTCCGCATTAATAATGGATGACCAATGTTGCACGAATGAACGTCAGTCGGCCATGTCACCGAACTATGCGTTGACTTTTCCAGAAGTTTCAAGTGCAACGAAATAATTCGCGTGTTTTAAACTTGAACGTACGTCGCAAGGTTAGGCCCGTAAAATAGTAATTATATAGGTAGTTTAAAATGGATTTTAAAAACAAAATAGGACACGTTTACGAACGTGGCTTTAAGTTTGGGGACAGGGTCGGACCGATTACAAAGTATGAGTCGAAATTTGTAAAATCATCTCACTACGTTGGAAATGATTTCCGAGTGCTAATGCGGTTTTAACTGGATTATGACTGAGGATTTTTCAATGCCGTTGTCCGCTGAATATGATTGATACTTTGTAACAGCTTAAAAGCCGCATATGAAGTTGGCAGTGTGCTTACGAATAATATGACTTTCAGTTTACGTTTTAATGATTCGTTTGGTAGCATGGTCATTGTTAACTTTATGAAAGGAAGGAAAAGTAGAAACACGTCTTCTCAAGATAGTAGTAGTTCGATTGCGAAAAATTAATGTGAGTGACGGTGGTGGAAATTATTTCTCTAAGGAACACAAGATCAAAGGCACTGTGACCGGAAGCGAGGCAAATATTTCCTAGGGACTTATTGCCTCCTTAGAGATCAGATTCAAATAATAGAATATTGATGGTCGAGAAGCAAGACTAGGCAATTCGCTAGAACTTCCTCCTCCAAACATTTTTCTATTGTGACGTTTCTGGACTAGATCAAACATTTTCGTGATGAATTTCAGTTACGCCAAAAAGCTCTTATTAGTAGGAATTATAAAGTTATTACATTTTAAAATCAAACAGGTTTTTTTGGTGTGTTTCTATATTTTTAAAATTTTCTCGAATGTGCGTTTCCATCAGTGGAAATTACTTCAAATAATTCAAAAAAGAATCTCAAAGAAAAGTTCGATTGGATCATCTTCACTCGTTCTCATGTGGGGTCAACGATAAGAGTTTGTTCAAAAACTTTAACATTTCCAAACCCGTCCAATATTGGACCAGACTTCAATAGGCATAATTTTTTATATTCCTTAAGTCTCTAAACTATTTAAAAATTTTTAGTGTTCATGTTGGAATGTGAGTGAACTTGGGAAATTCTGTATAGGGTGTGCCAATTCACAATTTCTTTCTTCTATAGTCCAGAGCGCTTTCGGCTGTTATGCCATCTTCAGTGGAGGACTGCCTTAACCCTTTCCTCTTTGTCGTCCTGTACTTATAGTGGTGTGTAGTACACTGTATGGTAAACCTATTTGGTGTGTTCCTATTGATTGCTTGTGATTGTGTAGTCTGTCCAATCAGCGAGTCTTACGTTATTAATTGAATTGGTTCTCGCTTTGAAAGTTAGTTGTTGTTTATTAGGTTTGTTTTGTTTTGTTTTTGCCTTTATTATCTCGAAAGTAGTTTTCTTAACTTCCTCTTTCTTGTGTTGTTTTCTGTGCGTAGGATTTTTGTATTTTTCCGTCAGCTTGTGGTTGTTGTGTCCCTGGTCGTTGCAGTGTTTTCCGAAAAGTGATTTGTCGTCCTTTAGCCTCTGTGATTTTTCATGTTCTTTTATTCTAGTTGTGAATTTTCTGCCTGTTTCTCCTATGTAGGTCATGTTACAGTGTTCGCGGTCCAGTCTGTATACTCCGTTGCTGTTGTTCCTGTTTAGTCATTGCTTATTTGTTTATTAATAACATGAGACTCACTGATTGGACAGACTACACAACCACAAACAACCAACAGGAACCCACCCAATAAGTTTACCATACGATACTAAACACCACTATAAGTACAGGAAGACAAAGAGAAAAGTGCTAGGATACTCCACTGAAGATGGCATAACAGCCGAAAGCGCTCTGTTTTTCTGCCTCTTACTTCAAAAATTGGGTACCTACAAGGAGTGAGTCAAAATCGGCTGATTTGGTGGGTAGATCACTCTCAAGCCAGTCAAAAAACAAACTCTAACCTGATCACAGTTAATCTTTTTGAAAAATCTTTTTTTAATTTATTATTCAAAATATATCTTTAAAGAAGGGTGGGAGTCCCCAACTGTTGAGATCTTGTACTTTCTCCAGTTATGGTTCATAGCCCCTGAAATCAGAATATCATACATAAACACTAAACCACTCAAGGCATAACTACTTCAATGATGAAAAGTTTTACACGAAATTCCACGGAAGATCCGCCAGTTTCCATCCTTTCCATCAAAACTAATTCATATTTGCGGAGAAACAATGAACGTGCGAGTTTTTCCTATTTTCTTATTTGGACTCATTTTGAAGACCCTTGTTCCTAAAAAATCACATCATACAAAATAAGCGATGACAAACCATAGCGTGAGATTTTATGTAAAGAATTTTATCACCGCGTTATTTCCTCATGGAAGCTTAATTTGTGTGCAAACAAGTACCCGATACGTGGAGATTGTTCCCCATTAATCAGAGATACGTATATTCTGAATAAAATTTGAAAGAAATAATAATAAAAGTACAGCCTATGTGCAGATTTAACCTTTTTCAATTCTGGTTTGACTGGCTTTCTCGCATAAATAATGAAGATTCGTGGAATCTTGTTATGACTACTGTCAAGAAAACTCGTCATTTTTTATAGTAAAGTCGAAAGAATAACTGAAAAATTTTTCTCTGGGTGCAAATTTAAAGTTTCAATTCTAAGGAGAGCAAGTTGACTATGTGCTCATTTGCCGCCTACCCCATATCCTCCCTCGTTACACCACCTTTATAAATATGATCTCAAAACCGTGTAACCTTATTTATAAATATACTTTTATACTTTGTATAGGATATAAAAGAACCTTAACTTAAATCACAATCCAGTGTGGATGAAACAGCTCCGACACTCGGATTCAAGTATAAATATTCAACGAGCAATTAAAAATGAAATATGACGAATATGTTCTGTACATAAAACTTCACTTTAACATTCTTATCAACTAATATGAAATTGATTTCACAGTCTCAGCCAAGACTTAACAAAAGTCTACTAAGGGTAATTCCCGGCGGCTATAGTACAGCAGACTAGAATGTAAGTTAATAGGGATTCACAGAAAATACTTAAAATACATATACTTAATTATTACTTAATATTTTATTACATATGAGTTTAAAATTACGTGGAATAAATAATTTTAATGGTTTCACTACTTGAAAATTAAAAGGAACTAACTGGGTTACTACGTACAAACTTGGAAAGTCTACATTACTTACGTAACACTTAGGCTTAGTGTTGGTCGTCATATCAATCCACTCATCTTTTTCAAACACTAATGAAACAAATACTTAGGTGCTAATTCGTACCCAATAAAACCATTATTGCGTATTGCGTCCGGTGCGTTGCCAAGACACTTGTAGAATTTTAATGATTATTAATCTGCACTCGTGAGGCACAAAAACTATGTGTTCGGGTTACAGAGTGGGCAATCAGAAGATCACAGAGAATATTACGTGAACCAAAACATTTCATCAGCTTAAGGTATTCTCAGGTCCGTGAACAGGTTCAGTGGCGTCAGATGGCTTTTTTTCAGGGCGTACTAAACAAAAATTGAAAATTAAAGTCAATAAGCAAAAAAAAAGTTTGTTTCTCAAAAGTGCTGGTTGAAAAAATCTTGAAAAATTCTTGTAAAACTTTATTCAATCTATTTTTTCTGAAGGGGGGGGGGGGTACTAATGATATTTTGTACCTCCATTTTTCGGGTAGGGGGGGGGGTACAATGTCTGATTAGGTTCACCATGTAGTCATGTATTTCAGGACGAACAAACGAAATAACATGGTTCTTAGCAAAACTTTGTTTTAGAGTTTAACATGAACATTTACTGAGTTTGAGTGTCTGAACAGTCTCAACGAGTCTTGATCTGTCTCAGCTAATTTTAACGAGTCAGAATGAGTCTTAATTGGTATTGAAAAGTTTTCGCGACTCAGAAAAATGTCATGGAGTTCTACAATGAGTCTTGACAGAATCTTAACGCATCTTAAATAGTCTTATGAAGTCTTAATTAGATGTTGATGAGTGTGATGAGTCCGAATGTGGTGTTAAGAAGTGTTAATATACTTTGATTAGTCTTGCAGAATATGAACGACTCAAATCTGAATCTCAAGAAATATGTGTAGAATTTTAATGAATCATGTAATCAGTATGAATGCTATTTGAGATCATAACAAATGATTATACGATGTATGCAACAATCAACTTAGTGTTGGACATGAAGTATTCAGCATTCAGCGCAGTTCTAATGTCTTGCAAAGAATTATTTTTGTAAGGGGGAAGGGAAGCAAAATTTGTTAAATATGTAAAGTGTGTAGCTGGCTGTAGAGTGATTCTTAAATTTCATCTCATATTTTTCATCGAAAAAAAAAACCTCATGGGGGAACATGGCCCCGTGAACCTCCCTTGGCTAGGCCTCTAAATCACTGCAGTTTTTCTACAGTAGTAATGTGTTTTCTTGAGATCTAATTGGGAACGAAAAATAGTCTTGGTAAGTTTTAACTAAAGGTTAACAAAGTCTGAACAGGCTGTTGAGAAAGAATTTGAAATTTGTGTGAATAAGTGCAAAAAAAAGTTCTCTCGTCTTTCAGAAATGGAGCGGACATGCGAAGAATTTTGTTAATCTCCAAAAGTTTCTCAAGGCAGGCTTTATCAACTCGCTGAATAGCTTTTTAATTTTATTTTTGTGAGAGGGGGTGGAGTGGAATTGATGCAATGTATCTTTTTACCTCTTCCTCCTACGTTCCTACGGTTAAGTGAAGTCCTCAACCACTCTAAGTGACTTGAAAAGCCGCAGAGGAGTCTTTCGAGAGTCCTAGTGCCTCTTTACCAGTCCTAAATAAGAACGAAGAATGGCGTTAATAAATTCTAAACAGATATTTACGAGTTTTAACAGGATATAATAAAAATTTTCGAAATAGGTACTTCGATTAATCTTAGATAGTTTTTTCGAAATCTTAATGATCATGATCTTAATTTGAGTCCTATCAAGTGTGAGTAAAGTTCTAAAGAGTCATGTAATCAATATGAATGAGTCTTAAGGTCTTAGTAAATCGTACTACCACCTCAACATCAGTGGCGTCGAAATGTTATCTCAGTAGGTGCAAAAATTCTCAATTTTTTTCCAGTAAGCCATAAAGAAAGAGTTTCTCTTGTTTCTTAAAAGCTGAGTCAACATGCAAAAAATCGTGTACATCTTGAAAGATCTCGTGAATTTCGTCTCTGAAATCACTCGAGAGGCTTTGTATCAACTTTCTGAATAACTGTTTTCCAATGGGCTCCTTTTTTTTGGAGACGGAGTACACTGTACTCGTGGACCACCCCTGATGTGACATTTTCAGCCGTTTTAAATGTCGTGAAAAGCCTGGCAGGAATCTTTTACAAATCTTTATGTCTTCACGAGTCCTCACTGAAAACAAGAGTCATAAAAAGCGTCTCAATACCCTTGATGATTTTCATGATTTTTTTTTGACTATCATTTCATTTCTATATCCTCTTACTTATAGTTTCGTCTAATATTAGTTACATTTTTGTTGTGCAATGGACTACAAAGTCTATAAGCACTTGGCGTTCACAGCGCCATCTCATACAAATGGAAAAAATGAGTTACATTTTAGGATGGTAAGGGGGGATGGGCGAGCTGAGAAACGGATAATTCTCAAGCTCTTTCTGATGTTAAACAGCAATGCTGTTAAGGGTTGGAATTGACAGGCATCGCCGGCCCGTGACTATGAAGATAAGTGAGAAAATTTCACGCAGCTAACAAAGCAATTTTGATTCTCGCCGACTTATCATCCGATATTTTCGGCAACTGGTGCCAGAAACGGTCGAAATTTACAGACACGGCGAACAGTGTGAACCTGCTCCCTCCGAATGCCCATTTTCGAAAACCTCTCGCGTGGAAGCGTCTCAAGACTCTGTTTCATTCCAAGCCAGCTGATATTCAAGTTTGCAAATTGTTCAAATTTACAAAACGGGGTGTGACAAAACCGATGTTGGATACCTCCGACGTAGAACCTTGCCATCTTCGGAATAATCAATTACCGTTTTGTGCTCGTGTGAGTTTCAGTACAGTTCGATTAAATACCGCTATCTAAGCCACGCGCGTACTCACGCGTGCTCCTTCGACATCTAGCGTCAATTTCGAAAAGAAGTTCTCGAGAATTGATTTCTGTCCAACATCTCCAAGGTCGCTCGATCAGTCGCCGCCAGCCCCGGACCTGGTCAACCACGCGATTTTAATCATATCCGAGGCTTTTTCAGCGATCATCATCACGACCGCATTGGTGTGTCCAGCGGGAATGACCGGCATGATGGACGCGTCGACTACCCGTAAGCCCGTTATACCGCGAACTCGGAGCTCAGGGTCAACTACTGCCTCGGGGTCCGTGTCTGGTCCCATTTTGCAGGTGCCTACTTGGTGGTGTAAGGTTGTCGTGATATATCTCGTCGTACACATCCAGTACTCGTCGCTGCCTGGTGGCAAATGAGCGCACTCGGGGACCGGTGTTCTGAGCAATGTGGGCTGGCTGGCGTATTTTTGGAAACTCGCACGCTTGCTCATTTCCACGGCCTGAAAATAATAAAGCACGATCTTGTTATACGACTTATCGTATTATTTGTGGCTGCGTTTTCAGGCGATAGGTAATTTACTAGTCGATCGGTTGCGAATAAATTCGCAGCAGTAATATGAATGCCAGACAACCAGTTTAAACATTGAAGGTTTCAATGGGTTACTCACGAACATTGTCGGGCCAGTCATAATAACCCCTTGTTTGGAGCTCGGCTCTGGCTAAGAATTTCTCTCTCCGATAGTGACGCTCCAAATGCACCTCGAATTTCCCTCATAGCTCTCTATATTGCTGGTCACAATAGAGCCTCAAAAGTTTTACTCAGTCCGTTCACCTTGATATTTTTCTTCAAACTCAACAATAACAGACTCGTACGGACCTTATTAGATTGCATGAAGACATTTTGAGACTCTTTACAATTATATTATGAACATCTTGAGGCTTTTTAAGACTCTTCATCATTCTTTATCGACTGTATCAAGACTCGTTAACACTTCTTTTAAGACTGGATTATGACGTGTGTATTATTTTATTCTAGCTTGACTTCCAATCCGTTAACTCCTCTCTTTCGAGTGATTTGGCCTCTGTTTCATTTCACGCTAGTATTGGTACGAAAACAGACTCCGAAGCAACTTCCCTTACAATTGTCTGAATTTATCTTATTTATAACTCTGTCAGGGAAGGTACAAATACAGCTCAGATTTCCCCCTCACAACTCTCGGAATTACTCATCACAATAGCACCTCACGCCAGTGGCGTAGCCAGCTCAGTGTTCGAGGGAGGTTTGATCTTGACCAAAAATTCAGGGAGAAGGTTAAACGGGGTGCTAAAATTAGAAAACCCACTATTGGACGAAATCGCAAAGGGCATGCGGTCAGGCCTCTCTGGCTAGGCCTCTGCCTTTTCTCTCAGTATGTTCATATCGACATTTTTACTCCAAACTCAACAATGACAGACTAGTGAAGATCATTTTAAGATCATACGAAAACTTGTTAGGATTCTTCAAGATTGTTTCAGGACTTCTTTTCTAATTTGCTCTCAAACCGAGCCCTGGAATCTGCCTTTTCGAGCATTACCTCAGAGACGTCGGAGAAGCTGTTAGGGCTGTCTTAGCCTTCTTTCTTCTGACCGAAAAACTGGCCTCGGTCGAAATCTGGCGAGTTGCTACGTGGGCTCGAACCCGGGAACCTTATTGGCTGTACTCGTAAATACTTGTTTGATAATCTCCTCGTTGTTTTGTTCCTTTTTTGACTCTCAACCCTTGAACCCCTCCTTTTCCGGTGGATTTGTCCCCGTGTCATTTCATTTCCGAAGTTTGAATTGCCTACAGTTTTCCTCACAATCTACTGAATTACTCATTTCTCACTTTACCAATTCGTTTTGACAAAACTTCAGACTCGGATGAATAATAGGGGTAGAATTTAAATCACAATTCGTGATTATATTTTGATATTGACTCTATTTCTCTATTTTATTCAAATTGTGTTTCTGAACGAAAAATAAAAATTGTTATTCACCAAAATATAACTTAAGTGGGATTCAATCCGTCAATTTTCTGTGCGTCACAACAGTTGGTTGTTGTGTTCAACTAGTCACATTATTGACTGTTATACATCTCAAGACCTTTTAAAAGACTTAAACCTTAAACCCGTCTCTTCTTTGTGACTTTTTTCGGTACCATCTCAGGTCTGGTTTCGGAAATTATTGCTTCTCGAAGTTTCAGTCTGTCAAGCAAAGTGTAACTTATGACGTTTCTACTTACAAATCCAATTTTCTTAAAGGATCTCAGTATTTTCTCAGTTGCCTGTAAATCATCTCACTTCGTTTGCGATACCATTTTTGGCCTCAAATTCTTCCCTTATCGGTGACTTCACCTTGGTGACATCTCAGTTTTAGCGTAACCAATCTTCAAAGCTATAAACTCATTTTTGCGATTTCACCAACAACTCTGAATTACTCTTCACAGTTGCGCCTCGAACTTTTAACTCTATCAGTGATTGAGAGTCGTACATCATTTAACTTGCATGGTCTCATATTAGTAAACTCTTCACATCACTCTGTATGTCCTGGAAGAAAGACTTGGATTGGGAGTAATTTTGATTTGTTTTTCCAGGACATTATACAATTCACTGGAGACGACAAAAACTCAAAAAATAAGAAAATTACTCAAAAATAATTAGAATGGGATTCGAACTATCGACTTTTTGCACAATTTATTGTATTTTCCCTCTCGTCTTGTATCAACCTACCAATTGAGGGGGAGGGGTATTTAAGCCATCGCTGGGTTAAATCATGTATTTCTCAAAATACATATTATTTTCTGCCAAGTTATTACCTTTTGGTCCGAGCTGGTGACGATAGAGGGGGTCACCCCACATGAAGTTTGATCAATTGGCACTCTATGAATTCTAGTAGCTAGTCGGCAAAATTGGAAAAGTAAGCCTTCTTTTTACCTTAAGTTTCAAGAAAGACTTACATTCCAATTTGATATTTTTCTGTCCACACCCCTTTCCCCAAAAACATCTCAGCTAACTACAATCATGCTCGTAGTTCCATATTATCTCAATTTTTACATTTAAAAGTCATTTTCCAGCAGTGTTGTGTTCCAATCTTTAGGAAGTAGATAGCACAAAACATTTTATGAAGGGCACCGTCTCTGAAAAAGGCCCCTATATTATGCTGGTCTACCACTATGTACCCTCCCTTCGCTTTCATCATGAAAGAAAATCAACTCTATTGCTTAAGTACTCGACCATCTTAATGACTAAACTAAAATCGTACGCATCATTTTGGTCTCCAAGATTGCAGTTCCTTCATTCTTTGCTGTTGAACAAAATTCTGTTTTTCAAATTGGCGAAAAGGGAAAAGTAAACATTTTTTATTTTGTTTATCCCTTTAGAAACAAACTATCAATAACTGAAATCGAATCGGCGGTAGGTTATTCCTGAAATATATTATTCTCACACCATAAATTAGTTTTGAATCAGGAAACTTCTTCTGACTTTGTTGAAAATATTCAGAATAGCGTCTCTCAAATTATGCAAGTGTTCCAAGCAAATTTAAAAATTTCAGCTGCAAGAAATACCCAACCATGTCGAGAGGGGGGGGGGAGGAATACCCCGGGCCCGGACTTTCAGGAGGGCCTGATATTTTTAAAAGATCAGAATTTCAACGCTTATGGCTACATCATACTGTACATCAAATCAGCGATCACCCCTTATAACATGAAAGAAACTTCTTATCTCGTTGCTTATAATTTTTTCCCATCTTACAAAAGAAAAAAATGTACTGGAAGGAGGTAGGTCCGTGGAAATTCCCCCTGGCCCTCCTTTTCTCTGTACGGGGCTGGAAATACCTAAGTATACGTATCCTTAATTGTCTAACTTTTCTGATAGTTTTGCTTCTCATGCATAATTTACAAATAATTGTTCAAGACTCTTCAAAATTCTTCAATATTTCTAGAAGCCTTACTCAAAGGTATTTCAACATTTTTTCGACGCTCTTAAGATTCTCTAAAACTTATATATATGTAGAGCGTCTAAAGAATTGTAAATGAGTATGTGGAAGCACTGAAAGGGTCTTACCAAGTCTTAAACAAGTTTCAAAGAGTTATAAGTGATGTAAAGATGTTTGGGTTTGGATGAGTTTTGAAAAATCTAAAACATGTCTAAATGTTTTATAACATTTTCGAGCTCAAATATGAGTAGGAGAGATCAAAACATAATTGGGAGGGTCTTATCATTGGACGAATATTTCATAGTCTTGAATATTGAAAGTGTCTGGATGCGTTTCTAAGAATCTC
Source organism: Acanthococcus lagerstroemiae (assembly GCA_031841125.1). Classification (NCBI taxonomy): domain Eukaryota; kingdom Metazoa; phylum Arthropoda; class Insecta; order Hemiptera; family Eriococcidae; genus Acanthococcus; species Acanthococcus lagerstroemiae. The sequence continues at coordinate 22,715,455 of CM063106.1, read as the reverse complement.
GAACAATCCTGGACGAGTTTAAAAAGTCACAATAAAGTTTGGTATAGTCTCGAACGAATTTAGAGGAGTATTACAATTAGTCCTCTACAAATCTGGACATTTCTTAACGTGTCCTGATTTTAGATACTTTTGAAAGAGTGTAAACGTATTGAACAAGCTGAGAAACTCAAGCCAGAGTCTGAAAGAATTTCAAGTTCATTTTCATTGAGTTTTAAACTGTGTTCGATACTTTAAAAAAGTTTTAGCGAGTCCGACGGAAGCCTTGAATTTAAAGTCTTTGGTTTTCATTCAAGCCTAGGAAAATTTTGACTACTGCATTAAAATATCAAACTTTCAGCTCCTTTATAAAACCGTAATGTACATTTACCTCATGGTGTGGTGGGACGTATGGCGATGCACTCATGCCAAAGTGGCCCTTATGACACTGCACCCCCGGTCACAGGAACTACCCTTTCGAGTATCGCATCAATTTGGGTTATTAAATTCTTTTATCACTTTCAGTGGTAGATCCAGAAAAGCTGCAAAGGCTTTAGCCCCTCCCTCTGAGCTATCAGCCCTACACTAGATATTATGGTGTTCAAAAGAAAAGTAACATTTCCATCGAAGCTTTTAACAGATGAGAGGTCTTTTCAATTCATGAAATTGTACTTTCCAATACATCTTTGCCTAGAATTCAAGAAAATTTCTCTTCTTTTGCGCGTAATTTTTGGTATGAAATTTATAGCCTAACCCAGAAGGAAATCCTGGATCCGCCACTGAACAGCTTAGATATGATATTTACCCGAATGTACAGTTTTCCTTTGAGGGTTTCTTCTATTTACGCAAGGCCTAGATCACCACCCGTTAAATTTCATTAATTTCGTGTTCTCTGGAATTTTTGCAATTTCAAGACCCTTAAAAGTCTACAAATGAATTTTACAGCCTGTAAAATAGTGGGAATACTGAGACCTTAAAATTGTGAAAATTTCGTGGTTTTTAATGGAATATTGGTGCCCTTAGAATTGTGAAAATTGCTAAATGCAGGGCTAACGATAAACATCTATCACACATTTTCGTCATTATTGCGCTACACCGTCATTTCAAATTCAAATAGTCATTTTTCCAAGACCAGCTTTACTTTATTATTATACCTACAGATTAATGGTACGTCAAATACTAAAAAAAAACTTGTCTAAAATACCGAACTGCTATTTTCAGAGATAAAATTTTATTTCATTTTTGGTAAACTACTCGTATATCTAAAACTGGAAGAGCTCCAAATCTATATACAAGCGAGTACGCTCCTGTTTTCCAATAATTTCCTAGTACTGCATACTTATAGGTACAGTCGAGTTTTCACAGTTCTGTTTTCTACGTAAGTACGTTGGCATTCCTTTTCCTTCCTCAGCGCTTACGTTTGTACAGCTGTCCAGTTTTATCAAGCTTCATTTTTCATTTTTCACCACAATTACATTTTCCATACTCCCATTTCTCAAGCACGATGTAAGATCTTTCTGTCCGGCAGGTGCCCTGCAGACATCAACAGAAAACTTTCTATCTCACTTTTTGTACTCCTGTAATGCTGCTTTACGTACTCGCGTCTCGGTCAATTTATTTCAACGTCTTTCGTTCTCCGAGTGGCAACGTAATATTCGAAAAGTATATAAAAGCAAATCATTGGAATAGCGAAATGCTATGAAAACTGAACAAACGTTCTTTGATACATCCACATTGTCCGAACGCTGTCGTAATTTTTTAGATCTGTTACCGATACAGTTCTGGATAAACTGAAAGACTGCTAATGAGTAGTGCTGATTAAGCAATGTTTGAGAAGTTCACAGAAATTTCGACTGAAATTTATAAATTTGTAATTTTTTGTGATTCAGCCCCCCTCGCGAAAGAAAAGAATATGTTCTTTGCACCAGGTCGGCCTTGCTAAATATTTTACCTGAAGAAAACGAACAGATCCTGAATTTTCATACATGAACTAAATCGTGATGAGTTTTCACTCAAAAGTTCTTAAATAGTACATTTAAAGGGGGAGGGGTACTCAAATTTTACCCTACATTTTAATGAATATTGAATTGGGGTATAATATAATATTCCCTTGACTTTCTATACTTCTAATATGGACACATTCAAACTTCTACTGACATGGAAAAGTAAAGGGCATTTCTAGCTTGTATCTAGGATGCGACCAGGCACGGATCCAGACGATTATTTCGGGGAGGTTAATGGCAGTAGGAAAAGCGCGCGAAAATTTTTTTGCTATCCCCTCCCTGCAGATTTCTCCTTTTTTGGTTGGGGAGGGGGTAGATTTCCCGCCCCCACCCCCGTGGATCCGCGTCCGTAGGAGACTGCTTTATACTTGTATTAAAATACAAAAATACCTGATGGTACGATCCGAGCAATATTGGCAAGTTAAAGGCTGAATACTCAGATTTTCTATTAAACGAACACTCTTAACTTTGGCATTAAAATAGATTTGAACATCAGTTTTAGAAAATGAATATGACAAAATGTTCACTGCATTTTGATGTGAACATTTTAGAATTTGAGTTACATTCTTTAAGCAGTGAGCTGAATTCACTAAACCGTTGATCTGTCAAAAAAATTACTCAAGTAAACAGACATAACTTTACCTCTACTTTCCACTTGTACCACTAAGAAGAGATACAGCTGTTTGCAAAAGTGCGATTTTGGTGTTAGTGCTGTTTGGGGAACTTTACCCCAACTGAAGTACATCGATAGAGTAGGATGGGAGTGGGGCAATTTCCGCACATTATTAGTATTTCACTCAGAGACAAAACTTGACTTTTCAGTTTGGGGGAGGGGGGTAGAGAGGGAAAATTCGCGGATTTTTCAATCAAAATATTTCTTAATCGAAAAAAATAAAAATAAACAAACAAACAAATGTTCTTAGAAAATGAAAAATTCAAATAAACAGTTTCACCCCCACCCCTCTCATAGTTTCGTCCCTGCAGATGCAGATTGGAACCTTATCCTCCGAACACTCACATTTGTGCACATGAGCATACCCTAGTCTGGGAGGGTGAGGTGGAAGGATGTTAGAAATACTTGAGAGGAACGCACAACTTCCTTTACACGTTAAGGTGGTCGTTATATACACTTAGTGATGTTTTTTTCTAAATTTCCTCTGATTTTTCTCCTAAATTGGTTCCAATAAAATTAAAAAATTAAAAAAACCTTCAAAGTTTCACATCTATTGGATTAGGGGAATCCGTGCCACAAGTTCCCTTTCGTTTTTATGGGAAAAACACATGGAGTTTTGACTTCCGTTCCAGACTAAATAATTTCGCTCCTATATTCACCAGGGCCAAAGCCCGTAAATTAAACAATAGAACATTTGCTATCTCGGATTCAGCTTGTGACATTGGAAAATAAGTATTTTGCTTTCAACTTTTAGAGTTTAATAAAATGTTCAACTTTCTCAAATTTCAGGCTCTAGGTCACACAGAGAATCTAGCAAAAACAGAATAGTCATTGAAATTCGAAATTCAGCGTTTGCTACCGACTTTCAGATTTTCGAAATTTCTTCCACATTTTTCAGCTTTGTTTCAACCTTTCAGATAACGTTCGATACTCAGCATGAAGCCTTCGGCTTTTGATTGACTAGTCTCTGACAGGAGTCCAGGGTACTCCATTTTCAGAAACGAAATTTTACTTTCAGTTTGGGGAGGTGGAGAGGAAAAATTTGCTGACAAATATTTTTTTTTAAACTAAAAACTGGCCGACAAAATTTTCAAACGATTAAAAAGTTGCCAATTTTTTATTCGAAATATTTTTTAATTGATAAAAACAAACATTCATAAAAAATGAAAAATTCAAATGAACAGTTTCAATATTTGCCGACTGCCAAATTATTGGGAGGTGTTTCAAACCCCCCTCCACCCCTCCTATAGTTTCGCCTCTGATTTCGCTTTTTTTATATGTATGATAGATAGAATTAGACGGCTGGATTTTGTAATATTTCACCTTCTGAACCAGCCATAATAGTATAATCTATTATAAAATTTGTTGATTAATCATTGAATTATTCATGTGTCTGGAAATTCCGTCGCTAAATGGAGCACATTTTGGATAATTTTTAGGCAACTATCGGATACATATTTTCCGCTGAGTATGCCAAGTCAACAGGGAGTAATAGTACTCGACAAGAGAAAAAAAACGATGCGTACATATGTAGCCTATACTCATGATTGAAGGTGCTACAAATATTCAAAATTAGAAAAATAACTGAATTTCATTACAAGTCTGATTACTTATTTAATTCACCATTTTCTTCCTAGAAGGTAATCATATGTGTAGAACGTTTAAAGGTAACATAGATTTACCAGATTGAATTACCTGTCTAATGGGCTACACCTACTTCAGAATTTTCCTCATGAAATTTTCTTAGAATTTTTGAAGTGCACAACTTCCAAGTTTTCTAGCCTCTTTAATTTTCAAGATAGGCAACAGGTGGTAATATTTTTTATTTTATTTTGAATGTACCATTTACTGCTACGCTTCAAAAAAAGTCGCAAAGAAGTTATCGCGAATGGAATTAAATTTCAAAATTTGGAAAATGTCATGATATTTTAAAATATTTGAATGTGGAAGTTCACCAAGCCAAATGCCATTCGTTGTTAGAGTGCCCTCAGGGGTCTGACACGATGCCAGAAAGGATAAATTCCAGGGTCTGAGGTTTGGTGTTGCAAGAGTCACTTCGGCATATAAGTGCTTTGCTGTGTATCCAGCTAAACATTTTTCATTAAAGATGGCTATGGGTCGTGCCTACTTGGAATGTGAAACATGATATTATCTCCGCCTATTTCCTGTTTTGAAAATTGAAGAAGCTACAAAAACTGGAAGTTGTACACTTCAACAATTTTTTCACATTTTGTGATTAGGGTTTTAAAACTGGTAGAGTCCATTCAATATTATAGGCAGGCAGTATTGCCTAATGTGTTCTAATTTTTCAATGTGCTATCTATTAATTATATTTGGAAAAAATTCTGAGTTGAAATAAGTTGTCAGACTTCCAATGAAAGCTGCAACTTCTTTCTTGAGTATAGGTATACTTGTGCATAACATTATTTGTTCTTCTCGCCGAGTGCTATCATATCCTGTTGACTTGGAATACTAAGTTATAACATCCTGTACAGCCTCTGAACTATTTTTGAGAAGGAAAAATAATGAGCATTCGTAAAATTACAATCCTACTTCTTTACTGTAATTCATAGAATGACTTCAGGTTCTTAATTTTCAAAATAAATATCCGAATGTTACCGTATGATTTTACCATGGGTTCGAGGTATCGATGATAGTGGGACGTATGGCGATGAACGCATGCCAAACTGGCCATGGGATACTGCACTCCCTCCCCGGAAATGCCACGAATGGGCCTGCGTCAGGATAGGGGGGATAGGGCCCCAACTCTATTCGGTAACTACTTGTTGACTTTAGCGTACTCTATCATAGTTCAGAATTTAATTGTTTCTCGCTTTTGGCAAATGGAGCAGGATGGTACGAAATTAGTTTTGTACGATTAAAGACTTGGAAATTTGCAACATAGAAAATAAAAATAAAATATTGAAAGAAAAAATAAATTTTAAAAATAACAGTTTTGTGTGCACAAAGTTTTTGGTTTTTAATTTACATTACTTAATGATTAATATTTTTTTAAATTTATTTTCAAATATTTTACTCTTCCCTGCCAACAGGTAAGACCCAGGTTGGTGGCAGGGGAGGAACATTACAAACAAGTATTTTAGCCGGAGATACAGGAAAAAAAGAAAGAAAAAAAACAAACAAAATAAGAATTATTAGAGTGTCGAAATTGACAATAATATAAGGAAAAAGATTTCCTGGTACCAATGGGGACATTCATACATGCACCCATACACGCACCCTCACGAGCCTACATACACTAACTGATTCATGTATGTATAACCAAATATAAACACAAACATTCACCCTTTGGCTATTCCAACTAGAGCATTTACCCATTTACTTATCTCAGGTCCTGCAGGGTTTTTTGCAACGAGCCTTTTCCTCTCAGATCCAACATGTCCATTGTCCAAGTTGGGGTACATTGTGAGGAGTTGGTTACAATCAGCAAATCCTTTCAAAATTGGGAAGTTCTTATAAATTACTCAGGGACGTAGCGAAGAGTTTTATGTGTGTGGGTGGGGGGGGGGGGTAAAAGTTATTAAAGTCTCAACTGACTTAACTTAAAATTCTCAAGTATCAACATTTTTTGTATGGGCTTGAAAAAAACTTTTGACTTGTTGGATTTTCCAACTTTTGATTCATCAGCTAAAATTTTTTTACTCCGGTATAAAGGCTTGGGGGAAGTTTCCCCTTATTTTCGTCCATGTAGAAAACAGAAAAGTACAATGTCCAGTTTTCTCAATTTATTACTGAAATTGTAAATTTTCCCAACTGTTTAGTGAAAAATTCCTACGGGGAGAAGGGCCCCTCCCCCTAGCGGTACGTTCCTGAAATTACTGTTCTAGAGAGTGGCAGGTAAAAAAATCAGAGGAACACCTAGCTATGAATCTGAATTTTGTTTAGGAAGTGTTAATCAGAAACATATGAAATCAGGATGCTGTTATAAAGAAAATCGAGGCTACTTCCCGTTGAGCTTCCAATGATTTGACAGCCATCAAGTAACTCCTTGTATGTAAAGTCATAGATAGCGTTCGTTGTAGGATGTGGTCGCATGGACCATCATCCGTTTTTCTGTTAATAGCAAACTAGTTTTTCAATTATCCGAAAACTACCCCGCACCACCCAAACAATTTTAGTTGTTAGTGCAAGACTATCATCTCAAGTAAAGCATTCTTCTGAGGTCGCCGATTACTTTAATACAATTATAACCTACCATTTTAATGCCTTCTGCCAGCGTCCGTAAATCTCTTTCGTCATGAAAATAATTAGGATAGAACAGCGGTGGATGAAACGGATTCTTCGACTTCAGCTTCAGATACCCGCGACTCTTCGGTTTCAACAGAATCGGTACCAACGTCCAACCATCTCTTCCCAAATAAGGTCTGTACACTCGGTTGTACAATTGGTCGTCTATGTTAAATAGATTTTTCAACGATCCGCCTGTGTCGCCGGTCAACGATCCCGGTCCGAAGACTAGTTCCATGTCAGAATCGTCTGTTTCCTCGCAATATTTCGTCCTCGTAAATAGCACCGCCTCTGCCCCGCCCGCGATCGTGTACGGTCCGACGCCTTTGAAAACATAATCCAAAATGTATTTCGGATTGAAAAACCGCTCCTCGACGATCGTAACGCTGTCGTTGACCAAGAAAGCTAAGCCAGCCATGGATACGTGGTCTTGTAAATTATAACCGACATTCGAATTTTGGATCACGTTGATGCCGATTTCTTGTAAATGCGCTCGCGGTCCGACTCCGGACAGCATCAAAAGTTGCGGCGAGTTTAACGCTCCGGCGCACACGATTACCTCCTTCCTCGCTCTCACGAAATACCGCCGGCGATTTTTCACCAACTCCACGCCGTACGCTCGTTTGGTCGCCGGGTCGATTAATATTCTCGTCACTCGGGTTTCCTTACTCACGTGTAAGTTTCGGCGGCGCCTGATCGGCCTTAGAAACGCCTTTGAGGCGCTGTACCGAGCCCCTTCGTACGTGTTGGTCAGCACCATCGAACAGCCCAACGGATCGGCTCCGTTCGGATCGGTGATGTTGTAGCCGGACTGGCGGCACGCTTCCAGAAAGGCCGGAGCTATCGGAGACCTCCAGCTGGCTCGTCGCACCTTGAGGTAGCCGCCGCGAGAGTGGTACTCCGAGTCGAACAGGTCGCGAGCCCCGATATCCTCGGACTTGAGGAAGTACGGCAACACATCTTTGTAACTCCAGCCGCGGTTACCCATCGCCGCCCAGTTATCGAAGTCGCTTTTGAAGCCGCGCGTGTATACCATGTAGTTGATGACGGTACTGCCGCCCATGGCCCGGCCGCGGGGCCATTTGCACTGGCGGCCTTTCATGCCGAGACAGACGCCCGGCTGACTTTCGGCCTTGTAGTTCCAGTCGTAATCGGTGCCCAGGATGTAGGTGACCATTAGCGGAATATCGGTGAGGAATATCTCCTCCTTACCTGCCTCCAGCAGCAGCACCGACCATGCCGGCTCTTCGGTGAGCCGGTTCGCCACCACCGAGCCGCCGGATCCGGCGCCCACCACTATGAAGTCGTACTCCTTATTGATGAACTTCTCGTCCTCGGTGACACCGACGGTACGCTGGTATACCTCGATGGAGAGGTTTATGAAATCCTGAAGTACCGAGCGAAGATCAGCGTCGACCGCGAACACTAGCGATAAGATCGAGAGTAAGTGGCCGAAATGCATGGCGCTGCTCCGGTCTTAATTGAAATTGAAACGAGAATCTCGAAAACTCATCGTCACGACACCATCATTTCACAGCGAATGACTTGCGGGTGAAAAAGAGTTCGGCGAGTTCGATACGCACACGGATGTGTAGAATGATTATTAGCGTCAGACGTGAAGATCAGGATCGGCTGCCGAGTGAGTGGCATTTTTGATCGCGAATGAAGTGACGAAGTTCAGGTTACCGAGAGCACTTGTATCGCGATATCGACGGCGAAGTCCACGCGTCCTCGACAGGGAGAAGCGCAAGAGGTGGAAGCACAGAACGAACTCGCCAAATTGTTTCGTGCTTCATCCGAAGAGCTGTGAGCATACGCGGGATTAAAAACTACATAAAGACACATACCGACACGTGATAGTTATGTAACGAGATAAACTTGACCTATAGTCCGACACTGGCAGGTATGTTTGAAATTTTTACCAAGGACAACTAGAGGAAAGTCTCTTCTCTAGTTCGTGAAAACGTAAACGTGCCATTTGTGCTGGAAATTTCACGTAAAATATTATTAACTAACATAATAATTATCCTTACACGCGTTATATTGTGCCGTTTGTCTTATGCAATGCATAAGTGAATGAAATCATACCACGACATTCCTCTTTTTATTTTATTTTTTTGGAATAAGAATCAAGAGCGATGACCCCTGAAATGTTGCGATTCTGAATCCAGCACGGATGCGAATAATCTCTCGTTATTGAATTAATTTCGTGTAAATTGTATTCGTACTCTGAAACGTCCTTCGCGATTCTGGCAACTTGATTTCCATTTCTATTTTATCGTTCGAAGAATCGTTCGCCAATTTAAATTTCATTTTGTTGTTTTTCTTCTTCCCTTCGGCGGCAGAGTACGCGCGCTGTATCGTTTACTTCCAAAGGCGTAATTTATATTCCAACCGCAACGCGGACACCGATAAGAAATTTCCTGGGGAGCCGAGAAGTTCGAAGTTCAATAATTTCGGGGCAGAATTCACGCATTGGCGCACAGGTAGGCGCGGATGCGCGGGAAAGTAGGTTGGTCATTATTTTAAAAATTTTCTCGGATCTACGTTTCCATCTCCGGAAGTTGTAGCGAATAATTTAAAAAAAAATTCTCAAAAAAGTTTGAGCTCGATTGGATGATGTTAACCCGGCTTCACGAGGGTTACAGTTCTGCTTCCTCGAGTTGTGCGAGCTGAAGAAACTAATTGAACGGCGGGTGGTAGAGAGGGTGAAGAGGGATATACGAGCGTACGATTAAATTGTAATCGATCAAGAAGGTGCGTAAAGCAATGGGCCAAATTTACTTTCGGCTATAAAAGCAAAAAATTCTAAGAAAAAGCTTTTTGGCAAGGAGGAAATGGTTGAGGAAGCAAGGGTATTTTTCAAGGGTTTATGGTAAATTGCCAAATTAGATCTACTTTTGTCAAATGGCATCTCCTACCCCCTCCCCCATATTAGCACTGAACCCCGAAATCGCGATTAACAATAAATATTAACCTTCTACTTTCACTTCTCTCAGTTGAACTTTTTCAAAGTTCAGCCAGTGTTGACCCACAGGGATTTCGAAAAATATTGAAAAGAACAACATTTAACACCTGGTATCAAACGTTGATTCCTTGACGGATTTCAATCTCGAGCTCATTACATTTACTTACACTGAAACATTTCGGTCCGGATTGTAAAATGTACAATAGTTTCCTATCCAGACATATTTAAAAAAAGAATATCAAATGTTGATCTGGTCAACATTCGATACTTAGATTACCATTTGACACTTGAGATGCAGTGGGGTAAATGTAGTACAAAAATCGATAACTTGGACTTTTGATTAATATTATGACAAAACTACAGCAGCTATATCGCTTTGAAACTTTGCAGCGCAATACTCCAAAGTATTTTGAACAACCTTCCTCGTTGATAAATCTTTAAAGCGGAATGCCGAATAACTGAAACCCAAATTCTGGAATCAGTTTCGTTATCACATTTAGCCTGTGCTATGGGGTAAACGTAGTAATACAATATTTCATGATGTTATCTTCGGAGATTCAAATTTTGATTCATGCCATCTAGAAGCTCATACCTTTAGTTTTTAAAATTAAAAAAAAATATCTTGTTTCAGTAAAGAGATACCTAGAAACCTTTATGTTCAAATTGCCAAATAAGATGCTTTTTTGTCTAAGTTAAAAACTCAGAATAACTGTAATTTCTTTTTAATATAAGTAGTAGGCATCTGTAACGAAAAATCTAACATGCAAATAGAAGTAAAGCAAAAATTTCACAAAATTTCGTAATTACTACCTTTACCCCAACCTTAAATGTTGCCGGAGTAAATGTAATATACCGGTGTCTGGCGAATCTCGGACGATGTTTAAAAAAAAAAAAAAAAAACACATTCAAAATCTACTCAAAAAATCAACAAGGAAAAATATATAACTGGTTACTTACCTTGATTTTACTAATACAGTAGATGCCGCCTATAACGAGATTCAAGGACCAGCAGTTTTTCTCGTAATACCCAGTTACTCGTTGTAAGCGATGTAACGAGGAATTCGCTTTATCCGGTTATAACGAGAAGCTCGTTATAGAGTATAGACGCTACAAAAAAAAAAAAGTAGCAAACATTATGTAATACGTGCCACAATAATAAAACGTACAAGGTGTAAACTTACATTATTTTTGGGTCAAGTAACGAGTCAAAGTTGTTTGTTTCGAATTTTTCAACGCACTCTCGCAAAACTCTGCCTCAATTCGATTTTTTAATGCGCTAAAACAATTTACATCTTCGTCATTTTTAAGGCAACTCTGCTTCTCGTTAAAGACAATACAATATACCGATTTTTGCGTGAAAGAAGCTCGTTTCTTCCGATATCTCGTTACTTCCATACTGTAGTAGCCACTTTTTTTTAGTACAGGGTATAATGGGTTTTCTGCCGGGACCAGGCACTCTGCTCATGTGCTCATTACACCCGATTTCTCGTTTCAGACGGTGTCATTCTAGGTAGCATCTACCGTATTTTAATCGCATCTCAATTTTCCCAGACCAACTTATGTATGCAAGTGATTTCGAACATTTTTACGCAATTCCAGATTGATAACGTACCAAGATCAAGGAATGTAAACACTATCGTACCAGGTAGTCTAACGTAAATTGTTGAATATGTTTGCTAGTGTATAACATATGACGTCACTAGGGGAACGTATGTAGTTCGACTTCGTGATGTAAAAAGTGATAACGAAGTCGCCACTAGTGACGTCATTGTCCCCAGTCATGCCCTGTTATATCTAGATCAGAGAGGGTATAATAATACGCCATTTTGTTTTCAGTAAGCGCCCGTCGATTCGAATCCGACTATGCGAAGCATACCGCGTAGTCAATTCGGCATCGACGGGCGCTTTTGGAATCAAGATGGCGTATTATTATACTCCCATGTAATATCTAGTAGCCCTACCTAAACTGCTTGGTAAGGCATGGCAGAATGAAATTAAGCTTATAGCTTATTCTTTCGGCAGATAGCGCTTACTGCCGATCATCTGTCTTCGCTGTATATGTCATTACTACAATTTTGCCGTTTGTACATTTACCCTATGGCACCTTACTTCAAGTAGGTATGAAATTTTTTGTCAAATGTTGATCGGTGTCGAATGTTGATCCCTTTAGAAAACCCGAAATCTTAAAATAAGTGGAAAATACCAGTTTGGCAATGGAAATATGAATTATATCAATATACTAGTATGACATTTGTTGACAAAATGAGTTATTAGTATCGTTGGAAAGAGCGTATAAAGTGAAATTTTTAAAAATTGGGCTCCGATACAAAAATGTGTTCCCACATTGAAAGAAACTCATCAGTAGGGATGGCTAATCCATTGCTTCTCAACGGGGGTCCGTGAGGCTGTTGTAGGGGGGTCCCCGAAAGGTAAGAAATTTAAAAGAAGAAAGTAGGACAATGGCAGGCGTAAGGGGTGTACAAATATGTTCTACATTCTCGGTGTTCTTGTCGGATAATAAGGCAAATTTCAAAGCAGATTTTCTGGGTGATATTACTGAGAAAATCTATGGGTATTTAGAACAGGTGCTTACGTACTTTGAAAATTATTTTCCGAAGAAATCAAGATATTCATTTCAGTTCCCTTGGATGTTGAATCCTTTTACTGTGGAGATCGGTACTTTGGATTTACCAACAAGTATTGAAAACCAGTTGATATTATTGTCGTGCGATAAGACTTTCAAACTGCTGTTTCAAAAAAACAACCTGCTGTCATTTTGACTTCAAGTCATGAATGCCAGTGATTATGCCGAGCTAGGAAGATGAACAGCATCTTACTAACACTTTTTTTTTTTTACTAAATTTTGATTTTTCATTAACTGTAACCATTTTTTGTAAATGCACCTCTCATTACATACAGCTGTAAAAGAATGGTAGTGACTGAAAAATTTTTCCAAAGTTGAGGCGGTCCGCAGAAAATCAGAATTATTCCAGAGTGGTCCGTGACGTCTTAAAGGTTGAGAAGCCCTGACCTAATCAATAGCTATAGGCTCCACGTGAAGTACTCAGTCGACTGTAAGAAGCTGCCTACTTGTCTACAAGTTATGTAAGATCAGATATAAGTAACACTCCGATGACATGTTTGTGTTATATGGCGGAAAATTAGTTATCCTCAATGTCGTACAGAACTGGATGGCACCTGAGAGATGCGTTGAGAACATGGTTGAGTATTATATACGTTGCATATGCATTTAACACGGTAAAATAATTTCGTATGGCTGGAAGGGAATACGATAAGACGTGAATAAGGTAGCGTAAAGGAAATTTTAACAAAAGAGGGAAATAATGGAACTAGAGATGCTGACAGGCAGTGATCTTGAGTGAATAGAGAAGCTGCGTCAGTGGCAGAATTAGAACACGTGAAAATCGAATAACGTCAAGATAAATATTTTCTCTTGATTTAATGGTAGCATGAAGAAGGGGGTGGATCAAGGCTTGTATTAGCTTACACACTGTGTAGTATGTATTTCGTCGGAATCAATTAATATTGCTCCTAATCTAGCTCTTCTATTGTCGTAAATTTGGTAGACTTTTTCCTTTGTTAATTAGGCCTTCACTGCCTGACTTTTGTTTCGGGTAGCCTTTTAAAATAATACTAACAGCTGATTGAGACATTTACCAAATTCAGATTCTAATTCATGCTCATATTATGCGTCCTTTCGGCCACTGATGCGATACCCGAGAGAGTAGTTTCCGGGGCCGGGGCTGCGGCGTCTCAGAGACCATTTTGGTATGCGTGCATCGCCATACGTCCGACCGCACCATGCTCAAATTATAACCGAATAGTTGCACTTAGTTTGTTCTTTTTCGAAGTTATGAAACCGTTTACCTATCTATGACTCTGCTAGTACAGAAAGTTGATGGAAAATATAATCATACACATCTTTTCACATTTCACCATCGAAGGGATGAAAATAACTTGAGCATTGAGTATGAAGCAAAGTAATCAAATTGAATATTGCATTCAATTTTGTTTTATTTAACCCTGATTGGGGCTTCAACATAAAAATATTCCGTTTAAATAAACAATATGTACTTCGCGTGAAAAGCTGTATCAGTGTTAAGGTTTTCTGGATCATTACTTCGAATATGCCACTAAATTTTCGATCCAATCTCATTTTAGCCCGCAAAAATAGAATTTCACCCTCCGGGTAGATAAAACTGTGACTAGTGAAAATTCCGCGAAATATTTAAACAGGCGTCCGTTCAAGACGCTGATTTCCAATATTGCACTCGAGTTTTCAATTACCCTCCGTTTTGGTAGCAAAATCAAAAGTTTACTCTTCACAGGAGTATAAAATTTATTAACTTGATTTGGAAAATCAAACAAAATATCGTGTTTTTTTTTTGTTTTTTTTTTCAGTAGCTGAAATTAATTTAGTGACTTCACGGAACACCCAAGATAAACAATCTGAAATGAGCGACCTGATGACAGACCTCTTTTTGCGACAATTTGAAATGAAGTTGGTTTGAACTTGGTCAGGGTGGGGGAGGTTGCCAAACAGTTTCCAGAGTAAGCCAAATTAGCAAAATTGGCCAACAGTTAGCGAAATCCTGTGACAGTGAGTGTTGACCTTCGTTTTCCCATTTCGTTTGTCGATAGCAGGCCGAGTTTGATTTCCCCCTCCTTAAAAAGGGAATTTATTTTTTTACTCTTCCTTGAACTCCATCAGCACAATCGTTCTTGATCTAAAGAGCGAACGAAGCCTACGAGAGTACGCCCCATTTGTGTTTATAAATTTGGAATGAAGTACTTCACAGTGGAGTAATTCGGGGAAAACATTGTAAAAAGGTACTCTAAAAAGAACAACAGTTCAACTGAAAAAATTCACGATCTGATTTCTATCAGGAAAAAATTTTTAGTCCAATTTTTTATTTGAAACCCAATTTTCTCCATGTTATTCTCGCATTATTGCACTCCAAAGCCCACAGCGGCATGAAACGGCTTTTTAGAAGGAGGTCAAGAATTTGAGTTGAACAAATCAATTTTTTTTTTCTGAGAACCGTATTAATAAGCCAAAACTCTCGTAAATTTCGAAGAATCGCGGTTATCTTTTATCTCTGCAATCCCTTAAGGGACCATCATATCAAATTACTGAATAGTTTTCGATGTTTTCGATTTTCTTGCGGGAGGACCCCAATACCAACCCCACCCTCGTTACGACTACTGAAAGTGCGTTATTTCGAATTTACAAATGTTTTTGAATCTTAAATTTGTTCCTCTGTGACATGCCGTCCAGCTCTTATCCTGAAATGGTTTAGAGGAGCTACCAGGGGACTCACATTTTGACACAACCCAAAATGATAATTTCTCGAGCTTCTGACCGATGCCATTGCAATTCAGTCAATTCAGTACAGATGCCAACTTCACGTCTACATAAATGTATTTGTACATTAGGGCGGAATGAAAACAAAAAGTTTTTCATTTCAAAGGTCGAATGAGGCTAAAAAGTTGTATTTGGTAGGTAATAAAAACAAAATGTGCAAAATTTCGCTACAAAATACATATTAAAACTCTCCACGGCCTAACGTTAGTAAAAAAGTTTCGAATGAAACTTTGCACGTAATTAACATGGTAGTTCGATTATTTATAGTCATTTTATTCTGAATATTTATGTATGAGCGAAATTGGTTTCATATACAACATGAAGAAGAGGGGAGGGAGTGGTTTGGTCGCTAAATTTTTCATTAATGTCATATAAGCTGTAATGCTTATTCAGGGACGTACCGAAGAGTTTTTCCAGGGGGAGTAAAAATTGTGAAAGTCCCAACTGGCTCAACTCAGAATTCCCAAGTATCAAAGCAAAAAAAAAAGAAACCTTTTGACCTGTTGGATTTTTCCAACCGACTCAACTCAAAATTTAAAATTCCCAAGTATCAATGCAAAAGGAGAAAAACCTTTTGACTTTGCTGGGTTTTCCCAACTTCTCAACTCAATTCTCAAGTATCAAAGAAAGAAAGAAAAAGAAGGAAAAAACTTTTAACTTGTTGGATTCTCCCAACTCGCCTGACTGAAATGGTAAATTTTCCCAACTGCTAAGTAAAAAATTCGAACATAGGTATATCACCTTCTCTTCCTGTAACATTCTGCAGGTAGAACCTTTTTATATTGACGAATTTTGTTAGTAGTGTATTTAACCCCTTTTGTTTTTCGAGTTTCTTGTTGAACTGAGGCAATATTTTTGTCATCTACTGTGTGGTATCTAGAAGATAATAAAATTTCCCATCCAAAGATATCAAAAAATCGTTTAGCACATTTTCACACTAACCCAACGATATCTAAAGATTTTGCAATATAAGTATTTCAAAAATCTTTTTTGAATTTCCTCAATTTTATATTTACCTTGTTGAGTTTGAGATCCCATATAACGGAGGAGAATTCCAATATTGATCTGACAAAACTAGAATAGAGGATTTTCATTGTTTCTAGATTTTTATAACGAGTTCCATTTCTCTTTATGAGGCCAACCGTTCTTTTAGATTTTAAAGTTATGCGATCGATATGCATATTGAATAGTAATTTTGAATCCAAAATGATGCCTAAGTCTTTTACAAGATCTACACACCTAAATGAATCTTTTTTCATTTTATACTCGTGTAAAATGGAGCATCTTTTTCTTGAAAAGGTAATTTTTTCATACTTGGCAGTATTAAATGGTAACAAAAGTTACTATCACTCCACTCAACTAATGAGTCAAGATCTTGTTGCAGTTTAACACAGTCAGTTTGAGATTTTAAAATTTTATAAATTATTACCTACTAGTACCATTTTTCTATCTGTCTCCAGTCGCGAGAAGAAAAAAATTTCAAATAGAAAACTTTCAGAATTTGACCATAACTCGTCCCCTTCAACAGTAAGAGTATGCAAGCATATCTACATATTGTTAGGGAAGATTGCTTACTGACCAGGTGGAAGGGAGGTCAATGCAAAAGAGATACTCTGTATATTGGAGATTAGAGACAGTACAGCGCTGAGTAGGCTTAGTAACAGAGAAGCTCGTTAAACTCCTGAGAATTGACCGCCCTCTCCCGTCACCTAAGAAATCGGATAAATAAATGTAAAATATAATTACCACGGCTTTCTTGACTCGGAGAAGGATTGAATGAGATGCTGTCCACTTCTTTTTCGTAAAAAGAATCGTATCTTTATAGTTTCGTTCAGTGGTCATTAATATTGTGACATTTACAGCAATTGAGTTATAGATATCTGTCTTCTCTACGTTCTATGTTTGCTACTGGCTGCGATACGCAGAGACGAAACTTGACTTCCAGTTGGAGGGGGGGGGGGTGGAAAAGGAAAATTGGCCGACAAATATTTTTTTTAACTAAAAATTCACCGACAAAATATTTTAAAATTTGCCGATTTTTTTGGAAAAAAAAAAATAATAATAATAATAAACAAACAAACGTTATTAGAAAATAGAAAATTCAAACTACCAAATTACTGGGGACAGGGACGTACCGATAAGGGGACAGGAGGCAACGTGAAAATTTACCATTCCAGTCAGGCGAATTGAAAAAAATCCAATAAGTCAAAAGGTTTTTCTTCTTTTGCATTAATACTTGGGAATTTTGAGTTGAGTCAGTTGGGAAAATTCAACAGGTCAAAAGATTTTTTTTTGCTTTGATACTTGGGAATTTTGAGTTGAGTCCGTTGGGACTTTCACAATTTTCACAACCCCCCCCCCTCCCTCCCTCAGGAAAAACTCTTCGGTACGTCCCTGGACTCCAGAACTCAGAATGGAATCTCAAAGTGGATGGACTATCGACATTAATTACTGACCTTAAGGGTAGTTGAATTCGAACATGCGCTAAATTTTGAATCTGTTTCAAGCTTAAAAGACTCCATGAATCGAAATGGACAAACCCTAATTAGTTTTTATAAATGGAGAGTTCTTATGATCTTAAATTCAAATTAACAGACTGTTTTTGAACATGCTAATGATCGCTGATTCATCTTCATCATTACAAACATCCTAATCTCTTGAGAAAAGGTTAAATCGTTAAATACCGAATTTTCAAAAGCAGCATATGATTCTATAAAAAATAATTGAACTATCGAAGTAAAAGTTGTTTTATTTCCATTTTCTTGTTTGAGACGGAGGGGGAGGGGCTGTTACAGATTTAGTAATGACCCTTGGACCTTTGATTGGACTTCATTATTCTTAGGTTAAATGGCAATTTTTGCATGTAATGTTGAAGAAAAAACTCATTAAAGCTTAAAGCTTGCATCTTTACGAGCCAACATTTGAAGTCCAAAGATTGACAAAAATTAATTGACGTTGAAAACCCAAGTAATCTATTGAAACAGCGATTAAGTATTGTAATTCCTAATTTTGGTTCAATTTCATAGTTTCTGATTTTTAAAGACTTGAATGTTTTCTTATAATAACTCATACACTTGGATAATTTTGACATTTTTCCTCCAGTTTGAATTTTGGTAATTTGATGGTTATGAAAATGTTGAAAGATTAAATCAAGTTCTATCAATTTCGACTCTCATTTTGGTGTTTGGGGCCTACCCGAGAGTCAATATCGAAAATTTATCGCGTTGATGGAATTTCCAAATTAGGCGACCTCTCCTCTCCCCTTCCCCATTTTGATGTTTGATTCGGTTACCGGGAAGTCAATTTTAGTCATTTCTAGAGACCAGTTTTGGCTTTTGAAGCCTAAATTGGGAATCTAAGAGGAATCTGAAGAAACTTTTGAATTCAGCAACCCAGAAAATTCTAATACTTCATTCAATTTCCTAAAAATCAATTTTGAATTTTCGAGCCCAAATCGCAGTTTAATAAAAAAAGTTTGTAGAAGCTTTCGAATTCAGCGATGCGAAAAAGTGCTTGTATTTTGATTCGTTACTCAATTTTCCAGGAATAGAGGACTCGGAAAGTCAATTCAGGGTTTAAAGAAGAATCTTCTGGTGAAATTTTCCAAATCAACGACCCAAAAACTTCTATTTCCGTGATCTTTCCATAAAAAATTTCAAGTTTAGTTCTAGTCTTGCTTAATGGGAGGGATTTTTTTTTTTACCGATAAAGAATCGAGACCTTGCCGTCAGAGATGCCGAATTAAGGAAAAAAAACTTCCATTATTTTCCCATTCAGAATGGGCTCATCTTCATTCTTTGCGAAAAAGAAAAAAAAAAGAGGAAAAGGAGAGTGAATGTGAATGCATTCCTCAGTTCAGTATCTCTACTTGCTTTTTGAAGACCCCAGTTTGTCTCACGTCGATCGGACTTTGGAATAAAAATGGGTATGGAGATTATCATTTTACAGTTTGTATAAAAATTAACGGTCAGTGTTTTTATTCACTAACAAGGCCGGATTTACCTGACTCCATGTGCTAATTTTTTTACCACCTCCAAAAATATACGTAAAATAAATCCCACTTTATTCGTTCTCAATTTTTCATCCCCCAAGCACTTACATTTGCGCACATGAGCGTACCCTAATCTGGGAGGGTAAGCTGGAAGGATGTTAGAAATACTTGAGAGGAACACAACTTCCTTTCCACATTAATATGGTTGTTATTTACTCTTGGTGATATATTTTTCTGAATTTCTTCTGATTCGTCTCCTAAGTTGATTCCAATAGAATCAAAAAAAAAAAAAAGAAAAAAAGTCTACAAAGTTTTAGGTTAATCGGATTAGAGGGATCCATGCCATCAGCTCCCTTTCGTTTTTATGGGGAAAACACATGGAGTTTTGACTTTTGTTTCAGACTAAATTTCCCTCCCACCTTCATGCACCAGGACCAAAGCCCGTAAATTGAACAGTAGAACATTTGCTATCAAATTCAGCTTGTAACACTGGGAAAATAAGCCTTTTGCTTTAAACTTTTAGAATTTAATAAAATGTTCAACTTTCTCAAATTTTAGGCTCTTGGTCAGACAGAGAATCTAGTAAAAACAGAATAGTCATTGAAATTCGAAATTCAACGTTTGCTACCGACTTTCAGATTTTCGAAATATCTTCCATATTTCAACTTTGTTTCAACCTTTCAGATAAAGTTCGATACTCAGCTTGAAACCTTCGGCTTTTAACTGACTAGTCTTTGACAAGAGTCCAGGGTATTCCGTTTTCAGAAACAAAGTTTGACTTTCAGTTTGGGAAGGTGAAGAAGAACAATTTGCCGACAAATATTTTTTTTTAACTAAAAATTTGCTGACAAAATTTAAAAAAATTATTGTCCCTTTACTCGGCTACCCCCAGGTGATCTGAAATGCTTGGAAATTTTCTGGTGCGATCTTCCGAACTCGAAGTACAATTTAAAATGTTCTCTGGATTCGATCAGTCGATGATGAGAATAATGACTGCATAAATTCTACACCGGCTGCGACCAATTTGGAACGAAAATCTGGCCGAATAAAATGGCAGCATTTGAAAGGTTTTCCATCATCAAACGGTAATCGTTTTCGGGTCTCGGATTTATTTTGCCGCCCTGCCTATCAAAGAGACTTCAGGAACGCGATAAAAAAAAAATTAAAAAGCACTTCGTCGGCGTTGACGGTGCATTTTCATTTTCGGCGTGACGTTAACACATCTTTTGCTCTTAGACCACGTTATATTCACTCAATTTATTCGTCGAGAAATAGCAATATCCTGTACAGCGCGTATGTCTTCGGGAGTGTTCAATAATCGTATTTAAAAACTTATTTCCTTCTATCTCCATTTGCATATTATTCCGCTTCGTTTGTTTTAAATAGGGCCTTCTATTTTCTGCGGTATCGTTCTAGTCGTTTCGGTTATCCTCCCCCCTCGGGCCCGCGGCGAAGGGGACAGAATGTACGAACGAATATTACAAAGAGAAGGCGCAGGAGAAAGGGGGCAGGGAAAGAGAGAAAATCGTTCAGCAAAATCGAATTTACGAGTGACCGAGTACCGAATAAGTGATTGACAAAACCGATGAAATTGTCGTTTCTACCTTTTCGCTCTGCCGCATTGAATACAACATTTCAAAAGAGTTTAGCGACCGAATGTCAACAACGGGCATTTTGAACGTAGAGAATCGCAGTTAATTTTTGCATCAGTTCGCTAGTTATATCATTTTAATGAGATTTTATTTCGGGGACGTATACTCGGTTCGAATGTCGCCAAAATCCGACACTAACGCGAGTCTGCACACGTAATTACTTACTTTGTAAAACGAATTTCGGAAATGGTTATTTGCGGCTGGTTTATTCGATATCGGTGTCACAAAAGTATCTACAGGGCTTTTCGTCAAAAAGTATCCTTTTTTTTTTTCCTTTTTGGCTCTTACACGAGCGCAGCAAATACGGTTGATCGCTTAAAAGCGTATTTCGTAATTAATGTGACTTTATCGCCCACCGTAGAGGTACTCGTACTGTACGGTTGAATTCATAAAGATAACCTTCCTGTATGGTGCGAAACGTTAGTGAAAAATTGCGCACTTTATCACGAATGTACCTGTATACAAATTTAATGCGTGAATTCTGAAAAACAAAAGGATTAATCCTCAGATTAGCGTCACTCTGTCGGAACTATGTGGATCCTTCACCAAAAGAGAAGAATGGTCAGAAGAGTCGAAGAAAAAAATTGACGCGGATTTCGACGCCGATTCACGTACAAATCTACAACTATCTATGTCGATTCCAGTCTTTTTTCGACGCAAAACACCGTTAACTTGGAACGTACTGAAAATTCATTAACCTTTGGATTGACGTCGAAATGAACGTGTTTTGACGGTGAACGTAGCGTCGGCTTGAAGGTGAAAATTGCCGTCAAATCGATATCATTTTAGCGGCCAAATCGATGTCGTCTTCACTATAAGATAGACGTCAAACTGACACGTAGAAACGCTGTCAACTTGAAAGATATTGGACGCTCATTTACCGTTAGATTGACGTTAACCCTAAGAACACAGTCGAGTCGAAAAACGAGCGGTAAATGGCAATATACAAAATCCAAAACCATTTTGAGTCCCTAGTCACCTTATGTTGATATAAAAGTCGACGTTTATGTAGATCCTAATTCGACACTAAAGTTGAGGTCGATAATTATATCGCCGCTGTCGATACAGTGTGGAGACATCGCCAGTCGCACTGTCAATAAGTCGTCAGTGACTCGACAATCGCATCTACATGATCGATACGTATCAAATTAAGCACTGTCAATCAGGTTGCTAACAATTCTACATTGACATTGATCTGACTGATACAAAAGGCGATGTCAGTTTTCACGCCACCAATTGAATCGACTTTTTGCACGACTTCCAACAGTCGAGCTGTTTGTAGGTAGGAAAATCGAGTAATTGTTGGTGAATGTATCGAGGTTTTTGTCGAGATGAATGTAGTCTTATTTGGAGATTTTCAGTCTGGCTGTTTGTATATATGAAGATCGAATAGTTTGCTGAGACGAATGTCGGCTTAGTTGTAGATCTTTTAACAGACCTCATTGGCGCATACTAAAAAATATTTCTGATGCACTGTAACCCAATAAATTTATTTAAACAAAATTACAATATCGCCGCAATAACCATCTGCCTGCATCGCCACACGGACCAAGACGAGGAGGTGAGGGGTGAGTGAAGAGGAAGCGCATTCGGCTGTGAGAGACCTGAATTCCAGGTGAGTGCTCGGGGAGCGCGGACCTAGGTCAGTAGGTAACCCCAGGGTGACCCTTGCAGGATGTGCGTACTGGAAGCGGAACGGCGAAATGGGGGCTCGAACCCGGCCCCAAAGCATCCCTCTTGCCACTGATGCGATTACATTACATTTGTGTGTAAGGTGGAGCTATATGCACCGAGCGCTCAGACTTTGCAGTCCATTGCACTATTCCTCAAGTTGCTGTTAAGGATCAGCTCAGTAGCCTCACTTTTATGGCCCTTCTGCTGGCTTCTTTCAATGGCCACCGTGATCGCCATTATCTCCGCTTGAGGACAGTGACGCCCTCGCCCAGTGCCACTGAACAGTTGTCAGCGCCTTTTGCATTCGTGATTCCGATTCTTACACTTTGGTCATACTTAGAGGCATCTGCAAACCACACATTCTCCTCTTTTCCTAGAATGCTTGGCCACCTCTTTTCCCAAGCCTCCCGTGTGGGTATTAGCGCGCGCATGGTATGGCTTGTCAAAAAAATGTTCCATCGCAATTCTATCCTTTGGCATCCCAAAGCATTTGTCTATCATCCTGGTCATCTCCCATATCCTTCCGTGGCCTATCTTAGGGGCCCGAAGGTTTGGTTGACCTAGACGATAACCCCCATTATCGCCGCTGCTTCTATAGCAGTGTGAAGTGGTGGCAAGTTCAGGAGCCTTTCCAGTGCCTTTGTCGGCACCCTACTCATTGCCGCTGGCCAGGTGGACCCGGCCCCACCGCACAATGGCCGCATATGTGATTCTGGGACGTATTACACCGGTATATATCCAGTGTATTATTTTGGCAGAGAGTCCTCAGGTCCTGCCGACATAGGTGCGGCAAGCCCAAAGAGCCTCAATCCCTTTTCTTATTTTATCTGAAACGTGATCCTTCCAGGAGAGTTTTTGTCAAGATGTACTCCTAAGTACTTTACCTTTCCTGTGAGGGCTAACGGTCTTTCCTTGTACTGCACCTTGATCAACTCCTTGTCTTTCCTTTTACGGGTGAAAAGAGTGATCTCCGTTTTGTTCGGGTTTATCGATAACCCCTTTTTCGCACACCATTTTTCCACACATTGAAGTCCTCACTGCGTTAACTCCGCGATGGTTCCCGGAAATTTACCGGTTACCACTACAGCCAAATCATCAGCGTAGCCCTGTGTGTATATTTTTTGCCCATTTAACTCCTCTAGCAAGTTGTCAACCAGCAGGCTCCACAGTAGGGGAGAGAGTACTCCCCCTTGTGGGCAGCCCCTGATGGTCGTTGCATGGATCCGTTCTTGTTGGTATGTTATCCGGATCTCCCTGCCTTTTAGTATAGGTAGATACAACCCAGTTTATTAAGCATTCCTTCACTTCCCTTTTCCTCAGGGCTGTTTCTATGGATTCATGAGAGGTCGCGTCAAACGCTCCCTGTATATCCATGAATGTTGCCAGGACATAATCTCCGCCAGTCATCCCTCACTCGATTGCTGTAACAAATGAGTGCAGTGATGACTCTGCTGATTTGCCTGCCCTATATGCATGCTGGTTCTCATTTAGTGGGAACCTTTTCAGGGTTACCTCTCTTAGGTGCCTGTCTATCAGCCTTTCCAAGGTTTTTAGCATGAAAGATGAGAGACTTATCGGCCTGTAGGATGTGGCCCTGCAGGGGTCTCTGCCTGGTTTAGGCAAAAACACCACTCTCACACCCCTCCACGATTTTGGAATGTGCCATAGGGCTAATGATGCTCTGAGGACCCTAATGAACGTTCCCATTATGGTTTCTAGTCCTGTCTGTAGGCAGACTGGATAGATTTCATCTCCCCCCCCCCCCCCCAAGAAAAACCTTCAAGCTTACAATAGATATTATAGAATCAATTCCGTCACACTTTTTGGTGAAGGACCATGTTCGACGTAGCAGTCCGCGCCAAAAACGCTGGGCCCGACATTAACCCAATTAAATACCGTTTTCGAAAAGCCCAAACGCTAATCAGATCACGACGAGAGCAGAGATCCTGCGTTTGCGTTTTCCGAGCGTGGGTTAATAAACCAAATTAAACGGTATCGTTTCTAATAACTCGACCGGCTGATCGTGTTTCCCAGTAGGATTATAAAAGAAATTTGTTCCAAAAATAATGACGTTACTCATTCGCAGAGCGGGATGTAGAAAACACGAGCAAAAAAAGATATCCGATCTCGTCTGTAACGGAACATTACGTCCGGTGGAAACGGCAACAAATATAATAAAGCGTGATACGTGAAAACGTGCTGTGCTGTCCGCCGGAGCAGCGAGTCTTTCGCGTTTCCACCCCCGGCCCGGGTCCACTCGTAATTACCGTAATTAGGCGGAAATCAAACGCAGCTTATAGTTTTTGTGCCGTCGCAAAAGCAAAATCCGTCTTAGATTATTTCTAAAACGGCACCCAAATTTGGTCCCTCTTCGTTAATTTGGAATCGATATCTTTGATATACTGATAATACTGCTTATAAGAACCTTATACGAGAAAAGGGGGTTTCTACATACTACGGCGTCGCTCCGCGTTACGTTCGTACGTTGGGGTACGTTGGGTTGAGGTGCGAACGCGGCGCAGGCGTTTCTCTATAAAAACTTCAAAACAGAGGCATGTTTGGCGCTGGATAAACGTCAGATCGTCTCAAAACGTCGTAGTCGGTGTTCAAACTATCAATGGGATCGCATAAAACGTAAAATTCACTTTCTTTTACGCTATTCCTGAATTTACTTTCTCTTTTCTTTTTCCCTTCTTCTGCTTTACTATTTTTTTTTTCGTTTTCGTTATTTTTTGGTTCGTTTTTATTTTAAATCTTCGCTCTGTCCGCTCTTTTTTTCACATCTTCCTTCGCGCCTCTTCCGTTTTGTGGGCACCCGGATAGAAGAAAAACAGAGTAAGTACATTACGAATGTACGTTTTTTTACACGAATTTATTCTTAGTACACGATAATCGGCGAAATCGTAGCGTAGAGCATTCGTGGCAGTAACGATTTTTTCAACTCGAGCTCGTGTCTCGTTAGTGGCCGAGTTCTGTTGCACTTCGCCAGCAAAGCTAAAACGTACACGGTGGTTGAAAATTTTTCAAAATTACCGTATATTTCATCGAAGAAAGCAGACACCCTGGCCACATAGCGCCAGCAACGTTTATTAATTTTTCTGCCGACTAGAATTTCGTTATTTATTGCACTTTGTGACCTCGCACCGTGTCCGGTGTACGTTCGAGCTTGATTTATTTGTGCTTGGGGCGAAAGATACGACCCGCGAACTCGACCCGAAAAGTCTCAATCTTGGTGCTTTTTTAGTTTTTCCGTCTAACCGTCGCTCAGGGGGCTCATAACCACGTTTGGATGTTCGGAACCGTGCTAATTCATCCTCACCTGATGTACACTAATGAACGAAACGAAACAACGTGACCGCGAATCGTATCGCGAACGGAAAGTTGAAAAGTGTATTCTCTTGATAATATCGAGTTTGATTCGCTCCATGGAATCGATGGAAAATGGAGGAAATGGGGTTGCATTTCATTTTTGAGTGATGACTTCGAATTATGAGTGCCGAAATGAAACTCAGGAGTAGGTACTGTTTCAGGAATGAGGTTTCTTCAGTTCCATTGTGGGTTGAAGGAGAGAGAATGTTCTACTGTGCTTATTGTAATTTGATAATTTTGCATTGTGATAACTCATAGAACCTATATATCCGAAATACTGATTTCATATTCTCCAAAGGAGGTATCATGTGTTCGATTGAAGTTATAAAAACTGGCGTAGAAGAGTAGTTGTTTTGATAGCGGAGCGCATTTAAAATCACATACCTATCTGAGTTATTCTTCATCAAAAGAGTCCTCTACGCCAGTTCTACAGTTTTAAAGAGAAAGCTTAAGACTGAGATCTAAATCCAAATCGAATTTGTGATTAAATCTTCAAAGGGATCCTACTGCCACCACTCTCGACCTTCATAAATAATGCTGCATAGTTTGATTGAGATGTGTATTGCTGAACGATATTCTGTAAAACTTGTCTGGTATTCTACAAGAATTGCCTCGCATTCTGCAACAATTGTTATTGAATCGTAAAAATCAAAAACGCAGCAAGGCAAAGAACTGGGAAACAGCGCCGTTTAGCATTATTCTATCTTCATAGGGTTTGGAGACTCTACTTGCAAAATAGTGTCCAGTCACAGTTCTGGGATGTGAAGTGTGGACGAAAACAAGGAGACACTTGTGAGACTTCGAAATTTTGAAAGCGCTTTTCTCAAAATCAATATTGCTGAATTTTCAATTTTGATTGCTTGTATCTTGACCAAAATACCTGGAGAGTTGTAAAATGGTTTGTTTTGTCAAAACTTTAATCTAGCCTGACTAGTTTAGCATCAGGGTCCATCGGCTGATTTGCGCTTTTGATGCCGAATGCCTCAATCATGTTGAAGTATTTCGTGTGTATAAGATCCACTCAGTGGGTACTTCACTTTCGGAGACTTGGGTAATCTGTCTCACAATTGATACATTTCTCAATTTCCTTAGAGTTAAACAGTTGGGGAAAATTTTCAAGGTGCTATTCCAAATACAAACAGTTGAGGAGAACTCGTAAGGTGCCATTCAAAATGAATCACAAAATTTCAGTACATAACTTTTTGCGGCAGTTTTCTAATATGAATTTCTTTCCTGTCGTAAGACTTTTCTGAATGATTTCCCCAAATGTGGGTGATCTATTACCAGATATAGCAGGGGTCACCGAACTACGACCCGCGTACCGATTTTAAACGACCCGTTGGAAAATTGTTAGGTAATAAAATATTTAGCATTTTGAAAATGTATTCCTAGTTTAGAAATTTCAAGCAGCTGCAGGTGAAATACTCGTCTACTTTTCGCCTTTTTTGTTTTCTAACCTCCTTTACCTAGCGTCAAATACAAATCAGCTGTTGACGAGCAGCGGCGATTTTTTTTTCAGCCAGTAACATTCCATATCCCCAACCCACAGGAATATTGCTGGCCGCCAGGCCTTCTAGAGTTTTCAGTATGGCCCTTGGGCCAAAAAGGTTGGAGACTACAATAAGATGATCTGTGACGAGCTTTTTGAAGAAGAAAACGATGAATTCTTGAATGCTCTTTTCCCAAAGTTATAAAAGGTTATATTATAGGTGGATTGAATAGTATACACAAGTCAGTAACCTAAGCAAGTGCAGTATATTCAACTGCCCATTTCCTTACTTTCTAGGAAAATGTAAATAAGTTTTCTCCAGCTGTTTCAGCTAACATTATAATTAAGGATGAGATTGATATACGTAATTCGTTTCAAAATTCATTCTGATAAGTATCCTGAGGATCTTACTCGATTAGTCTTCAACTGTACATTTTAAATTATGTCAAAATTACATTTTTGAAGGAAAAATAGTTATGGATGGGACAGTTGCTGATGCCTACTTGATCAATGATAAGTTATTGAAAACATCCAATCATGGACACCTTAAAGAAACGTTATAACAAGTTATCACTCAGGAAATGTTATTTCTGAAGCACAGGTTAGAATTTTGTCTACTGCGAGGAGAACCTTTGTCAATATTTACATAAATTCGTAATGCAGGTTGTAGCTTGCCTAATTTAACGAGTTGTGGACAACGTTTTTCGTATGCCGAATAGTCCCAGAAACCAATTAGGTATAAATTATGGACTTATGTAGTCTAGATAGGTCAAGGTTTTCTGTCATCCCCTTGTTTTGAATAAAATTGAGTAAACAAAAATAACTTACAGGGACAAAAAATAATCAACTCTACAGTTAACAATACAAGAAAATTTTTTATGTAGACTAGTTGTTGACACTACCAAGATGATGAGTATTGGCGAGTATTAGGGGCGGTTCGCTCCCGCCAATCATGTTTCAGAGTTGGACAATTGGCAATTTGACTATTGTCAGGTGGTCAGTTATCAAATTCACGTATCTTAAGATTTTTTTTTGCTCAACTCGTCCCCTCAATAACTGTGCTTAGCTAAGGTTCAGGATACTACCGTTGAATTAAGCAGGGTCCACAACTGATCAAATAACATTTTTAATCAACAATGTCCGAAAAACGTAATATTCTGAAACTTCTGGTACCAGCGGATTTTCTCACGTTAAGAGCATAAAAATAAATAACACAGGATTATGGAAAGAAATACTGAATTGATTGATTTTCTTCATGACAGCATGCTCCATAAATGAAAACTATGCTGTCAGCTGAATTGCAGGGTTGCCATTTCTGTATTTTTTCCCAGCTAGTTTCAATGAAGAAATCGGCTAAAAAATTTGCTGAATAAAAAAGGCTGAAGTCGGCTGAAAATTCGGCTAAATAAAAAATACGGTGAAAATAGTCTTCAGAAAATGTAAAATGGAAAAAGAAGTAGCATACCTATAATGTGCGAGAATCTGGTCCAGTTTTATGGGGTATAATTATTTCTGTGTGTACATATGTATTATGAACTATGACTGTGTAGGTTTAATTTTTTAATCATTATCATCATCATCACCAGAACCATACTGACCATCAGCAGTGACGTAGCCAGGATTATTTTCCCAAGTGGGGGGGGGGGCAAAGTTGAATTTTCAAGGGAGAAAAAGTCGAAAATTGAGGTGTTTTTTAAAAATTGTCGATATTATGAGGACTTTTATAAAAATGAAGGTAAAATCACTGCTTGAGAAAAAATTTTTTGGATATAAAAATGTCTAAAACGTGTTTTAATTGCGAAAAATTGCTCATTTTTGCATATTTTTTACATTCAATTTCAGGTGCCTTGGGGGGGGGGGCATTCACCTCCTTCGCTTCCTCCTTGGCTACGCCACTGATACTCAGGTCTTACTGCTTCAAGCTTTAACACTTGTTTTCTACTGAAATGTGACGTGTCTCAAGAAAAGGGCCTTAATGGTAAGCTGACACTAAGGCCCTTTTCTTGTGACATATCACTGACTTACAATTTTACAGGCAAATGTTACAGAAAAATCACCGATCGGCTAAATTTTCTTGAACTAGCCGACTTTAGGCTGTATTTTGTAAATCAGCTAAGTACATAAATTTTTAAAAAATCGGACAAAATGTTCAAAATTGGCTAAAAATAACCGAAAAACGCTAAATTAGCAACCCTGGCTGAATGTGCTCTAATACTTCGTCAGCTTCAAGGCAGAACTTACCAAGTCCTATGTTTAGACACAGGACTTGATGAGTTCTGCCATGAAGCCGACGACTTGTATTTCGACTTTTAAAAGCTATTTCAGGTCAAACGGAAACGATTAGCGTCATAAATAGTATTTCATGTGGTAAAAGTAAACCATTAGCTTATTTTCGTTCCGAAATAACGAACTGAAGGAACACCTATGAGGTTTCAGTATTAGGTTAATCTTTCAGTTGTGAATCAGCTATGCCAAAGTTTACCAGTTAAAGAAAATACTTTTTAAGGCCACACACGAGTGAAAGACATTTGTAAACAGTTAATCAAAAAGTCATCAAGCTGACAGAAATCACAGAAATTACCGAATCACGGGAATTAATATTGAAAAAAGAAAAAAGAAGACAGAAATGGGAGGAATAACAGAATTGTTGTAGAAGAGACAAAAATGAAAAACATTACAGGCATACAGGAATTGAGGTGAAGAAAATTATGAGACAAATGAAATGAGTTCTGGCCGGATTTTCAGGCGCTAAAAACTGAAGACTAAAAAAAAAATTGAAAGTTTTTAACAATACCTAAATGGTCCGTGAAAAGTTCCTACAAAACTATGGCTTCATTGGTATCAAATTAAAGGTCTTGGAAAACTGAACCTAATTTTTATATTTTTATTCCTTCCAAACTATGTAAAACGTAACAATTTTGGATACAACAAATAATAAAGTAGTTATGATTTTTCATTTCTTCCCATGTGAAGTGAATTTTTAAATTTTTTCTCAACAA
Source organism: Acanthococcus lagerstroemiae (assembly GCA_031841125.1). Classification (NCBI taxonomy): domain Eukaryota; kingdom Metazoa; phylum Arthropoda; class Insecta; order Hemiptera; family Eriococcidae; genus Acanthococcus; species Acanthococcus lagerstroemiae. The sequence continues at coordinate 22,685,027 of CM063106.1, read as the reverse complement.
ATTGAAAAATTGATGAAATAGTTTCAAACATCGGATTTCTATCCGAAATAGTCACACAAAATCTCTAAAAACATCAATTTTAGGCGGAAATGTCATTTCTAAGGGAAACCAGTCCAAAAAAGGCCGCATCAGTTGGCTTATTGGTTTTAGAATTTCCTAATTTGTCCAGAAAACCTCAACAGACCGAATATTTTTATTTAATTTTTTTATTTTACAGCCGTTCATTCGTCGTAACATTAGGCCTCGGAGTGTGGGAGGGGGAGGGCGTTGTGACGTCGAATGCACCTATTTCCGGGAACTGGCATACATCGCCTTTTTCCACCATAATCTGTCCCTTCCAACTCTTCCCCACAGTATCCCAAATTCCTTCGTATTCTCCTCCCTCCACTTTCTATGTGGTCTACCCTTTTTTCTTTTCCATTCTGTAGGTGACCATTCTTCTGTGGGGATACAAAAATCGAAAAAGTGGAGGAATACAATTATTTAGGGCAAAGAGTAGCTTTTGAAAATAGAAGGAAACTGGAGCTGAGGGCAAGAACCGCGAAAGCTTGGAAAAGTTTCTGGGCCCACAGAGCGATGCTAAAGGGCAACTTACCACCAAGGGAAGGAATAAAGATACTGTGTGATACCCACCCTCACCTACGGAGCAAAAACCTGTCTTTGACTAAGGCACAATACGAGAGCTTGAGGGTAACATACTTTAGGATGCTCCGTAGTACTATGGGAATACGCATCAAGGAGAAGGACGGGCGAGAAGGGATACTGCAGAGAGAATAAAAATGTCAAAATTAGGATTCGCAGGGTGTATGGTGAGGGGCATAGACAAATGGGGAAAGGTGACCTTTAGTTTTCCCTCCTGAGTATTTGACATTAGCTTTTGGTTTTTGTTAAGTTCATTTTGACAGTCACTTCCTTCTACTTGATTTTTTCTGCCCAATAGACCGAATAGGCCGATAATTTAAAAAAAAGGTTCTTGTCTAAAAATACGGGCCCTCGAAATCTTTTAAAAATGAAATAATGTGATGAGTAAATAAGAAGAACATACATAAAAGATATAAAGGACGCGGCAGACTTGAAAAGAATAGCGGCCATGAAGGCATGATAACGGTGAAATGATACACAGGAATGATAGAATCAATGGAAATTCTAAAAATAGAAGAAATTATATATCACAGAAATATGAGACTTGATAAGTGAGTTGAAAAAATGATGGATGATATGAGAATGAGAATCGTGAGTGGAAGGCATACAAGACCTGAGAGATTTGATTGAAAGGACAAATTACTAAAGAATAATAATGATAATAAATAAATAAGTATAAATGATGAGGTAGAATTTATAGAACTGACAAAGAAAGTCGACGTGGAAAAAGAATGACAGAAATAATTTGCAGAAAGTGATTACTCAAAAATGATGAACTAGATGAAGAAAAAGAATAAGAACAACTGGACGAAGTACAGGATCGAGGATCGAGGGGAATTTGCAGATGGATGATATCGATCGAAAATCCTACGAATAGAAGATTTATAGAAAATACAAATAGAAGATGTATGAGTGGTAGATATAACAACTTGGAAAGGGAAAACAGACCTTAAAAAAAGAAAATAGAGAAATGATTCTCAGCATATGGTTGAAGAAATGAAATGACAGAATAGGTTGAACTTACCAAAATTATGATTTACTGTAAATGGCTGAAACAAATAAAACGATAGAATAAACCTTTTCATGGGCGACATCATGTTGACTCATGAGGAGGACTGTTGCGCAGCTGCTCTAGCATTTGCAGCAACTCGCAGCCTGTAGGGTCCAGCCTGTTTTGTTTACATTCATTTTACATGTAAAACTCTATAAGCGAACATTCGTTCTTCTTTGCGGTTCTATAAATATAAAAGAGAGCATTTCTTAATATTGAACGATGATTTAAATCAAAACTAAATGTTTTTAGAACATAAATAAGCATCCGGAAGCATTAAGAAATGCTCTATTTCATATTTATGGACTCGCAAAGAAGAACGAATGTTCGCTTGTGGAGTTTTACATGTAAAATGAATGTAGACAAATCAAGCTGAACCCTGATGGCTGCAGCTGCGCAACAGTCCTCCTCATGACGTCACCGTGAAAAGGTTCATTGATTGAACTGACGAATACGATAAAAATAGATTGAATTGCAGAACTAATAGAAGTGACTGCGATGGAAGAAATGACAAGAGAAGTGAAATGACAGAAGGGATGAACATGCACATTACCAAAAGATATAAAAGACGTCTCGGATTTCGAGAGAAAGGGAAGACAATAAGAAATGATGAAAATGAAATGGCGGAGTTGATAGCATTGATGGGATGGATAGACATCTTCAAGAGCATTGGAAACATCTATCAACTGATTCCTATTCGAGCATACACGACTGACACACGGACACTTACATCTACCTCAACCACCTCCAATCTGCGAAGCTTACAGGAACCCTTTATCAACCCAACTCATCATTTATCGACATTACTATAAGCATTGTAGTATATAATATGTTACCCCTAAATCGCGTAGTTGCCGACTACGCGTAATCGGCAGTAAATTTACCGAATTCGTGAAATCGGCAACCCCGTTGCCGAGTACGTGAAATAAGCAAGATTTCACGAATTTTGCAAGTGTCTCTTGCCCATTACGTGTAATAGACATTTCAGTGAAAAGTGTGGTATTCTGAAATTGCGTAATTGCCTAAAACACGTAGAAAAACAAAAATTAGGGAGGGAAGCCGAGACGTTCCGTTTTAACTTTTTTCGTCGCTTTTTCGGCGCATCCAGCACAACGACTTATGACACATTTTACTATCTTCATAGGTATATTGGAGTACGTATCTTGTACTTCTTTGAAAGTTTTCTTTTCACCCTTATGACCAATTGCAACATGTATGTCAGTAACGATGCTAGTAAACGATTCTACAGTTGCCATTACCTTCTGATCTCGTATTCGTCTTACTTTCCGTATACTAGCGACCTCCATTAATTCGAAATTCTGTTTCACGTGATAGTACCGCCGGTCCTTTACAACAACTTTGTCTTCATTCAGTATCCGAATGGCGTGCTTTTCTTCATCCTCGGTCCACTCCATGATTAACACAAAAAAACTGAATGTCTAGGCACTTGTAAAATCAAAAATACTCACAACTATTGTTTCCAATTACACAAATAAGTCTGTGATATCTCTGTTAGATCGTATTCAGTAAAAATGCAGTCTCACAACACACTACGTCTTTCGTTACTGATGAGGATGAATTGTTGACGAATTACAACGTGTGCAACGTATAGGTATCTCAATTCTTATACTAGATATCCGTTACCTATATAGATATAATCATGTACTATTTATAGTGGGGTGAATACGCGTAATAGGCAAAAAAATACTGCCGAAAGTGTGAAATAAACATGCTTTTTCTTGCCCATTTCGTGAATTAGGCATTCACGTTGCTTATTTCACGTAATCGGCAACGGGGTTGCCGATTTCACGAATTCGGCAAATTTACTGCCTATTCCACGTAATCGGCATTTACGCGATTTAGGCGTAACATATACAGCAAATTGACTCGTGCTTAGTAGATGTCAACAAATTTTCATATATTCGACATTTGAATTGATATAGTCGACAAGTATCCACATTAATATCAACATTGTAGTATCAGTGTATACAAAAATGGACCCAATAGTACAGTCGACATTTGCATTGACATGTTTACTCAACAAAAAAATAGTGTAGGCTGTTAATCTTTATGTGGTTGGGTTTATTACAATGTGTTCCAATGTATGTGGATACAGAAGCTTCTACAAAGTAAAAAAAAATATGTCGATAGTGTCAACGTCGGTAGTGTTTCGCGGGGATTTATGCAGGACACAATGGTACAGGCAAAGAACTGCTCTTGGTTATGTAGGCTATATAGACTTTCATATAGGACGGGAAATGAATCCTCGTTGACAGACCTAATACATACCTACTACAGATATACAAAGACTAAAGCTATGGTTCGAATGTTCTGATGTACATTTTAATACTCGCACATAAAGTTTGCAACAGATGTATATGTAAATCAAAATATTTTCAATATCTCCACGGTTTCTGTAGCTACATTAGTGTTTTGGCGGGATTTTAGGTTCCTTGGAAACTAATGGGCCAGAGACCGTGTAGATATTATAGCGTACAAACAAACCAAATAGTGAACGTAGAAACAGGTAATACTAAGTTACCAAAATAATAGTAATTAACTCCTTTATGTGGGACACAGTAGTACAAGATAAGACTTGCTCTCGGCTATGTAGGCTATAAAGACTTTTATATAGGACAGAGTTGACAGACCTAATACATATAACAGACATACAAAGACTAAAGATATGGTTGGAATGTTCTGAATGTACATTTTAATACTCGCTCATAAAGTTTGCAACAGATGTATATGTAAACCAAAATATTTTCAATATCTGCACGGTTTCTGTAGCTACGTAAGTGTTTGGTAGGATTTTAGGTTCCTTGGAAACTAACGCGACTCAGAGACCGTGTATTTGTAGATATTATAGCGTACAAACAAACCAAGTGGTGAACATGCCTCCCACAACTTCAATCAGTGATAAGACCATAAATTCTATAAACCAGACAGAGGCGTATTAAGGAAAGAAGCTGCTCATGGCAATATAAATCTGCCGCCCCATTTGATTAGAAATACATTGTAGGAGCACATGAAATTATAAGTGCGCCCAATTTATAATGGCCTGGTGCAGGGTCTTACCCAGGATTTAAGTAAGGGGGGGTTGCGATGAAGGTCAATTTTTTCTAGGTGGGAGGGTGGTCTCAATCACAGATCTGCCCATCTCTCCGTTTCAACCCATCGTTTTTTCATGTTTTTTTTTGGGGGGGGGCAATCCCTCACGCCTTCCCCGTCGGTACGGCCTGCGCCAGGTGACTATGAACTAGACGGCTAAAGTGCTAATACCCTTTAGACCAAATTGCGGACTGAAATTCCCTTCATTGTCAAGAGAATAATCCTTAGTTTAAATTTACGAGTACTTATTATTTATTGATAATATAATACTGAATAAAGAATAGGCATACACCATGATAAAATTTTGTGTTACAAACTATGTATACAGAAAAAAAAATTGAAAAATGACTGAAATAAATCATGAAACAAAAATTACAATTTTAGGTTTACATGGTGCGTGTTCGTGGGATCAGTTCTCAGTTGTCATGTCACTAAAAATTTCCGTACGCTTTGATAATTCGACGGATGCTATTGTTTCAATAGGAATGGACCAAGAATGCCGGTGCAGTAAAAATTTTCTCGATAAGTTGACTAGAAAATGTTTGCGAAGCATTTTTCATAGGAACGGACTTTTTGGTCACCTCGTATATGACTTCTTTCTTTATTTTTCTACTTTTCGCTTTCCTTTTTCTTTCATTTTTTTTTTTTTTTTTAAATCTGAGAATTCAAAATGTGGTCGCCTCAGGCAGCTGCCTAGGTTGTCTAACGGTAAAAACGCCTCCGAAACCAGAGCTAGATACAAGTAATGTAATGTTACCAAAATAATGTTAATAGTAATTTACTATACTTTATGTAAGACGCAGTGGTATAGAAGAAGACTTACTCATGGTCATGTAGCCTATATAGACTTATATAAGACAGAAGACGAATCTTCGTTGACAGACCTAATACGTATAACAGATATACCTACATAATATGAAGATTAAAGCTGTGGTTAGAGTGTTCTGATGAACATTTTAATACTCGCACATAAAATTTGCGACAAATGTATACTGGGTGTCTCAGTTTCGGCTGCCAACCAGTTGAAAAATGATAGAACTCATCGAGACAAAAAAAAAATTCAAATACCATTTTCTCGAATTCTCAAATGGGAGGAAATTAAGTGCACCTGAAATTGTACCGGGGGGGGGGGGTACCGGCTACAATTTTTATGATCGAGTAAAATGTTATTGATGAAACTTGAACTACTTTTAATTTACAACAAAAAAAGTAAAGGAACATTTTTGCCTATCTTTGAAATTAAAGGCGCTATACATCAAAAAACGACCAAAACCTAAAAATTCTCTCCTAATGTAAAAGAGAGGAAGTAATTTAGGTCAGGTGGTGTGTTGAGCTAGGGGACATCAACAAACCCACTGATTGAATTTGGTTCAGTGTATCCAAAGTTATTACCATTTGAAAATCGTTAGTGTGCAGCATGTGGCATTATTTATATTGCAAGTCTAGATTAACACTGCGGTACAATGGTAGGAAAAGAATTTCGATTCAAATCAGTTGCGGCGGTGGCAGGCCTCAAGTATTTTGTTAACACCGCGGTAGAATCGAAACGCAAGCAGATGCGGATGAATCATTGCACTAGTGTGATAAGCTTTGTCCAGAAAAATGGTTCATTTGAATGAAGAACGCATCTTTATTATCGAACATTACTTCCGGCATGTTTTTTTACGACGAAGTGTGTGAAATGTTTGTGATGAGGTTCCCGAATCGTAAGGCGCCTGATAAGAGCACAATTCAACAAATTGTGAGGCGATTCCAGACCGCACACACTGTGGATAGTTGCTATGTTGATCGACCTCTAATAGTTTTGTGCACTAGCTGCTTTCAAGGGATTACAAGAAGCGACTGGCTCCGAGATTTCATCGATGAGAACGGGCAAGATGTGTTATACGAAGTTTATTTTCAGATGAGGCTAACCATAATTATTTTCCACCTTAGTACTGAATTTCAAAAATTGCATAGCAATTTTATAAATAACGACTTTTAAATTGTAGTAACTTCAGATACATTGAACCAAATTCAATCAATGGTGGTTTGTTAAGTCCCCGAGCTCAACACTCCACCTGATCCAAATTAGTCTCTCCCCTCTAAATTAGGGGAGAATTTTCAAAACTTTGTAATTTTTTGATGTTGTATAGCGCCTTCAATTTCAATGATAGGCAAAAATGTTACTTCACTTTTTTGTTAGAAATTATAAATAGTTCGTTCAAGTAAGTTTCATCAATAACATTTTACTCTATCTCAAAAATTGTAACTGGTACACTCGGGTACACTTTTAGAAGCACTTGATTTCCTCCCATTTGAGAATTCGAAAAAATGGTTACCAAATCTTTTCTTTGTCTGGATGAGTTCTGTTGTTCCGAAACTGGTTGGCAGCCGAAACTGGGACACCCGTTTGTAAAACAAAATATTTTCAGTATGTGCACAGTTTCTGTAGCCACGTTAGTGTTTTGGTGGGATTTTAGTTTCCTTGGAAACTAACACCCCATTCATTCATTTATGTGTGAGGTGGCGCCGTATGCGCCGAGTGCTCAGACTTCCGAGTCCATTGCACTATTCCTCAAGTTGCTGTTAAGGATCAGCTCGGTAGCCTCACTTTTATAGCCAAAGTGAGGATTTTACTGAACTCTATCCCTTTGACTTCACTGGGTGCAGGATACTCTAGCCTCAATGCTTCGCGTCTTGTCCCGGCTATTACTGCGCATTGACATATGATATGAATCGAGGTGTCTTCCTCTTCTCCACAGTACCTACAAGAGCCGCTTCTTACCACTCCTATTTTATACCACATGTGTTTTGTGGCCCCATGACCGGTTAGTAGTCCGACCATGAGCCTTGCATATTTCCTGTGAAGCCCTAATAGGAACTTGGCATACTTACTGGGGGTGGCCCCTATCAGTGTTTTGCTGACGTTCATGCTACTGGCCAACCTCCAGTGCATTTCCGTCTGCTTACTTATCCAAGCCTTTACTTTGGATTTTATGACGCTGTATGCTACAGGAAGACAAGGCCTGGGTGTTGCCAGTTCCATTTTTATGCCCTCCTTCACTAGCTTGCCAGCGATCATGTTCCCTTTTATGCCGCAGTGTCCCGGTGTCCATAGCATGGTGACCCGGTTCTCCTGAGCAAGGGTGTATAGTTTGTTAACACACTCCGCCTCCATCAGGGATGTAGTTTGGTGTGACGATAGTACCTTAATAGCCGATTGACTGTCTGTACAGATATAGATCTGTTTATTAACAAGGCTTTTCTGCTGACTCCTATCAATGGCCACCGTGATCGCCATTATCTCTGCTTGGAGGATAGTGACGCCCTCGCCCAGGGCCACTGAACAGTTGTCAGCGCCTTTTGCATTCGTGATTCCGATTCCTACACATTGGTCATTCTTAGAGGCATCTGCAAACCACACATTCTCCTCTTCTACTAGAATGCTTGGCCACCTCTTTTCCCAAGCCTCCCGTGTGGGTATTAGCGCACGGTATGGCTTGTCAAAGAAGTGTTCCATCGCAATTCTGTCCTTTGGCATCCCAAAGCATTTGTCTATCGTCCCCGCCATCTCCCATACCCTTCTGTGGCCACTAACATCCCAGAGACCGTGTAGATATTATAGTGTACAAATAAACCAAATGAAGAACGTGCCTCCCCCAACGCCAGTCAGTGATGAGACCATAAATTGTATAATCCAGAGCTAGAAGCAAGTAATGTGATGTTACCAAAATAATGTTAATGAGTAGGTAGTTTACTACTCGCACATAAAGATTGTTGCAAGTGGGCATAAAATATTTTAACGGAATGATTGCTAGAGATTGCTATGTTGAAATCAGTGGAAATTGTGAGTAATGTTACTGATAACGAATAGAACTAAAATGGTCGTTCTGCGTTGGAATGCCTTTAAGATTCATACTGGACCTTCACTTATCTTATATTTAGTCTCTATTGACCTGTAAGTATCTTTATACCTGAGACATGTAATAGATAAGGCGATACATTGGAGCTAAATAGTCACATACGACGACCAAAAAAGCGTTGTTCACAATTCGTTCATAATTTTGCCAAGTACGGAAGAATGTTGGAGGTTTCAAAAAAGTCTTAGATTTCGTTGTTATCTGACAGTCATGTGTAGCCGACAGTTTGTCTCGATTTCCGTCATTAGGGCCACTTTCATTGTACTCAAGTCATCCGCGGGGTGGGGGCGTCGCAGTTACTTCCATTGTTTTTATACAACCGATAGTATTTATCAGTATGGACACGCGATGTCATCAGTTGCGTTTCAACTAAGTATAAATTTTTAACTACGTCACAGTCATGCAGTTTGGTATTATTGTACTTTCGTAACGATTTACGAAGTTGAAAAATGGATTTGTTCAGAACTATAGAAATGTCTTATACTGATGAAACGAAAAATTCGAAAGAAATATAACATTTCGATTCATCTTCGTTAATGTGGATGTAGTAAACATTTCCAAAGATTTTATATGAAGAAGCTCTTACGCAAGATTGTAAAACTATTTACGAAGACATCGTTTTCATTTCTCTTTTTTCTCTGTCGTCTAAAATTTACCCCTACCCAATTTGTAACTCATGAGGATTATTTTACAACTCACTCTCTCCCTCTTTCTCTAGTTCTGCTGGTAAATATTTCCAGACGTTTTTCTTTTCTAAGTGAATAAAATTTATTACTTCAGCTTCTACGGCGAAGCTAAAATAGCTGCTGGGAAACTTGGTTCGGAAATTTACTATCCTTTCAAACAAATGCAGAGGACAAAAAAAAAACTGTACCATGGAGAGCAAAGAGAAAAAAAAATAAAACAAACGACGCAGAGTGTACCATGTAAAAAATTTAGTGCTGGATTTGTGATTATTGGGCAATCATGCGAAATTACTCGGTTCTCTTTTCTTCCTGTTTTTTTTTCTCACCTTTTTTGTCGCAGTCGCTTTGATTAGGTCGGACATTTTGTTTTCTGTCTGTTTCGATTACTCTGTCGCAGAGAGGCAATCTTTTGTCAGCTTTTTGATTACTTTTGATGGGTTCCTTAAGCATCGTTGACGTGAAATTTTTTACCTGCGCGACTCGATTTCGTGTCTCCAGTCAGTTTTCTGCTCAGACATATTCGACCCTCTGAAATCGAGCACAGATTTTATGACGCGATACACATCCCGTTTACGGTCGATCGTCATAATTCGGAATTTATTCTTGCGTTATTAGCACTGCGCCATAATCCAGTCAACCGCCGAGTTCAGGCCTCCGGCTTTCCCTTGCCAAAAAAAAAAGAAAAAAAAGAAAAGCGAAATCAATTCAATCCGCTCGATACTGTTTATATAAAAGCATTCAAGTCGAATCGAATATTACGGATTCTTATAACGAGGTAGTTTCCTTTTTTAATTCGACGTTTTATTTTTCATCGAAGCGACGTAGTTCAATGTCAGTCATTCCAATGAATGCATTGAGGAACTTCAGAAATTCGACCTAACGTTAACGCTGGAGGAGGGAAGTGTGACGTCATAAGGTCAATTATTGATCCCCAGTACGTCAACAAGCCCGGAGTGAAAAAGTTAGCACGTGTTTTTTGTTAATTGTGTGCATTCCGTGGCGAGTAGTCTGGATAGCTTTTACCACCCTGCGCCATATCGATATCAGTGGTGCGAAGCCCAGTTTTCCGAACGTTCGAGACGTTTAATTTTTGACAATATTGTTCGATGCATCGAGATATACTTTTCTTTCAGAAAAATGCGTGAACTAGGCGACAAAGTTTTGGTGGGAAGACAATGTTTATACTTGTACGACGAAGAGAAAAAAGTAGCTACAAAAGATAAATAAGAAATTCGCGACTACTGTACGCAGAGTGTACAAAAGTGGAACACCTCACTGTTGGGAATTATCGACTTCACGTTTTCAAGTCGGTGTACGCTCTCGAATAAGAAACACTGATACGCTACAACAGAGTATTCGACTCGACTATACATTCGACGTGAAGTTTTGCTTATCTTTGTTCTTACGAATTAACCGTACCATGCTTTGCATCGTAATAAACACCAAGTAGTTCGGCTGTGTTTGCTTACGACAGAATTATAAAGAGGTAGTTAGTCGATCTCAGCGAATACCATCGGTACCTCGCTAATTTCATTTGTTTCAGATGTTAAAGGGTGAAATATGAGGGCGAAATTAGGGACCCGGTGACTACAGTGTGAGCACGAGTGATTATCAAGGGAGTGATCATTTCATGTAAGTCAGTACATGATAATAAGCAGACCCTATATTATTCGTTCTAATATCGTATTCTGATTTTACATGTTCGAATGATTTGGAGATGATGCCCACAGCCCCGTAGAGAGAAAAAAGTGGCCTGGGAGTATTTCCACGGGCCCCCCACCTTCCAGTTCTTTTTTTTCTTTTGTCAGATGGGAAAAAATAATGAGATACGGGATAAGAGGTTTCTTTCATGATGTAAAGAGTGATTGCTGATTTGATGTACAGTATGATGTAGCCGTAAGCGTTGAAATTCAGGTCTATTAAAAATATCGGCCCCTCCTGAAAGTCCGGGCCCGGGGTATTTCTCCCTCCCTCTCGACAGGGTTGGATGCCCAACCCGGAATTACTGAGTCTATAGTTGGTCTTAAGGTGTTTGTGAAATAGTGGATTCTGCAACTATGGAAGAAAGTAAACGATTCGCGACGAGTGTGAAGTTTCCGACACAAGCCGAAGGCGAGTTATGGAGACACACGCGTCTCGATCTTACCAAAACGAGCTAACGGTGAGTAACAAAAACACACGATTCACGATCTAACACGACTTGAAGGCAAATTACAGAAACACATGAGTCACAATTGTATCAACATGGGCTGAAGGCAAGTTACAGAAACAATACAAGTCACGGACTTACCGACATGATTGAAGACAAGTTACGGAAACACACGAATTAACCATCTTACGGGCACGAGCCAAAGGCAGTTTACAGAAACACACGATTCACGATCTCACCAAAACAACTTGAAGGCTAATTACAGAAACGCATGAGTCAGAATTTTACAAACATGGCCCGAAGGCGAGTCACAGAAACACATGAGTCACGATCTTACCAACACGAGTTGAAGGTAAGTTACAGAAACACACGAATCACGATCTCAACCCACGTGGGTTGAAGGCGAGTTACAGAAACACACAAATTACAATCTTACTGACACAAGCCAAAGGAGAGTTACAGAAACACACAATTCACAATCTCACCAACACGACAGTAGTATAGGGGCAGGTCTAGGACACCAGGACAATTCATTGAAATATAGTCTAAATCATTACTAAAATCACAATTATAAAATTTTCATAAATTTCCAAGCAGAATAATCCTATTTATCCACCAAAAAGCACAAATTTTCATAGTTTTTTTACTACTATTTTATAGGGTTACAAGCGTTCAGCCAAGAAAATAATTTTTAAAATCAAATATTCACCTATTTTAGCCCTTTTCTTAGACAGAAATCGCAAATCAGTAACATATCATTTTTACCAAGGTAGGTATACAGTAGAATTTATCATATTTCATTTTAACCCTTTTTAGTTCATTTTCTCCTAATCTTTTGCCAAGTAAGTTTTTAAAAAATGTTTAATTTTTATCTCATTCCTTTGAAAATCTTGTAGGTAGATACCTACTGTATACAAAAAATCATCTAAAACTGCTCATATATGAGCACTTGAACTTTGACCAGAAGTAGACTTTCAACAAATATGAAAAACATTTACTAGTAAATCTTCTAAAACTGCTCATGTATGAGCACTTGAACTTTGACCCGAAGTAGACTTCTGCTTCGTCATATGCAAGATCTACTGTTTGTACATATGTACGAGTATGTAGAATGTTATCAGTAGTATTTTACTAATTTTTCTTAACCCAGATTTTCAATAAAGGTTCAACGCCAGTACATTTTTCAACATTCAAAAATTATAATTTTCAGCAAAATCCCCCTCGACACCTTAATTTCTTATTCATTTTTTCTCTTTTTTTTGGTGTCGAAGGGGGGTTATTCTTTTTTTTTCCTACCTCATTTGATATCAACATCCAATACTTGGCCAAGGTATTGAACATGATATCAAGGAGATAGGTGGTACTAGTGTATATTATACAATTTCTTGACCAGGGAAATCATATAATACCACTAGTATTTTTTAAATATTTTTTTAAACAACAAAGCACCGATTCTAGCATTCACTTTTTGATAATCTGATGTGAATATACTAGGTTGACAAGGCGCGCATGCCGTACAGGTACCTTTCAGCTTATCATTAAGATTACTGAGGAAGCAGATCTGTAGGACTCTTGTCAACTATAATCGGGACCGACTGGGATTCGAACCATAGCTATTCAGTTTACAAATCTTTAGCTTTACCAATTAGGCTACCCAGTCGGTGATAATTAACAAATAAATTAACACAAATTGTTTTATCAGAAAAATGATAAGAGTTGATAACGTTCTTCAGTTAGTTGTTTTTACATTAATTCTAAAAACATTATGAAGATTGCACTACAAATTATGTTTGTTAAATTTTTTCTCTGTATAAATGGAAGTGTATAAGAATTCTTCCATTGATTCGAAAGAATTTGATTTTGAAAACTTTATACCATATTTCAAACAACCTATTGATTTTACAAGATCAAAATATGAAACTCTGATGGACCCACTTTCAGATAAAATTCAACATTTACCCAAATCAAAACAAATGAAATATAATAAATTAATGGTAAATATTATAGCTCATTTGAGTGTTTTATCTAGAATGATAGAGATTGAAGATTTAAATATACCAGAAAATGATTTAGAATCTGACGTTGATATTATTTATTTACCAAATGGTGTTTAAAATTTTTAAAATAAAATATTAGTCTGAATCATCTTCAAGTTCAATTACATCTTCGTGTATTCCCTCATCAGGTTCAGCTTCTGAGTCAGGATCTGATACAAAATCATCGGAATCATAATTTGTATTATTTGAATATAAATTTATAAAATAATTTTCTGGATCCAATATGTCATCCTCATTATGTCCTCTGTAATCGTAATCAAAATTATCATAATCAAGAGATTTGTAATAATTAAATTCTTCTTTGAAAAATGGTAATTGGAAGAAATTTTCCAAGTTTTCAATCTCCTTTGTTTCTTCTTTATTAAAAATTGATATTTTACAGAAAGTTTCAAGATTTTTAAGTGCTCTTATAAATTCAAAAAATTCTTCAGGATTACCTTCGACACCAATTTCAATTTCTTCACAATACATAATTTCTTCCTGAATATTATTTAAAAAATTTTGAACAAAGGTGGGTAAATAATTTTTAAAAATGTTTAATATTGTAAAATATATTCCATCAAAGCATTCTTATGTTGAAGTAGGTACATCATATTTCATCTTCACTTAGGAAATAAATACCAATGTATAGAAAGCAAAATTTTTATATCTTAAAAAGGATTATATCAAAATTGTAAAATAATTTTTCAATTTCCCCCTTTTGTAATTTGATTAATCCTGAGAATTTAGAATTGATCTGATCATGCAATTATACTAGTAACTTGGGAGGTACTTTCATACCTAATTTTTTCATCTCTTTCCTTAAATTATTTATCTTTTCAACTAATTGACTTTCACCATTCTTGAATTCAAAATTTTTTTTGAAAAAATTCTTCTAAAATTAACGTATTTACATTTTGGTAATTCAAGTTCTTCCAATAAGAAATGATATTGTCATTTCTTTGTATGTTTTCCTTTTATACATAATGTTTTTCATTAGTACTTTTTCTAAATTAACTTTTACTTACAGGGTGTCTAACAAATTATACAAATTTGTGAAATTCATGACCTTCCCATAACTTTTTTCATGGGCTCACAATACTCATCTTAGGGATCTTAAATTGCCAAAACAAAAACTAATTTTGCCATTTCAGCGATACTCATTCAACTCGTGTATCTGATATTGTCTGATAGTCATGGTAATAAAAGTAAATTTTCGAATACATTAATTATCAACTTTCACTACAAGCTGATAGCGATTATCGTACACAATACCTAGTTCATGTTCATAAAAATATTTACATTATCAACTTTATCTACCTCTTGTAGGTATTATCGATAATGACTCGTGATGATCGATAATATCTAATCATCGACTTTCACGGTAACAGAATAATATAATTTACCTCTAGAAATAACATGAGCCAACCAAACGATGTGCCGCATAAGAGTGTAAGACTTCAAGAAATTGAGGCTAAAATTGGGGTATGGTGACATCATGGGTGGACCTAAGATCTTATCCACATTATAGCTTTGTTTCATTCCGGATGTTTCTGGTAAGGCCAATGTTTTTGAAGCCCGTTGAAAATTTAAAATGAACGTGCTAAATTTCCGCGCAATGATCTCAGGACCTGTAAGTCACGAAAATTGAAGGAAAATTGAGGGCGAAACAGTTGACCCCCATAATGTCGAAATTTTCGAATTTTATTCGCAATTTCTTTTGTATAGAACATATTGATTTTTGAAAGAACCATTATGTGACACGTGACAGTTTGTTATATGTTGATATATTCCCTGGCCTGTAGTTATGGTATAATAGGAGCCATGATGGAAAATAATTGCATCAGGTTCGTTCCCAATTTTAGTTCTCTAAAAAACAAATTAAGTAAAAAATCCGTCCCTCTGAGTGATATGTTACATTGTGTTTGACAAGCAAAGTAAACATTAGATGGATCATTCATTACCTTCAATCTTTTCCTGCTGTAATTCACTGCTTTTAATACTTAAACTTACTGGCAAGGAAACATATTTTCTTCTTCGTTTTTCCCTCCCAAGAACTCCAGTTTATTTGTTAAAATGCCAGTGCGTCCTTCGTTCCCATTTCGTCCTAAATCTCGATTAAAAAACACGGGCTTCTGTAATTTTTATATTGTAAATTACACATTTTATATTATATCTTATGAATCGCTATCATACGATAAAAATCACTCGAATCTTCTTGTAGCCCGCTCCAGGAGCATCTTACGCGTTCGAATCTAAAAGTCACCTTCAAAACTGGATTCAGTCACCCAGTAGTATATCCAGAAAATAAAAATTAGTCTAGAAGCTAAAAAATCTTTTTTTTGTGGCTTTTTGATGCTAAATTGGAGCCCATGGTTGGGCGAAAATGGCCATTTCTTTAATTTTTTGAGCTCTCTTCAATCTTGTTTGATGCACTCTTGAACGTTGAGCATGACCATGTGGCCCTCTTAAATCCGCCAATGCAGGGAGCTCAAAAATTCATAAATCAAATATCATATTAAAACTCAGCTAAAATCGGGTCCCAGTTCCATCGACTGCCATCTGGGAGGTTCGGTTCTCAAATTACTATTAAAATCGAATTCACCGACCTCGGAGACCTATTTTCTTGACCCAATTTCGGAGCCATCTTACGGGGAGCCCCATCTACAATCATGATAGTTGATTATTTTTATTATTACAAAATGCATAAATTATACAAACAAGCTACAATCGCTTTCATGGGTTCCAAAAGCAAGCCCTGTGTATTTTCTTCTTTGTAAAAAGGAAAAGGGGCAATCGGGTGCGGATTACTGTAATCCGAACGAGCTCAAATTTTGCACATTAATTTTATGATGTGAAAAACCAATAGCGAGACCGGTGAAAGAAATTAAAGTCTGCAAAATAAGAGCCATTGCGATAAGATGTTCGGATGATACATTTTGAAATCTAATGTATGTCGACCTCACTAAATTTGGTGCTATTGTACGACGAACTTGGTGATAGTTAATTTTCGAACCTGATACTTCAAAATGAGACTACAGCCGTACAATATTCGCCGAGTTATGAATAACGGATATTACGAATTTATGCCTTAGCGAGAAAGAAAACAAATTTGAACTTTCGTCCTTTTTGAAGGACAACAAGAAAAAAGTAGCTCTGTTTCGAAAAACCTACATTTGAAGGGCAAGAAGAAGAATAATTAAAGAGCGGTGTGCTTTTTGAACTTTCATAAAGCACAAGGACGTGCACTGTACTTGTAATATTACTTAATTTGTTACGAGAAACGGTGACACTTGGATAATTATTTTCTGAATCATGAACAAGTATTTTGAAAGGCAAAGTTTAGTTCTCGAGTAGTGTGGAATAATGTACGAGTGGCGGAAACGAATGAGTACATTTTATTTACAGCGTACATCAAAATCACGACCAAATGGAGGATTGAGAGCTATCTCGAGAGGCTAGCATGAATTAGCGTTAATGGAATCATAAAGTCGCGACTGTGACTAGTATTTTGTACGAGTACATAGAATTTGGTGTTTAGTGTTTTTGACCAATGGAAGGGGGCAGTAAGAATATAGTTTTCTCTGTCAAGAGAAGGGCAACACAACTCGAGAGGCTGTCGTGAAATGATGCTGATGAAATTACATTGAACGAGGTACTTAGCGTTCACCTCCTTTCTCGCCAGAAGAGAAGGGCCAGAGGGCCATGACACCGTTTGCCCTGTCCCTGCCTGAACTGAGAAAAATGTTTAAAAAGAGCGAATTTCCGTTAAAAACGATGTCAACAGAATGAACTCAAAGCACTCCGGTGTACTCATTCTTCATTCACGTAGCACGATACAGCTGAAAATATCGAAGAACTTCGTTCATCATGCAACCCAACTCTTGATTGAAAGAAGCCAGAGAAAAATATTCGAAAAATCTAACCCACCACGTTCGCTGACCGTTGAAATTGAAACGGTTCGTCATTTGAGACGCATTTGAGCGCAAAAAATGTCCAGTAATTTGGGTCGACGCTCGATAGAACAATTTGTTCTCGAAAGTATTTAATCCTAGGTACCCTTTTTTTTCTTTCCTTCTTTTTTTGGAACTCAAAGAAGAAAAAATAGTAAATTGAAATTTCTTCAGCACAGTTTTCAAATACCTACGTCAAGTACCGAAAGTGAATTCTTTAGATTCTTTTGTTGTAATACAAAACCTGTAAGTGGAATCTACGAGTAGTTAAATAAAAGAGTTGCGAAAAGGGAAGACATTATTTAAATTGAGAACTGAAAGTCGGTCGTTATCAAGACGAGTATACAAAGAAGATAAAACATTCGGAATAGAAAATCAGCGAGTACTATCTCAGATCGGAGTGCTCTTCTGCTTCTTGTTTTGCAATTACAAGTATACCACGAAGTCAGGTTTCTTTTCTCGCTCCTTAAACACTTCCAGAAACGACGAGGGAAGTACTTAACCCGAACTTGATGGATCCAGGCCCAATGCGCAATTACCTACAATTTATGCGAATCCTTGATTCGATGTTATTGACACTAGATTTTTATCGCGGTGGTTTTCGTTTCAGCGAAAGTTAGGATTTTTTAGGTTCCGGCTGCAGTTGTGCTATGCCATGAAAAGGTTCAAAGTCATCGAATTATTTTAACTGGTTTCCTGAGAAATAAAATCATAAATCATGTTTCTTATGCAAGGGCTTCAGTTTACATCAGAAAAATTCAATGATGAAGAGTGAGAATTCTCTGAGAATAAAATTTTGGCTTGCAATTATTGTTTTACTGAATTCCGTTTATAAACAAACAGGGGCAAGAATTATCCGCCGTACTTCTTCGACTCCTCATGCTGTAGCTTCCGTATTGGAGAGGTATGATGATGAGAATAAAATTCGAGGTACAAGTCTATGAGTTTTAGAGGTAAGTTTTCGAAACCGATCTCCTGACCTGGTATAAAAGGGATTTGATTCTAGTAATTATTTCGAGGTATTGATTTATGTGTTTTCAAAGCCGATTTTTGGTAGTGTGGCGACTCGGTTTGCCGATAGTTTTCGCCTAGGCGAGAGATGTATTGACCTTTCAAAATTCAACGAAATCTTTTTTTTCGCGCTGAAGTCTCCTGCACCCCTCGTTTAGAGGATTAAAAGCGCGACCGGCCTTTTGTTCCCTCTCGCTCTCTGTCCCTAATGATCATTCCAGTCGGCGAAATGTAAATTCTGTGTATAGTCTGATGTTGTATAGTTGTTAGTGAATAAATGATCTTTGGCCTCGATAGTCGCATCTTTTGATTAGCCCCGCGCGCTAAAGGTAGTATCCCAAAAGCATTCCGATTCGAAATTAATTTCATGGGTCAATCTCAACGACTCTGAATTAGATACCACCACCAAATAACGAGTATTACTAAGTGAAAAGATTAGCACCAGGAGAGAAAAAACTGTAGAGACACAACCTACTAGTCGAGAGGCTAAGGAATATATCGTTGGGTCAGTGCGATTTGCAGGCAAATTCAAAATAGTTTTGCTACAGAGGGAGAATAAAATTCCACATCAAGGGGTATTGCACGCAAAATTGAAACCTAGATATTAAAAAAAGAGCATTAAAAGCAGCATTGACAGGATGTTTACTGGTAAGTAAAATAATCAAAAGCAAGTAAACAGCCGGCATTTTAGTCAAGCGGCAACCGAGCATGTAAAGAGTATCCTTTTGGACAGGAAGCAACCAAAAATATGGAAAAGTAATAAAAAACTACAATAGTAAATGAACAGTGTTGATGAGTTCTCAATGTACGTTCTCTTAAAAATATTTGCAAAGAATAAAATTGAACAAGTATCACTGAAAGCTGAAAATTAGTTTTTGTTTTTGCAGTTTAGGACCCCTAATATGAGTATTGTGAGTCCATGAAAAATGACAAGAAAGGTCATGAAAGTCATGGGAAGGCTATGAGAAGGTCATGAACTTCACAAACTTGTATCTGTTAAACATCCTGATTATGTTGTTACATTCCTTAGTCTCTCGGCTAGTAGGTTGCATCTCTCCACTTTTTTTCTCTCCTGTGCTGATATTTTCATTTCTGAGAAGGATTACACTTTGTATCCTTCATTATCTGCTGTTTATAGCTCATTCTGTGTCTTCCTTTCCAGTTCCTTCCCTCCACCATTTCATCTAGCAATAATAATAAATCTTTGGATGTCTTATGTATTATGACATATCATTTTAACTCTTCTCTTTACGATTATATTCCAAATTATTCTTTCCCTTTCTATTCGGTTCAATACTTCCTCACTCCTGATCTGTTCCGTCCATTTGATTTTCAACATTCTGCGATAACACCACATTTTAAAAGCTTCTATCATTTCTCTTTCTTATGTTCCTATTGTCCAGGTCTCACCTTCATACAATACTATATTCCAAAAATATCTTTGAAGAAATCTCAGTGTTACTTACTTCTAAATCTATATTTACCCTTTATATAATATGTCTCCTTTCGGAAGGAAAAAAAAACTCTCTTAGTTTGTTCCGTTCTACTTTTTATTTCTGTTTTACTTCTTCCACCTTGCGTTATCAGACTACCTAGGTATTTATATTCCCTTACCTTTTTTATTTTTTCACCTCATATTTCCATATTTATTGGATTTTGTTTCCATCTACTGACTACCATCACTCCTGTTATATTTTTATTCATGTTCATTGTATACTTCATTTTCAGTTTTTCATCCAACTGTTTTAGTGTTTCCTTTAGCTCTTCTTTACTTCTTTCCACTATTGCAATGTCATTTGCAAACCTTACATATATCATTCTAATCGTCTCCCCCTTTATGGCGCCTGATTTCCTTTCATTCCTCTCTTCATTTACGTTTTCTATAAATAGGTTAAACAGTACTGGTGACAAACAGCAAACTTGTCTCACTCCTTTTTGAATGTTACCTTCTCCTACTTCATCTTCCATTTGTACTTGAGCCTTTTGATCCTTAAATAAGTTCCATATTACTCTCCTTTCCTCATACTTCACTTCTATTCCCTTCAATATTTGAAACATTTTTGACTATTCAACATTATCCAAAGCTTTTTTATAAAACTACAAATGCTATATGTATATAAACCTTTTTTTAGTCTTTTTTCTGAAAAGAGCCTTAAATGTAAAATTGCTTCCTAAGTTCCTTTACCTTTTCAGAATCCAAACTGATCTTCTCCCACCTTTGTATTCTCTTCTTTATTATCCTTACTAGAATCTTTAATGCGTGCGATAGTAAACTTATAGTAGGATAATCTTTACATTTGCTTCTTCCTGCTTTTTTAGTGATCATAATTAACCTCTTTTTCTAAAAATTTATTGGCATTTCTCCTTCATGAGTCCCCATCATAATAATTATTGTGGTGGAGACATATCTCCAGGGAAGAATACTGATGTATTTTCCCCTTGTTTTCATCAGGGTTTATTTGTCGGAGTTTTCCTTCTCCTATGTGCTTCTAGAGGAGGTTTCTAATCATAGAAGAATAAAAATATATTACGCTATTGAAGAAACAAATGCTGAGTATTCCTACAGGCAATAATTGCGTAAGGGACGTCAGAGACATCTGGAGACGAAACTTGATTTTCAGTCTGGGAGAGTGGAGAAGAAAAATTTGCCAACAAAGTATGTAAAAAATTGAAAATTTGCCGATTTCTCATTCAAAATATGTTTTAATTGGAAAAACAAACGAACCAACAAACCTCAACAATTTCAAAATTTACCGACTGCCATACGGGGGGTCTCCTAGTTTCGTCCCTGTAGGCATCCATTTTCGTTGGTATGGGTGAAAGAACCCACGTGGTAGTTTTTGGAGTATAAGGTATCCAAATGGCAAACATTTCTGCTCTCAGTTTCAGTATAAAATCTGATTAAATGCAATATTTCACTCGATGGAGCATGAAATCACCTTTTCAATGATACCAAAATTTTATTTTTGAGAAAAATTCGATTTGCCTCAAATCGCACTGACCCGATGATATCATCATCTGTTAAGTAACTTATGGACGGGGGAAATTGAATTTTAACTGTAATATCGCATGTGGCGTTGCTAACTTTGGTAGCTTATGTAGTGAATGCAACACCTGCCAAACATTAGTTATCACCCCGTATGTACCACAGAATTCAAACCTTAAAATTTTTGGATTCGAAAATTTATTTTTCATAAATATTCCAGCGAGAAACCAGTTTTCTTTTCGTGAAAATCTGCTACCTTTTGTATTTTTATGACCCTTTCATATACATTTTGGACTTTCTTGTGGTCTTACATCAATTTCAGGAACGTACGTCTTCATGCGAAGAAATGGACGTTCCCACGTGTACAAGATTTTATCATGCAGATATGGAGGAATTTCTGCCAAAAATCAACGTGGTAGGCAATTCTTCCGCCATCGGTATTTTCGGCAAACCGTATAGGCAATATATCCATCACGACGATGTGTAGTTCACCGTACACCACCTTACTTATAATATTACACTCTTTCCTTTGACTATCCTTCCGAACAATCGAAATACCTTCGAAGATGAAAAACATTAAAACCATTTTCGTTCCTCGTAATAAAAACTCTTAACGATAATAGTGAATGATGAATACAAGAATTCAGCGAATTTCGGTGCGCAAGCGAAAGACGAGATGGAATTTTAATATAAAAGTCTGACGGGCAAATGGAATTAGAAGACTGTACCCGGGTCTGCTGCCGCGCCTGTGCTCGGCTACCCCCTCGTCTCTATAAACCGCAGAAGAATGCAATAATCATTTTCATCGTGCAGTTCTCAATCTACATTTTTTTGAGAGGAGAGAGAGAGTGAGAAAGAGAGAGCGAGAAAGAGAGAGAGAGAGAGAGAGAGATCACCCTACGCTGATGTTTTACTCCGGGAAGCATATTTCGGTTATTTCGGTGAACTCGTGCGTGCCAACCTCTGGCCTTAGTCGCATGTACCTACCCTCACGATGTCACGATGTCACGTCTCGTGCAGCTCGCGTGTCCTATCTCATATTTTGCTCGCCATTCGAGAGAATGTTCTCGGCTAATCGTATCAGACGAATTAAGCGACACAATTCATTCTTTCTTTTCTGCGAGTCCTCGTTTGTTCGTTTTTGTGTTTACTCGTCTACGAATTTGATAAATCTGAGAAATGCTTTTAAAGGCTGTGTCCTTAATGGTCGAGGTCAGCCGATGCGATATGTTTGTTGTATTTCAGAATCGCCCGCATTCTTTAATCGTTTACTGCGTCGCCATTGTGGAAAGGGTAACACTACAGCCGTTGTACAAAACGGGAACGGGGTTTCCCCCGCATGAACCACATTTCAGTAGCTCATAAATTTTTACCACACGTGGATTCGGATTCTACTTCGCTAATGGATGACGCATTTAGAATTAATATCCTCTGAGTGTCGAAAGTACCGGTATATAGTTCACTCTCAAAATCTGCTCCGTGCGCCGTATTCCGGAGGATCAATTAAAAAAATATCATCTGCTCTTAGCTAAGTGTGAGATAGGGTGTAGGCTAGTTTGAGAAACATTGTTTCATAACTGCAGGATCCCCAGGTCAAACAAATTCGAATTTATCGGTGCTATAAGGTTACACAACGAAAGAAAAATAAACCTTTTTTTGGTGAACAGTAAAGGAGTATTAAAAATAAATATACTCAATAGAGGGTGTCGCTTATTTTAGAAGTTTTCGCCAATCGATTAGGTGCGCACTGAAATTTGTTCCAATGGACCTAGAAACTCGCCAGAAAAAATTTGAGCTCAATCTCAGGTCATTAACCCGTGCCGCTTTGATCTTAAAGTTATGTGTATAACAGATTTTACAAAAACAAAAAAACAAAAAAAAAACAAAAAAAAACGAATATCTTGGAACATATCAACTTTAGGACCTAGATGTACGAGTATATAGCATAAAATATTCCTTGTTAAATTTCCTATAAAAAAGATGCAATATAACTTCTCTAGAACGTATATTCACCACGATCATCGCAAAAATGTGTGAAAGTTTCGAGGAACGTTGCTTTTGTTACTTTTTCTTTCATAACCGATCTTTACTAGCTAAATCGCAGTTACCTAAAAAAATATTCACTTTAGGACCAAAATGCAAATAACATAAAATGTTCCTCGTTAGATTTTCTATAAAAAAAGTCTGATATAATTCTACTTTAGAAAACATATTTATCGGAATAATCGCAAAAATGCGAGGAATTTTCGAAAAACGTAGGTTTTTATTATTATTTTACGGCTGAAATATCTATCCTAATACTCACTTGTATTCCTAGGTACATTATACTTGTAGACTTTTCAGATTACTGCTATGGATATAAAAAATACTAACTTTAAATAATGTAATCACATAATCACTGTATCTGGTAGAATAATTAGTGTGATTGAAGCATCGTTTTTAGATCAGCAGCTAAAACTGCTTTGTAGAGATCTTGAAAGTCTGTACGGGGAGGTATTACACTCGAACTATGGAAGAAAAGTAAAACGTGACCATTCATAGGAAATAGGAGTTCAGGGTGAAAATAAATTTTTTTTTAATGTTTCGGTAAATTGGTACCTACTACCTACTACTGTGGTGAAGACCAACTAATTCGAATAAGTGTAATGGAACAGTCCCACTATTTAACTACATCAGAAAATGTCGTTCAACCGGTCCTCAAAATCAGTGGTATTAACGATTTTTTTCCCCAATTTTTCATTTTACCTCAAGCTCCGTTTTTTTGTGGACGGTCACATAATAACGTTGATTTCATGAAACCTGAATTATTTCCAGAAAAGGCTGAGTTTCTCCTTGTGTCCTCAAGGCTACAGACCCGATCGTTCGAGAAATCTCCAGTTCAATTGTAGATTATTATTTTCTAAAAAAAAAAAAAAAAAAAAAAAAAATCAGAAAAAAATGGTGGCAGTACATTCGCGAGCGTTGCATTACATGTCCTTGAGTTAGTATCCACTAGCACAGTTCCTTTTCACCGCCAATTAATTATTTCCTGTTTTCAAAATTGTCAAGTATTGTGTGGCTCATCATCTAAAAATATCCTTCGAGCATGCAGTATTATGATCGAAGTTTTATGTTCATAGCTAGTTATCAGTTAGTTCTAGCGAGAAGCGAACGATTATTGATGTAGCATGTAAAGACGTTATAAGTAAGTCAGTATGTTGAAATGAGCATTATTTGTATCAATGTCTTTGCATCCTATAAGCCTATAAGCGTGTAACATTATTCAGACAAATCAGTCATAGGACGCATGTATGTCCTATGCGCAATCATTATCAAGCAAACAGAGAATCTACTAGTTTTATAATAATAGATTTTGTTGTGCTTGTTCGAATTGTAAACTATTATTACGTTGGTGTTACACCTGCCCTATTAAGCAATAGTTTTAAACTTGAACGCAATTAACAGGACTCAGTCAAACTGTCAATCTCAGCATTAGTGTTTATGTTTAGTGCTCTTTTGATTACCACATAGAACACAAAATAAAACGGAAAATGAATTCTGAATGCATTAAACGGAATAATACGGAAAAGGAATTCTCGTTATCTCTGTGTGTGTTTTCGAATAAGCGGTGTGTTCTGTTGTTCTGTGTAGATCAGGTATTTTTCGTGAAAATTTTTATTAGGGCTGTCGAAGCCGTTAACATTCCTGAATTACATTGTTTTGATTATTTCACGATTAATTATAATTATTATCAAGAGACTTTCTATTGTTCTTATGTCAATACTGAGTTTTTGGCGCATGAAGAGTTACAATTTCCTCATCCTAAGATGCCACCTGAATTGGTTGAATTGAGTAATATAGAAAAACTTTTTCTAACTCCACGAATTCGATTCATTCTAATTCGAGTCATTATTCGTGACATCATTAATATTTGGTAGACACTTCTTTTAGAGAATGTGTTTGCTCCTGATTGCAGTCTGCAGCTTCGCAGTTTGAAGCCCTGAACTTACCTACCTGTAGTGTCATCCTAATTAGTAGTTGAGGGGAGAAAAACACAACAAAAAAAAACCTTAAACATGACTATCCATAGGTCTTTTTGGGAAGCGGCATGTTTGCCAGAATGTTTATTGACTGTTCTTTATGTTTTTCGTTAAAAAAAAAATTCTAAAGGCTAAAAGTTGGGTCCCAACTTGTAGCTTGTAGCATTTACGCAATGTAGGTTCAAAGATAAAAGCTTGCAGCTTGTAAAGAAGCTTAGTAAAAACGACTTTAGTAACTAATAAGATAAGGGTCCTTTTTCCTGAACAAATAAACTAGTTTCTAATTTTCCAGTCCAGAGCCGACCTTCCAGCAGCTTGCTGATTGTTCAAAGTTAAGCACCTATACCAAAATGTGTATCCACGTTAAAAAGAGCTTATCAGTAAACGTTATGTCATATAGTTTCTATATGGCTCTTGAACTTCGAAATCGCGTGTTCTCAAAAAACAGATTTTGTCGCTTGATTCTATTTTTGCTTAACAGCGTCCGAATAAGACGCTTTCCGAGGACGTGTTGAAAAAAACGCATGTCTCATCATTTTCTCTTCTTCGTCGACTAACACAGCCCAGTGGGAGAGTCCCCTATATCCTCCATTTGGCTCGTTTGTCGACATCGCAGCAATCCAGCGATTCGGAGATCAGCTCGTCCATCAAACTAAATTCTACATACTGACTGGTCGACCAAAAAATGAAATGGACAGGCGTGAAAGAAATGGCGGATAGATCGACCTTCGTCTGCACAATGTCTTGCCGAGCATATTTAGTGAACTACATTTATTCATTAACAATGGCTAATACGGATGGGAACGGAAGATGGTACGGAACGGAAAACCGCACACGCAACTGTTACATCGACATAGCAGCCGAGGTAACAGAACAAGAGTGAAAATATACCGCGTGCGTATGGATTTTATGTCAATGTGTCGGGCGAGCTTTGTCTCTGTCATTATTAATGTATAAATCGTTTTCTGCTGTTGTGATACCTTCCATCTCCCGCTCTGCAGCCCTGCACCCTTTAAAAGTCCGACGGTGACGTTTCAGGCTTATCGTCCCTTTTAGCTATTGTTTCGGCCCATTAAGACGATGAAGAACGGCGCGCGTTGCAATGAAGAAAAAAAAAAAACAGCTTGGCGTGAAATTCCGGGATGGAAAACTCGGTGCAGTTATGAAGCTGTAAAAGTCGATACTAAATATCCGCTACAATTAAATGAAAATACGGAGGCACGTTTTTCAGATTTTTTTTTTCGTATCTGTTCCCTCCTCTCAACGCTGATAAACCCGGGAAAAGTGTACGCTGTAAAATTCGCAGTATCAACTTTATTCAATCTTGTTGTCGTGTTCCTCATTGACAGGTCATGGATAGGCGATATGAAACACTCGTATGTGTTATTTTTCAAACTTTTTCTAGCTTCTTATGACGAGATTTCTTTTACAACACTTGGTGTCTACGATAACGAGAAAGGAGAAATTTTAAGAAAATATGGACATGTATGGAAGTATAGAATTTTCGAGTTTTGCGAAAGATGTGTTTAGTCTGGACTGGAGCGAGCTGCATTCGAAATCACAGAAAGAAGCGCGTGTATTGATCTATGGATATGTTATCCGGCTGTGTACACATTCCCTAGGCTGATTATGTGGTCAAGTGGTAACGAGCCCGCTTCGCAACCCTTGCGTCGTCTTAGGTCCGAGTCCTACTAACGCCAGATAGTTGGTGATATTCGAATGTCCCCACTAACATCCTAGCGAACATAGTGACTACAGTATCAATCGAAAAGGAAACATAACGCCTCCTGTAACCTCCGCCAGTTCACGTGAACAAGGCATTAATTACAACCGCAGGGCGTGTTACCACCAGACCAGAAAGATTGGTACTGTGCGTGTGCACATTGTGGACAGCTTCCTCAACGAAATGAAACACGTGGCTAGTAAGTGAACTGCGGCTGCACACTCTTCGGCACACAGAAGAAAAAACCTAACGCAACAAAACCGTAGTCTGTATTTTCAGAATTAAGTGATAAAACTAGATCAAATATCAAATTCTGGTATAAAAATTAAATAATGCCATTTTCACTACTAAATTAGGATTCAAAAAAATCCTATTGAAATCGAACCGGTCTGATTTTGGTAGTTTGAATTTTTTTTTTTTTGCAGTATTTTTGTTTTGGATAATCAGCGCTGTATATTAAGTCAGTCAGAAACAATCGCTACAAAATTATAAACATAGTAAAAGTTAGTTATTCCTGGTAATTTTAGTTGGTAGACTTTTCAAAATTGGAAAAAGATGGTATTACAAAAAAATTTATGTTCCTCTCGGGTTAAATTTTTTGATTCTTAATATGTAAAAGTGGTCAGATTTAGGAAAAGGAGATGGGGGGGGGGGTACAGTAGCGGCGGTGCATATCAATTAGCTGTTGATTTTATGTTGGAGGGGTGCGGGGGCGGGGTTGATCCTGGAAAAATATTTTATCCAATGTGGGATACGTAATGACGAATACAATTCATAATTTTTATTCCTTTTTTCCTATTATTGCGTTTAAAATATTCAACTTAGGGGGTGTGGGCATGTACCCCCCGCCTTGGATCAGCCCCTGAGTATCGATGATAGAGAGGCGTATGGTGATGCACGCATGCGAAATTGGCCCTGGGACACCACACCCCCTATCCCGGAAACGCCCCGAATGGGCCTGCATCAGAATGGGATGATAGCGCCCCTGAGTATGGCCGTTCTTTAAAAATTATGATTTGATTTTTTTATTTATTGTGAGTGGTTTTTTTGTTTGTTTTTTTCACGTTGAAAACAGTAAAGCCGCAATTAATAATTTACTGTACCAATTTTTCATAATAAATTGATAAATATTTTGATTATCGATTATTGAATATCGATGTTTTAATCATCTAATTTTGATAATAAACATTTTCATTTTAATCCTTGATTACTACAGTGTTCCAGTTACAATTTATTATTGACCACCAATATTTCATTTATCAATTGATAGCTATTGCTATTCGACATCTTAATTTTTGATCATTGAGGTTTTGATTACCAAGTTTGGATCATCGATTTCATTATTATTAAATTTGTAATATAGATGAGTCGATTACTAACGGTTGACTATTGATTTTATAGTTTTGACTTATAAGTACTGGTGTGTTTTGATTTAAACTGTCGATGTTCAGATTATCATATTCGTACACCAATACTAAATTATCGATTTTTGATTTAAAATTTTTAAGTCTTAACCGAATGTTGGTATTTAAATTTTTTATTTTAGTTTTGATCAGGGTAACCACTTTCTGAAAAATCGGGAAAAGTCAGGGAATTGTTATAATTTTGATCAAAATCAGAGAACTTTTTGAGAATAATGAGAATTAAACAGCATGCGCTATTTTCGAAGAATAAATGCCGGCGCGAAGCTTAGTGACTTATTTCTTTTACAAAGTATTCTCCCCCCGAAGGTGGATGTGTAACATAAACGAACTTGCGAGCAGAGCGAAGGAAAAAATGTTCGTTTCTTTCAAATTTTATACAGAGAAACCATTCTAACCTTATTGTCAATGATTCTTTGTTGAAAATTTGTATTCTTGAGGTTTTTGTTGAAGCTGGGCTGGAAGAAAATGTCCCAAACAGACACCCATCTCATCAGACCTGACCTTCACTGTGGTAGTACATAAAATAGACTGCACGTCCGGAAATACCTGCAAGAGTATGTTTTACTTTTTTTCATCGCATCACGTTGGATAATATAAATATGTAAAACTCTAAACTATATGTAAAACACCAAACACACTCGAAGTTCGAACTCGCTCGAGTTTTAATCAGGATTAAAATATCCATCGCCCTCAATTATTTCCAGGGATTACCTCAATAGTTGAAAACGTATCCTCGCAGTTAGCAGTATGTCAGAGATTAAAATATAACCGCTTTCCATACGGTCATAAATATCTTATCTCACTTGACTTGTTATGTACGGCAAAATCACCAGGAATTTTTGCAGCGAACGGGGAAAAAAAAAGGAGGACGATATGTATATAGACAATAAAGAGACAATTTGGTCGTTATTAACAGGGTACGCTGTTTTTCTCTCGTGTTTGCTTTCTGGTTGTAACCAATAAAATACAGCACCGAGTTAATTTATGGCTCAGCTGGTCGATCTATTTTGCTGTATGTCCTTCGCCCTTTTGACTTTACACGAGAACGATGCCGATGTACCCTTCGATACGCAGTTTTTGCTTCCGCAAAGCAGCCGACGTTGGGAATTTACGAACGCAATCTTCAACTGTCACGTCGAAACGCAGGTGGAAAAATAAAAAAGGAAAAGGTATCAGAAATTCTTCATAATATATGACAACGCTCGATAGGTCGATTTCGACCCTTTTTTCACATCGCTTTGCTAATTCGTGACTTTTTCGAGGGCATATACCGACGCTGGTTATCCGCATCAATCGCATATAAAATTTCCTTTTTCTCTCTCGCCTTTCCATCCCATTGATGAAATTTGTCAGTGGCCGAAATTTCGTATTCAGCTAGCTCTCTGAAATCATCGTGCTGGGCCAGCGACGGCTCCATTAAGGAGGGCACAGCGATACGCCTATCGGTTCGTTTTGTAAGTCATGAAACCTATACATCAAAACGATGTTTTCGATGTTGAAAAACTATCAATCACATCATTTCACGGGCCTTGTATCCTCTCAGATGATTTCACTGAATCAGCGTAGATTATTTATTGTTCTTCGGATCCACTCGGTATATCCTCTCGCGGACGACGAATGCTTTCCTCGACCGCTGTGTGTATTTTGCATCGTAAATTTCAAATTGTCGAATTGATCGCTTAGATTTTCCGGTTTGCGCAAGCCTGGATATTTTAACGACGCCGTCGAAGAGAACGTGGATTAAAAAGAAAAATTTACATACCCGTTATGTCGCGAAGCACCGACTAAATTGAATTAATTGCTCGTCGACAATTGAGATGAAACCAGGAATAAGTATGGTCACCGGCATTGAACAGGCTCGCAAACCATTTAGTCGACTTGCTCGTTAACTAGCTGACCAGCTTCGGGGCTCATCTAGACTGTGGGCTAAAGTGAGTTGGCTAAGGTCAGTTGACCAAGATTAGCTGGCTAAAGTGTGCTGGGTTAACTGAGTTAATCCTCTCTTCCCTTTCCAGCGAACTGCTTTCCCATCTTCCCTCCTCGTCTTTCCAACGATTCCCTATAATGCACATCTGTAATCTTTTTCTGCTTGAAAACTCTTGCAGTTTTCCTCCCTCCACCCTTCCCGCTTCCCCAACATCGGCTGCTAATGCAACTGATAAGCGGGGGGTTCCTTCACATCTTTTTTAATGTCTTATGGACTCCACTTTTTACTCACGCTCTTTGTAAGCAGCTCCGGATTTAGAAGTTAAGCCGCTATAGGCACTCAACAAAATGTCCCCTCACCCCTTCACTTCATATCCTCTTAATGAGCTTCAGGTAAAAATTTGATAATTATTTCCCAGTTGTATTTTCTGCTACTTCTACAATATTATCCTTTTTTCTCTCTGTCTCTTCTTCTTTTTCTCGTTTTCCGAATTTCTCCCCTTTTCCCCGCTGGTTTTGTACAAAAATCTGCCACCCAAGGCACTTGCCTAATGTGCCTGTTGGGAAATCTATCTCTGGAACTAATACTACGTAATAAAGAAATTGGGAAGAGGGTCGGCGGTCCGGACCCAAACTCTCTCCCCTTGTATCCGCCACTGACCTCAGCTCTTATGGTGCACCTGCCTACCTCGAACAAACACACATCCACCCACAGACAAACTTAACACCCTCACATAAAACATTAGAGAATGTTAAAAGAAAGAAAAAAAAAAGGAAAAAATTCGTAGAAGAATAGGCCCATCTACCTATTATACTTAGGTACCAGAATGTCCTTTGTCGTTTCGATTCTCTACCTTTCTTTGTGTATTTTCTTGCCCGCGTGTGTGTGTGCATGTGTTGATAGACAAATCGCCGTGTAGCGGCTAGCCGGTTCTTGGCTCGGAACAGGTTCCCTGAGAAACGGTAGAAATTTACGGAAATTTACAGTCGCAAATAGCTTCAACTCTCATTGCATTCAGTTGGAGGGTCCTGATCTATTTGCAGTTTACTCTGCTTCATATTTGTGTTATTCAGTGGAAAATGTTGATGTTTTCAAAAATTCAGCCGGATAATTAGAAGGAATGCTGAACAAAGTTTTGAAAAACTGAACTCGAACAAACAAACAGACAAACATTCATTTTTATATAGAAGATGCTGTCCATTTATCGAAGTTGAGCGGGGAGAATCACTTCTCTTGAAAGAAAATGTTTATCACCCTCCCTTAGTAATCGTTTTTCCACTAGCTTATGGTACGTTTACAAATGGTTATAGCTCTTGTCTGAAGAGTTTCAATTATGCAAAGGCCGACTTTTCAGGTCTTTATTATGCATTTAAGGATACCAATTGGGAATCAATGTATACTATTAATGATGTAGAGGAAGCTGAAAAGTATTTCAGTCGCACTATAGGTCAGATAATTAATACATACGTTTCCTACCGTAGATCTTTTCTCCTTTTGGATTTTCAAAGAATGTGGTCCATTGCGTTCCTGTGCTTAACTCCTTTCTCATCTTTTTAATATTTTGGTTCCCTCTTAGTGTATCCCTCTATAGTTAACTTTGTTTGTTACAAATTGGTTTTTTTCTCTTAATTTTATTCTAATTAGTGTAGATGTTAAATTTATCTCCAACTTTTCTTTTAGGGATTTCTCTGTGATTTTTAAGAGCGGACTTCCCTTTTTTTTTTTTTGAGTATTTTAATTTCTTTGTTTATTTCTAACACTTTGAAGTCTATTTCGGTCTGTTCCTTCCTTTTTTATTGTTGATTTCTGTATTGCCGGTTTTTTGTTTGTTTGTTTGTTTGTAAGTCGGTTATATGTTGTATTGGTATATTGGCTCTTGGTTAGTTGTTTTTAGTTCGATTAGTTGTCTATCTAGTTCGTTTTTCTACAAGGCTGGGTTCATTTGATGGTGATAAGCATTGTTTTTCTTTTTATTCCCTTTTTATCTTATGTTTATATTTAGTGTTAATATTGGTATCCTGTGGTGTGAGTAGTATTTGAATTTGTTATCTATGTTAAGATCTTGGATTATGGTGTTAGGAGTACTTCTTGGAATTAGGATGTAGTCTATCAGTGTTCTATATACATAGTTGGGAAAAATCCATGACCATTTTTATCCTGTCTTTTCTTGAAAAAGCTATGTACTATTTTCAAGTTATATTCTTGGCAGAATCTCATCATTCTCCATCCCCTTGCGTTGCGTTTCTCATACCCAAAGCTCCCCATGGTATTCCTTTCGTTTTTTCTTTGTCCTATTTGGTTATTCCAACCTCCCATTAGTATAAGGTTTGATTTTTTCGTGTTTTTTTCTTCAATAGCATCTTCTACCTCTTCATAAAATTTTTCTGTTTGTTCTTCTTCCGCTGTAGATGTGGGGGCATATACCTGGATGCATATTAATTGAGATTTATTCGTTTCTATTTTCATAATAGCCATTCTATCTGATATTCCTCGTATTTCTTTTATCTTGTCTTTAAATTCTTTTCTAACAAGAAATCCCACACCCCTACCCTCCTTTATTTTCAATGTGGTAGAAAAGATTCCCGTTTTTGTTATTGTTATTTTTTCTTCTCCCCTGCGGACTTCTGACAGACCTAATACAATTAAATTTGATTCCGAAAACGCTTGTTCGAGTTTCATTAAATTTTTCTGTTTTTTTGAGTTCTTACATTCAAAGTGCCAATTTCTATTATGTTTCCCACTCTTTTTTTTTTTTTTTTGTGCCTACAGGAGATTTAGTAAATATACCCTCGCTTACTAGGCTTTCTAATTACCAGAGCTCCATCGCATGAGCCTTTAACATAGCTGATTCATCTAATCGTTAGTTTTTATTTGCTCGGTATTGATTGAGTCTGGCTTTGTAGTTGTAGTCTTGTAGTGTAGTTTGCGTCTTCTTCTTTGGGTTTTGGTCCTAGGTTCGATTCCCTGTGGTGTTTCCTGGACTGCGCTCTTCTATTGTTTGTTTTTTTATGGTCTGGTCAGCTGTAGTCTCGGTTGCTGCCTTTTCTTGTCCTTGGTTTATTGGTTTTTGTAGTTGTGGGTTCCAAAGGGGTTATGTCAGGTCATCCAGTTAGTTTATATTGCGTATGATTATTGCCGGACTGTTTTCTTTTTCTCCGATTCTCACCGTACCATATTGTGTCCATACAAATGTATTCTTCCATACATACGTAATCTCTAGGCTGCTGCGAGTATTTGCTTCGTATTGGGTGTGAGATGCTCGTCGCAGTATATAGGCAGCACCGGATCATAGTTGAGGGTTTGATCATTTAGTTTTTTCTTTTTGGATGCTGCAATCATTGTTGGTTTTATCTCGTGTTTCGGAAATTTCACAATTATGGGTGGTATTTCAGTTTTTCCTGGTGGGCGATGCGCAGCTACAATTTCGTCATCCCTGATCTCTACTTCCAGCTTCCTAGCTGCTTGTTTAGCTAGACTTCGTATATTTTCGTTATTTTTTGCCGGGACACCACTTATAATTATATTATTTCTACGGCTATATACATACTGTTCAATACTTTCGAATTTTTCCCTCAGATATGCATTTTTCTCTCGTATTTCATTTATTTCTGCTTCCGCATTTCCTTGATTTTCTTCTAGATTACTCATACGCTGATTCAATGGTCCCATTAATTCCTTTGTTTCAGTTACAATCTGTGTTATACTCGTAGTCTTCATATCCATGCGAAAGGTTTCAAAATCATTTAGTAATCTTTCGATTTTCTCTTCCATTACTAAGTATTTTCTCGCATTCTTGTTTTTGTGTAGAGTGTATTTTATCAACTGCGTGTATACAGTGTATTATTGTATCTTCTACTTTCACGTTCGAACTATTATTTATCTGCAACAATTTCACGCACTAAAAGATAAGCTAACGAATTCGACGCCCATTCAAAGCTCTTTAAAACGTTTTTCTAGCATCGCTCTTGCAACAAAACTCCCTTTATTGGATCATCTGACCTTTTTCTTAGCAGCTCATGTCCAAATCGTGCGGTCTTTTTCGTCTATAAGGGGTCCCAGGAAGAATCTCCTGACTTCTAGCCTACGGGCTTCTCCCAGAATCGTGTGACTTCGCACGCGGAAGTCCAACAACACTTTATCTGTTTTCGGATTAATAGGTACATACCTAAATATCTTAGGACTGCTCAACAAGTCCGATTCAAAGGTCACGTGAAAGCAGGTTAATGGAGGTGGGGGGGGGATTAAGGCGGCGTCAATTATCGCAATTAACATTCTTATTGGTGGTTCCTATTATTATTATTGTTATTGTTATTTTTATTATTAATATTATTATTTACTACTTTTTTTGTCATTATTATTATTATTATTATTATCTTTATGTTAGATAGTGTTGCCCTACTATTGGCTGAAAAAGCTGTTGGGCGGCACTTTAAATACACGCTCTAAAATAAAATAAATAAAAATTGTTTGACGGTTTTTTACGAGCTCTTGCTGGTTAATAGATTTTTTTTTGCGCGGAAGAAGCCCCAGAAAAATGATTTAATTTTTTCTGGGTCGTCTAGCTCTGCCCGAATAGTGCTTTTTCGTGTGGCCCGTAAGCGGCTCCAGCAAATTGACTTTTTTGAGAAAGATGGGGATAATAGAATAGGTGTGACCTTTTTTTTTAATCTTAAAAATAATGGATTATTTAAAACGTTTGTTCTCTGGGCATTTTGCTGGAAATCCATCACTAACTGACCGATAATTGAATCGGTTAGAACTAAAAGGGGTTAAGTCCACTTTTGTCGTTTTTGCTTTTTTCACGGATTATGGGGTATTGAAGTATCGTGGATCTGCTGGTGTGGTCGAAATTTCGTGAAGCAGCTGGGAAAGTGCTTTTTAGCAACATCACTTTCCTTCATTCGGAACCGAACGAAGCTTTTTCTAAAAATTGATTTTTCCTGAAATTGTTCGAAAATGGTGTATTTTAGTGTAAAAAATAAAAATAAATAAAAAATTCCGGCTAACTACCTCGTTTTGCATTTCTATACCTGAAACGTGCTATTTACAAAACGAAATCGCAATTTTCCAATACAGCTCCAGAACTTTTTTTTTACAAGCAGGAATTTTGCTCGATTGGAATGGGACCAAGACTAAAGTGACCCCTTTATGTTCGGCTACAAAAGAGAGGACAATTTTGAGCCGTAAAACTGCGAAAAAAAATCGTTCAGAATCAAAAGAAGTCAAGTTAAAAGACTTCGACCCGCCCCCTAGCTTCGGCCCTTCAAAATTTTATTCAATGGGACCGGGCTTAAAAGTTGTCTCTTGTGACCCTCTACCATCACCCTGAAGGACATATTCCACGACTTTCAAATTTTCAAATAAAATAGTTTTTTTCACCTCTTGAAAATTGCGATTTTTGGACTGACCCCATTTAGTTCCAGCCAATTCAATTTTAGAGGTATTTTTGACGTTTATTAGGATATCGGCTAATCTTTTCCCTCCAGGAAGGGGGGCAAGAGTATCCAAGATAGCTAAGTATTTTTAGTAGGGTGGAATGAAAGCGGCCAAAAGGAAAAAATTGAATTTCGAGGTCGGATAGGGCAGAAAAGTTACATTTTGGAATAAGAATAAAGTGCTTGAAATTCCGTTGAAACATATTGACATTTTTTCGGAGGCGAACGTCAGTGAAGTTTCAAATGGAGCTTCACAGGTAGCTAACTTGGTAGTTCGAGTATCATGTAATTATTTTCATGTAAACACTAACAAATTAGAAAATTTGGCTTTGTATCTTGAGCAGGGGTTTTTGGGTCGCTAAATTTGTAATTGATGTGATTTTGGCTGCAATACTTATAGTGATGTTTCCACAGGGTGCCATGACTTGCTAAAATTTATAAATTAACATACAACACCTTTAGTGGAATATATATTTTTTTTTTTCGGCGGGGGGGGGGCACTTATTTTATTTTCTATGTTGTTTTAACCATAACCTCTGCTCCCGTAACACTATAGGGGTCTTGTTCTACATATTAGTAAAATTCAACTCTCTTTTATCGTTTTCATGCCGCCCTAATAATTCGGTCAAGACTCCCCTGGTACTACAGAGGCAGGGATTACTGCTTGAAACAATTCAAAAAATAAAAATAAGCGGCTCATAGAAAGAAAAAAAAAAGAAAAGAAAAGAAAGATAGAATATGATTGAAGTTGTTACATGTTAATTTACCATTTTAGCAGGTCAAAGCCCCTTGTGACGACATATAAGTAGAGCTTGAAGTCAAAATGACATCAGTAACGAATTAGGCGACCTCCCCCTCCCACACACACACAGCTCCTGTGAAAATGCATATGTTCCCGTTCATGTGTACCTATAATCAGTAAAGTGTATAATTTCATGAAGTACTTATCAATTTTCTGCCCTTCATTCCTTCTCTTATTGACGGATCGAAGTGAAATTCAGCAAATCTGCAATTTCCATTTGCCTACACTTCATTTAAAATCTTCAGCCCTGTTGACTTCAAAGAGCATACAGAGGCCAAAATCACTCAAAGTCCTGGTTTCTCACAAGAATTCATAGTTCTTGAAAGGCGTTCTTTCAAAGCAACTACGCTGAAACTTTGAATTGTTGTGTAAAGAGACAAAAATTAAATACCTCCAAAATTTTGAGCCAATTATCTTGTAAGGGGAGAAATCAGAGGCCAGAAACTAGTGAGAATTTCAATGAAGTTATATACTTCAACCGATTATACACCTTGAAGGTAACATATACAATAGACCTAATTTTACTAGTTTGTAAATAATCAGATGAAAACAACTATATGATGATAATCGAATTAGAATGTTAATTACATAAGCTCCACTTAAAACTACATTCGGGTTGGGCTACGAAAAATTTTAATACCCTTCAATGAAATTTTGCACACTGTATATTTATCCTGAAATGTAACTTTCTAGCCTTACTCGACCTCTGAATTTGATTTTTTTTTCCATTCCACTCTACTCTTCAATCATGTAAAAATATCTTAAGCTTTTTCAGACTAGTTTAGGATACTTTGGCTTTTCTAAACTTTTTTTATAGCTGGCTAAAACTATTCAAAACTTCTGTTCACTCTATTACTGTTTCAGGCTTGATCATGTCATAGGTCTTGAAACTTCTTAAGTTTCGTATAAAACTATAAGATTTCTTCAAACGAACTAAATAAGACTCTTCAGTGCTTCTTTAAAATTTTCTTTACATTTTGTGAGACTTGGCAAGGCTCTTGCTTAAAATTCATTGACTATTCATGGTACTTTGTACATCATGTTCAATACAAAACTTCAAGAAACTGTAAGTCGTGGTTTTCAGAATTCTTAATGAATCTTAGGGTTGGCATGAAGGAAGGAGTCGCCCCTCTATAACAAATTATCAAGCCGTCATTTTTGGATAATTTTCGGAATTTTCTCAAAACTGTCGATAAAACTGAGGAAGTAAAGACTTTTTTTGTTCATCAACTAAAAATGAAGTAAGTTTTTGTCAGCATTTTTCCTCCCATAACCTCCTAATTCGTGTTTTTTCGGGGCAGCCCTGAATTTCACTGGTCTTAACGCCATCTTAACGAGGCCTACCACAGTCTCAACGGATCCTAACATCGTCTGATTGCGTTTTGACATAGTCTTAGCCACCCTTATTGGAGTCTTGTTGAGTCTTCAAGCAAGTAGGCCAGGTTATTACGCGCATGTCAATTGCCTGCTCGGTGCTACATATCTTGTTTTTTGTCTAAATGACTGATTATTTGACTAGTTATCTATCATCTGTCGGCATGTCTGAAGAAATCCTGACGGGCTTACTTCCCTGTGAAGTGACACAGGTTCGTACGTACAGATGTATGGTTTTTGTCCTAATCTGCCCCAACCTATCGTTGTTTAGTTAAGGAATCAAATTATTCTTGTTTACTTTGAAAAATGATTTCAACCTTATCGAGGATTGTCTTTAAAATAAATTAGCTGCTAATCAAGCTCAAAGTCATTCGAAAAAGAAGAAATATTTGTACAAGAATAACTTGACTGTAATAACCCAATATGAAAGCTCTCATCGGTAGAAAACCAACAAACTTTTGATATCGGAAAATTTGTACTCGTTATTGCGCCACATTTACAGGTTTTTTCTTCTTCGAGCTGGATAATCGATAGCGTAAAGGTACTTAAACTAGCGTAAAAATTTCAACGACGTATATCAAATTTTCTATATAAATATTTACGGACGTATCACAATTGAGTTTTCCTGCAGAATAAGAGATAAACTGACGGCGATGCGCTCCTCCTATATTACCATCGGAAATATTTGTTGGGCGGTGAACGTAACATCAAATATTTTTATGATACTATACAACTACATGTACTTTTATGGTGCAAATTCTTAATAAGATGAACTCCATTCGCACGCCTATTATTTTATGGCCTTGGCAGTTTAGGAGGCATAAATTGGTATGATGAAAATGTTGACAAACGAAATTATAGGTAGTGAAATCTCGATAAGCTATCATAAACCTCTTCGGCGTAACCAAAGACGCCAGGGATAGGAATAGATACATCTACAGTGCTGTATAATATGTTCAAGTATCAGTATGACTTTAGAGTGATTTAAAAAGAGATGTAGTACTCGAATTTTCAATATTGAATGGATGGTACTCTAGTAGGACATATTTCCTGAATTAGCTGTAGGAATGTCGCCCAGAGAAGTGGATTAACCAGTTGGTAGTCAAAACAGAATCACCTTTGGGACATCATTGCGAAGCTTCTTTTATATTGAGGTCGTACGTGCTTTAACACAGTTTGTAGTGAGTCCAAAGAGAATCTGAATAACAAATCCTCAACTAGTTCGAATAAGCTCTTATGCGTCCTGATTGTTGAAAGATGTGAATCTAGTGTCAATGAGTCCAGGCGTTTTATAGGATTAA
Source organism: Acanthococcus lagerstroemiae (assembly GCA_031841125.1). Classification (NCBI taxonomy): domain Eukaryota; kingdom Metazoa; phylum Arthropoda; class Insecta; order Hemiptera; family Eriococcidae; genus Acanthococcus; species Acanthococcus lagerstroemiae. The sequence continues at coordinate 22,645,495 of CM063106.1, read as the reverse complement.
ATAAGTTCTAACAGTGTGAATGTATCTTAAAAGAATCTATGAAGCTCTAAAGGGAACGGACAAGCTGTAACTAGAGTCATTTAGGTTCAGCACTCAGAAGTGGCATAATAATACTCTTATTATGTTCATTATGTTTGCGGCGATCCTCCCCTCTCGAATGTACATTTTTGTATAAATCGTCTAATCGCCCGGCCTGATTAGTTTCTGCATAGCACGATGCGAACGTCTCACAAACGTTTTTTGTCTCCTGCATGCCTGCACTTCCGGTACGTGATATTTTGAAAACCACCTTTTCTTCCTCTTCTTATTCCCATAACTCACTCTCCTTTTTCTCCTTCGATCGGCCAAGTAGGACATTCATTTGGATCAATTCAGTTACAGTTGAGTCACAGTTAATATATTTTAGCACTCGCATTAAGATCGGTTTTTACTATCGATCAATACACGCGCCTTTTCCACATGCTCTCGTTTCTGTGATTTCGAATCATGCTGCAGTCCGGACTAAACACTTTTCTCTCTCACATACAAATCTCGAAAAACCTGCATGTTTTTTCGAGTATAAGATCTGAATTTTGGCTTTTTTTGGCGTTCCAAGGCCATATTAAGGACAAAAAATAACCTGTAGGAATATTTTGAGGTCAGATTTTAGAATCCAGCGCGAGAAGTGATCTCTTTTCAATGATTTTAAAATTGTAGGATTAAGCTTGTCATGTCATTCGCAAGTCATTTTCATGCGAAGGAAGGCTGATATCCAAATTTGAAGCCCAGATTCGTAAACTGTCCGAAGAATTGATTCCGACGCCTACTATAAATTACTTAGGACAAATAATTTGTAAGCCGATTCAAATGAGGCCTGAAGAAACAAAAATCAGTCTTTCTGGCCACCTCACAGGCCCTTTATGGAAAAAATATTAGAACTACGAAGAATCTGAGGCCGGGACTGGAAGAACCAATGAAACGTAGAGTCGATCTTTTTAATATTTTGAAGAGTTTTAATCAATCATGGTGGGATTATGATTTATGAAGAATAATAGATGATTTTTAAACAGTTTGAGGGGAAACTGCTTCGAAACACACCTGCCCACGGTGTACAGTAAAAAGTAATCGTCTAAGACGTGATACGAATATTTCAAGTCTACGGACGAATTACAATCTGTAATAGGTGGTATTCGGAAAAGGTACCATAAATCGCATCGATCTTGTTTACGTTTGTGCGCGCGTTATCACTACATCTACGTAATAATTACCGCATTACCCATGAGTTCATTATTTTCAAATTTATGATCTTGCAGAACTTCGTTTTCGGATTCATCAGTTTTTTAAAACCACCCCTTCACTTCGACACCTTAGAGCCAACTAGTGCTGTATACATTTTGTTGAAATTGGCAGAAGAGGGAGAAAAGTTTTCAATATCCTATCACTCCTGTGTTACGAAATCGTGACGTCATGCGTACGTAAAGCTGATGTTTTGCCAGCATTAATATGCAGTGTTGCACATGATAGAGCGTGAAATTACCTTTCCAATGATACCGATAACAACTCATTTCGCCTCAAAAATGTATATAGCACTATTTTGCTATAAAAGGTACGTGTAGACTTGTTCTTCGTACGGACTGTGAGCTTCGAAGTTGAACTCCTGTATGTACATACATCGACTGCCTGTGAACCCTGCAGATCGTTTTCATACTATCGCAGCAAAATTTGAGATGGAGTGGCGCAGTAGACGCCGAAACAGGGCCGGTGCGGGGGGGGGGGGTGTCACACCTCTCAAGTCATGCAATTTTGGCAAAATTTTGCTCGATTCGGCGACATATTTGAAACTGATATTTCTTTTTCACACCGATTTCACAATTTTCTTTTTGTAAATACCAAATGAAAAAGTTCGGAAAATTCGACAAGTCGGAAGTTTTTTTTTCCATTCTGCTTTCACGGCTTGTGTGGAAGCTCAGTTGGGAATTTTCCGTTAAGAAGTTGGAAAAATCCAAAAAGTGAAAACCTTTTTTTATTTATATTTTATTTCTATTTCTTGCTTCGACGGTTCATAAAGTCGGAAAAATGTGACTAAAATTTATATTTGGCAATTCGGCATCTTTTTGAGTTTCTACTCGGCAATTCGGAATTTTTAAAATCCACCCCCCTCACCCTCAGTAAAAATTGCTCAAACTGCCCCTGCCGAAACATTGATTTTTTCGTGTATTTTTCTTTACACGCATTTTTCTCAAAATTAAGATTCCACATTCTCAAATTTCAGCTGCTTTTATTTCAGTCTGCATTGAAACTATAAACTTCAAATTTTTTTGAAATGCAGATACATTTGTGCTCTGTTAGATGCTACCAAAAACTCAAAAACAAGTTCTCCGACGTATGGTACCTTTTCACAGAGCGTCTCAAAACACGTGAGAAATAGTAGATTACTATACAAGAGGGTAAAGTGAGCTTTTGACAACGAGTGCAGAGTTTGTGAAACGAGCCGAAGGCAAGTTGAGCAATGGCACGAGTATGTCAGTGGGAACGTACCCTCTTGTATTGTAAGTTATTTTTCTAAATACCTCGCACTATATAAAGAAAGAAATAAGACGGCTAAATTGATTTTCCATGCGTACATCAAAAATGCATTTTATGATTGTGTTAGTGAATTCTAATAAGAGATTGATTCGGTTGCAAATATTTCAAAGCTATCGATGAAAAAATGTTATCCTACAGTTTAGAAATATGTATTAGCTAGTTAACTATAAGCAGATTGAACCTGCCGCAATTACATTCACGAATTTTTCTCGTTGAGACAGTCGATCTACGTTCCCCGTACCTCCTTACATGTGTTGTTCATTGTTACTTGTTAGTGTGAGTATGTGTGTATGTAGTGTCACGACCGCTTTCTACATTTATTTCATTCTAAATTTCAGTTACGTTTCAAGGTTTCATCTATCAGTTCTTATGTTAAGGGGGAAAGGACCTTAAACATGACTATGGATAGGTCTTTCTTCCTGACATTATTTCCAACGACCACGAATAAGAAAAAGCTATCTGACTCTGCGCCATCTTTACTACACACTATAAAACACATGCTGTTAAAACGCAACTTGACTCACAGTCGTGCGTGGGTAAAGTAGCACTTTAACAGGAGGTATTTAGAAAAATAACTAAAATAATAGAAACAAATAATTAATTAACTAAAATACAGGGTGTCTCATACAATAACCTCCCTTCCATCTTGTAAGTAGATAACCTACTCCGAAAATATGTAGATACGTTTGCATACTCTTACTTTTGAAGGGATCGAGTTATGGTCAAATTCTTAAAAGTTTTCTATCGTTGAAACTTTTTTTCTTCTCGCGACTGGAGATAGAAAAATAGTACAAGTAGGTAGGGGAGATCGGGATTAGTTGTCACAATTTTTAGAAACTTCAAAATTCTGAAAAACTATTTGACCGAAAAACTTCAAATTAGGCTCAAATTATAGCTACAGTAATTGACTACAAAATGGCGTATAAGAAAAAAAATTTTTCACACGGTTTGCCCCAAACATTTTTAACGAGGCTACTTTTTTGTGACAACTTCCCCCATACCCGGGTAAGTTGTCATACATGATGAGGTAAATTATCTTGTACTAAAAACGTGCTAAAAATGTGCAGAAACTACAGTAGAGGGCAGTTGTATTAACCAGAGAAAATATTGGTCGGAATCGGTTCAACAGGGTGTTCATAAAATCAATTTTAAAACAAATTAAATCAGAAAATTTTCACATTTTTTCAGTTTCCCGTGGAGCTTGCAGTCTTAAACTACTAGTTTTTTATTTGAAATATATTGTACATTAAATTTCCCATAAAAAGGTCTTTAACATCTTCTTGTATTTGGATTAGAACTGCTCAAAATGGTGTTCAAGGTATGCCCTTTAAGAATTATTACTTTTTAACGCAGATGCACAGACCTTATGAAGATAATAATCATCTTCTTCAACTATTTTACCATTTCGTTTATGGGGCTTGTTCACCTCCCTCATTTCATCTATTTACCCCAGTTTTGAAATTGAGGCCCATGCAATGAGGGGAGGGGTTCTAGTATTTTGTAAAGTTTAATATGAATATCCAATAATTGGTTCCAGAGGTCGCTAAATCCGGTATATTCTTGAACTTTGACGCATACCGATGAGGAGGTGCAAGATGACAGTTGTGGGAACCACACAGAAAGAAATTGAAGATCATGGAACGTGGTTGAACATGATTTTCATAAAATAAATTTCACTTAGTACAAAACTGTATTGGGAAATGTTGGTATCTTTTCTATTTACTGTAACACTCGAAGGGGAGGGGGTATTAATTTAGTGATGAACTTCCACAATTTTCGGCAAATTACTACAACATGTTCTTTTCTCACCTTACGAAGGATCGTCCAAAAAAAAAAAAAAAAAAAAAAGCGTTTTGAAACATTGTATTACAAAAATCGTAAATCGTTTATTGTAGAGCAAAATAAAATGTTTTTCGAGATTTTCTTGGGTGAAACTGCGTCTACGATCGGAGAGGATATACTGCTAGTCCGAAAAAGAATGTTCGATATCGACGGAAGTCAGTGGAGGCCAGGTAAAAACACTTAGCAATGCAGGGTTTTGGGCAAAGGTAGATGAAGGCGAGAAGCCCTCAATTAGAGAAACGTTCAATTCTTCTAAAGTACTCAGTCCAACATTTTTCGCGAATAAATTTTCTGCTTTCCTTGTCAAAATTAATCCACGTGAACCTGCAATTTGATTGATTTTCGAACGAACTTCATGCATTATTTGGTGCTGCTCATGAAGTGGAAGACCCCTAGTCTCGAGTTTCTGGATAACATCTGGTAGAAATGCCACGAAGGTGTGGATGAAAGCGAGATCCGAAGACAAACGACTGGAAGAACTGTGAAGCAGTGTTTCGAGCTTCTGTATCTGCTGACAGTCGTCCGGCAACTCACATATCCATTTTCCGCATTTACCCCATTTTCGGCATTTTTCGGCAAAATAAAATTTATTTCCTGGGTCTCTACTACTTTGAAACGGATGTCTATTTCATTCCTATTCACCGGCTCCTCTGCAAACTCAACCGGCAAATGCCAAGGAATCCTAGCTCTAGTTATGAATAATGAAAAAAGTTGATTGCGATTATACGGCAGAATTACGAAATTGTTGCTAACCTGTTAAATTAACGTGAAAATTTCATTTATTATTGGCTGGCTGTATTGGTTTTATTGTCTTTTCCCTTATAGTTTGAAAATGAGTTATTTTGTTTTTCAAAGAATTTTGTGAACTGAAATGTTAAAAATATTTGTAATCCTTTTTTATGGCGAATTTAATGTACAATCTATTGCAAATAAAAAGCAGTAGCTTAAGAGGTCAGGTTTCACGGGAAATTGAAAAAATGTGAACATTTTCTGATATAATTTGTGCTAAAATTGATTTTATAAACACCCTGTTGAACCGATTTCGATCATTTTCTTTCTGTGGCTACTACAACTGCTCTGTACTATTAGGGGAGACCGGGGCTAGTTGTTCCCAGGGTAAGTTGTCTCAACCTTTATAACTCCCATGTAAAAGGTGCTTTCTCAAATCTAATAACGTCAGAAGACTTCCTAATGTACCAACGCTTTAACCATACATGGTAAACCTCACGATTATGGAACCGACCTGATTTATTGTGGTTTGATTTTTTGATAACACAAAATTTAGCAAAAAGTCATGTTTTATAAACAAAAAGTTCAGTCTCATGAGTATAATATTTTGTATGGGCAAAAATCAAATACTGTGTGGTAAGCAAAATTTCTTCAGCTATCTGTGGGTGTATTAGAACCTAAAATTAAATTTATCCTCCCCCCGAAAATTGTACTTTCTAATCCCCCTCCATTCGGGGCAAGTTGTCCCATTACAAAAATTATCAATTAATGCGAATTTTCTTACATGCTTTTAGAAAATGCTACGAGGATACGTTCGTAAGACATTTCAGCACATTTTTAGCACAAGATAATTTACCCCATCATGTATGACAACTTACCCGGGTATGGGGCAAGTTGTCACAAAAAAGTGGCCTCGTTAAAAATGTTTGGGGCTAACCGTATGAAAACATTTTTCTCTTATACGCCATTTTGTAGCCAACTGTGGCTATAATTTGAGCCTAATTTGAAGTTTTTCGGTCCAATAGTTTTTTTCAGAATTTTGAAGATTCTAAAAATTTGACAACTAATCCCGATCTCCCCTACCTACTTGTACTATTTTTCTGTCTATCTCCAGTCGTGAGAAGGGAAAAAAATTTTTAAAGATAGAAAACTTTTCAAAATTTGACCCTAATTTGACCCCTTCAAAAGTGAGAGTATGCAAACATATCTGCACATTATCGGGGTAAGTTGTCTACTTACCAGGTGGAAGGGGGTCATTGCAAAAGAGACACCCTGTATCATAAACAAACAAATAAGGAGTCACTAATCCACGCCCGGGCTCATCAATCCTTTCTTTTCCAGCCGGGGCGGATTTTTCCACCCTGGCACCCGGCCACACCGCCTATGCCTAAACGTAATCTACTCTCAGGTTCTTCTGGATGTATTTTCTGAAATCATACCATGCTTTATGGTGATACATAGTGTAAAGATGCCTTGAAATTTACGATATTTACGTATGAACTTCGTGGTAGCGCTATCAGTATAGCAATTTTCTTTAATTAGTGCTTCATTTACACGTTGAATCAGGTCGTCCTTGTTCACGTTGTTCGCGAGTGTAGATCAACAAAAATCGGTTCTCGGAAAGCGTGTTCTTTACAGTGTCTTTTGATGTTTCGACAGCTCCCGGCAAGCTCTGCGATCCATTTTGAAAATCATTAACGAAATTTTTGAAACGAGCGGTAATTTGGTTTTGTAGTAGGTAGTTTTTAAATTGCTTGAAACCCGTATAATCGGAGAGCAAACTTTTGCAACCGAGGGAAAAGTGTTTGCGTAAGCCATCGATCACGCCTTAAGCGAGAGCAGCAGATGACCACCAGCAAAACTAATAAGGTAACGTTCTACATTCAGCTGTATAGTGCCCTGGCGCCTGTGCGCCAGTTAAATGATTATATGGGAGGAAAGTCGACTGTGCGTTGAATTACAACGCCGACGCTCGGACGCGATAAACGGATGTAAATTAATTCATGACTTCGATTCCGATCAATTGTATTCTGCGGTAACGGCCCGGGTACATTTGAAACGCTCTGCCAGGCATTCGTAATTAAAAGAAGACGTTAAAAAGGATGCAGGAAATGTGTATGAAGACCCAAAGACGCGACCTCGTTCTTAAGTACAGAATACCAGGCGCGGGCCAGCTTCTCGAGTATCTGAAAAGTTCGGCGGAATTCGGCAGTTGGAATTCTCGCGTTCCTTCAAAAAAGGTCGGCGACGACGCCGTTGTTAGAAATAAGGACAGCGACGCTGTTATTTTTGAATCGTGTTTTCACCCTTTCACCTCAAATAGACCTATCGCACTGGTGAGATATAGAGAACTCGGATGCCAGACCTCGAATCCCTCGAGAGCGTCAATCGGTAGAACAGATGATATTTCTCGGTACCACACATAATATACAGCACAGAGAGGCCATGTTCAGAATATTTCGCAAATCAGTTTTGCGTGTTCCCGGCGAAAACACAAATAAATTCAATTTTCATTTTCTTTCGCCGCCCGCCCGAATAGAGATGCAGCGGCGCGCTGTTAGAAAGACAGTATTTTCGGCAAATTTATTTTCGTATTTTCGGGTACGTAATTCCATTCAACGACGAATTGAAACGAATAATATGGGAAATGTTCTTTTTCTTTCATCGCGGTTTTAAGCATTCAATACGCAATAACATTTGCATAAAGTATAGGATATTAAATTCTGCGAGTTTTCATTTCCGTATAACTGCTATACGTATATACATCGTGGAAAATGGAAAATCTTTCCAATATTCGCATATTTTACATTTTTTTTTTTTCCATTTACGAATGATAATATTGTAATAAAGTGAAAAACTGATTGAGATATGGCTAGATGCTCAATTTGGAAAGCTGTTCCTGTGCGAATGATAGGTACTGATGATGATAACGGCTATACTGAAACGAATAGTGTTTCACGAGGGTATCGAAAGCAATATTGGAAATCACTATCTCGAGAATTGAAATCCGAATCTGAAAATGGTCTTGTTTAATGAGGCACATCTGGTATTCATAACTCCAGTGCTATTGCGAGTCAGTGACCAACGGGAAAACAACCTCGATTTCGCGCTACAAGTCAGAATCACAGGGTTCGCTGTATTTGACCGAATACCGTTGAGTTTCAATACCGCAATATGCATTTTACACTGCATAAGAAAAGAATTATTGGAATTGGTTGGGGAAAGTCGCCCAAACTGGACCAGCACGGTTTCTCTAGAATGATGATAGATAGCGTGCTGATAACGCATACGTCAGGTGGGCGATGATGCAACATGTGAAGAAACGACGAAAAGTTTCAGTTACGGCGCCTTGTGTATGTTCTTATGTTCTACACCGCATTTCTCAAAAAGTGCGAAATTTTCGTTGTTATTTTTGTGATAGTTTGACGAGTTTTCATATAGGAAACAGGAAGTTGTTTTCATATGAATGCTACTTCCTCTGATTTCCCTTCTTTCAATCTACATTTTCTCATTGAAAGAAATGAACAGTATCTCTCGTTCATTTAAGATGGCAGGAGCGTGCATACAAGTTCACAAAAACTCGTAAATTGGACCATTTTCAGTTTCCTTTTTTGAACCAGATGAATTAGGTACTGTAGACGTTTATTTTTCATGTTCTTGTACATGCGTGTAATGGTTGGTATCTGACAAAGCACAACAGAGGGTTAGAAATATACAAGTCAAACATAGCGATATGGCTGAGTTGGACTAGTCCAGTTTACGAATCTCTCTTTGATCAATTTTTATTATATTATTTTTAACAAATAATTTAATATATTATGTAATTAACAAATTATAAACTTTAATTTTTTTTTAAATTAATAAAAAATTATTTTGAAAATAGTTTAAAAAAATTAATTTAAAACTAAAAATTATAACCTAAATTAATTAAATTTTAATTAAAAAATTAAATAAATCCTTTCGTTTTATATTTAATGTGTTAAAAATATACAAGTCAAACATAGCGATATGGCTGAGTTGGACTGGTCCAGTTTACGAACCTCTCTTTGATCAATTTTTACTGGTTAGATGTTTACTGGTTCAAATAAGGAAACCAACAGGAAAACACTGCACTTGTGGCAGATGCCCAGAAATATGGAAGAGAAATATCATTCGACTACGATAATATCTGCTGTTCAATACATCAGCATTCCAATGTTTCTCCGTCTTTGGTTGGTCAAATTTAGGAAACAACTTGGTCCAATTTGGGCGCCTTGTCCCAAGTTAGACCACTTTGCGTTTCTTACCTTTGAAGGAAAAGTGAGAGATGTGTGAAACTTTGAGGGTATGTTTAAAAGTCATCCTCCTTTCATGTGCAATTGTATTTTTCACTTAATTCCACAATCCGACGAGGCCTACTGGGGCTCGGAAAGGTCAACTGGTCCAATTTGGGCGACTTTCCTCTCATAAGCTGAATGTTCAAAGAAAAAGAAGGCAACGATAGATTACACAATCAGTCGACTGCACATTACGCTGACGTTTCGTGTTAACACGACACTTGACGAAAACAAAATCATCTAGTTCAATTGGACTGTTCACACTATACTGATGTGTCGTCATAATGCGTCATCTGACGACACATCAGTGTAGTGTGAACGGTCTAACTGAACTAGATGGTTTTGTTTTCGTTAGATGTCGTGTTAACACATCATAATATGACGGACGTGTTAACACGAAAACGTCAGCGTAGTGTGCATCTAGCTTTATACCCAACATTATTCAGTGACTCCAGTACGTTTGATGATCAAAAACTTCATTAATTACTAACCGTATTGTAATCAATTAAGCCTACCAAATTCAAAAACTGCTTAATCAATTTAATCGAAAACGCGATTTTAGCGACATCTGTTGGTCAAATGTGGAAGTGCGATTATATCAGAATAGTAAAAAGTTTCTAGTCTATCACACTGTATACATATTCAAAGATCTCGCGTTTTCGGGACCCGTTTCTAAGAAGGGCTTTGTCCCAGTTTAGTTTGTATGTCTGAGAAACAACGGGTTTAAACTAAGCACTTTTTAGAATGGTATCATCAATCGAGATTTCGAGATGAAGTTGAGATGAGATTCTTAAGCCTATCAACGTCGTCCCTTTTTCTTTAAATTCAATATTCATTCTTATATTTCTATCACAATGCAATATCAAGCAGGGACGTACCGACAGGGGGTAGGGGGTAACTTACCTTCCTATAGGATTTTTTTTTTACTCTGATACTTGGGAATTGAGTTGTGAAGCTGGTAAAATCCAATAAATCAACAGTAGTATATTACACACCAAGAGTCAAAAGTGAGTGTTTACATGGCAAGGGAAAGTTTGCGAACGAGTGTAGCGAGTAAGCAATTCCCGAGTCATGTAAATTCACTTTTTGCCCTTGTTGTAGAAGATATTTTATATACTACTTGATCAAAAGCGGCAATGTTTTTCACTGACATGGTCTGTATTATTTATTTATTTATTTAACTAAATTATAGACACGTGATTTTTGTGTGTGTAATTGATTCAAAAATTTAATTTGCTCAGTTAATTACTACAAAGTACAGTATCACAGTCTCGTCTTCAGTTTGTTTACATGCACAAACGGCACCCACAGGTAGTGGCCAGCAAAAAACGTAACAACGATTAACAACAAATAGTAACAGCTGGACTACGTCGTGAATATTCAAATGCGTTCTTAAGTTGCTATTTTGTAATTCGCTCCGTGGCCGAGTGGTTAGAAATGTCTCAATGGACGCGGGTTCGATTCCCCGATACGAAATTACTGGCCAGTAATTTTTTCATGTAAAAACGCTTTACATTGAGGGACGTTTACTTTACATGCAGGTTTTGTTAGCACTCGATGCATGAATGATAGGCGCTTCTTGTCGTCTGTAAGACACCGACGTAAACATTGCCTTTCTGATCATAGTATAAAATAGGTTTTTCTTCTTTTGCCTGATACTTAGGAATTTTGACCTGAGTCAGTTAGAAAAGCCAACAAGTCAAATAGTTCCTTTTTTCTTTTTACTTTTATATGTACTAGGAAATTTTGGGTTGAGTCAGTTGGGACTTTCACAATTTTTACCCCCTCCCCAGAAAAAACTCTTCTGTACGTCCCTGGTATCGAGACGTAGTTCAATAGCTTTGCAAAAAGTATTTGCTGTGATTGTGGTACAAGTGCGTTATGCCACTGAAGAAACATTCATCTCCATGTGCTAGTTTCACATGCTATTCATTTGACTCGCTGCTTATGTCACAAGTTATTCATTTATGTGATACAAGAGTGCAACCAAGGAGGGGGCTACCGCGTCTTGATTTTCAGCGGTGTATAAGAATGACTTAAAAAGTATTTGTATTAGTTTCAAGAGAATCTCAAAGTCTTAACGAGTCCAAAAAAAGTCAGAATGAGTCTTAAGAAAACTGAACAAATCTTTAAAATTTTCAGGGGTCTCAACACATCCTAAAGTAGCCCTGAGGAATTTTCTAAGAGAAGCAGACTAGATTAAGTTTTGACGCATTTTTAATGAAACTAAAAGTCTGCAGGAATATTAAAAGCAATTAGTTGTGACTAAGTGATACCTATGATTTGAAATTCAATTTTGCTATACCTGTGTACTGAAAACTCAGCATTCCTCGTTTCCCGCTTCGGGAGAAAAATGAGTCAAAAGCCACGACTGAAGATCTGAGATGCAAAAGGTCCGTAGTAGGTAAATATGTCTCAATCAGCCAAACGAAATAGAGACATTTAAGATCGAAATACCTCGTTTCTTCTGTCGTCTCTGAATGTAATCTTATACTTTCTGATATCTCCATGAAGTCCTTAATTCCTCTCAATTCTTTTCTTATGACGTTTCCCTATCATTCTGAATTTCGAAGTTTTCATCCCATCTCTCTACTTGTAAATCATCGTCATCACTTTCTCAAAAAAAAGAACTTAGTCAAGAGCAATGCAAAATACACGTCTTGTTACGCCTTGTATTATAATGAATTCGTAAGGCCACAAGAAGTACGGACACGAGCGAAGCGAGTGCCGTGGGCAGGATGCAAGTGCAATGAAGTGTCGCACGGTGGTCTGGGATCCATACGCGACGGTTTGTTCATTAAAATTGCTTGAACATTACTTCCGAGTCGAAGTCATTAATCCACGCCTCGAGAAAGTTTCTCGTTGCCTCGCATGTAAAAAGTACGAGTCGTTGCCCATATTGCCAGCTGACGAACACGTCCGGAAAAACCTTTCTCAGCTCATCCTCGCACAGAAGTTTTGAAATTCTCTGTACAAGCTTGTGTTCTGCCCTTTTAATTTAAATAAAATTGTCCCAGACTATAAATAACACCCACCGAATTTCGGATAAAGGTAACTTGAGTAAAAGTTGAACTACCTATCTAGGGCTGTAGATCTTGTATACTTTACTTTCAAGTTGGACGAACGGACAGCTTCAGTGTGGGCGCTGCATAGTTTTTTAAAAGCTGAAAAATATGCCGAAATTACTCGGCCATTTTTCTCTGTTTCAGTTCCTTTAATGAAATTCTATCCCGGTCATTAACTGTCAGCTTATGAAACTATACTCGATTTATGTGTACCTTATTTTTTGTTTTCATCGTCATTATTAGTTTTTCTATATTTCACCATATTATACAGATTATAAACTTATATCCCGAGTGTAAGAGGATCAGTTTTTAACAAATTGTAAATGATGAATGACTGTGAAAACGATTCTTCTCTTGCAGTATCAATTTACAAAGGAATCTTCAAGTAGGTACCTAACATCAAAGCTATAATAAGATTTCTTCTCTCGGTTACTGTATTAAATGATCAGTTCGTCCAAATATTACTATAAAATGATGGGAGTAATATAATTACTTTTTAATGAAAGCGTGGAGAAACCTTGAAAAGTATTATTTGCTTGACGGATCAGTTTCAGTTTTGCTATGAGGGTTGATTATTATTATTTAAGGATTGTCTCTTGTGAGTTGCTGTAAGTTATAAATAAGTTAAGGTCGTTTTTAAAATGCCAGTTCACAATTCAGTATCAGTTTTCTGATTGATATTATTCAGATTGTCCACCTTCCATTATAATCCTACAAATTACTAAATAATTTTATGTTGCCAAAATTATGGTGAGAGTATCATTGTGGTCATATATGTAACTACCATAGCAGTTCCAGCCAGATGGCGTTAATGTAACATATACGTTCACTTCGCTGTGTCAACTCACAACCTCTGTCAATTAATAAAACGTGACCCTACAGCCTACATATACATATGTACACCCCAGAGTGTACTTGGCGTGATGCGACTTGAACTCTTATATTCTATTTTCATATATTTTCTGTTCGCATATAATTGCAAATTGTTTTACTTCAAAGTTGGTCAGTGTAAATTAAAATGTAAGTAAATTCCGGATTTCTTACGGGGAAAATACAGAATGTATAAGTACTCACTCTCGGGATTCCATTTTTCGTTACTTTTTCTTTAGACTTGTTCAAAGCGTGTTCATTTTACTTTTTTTCCTGCAAATTGTGTCTATAGTTTTATTTTAGGAGTGTTTTTTGAAGTCTCTACTGTATACATGTACTTCTTCCGCAGCCTTTCCGTGTTTCATTTTCACTTGCAATTTGCGAATAATGAAAAACTTTATGGGTGTATAATGACTTTTGTGATTTACTGTATATGGAAATGCATCGAGTAAAATCCTATCTACAACTTGTACTCGTAGATAAAATTTCGAGAACAATAAAACATGGGTCTAGTTTTAGTAAGCACCTGCGTCGAAAAAACCCGAGCAGATAAGACGGCATTCAATACAGCGTTTGCAGGCAAGGACTTGAAAAAGGGATGGCTCTTGAAGTGTTATCGAATGTGAGTCAGCGTAGAGTAGCTGGCAGATTGGTCGTGTACATTTCGGTTTAGCTATGGAATGAGAGCATTAGCTTGGACCTCGTTTTTGGAATCGTGTGTAATTTCTCTATTTCGCGTCGCGTATAAATTTACTCTCGGATTGGGATCGCGTATATGTAATTTCTTGGTATCGGAATCATGTATGAATTCTCGGCTTGGAACTGTGTGTAGTTTTTCGTTTTGGAAACATGCATAATCTCGCTGCCGTTGATTTAATCTACCTCGCTACTGCAAAGGGGTAAGTTGGCATAGCTGTTTTGGTACACGCATATGTAAGAACTAACTGAAGTATCCGCGACTTCGTCAACGACGCAGAATAATTATGCTTAAGACCATCATTCTTTCAACGGTAATTGATCTGCGTAAGTGTTCAGATTGTATTCTACTTTAAAAAGAAAATAAACTTTATACATAAACGGGAAGGTATGAGTAGAAGCAGGAGTAAAAATCGACAAATCTTCACCATTCGTACAGGATAACATTTGCAAGATTTCTTGATTTACTTTTGTATGAAATAGCGGGTGTCTCACCATAATTTGCGTATACTACCCTTTTCCCTGATTTTGTTCATGTTGGTTTCTGTAAAGTTGAACATTTTTGGCCAGCGCTTATGGGCTGGGGTGGCAAAGTCGGCAGCTTTCTGTATCAGGTTGGTAATGGTCTCTACGGCTTTATCAATGTCAGCACCCTCTTTCGTGCGCAGAAATGTAATATTTTTGTCCAACCATGACCTAAAAGCTGGCCAGTCAGTACTTTGGTTCACTAGCCCAGGTAACGTCTCTTCTATGAAGGGAATTCCTTCAACTTTCAACAGGACTGGTATATGTTCGCCACTAACTTCCGAGCAGGTAGAAATGTCACAGTAGAAATTGGCAAGTTCGTGTAGCATGAAGAAATTAGGAGTATCAGGTCGCTTCCTTAGATTTGTTGGCTAGTGGTTAAACTCCGGTGCAACAAATGAATACCTTCTCAAGGGTTTTACCTCTTTGAGGAAGTACACTTTGATCTCCAGAGGATTCATGTACCATTTAGCTTGCTCACAATTCTGCCTATGGATGTGTCACTCACTGGTTCATTGGGTGGTACATACACAGAACCTAGAGTGACTTTTGGTCTAGGCGAAAGTTCCATTGAAACTAATGCAGCTTGGATGGACTTCTCGGTGACAGGCTTTAGGATACAGTGGTTTAGGCTCCTTTTGATGATAACTGCTGCACCTCCCTTTCACGGCTAGATAGATGATTTTCCTGGTAGCACGTGTAGTTTTTGAAGTAAATCTCGGCTCCATTCATAAGGTGAGCTTCAGACAGCATTAGCGCGTCGATGTCATGCATTTTCTGCAATAACTCGATTTCTTGCTTGTGTAACTGGACACCGTTTGAGTTCCAAGTTAAAATGGACAGCATCTAGCTTTTTAGCTCCATTTTTCGACCAGTATGTTTACTGCTGCAATATAGCATATTTAGCTGGGGCTTGCCTGCTGGAGTAGTGCTGATTGTTGAGTTATGAAGTCAGACAGAAACTTTAGATTTGGCTCCAGTCCTTCTTCAGGCCCATATGTAACTCTGGGGTCAACATATTATGGAGAATAAGTGGAGTGGCAACTGGACTATAGGTAGTGCTAAAAGGGGGCATAGTACCCGTTTTTTGTCAACAAATAATAGATTGATAAATAAATAAAAAATATCAACTTTGAGGCATAATTTGAAGGAAAAATATGAAAATACGATAAAATACATAAATGAAACCGAGTTGCCCCTCCACGTATCTGCATATTTGTACCACATATGTAAGTACTTTTTATCGCTAAGCGTAGTCTATATCGTCGGTCTAGTGCAAAAAGGTCCCTCGTGCTTTTTGAGGGATTTTACAAAATTGGCATCACTGGAAAGGAAATTTTGCGCTCTGTCGATTGCAACACGTTTTCTACGAGGAACCTTTTTGCATCTGACCGACGAGGTATTGCAATCGACAAAGCATAAAATTTCCTTTCTAATGATACCAATTTTGTAAAATCCCTCAAAAAGCAGGAGGAACCATTTCACACTATAGACCGACGATAATATTATCTATAAGATCCATGGATAGCCTATTTCACATCGGTACCTAAATGGTTAACAAGTAGGCATGTGTAAATACTGGAAACAGTTAATAGCATTCATTACCTTAAAAAAATATTCTGCATGAAAATCTAGAAATCATGGAACTAGGAAGTGAAAACCAAACTTGGTGAAAGTGGTTCATTTTTTTGGGCTTAGTGCGTCTTTCCCGTTATTTTGTCGATCTTCCTTTTCCTCTTTTTGTTCTCTTTTCTATCCATTTCTTTCTGCGACATCCCCCTTTGCATTGTTGTTTTTGTTCGGGTTTCCTTTTTTCCCCCTGTATTTTCGCTGCCTTCATTTCTCTTTTTCGTTTCCTCTGGTTTTTTCTTGTATTTTTTATTTTCTATCTTTATGATGTCTGTCTCTACCTTTCTTTTACTTAACCAAATATTCATTATCTATCTGCTAGACTGACTTTTTGTTGGCCTGATGTATACTTTTCGCCAATTCTTTCTTACTCGTTCATTTATCTATCTATGACTTGTCATTTTTCTTGTTTTATTTTCCTGCCATTTTTGCTATTTTGTTTTATGTTCGATGAAAATAGAAACAAATCAATTTTCACAGACTCAGAGCATTAAACTTCAAACTACTAAAATTCAATCTGCATGTCCAGCCATTTGTAGCTTTTCTTACCTTTCAGTCATCTCATTTTCCTTGTTCTTTATTGTTTTTTCTGTGATTTCTGTGTCTGTACTATGTTTGAGTCCCTGTCTTTATGTCTCAACCGTTTCGATTTCCAAGGAAATTTACATATTGTTAAGAAAATATAACGGTTATGAAAATTAATGATCATGATGGTAATGATGATAATGATGACGGAGTCTTCCTTTAGTTTTCCAAAGTATGATTTTGCATGCCTACCGTCATCTTTTGTCTGTGTGATGTCTGATGTCTGATGTCTTGTGTCTGTATGTGTACATCGTTGTGTTATGTTTATATATGTCATAATAGTTGACACAACGAAGACATAACAAGACATAATGAAGACATGTAATCAGATGTAATGAGAGTTAATTATATCATTATGTTCTATCGGCTAGAGTTTCTTCACCAATAAAAAATATGATAATAGAGATCTGATTTGCAATTTATTTAGAAAATGATACATGTAAAATTAACATGAAAAACTTCTACATTATAAATAAAAATAGAGCATTCCATTCTGAAAATATATTGTACTAGCTGACTCGCTTCGCGTCTCATCTAGGTATACCGTAGGTGAAAATGAGTTGGCTAACCTGAGTTAGATAAAGTGAGTCAGATGAAGAAACCGCAGCACACTAAGTTATTACTAATCAAACGAATTATTTGGTGCTCAGTTTCCGTCACATTTGGTTTCCAGACTTGAGACTGGCTAGGTATTATTTTACGCAGGTATCCCTTGTAACTGCAGGTGTAGATACCTACTTACGGGTAGATACATGTTTCTTTGGAATGGGTAGGTAGACTTGTGCACCAGATTGGATGTTTGATCAGTAATAATGCGTGTACTCGTCACAATGAACGATATTTTTAGCTGTAGTTATTTCATGTTTTCATATGTTTCGATACGTGAAACACATGACACATTTTTATGTACCAAAAAGCAATAACAACTGGTAGCTGTTGTGTGTGCGCACGTGTGTTGATGGATGGGTAGTGGTACAGTGCTTGGCTGCTAGAAGTTCCCGTACTCACTGTTTCTGAAATCTGTGGAAGTTTACAACAGGAAATATAGCTTCAACTCGTATTGCGTTCAATCGGAGGGTCTTGATTCATTTGCAGTTTATCGTTTCATGTTGGTGTTATGCAGACGAAAATTTTGGTGTTTTCAAAAATTCAATCGGATAATTAGAAGAAATGCTGAACGTATTTTCCAAAAACTGAAATTTTAAGACTTTTAGAGATGATATAGAGCTGAAAATGGAGCGTGTGTTACATAAATGAGTATGAACCAATATCCACGTATACTGTGGTCGCGTTAAATCAAATATACATGTAATAATAAGGTATTTTGAGCTCGTTTTCGAAATTTCAGAATTTCAACCCTCTAATTATTTCTGAAAGGAGACTATTACAACAACCAAGTTTCAACGTAATATGAAGGAATTCAATATAAAACACTTCCGAAAAACCCAAGTCCAAAGGAAGCAAAATTTTGTGGCTCCTCCTAATAAGAATACCGATTTTTTCTTTTATCCTAAATCTTTCTCAGATTTTATACGAATTCATCCAGAAAGTAGGAACGCCCAACTCTTACGGTTCCTCCGCCAACTTCGAATAAAGAAACACTTTTATGTATATTATATATTGGAGATAATATAGTACTGAATGGACTTAAGAATAGAGGAGGACGTTATTCCCATGCAAGTTGCCCCCCCCCCATCACTTAAGATATCAGATTAAATGAATGTGAAATAGAATTATCAGGGCCTTCGTGATTGTGAGAAGGATTGAATGAGATGTTGTCCACTTCTTTTTAGTGAAAAGAATCTTATTTTCGTTTAGTGGTCATAATATTGTGACATTTTTACAGCAATTAAATTTTAGATTATCTCTGTCTTCTCATCATTCTAAGTATGCTTATGGCTGCGATACGATGCTTCATCAGGAACATCAGCGTTGAATTGTACTCCTCAGGTGATCATCTTCAAGGTCAGTTGAGTCGCTTCTGAAAAAATTTGAAATAAGATTCCTTATTTAGCCAACAGTACGAGCGTGTATAAGCTCAATAATTATAAGGGGAAAAACGAAAACACGATTTTACACTTATTCGCGTCGAATGCGATATATATTTTGGTGATACATGAATTCAATTTCATATTCCTGTACTGTATCCCTTTCCTCCCGGATTTCGAAAATTTCTAACCCACGCACGCACTCATGTTAGCAGTGACCATCTATGAAGAGAAGCATCTTACACTATTCTTCGTCGGAAAAAAATGGGTCTGTTTTCACGGCGCGTCCGATATTTTCCTTCTCGTTTTTTCCAAGAGGAATCGCGTGTAGTGCTCTGAGTTATAATAAAACTACTAAAAGCTTTTAAGATTTATTTGTATTTTGGACATATTTTCAAACCGTCGGCACTGTTGTATCGAGAGAACGAAATAACGACGTACCAGTGCAGAACAATCCCAACGTTGGGTTATTCAGCGACAGACATGAAGTTTAAGAAAGTTCAGCGCAGTTTCTTTTTGCAATGCTTTTTTTCTTCGGACACATATAGTTATTTGGTTCGAGAAGCTGTGGAATTATGCAAGACGTAATCGACGAAACGACTTTCTTAATTGCATGTAGGTCACTCGGTGGAGCATGAATGGCGACGCGCGCATGCCAGATTGGCTCCATAGACACCGCACCTCTAGCCTCGGAAACTACCCTGAGTATCGCACCGGTGACCAATGGGACGTTTTGAGGCTGACCCGGGCTCCAATTCACTTCTTGCTTCGGATTCGTGCTGTCGTACCAGGGCCATTGTGGGACACCCTACTGACGGAGGCAACGCTCACTCAGCATTAACCTGGAATTCGGGTGGTCCAGAGCCGGACTGAGCTTCCTTCCTTCACCGTTCACCTTCTCGTCTTGGCACGTGTGGCGACGCAGAAAGGAGGCGATAGCAAGGTGAACCATATCAGGGGGTCTGCTGCGGCTCCACAATGGTACAGAGTCGTTGCATCGAGTGTGGGCCGAGCTTTGTTTGTCGTTCCCTCTGCTTCGACCATTTCGTCTGCACTTTCTTCTTCTGTGATGGTCGAGACAAAGGCCGACCTCCGGTTCGATCCGCTTCTACTCTTCAGCATTTCCGAAACCAAAAGGTGTTCGGCGTGAGACGGTCGATCACGCCGTCATCGGTGTCGCTGTCGTTGCCGGGATCGATCCTTGTTATCGTCTCGCGCCTCTTCATCTGCTCCCAGACCTCACACTCGAACAAGGTGTACCAGGGGTCGTCAGTGTAGGTATGAACTTGTACGCGGTGAAGGTGCAGCTGCAAACAGGCTTGAAACTTTTTTTTTTTTGTTGAAAAACTGACCTTTAGCTTGTACAGAAGAGATGCCGATAAAGTTACTTCGAATCTAACATCTAGGTCAATAATAAATGCCGTGAAATTGGAAAAATAAATGTGCTCGTGGCCTTAAACTGATAACTCTAAAGAACCGATAACAATATTGTTACGATAAATAAAATTCGAGCAGAGTATAGTTTTAGTTGTACCGTGAATCAGGACACGGAACTTAATCCGTCATTAAAAACGTATCCGCGAGGTATATGAAATGGATTATAATATTAAGTTGAAGAGGATTTGAAGGAATAAAGACATAACAAGAAACGTATTCGGTTCTTTATATTAATAGCATACATTTACGGAAGAGGGGGAGTTATACGAATACTACAGCTTCTGAAACAGGTATTATTATTACTGAGTAAGTCGAAAAGATACGTACATCGTACATATACTTTTTCCGAGTTGATCAAAAAAAATTTTAAGGGCCCTAGAAAAGCAGCTCGTTAAGATACCAAATTCAAGTTGTTCACATCGACGCGATTTTGAATATTAATACGATTGTTGGTACGTTTTGATATTTTATCGTGGAAACAAAAAACTCACCAGCGGTGTTAGTTGCTGTGAGTCTCGTCTCGTTTATTTATTTCGACGCCAGCTCTGAATTATAAAGCGAACTTCAGAAAAAAAGAATTTACAATTCTCGGCGAAGAAAAACGGATACGAAATTTACGAGCTACAACTATACCTCGTTCAGCCTACAAAGTTCATAATCAAAAGTGCTCAGCTTGGAGGCAGCAGGGTGTGTTTCCGTTCGGTTAAAACTGGGTTATAAATAATTTAACAACAAATGATCACGTACTATACGTCGATAAATATTAGATCAGCCATTTTCTGTATAAAAGATGAGCCGCTGAATGTAGATTCGTATTTGCCATTTTGGTTTTGAAGGTTCCACGAGGTCAATTTACTCGAATGTAAAACTATATTCATTTTCAAATGATGAGTTCTCTGATCGATGAATCTGCCTGCTTTTTGTAGAATCTGACCGAACATTTTAGATGGTACCGAAAATTTGAGAGTCGGGAGTCTCGATAGATGACATGGACTATTTTTCAGTCCTCAGTGTCGTTACCATTTGGGAAAATGTAGTTAACATCAGTCCTATCGGGGACGCAAGAAAAGAACGGAGGAAAATCATTCTTCATACTTTTCTGTTTGTTAGCAAAGTCGTACTTAGTTGAAAAAAGTTAGAAAATTGAGTACTTTGCAAAATTGGAAAAGTAAAGACGTCTGATCATCGATCTAAATCTATCTTTCGTTGGCAAAGTTGACATTCAGAAAGTAAGGCAACGCCCTTTGCCTGGGAATGTATGGAGCAGCAGATAAATTATCCCTTGCCCCAGGCCGTAGCGATCGAAGATTGCAAGAGGTCTCCATTCCCTTTTATTCCCCATTCATGTTCTTTGAGAAGTCAGAGTTAAGCATATTGTAACAGTCAATCAGCAAAATTGGGAAAGTAAAGTTTTTTCCTATATTTTTCAAACTCAAATTTTCATATTTGATTTGGTGTTCGTGCAGTCTACCCTTCCACTCCACTTTTTCCGAAAAAACGAAAAATCCTTGCTAGATATAGCCTTGCCCTTATGTGAGTAATTCTTTAGGTTGGTCTGATCATCATGTACTTGGGGGAGATCCGAGGAGTGCGGATATGCTAAGCGACTGGGTCTCCTAGAGTCTTAATTGCAGTTCTAAAGAATCTTGATGAGTTTTTCAGCTATATATTCTAAAAGTCTATACAATTTGAACGAGCCATACGGAAGTTCATTGAGTATTGTTGCAGTCTCAATGTTAATGGGTTTTAACATGATCTTGAGGAGCCTACACAAAATTGTAACGAGCCTAAGACGGGTTCAGTACGTCTTGATAAGTTTTGATAGAGTCCGAATTAATCGTAGAGTGTACTTTACCTCTATAATTTAACAAATTTAAGATTTAGGGTGTTAATAAATCATGCTGAGTCTTGAAGAGTTCGAATTGGTATCGAGTCTGTACAAAACTATAGTCATATTGGAATTTTAATTTGTTTTCAAGATGACTTGGAGCGTTCTACCTAGCCCTGCAGTGTTTTGGCTGTTCTTGATGACCTTAGCAAAAGTCTTGAGAGAGTCTGAATTAGTTCTCATAGAGTATTAATGCGTCTACCAAGATCTTATTAAGGTCTGAATGTAGGTGGCACGAGCCTGGAAGTACATTAATGGGTCTTAAGTTTCAGTTTTTATGAAGCCTCACTGTGTTTCGTCATAGTCTTGAAATGTGTTCATCAGCTTTCATGGAGTCCTTACCGTTCTAATCGTTTTGAAGAGTCTTCATACATTCTAATCCAGTCTCAAAATGTGAATGAGTGCATTGGGAAAGAAATTTGATACTTCAAAAAATTTGAGTACCTAAATAGCATTTTTAAAGACTATAGTGCGATTTATCGGCACATTAGCACAGTAACCGGGAAACACTAGAATAGCATAACGAAGCAGTAAAGAAAGTTAGAAGTGCACATTAACCCTGAATTAATAATTTGAACTGTATGAACAGTAAATGAAGACTGTTGTACAGTGAGCAACCCTGACAAGAGGGGGAAGGAGGGGAAATACCTCGGGCCCGGACTTTCAAGGGGGCCCGATATTTTTAAAAGGCCTGAATTTCAACGCTTACGGCTATATCATATGTACTGTACATCAAATCAGCAATCAATCCTTAGTCCTTATACCATGAAAGAGACCTCTTATACCGTAGCTTATAATTTTTTCCCATCTGACAAAAGAACAAAATGAATTGGAAGGAGAGGGAAGCCCGTGGAATTTTCCCCCGGGCCCTCTTTTTCTCTCTATGGGGCTGAAAGTGAGTCAATCACAATAGAAGGTTGAATCAGCAGAACGTGTGGAGACTGGTCGTCGTACTCCTGCCCCTACTTTTTCAAACATTTGACTTGTAAGAATCTACTCGGTTTACTGATCAGGCTTAAGCTTTATGTGCAGACTAATCGTACCAAATATAATCGAAGGACAGCAGAATACTATAAAAGTAATATTATACTTGTGACAGGTCACACTTAACGTTTGACTATACTGAGAGACTGAGAATACTAAACAGGGGTTCTATGATTTACCACAGAGCGCTGAAAGCTTGGTTTTTACAGTTTGGGCCAAGGACGGCAAGAAAAATTTTGCACACAGAGGCAGCCTACCTAAACCCGGCACTGCCCTCGGGCACTGCCTACTGAGATTAAAAATGTATTGCTAGGACCGAAGAGAAGGAGAGGACGACCTGTAAAAGCAACAAAAGCGCTGCTTGTACAGTAGGGGCGAACTTAATTATAATCTAAAAGGTGTTTAGCAAAACTGCCTTCTAGCAATATCGCCTTCCGCCAACAATGAGAGAAAAAAAGGGAATTCCCTAGCAATATCCCTTCCGTTTTTGTACCGTTGTACTATACGGCAACGCTGCATTGTCTGAAATCAGTTTATTAAAAGCCATTCCTAAGAATTAGGAATAGTTTGATGGTTCCTCTACATCCACAAATACAAAAAATAATGAGTCCGCGGTATTTTTCCAAAAAAAAAGAAAAAAAAAAAAAGTATTTTGTTCCCAAATAGTTATTGTCGGCTGCACGGCTGCGCGTATTAATTGCAGTGTGTCCATTTTGTGTACTTCAGAATGATCAAACGAAGGAAACATCCAGGGAATTTTTGTAGAATCTTTTTATTCTGTTTGAAATAAATCGAGCCCTTTGCGAAAATTTAAGCTTCGCATTAAATTCAGCGTTCAAGTTACTTCTATGATCATCTATTGCTATACCGGAGAATTTATGGCTGTTGGGTAGTGTAATTCGACATTTAATGTTAATTCTCTGATATAGTAGCCAACTTGCAACTTTCCTGATAAATCACTAAAAAAGTCGCTTGGCGATTTTTTAATGATTTATATCGCAATATTGTACTTTAATTCGCTAGATCTGGTGACAAAATCGCTAGAACGGCAAAACTGCTTTTTGCCTTTTGTTTTCTCTTTTTGCAATCGTGTTCCATTATACTTTGAATCTTATTGTAGTACAATGTTGTCATATATACTAGTAGTAAATCGGAAGGCGATATTGCTATTAGGCGATATTGGTTCATTTCTCCCTTTTTCACTTTTTTGCGGGAGAAGGCGATATTGATAGAAGGCGTTGTATGAAATCATATAAAATTGACAATTTATTTATTCCATTCTCCAAGTTTTTTTTTTTTTTTTTTTTTTTTTTTTTTTTTAAACGCTTCATATTTTCAATAATGCTAAATTACCATTTTATTGTTCTTTTATTTTTCATTTACTGTGTTCTACACCTTTTAATACTGCTCAGTATTTTCAATACTGCTACTTTATCATTCTAATATTCAGTTGTTTTATTTATTGTGATAATATTCTAATAATTTAATGTGCTGATATATTTCCCGTTTGATACCGCACCTCTCCTCCCTACAGCTGTGGCATGAAGTATTACTGTACTTTTTATGTTTTTGGTATTGATATAGCCATGTCTGAAATACAAATTCTTTTCTTGACAGGGCACTTGGCCTTATATTCTGTATTAGAGAAGGAAGGATTCTACTTATCTGCAGTTGCAGATCTAGAAAGAAATCTTGGGCGAAGTAGGTAAATCAGAATTTATAGGAATTATAAGTAGTCTTCATCCCTAAACACAGCTGATCTACTTTCTGTTCCTCTGTTTCCCTTTTCCTCGTTCTGTATACGTCCGTGTGGTTGTCTATTGTACTGATCAGCTACCTGGATCTTCCTTTCCATCTGGCTAGATTTTGTCTCTTATATTATCATAAGAAATTTCTACAATACACCAGCGTAGGAAGGTCTCACTTGGGAGTTTTTTTTTTTGTGAGGGGAAGCCGGAAATCCCGGATTCGAGCCCACGCAGAAACCCGCTACATTTCAACCTAGGCTGGGTTTTCGGCAAGAAAAGGGCTAAGACAGCCCTAACAACCTCCCCAACGTCTCTGAGGTAATGCTCGAAAGGGCGGATTCCAGGGCTCGGGTTGAGAGCAAAAAAAAATTTAGAAAAGAGG
The DNA here is from genome assembly GCA_031841125.1 of Acanthococcus lagerstroemiae. Classification (NCBI taxonomy): domain Eukaryota; kingdom Metazoa; phylum Arthropoda; class Insecta; order Hemiptera; family Eriococcidae; genus Acanthococcus; species Acanthococcus lagerstroemiae. Next base: position 22,620,246 of record CM063106.1, on the reverse strand, counting down.
GTATCTAACAAATACGGAGCCCACTGGGCTAGGCTTGTAACTACCTCATACTGTTCATGGTAGGATATGATATCCAAGTACTGTAGCTATTGGCGTTTGAACACTCCTGTAGATGCGCTAGTGTCGTGGACGGAAAGATGATCGAGGTATTTTTACCACAAAAATATGTACAAGTAAAATGAGCTCTAGCATCTTCAGAATTGTTTTTTATGGAAAGCTGAAGAGAAGTAAAGTGTTAGCCCTTTTCATTTTCTTTCAGATGAGCCCAACTTCAGTTTTCTTGCAGAACATTTTTGTCAGTGATCATCTTTTCGTCCAAATACACCAATCAACGCGCCGCATTTCATTAAGCCGCTAGAGAGCGACTCTTTAGCGTCCAAACGCGATTAGTGGGTAGTCACTCTATTCTAAGAATTGAACAAACTGTCCACTTATTTTTGCTTCTGAGCTGTCTCTGAGGAGAAAGAAGAAGAAAGAACCTACAAAATAAATATGTTGACGTGAAATTAATGTCTCATACAAAGTGAAAATTACGGAATTACTGTCTAATCGTTTTAATTTGATGATCGGTATTCCGGAACGGCCAAGTAATTAAAAAAAAAATCTAAAATTTTGTCGGCTTATAACTTGAGAATGATCGGGTATTTTGTATTGCCATTCTAAGATTAGCTGTACAGAACCTTTATCTCTGCAACCTTAAAATGCGGGTGTAAAAATGACAAATTTACCCCAGTAATTGGCCAGCAAATTGTGAAAATTTCTCTTTTGGAAAAAGGACCGGTTCCCTTCTAGAATATCACTCATAATATATGAGATTTCTTACTGGTTAACTATTGTTCAAGTTTTTTAAATGAATTTCTTCTGCCGGGAAGAGGGGAAATTATCCTACCACTCTTCCTGTGAATCCACTTCTGACCCATTGACGTATTATATAATCGTTGTTAATACGTTGGGAGGGCAGTTTAGTGCATTGCTTTCGCAAATTAACTTTTGGAGAAATTAGATCAACGACGATGTATCGTTTTAGCTTTGTTCTTATATGAATTGGGTTGACCCGAGCTGACAATAAAGGCATTTTGCTTAAGCCAAGCCATCAGGCTACGGTAGAATCTCAGGCTTGAATATATCACGACAACATTGACTATGAGTATAGATAATAAGTAATCAGACCTGACGGAAGGGGGAATGGGGATTCACCTCGAGCCCAGCTTTTTCTCAACGGCTCTGTAAATAATCATTAGTAATGATCCATGATGATTGATTCGTCAAATCTTGTCTGTTTTCGAAACCGTGTCTAGTTGGCGTTCCGAGTTTAGTCCCACGTTATAGGCCGAGTTTAGTCCGCAAAGATACCCGAGTTTAGTCCGAAATGATGTCCGAGTTTAGTAGTCATTCGCAGTTTTGTACAGGCATTCAAAGTCAATCGTTTTCGGCCTAAAACTTAGCTTAAACTTTTTACCCGATTGAGTTTCTTAAGCTGACTTAGGCCAATGCCTTTTTCCGTTTGAACGACTACTTAGGCCAATCCTATTGGCCTAACTTCGTGTTCAGCTTAAACTTAAAATTGAGCCGTTAATGGCTTAAACTTTGAATCCCTTAGGAGTCAGAGCAGATGATTCGACAGTAATAAAACAAAAAAAACAAACAAAAAAAACACTACAAAATACAAAAAAAGAACAAACAAGATCAGCAAAAATAAATTTCCTATATACATAGTTGGTAATAAGTAATAACACAGTAGTATTATAACCCAATTCTCTTCATTCTTCATTATGGCAAGAAGAACCGTAATGATTTTTTTAGTTTTGTATAAGCTGATAGGTCATCGGCTATTGGCTTAAATAGTAAAAAAAGCCAAATGAATCACTGACTTAATGGTTGACCTGAAATCGCTGAAACAATAGCTTAAACTTAAGATTAAGCCGTTAATGGCTTAAACTTTGAATCCATGGTTTTGTAAGCCTGTTAGCGTTATTCAGAAGACATCACGAGGAGGTCGACTTACCCACTCGTTCCTGAATCATGACTCTTCTTCATTCCGTTAGCGGCACTTGAGCAGCACTATAATCGGTTTCACGAAAGAAACGCTAGAGTTATCAGTGTTGTTCAGTAATGGGTGGACGGGCATCGTCGTTCACTAGACACAAGCGCCGATCTGTGCTTTCTTTTACCTTTCGTGAAACAGACTACAGAGTATGTAGATGAAAGAATAGCCTACCACCTACTCGCAGGTGCCTAGTTACGGGACTAAACTGGACTACTTGCTCAGACTAAACTCGAAATGACTCCCGGACTAAACTCGGCTGCGACATTACCCGTTCGGGACTAAATTCGGATGCAGCCATCTATTTTTTTGATGAGAAGGAGGGAGGACTCCTCGTCCTCAGCCGCTCTATCCGATGCCGGGTATTGGCGGTTGCGGTATAAGTGCGACTCTCTCGGGCAGATTAGTCGGAGTAGTTGCGATTGCGTTTTGTTGTGTTAGAATTTTCCTCCTCTGTGCCGAAGAAAGTGCAGCCGAAGTTAGCTTATTAGCCACGTGTTTCATGACGTTGAGTTATAGCTGTCCACAGCGTGTACATGCACAGTGCCAATCTTTCTGATCTGGTGGTAACACGCCCTGCCATTGCGGTGCCTTTTTCATTGTGAGAGTTACAGGACACGCTATGTTTCCACCTCGATTGATACTGCTATCGCTGTGTTCGCTAGGATGTTAGTGGGGGTATGCGAATATCATTAGCTTTCCGGCGTCTGTGGGACTCGAACCCGAGACTCAAAGATTGCGCAGCGAGCACGTTACTATTTGGCCATACTGCGGGCGAAGGAGGGCTAATTGTCGGGAATTTGAATTTCAGAGGCCGGTCTCTTGGAATGAAGATTGGATCGAACAGCCTTACTTGGTTATTGTTTTTTCTTAGTTATCCTTAAATGGTCGAAATATCTTAAATTATTTCTGGAGAAACCAGGTTCGAATCAAATCGCATACGTATTTAACAAGATTTTCATTATTTTCAAAATATATTTATATATTTAATCTCCGGGTACTTAGTGGTTCGATCTGCTTAAATTACCGAGCATTCATTCGTCGACAGGTAGATAAGTAATCTGAAATTGAAATAGAGTACTACTGAGGTGGTTTTTTTTACACCAGACCACAGCGGTATCGTTAAAACGATGATGAGAAAGCCTGCGAACGACATTTTACCGCGCATTTTTTTCTCCTTTAATTGAAAATGAAATTTCGTCGATCGAGCAAACACCAGGAAAACTATTACTTCCGAGGTTAAATAAAGTCGAAATGGAAGCAGCCATTTTTGTTCTCTAGTGCGTTCGGACGACAAACAAATGATGATTTCTCTTTCAGTTACAGACGAAAGTGAAATGATGGGGAAAAGGTATTGGAAAGAAGATATTTTAACAATAAATAAAATGCCTGAGAGAAGCAGAAGGAAATTAATTTTCAAACTGGGATTTTAAATTACGCGGTGCGTGTTCTTGAGTCGAAAAGTTTCGTGTTATAAGGTGGAGCCAGACACGCCTTATATGAGATTCGAGTCTGCCATGTTTTGTAGCCGAATTTAAATACACCTTTGTATTCAAATTCCGGACTGACAACGAAGTTGAATTTGATGGAAATGAGGAAGTTCATAGGCATGAAACACGGAATCGTAGGGAGAAAATCAAACAAAAAGTAAAAAGCAATTTATACGTCTTAAAATCATATAATAGGTGTAGAGCTATACAGACTATATAGTATTATAATGGGGAAGAGTTAATGCTTTTCGAAGATAGGTATAAGCAATCCGGATCTACTAACGTAAAACCATCTTTTATATGTGAGGCAGCGTTTCTTATTATTTTCGCGTCAATCAGCCCTTTAAAAATCCGGACACCTTTCCAGAATTTGTAATATCGGGCATCAATCATATTCTGCAAACATGGCAAAATTGTCAAAAACCGAATACCGGCGCGACTGGAAATCTTTGCTTTCGTGTCTGTGACTCGCTCTCATCTCGGATCGGTAAAACAGTATAATTGCACGTGCCGTGTATATCTCGAGTCACTCCCTCAGCGTTTATACCTACATCATCTCAGAAAGTATATAATATTCTTTTTCATTCCCCGAAACCTGCATCATCGCACCATAACGAGAGTACGAGTATAGTTTCCGAACAGGATTTTAGTGTACTAACGTGTCACACAACAACGATTCGAGCGAAGTAAATTGAAATGTTGCTATTCCTCAAAATGGGTGCAGATTACTCGTACAAATGGCAAGTCGAACAAACGCTTTACTCTAACCCATTTAATATGATATTTATCGGCTTCCAACAAATCCCATTGGCGCAACTTGACACAGATACAAACTGAAACACGCCCCGAGTTTCTGAAACACCGCAAGAGTGCATCTCTCAGGGACCAGTGACAAACTTCTGATATGACATTTTCCGCAAGCGCTTGATCTGCTGTAGAAATAAATGCAAAAGGGCGCATATGTACTTCGCAGATAAGCTCTCTCAGTTGCGAGCTCTTCGAACATTTCTAATCTTGCATTTTACGAGTCTGCCATTTTGATTGACAAAAAAAAAAAAAAAAAAAAAAAAAGAGAAGGAAAGACAAACAGGCAGTCCGAATAAAGAAGAGAGAATAATGATGAATTAAACCACAATCCAAGAGGCCAGAAATATTGACTCAGTCAAGTTTTAGTAAAAACTTGTCAAGTCTATCCGGCTGGAAAGAGAGGGATGACTACGATTGTGCACTGACTGTCTGGAGGAATCCACCTTGCAAGAAATATTGAATAATTTTTCGAAGTCTTAGTAAAAACTTGTCAGGTCTATCAGACTGGGAAGGAAAGAACCACAATGATTATATGAATTGACGACTATCTGTCATCGGTCATCAATGAGCGAGTCCGGCACACGAGTATGTTGAGAAACTGAGATCAGCCCGATCTTGTACAATCCTGGGAAGGACTCGGTTTTCTGAGATTTGATGGAAATTTGAAATATTGAACAGAAAAGGCGGGGATAGATGACACGTGTTATGGGGACAATTGCGCACATCAGAAAGACTTCAATATCTTAGTTTCAAACAAACCTACATCCTTAAACGGACTCAATTAATTAATCGTAAATTAATATGGAAGACTCGAGGAGTTTTAGCGAGTCCTAATTAAGTTTGCAAAAGCTTTAAACAGTTTTAGACAACCTTGGTGACTTATTCATTTATTTAATTATTTTTATATTAACGTTTCTCTTTCTACTACACAGGCTAGGTACACGGAGGGATACGAGCACTAGATGGTGGAAAAAACATGAATGAAGACTAGGGATAGACTAGTGTTTGAGAAAAGAAGAAAAAGAAATTTCATGTCTGAATTACAATTTTTCCATTACTATCTTATAGAGTGAATTTTACGCAAGGAAGGCTGGGGGCTTCGTAGGTAATTCTCGAGATTCATGAAGAAATGATTTCGAGCGTGCGTTTAACTCCCTTGAGGAATATTTTATACTCAACTAAGATCACTGAAGATTTCTGATGTGTTAACTATAGAAGACCAATCTAAAGAGACCTACTGAAAAATCGTTGCCAAAAATTTGGTCCATTTACCCTCTTTTCTTGATTTAGTTCTCCTGGGTCAGCTGTAGTACAGAAAATGTGAGTTATTTGTAAAATTTCATTCAATTTTTAAAAACCCTCAAAACTTTATGGAAATTTTTGAATTGTGGAAAACGAGTTTCTTTTTCGACAGCTTCTTTGTATCCTGTTCAAAAGGGTAGCAGAAAACAATACTCTGAAAACAGTTTTGACCATCTGTACTTCATGGGGGGGGGGGCAGAGAGAAGAAGACTTTTTAATATTATTTAACATTTCTTCATCAAGCAAAACAAAAAGAAAGAAATGAAATGTGTTACTTGTTATTGAAATTGAGTATTGATGGAGAGGAGTGCATTGTGCACTTCCTTTTCTGAAACGTACTTAATATGAAGGAAAAATCGTATTCAGTAGCAGTTTTCTCCAGAAAGGAAAAACTTGCTTCATCTTGTTACATCGGGAGAAGTTTGCGTGGTAGTCTCGGTTGAGTTAGGCTAACTTCCCGATGTTATGTCTAGTTTCCTCGAACGGAGGTTATAAGACATTTGAAGAGTGGGTTTGTGAGGTTCGTCAGCGCCGGAGAAAATGATGACGCAAGGTTCGAAATCGTAACTGTATTAGGACTCCTTTTAATCTACTATATTATACACATGAACAACATGAACGACAGAGGCACGGGGACGGCTTTGCAATGAGGCTTAATACTTCCCTCGTTAGGTCAGAGATCGTAGGCGTCGCGACGGTTCTGTCCCGGAGCTCCAGACACCTGGATGCTGCGACGGGAGAATATCGGAGATTCCCAGTTCGAATATCCGTGACGGGCACCAGAGACTGGATGCACACGTAGCGGAGTATGTCGGCTCAGGAAGCGACCCCCTTCGGTTCTGTCCCGGAGCACCAGACACCTGGATGCTGCGACGGGAGAGTATCGAAGATTCGTGATTTGAATACCCGCAACGGTGGACCAGACACCTGGATGCAGCACGTAGCGGAGTATGTCAAATTCGGAATACGACCCTTTCGGTTCGGTCCCGGAACACCAGACACCTGGATGCTGCGACGGGGGCATATCGAAAATTCTCGGTTTGAATATCGGCAACGGTGCACCAGACACCTGGATGCAGCACGCAGCAGAGTATATCGAAGCAGTATGTGCTACCTCTCTTTGGTTCGTGCCCGGAGCACCAGCCACCTGGATGCTGCGACGGGAGCGTATCGAAGGTTCTCGGTTTGGATATCCTTAACGGTGCACCAGACACCTGGATGCAGCACGCAGCGGAGTATGCCAAACAAGACTGTGTAGGAGCCTTGACTCGACGAGAAGTGCCTTCGAACGGCCGCCGTTCGAGTTTATATAGCCTGACCATGGCCGCTTTCACCAATCGTGACGTAATCTGGAGAGTGTAAAGCACAACCCTCCGAGAGACTCGTTGCAGGGGTTCGCAAGCTACGCGAGCGTAACAATCTGCAGCCGAGGATCACCATCACTACTGTTTGAAAATGTAACACAGGATCACCATTATGTGTTTCCAGTGTGAATATTGAAGGGGCTACAAACACAAACTTCATATTGAGGAACTCGTACTCAGCAGCAAGTTTTCCCGGGGGCATTTGCCCGGTCTGCTACTCAGAAATACCTACGACGAACGTTTGAAAATGCAATAGAAACTACATAGAATCGCTATTTGTCCCCAATTTGAATATTGAAGACGCTACTTGAGTCAAAATTTAGGTTAAAAGTTTAACTCTAATTTTAGTCTTCAACTTTTCACCTCCTCAAGGAAATTTTCGAATCTTAGATACCAAGTTTTTGGAAAATTTTGTGGTATTCTTTTTTCAGGGTGACAGAAAGCAGTACTTTAAAAACAACAGTAGTAATTGTTCTTTTCCGGGGTAAGGAAGAGGTAACAGACATTTTTGATGATAATGTCCCCAACACTTCTTTTTCAAAAAAAAAAATAAAAAATAAAAAATAATAATAATAATGACAATAATAATGTACGCTACTTGTTATTAAAATTGGATGAATGAAGGGTACACCCCTGCTATAGATAGCTAATTTAGAGGGAATCATACCACTTCTCTGCTCCCCACGAGATCGCCAATACTTTTTGAAAATGCAACAAAAACTAGAGTCATTATATTTTCGCAATATGAATAGATATATGTGTAAAAGGAGATCTTTTGATTCTTCAAACGCCGTATGATACTGGACGTTAGCGGTCACTAGCGCATGAGTCTCCTGGGCAGGTTAGTCGGCGTAGCCTACCGCTGCTCTCCTTACGGGTTTCTTGCGTTAGAGTTTTTCTTCTCTGTGCCGAAGAGTGGGCAGCCGAAGTTCACTTACGAGACTCGGAGACCGGAAAGCGGGCACGTTAGCGATCTATAAAAGGGGTTACCGAAGTCAAAATTTAGGTGGTTACAATTTCACTTCGATTTCATAATTCAAATTTCATCCGGAATTTCTCGAATTTTTGAAATAAAATTTCCTTTTGTGATAACTTCTTCATATCCTGTTTCGAAGGATAGCAGAAAGCAGTACTATAAAAATAGTGGTGGCTATCTGTACTCTTCCTTGTGAGGGGGCGAAGAAGACATTATTTATTAATTTATTTGTTTATTTATGAGCCACTAGCTGCAATAAGGACTGTACGGCTCAGCTGGTGTAAATGGTTATATTAATGGAAGAGGTCTGTGTCGTGGAAGAAGGAGATGAGTTTATCTATTGTCATTGAGCATGGTTTTCGTTGTTGATGATGGTTGATGTTTTTAGTGGTGAGACTCAAGTAAAGGGCAGTGAAGTATATGTTCAACAGTAAGTTCATTTGAGGAGCATTTAGGGCATTACGGGGGAAAATGTATGGATTACGGAGGTGCAGATGAGTGAGGCGAGTATATCCAATTCTAAATCGTGCTGTTACTATTTCTTCGTATCGTGATTTCCGGTTGGAGGTGATCCAGGGTATCGGTTTCTCTTTTATTACACGGAGTTTGTTGTTGGATTATTTATGCCAAGATTGGTGCCAAGAGGAAAGGATTTTTGATCGGTAGGTGATTGCGAGGTCTTCGGCTGTTTTAATTGTTGGTTTTTATACTTTAGGGCGGGATGTTGCTGTTCAAGCGGTTTCGTCGACTACGTCAGCTTGTGTGATTCCGATATGACGTAGGATCCCGACGAATACTACTTGTTGTCCTAATGTGTTAAGTACGTGAATGAGTTGTATGCCCTGTACCAATGGATGTGTAGAGAACATTGTGCTGATTGATTGGAAGGCCGATAGTGAGGCGGTGGCAATAATTGCTTTATTGGTTATATTAGGTAAATTTTGAATGCAGTAGAAAATTGCAGCGAATTCGGCGGTGTGACTAGATGCGGAATTGGGTAGTCTGTGAGCTTGCATTTTTGACCCGAGGGAATATGAACAACCAGTGCGATTTTTTTTTTTTTTTAGCCATCTGTGTAGCATACTAGGTACTCGGGGTATTGTTCAAGACGTTTGCCAAAGAGGAATTTGAAAGTGTGGAGGATGTTGATCTTTTGGGATATAAAGATAGTTCTAGATGGAAAGTTGCTGGTGTGAGTTTCCACGGTGGTGGGTCTGTGTATATAGGTAGTAGGCGTGAGAGAGATAAGCGAGTGCTTGTGATTTATGATTATGATCGAATGTTGGGGGAGTTTGATTGAGGTGGACCATTGACCACGTCTTTGGAAAGTGGTGAGTTGGGATTTTGGGATATTTTGAGCAAGTATTTGGAGTAGGGGATCATACTGTGGTAAGGTAGGGGAGGTGCAGTCAATTCCGCACAAAGGCTGATGGATGGACTACTGCGGAAGGCTCCTGATACTATTTGAAGGGCTGAGTTCTGGATCGTGTCGATAATTTTGAGGGTTTTTGGCGGGGCTAGTCCGTAAACATGAGCTCCATAGTCTATCTGTGATCGGATAAGTGTTCGGTAAAGGTTGAGAAGTTTTTGTCGGTTGCAGCTCATTTGAGAGGTTGCTAGATATTTTAGAATGTTCATGCTGCGAAAACACTTAGCTCTGGTATGTTTTATATGAGTGTTCCAGTTTAGTGATTGATCGAAGACATTATCTTCCCAGCATTTCTTCGTCAAACCAAAAGAAAAAGAGATAAAATATGTTCATTGTTCCTGGATCTTTTTTATTTTTATTTTTTATTTTATTATTATAGAGCCACGGGGCTACACTCTCGGGCTAAGGGCCCGGAAAAAGTTGTTGTTTACCGTAAACTAGGGTAACTTCGGATTTGTGGGGGAACTCCGGACACTGCTAGAACAACTGGAGTAACACTAGTTAGATGCGTTATTTCTTCGTTTACTGGGGTGTAAAATTAAAGCTGAGACTTGTAGCTACATTGTCATGCGATGAAAACTTATGTTCTAGTTCTAATGTCTAAAACCAACAATGTCCGAAATTCCCCCACAAATCCGAAGTTACCCCAGTTTACGTTATATGCCGCAGAGGTATCCAGCAGCGGAAGTGTAGGTGAGGGTGTTGTTTATGTGCTTGTGCGAGTTGGAGGGGGCCAAAATTCGACCATGGTGGACGCGGTGAGAGTTACGAAGGCAGGTGAGGGAGGGATATGTTAAGAGGTGGTCCACGGTGAGAGGGTCTTCATCTTCACAAGTTGAGGGTGTAAAGGTTAGTGAGGAGATGCGTATGTGTGAGGCGTGTATGTCTAGTCCTTAGGCGGGCGATGATAACTTCCTCGCGGCGCGGCGGGAAGCTCCATTTGTGCGAGCTTATTGTGCCGAGAGGCTCGATGCCACGACTCTTTGAACCACTTGCGCAAAATGGTCTGGCGAATGGCGGAGGTGAGATCTGTTGAGATAGGGAGGTGACGAGTGATATATAAGAGCTGTGTAGCTTGATGTGCTGTTTGATCAACTGCCTCATTTCCTGGGATACCAATGTGGCTCGGGATCCAGATGAGTGAAATGCTCTTGGTGGTGAAAGAAATGAGATAGAGAATGAGATGGATGCGTTGGGCGAGAGCTGGATGTTGGATGTTGAGGGAAGCGGTCAAAATTATACTTTATTCTACCTACCACCGTATATCGAGTATCTGACGTAAAAAAAAAAATCAGAAACGAATGATCATAGCGCGAAAGAATGTCGCCGATTCACATTGAGCGCTTGAGCATCTGCGTTTTTTCTCGATGCGGTTACTTTAAGATTGTCGCATATCCGTTACACATGAAATGACAAGAAAATGAGCAGGAACATCTTTTGTTGGTGAATTTGTGACGAATATTTTTTGTCAAATAATATTTTCGAATTACCCGTGTCGTTTCTGAGAAAAAAATATGAAAATGTAAACGTGGGGGTCTTTTCCTCATTATAGCTCGGGACGTACAGTTGGGAGAGTTGCATTTTTCTCCTGTATTCAGGATGCCAATAATTTCCAGCAATGAAATTGTACATCGATGATAGAGGGGCGTATGGCGATACACGCATGTCAAATTGGCCCGGGGACACCGCACCCCTTATCCCGGAAACGCCCCGAATGGGCCTGCGTCAAGGGAAAATGAAATTGTATGTAGGCAATTTTTTTTGTTTCGAAATCCTTATTTGCAAGTAGTACTGTTTTCTTCTGGTGCCGTGTATCCGATGCGAACTTTGCTTCTCTGTGCTGAAGAGCGTGCACTGTGCAGCCGCAGTTCGCTTACAAGTCACGTGTTTTACGACACTGAGTAAGCTGTCCATGACGTGTACACACACATTACCAATCTTTCTGATCTGGTGGTAACACGCTCTGCGAGTTTAATGCCTTGTTCGTTCGAACGGGTGGGGGTTACTGGACGCATTCTGTTTCCGCCTCGAGTGATGTTGTAGTCGCTGTGTTCGCTAGGATGTTCATTGCAGGTATCGAATATCAGTAGCTTTCTGGTATTGGTGGCACTCGAACCCGAGACGCAGGAATTGCGAAGCGGGCACGTTACCACTTGGCCACACAGCGACTTTTGACTGTGTCGAAATCTGACCAGCGGTTTTCACGACCCTTTGCGTCTGGAGTTGTTAATCAATGTTACCAAATTCTAATAAATTTAATTAGCCAGTACGTAACGAAGACTCGTCTTCGAGACGAGCATTATTGATTCTGTCGCGCTTTCTTTTAATCAATCTTCTCAAATTACACTTCGGGCAAGAATAACGCGCTCTTGTTAAGGTTTCCCCTCGTCGAAATGTAAAAATATTTTCGTATTTTTCTGCAAGCAAAAATTATTCATCTTCCTCGCTTACCGTTGAAATGTGTTGTTTTACTGCGTTCCACTTCTTTCTCATCCGACGTCGGCAAAATATGTATACGTATATTTTAAAACGTGTATAAAAACAGAACGGAAATACTATTCGGCTTTAATGTTTGTTTAAAAATACGCATATGTACAGCTTGCATTCGGAATAACAATAAAAAAAGAAAACTAGTGCGCCAGAAAGAGACGACCGGGAAAAAAGTGAAGAAAAAGCTAAAACTGAAGTCGTATTTTATGAAAAATTTCTACGAAAAAGTAACAATAAAATTACGGGTACTTTCCTTCGTAAATAGGGTTCCTATTGGGACGACCGAGTGGGGCAGGAAGAAGCGAAAAAGAAACAAAGGAAGGGTGTACAAAACGGAAAATGAAAAATCTGTACTTCGCTGACACGCGAAAAAGTTATTCAGAATTTTCGTAAACGACGCGACGGCTCAGAGGCCTTATATACGATACAGTGTTGCCATTTCATATTATCTTGATTTTCTTTTTCCGTCGAACGTCCTTGTAATATTGTTCGCCTTCTTGTCGCAGCCTGCTCTCGTTTTTAAATCGAAATTTAATTTTTAATTTGGCGAGTGCAAAAAAGAAAAAAAAAACATAGTATCTGCAAACTCGTAATTCAACACAAAAAGAGTGCTCAAGAATAAAATTTTCACATCGCCGTGGTTTAAAAAATAAAAACATCCGCTTTTTCGGTAACGATATTACAAAACTGTAATAAAATTACCTAACGGCTGGGGTGGTAATAAAAGTAAAATACATCACTTTAGCCTTCTTATTGAAAGCCTGTTTGAAAAGTGACGATAAAAATACACGGGCGGAGATAATTTTCGGGTAAAAAATTCGCGCAAACTCGTTATAATGCCTTTTATCGGGACATCGGCGTATCCGAGCGAAATTTTACGACATAAATTACGTGCACGAGGGTGTATCGTGTACTGTGCACACGTCTCAGGTACCAACCTGGCTACTCATTTCGTGACATGCAGAGCTCGGCCAAGTCGCTCGCCGGCCACGGGCAACCGTGTCAAGGTGTCACGCTCTGGCTGCTAATAAAAATATTGTTAACGATTTTCACGACAGGAAAAATATGAAACCTCGATGCCAGAAAACATGCATGCGGTAGTCAATGCATTTTTTTATATTTCTTTATTTTAGTACCTCGACCCAATGTGGGGCGTATCTATACATTATTTAACTTATTCAAATAAACACGTTTTTAGATACGATAGGTAGATGAACCCTCATTCACCAGCTCCACCTTCGTTCACCCGCTGATAAGTAATGGCCTCCGTCACGTGTTTCCATTTCGTTCGATCTCGGGCCATTCTTTGCCAGTTTTTACCGAAATACGTTTCCAATTCATCCACCATCTAGTTTCTGGCCTTCCTCTTATTCTCCTCTCTTCACGAGGGATCCACGTCGTTATAATTTTGTTCACTTTATGGTTTGAGTCTCTCATCATATGACCGGCTTATTTAAACTTCAGCCTTGTGGCAGTGATTCAGACGGCTTTAGCTTTAGTTCTGTTCATGATTATGTCGATGTTAATATGGTCTTTCAATCTGGAGTATATGTACTTCGAAGCATCGCGCAGTTTGGGTTTTTTGTATCTTTTGGATTTTTTCTCGTAGTCGCCCATGTCTGTGCCCCGTGTGTGAGAACCGGAATAACAGTGGTGTTCAAAATTCGTGTTTTCGTTTTTGTGCTTATTAATTTTACCCTTGGAGATTTTTCGCTGATCCCAAAATGTTTTCCATGCGTATGCCTTTCGGACTTGAAGTTTTTTTTTTCAGTTTGACTATTACAAGATAAGATTTGCCCGAAATATTTATATTCCGAGACTACCTCTATAGTTTCGTTATCAATTCTTATTTCACCAAAATTTATGATGTTTGTTATAATTTTAGTTTTGGCTTTATTAAAATTGACGGCCCTACTTCTCTGCTCTCCCTTGCCAGGTTCTCGGCCATTTTCTTCAGGTCCGCTGCGTTATTTGCAGTTATAGCAATATATCGTCAGCAAATCTTAAATCGTTTATAGATATTTAAAACTTGGCAGATTATTGTCTCTTAATTTTATTTTAATCTCTTACCTCTCCAATTTATAGTTTGCGGAAGACTTATTCTAATACAGAATTAAAAATATTAGGTGTGAGTGGGTCCCCCTGCTTGACTCCTCTTTTGATTTTAAAGCAATTTGACTTTTTGTCTAGTTTTATGATGCCAGAAAACATGCATGCGTTAGTCAATGCATGTATGTTTTAAATATTCTAATCTAAACTTCGAAAATAATAATAATAATAAGAGTAAATTAAATATTCTTCATGCATCTCTCCTTCTCCGTAAGCATGACAAGTTAGATTTGAAACTCGCCCTCAAAGTTGATTTAGTAATGTCCGAAACTTATAACTCAAGTATCATGTTGAAAAAATTGCTGAAATTTGTTGTGTAGCCCCATCGGATGCGCAAGACTGTGTCAAATTCAAATATAGCGATCATAATAGCTTATATGTACATCTAGACTAATTCTGAAGTGAAAACAGTAAAAATTTGGCCAAAGTGACCTTAGATGCTACATCGGGAGGTCAGACCCTAAAAATAATGTCAAAATCGAATTTAGCAACCTTGAAAACAATAATCGAGTTCCCTGTTCAGAAAATTGGTTAACAATTTTCTTGGTCACTTTTTGAGTCCGTCTGGAGGGAGGGGCTATCAACGACCGTTACAGTACAGTATTTTTAGGGTAATGAAGTGTAGCCTTCTGCAATAATCGTGATGTTTATTTATTTATTTATTTTTCTCGGTTTGATCGGAATCATGTCATCAGACGACAGCAAGAGCTGTAGTCCACTTAGAAAGTCGAAATTTTGATATTTTGTTTACAAAAATAAAACAAAGGTCGAGTTTGTAGACAAGCTTAATTGAATCATTCAGGGGAAGGGGAGAACAAGGTGTGTGTTTTTGCGGGGAATGGTGTTGTTCGACGCTCTAATTGTTTGTAATTGAAGAGATGCCAAAGAAATCAGTGTATGTTAGGGGAGGGTGGCCCAAGATGACATAGGCTTTACTTTTACCAATTTTTTGGGCGAACTATTGACATTTGGAGAAAAATAACTAATTGGAACCCAATAAAGTACAACTTTGTTGGCTATCATTACCCCTGGGCTACCTATTTTTTAAATTTTTTCAAATGCTTCGAAATTTAATTAAAAAAAATATGTCAAGTATGTCATCGTAGACCATATGGTTCATAAGATGACATAGGTGATTTTCTTCTCAATTCTAAAAAACAAGAAAAAGTGAAAAGTGAAGAAATATTGACCTCTTTTTTTCTTAAATCAAAAATTACTTAATTGTATCACAAAACAAGGTACAAAATTGACTTACTTATATATTTTACTATGGGCTTCCTTTTGATGGCAGCAGTCACAGATTTCATATTTTCTTTCGTCCAATAACCCTTTTCAGTAGTTCTAGTGCGATGAAAATTAATCATTTTGTCTAAAACAAGACATTTCTGTTAGTACAATTATGAAAGTACTTCTTTGGTTGTATGTCATCTCGCCCTCCGTTCATTATGACATCTCGTTTACTTTCGTATCCTATTTTCAAAGTAGTAAAAAAAAAAACAAAAAAACAAAACCTGAAACTTAAGGATATTTATGGTGTTTTGAAGCTTACCTTTTGCTCTTTCACTTGGAATCATTCTTGACCAAAAATAACGAGAAACGTATTTACCACACTTGTTGATATCTATCTCTAATAAGAATCATACGTCACGAAAAATGTAAACAGATTTTGTTTAGCATTACGCAGTTGAAAGATCAGTTTATAGTGGCTTTTACTTGTTACAGTGTGACCAACATTTGAGGCGAAGAATTTTATTTTTCGCGGGGGTAGTTTTCGAGAAATCGTCGCTATGTCATCTTATCGACTATGTCATCTTATCGACTATGTCATCTTGGGCCGCTCTCCCCTACAAAACGTTTTTTTCCCACATCATGAGGCCTAAAACAGAGAGCACGTAAACATAGAGGGATGGTTAGTGATTAGATGCAATGTGTGAGACAGTGTAAGTTAGCCTGAAAAGATTCCTAGCAGAAGTATACAAGGGCCAGTGGAGGACCAAAACCTTCTTAAGAGATCAGTGTATGACATTTTACACTACAAAAAAAAAGCTCATTCGTGTGGGTACTTAAAATATTATTTATTATTGATCAGCGATAATGAAAAACTTCTTAACTTGATACTTGCTTCGATTATTTCTGAGTATTGATAAGGTACTATAATAAACGACGGGTAGAATCAATGGCCGCCATTTTGGTTTTTGCTTACCTTTTGCTGTGAGTATGTATCAGTGTATAATGTTATCTTGTGCTGAATGATTTAAAATATAATATACGCTGATACAACTGCTCGCAAATGGTAAACAAAAACCAAAATAGCGGCCATTGATTCTACCCTCATTTACTTTAGTACCCTAGTATCGAGTCCTCGTGCCCTCTGGCCACTGAGCCGATACTCGAAAGTGTAGTTTCCGACGCCGGAGAGAGAGAGAGAGAGAGAGAGAGAGAGAGAGAGAGAGAGAAAGAGAGAGAGAGAGAGAATTATGAAAGAGAATGAGAAAATAATGCGAATGTCTGCGTTCGCTTCTTCGTGGTTTTTCGGAGCTCACGAATAAATCCGATGTTCTGAATTGTTACCACGTAGTAGAGCGAAAAATTACTTTTCCAACAAGCCCTCGTCGAGGCTGGTAACGTAATTCCGCGGCGAGTTACGGCCGTTTGAAGGAGTGGGAGAAAAAGGCGTGTCCAACTTTAAACGCTTTTTTTTCCGAAAACGTGTTTTTGCGCGTTCTCGTTACACTCATCTTTGACCGCTTATATCTCCTCAACGAAAAATGCTACAAATCTTGCCAATAGCTCGCTGGAATGCGCATTCATTCCTCTATTATATACTGTCCATAACTCAAAATTCGTTGGATCGACAAAGTTACCCCTTTTAATAGAAACTGCCACATATTTAGATCTCACCGTGATTGCTAAGCAGAAACTATAGCTAACTATTAAGCTGTAACGATTACTAAACTGTAGCTCAACTAATGTCCTGCCTGACTGACAGAAGACAGAAAGGAAAGTGAGTGATGAGAATAAGAAGAACGTGATACTGAAAAGATCATGTATTGGATTTGCGGGAATGCAGACAAAAGACATTTCTAAGTAGTTCACATCGTACTACGCATTAAGTAGTCAGACAGGATGTTAATAAGTAATATGTATATTATGTTATGTTAATGGATACAATCCGTGAAAGTGTATAATTTTATAAAATACTTACTAATTTTCTGTCCTTCATTCCTTCTTTTACTGACGGATCCGGGTGAAACTAAGCAAATCTGTAATTTTCATTCGTTTACCCCTCATTTAGAATTTTCCACCCTGTCGATTTCAAAGAGCATCATACAGAGGCAGAAAACAATCAAAGTCCGTTTTCTCACAATTCATAACCCTCGGAAAAGTCGTTCTTTCAAAGCGATCAAGCTGAAACCTTTGTTATGTTAATGTATAAAAGTTGAAGACCTCCAAAATTTTTGGCCAGTTACTTCGTAAGGGAAGGAATCTGCGGCTAGAAACTATTAGTATTTTTTGAAATTATATACTTCAACTGATTGTACGCATCAACGGTAACATGTACAAAAAAAGGTCAGCAACGTTAAAAAGTCAGTTGCGGTGGCGAACACTACAGAGGTATCAAAATGTGTGTTCTTGGGGAAAATGGCGTTGTTCGACGCTCTTCTTATTTTTTTCTTCAGGGGCCGTATCCAGTGCCGGACATTTTCGGTGGCGGTTTCTGGCCCCCCTGGGCAAGTTAGTCGGGGTAGTTTGTCATTGCTTTCCTCGCGGTTTTGTTGCGTTAAAGTTTTCCTTCTCTGTGCCGAAGAGTGTGCTTATTAGCCACGTGTTTCACGAGGTTGAATGTATTCAAAACTTCTTTACATTCTCCGTTAGGGATCTTTCCAGACTTATGAACTTTAAGTAACATACTTCAGGACTCGCTAAGTGGTCAGGTTCCTTAATATTCGATTGAAAAGTAATTAGGACCGTTTAGACTCTTTCGATTTCTATATTAGGACTCGATGAAACTCTGTTATTACTTTTTTATATCGTTGAGAAACGTCTTCCTTTTCTTGCTTTGGGTAGAACTCAGAAAAGTGCAAATATGAAAGTGTTATTCGCTTGCCTCAGATCGTTTCTTTTCTTTTTTCAGAAAAGATGAGAGAACATGATTTTTGGATAAGTTTATGATCTATGTAAATTCCGAATCTATTCTTCTTGTTTTTAGCCAAAAGCTGGGAGCTATGCAGTTACAGAATCACTTTGGTCGTGTCGGTTTAAGATATATTTCTGCTCTGTCACTGAAGAAGAATCGAATAAACTAAAAACATGACTCAGTTCTTTGGTTTTTTCTGTAGGGCTGATGGAGGAGGGGGAATTAGCGTACGAGAATAATACTTCTAAGTGAAAGCAAGTTGTGAAACTCCGAATTTTCTGACAAGATGTTTGACCACCTATTTATTAACGTGGCTCCTTTACAAGCTGGCAAACTGCGAAGTCTACGAAAATATCCCTCCATTATGTATGTATTTTATTCGGTATATATGTAGTGTACAAATACGAATATTAGTTGTTTCCACGCAAATTTTTACGTTCTGTGAATGAAGCAGGAAATGCAGTAAAGTTGTACTTTATTAGACAGCTGCTGTACGCTGCAGTTTCTGCTCGCTAGCCAGTCTCGTTGAATCAGATTTCCGACTTATAAAAACTCAACTCAGATTTATGGCTCGTGCTGTGCTCATAATAACGCGAACACATTACCGTTGCTATTTCACGAGTAAACGTTTGTTCCAGTTTCTATTTTTACGAAATTTTGCTGTAGTATTTATTTTTTGCTTGCTGTAATTTAATTCAAGTGCTCGTGTTCGCCTTCCACTAGATATTTAGTCCTTATATCGTAGTTCTCCACAGTCTTTTACAAAGCTCTGATGTATTTCCGTTATCGATGCATCGTTCGATGTTTCAAAACAACTGTTATTTATCTTTGATTCATATTATCACTTTTTTGTCTGTAAATTCGAGACATTAAAGATGGCTTACTTATGAAGACTCAGAATTTCAAAAATAACCTTCTTCTTTAGGCGCAATATCCAATGCCGGATGTTGGCGGTCGCGGTTTCGCATGACTCTCCTGGGCAGGTTAGTCTGGATAGTTTGCCATTGCTTTCCCCACGGTTTTGTTACAATTTCCCTTCTCTGAGTATGCAACCGCACTTTGCTCACTAGTCATGTGTTTTACGACATTGAGTAAGCTGCCCACAACATGCACACGCACAGTACCAATCTCTCTGATCTGGTGGTAACACGCCCTACAGTTGTAATGCTTTGTTCGTGTGAACTGGCAGGAATTACAGGACGCGCTATGTTTCCACCTCGATTGATACTGTAGAGTCGCTAGATTCACTAGGATGTTAGTGGAGGTATTCGAATATTACTAAATTTCCAGCATTTCGGTGGAACTCGAATTTGAAACGCAAGAGTAGGCCACACAGCAATCAAAAAACAACCAACTGTTGGAAATAACTTTTTCAGTGACAGCCATTATGTTTAGTAGAACGAATGGCAACAAGATATAGCTGTCCTTGAAAAATGTTTGCCCTTAAAGCACATTTTCAGATCCTTAAAATTGTTTGTACTGGTTAAATAATGAAAAACAGTCTGCAAATTGGGGTGTCTGCGTTTTGACATGCCAATATTTAGAAAGTAATGGTAAACTTTCTCGTCTCTGATATATACATAATTTTGACACCCCCCCTCCTCTAAAATGAAAACGTTTCCTTACGTTGACAGACGTCATTATATCGAGTTATGTGATTCTTTATAGACTACGTAAACAAAGCTGCTGTAATCTCCGTTTTGTGCGAAATGAGATAAATTTCCTCCGAATATTCTAAGCATGGAAAATTACGGAGGCAATCTCGAGGGGTTTGTGTGAGCAGTGTGGTAACTCATCGCAATGCTTATTTATGATTACGAGGATCTCCCCTCAAGGCAGCTCAGTTCAGCCAAACGTTATTTTTTTATTATACATGTTACTTTTTTTCTAGATGCTAGATTGAGAACTGGAAAAAGACAAAAAGGGATAGAACTTTCTTTTTTCTCTTCCCCATCTAGTGTTATTTAGTCTGGATACCTTTTTCAGAAAAAATGCAGGATTTTTTCTAATAAAAATTCTCATTGTAACACTGAAAAAAGATTCTTTGAGAAATGAGGTACAAGAAATCTTTCATGTGTCACTAACTTTCAGCCATTTTGTGTAATTTTTACAAGAAATTATAATCGATAAATTTTAGAATATTCCGATATGAATCACAGTAGGTCATTTTATAGAACGTTATAGAATTGTAGTAGCATTTACCAGAATATAGTAAAAATTACTACAGTTTGTTGTCATAAATTACATTGGCTAAACCTCTGAAACACGGGAATTTTTATGAATTTCTTTTAGAGTGTTTTCGCAGTGCACTTCAGTATAACATACGAGTACTTACCCTTTAAACTGTGTTTTCTATACAGGATGTGTCATAAAATGCCTCCCCTACTTTTTTGTTGCGAATTTGGTACGGTACAGTACAACCGAGGATCTTCAAGCGGCAAGGTGTATGGGTAGGTTTTTTTCCCGTAGTCTTTTTCATTTTCAAGTCGAAAAATTTCCCCTCTCCAGAAACATACCGAAGAGTTTTTCCTGGGGAAGGGGGGGGGTTAAAATTGTGAAAGCTCCAACCAACTCAACTCAGAATTCCCACGTATCAAAGCAAAAAAAAAAAAAAAAAATACTTTTTGACCTGTTGGATTTTTCTAACTGACTCAACTCGAAATTCCCAAGTATCAAAGTAAAAGAAGCAAAACCTTTTGACTTGTTGGGTTTTTCCAACTTTCCAACTCAATGCCCAAGTATCAAAGCAAAAAAATCTTTTAACTTGTTGGATTTTCCTAATTTGCGTGACTGAAATGGTAAATTTTTTCAATCGCTGAGTGAAAAATTCCTACAGGGGGGTAAGTTACCCTTCCCATCCCCTATCGGTACGTCCCTACCCCTCTTCCGTACGACCCTTCAACTTCGGATTTTATAATACAGAGATATTGAACAAACTCACTCCGCTCACGCTTGTAGCGCATAGGGGTGAGTTATGCATGTTTTGTTAAAGATATTCAAATTAAATAAACATCTATTCATCTATTCAAAAAATATCAAAACAGAAGTATTTTGGGTCACTTATTAGAAATATTTATCGGATTTTTGATTAGACTTCGATTCAGGCCCGAAAATTCCAATTTCAAACCTGGAACGTACAACATTAACTTGGCTTGAAAAATCAAAATATTGCAACTGGGGTGTTTTGGGTTGCTGATTACAAATACTGTAGCATCAGACTTCTAACCTAGCCTTAATCTGGGTACCGAAATTCTGTTTCAGACCTGAAATGAACAGTATTGCCTTGCTTAGAAAAATACGTCATGGACACTCGGCTAACTAATATTTTTGTCAAAATTGAGCTAAATATGTAGATCTGTAGCTGAAGATGTAAGATATCTGGTGGTATACACAAAATAGCTGATAACGTTTTATTTGGATCACTAGAAAGCGCTGATTGTGCTAACTGATAAGTTATAAGTTGATGAAATTTTCAGAACGCTCTCCTAAAAATTTTCAGTTTTGCTAGTTAGCGCAAGTGTCCATGAGATCATCGATTAATTGATTTTTTAAGCCCAGATCAAAGCTGGATCAAACATCTGATGCGGTATTCGTTATCAGTGACCTCAAATACCTCTATTTCATACCTTTCCATTTGAAACGCCACACTGGGTAGTACCTATGAACGTAAAATTTTCTACTTGAAAGAAATGCGACCTCGCCGTTTGAAGGTCCTCGTCCGACCCGTGTCAATCTTTGGCGTTCTTTATAACTCCCCCTGTTGGCAGGTAAGTATGTCAGTTTGTAAGGTGGAGACTTAAACGTGCTCTCACTCTGCTTCCCCAGACAAAAGCTCTGATGCCATTTGACAGCAGTTCCCACGTACGCTCCTACATTTATTTCCGTTAACACGAATTGTAATTGGATTAACCCTTTATTTATCGAACAATCGATTTGAAAAACGAAAAAGGCGGAAAATGTTTCAATGGTTTCGTCAAAGGTACGCCATTGACCTTCTGTATATTTTCGGCCATGACGAATTGAGTTCACAAATATCTGATGCGTTAAAAGAAAAAAAAACAAAAAAAACAACGTGATATATAATTATTCAAGGTCTTTTCCTGGGCGTTTCTGTTTGTAAATAAAGGATGAATAAAATCGGCTCTAATTTTCGACTTTACGTCGTGTCTGATATTCTCACAACTGTTCAATCAATGGAAATAGCTACGTAATAAATCAGTTTTTCATTTTATTTATTTTTTTCGAAATACGTACTGTGGAGATACTTTTGGTCAACATTTTTGTTTGTGAATTTGGACGCTGAAAGGGAAGAGATTGTTTACAGGTTCAGGCTTCATCAATGTTGACGTGAGTAGTGAATGATACCATAATGGATTTCGAAAATTAAAATCTTCGCTCCAGGTGCTAAGTTCAGTTTTATTTGAGCTTTCGGTGAAATGGTGATTAATCCTTTTTAAATAAAGGGCCGACTCCGCTTTAGTTCTATTTTAAGGAAGATTTCCGATTTGAGGATTAATGACGGCCTCCAAAACTTCGGACTCCATAGTGATATATATTTAATAACATATGGTGGGTGTTGTTAGTATAATCAATTCCGTAGTCCTATTGGTTGCTTGGGAAGAGTCTGGCGGACCATTTCCGAGTGTTATGATATTTCATGTGTGGAGAAATTTACTACCAGTTTATCATTATGTTTGCTATATTTTGTTTTTACTGACTGAACGATGGTACCTTAGGCAGCCTTGCCGTTTCCTACAATGTCCATTTTGGGCTACATAAAGAAATTTTTCCCGCATGTTTCGGGCATCGAACACGTAGGCAAAATCCAAAGAATTTAGGGATTTGGGCAATCTGTGGAAGCGGATTGAGAGCGTTCGTGATGTTATTTCATCTATACACCTACCCAGTGTACATTTAACCTCTAGCTGTAGAACGAGTAGTAACTCAGAACGTTTTGTCAAATGAAACTAAGTAGATGCCTACTTTTGTTATAGCGAAACTGACAATTAATCTGAAAATAGTTAAAGTCAGTGAAGACCAAATGCATATTGATGTATCAGTTCACGTCGTCAAGTTGGTCGCACATCTAAAAACCATTTCCAGAGATAAAAGTGTTGCAAGGAAAAAGCGTTTCCCTTGGGGCAAATGATCAATCTAAAATAAGAGAAATCTTTTCACTTTAGAAGGAGGTACGAATTTTCATCGTTTTCTCTGTGTGCTGAAAACGTTTTCTTTTACGTAAATAATATTTAAGCGATTATCGGTGAAAGGAAGCGGTACTCTTTCTGTACATCCTTGCAGAATCGCAGTCATCACCATCGTTAAATTTCTTTCTTACGTAAAGAACTTCAAAAATCAACGAAAATTCGACTCTGATAGAATTTGCTGAGAATAATTTCTTAATAGAAGTTTTTATTTCTTTTGTTACAGGTGGTTAAACATCGCATGTTCATAATACCGTATACCCTGATCGGTGAGTGAAATTCTTAGCTCCATTTTAAGTAAACGAAGTGTAGCTTTAGACAATCGTCGCGAAGTTATTCTTTTCTTTTTTAATTTGATTGATCCGCTTGTATCCGACGACAGTGAGAGTTGCCATTGAGTTAAGAAACTGAAATTTTGATAAACCTCTACTAATAAGCCTTCGTATAAAGGAAATTAGAAATTTTTGGTTGATGAATTTTTTTCTTAAATAACTGCTGTTCGTTGGGCATTCTGACTTGGTGAAGGTATACTGTAAAACACCAGTATCCTCAACTTGGGTGGCAAAGAACGTCAAATTGTGGACGTTTTCAAGAGCTGCGGAAAAGTTGAAAACAGTGGAAGTGGTAGCAATTCTGCCCAAGAAAGAAAATTTCGTTTACAAACCATAATCACGATACATTAAGCTAACACAAACGATCGAAAACTGTTGGCATTCTACACTTATCATGCCGATTTCTCATCGACATGCTACAAAGTGCATAAAACCTAGGTATGCAACTCATATCTCATCAGCGGGTTTTTCTTTTTGTATGTAGGTAAATATGAAGGGTAAATAAGAATCAAAACTCACATTTGCCATTTTACTTTAAGGGCGCAAATAGACAAAATACTGAACACGGGTGCAGGAATATCTTTGCTGCACCTGTGCATGTGCGATGTGTATAACAAAGATATTCCTGCACCAGTGTACCGTATTTTGCCTATTTGCGCCTTTGAAGTTATATGGCAAATGTGAGTTTTGATTCTTTACCCTTCATATCTGTACCAAGTTTTATCAAGTTATGGTCCGTTATAGAGAGTGTCCGACATAATGGAGGTTACAATGCATTTTTGCCATAACACTCAATGGGACCACAGAAAGTGTCCGCTGTAGGGCATGGTCCGTTAATGGAGGTTTTACTTCGATGAAATACGAGTAGAAATGTGTATTCTTCCATCATAAGACTTGATGAACTTCAATTTAAAAAAAAAATTAGGAACACTTTTTAAAAATTTTTGAAAAGCTCATACCTATTTTTTGGTTTTTGGCGCAGCTTGGAGGCAGTTATGATTTTTGAAAAAAAAAATCGACTCCAGAGCTAGGTGGGTGGCCTTGGGTATAGAGTACTATAATTATACACTTTTTCTTGGCATGCATTTATCACCACAGGAATGAAAAATTAAATTCTCAGAAACAATAAACTCTTTCCGCAGAAAAAATTTATATACAGCAAGAAAATAAAATATTTCCCGGTAAAAAAAAAACAAGAACAGGAAAAGTGAAAAATTAACTGTAAAAAGACAAATAATCCCCCCCCCCCCCAAAAAAAAAATCACGAACCATATTTAAAACGCCCGTGAATTGTCAGGAATTTAATGTTTATGACAAATGAAAATTTTAGCATTATGGACTAAATCCCTCAATTTGATATTTTAAGGCAGGCTGAGTGGGTTAGATCTCTTAGAAGTCTCAGATCGTCGGTAGATTTTTTTCTGAAGGTGCATTTTGGAAAATGGGGAGGCAAAAACGCCACCATTCCTTATCATTTTCGAATAGGAATCTGAAATAGAGAAGACACTAATCACCACCCTCAGCCCTCTCTCCCACATCAGGTATCCTCCTTCATCGAGACCTCTCCTTCTGAGCTTCCATCTCCAACACGTACCTTCTCCCGCACGAGTCCTCTCGTCCAACACAACCCTTACAACGAAGTTTTTCCTCACGATCCCCTTTTCCAATAAGACCCCCTCTCTAACCATAAATTCCCTTCCCAACCACAACCTCCTTCTCCACCAAGAATTCGCACATATTCCGGGCCTCCCTCACTATGACCCCCTTACCCTATCACTTCCCCCATCTCAAGCCCCTCCTCAATCACGAACTCCTGTCCTAATCACCACCCTCACGAAATCCTCCCCTCCTGTGAAAAAAAATCGTTATACACCTTTAAATGCTGTGTGTGACGGATCTCGTGATTTTCATTTTAAATGTGTGGGATTTTTAATTATTTTCCTGTGTACTTTATTCCTGTGCAAATTTTTTACTTTCCTGTGCTATTATATATTCCCCCTTTTTCTTTCAACTTTGACTCCATACAGGGACACAATTTCATAAATGGAAACGGGGGATGGTGATTGGATCGCTTACTCTATAATCTATAGTCCCTTTAACAGTAAGAATTAGCAACAAATAGTTGAATTCCAGTTGTGGTTATGCTCTTAATTAAAGTGCTACTCATTCAGGGATGTACCGATGGGGTAGGGGGCAACTTTCCCCCTCCTCCTCCCGCGGGAATTTTTCGTTCAGCAGTTGGGATAATTTACCATTTCAGTCGGGCGAGTTGGAAAAATCCAACACAAGTTTAAAAGGTTTTTGTTTTTTTTTTCCTTCTTTTTTTGTACTTGGACCCAACGAGTCAAAAAGTTTTTCTTCTTTTGCTTTGATACGTGGGAATTCTGAGCTGAGTCAGTCGGGACTTTCACAATTTTTACCCCCTCCCCTCAGGAGAAATTCTTCAATACGTCCGTGTACTCATTGTTATCCATGAAAATTACCGTAAAAGTACCATTATAGCCCATCCTCTTGAAATGGAATATCGAAAGTAAAACATATTATGTGTTTATACCGTTCTGTTCCACTTGATATAGAGTTGGTAGCTTAAAATAAATATAAAAATATCTGTAATTAAATTCCGTCCATCGCCGAGTCCCTCTTATACTTCGAAATAATACGTGTATTCCATCGACGAAAAAACTGCGAGGCATGAGATTTCGCTAAGGCAGCATTTTAGAGTAATTCGGAGTAGCTATAGGTATGTACGAGAGAATGTGTATACCTACCCGGCGAAACTTTTCCCTTCTTAGTTGAAAAAGATCAATAATTTACCCCCGTGTCTTCGTACATGTACACACGCTAGCTAGACCATATCTGGACTTGACTTACATTTACCTATACACGAAAGTACTTTTTTTTTCCTACAACGCGCTTCCAACACTTCTCGGATACATGCAGTCGAGCCGGTCTAAAGGACAAGTTCAGCTCACTTTTATTAATCACTTTCAGCCAGCTTCTGATGACGTCACGGGGAAACGAAACCCTAGAAATTCTCGCTGCCTGTGGCAGCCGTTAATCTTCGTTCTTAATGAACTTTTTTTTTTCGCGGTCGCATTTGGCGTTTTTTTAAAAACCGTATTATAAAGGGAGGCATTTTTCGTTCAAGATGCAGATCGCAAAACTGGGACAAAAGAGAAATAAAAACTTCGGAATGCCTTTACTATCTCTGACAGTTTGAAACTGCGATCTTAATCGTGAAAACTGCAATCGTATGTAGCTCTCTCATTCGGTACTCTTTATTATGTAAAAATAATGTGTACGCGAGTAAAGTTTCGACTGGGAATGCTCTTCTGCAAAAAAAGTAATACAGCTGAAATCGAGTTCTAAATACACTGCCGGACAAAAGTCCTTATCCACCCCCAAAAAATCATGATACATTTTCTATCACCAAAAAGGAACCCGAAAATGACTTGAAATTCAGATATAACACCTATTTCTATAACATATTTCTCTTTTCACGCGAATGCTGTGGAGGTATTCAGACATATTCGATAAAGGCAAGAAAAAAAAGGACCCATTTATCAGCCCGAGAAAAGTAGAGTGATTGAGCAGCATTTAAAAATTATGAACGATAGCAGAAATAGGTATTTAACGAGATAAAAAAAAAGAATAATGACGATAAAAGAAAAATTTTCAACTGAGATGGAAATTTTGGAGGGCTGAAGCCGGCCGCAGAATTGCATTTCTTTCCTCCAAAATTTTCTTCTTCTTAAGAAAAGTAAGCACGTGGTTCATATATTTCAAAATAACATGCTAGAACTGGTTGTACATAAGAAGCCCTAAAATAGTCTGAATAGGAATTGTCCAAACCAAAGATATCAAGACCCAGTGAGCTGAAATAATTCCTTACGAGTTGACTTGAGCTTTAATGGTACTCTGAAAATGAATCATTACATTAGTCAAAATAAACTTTTAAGAACTAGAAAAAAGCGACGTGAGTCTTGGAAATTTGAATAAGGTGACGTTTTGAACGAGTCATCACAAAGTACCAATGTCTTCTTGCAACTTGACGATCAAATTCAGTCTTTCGTACTGAAAAATATTAGCTGGCAAAAATGTTACTAATTTAGGCGTTTCCCTTATTTTGTACATTATGAGAGAGAAAATTTAAACTACTTTTTGCACGGATAGTTGGTATCTATTCTCTCAATATTAGATGCATGCAGGATTTCGAAGCTAGAAGATAAAAGATACCGAATTTCGGACGAAGCTAAAGCCAAAGCCGAAGCCAAATTAAACTTTGTTCCATTTCCACTTTGCAGGAGAATTTCAGCATTCAGAACAACTGTGTGAAAAAGACCGCAGAAATGAGCTAGGGAAAAATCTGAAGCCGGAATCAATATCGGTAGTAAAAAAAATTACCAATTTTTCGCCGAAGCCAAATAAAATCATTTGGGTGAAAACTGAAGTCGAAGCTAATGTTGAAGGTGAAATTCATACGAAAATTTTGCTCAAAGCTGAAGCCAAAGTCACACAGTTGATTGGATGTGCATCGCTTAATGCTTGACAGAGTACTCGCGAGACCTTTCTCAATGGCGTAAAAGGCTTCACTCTGCCTAATGATATCCCAAACGTTTCGAATACGTAAAAAAGAAAAAAATTCCTCACATTAGGCTTAGTGTTACGACTCTCCCTCTCTCACTGGGCAGGTGTCCTCTGTATTTCTCATAAGGAAATAACTGATTGTGACATATCGATAATCCGTTCCTGTTTAGTAATTTTCCATATCTGTGATATTATTGTAAGGATATTTTCTTTCATTGTACCAAAAAGGTGTCAGTTTTTGCACGAATAAGCTTGTCAGTAACCACATATTCGGCACCTTTCCTCTATTTTAATATTCGTGTTACACCTGAAATGGTCACTGCTCTCTGAACTAGTGTACCATAAACTTTTTTCAGGAACATCGCAGTCTGGTGAAAATAATTCGTCCAGTTGGATAATAGATACTAATCTGATAAGGTTTACTTTTTTGGATATTTTTATAATTCTATTTTCCAACCATGGGGGCAAGAGAAAGTCATCGGGGACAGTGAGGCGCGTTGACTGGCTTTCCTTTTAATGCCAAATATTGCGACGAATGCGAGTATGTTTTTGATTTCATGACAACCCGAGGTACAAACTAATGACGTCAAGGTGACAAGACCTTTTACGAAAATGGAGGTAGGTTTTTGCGTTAAATGTCAACAGTTTACCTCTCTCTCTCCGATTAGTCTGCGAGAGGTGAGATCTTTCCAACGCTCTGTTAACGTGGCATATTATTTTTCCGGAACGTTCGTTCTCCACTTCACGGTTAAATCTGGAATTTCCTTTCAGACTGAGAATGCTCGAAGGGAATAAAACCGAAATTTTTATCGTTTTCCACGGTTTATGAATTATACTATTTTCTCTCATTTCATTTGCCGAATAACTCCCGCACCAATTTTCACTCTTTACTGTAAATTCGAGTTTTAATCAAGGCGAAAATGAGGCCGGCGAAATTAGCGGTACTGTGGGAATTATCTTTAAATTTACGATTTAATCATAGAGCTGGTTAAAAAGCCAAGTTGTGGGCTCATTGATTTTGTGTGCTGTTTCGTAAGATCTTTTACAATTTGAAAGCGGCGTAGAAAGATGCTACCGGATTATGGATGTTTAGAATGGGAAATAATTCGAAGCTTATTTAGTTATTTACGCGACCAGGGCTTAGTATTTAATGACGTTGTGTCCACTGAAGAAAGGAGTCAGATCATAAGTGCAAAAATCCGAACTGAGGGGGGCGGGCTCATGGGAGTTGATAGATATCAAAATAATGCTGAAAGCTCTATCGCTTGTATAACGTTTCAGTTTTTCGAAAGAGAGAGCTTTTAGCGGATTTGCAGGGCAAAGTCCATTAAAAACCCCTTCTTTCTATTTGCGCCTATGAGTTAGACTAGTGGTATTAAGTGCGTGTTCACGAAGAGGTAGTGGGGATAATTGCTTCTGCCAAAGAGAAATATTTGAATTGAAAATATGCTGCAAAAAAGTTGACCAACGAGAAAATCTATTAAATTAGAGCAATTTGATGAATAGCATTTCAGTAATTGAGTATCTGATTGGAAAAAGGTCGTAAGTCAAAAGTATGATTTTGAGGAAAACACAATTGTAGTTTTTATTTTATCGGTGGTCGGCATTCCGAGAACGTACAGTATTGCGGCTGGTTTTAATTCTGAGTTGAGGTGACTAAGTCAATCCACTTCGATTCCCATCGTAACAGCTGTTGTACTCATTCTTCCACCCATCAAGTTGTGCAGTTTTTTCTCACTTATTGTGAGCGTACCTGAAATATTCATGGCTGTACAAAGAAAATATTCAACACAATTGAATTATTCCAAGAGTTTTTTAATGGTAGAAATAAAAATATAACGTATCACGAACCAAGCTACGACAAGTTTAATAGAGAAAGTGCGCCTGGAGAAATTTGAAGGGAAAAAAATGAAGAAAATTGAATAAAAATGGGGAGTCCACAAAAATTTTACGTCAATATTCGAATGTTAAAGGACCCCCCCCAAGAAGTGTCAAATCAACCATCGAAAAAAAGTGTTCCTAATATGAGGTACTGAAACCTGAAACTTCCTAATATAGTGCACCCCGTAATAGAAAAAGTCTTAATATGCGGTACCGTGTGCTAGGGAATTAATATGGGGTACCCCACGTCAGGAAAAGTTGTAAAAAATGAACATCATCTATGCTTAGTATCTAATTTTTAATTTTCGAATCATATTAATTATGAAGCTAGTCCTCGACATAAAAGTCACATTTGAAGTTGATGTCTTCGCGTCCAGCACACTCATTATGAGCCCCCTCTTGAGATCCTAGGCATTGGATACCTGCAATGGCATTAGCCCATGACAGCTTCTAATTATACGTATTACTTAATGAAAAATGAAGACTTGAATGGATGGTAGACCTTTTGAGTGTCGTTTGAGGAATGTGGTACGTTTTCGCCACCTTAGAGTAACCTATCTCCTTATGTTGGACCGCTTTTACAGCTTGTTCTGTATTTATTATTTCCCTATTTCGGTGGATTATCGGCGGAGACTACAATGCAAAGCACGCGCAGTGGGGCTCACGAACCACCAGCCCTCGCGGTCGTGAACTTCTGAAAGCTAGTCAGTCGATGAATTGCTCATTCGTCTCGAGTGGAAAACCCACCCACTGGCCCACTGATTCCAACAAATCACCAGACGTGCTTGACTTCTTCTTAACTAGAGAAGTATCAAACAGCTACGCCTTAGCCAAGAACGCTCCGGACCTAAGCTCAGACCACGTTCCGGTGCTCCTGCGACTATCAGTTCCACGATACTGAAAAAAGCTAAATCTACTTATTTGACCAATAAAAACACCAACTGGAACGCATATCGGGAGTCAGTATTACGTCGAATTGATCTCAAAGTTCGACTAAAAACAGCCACCGAACTAGAGACCGTATCGAAAGTATTCGTCGAAGCGATATGCGAAGCAGCTAGAGCAGCTACCCCCGCTCAAGTACCATCAGTAGCAAAAGAGCTACTATACCCAACTGAAGTCCGACTTCTTGTGAAAAAGAGAAGAAAAGCGAGAAAGAGGTGGCAAATATCTAGACTACCGGCTGATAAGACGACCTTCAAAAGGATTAGTAAGGAAGTCACCTCCCTAATCCAAACCATTACGTATTACGAAAGTATCCTGTACTAGGCGTACTTCCTCTACACCTTCTTACGAAGATCGCGTAACTAACATAATAATATCATGCACTGTCACTATCGCTGTTTGTAAGTATCGAATCAAAATGTTCTGGGTATGATAGTCCAAGGCTTGAGGATTTCAAATTTCGCAATTGTGGGGAAAAGTTGTATGCACGTTGTACATCCTAATTCCACCCGGATTTTCAATTACTTTTCTTAAAGAGTATCAATAAACTCGAAAGGACGTAGGAAACATACACAACGAGCTTTGAATGACTGGCAAGTCTTCGGTAAGTGCCTACAGGAGTCCTAACCTGGGATGATCTTAGAGAGTCTTGAATGAGCATTCAGAAGTCGTAGCTAGTCTAATGGAGTCTTCAACAAGTATGGAAAAACGTAGCTAAGATTTCTGAACAAGTTGAGACTTAAAATCTACTAATACGTGTCTTAAGGAGTCAGGCTCGTTGCATTAGGGGGAGAAAATAGCCTTGTGTACTGTGGTTGGGGGGGGGGGAGAAATAGCTTCATTTGTGCCGTTTTTGTGTACGGAGACTCTGTAACCAATATTTTGTCAACTAAGCTTCTTCGATTACTTCGTGGATCTACCACTGAGTGGTGCTCTCAGACCATCTTATTTGCGTACAAGCATTTTATCGCCGTGTAGATCACTGAGCGCCGCTTTGTGTGACCCAAAAAAATCCTACATTGACTTCAAGAATTTCTTACCGCTGGAATTTAAAAAAGATAAAAATTTAAGATTCCGTGGGGTAGTGAATTTCATAAGATGACTTGGAGAACAATAAACGGTTGAAACTCGTAATTTTAGAATCCCCCTTAGAGTCTTACTTTGTCATAAATATGGATCCAAATGAAAAACATAAAACGAAAATTTTGCCATTAAGACGCCAGCCTTGGGAAAACGTACAAACAGTTTGTGATGTTTGTATTACAGTATCTGGGTCATCTGCCGGTCATTTACTTCTTTAGATTTTGGTAAGCGAACTACTCTTCAATTCTCTAGAATATCTTCAGAGTACTCGGTGAGTACAGAGGTACCCTTTTTGGAGCATATTCTTTTTCCGTACGTAATTTTATGTTTCGATGCCGCAAAATTTTAGAATCAGTTTGTTAGTGCGACATGGATCCCATTCTTTCGTAGGCTTGGAAAAAATATCGTAAATTTGGAACCACATGCAATTAAATACAAAATCGGAATTATTAGTTTTCGTGGGGTGAAAAATTAGCATATCGGAGGGAATATAAAGGAAGAATGTTTCCTTTCCATGAAAACCTGACTTTTGTAGGTTAGTAAATCCTGGCACCTAAAGTCTGATTTATCAACGAGGAAGCTAATCCTGTAGTAAGAAACAAAGTGTCTAGATAACTCACCTAATTTCTCGAACAGAATTAATTCGCAAGCAAGGTCAATAAATTCCTGTGTACAGTTATAGAGATACTACTTATATGGAACCTCGAATGTACTATAACGACTGTTCAGAACTCCTCATCCTGTTTATAGTTTTTATATCCGTTTTCAAACTTTATTCCGGTGTGATCTTAGTCTACCCTTTATTACGCCAGCTATAACTGTTTTTGCGACTGCTTTTATTTACACTTTTAAACAATATTTAATGATTTTCTTTACTGCTAGTTGTAAATTGTTATGGAGATATACTCGTAAGCTTGGGGTAAGATAATTTAGTGACGAACTAAGTTTCTTACTTACCCGAAATATCCTTCCAGATTGAAAAAGTTATCGATTGCTCATTCTTCGACATCAAACTCTACAACGAAAAGTTATTGGTTCAAACCGTTATCTGCTTCAGGAAGAAGTTCTCTCCGCGACACTTTTGTGGGATTTCCTTCAACCCCGCGTACTCACCTTGTATCAGAAAGACACTAAGTATGGAGCCGTGCATCTTATCAACTAATTTTTATCTCACAGGGGCACGAGAGGGAGTAGAAAGAACCCGGAGGGAGGAAACAATTTAAGGTTATAAAATCGATGAATAAAGTAAGACAAAGCAGATAGATATTAGACAAGATAGATGTAATAACAGACTTTTTTTTTTAATATTTTTATTTTCCTTTGAGAACTCAATTCATAAGGAGTATCTTCGGCCCGTATCGAGCAAAGGCCTCCCGTAACCTTTCCCATTCAGATCTGTTCAGGGCTACTTCTCGGAAGTATTTGTTTTTTAAGAATTGAGTAATGTTTTCAGTCATCGTGTTTTTTGTCTTCCCTTTTTTATATTTATATGAGACGGGAACCAAAAGGTTACTTTCTGTGTCAAGCGGTTGTCCTCTAGCCTTGAAATGTGCCCCACCCAACCTTACTTTTGATATCTGGTAAGGGTTGAGATGTCCCTCATGCTTTTTAGTTTTCCCCTGATCTTTTTTATTGGGATGTGGCCTTTACGGGCTGTTCATAGTTTCTTAACTATCGGATCGCTTATGGGCCGTCGACGATCCGTATGTCATGGTAGGTAGAACACAGAGATTGAAAACTTCGCTTTTCAACTTTAAACTCTATAGTTACCTTTAAATATTTCCTTTAGCGTCCAAAACTTTTTCCAACCGATGTTATTCGTCGGTTCACTTCTAATCATGTGATGTCAGATCGAACGATCGAGTTCTAACAATTCTTTTATAAGTCTTGTGAAATATTGAACAAAATTTGAAAAATCTTACTTAATCTGGAACAAGTTTAGAAGAATTTGAAAATATCTCTGCCAAGCTTGTTATACCTAGCCTTGAATAAGTCTGGAAGAGTCTTAATGGTACAGTCGTGGACGACTCGGAAAATGTTGGGGTGTCTTAAATCCTAGATGTGTCTGGAAGAGTCTTAAGGGATTTCAAAGATGTCGGGCAGGCTTAAAGAAGCTTTGACGAATCATACACAGTCGTGGAAGTCTTATGGATTTTCAATATGACGGAGTCTTAAACAGTTTAAAACTTCTAAAACTTTCTGCTCTTTGGGTGAAACTTTAATTTCTTAGTGAATGTCGTGATTAATTTCATTTTCAAATCGGGCACTTTTTTTTTAATTGTCCCGCGGATATTTTTCTGTCGTTCAAAACTTTTTTCCACAGTGCCCTGCTTTTTTCAACCGCTGATTATATTTATTTGTCTTTTATTATCTTTTCTTGTCGTTGGACTTCAATCATAGCCGTTATTTTCTCATTTTCTGCCGGGCTGAAAAATGCATGCCCTTATTTATTATCCTTGCTTGAATCTTTGATGCATGCGATATAAACTTATAATACACGATAATCTTCATATTTGCTGCTCCTGCCTTGTGAGGGATCATAATTAACCTGATTTTCTCAAAATCTGGTGACATTTCTCCTTTCTCATACATTCCGCAAATTAATTCATATCAATTTTTTAAAACTACTTTCCTCATGTATTCCTCAATAACTCACTTGCAATTTCGTCGATTCCATCTGCTTTACCTGCTTTCATTTCTTTCAGAACTTTATCAAATTTTGATCTCAAAATAGGATCTCCTCTTTCTTCATCCTTCACGCTATCTTATTTTTTCATACATTTACTTATACCTGCTCCATTCTTGTACAGTTTTTCAACATATCTAACCCATTTTTATACTTTATCTTTTAGAATCTAATAATTTTCCTTCTTCATCCATTATTAGTTGTTTTCTTTCTTCTTACTCCGAAATATCTTTTTTACTTCATTATAAGCCTTATCGGTTTTCCTGCTTTCATTTGCTTCTCAATTTCCTCACAATTTTGATGAATCCATTTTTTTCCTTTCTTACGTTCTATTTTTATTTGATTTCTTAAAGCCTTATATTTATCTTACTTTCTCCATCGTTGCCTTCTCTATACTTTCTTCTTTATTCCATTAACTCTAGTATCTTATTTTCCATCCATGGTTTTCTCCTTTCTATTATTTAAGTACCTAATTTCTTCCTTGCTGCCAGATTTATCGCTTTCTTTAATGCTACTTGGGCTGGTCCAGGTGGAGGCGCGCTGTCGTCGCCAACGTGTAGTATAGTGATCATGTGAGAATATCCCATTAACATACGTACTTAATTTTCAGAAAATATCACAAAAATGAAAGGGTTTTTCAAAAAAATGAAGGGAACCAAATTGATAGAGGTTGAAATTTTCTTTCAGATGAGTTCATTTTCATTTCAATCAGAGCAATTTTCTGAAATGATGACTTCTATAGCAGTTCATTTTTTCACGCTATTGAAATTGTAGAGCGCGACTCTTTCGCGCTCACATTCCGAATCCACTACCCTTCAATATCATTTTTTTCCTGCGATTTACAAAGTTATTTCTTTTCCATGTTCTTCTCTTTTCTTTACCTCTTTCAATAATTCCAAATTTCGTTTTGTTTTTACTTTCTTCTTATACATCTTTTTAAATTTAAACCCACATTTCATTACTATACTGAACTGTGGTCACTATATACATCTGGTCCTGGGTATATATGACAATCCAGCATTGGATTTTTATATCTTCTTTTCGTCATAATATAATCTACTTGATATCTTCTTTCATCTCCTGGGCTTTTCCATGTGTATTTTCTTCTCTCATGATTTTTAAACAGAGTGTTTCCGATAACTAGGTAATTTATATTCTTCACAAAATTCTATGAGCCTCGACCTTCTTTCATTTCGCTCTCCTAACGCATGCTCTCCGCATACCCCTTCTTCCTTTCTTCCTCGTACTCTGGCGTTCCAACCGCCCATTACAGTTGAATTTTCTTTTCCTTTTATATTGCTTAATACTTCATCAATTTCTTCATAAATGTTTTCTACTTCTTCACTATAATTTCTTGTTGGCACATAAACTTGGACTGTCACTAAAGGTACTGGTTTGATAGAAATTTTTACCATTAATATTCTCTTACTTTGTTAGGCATAACTTTGCTCCCTATTCCCTACACTTTTATTAATAATAATACCTACGTCCGCTTGCTCTCTTTTCGCTGCTGTATTAATTATTCTATACCCCCCCTCCCACGCCCAAAAATCATTTTCTTCTGGCCATCTCAGTTAACTAATTCCTGTTATACAGGATGCGGCAACAAAGTGTATCGTATTTCGAATGAACATATCTCCTCTAAAAATTAAGATACCACAACCATTGAAGCTTTTCCAGGTAGTCTGAAACAGCCTGTTTTTCCTAACATTCAATATGGTGGCAGGATGATTAAGTAGACGGTCGGGCATCGTGTTTACGCAATTGAGCGTTTTTTTTTTGTTTTTTTTTTTACCATTGCGAATCTTATGTGGCTACTGCGGGCAGTTTTCGATCAAAATTTTCTATTGGGCTTAAAAAACCAATACCAATGGAAAAAACTGTGCATACGTGGGTATAAAACTTTCGAGAATCCGGGCCAATTTTCAAAAGGTCTAGGGTCACCCAAAACAGCCAGTGTGCCCCAAAATGTTGAACTTATTTAAAAGTCGTTAGAGAGGAGGCCAGCCCGTTCTGCCCGTTTACATGCCCGCAGCTTGAATATGAGGAAATGTTGTAAGACTTCGTCGGATCAGCTTTGAGACGTAAGAGGAGCTATCGAGAATAATGCTTTCAAAACAAAACGGCGCTATATTTGCCGTACAGCTGGAGGAACGATGACGGTACTCAAAAAGCTGTTTGGAAAGCGTTTAATTTCGTGTGAAACAGACGTCCTTTGGCCTTTTCGTTTTCCAGACTTATCGGCGGCTGATTATTTCTTGTGAGGCTACCTGAAATGTAAGGGATATAAAAACAATCCTAGAAATTTAGAAGCTCTGAAAACAGCGATACTCGATGAAATGGCCACAATACCTCGTCCGAGTATGTTAAAAAAACATATGGAAAATGGTATCGAGAAAAATTCACACCATCTAACTGATCTATTTTTTAGAAAATAACGTAAAAAAAACAAACAAGTATGTCCATATTTTATTTAAAAAAAAAAATAAAAAATGGGACCGATTTTTCGGCACGTCAGAAAGGCGGAAATTAGCGACAAAATAGCTACGTGAAACGACCATTAAATTTTTTCAACATCCCAACAATAAATTCACGCCAGGATATAATATCAAGCAGCCAATGAATGTAACAAACGCCTTTACAATAATTCCACGCCACTTTAAAAAATTGAGCAGTCAAATTTCACTCCTGAACGCCGACTGTGCACGTCAAAAAAAATGAAATGGACATGGATAGAAATGTGATAAAATAATCGTATATGTAATAATAAAGCGAAAAAATTACGGTAATGTAGGAGTACACACGAACTAATAGAGAAAAGACGAGTATTATTAATTTATTTACTATAGTAAAACCCGAATAAGAAACGTATTAGGCGGGAAGATAAAAAATACGAATTTATTCAAGGGACCAGAGGAAAGAAGTTTTATGCGGGAAGGGTGTTTACTGTATTTTGAAGTGCAACATTTTAATTTTCAACGATTGAAGCATTATCAATTTGAAGCGCAACATTTTAATTTGTTGGCGTCTAAACTGCAAAAAAAAAAATGTCGTTCATATACTTCACCCTGACGTGGTCAGTTTGGCGTTCATATCTGACAGAATTGTCGCGCATATCATGGTTTCAGCTGTTCAATGACCAGTCGTTGACGTTAGTTTTCCTGGCGTGCAAGATATTTTATCCCAAAAAAAATCATTGGAACGTTTTGCTTTTATACTATGCTCATTTGAAATACGATACACTTTGTTGCCGTATCCTGTATCTAACTTTAATCTTTTCATCTCTCTCTTTAAGTTCTCTAAGTTGCTTACCTCATTCAGTGTCCTTACATTCCATGTCTCTATTCTTAATTCTAACAGTTTCTCACTTGGTAGTCTCTGCCCGGGCATCCAAATAGGGAACTTTTTGCATCCAGAATCATTATTTACTTCGTGAGCTTCCATCGTAATTGTTGTGTGGAGACTCATTTTCGGGGGAAAATACTGATGTAGTTTCCCCTTGCTTTCATCAAGATTTATCTTTTGGAGTTTTTCTTCTCCTATGTGCTTTTTAGTTTTATCTTCAAGCCCCTCATCACGCCAAGGTAGCACACGCAGAGGAAGGATTTTAAATTAGGTGTACTAAAAATACGAAGTTTTCTGTCTCTATTTCGGTTTCTGTTAAAAGTTACAAGTTACTCGTTTTTATATCTGCTGATGGAAGACAAAAGTAGCTAAGAGGCAATACCCCGTACAGTTTGTCTAGTAAGCGTTAAATGCCTGGCGACGGAGGGGGTGGACTAGAAAAGCTGGGACTGGCAAGAATGTTGCAAGACCTATGGTTTGTGACTACAGCTTTGGGTTGGTTTGTTACTCATTGTACACTAGTTACATTTCATTCGGAATCTTTTCCCACCGGCGGTTTGACGCAGATAGCGTACAGCAAAGCAAATTTTCTTCCACGCTACGTGTAAAGAACCGCGGAGTTATGTTGCACGAACTTACAGACACACTAGTAAGCATGTTAACAAAAGTTCAGTATATGGAAGTGCTTTCGTTCTATAATTTGCGTTTTGATAACATGCTACCTCGAATTGTAATTCCATTTTCCGTTATAGAAAACAAACGACTATAAGCTCCTAGACTTCCCGGATGACGTGTATGTGATATGGACGAGGTAAAACAGATAACGTTGCCAACACGTTTGTTTCGGCGAAAAGATACTAAAATGAACAAGGCACGCGAATGATTAATGATTCGGCTCGCATAAAGTTCTGCAACAATCAAGAGCAGACGTCGAAAGTTTTACAAAATCGGCTAATTATCTCGGACCTGGGAAGTCGTATCTTGGTGCTGTAGAAGGCTCCAATATGCGAAAACTCATGTACCTAGTACCTACCTAGATACAGTGAAAGCTGTTTATCGGGATTATAGGGTGTCTACCAGGGTATATAAATCATACAAATAGCATGTATTTTACAATGTGAGCATGTAAGCATGTAAATAGCATGTTTTCCAGTAGATTTTCAGAAAAATCATGTATTTTGCTAAATTAATTGGAAATAAAATATTGGTTTGGGGCAGTTCGTATTACTGGAAAACACAATATTGCAGTTTAAGACGGACTGTAGAAATTTTTTAACAGCTAAGAATGTAAATTGAGCTCATTGAGAAATGCCCATTGTCTAACCGTGTTGTGAAAGGTGCATCAGCATTCACATCAAAAATAATGACATAACAAATTTCGAGAGGATCGATTAAGTATGATTTTGTCAGTCTTCGTTGAAAATAACATTATTGAGAACAGCTCTTGATGACCCACTGAAACGCGAGTACATGGAAATTTGTAATAATTCAGTTGTAATACAATATTTAAAATAATATAAAACCGTCAAAAGTAGACTAGATGAGTTTTATTTAAAATAAAATATTTTTATCCCCTTCCCAAGGACTTACAAGATTTTCTGAAGATGAAATTCTGAAGTAGAGCGCAGTTTCTCCATAAATAAAGAGTGTCTCGTAGAAAATCTATTACAAGACTCATTTCTGGCACAGAGAATAGTTGTATACGATACAATAAAGGAGGAATGCAAGTTTGATTATAAAAATGTAGATATTACTCCATATTTATATAGTATTATTTAAAATATTAAAAATTAAAAAATAATATTAAAAAAAATACAACAAAAAAAAGAGAAAAAAAATACAACAAATGAAAAAAAAACAAACAAAAAGACTTTTTTTGGAAAAAATATGGGGAAGAAACCGTTCTGATCCGACACTTTAAAAATGCGTCTGCCAACCAAAAGGAATGCTTAAATTTGAAAGTAAAAAAAAACAAAACAAAAAAAAACGATGATAATAAGAGAAAGAGACAACTTACTCAAGAATTGTCACTTCTGAAATCGAAAAAATCAAATATGGAGCACAACTTGCTCTGCGGAGCATAGCGGGTGACGACATTCTCATGTCGGCGCAGTCCGCGAAGCAGATATGAACATGCTCTCCCGTGGTTGTAGACTCGTCTGCAAGATGATGCACTAGCAGAGCGTAGTGCTCGCAGGCTGGTACACGGAAAGTGATGCTCGCAGGGGAATACAGGCTGATACAATTTGGCTTATATCTCCGGAAATTGGAGCTTTAGAGAAAAAAGTTTTAGACAAAAAAGATTCCTCATGAAATTATCTACGAAACGTATGCATCGCATGTTAGCCTAGGTCTAATCCTTAGCCTGTAATCACCGTCCACAATTGGGCAACTTTAAAAAATTTCGGAAAATTGACAAATTATGGCGAATATCTCGGACATGGCAAGTTGTAGGAAAAAATTGTTTGAAGCCAAAAAGATGCCTCGTAAAATTTGCCATAGAATGGACTGCCTTTAATTTAGCCTAGGCTCAATGCTTGCTTCCTTGTCTCTCGCAGGAACTTCCTCCTTGCCTTAGTCTGCCGATCGGCCGGGACAATCAAAAACGAACTTCACGCGCTTACTTCTCTTAGTCTAACGAATTTTCTCCGGCATTCTGAGTAAAGTGGGGTGTTCGATACGCTTTTGTTCAAGTATACCCAGTAGTAAAAGCATATAAAATGCTAAAAGGTTTGGGAAGATTCTCGAATAAAGTACATTACGCTAATGAATTTATGACATTTTTCTAATTTTCTCTCAACCCGAGCCCTGGAATCCTCCCTTTCGAGCATTACCTCAGAGACGTTGGGGAGGCTATTAGGGCTGTCTTAGCCCTTTACACTTCTTGCCGAAAAACCGGCCTAGGTCGAAACGTAGCGAGTTGCTACATGGGTTCGAATCCAGAACCTCCGAATTTCGAGACCAGCGCGCTATTCACTCGACCAACCAAACCCCACTTAATCTAATCTACGGATAATCTAACCTAACTGCCTTACGCCTACTTAAGGATTGGCCTACTAAATACGAGTAACTTACTTCGAGTGTTGAGCACATCCGATTTTAATTGCTCCAGCATTGGATGAGAAAGAGGATAATGAGAATGATGACTTTTGGAAAGAAAATGGCAAGAAGTTGAGGACGGCATATCCTAAATATCTTGATGATGAAGATCATAGTTGATTGATGAAATGAAACTTTTGTGAAAAATATGACGTAATTTGAAATGGGATGGCGGCACGGAAGCACATATACGAAGATGAATGTGACTTATTGAATCTAATATGGAAAGAGTATGAAACAATAGGTGGCGTAACTGAGAGTTTCCGAAGTTGGTAGCCTTGAGCTGAAAAGGTGATTGTGGACGTTATCATCATGAGAATGCATGTAACTTGAATTCGCTTTTTCTAGTCGATAAACTATCTTCTTGCGGCATATAATAGATAAATTTAGAGATTGAGGTTTCTAGTTTTCATTTATTTCCATGTATTAGTTGTTTACAAGCCTGTTTTGTGTCAATGGTAAACTTCCATAAGAAAAACAGTAATTTGGAAATAAACGTATTCATCTAACTAAAGCGAATAAAGTGCATTAAACTACCTTTCATCATAGACTAGAGACTTCAAGCTTCAATTGGACATGTTATATGGCTCAAGAAAACCTGTTTTCAGCAAATACATAAGCTTTAAAGTATACCAATTTTACACGTATTCTTATGGGAACATCAACCTTGATCACCTTTTTAGGAGTCGACACTAGCGAACCTGGTTACGGTTTTATCGCTTATTCTACCTCAAATATGTATACGCCTGCGATTATTGTTAACGCTGGTTGTGTCTGTGTGAACGTGGATTCAGCAAACTGGCCTTCATAAAAAACCGGCTGAGGGCGAGAATGACATAATGCTGATTAAATCACCTATTGCATATCTCTATAGAGCATATGAATAAGCTTCGACTTTGAGTTTTGCTGAAATAATTCAAATGTTCGCGGCAGAAAAAGCGCGTCATGTGCATTTTAAAGTATATATACAAGTACATAGGTATAGGTACTAATCAGTTTTGTATCGTAGTAAATTTTACTTCCAAAAACTGAAAAATTATTCTTGCTGTTTTTTTTTTTTGCTGTTACTTGTCGACATATCTTGGAAAATGGCACTGGGCCTTGTAGATCCTCTCGACGGTGCTGAGCGGCTTTTCTGGTTAAGTACAGTTTAGATCAAATATAAAATTCATATTTTTCTTCCCTTTTATTATGTCTTGTCTTGATTTGTTTAAATTGTGAGATTTTTCTATTCTATATTGTATATGTGTCCAAATTTGATGTCTGTACTTCGTTCTCTCTGCCGTACCTCACTGTCAGGCAAAAAAAAAAAAAAAACATGGTTTAATGGGAATCTATTCTATGGAAAAAATTTTTGCTTATTTATTTCTAAGGAAAACATCAATTTTTTGAACACAGTAGACCTCTATTTACTCGGAGATACTAACCTTTGACCTTCCCCCCCCCAGTACAGTTTGCAGCTGCTGTGGGAGGAGTAAGCTGCACAACCCCCTCAAACGACTCAAGCCTTTGGCGAAAAGGGGAGAAGGGGGCTCATAACAAAAAATCGGCTTTGTACACGCTGGAAGCCAATCCCCGCATGGGAAAAGATGGAGAAACAAAAAATAAAATCATCTTTTCAGATAACATAAAAAGCAAAACAAAATTGTACCTTTTGTATTACAATTGCAGAGGATTGGTGGCCAGCGACAGAATTCTGGAATTTGAAAATAACATTGAGAAAATAAAATGGGATATAATTGCCCTCTCAGAAGTCAGGAAAAATGGGGAAAACCTAATCAATAAGAATCAGGGGTACTTCTATCACTACGGACAAACAAAGGGCTACAGGGGTGTGGGATTTTATATTAAAGAAGAGCTCATGGACAATGTGGTTGTAATTAAGGGAGTATCGGAGAGAATATGTTTTCTAAAATTGCAATTGGGCAAAAAAGTTAGGGCTTTGGTGGTGGCGGTGTACGCTCAAGTGTTAAACTCTGAAGAGTGAGACGTCAAAAAATTTTATGAAGAACTACAGGAAACTCTTATTTATCATAAAGAATATTATAATGTGGTTTTAGGCGACTGGAACGCTATCATCGGAGGCCGCCAAAGCATAACGGAAAATATTGGCGACTGCGGTTTGGGGAATAGGAACCAAAATTGGGGAAAATTAATTGACTTTAGTGTGAGAAACAACTTGAAAATTGCGAATACCTTTTTCTCAAAAAAACAAAAAACTAAAATGAAGAGTGGCAAATATAAAAATGAAATTGACCACCTTTTGGTAAACGATTTAACCGCAGTCGAGAACGTATCGACTCTGCCGGGTTTCTGCTTCTGCTCAGACCACCGAATATGCAGAGGCACCTTCAGCTTCCCAAGGAGAGTGAGATTCAAGAATAGGAAAAGAGGAAATCAAGGAAAAAAAGAGATCCCAGTGTGGAAGATGAATGAGGCCATAACCGCGATGCTAGAAAGTATGAGGGAAAAACCAGTTACTTGGGACGAGTTTAGCATGCAGGAACTATATGATAAACTTGAAAAGACAATAAAGGAAATCAATGTGAAATCAGGCAAGTATAGCTCCGAAGTTCTTACAAATGACAAATTAAAGGTGGAAACGAAGAATTTGTTGGAGAAGAGAAGTATGTTGGAAAAAAAGGAATTAAGAACGTTGAGAGAAAAGATTGAGCTACTACTGCTAAGGAAAAAAGTAAGAGCGGAAATCAGGAAGGATGTGCGTGACTATGACGTCAAAAAAATTGAGGAAATCTTAGCGGAAAGCGGCTCAATCAAAAAAGTAAAGAAGGAGCTATAGCCACACAAAAAACTCATTCCCTGTATGCTAAACGAAGCCTGAGAGAGAGTGTACGAGCGTGAGGAAATTGTAGAGGTAGCAACACACTTCTACAAGGACCTGTACATAGACCAGAAAGAAGAGAAGGATTGGCCAGAATTAAAGGATGTGGACGAAGACTTCCCAGAAATATTGTGTAGCGAGGTGGAAAAGGCAATAAAGTCTTTAAAAGTAAGCAAGGCAGTGGGCCCGGATGGTGTTGAAAATTGTACACTCAAACTCTTTGGGGATGAAATAACACCAATGATGACAAAATTGTTCAACAAGATTTTGGCCACAGAAACCGTCCCAAATCAGAGGAAGAAAGCAGAAATAATAATTTTATTAAAAAAAGGTAGTAAAGAGGATATTCGAAATTACAGACCGATATGCCTTACTTCTAACATTGGGAACATGTTTATGAAAATTATCAGGGAAAGGCTGTACTCTCAGTTGGACTATAACCAGGCAAGGGAACAGGTTTAGAAAGAACCACTCAACTATAGATCAAATCTTTATCATGAACCAAATAATCGAAAAAGCAATAGAATATAAAATCCCGATCTGCGTGCTCCTAATAGACTTTTCAAAAGTATTTGATTCTATAAAACATAAGTATCTCTGG
This sequence comes from Acanthococcus lagerstroemiae, assembly GCA_031841125.1. Taxonomy (NCBI): domain Eukaryota; kingdom Metazoa; phylum Arthropoda; class Insecta; order Hemiptera; family Eriococcidae; genus Acanthococcus; species Acanthococcus lagerstroemiae. The sequence continues at coordinate 22,575,492 of CM063106.1, read as the reverse complement.
CAGGCACTCTTGGCTCAAGGCATAAATAAGAAAGCAATCAAAGTAATTAAAAATATTTATGAAGGAGCAACAGCTTATGTCATCAAAACTGATGTGAAAGGTAGAGAGTTCAGAGTGGAAAGAGCAGTTCACCAGGGTGATCCCCTCTCTCCAAACCTATTTAACTGTGCGTTGGAAGAGGCCATGAGACGGCTCGAGTGGGATAATAAGGGATTAAAAATTGACGGCGAATTCCTGAGCAACTTGAGATTTGCGGAAGATGTTTCCCTAATAGCAGACAATCCAAAAGACCTGATAGAGATGGCAGAAGAATTTATAGTCGCATGTAAGATGGCCGGTCTTGAGGTCAACACAAAAAAGACCATCCCACTCTCAAACGCCCAAGAGGAACCTATCATGATAGCAAACGAAAAGATCACATGGGAGTGCGAAACAAGATATCTCGGCCAAACAATATCCTTTCGAAACGCTAGGGACAAAGTACTGTCTAGCAGGATCAAGAGTGGGTGGAGCAATTACTGGAAGTTAAAAGAAGTCTTCAAAAATAAACTTCCAGTGAAGACTAAGGCGGAGGCCTGGCAGAGCTGTATACAACCAGTGTTAATATACAGGGCCCAAACTTGGGCGCTGACCAAGGGTAGTGTAAACAGGCTGCGTACTAAACAAACCGCTATGGAACGCAGTATGTTGAACATAAAGAAAAAAGATAGGGTAAAGCTTTCGGAAATTAGAGCAAAAACAAAACTGCGGGACGTAGGAGAGGTAGTTAAAAGCCACAAATGGAAATACGCAGGTCACATTTGGAGGGGAAGGGATGGTAGATGGGAGAAGAAGGTAGAAGGGTGGACTCCGCGTAACTACAGGAGAGGAAGGAGGAGACCCATTGCTCGCTGGAGAGATGAGCTTGACAAAACTCTGGGAACGAAGTGGAGAAGAAGTACCCAAAATAGAGAGTTTTGGAAAAAGAAAGGGGAGGCATTTGCCCAAGGCTGAGCGGTGTGTACGGCGACCGAAAGGACGGAGGGGAAGGGACTTACTGGTCGTGGTGCAAGGCGTCGCAATAGTTGTTAAATGTACTCGTAAGTTTAAATGTTAGCTCAAACTCGCCGCGCTCATCTCGTCCGTCCGGGAAATAAAATAAGAAGTGTAATAAACTTTTGTACGCTGCTAAAATAAAAATAAAAAATAAAATAACTAACCTTTCAGCTCGCTGGCCCCATGTGATAATACCATTAAACGTTGGATGCCCAAGGGTCAACAATCAGAATAACTAATTATCTCAATCAGAACTGCAGTTACTACAACTCGTAGGTACTATATATTCTATAGCAATGCAGTATACAGTTCGTACTATGTATTGTGTGTGAAAAAAAAATTGGTTAGTGTGATCGATCGGTTTCTGCTATCAGTATATGCCTCGGCCCTGCAGCGACCCTAATAAGTGGCTTTCACTGTATCTGAAACAAGTAAATCGAAAACCAACGATTTAGATACTGCAATTGGATTTCGCAGTACTCGCAAATTGACCACACACTCGAGATTACTTTTATCGCCTCCAGTTCCGGTAAGAACACGAATTCGAACTACTACGCTCGCCTATTTCTTTGCCCTAATTTTCCCGACCGGCAACTGCGTTTAAAGAAATGTGTGAATGAAAAGAGGGTACAGTTTTGTTTCCACCGCATTCGAATTTAATTAAAATTCTTACACCGAAAACGGCGAGAATTTTTTGCTAAACACCGCAGCGCAACGAGTTTCTAATTTGGAAAATACAGCGCCCGTTGAGTTCATCTGGTAAGCTGACGGTTCAAAGAACAAACAGAAATGGAAGGAAGAAAAGCGCCACATAGCTCTATCATGGCGTTATTTATTACTGATGGCGAGGTCGCGGATAGAAACGTTAAAAATGCTCGGGGTTTCCATTTAACATGCAACGTAGGGAAATGAAGAACCCTTACAGAGCCCCGTTTTCCGGCAAACGGATTGTACTTATAAGCTACGTCATATGAAACATATCGATTTATCTCAATTTACGTTTCGCCTAGATTCCGTCTTGTAATTAGGATCGAAAATGGTAGGATAGCAGCCAGAGTGAAGAGGTAATGAGGCAGATGCGTGCTTTGAGGGATTTTACGGTGCCGAATCCCAAGAGTGAAAGAAACTGAATCCGGAGGAGTACACATTTAAGATGCTTTTAACGAGGTCGAAGTTAATTTTCCAGGTTTACGATGTGATTACAAGAGAGCGACATTTTCGCCGGGCTTGATGGGAGCACGAGGATACGTGATCGCAGATTTATATATTTTTCAGTCCCAACGTGTGAAACTGACGGCTTCATTATCTGGTGCTTTGACATGCATTCCGGACCCAAGATTTTAATGGTCGCCCATAAAACAGCGAGAATAGATGTAACTAATGTGCTTAAGTTTTTCAAAATGGTCACTTTCGCGAGGTATAGGAGAACACGATTTTATTTATTGGCCAATTCCAAGGCTAGTTAGTTTTTAGTTGACCCTTTATATTAAAAGTAGCTGGCGGAGAAAAGAAATATGGAAATGAGCGTGAAGATATTCCAGAATTTTTCGGCGCGTGGGAACATTGACCGTAGAAGCAGAATCGCGCGGTACTGGGGCGGATGATTTTGTCCGACCGCTATGGGTGAAAGAGCCTGCAACGACTCCTTAAAAAAGATGAAGGGTTCGTGTGAAAAACAACCTTAGTCAGTTTTGAAATTCCAACTTTGTTGACAAATAGCGCTGTATCCACAGCCATTATGCTCCACCCAAAGCTATAGAGGGAAGGTTGGTCCACTCGGGTAGGCAACCTGCAACAATTCTTCCCGTCTCACCGGCGCCGAAATCCACTTCATATAAGAAAGTAATAGGAAAATTGAATTTTTCCTGTAGAGGGCTCTTTTTTTTTAAACGGTAGCCAGTTGAATGTTTTATACGGTAAAAATAGTGGAAAAATATGTTGAGGCCATCAATTATGAGTAGAGACCGGATTCTTTGGCATTAAAAAATAGGAAATTCGGCAGCTACAGCTGCAGAATTCGGCATTTTCGGCATTCTAAAAAAAATCATTTTTTTCCCCATAAAATAATCTGATAAATCAAAATTTTTAATGAAAATCACATAGATTCTGGTTGTACATAATGATAAGATGTTTTGCTGAATTTTGCTGAGTGAATTAATGGCATCTGTCATTTAATATTAATTTGTAAGCTGAGAATGAGCGCTTTAATTCAATTGATACTAGCGGAGCAAGATTATGTGCAGACAGGACCTGTGGATCACGAGAAACCGTGCTAGTTACTTGGTAAAAAGTGTCACTAAAAGAAATATTCGATTCTCAAAGTAACGCGAACCCTTTATTTTTCGAAAAAAACTTGTTACAATTTTTGCTGAAGTAGGTATCCTCGAGCTCCTGGAATGATCTGAAATTTTCGAAGCACTTCTTATATATGACCTTGACTTGATCGTGTAAAGACAAACTTCGCGTTTCCAATTTCTTAATCTATTCAAGGAGAAACAAAAGGTAGGTTTGTATGAAAGTGAGGACAGTAGGTAAATTTTTCTTCCGGATCAGTGTGAGTTTCCACATGTTGTGAATCATTCTGGAATTCCGAAATGAGTTTCCAAATTCGTGAAGTGAACTGCAAAAAATGAAACATTCTTTATCCACGTCCTCCATCTCGTTATTACAACATAGGGAGGAAGATCACGTTTCATTTTTTTATTTTATTATTTTTTCCCCGAATACAAGGTTACTCGCGCTGGCGATTTCAAGAAAATACGCATAAGTAACTCATTTCATCGGTAGCTATGTAGTCTGGGGGTCAGGTTGGCTCAGTGGATAGTGCGCTGGTCTCGGATTCCGGAGGTCCCGGGTTCGAGCCCACGTAGCAACTCGCTACCTTTCGACCTCGGCCAGAAGAGAAGAGAGCTAAGACAGTCCTAACAGCCTCCCCGACGTCTCTGAGGTAATGCTCGAAAGGGCGGATTCCAGGGCTCGGGTTGAGAACCAAATGGAAAAGAGGTATCTATGCAGTCTGAAACCTGATTGCATAATAAATTTCATCTTCATTCTATATATTTCCACTTTCAAATATACACCTTCTCGCACTTTACCATCACGTGTTGACAAAATAGCATATTTCGGCAAATTCCGACACGTGAGGCCACTTTCGGCATCTACCCCATTTTCGGAATTTTTTCCCAAGCCCCCTACCACCATGACTCGTGCTTATTTCTCAGAATAACTCATTTGCCTATCAAGGAAATTATTTGACAAATGCCGAGGAATCCGGTCTCTAATTATGAGTAAAAATCGAAAAAAGCTGTATTCCCATAAACGGCCTGTGTGAGTTTCAGTGCAGTGAAGGCTGTTGACGTATTTGCGCCTTGCTAAGTGAACTAACCTTCCCTCTAATACCCTGGTGCTTAAACATAATGATGCAGTTGAACAAGGCAACATCTGCCGGCAAACTCACGCTGACAGTTCACACCTAGCTGAAGAGAACTTAGAGCGCTATCTATTGGCAAAGTTGAGATTTCAAAACTGACTAGGTTTCTTTTTCACATGAATGCTCTTACTTCAAATAATTACTTTGCCCCAGGCACTGCGAAAGTTTCGTGCGGCCCTGCGCAAGGATGAGGTTAGGTAGGAGCCAGAGAATATCCTGGTAACTAAATAGGGTTAAAATACGCAGCCATGTCCGAGAAAAGAGTCTTCTTCAGGCACCATAATCGAATGCCGGACGTTGACGGTCACGGTTTCTGACTCGCGGCTCTTCTGGACAGGTTAGTCGGCATAGTTTGTCGTTGCTTTCCCCATAGTTTTATTGCGTTAGAGGTTTCCTTCTCTGGGCCGCAGTGTGTGCAACCGCAGGTCGCTTACTAACCACGTGTTTCACGACGTTGAATGAACTGTCCACGACGTGCACACGCACTGTATCAATCTTCCTGGTCTGGTGGTAACACGCCCTGCGATTGTAATGCCTTGTTCGTGTGAACTGGCAGGGGTTTCAGGACGCGCTATATCCTCTTCCTCGATTGATACTGTAGTCGCTGGACTTTTTCTACTGATGGTCAAACCCAGTTTCAGTTTAAGGCTTATCTATTTATTTATTTAGTTATTTAGTTATCAGTTTAGTTCCCCTCAACAGCGGTAGCCAATTACAGAGAAGACCGTTAATATATTACAAGGTACAATATAAATCTATTAGTTGAGCAACTAATCGTACAAAACCATCTAATCTATAAGCAGAACAAATACCATTATGAACTAGGAGGGTTGGGTCATTCTTCAAAAATGTTTATCCTTTAAGTGTGGTTTTTCATGGAGTAGGGAATATTTGAACCTTTTTTGATGGGAGTCGTTAAGAGGCGTTCTGTATAACATATTGGTAAGATTGGGCTGACAGTAAGGGGATTCTGTATTTTGCCATAGCAATCAAAATTATGAATTCCATGCCGAAGGACACATGAAAAAGTCCATACTGAAAGACAATAGCGAACAAAAAGTGTTCTGCTGTCGATCAGTAGATTCCAAAACAAAAAATTATATGGAGTGTTGATAAAGGCATATTAACCCATTAATTAGACGTAATTATTTTTGGATGATGAACGTCTATCGTTGCATAAAGATGACCATGTCGAAGGACACTTTTTTTTTGAACTCCTAATTTTAGACAATTATATGCGAATGCACGAGCCTTGTCACAAAAGAACTGGGATTTGATATACGGACCGTATTACTCTAATAAGAGTATACAATTTGACCATTAATTGCGACGAAACAATATTGAAACGCATGTTCTGTGATTGGTTGAAAAAGAGCCATGCCGATGGATAAAAAATCGAGGGACAGTTTTCAAAGCTGGCCATACTGACTCCCATTTGTGAAGATGCGATTTTAATGTTACCTTGTGATTCCTTCATCCATTTAAAGTAGCACTACGTTGTCAGTTTGTTCTATACAGTACAGCTCGAAAATTTAGAAGAAGAAAAAAAAATAACCATGAAAATCTTTTGAGAAACAGCCATGCCGACGGACATTTGAGCATATTTAGTCCAATGTTGACCCATTAAAAGTGGATTGAATTTTCTTCTGAAAGCTTGAAAAAGTAGAACTGAGTCATATCTATCAATGGGGAAAAAAATGGCCGTATCACTAAGAGCTTGTGAGATAACTGCTAGGGACTGAAATATCGACATTTTCGTAGAATAATCCGGATACGTTCTTCGCGCACGATAGCGCACTGGCTCATTTTGGAATTATTGGGAGAAATCAGCTGGATCAGGATTTTCCAAACCGCTTGATAGGACGTTCTGGTTCAGTTCCATGGCCCCCGCGTTCACCTGACATGGCGCCATGTGATTTTTTTGTAGTGAGTGAAATGAAGAGAATAGTGTATCAGCAGAAGACCAAAGTAACTGAGATATTGGGGTGAGGAAGAAGGTGCAAGAAGAATTTATTGCTAATTAAAATTTAGCTTCTTAAAAGAGCAAGTTTTATGGGTAATACAAAAATACGTATCAATAATTTTGTACTAAGTGAAATTTATTTTATGAAAATCATGTCCAACTACTTTCCGTAATCTTTAATTTTTTTCTGTGTGGTTACAAAGGTCATCTTGCACCTTCTTCTCATCGGTATGCGCCACAGTTCGGGGAATATGGCTAAAATGTTATCAAAACCGAATTTAGCGACCTTCGGAACCAATTATTGGGTACTTATATTAAACTTTACAAAATACTAGAACCCCCTCCCTTCATTGCATGGGCATCAATTTGAAATATGGGGTGAAAAGATATGAAAGAAGGGAGATGAGTAAGCGCTATAAGCGGCGATACAACTCTGTGAAGTGGTAGAGTAGATGAAGAAGATGATTATTATCTTCATAAGGTCTGTGCATCTGCGTTAAAAAGTAACAAGCTGCCTCGTAGATAGCGAGGTAGTGAGGGGTGTTTGCTGAAGCTGAAAAACTTTCGGCTTCCAATTTCTGGCTTCTCAAAATTATCCTAAAACTGCAAAGACTTCCGGCTTCTCCGCATCCCTGGTGTTGTTCCGCTAACTTCCTACACTCGTATTGATAAAACAAAACCAAATCTGAAATGTTAAAGCTTTGAAGCTAATATTCAGACACAGTATCAACGTCTATGCGATAAAACAAATAGACGCCACGAAGCACGAACGCCAGAATGAGAATCGTTTATTATTTTCATATTTCCAAGTTGCATTCGTAAATTGTAACATTGATTGTAACGGAGAGGCTATACATTCATAATAGTAGACCGACTTATCGATAGATGGCAGCTGTTAACGGAGAAAGAAACTGAACTAAAACTGAACTATGATCTGTAAACAATTCACTCGTATTTAAAGAAAACAAATGATGATGAAAATTCGATTGCAATAGGGTGCTTGCAGTGCTGCGCGCGGGCAAACACCTTAATAATTCTTAACGGGAATATCTTGAACTCCATCTTGTGCCCTTCTAATCCGGATACAAGAAAATTATTAATGACCTTTATTATGCGAAATTTAATGTATAAGTTTTTGCGAATAAAAAAACAGTAGCTTATGAAAGCAAGTTTCACCAGAAATTGAGAAAATATGACAATTTTCTGATATACGTACTCAAGTTTATTTTATGAACACCCTGTTGAACCGATTCCAATTATTTTTATCACAACTGCCCTCTCTTATTACTTACTGGTACCATTTTTCTGTCTATCTCCAGTCGTGAGAAGAAAAAAAAATTCAATGATATAAAACTTTTCAAAATTGACCATAATTCAGCCTCTTCAAAAGTAAGCTTATGCAAACATATCTACATATTTTTGAGGTAGGTTGACTACTTACCAGTTGGAAGGGGGTCATTGCACAAAGACACCTTGCTTATTCACCAAAATTTATCAAATTTGTATGTATTGATCTTCCGGCAATGAAGCCATGTTGAGAGATTGATAAGATGCAGTTAAGTTTGGGGTATATCTTACTGTAGATTATCATTTCAAATATTTTCACAAGTACAGGTATAAGAGAAGCCGGCCTGTAATTCATCCCTATTCTCATAAGGCTCCTTCTTTGGAATCGGGATAATCATGAATATTTCTACGCAATAGGAAAGACATTCCTTCTTATGCAAAGGTTATATATGAAGAAAGGTCGAAGATGCTCTAGGAATTCACCGACTTCTTATACATGTACGAGGGAACATTGTCAGGGCCTAACGAGTTGTGGAAAATAAAAACGAGCTGAATGTCAGGGAATAAAAGAGTGAGTTTTTGTCAAAAATAGGTACCAAGGACAAAGAATCATATTCCTAAACAAGGCGTCAAGTGACAAATTTTTTTGGGTAGTTTTTTCAGTCAGTTGAGGGTACTTTGGTATTATCTCTTATTGTCTAACTGTTTCGCGGTCTTGCTTTTCTCGGAACTTATTTCTTTGCCTTTGACTCCTTTGATTTTCCACTCATGCACTGTTACTTACTGTAATGTTCGATGTAATGCCGTATGGTAAAATTCTTGTTGTCAGTTCTGATATTTTGATTGATTTTTGGGGAAGATAGTACGAGTATAACGTTCCAATTCCTTTGATTTGTTATTAGTCTAGCAGCATGTTTCATTGTCAGTGTTTGTGGTTATGTTTATTAACTTTTTCCTGTTTTTATATCATCCAGCTGTTCTTGTAGTTTTTTCTCGCATTTGTCTTGCATTGTCAGTATTTGTATTTATTAGTTAGGTATTAGTTGTCATTTTCGTGTTCTCCAAACAGTATTTGCTGCCTTCGAGTATTAGAAAGAGATCTTTCACGCTCTCCTCTTCTTGTTTTTTTTTATAATATATATTTGCGTATTAAAATGTAGTGTTCTCAAGAAATTTTGCATCAATCGTAGTAAATTTTACCTAAGGCGGTTTACTTGTGAAGGATCTAAGTTTAATTATCCGGCTGAATTCATATTAACATACATATTATATTGGCAGTGTATTAGCAAATTTTCTTGTTTTCACTTTCGTAGAAAGCCATGTAAATTACAGGAAAATATTCCGTAATTTTCTGATGATAGTTTTGCACTTTTCCGCTAACCGATGCTATGTTTTGCTAATGTCAAAGAACTGTGCATTGATCGACCAGCTGGTGCATGAATGGAATACGGCACCCGTTGGTAATAGAGTGCAAAACTACTTAATATTCCAGAAACACTGAAAATACAGTCGTAACCTTCAAAAAAAAAAATTCTATACTCGAGATTTTCGATATGATTATTTCTCTTTTTTCCACTGTGTCATGATGTTAACAGGATGAAGGCGAAACCGTCATATCGACTACTCGATACTTAAGGAATGGTAGGGGGTTTTACTCGCTAGGGTGGAAGAAAATGAAGTGCCTATACTGAAAATAAGCTGCTAATACGAGCTAAGGATAGATTTGAAGGGGTTATTCGAGGTTTCTGGCGTTATTCGCGCGTCCATTAGAAATGGTTTTACAGCTAATATAGAGTTTATTTCCGGAAACCCGTCCTAAAGTAGTTATTTCTAAACCCGAGTCTTCAATAAGTTTGCCAACTGTGATCCGAGTTCGGAAACAGATTTTATTGTGAACGAAGAGAAAAGGGAGGTATGAACGAAAAGTCTGGCGCGGATAGCGGAATAATTGGCCGAATAACCCGCCACACCTTGGTCGAGTTATTATTCGACAGAATGAAAGTGCTTTATGATTTCGGATCTGTTAGTCCGAATTTCACGTTAATCGGGCATAAATTCTCGAATAACTGAAAAGCAAAACGGGAATTAATTAAATCTAGAGCTGTACAGCGATAGTAATGTGTACTTCGATATCATTGTACTGCGATGAGAAAGGAATTAGCACTGAGTAAAATTATTGAATCGCCGAGAGTGAATGCTCAATATATTGCCTGGTCAGAAGCATTTCTCTTTATTGACATTGTTTCAGTATTGCGTCCAAAGATAGAGAAACCCTCGCCGAAAGACTGGGAAGCCGCTCTGCGCTTTGAAAATGTGGAGTGAGTCGAGCTCGTTTGTCTGGCTGGAGACGTGGAAGAGTCCCCAGTTGGTCCACCTCTTTCCTATCAAGAAGGTCCGAATTGTCTGCATACAACTAGAATCTGGTTTAGTCACGTTCCTATTAGTGCCAGCAAGTCTGCACGGGTTCAGCTGAAAGATAGGTATGAACCTTGTACCCCCCTCCTCTAATTTCTATCCATGTAACTGTGGAAATGGCGACCCCACCAGTGAGAGAGTTTAGAAAAATATTCTCTTCTATACATAAATGACTGCTTTATTTTTGTTTCCGAGGGCTGTAATACTTCGTACAGAACGTTTTGATTTCAAAGCTACTGTATGTCTTAATTTACTACTACACCTATCATAGAATCTTCGATTAATGTCTTCTCAGGCGATCAGACCTGTGTATTTAGCCACACTTCAAGCGAACCTGGAACTTTGAGGCATAGGGCTTAAGCTAACCTTGTTACTATGTTCCGTAAAATTTGGCGTTCCTGTCGTCAGTATTTCAATTGGATTTGGAGGATGTGTCATGATTTTTCGCTTAGTTCGCTTAATTTCTCGTCGTTAACCCTAAATCTCATGCTCACTCCCTTCCAATACATTCATAGATGACAGAACGCTGAAAATCTGCCAGCCTTCCAAATTGGATTTCAGGGTAGCATACTATTGCGTCATAATTTGGGGCTAGTTTTGCACAGTTTTGGGCTTCTAACACCGACTTCTGACTCACACTTTTACAATATTTATTCCAAAATGACGTCGAGGGACATGCACATCCACCTCATTGGAATTGGGGCGTAAGTTGTGTCACAGTTCTGTGTCACCAATTCTAAATATTGTGCCAGCACCTCACCTTAGATATTCCCTCATTACGTTGGATGCAGGGACCATATCGCACAAAAATCGACTGCCAGGCCATTCCAGATTCATTCAAAATTGTTTTAAGCTTCACTGAGACTTCTTTGACTCTTTCGGACTTGTTCAAAACTCTTGAAAACTCGTCCTGACAAGTTCAAGACTTTCTAATGTTTTTATTAGTTCAAGGCCTTTCCAGCTACATGTTCCGAACTCTTGTAGACGTATTTAAAATCGAAATTTCTGTAAGACTTTTAGACACGTTTTAGACCTTCTCCCAAAATCTATGGTTTCATGGGTATCAAACTAAGGGTCTTGGAAAATTGAACCTAATTTTCATATTTCTATTTCTTCGAAACTATGTACAACGTAACAATTTTGAATCAAAATACTTCATTTTGCAATAATTAGTAAGGTTGTTATGATTATTTTCCCTTAAATAAAATGGATTTGTAGAAATTTTTTGTCTCGAAAAATTTTAAATGAAACGTTTTCTTCTCAAAAAACGTAGAATTGACAAAATAGCCTCGCACATTGGATTTCTACTCGAAATAGTCCCAAAAGCAAAAATGTCAATTTTAAGAGAAAATAGTCCAAAAAAGGCGGTATCAAAGTCAACTCATTGATTTTAGAATTTCCTGATTCGTTCAGAAAATCTCAATAGACCGAATAAGCTAAGCTAGAAAAAAAAACGATTTTTGCTTAAGAATCCGGGCCCTGATTATCATCCTGCCATCTGTAAAAATGTGAAAAGCTGTTTTAAAGTTGGTGATCTACCTGACTGGGGCCACTTTACCATAAAATATTGCATCAACACAATAAAAATAAATAGGTAGTTGTATCGCTGTTATCCGCATTTGCAATAGCATACATATAGGCCACTTTGGAAACAAACTTCAATCAAAAGCATAGAACATCAAACCTAACATAGATAAAGGGTTCAGACCTCGAATAAATTGAACTTCATCACATTCTCTGCCAGATTGCGTTACTCTATCTCAGAACTGCCAAAAATGACTTGGGCTACTTTAGAACACAGCTCTTCATAATTTTGTCAGGTATGAGTTAAACTGAAATAAGGAAAGATTGTAGAGCATTTGAAGAAAAGAAAACCAGAGAGATAATTGAAGATACTTGGTCTACACGGAAATGGAGGAAGGAATTATGTAAGGGAAACAACCTAATAACAAAACTGATTAATAGCGAGGGCAAAGTAACTACGGCAAGTAACAAAATTATCAAAGAAACAACAAAGTATTTTGAGGAATTATATGGTGAGCCTGTCAATAATCAAAACGTAATAAACAAAAATCTGGGGATATCACAGAATACCTTAACAGACTCAATCAAAATATGGAACTCTTCCCAAAAATATTAAAATTCGAGATAGAACATGTTGTTAAAAAGAATATAAAAATAGAAAAAGCCTCAGGTCCTGACTTTATAGAAAACGAATCCATCAAGTTATTCATCCTAGATGAACTACTCCCCCACCTGGAATGTATATTCAATAAAATAGTAGACGACATAACATTGCTAAGGCAGTGGTATGAAGCCCAAATCATCCTATTGCACAAAATAGACCTTTGAGTCTTTCTCCAGATACGAGAAAAATCTTTTTGAAAATTATCAAGAACAGGATATACGACCAACTCGATTGGCACCAACCGAAGGAACAAGCTGGATTCAGGAGGGGATACTCTACCATCGACCACATCCACACGTTCAACCAACTAGTAGAGAAAGCTGGGGAATACGATATAGAAGTACACATGGTTTTTATAGACTTTAGAAAAGCCTTTGATTCAGCGAGACACGACAACATACTATTACAAGCATTAATTGAGCAGGGACAAATCTGAAAATAGTGAAAATTATCAAAAATATGTACGAGAATGCTACTGCACATGTAAGGTTGGACAAATCAGGGAAGTCGTTTAAGGTGAAAAGAGGTGTTGCACAAGGGATCCGATATCGTCGAATCTATTTAACGCAGTAGGTACTTGAGATGGCATTCAAAAAACTAGATTGGGATGAACAAGGGATAAACATAGATGGTAAAAGGCTGACAAATTTAACCTTCGTAGATGACATAGTACTGTTGGGGAAAAATAGGGAGGAATTACAAGATATGGTTCAAGAACTAATGCAGTATGTGAGGAAGCCTGCCTGCAAATAAACACAACTAAGACAAAGTACTCGAGTAACAAATCCAAAGAAAACCTAAAAGTGAAGGAAGTTGAAATTGAAAGAGTAAGCGAATACACGTATCTGGGGAGAACAACATCTTTCGAAAAAAGATTAATAAAAGAAATAGAAATAAGAAAGAAAAAAGAAAAAAGCGTGGAGCGGATTCTGGTCGCTAAGACAAATTTTTAAGGGGAACATGAAAATTCAGTCCAAAATTAAAATCCTGAACTCATGCTTAATCCCAATCCTTACATATGGAGCACAAACATGGTCTATAACTAAAGTCCAAGCGAAGAGTCTACAAGTCACACAGAGAGCGATGGAAAGAAGCATACTGGGTATAAAAAGGAAGGATAAAATTAGGAATACAAAAATAAGAGAGCAGACAGGGATAATGGACATATTGGAAACCGCAGGATCTCTAAAGATAAGATACGCGGGGCATGTGGCTAGATCAAATGGAGATATATGGGCAAGAAGGATTACTGAGTGGACCCCATATGGAAATAGAAGGAGAAGAGGGAGGCCAGCTACTAGATGAAAACAAGATATAGAAAAGAAATTAGGAATATTATGGATGAGAGCTGCGCAGAACAGGACTGGATGGGAATCAATAGGGGAGACCTGTGCCCGGGAATGGGCGTCCGGTATCACTTACAATTAATAGTAAGTTAATAATAATAGTAATAATAATGAGTTGTACTACCAGTGCAGTCAATTTTCACCCAAAGTGCCATCTATTTCACAGGGATAGTTTTTTGTATTACCGACTTTTCGAAGAAAAGGGAGGTATTACACTCGTCACAGTTGTGAAGTTGGGGGCGGGGGCAATGTTTTTTTTGCGTTTCAGAGTGTTTAGAACACGACTGTAATAGTGGCTGAATTTCAGGTTTCCTATATATATATATATATATATATATATATATATATATATATATATATATATATATATATATATATATATATATATATATATATAAGGAAACCTGAAATTCAGCCACTATTACAGTCGTGTTCTAAACACTCTGAAACGCAAAAAAAACATTGCCCCCGCCCCCAACTTCACAACTGTGACGAGTGTAATACCTCCCTTTTCTTCGAAAAGTCGGTAATACAAAAAACTATCCCTGTGAAATAGATGGCACTTTGGGTGAAAATTGACTGCACTGGTAGTACAACTCATTATTATTACTATTATTATTAACTTACTATTAATTGTAAGTGATACCGGACGCCCATTCCCGGGCACAGGTCTCCCCTATTGATTCCCATCCAGTCCTGTTCTGCGCAGCTCTCATCCATAATATTCCTAATTTCTTTTCTATATCTTGTTTTCATCTAGTAGCTGGCCTCCCTCTTCTCCTTCTATTTCCATATGGGGTCCACTCAGTAATCCTTCTTGCCCATATATCTCCATTTGATCTAGCCACATGCCCCGCGTATCTTATCTTTAGAGATCCTGCGGTTTCCAATATGTCCATTATCCCTGTCTGCTCTCTTATTTTTGTATTCCTAATTTTATCCTTCCTTTTTATACCCAGTATGCTTCTTTCCATCGCTCTCTGTGTGACTTGTAGACTCTTCGCTTGGACTTTAGTTATAGACCATGTTTGTGCTCCATATGTAAGGATTGGGATTAAGCATGAGTTCAGGATTTTAATTTTGGACTGAATTTTCATGTTCCCCTTAAAAATTTGTCTTAGCGACCAGAATCCGCTCCACGCTTTTTTCTTTTTTCTTTCTTATTTCTATTTCTTTTATTAATCTTTTTTCGAAAGATGTTGTTCTCCCCAGATACGTGTATTCGCTTACTCTTTCAATTTCAACTTCCTTCACTTTTAGGTTTTCTTTGGATTTGTTACTCGAGTACTTTGTCTTAGTTGTGTTTATTTGCAGGCAGGCTTCCTCACATACTGCATTAGTTCTTGAACCATATCTTGTAATTCCTCCCTATTTTTCCCCAACAGTACTATGTCATCTACGAAGGTTAAATTTGTCAGCCTTTTACCATCTATGTTTATCCCTTGTTCATCCCAATCTAGTTTTTTGAATGCCATCTCAAGTACCTACTGCGTTAAATAGATTCGACGATATCGGATCCCCTTGTGCAACACCTCTTTTCACCTTAAACGACTTCCCTGATTTGTCCAACCTTACATGTGCAGTAGCATTCTCGTACATATTTTTGATAATTTTCACTATTTTCAGATTTGTCCCCTGCTCAATTAATGCTTGTAATAGTATGTTGTCGTGTCTCGCTGAATCAAAGGCTTTTCTAAAGTCTATAAAAACCATGTGTACTTCTATATCGTATTCCCCAGCTTTCTCTACTAGTTGGTTGAACGTGTGGATGTGGTCGATGGTAGAGTATCCCCTCCTGAATCCAGCTTGTTCCTTCGGTTGGTGCCAATCGAGTTGGTCGTATATCCTGTTCTTGATAATTTTCAAAAAGATTTTTCTCGTATCTGGAGAAAGACTCAAAGGTCTATTTTGTGCAATAGGATGATTTGGGCTTCATACCACTGCCTTAGCAATGTTATGTCGTCTACTATTTTATTGAATATACATTCCAGGTGGGGGAGTAGTTCATCTAGGATGAATAACTTGATGGATTCGTTTTCTATAAAGTCAGGACCTGAGGCTTTTTCTATTTTTATATTCTTTTTAACAACATGTTCTATCTCGAATTTTAATATTTTTGGGAAGAGTTCCATATTTTGATTGAGTCTGTTAAGGTATTCTGTGATATCCCCAGATTTTTGTTTATTACGTTTTGATTATTGACAGGCTCACCATATAATTCCTCAAAATACTTTGTTGTTTCTTTGATAATTTTGTTACTTGCCGTAGTTACTTTGCCCTCGCTATTAATCAGTTTTGTTATTAGGTTGTTTCCCTTACATAATTCCTTCCTCCATTTCCGTGTAGACCAAGTATCTTCAATTATCTCTCTGGTTTTCTTTTCTTCAAATGCTCTACAATCTTTCCTTATTTCAGTTTAACTCATACCTGACAAAATTATGAAGAGCTGTGTTCTAAAGTAGCCCAAGTCATTTTTGGCAGTTCTGAGATAGAGTAACGCAATCTGGCAGAGAATGTGATGAAGTTCAATTTATTCGAGGTCTGAACCCTTTATCTATGTTAGGTTTGATGTTCTATGCTTTTGATTGAAGTTTGTTTCCAAAGTGGCCTATATGTATGCTATTGCAAATGCGGATAACAGCGATACAACTACCTATTTATTTTTATTGTGTTGATGCAATATTTTATGGTAAAGTGGCCCCAGTCAGGTAGATCACCAACTTTAAAACAGCTTTTCACATTTTTACAGATGGCAGGATGATAATCAGGGCCCGGATTCTTAAGCAAAAATCGTTTTTTTTTCTAGCTTAGCTTATTCGGTCTATTGAGATTTTCTGAACGAATCAGGAAATTCTAAAATCAATGAGTTGACTTTGATACCGCCTTTTTTGGACTATTTTCTCTTAAAATTGACATTTTTGCTTTGGGACTATTTCGAGTAGAAATCCAATGTGCGAGGCTATTTTGTCAATTCTACGTTTTTTGAGAAGAAAACGTTTCATTTAAAATTTTTCGAGACAAAAAATTTCTACAAATCCATTTTATTTAAGGGAAAATAATCATAACAACCTTACTAATTATTGCAAAATGAAGTATTTTGATTCAAAATTGTTACGTTGTACATAGTTTCGAAGAAATAGAAATATGAAAATTAGGTTCAATTTTCCAAGACTCTTAGTTTGATACCCATGAAACCATAGATTTTGGGAGAAGGTCTAAAACGTGTCTAAAAGTCTTACAGAAATTTCGATTTTAAATACGTCTACAAGAGTTCGGAACATGTAGCTGGAAAGGCCTTGAACTAATAAAAACATTAGAAAGTCTTGAACTTGTCAGGACGAGTTTTCAAGAGTTTTGAACAAGTCCGAAAGAGTCAAAGAAGTCTCAGTGAAGCTTAAAACAATTTTGAATGAATCTGGAATGGCCTGGCAGTCGATTTTTGTGCGATATGGTCCCTGCATCCAACGTAATGAGGGAATATCTAAGGTGAGGTGCTGGCACAATATTTAGAATTGGTGACACAGAACTGTGACACAACTTACGCCCCAATTCCAATGAGGTGGATGTGCATGTCCCTCGACGTCATTTTGGAATAAATATTGTAAAAGTGTGAGTACAGAAGTCGGTGTTAGAAGCCCAAAACTGTGCAAAACTAGCCCCAAATTATGACGCAATAGTATGCTACCCTGAAATCCAATTTGGAAGGCTGGCAGATTTTCAGCGTTCTGTCATCTATGAATGTATTGGAAGGGAGTGAGCATGAGATTTAGGGTTAACGACGAGAAATTAAGCGAACTAAGCGAAAAATCATGACACATCCTCCAAATCCAATTGAAATACTGACGACAGGAACGCCAAATTTTACGGAACATAGTAACAAGGTTAGCTTAAGCCCTATGCCTCAAAGTTCCAGGTTCGCTTGAAGTGTGGCTAAATACACAGGTCTGATCGCCTGAGAAGACATTAATCGAAGATTCTATGATAGGTGTAGTAGTAAATTAAGACATACAGTAGCTTTGAAATCAAAACGTTCTGTACGAAGTATTACAGCCCTCGGAAACAAAAATAAAGCAGTCATTTATGTATAGAAGAGAATATTTTTCTAAACT
The DNA here is from genome assembly GCA_031841125.1 of Acanthococcus lagerstroemiae. Lineage (NCBI taxonomy): Eukaryota > Metazoa > Arthropoda > Insecta > Hemiptera > Eriococcidae > Acanthococcus > Acanthococcus lagerstroemiae. The sequence goes on along the minus strand of CM063106.1, from coordinate 22,557,719 downwards.
CTCTCACTGGTGGGGTCGCCATTTCCACAGTTACATGGATAGAAATTAGAGGAGGGGGGTACAAGGTTCATACCTATCTTTCAGCTGAACCCGTGCAGACTTGCTGGCACTAATAGGAACGTGACTAAACCAGATTCTAGTTGTATGCAGACAATTCGGACCTTCTTGATAGGAAAGAGGTGGACCAACTGGGGACTCTTCCACGTCTCCAGCCAGACAAACGAGCTCGACTCACTCCACATTTTCAAAGCGCAGAGCGGCTTCCCAGTCTTTCGGCGAGGGTTTCTCTATCTTTGGACGCAATACTGAAACAATGTCAATAAAGAGAAATGCTTCTGACCAGGCAATATATTGAGCATTCACTCTCGGCGATTCAATAATTTTACTCAGTGCTAATTCCTTTCTCATCGCAGTACAATGATATCGAAGTACACATTACTATCGCTGTACAGCTCTAGATTTAATTAATTCCCGTTTTGCTTTTCAGTTATTCGAGAATTTATGCCCGATTAACGTGAAATTCGGACTAACAGATCCGAAATCATAAAGCACTTTCATTCTGTCGAATAATAACTCGACCAAGGTGTGGTATATATTATATAAAATATATATATATATATATATATATATATATATATATATATATATATATATATATATATATATAGGTTTATATATGTACACCCTAATTTTGTGGGAAGAAAATCTCAGAAACTATTGAATCAATTGATTCCAAATTTTGGTATATTATGGAGAAGTACTCGAAGTTGTTAAAATAAGCTTTTGAAGGCAATCGGTCGAGCCGTTCGTGAGTTTTCCTTGAGGACAAAATTTGTGGCACAAAAATCTCAGGAACTATCGAATCATTTGATTCCAAATTTTGGTACATTATAGATTAGTACTCGAAGTTGTATTGGTGAAAGTTTGATAACAATCGGTTGAGTCGTTCACGAGTTTCCTCAATTTAAGTTCAGCATAAGAAGCGCGAGGCGACTTATGTACTCGATATTGTTTGGGATTTAATTTATACGAAATCGAATTTTGATAGCCGCGTAGTTTTATATTTTTTTTTATAATACTATTCTCTGTCGAGAGTTGCGTTTTTTAAAACGTGAATGGCCTTAAACATTTCAGCCGAATACCACTAGTCCTTGTCGACATTTGCGTTTTCTAAAACGTTTACCACTTAAAACGTGTCGACAGTGTCTCGATTTCGCGAGGAACGAGCGAAGCGAGTCCCGAGTACGTTTCGGTATTACTGCGAGGAACGAGCGAAGCGAGTTCCGAGTGCTTTTCGGCCGAAGGCCGAAAAGTCGGTACTGCTTTCGCGAAGCGAAAGCAGTTTTTTTTTTCTATTTCACTGTTTTTGACTGAGGGCAATTTGGAATAACACCCTTCAATTAATTGTAGTACTCTTTTCTCAATCACTGTTTGGCCAAGTGGTAACGTGTCCAATTCGCAATTCTTCATTTCAATTCGAGTTCTACCAACGCCGGAAAGCTAGTGATATTCGAATACCCCACTAACATTACATACCAGATATCGACTCCATATTTCATATACATTTGGGCGTAAGTTTGGGAACGATTTGTGAACTTTTGTGAATGAAATAAAATTGAAATTTATTTTCGCAATGATACGAAAAGCGTTCGTGCAAAATTCCCTACTGAGATTGAAAATAACGGGCTAATTTTATCTATCCGCCATTTAATTACGGGTTTCTTCTAAAATTGCTTCAAGCGCGAACCTCATTTTATATCTTCGATACTGCCGCAAAACTTTCCAAATTGCAATTAATTTGAAACTTTTCCTCGATTCGTCTTTTTGTGGCCAAAGTGTACACAAACACAAGTTTGAAGCTGTTGTTCTTAATGATTCGGCATCGTCGCTAACCTATTTCTGCTGTAATTTGATAGAGAAGATAGAAATGACCGATGTATACAGAAATTTTACGGATAAGCGTTAGTTGATAGAGAGAGAGAGAGAGAGAGAGAGAGAGAGAGAGAGAGAGAGAGAGATTTAAATAAGCGCATTAGCTAGCATGTAAATCGCTTTCTTATGTTCGTGGATTCGAAAAACTTTGGCGTTTCTCGTGGGATCAATCATCGTCAGTGAGGATATGATTCGTGATTGCCATTATACGACGGGTATTTCTCATAACTCGATTGAAATGCATGCTTGTCAAGAAAACTCTCTGCTACAGATCACGTGTCTTAATTGCAGTCGATAATGTGACTCCGATGAAGATAGTGTCGCTGTCAAATTCTATTCAACGGCGAACGAGCAAATTCGTCCAATTTTTATGAAACAAAATGTCAACTAATAGGGCTCAGTCTGCTTCAGAAACAATTTGACATCTCGTAAGAGCACTGTATATATGCTCGGGTGAGTGAAGAAGAAGAAAAAAAAACCTTAACGTGGCATCCAGTATATAGCAAAGCTCATACTAGTCACATGAAATAATAAACGACCGGGTACTGTCAGTGACAGCGCGGTAGTTTATCTTGTTCCTTCATAGACGCGGCTCAAAATCGGATGAAAAATCAAAAAATATGACAGTTACTTAAAGTTAACAATTTCGTATGCCAATCACGTTATTCGGAAAGACAGTTTTGATTATACCGAGCCGTTATTGTGGTGAGCTGACTGCCTGAAATGGCTGCTGCCGAACGGTACGAGGGCTAATAAAAGCAGGCGAACCAACAACCGCCAGGTCCGGTCTTATTATATCGTATGCGTACAAAAAAAAAAAAGAAGAAAAAAAAAAGGTAGAAAAACGAGTGGATACAATCCGCCTGCGATTCTTAGCTGACTTTATCTTCCTCAACACTATACCAAAAAATCTGTGTATTACGCATTTGAAGAAGTAATTTTGAGTATTTTTCAATACTGAACACAATACTTGTGTCCGTTTCTCTCTAAAACACGTGTGGTTCTTGTCATCTGGAATAGTCTGAAATGAACCATATTTTTTGAAAGAAGAGCTCGTGAAAGTCATGGTGGTCTTCAGGGATGTAGCAAGGGTCGAAGGTCTAGAGTGGCAAATGAAATTCCTGGAGGGCAACGTCGTTCAGGACTCACGCTCCCCATCCCTCTCACCCTACCCTTTAATTTTATCACAACGGTGGTCTCATGAACAATTATGCTAACTGTTGTTGTTATATTCCTTATAGTCTCTCGAACAGTAGGTTGCGTCTCCACTTTTTTCTCTCTTGCGCTCATCTTTTCATCTCTGAGATGGATTTACACTTTGTATCCTTTATAAAGCTGCTTTTCGTAGCTCATTCTTTGCATTATTTTCCAGTTGTTTCCTTCAACCATTCCCTCTAGCAATAATAATAATGTCCCTGGATGTCTTATATTAGGACCTATCATTTTAATTCGCCTTTTTAGGATTGTATTCCAAATATCTCTTTTCCTTCCTGTTCGCCTCAGTACTTCCTCATTCGTGATATTTTCTGTCCATTTGATTTTCAACATTCTTCGAGAACACCACATTTCAAAAGACTCTATCGTTTTCCTTCTTGTGTTCCTATTGTCCAGGTCTCATATCCATGCAATGCTATACTCCAAATATACATTTGAAGAAATCCCAGTCTTAATTTTAAAACTATATTTGCCCTAAACATGTCTCCTTTTTGAAAAAAATACTTTCTTGGCTTGTCCCATTCTACTTGTTATTTCTGGTTTACTTCTACCCGCTTGCGTTATCAGGCTACCTAAGTATTTGAATTTTATTACCTCCTTTATTTTTCACCTCCTATAATTCCATATTTTTATTAGATTTTGTTTCCATTTGCTGACTACCATCATCACTTTTTTTTAAATTTTTATTCACCTTCATTTTATATCTTACTTCTAATCTTTCTTCCAACTTTTATAGTGTTTTCTTTAGTTCTTCTTTACTTCTTTCCACTGTCGTAAGGTCATCAGCGAGCCTTATCATTATAACTGTGTCCCCTTGTATTGTCACGTCCGATTTCCTTCCATTCATTTCATCAATTACTTTTCTAGTGACAAAAAGCAACCTTGTCTCACTTTTTTTTTGAATTTTCACTTCTCCCACTTCATCCTCTATTGGTATTTGAGCCTTTTAATAGTTATATGTATAAGTTCCGTATTACTATTTTTTCCTTGTACTGGACTCCTACCTCCTTCAATATTTAAAACATTTTTGACCATTCAACATTGTCAAAAGCTCTTTCTAAATCTACAAATGCTACATATGTATCCAAACCCTTTTTTCAGTCTTTTTTCTAATAAAAGCCGCAAACATAACATTGCTTCCCTAGTTCTTTTACCTTTTCTGAATCCAAAGCGATCTTCTCCCATAGTTTCTTCCATTTTATTTTGTATTCTCTTATTTATTACCTTTGTTCGAATCCTTCACGCGTGTGATAATAAATATGTGGCTGTTTCTATAAGAACGGACAACTTTGTCGGTAAGAAAAAGAAAAGGAAAACGGGATAAACTAAAAAGTAAACTTTTTAGCAAAAAAAAAAAAATCGATTTTAAGATTATTATGGATTCTTGTAGGAAATTTGATGCTCTTTGACATGAAGTAGATCGCAGCCTCCAGAAATATCAGCAAGTAGTTCTACATCTTCGACCATCGAACTTGTACGTATCTAGGAAATGAAAAAATTATAAGTACGACCATGTTCGCCGAATTCTGAATTTTTAAAAAAGTTATCCGGCATTGAGCAATTTTTTAATCTGCTAGATACGTAAAATATGTTCCCATAGTCACAACAGCTCTCAAACCATTAATTATTTAACTAGGGTTGAACTGAAAAACGGTATTTTTGACCATTTAACAAAGAATGAAATTTCCTAACTTTTAGCGTTTTCTCACGCCTTCAATTTTGAGAATAGGCAGTACATCTTACTGAGATTTTCTCCATTCAAGCCAGTACTACCAGCCCCCATAATCAGATTATTTATTTCGTCAATTATCATGCGTGTTGAAAATTGTGTGTTTTTTTGTAATCTTTCAACCGGCGTAACCCCTTCAATTTATTGCTCATAGGCAACTTTTTGTACGCACCTTTTTTAGTTTCATCGAGTACTGTGTGTACCTAGCGGGTTCTTGAACGAAGTCTGGACACCGTGTATAATAGTCTATGAAACAGTTTGATCTTTGACAAGAAAATCAACAAAATGTATTCGAAAACTTTGCTTGTTTTTCGAAAATTTCGAGGTACCTTTTTTAATGGATGTAGAGAGATGATCATAGCACATAGGCAGCTGGAAAAGGTCTCATTTTGTCAGAAATTAAGTCTGTTATATAAACATGCGCTTAACTCAATAATAATCTGACCGACAAAGTTGACCCTTTTAATAGAAACTGCCATAGTAGTACGATAACCTTTGCATGTGCTTGCTCCTGCTTTTGTAGGAATCATAATTAACTTGCTCATCTCAAAATAATTGGCAGTTCTTCTTCCTCATACATTCTGCAAATTAATTCGTACAAATTTTGTAAAACTACGTCGCTTGCATTCCTCGGTTACTCACTAGCAATTTCATCAACTCCTTTTGCTTTACCTGCTTTCATTTTTTTCAGAGATTTATCAAATTCCGATCTCAAAATAGGATCTTCTCTTTCTTCATCCTCCATACTATCCTCTTTTTCCATACATTTTCTTAGACCTGCTCCATTCTTATACAGTTTTTCAACATATCTAACCCTTCTTTTTACTTTGTCTTCTTTAGAATCTAATAATTTTCCTTTTTCATCCGTTAAATTATTTGTTCTCTTTTTTATTGCTCCGGAACATCTTTTTACTTTATTATAAGCCTGATCGAGTTTTCCTGCTTTCATTTGCTTCTCAATTTCGTTACAATTTGATTAATCCATTTTCCCCTTTTTCTGACATTCTACTTTTATTTGATTTCTTAAAACCTTATATTTGTTCTTACCTTCTTTATCGTTCTCTTATCTATACTTGCTTCTTTCTTCCATGAACTCGCTAGCATCTCATTTTCCATCCATAGTTTTCTCTTTTCTATTATTTAAATACCTAATTCCTTCCTTGCCTGCCAGATTTATTGCTTCCTTTAGTGCTATCCACTCCCCTTCAATATCATTTCCCTTCCTGTGATTTACAGAATTCTTCGTTTATTTCTTTTTCATATTCTTCTCTCTCTTTTTTTTTTTTTTTTACCTCTTTTAATAATTCCAAACTCCGTTTTGTTTTTAGTTTTTTCTTATTCATCTTTTCAAATTGGAGCCTACATTTCATTACTACTACTACGTTGTGGTCACTATCTACATTCGCTCCTGGGTCTGTCTCACAATCCAGTATTTAATTTTTGTGTAATCTTCTCGTCATGATATAATCTATTTGATATATTTTTTCATCTCCAGGGCTTTTTATGTGTATTTTATTTTATCATGATTCTTAAACAGTGTGTTTCCAATAAAATTAATTTATATTCTTCACATAATCCTACGAGCCTCGAGCCTCTTTCATTTCGCTCTCGTAACCCATGCTCCCCGCATACCTCTTTTTCCTTTCTTTCTCCTACTCTGGTGTGTCAATCTCCCATTATAAATAGATTTTCTTTTCCTTCTACCTTGCTTAATACTTCATCAATTTCTTCATCACTTCTTTCTACTTCTTCTTCACTATAATAACATCCTGTTAGCATATTATAAACTTGGACTATCACTAAAGATGCTGGTTTAGCAGAAATTCTTACCATTAATATTCTCTCACTATGTTATGTACATAACTTGGCACTCTATTTCCTACACATTTATTCATAATAACACCTATGCCTGCTTGCCCTCTTTTCGCTGCTGTATTAATTATTCTATACTCCCTTGTCCGAAAATCATTTCTTGTGGCATTCTCACTTCACTAATTCCGATTATATCTAATTTTTTCATATTTTTCTTTAAGTTCTCTAATTCTTCTACCTCATTCAGTGTTTTTACATTCCGTGTTCCTATTCTCAATTTTGATGATCTCTCATTAGGTAGTCTCCGTCTATAATTGTTGTAGTGAGACGCATCTCCAGAGAAAAATAGTGATGTAGTTTCCCCTCGCTTTCATCAGGGTTTATCTGCCGTTCTTCCTTCTCCTATGTGCTTATAGTTTTTTCTTCAAGCTCCCTCAGCACGCCAAAGTAGTACACACAGAGGAGGTTGTGTTAACTTACAAAAATGAAATCCTTCAGGATAGCGTTTTGAAAATTTAGTCAACTTATAAATTTGTGGACCCAATCCTGTTTCACTAGTATCACAACTCACGAAAGAGCCTATATGTTGCATCATTCACAATACGGTTTAACCTACCGGCAAGCCTTCCTCGCCCTGACTCCAAGTAACTGAATTTTAAAATTTTAAAAACGTTTTTATCATTCTTCTACACGCTTAACCACCAACAATATACGCCAACGAGTCGCACAAAACAAAATACAAACATCTATAAACGGAATCTATAAATCGGCCTGTAAAAATACCCTGTTTCCTCAACAACGTAAGAACCGGCATTTCATTTCATTTTTATTTCCTTGCGGCACCAATACATTCGCTCTTAGCACCATTAGCATGTTTTCGCGCCATTTTAAAACTTTTATTCGATCAGAGCTACTTCGGAAAGCTGAGAACGAACGGCTACAGAGATCTACGTGGTCTTGCAAATTCAAAGAAAAAGAAAATCGGGAAAGAAAGAGAGATGGAAAGGGAAAAAAAAAGAAATAAATTTCGAATAAAACGTCCCTTATCATTTGGAGACGGTACAGTTTCCACTCTGCTAGAGATACCTCTATTGGGAATTGAGGCTAGAAATCGGTGCAGAAATTGCCGAGCGCGATGCCGTGAAATTTATACGACATTTTGAGGCATATTAACGTGTAAATCTCTGAGTTATTACTTCAACTTGCCCGCATATTCTTTGCGGTCGATAATACTGCGTATACACAGAAAATCATCCATTCTAAATCAAAATCGCTGAATATAAAGTAAGTTTACAGCGCGTAAAATATGGTAACGTATTAAAACTCTCTTTTTAAACGGATCGTCCGTCTGTTAACTGTGTGTGTACACATTTATACTTCAGGAACATGGGTATCGTAACGGGGGCGGTGGGTGCTTCTCTCAATCAAGTTGGCCAGATGGAAAAAGTAAGGAAGACACCGTTCGAATTGGGAAAACTTCGACTCCAATAAGGGCGAAGAAAAAACTCATTTTTACCTATTTTTAATATTTCCCCCTCGATGTATTGTTGCATGTTACCTCATATTATCCTCCGCTCTCCATTCGTCTCAAATAGTATTGTTCCTGCCTCAGAAATGACGAATTAAGAGGGGAGGATGTAGACACCAAGAATTTGACTGAAATGTCAGTAGACAAACCAAAGTTATGTGTAAGAAAAAACGTCATAATATAAATTTTTTATTAGGTTTAATAATTTCTCAACTTTGTGCAAATACTGACTGAAATAAATTAAGAAATTTCCTATGACCAGCAGAAAAAAGTGATCTCTATCTGCCTGATTTCTCCGATTTGGTATGGGAATTTTCCAACTCTTGAATATAATTTCACGGACCCTATTTTTGTCGGGTTTCTTGTTGTAAATCATAATCAGATGAACATTTCTCAAAAAAGACAAACTTTTGATGCTCAATGTTTTTCTTTCTCCTGAAATTTTGTAGAATAAATTTTCTGTCAAAAAATTCTTTTAATTGGTTATGGTTGACGACTAAGACCTCGATAAATTGAGCTGGAACACAGTATTTTCATCAAAAAACAAAATTAAGGCTTGAAACGAGCCTTGTAAAAATTACTACACAGTTACACCGCCGGGCCGACAGAAATATTTTGGAAATGTTGGCTAATGAAATTGACGACATCAAAGTAAAAAGGGCACATATGAGAGCGTATGCCCTTTATAAAGTGACCACGGACCTGTATTCTGCATTCATTGCTGCGTCAGTGAATACTTTCCCCAGTTCTGTAATGTGATTGGTTGTCGAGTCATCTGCGGTTGAAATGCAGAAGTAGCAAAAACACTATTTACTTTGTTCAAATGAGATAGTATGATTAGGTAGAATGTGATTGAAGTGGTAGAAAAATTAAGCAGAAATGTTGGTGTTGTACAGTTTGTGAAGTAAGACACTATTTTCAGCACATTTCATAGCACTAAAAGTTTCCAGTTTGATGTTATAGGGAAGTTCAAGGCTTCAAACTGTGAAGCTGCAGACTGCAATTATGCAGCAGACCTTGAACAACACTGAACATACTAAAATACATTTACATTTTCTGTTTAATTCGTTCCAAGTGGCAAGCAGAAATCAAACACTCTACCTTTATAAGACAAATAAATTCAAAGGACATACCTATATCCAAAGAATTTTAAAACTCACGAGTTTCAGTGAATATGAACTGGTAACTACTGATAACAATTCAAAGAGGGACAGGAATTTTGTTTTGATTCAAATAAAAGAGGAATTTTACTTCAATTCCAATAATGTTGTGTTCTTGCTTCAGAAAACGCACTTGAATGATGTGTTCTCACTCCTCATTACAATGTTTATAAGACGCAAAGACATTAGCTCCACTCCTGGTCACACAACATGACTGTGAAATATTCGGGAACCGTTCAAATGCGAGAAAGATAATCTTTCATTTCAAGAACAAAATGTGATCTGCCAATTATTTATTCACGTTTCTTGTTAATTCATCTACACGATTATAATAGAAGTTCAAATTCGTGGTTGAAGGCATGTTGACAGTTTTGGATGATTTGTCGTTTCTGATAATGAAAAGACAAAGGTAAATAGTCAAACAAGAAATGAAATATTAGTGAAAGAACGGAAACAGAATACCAAAATACCACTTAATACCTACTATAACTCACATCGCATTATTCCTTGGAAACTTTCCTGATAAGAGTACCACAGAATGTTGCATATACTTAGTTCGAGTCAGATACAGTATCCGCTAATTCAATTGAGAACCCATTTCATACAAACAAACAATACACTTACTTCTTCTAAATCCAGTTAATGTCTTCACTTTCTTTGAGGATATAGTTCCTTTTGTAGAAAAGTACGAGTAGCATAATACTGTCAAGAATAAAATATGAAATTACAAAATAAAACGTAAACAAGTTGCATTTATTGAAAGTGTAACAGAGAGGATACATTCATAATAGTAAACTGACTTATCAATAGATGGCAGCAGTTGACGGAGAACGCAACTGAGCTAAAACTGAACAATGAGCTGTAAACAGTTAAGTTGTATTTAATGAAAACAAAAATGAAAATTCGATTGCAATAGGGTGCTTGCAGCGCTGCGCGCGGGCAAACACCCTAAAAAGTTACATTCAGATGAAACCATTACCTAAGCGTGCAAGTAGAATGATAATATTTGGAGCATCAACGGACAGTTTTGCCAACCACGCGCAGTAAATCGTTCAATACCCTACTGAAACTTCGCATTCAATTTTCACAAAATAACACACTTCGTTTTATGGGCCCTTTTTACTCTGATGCTAATTTTGCTTTCATAGATGATTGTATCATTCAAAAAATCTTGGAATTGGAACAAAGAATTTAATATCAAGAACATGTGTTTTTTTTCCTTCTGATTTTCTGGAATGTCTTTATATGATTTCTTTATTGGATATATCCAAGACAACGGGGAGGGTTCGCTCCAGTGTTTTTTGGAAAGTCAACCCACGGCGAATTTTAGTAGCAATTTGGAAAGAATGGAAGAGTGGAAACCATTTTCTTCTTTTGCTTTTGACAGAAACATTTTATATGTATTTTAGTCGGCATTATTGCTATATGCACCCCCTCCTCCCGCAAAAAAATAGGTTGCTACGGCTCTGGATGTAACTTGATTGGTTTAACGAATTTCAGTTGGATTATGAAAGTTTATTAATGACCATTATAATCACTAGATACGTTTCTAATTCATCTTAAAAATAGTGTTGAAAGTGTGTAACAGTTTTTTTCTTTGTTTAGTGCATATTTTAATTGCTACACTGTTTATAATATTTGATGCAGTTTAAATGGACATTATTGAAAGATTTAAGCTAAATATTTTGGAGGGCTGCCGATGATGGTGGGGCATATGGCAGTGCCCGCACGCTAAATTGGTCCTTGAATACCGCACTCCCCAACCTGAAATTACCCCGATTGGGTCTGCATCAGGATAGGGGGAAACACTTTTGGGGTAGGCGACCCTTCTACCTCCATTTCTCCTCTCACCTCTTCTCGCCATCGAATCTACGGCGTCTTATTCGTCTTTCTCTTCACTCTCTTTTCTAATTTTACTCTCAAATCGAGTCCTGGAATCCGCCCTTTCAAGCATTACTTCAGAGACGCCGGGGAGGCTATTATAGGGCTGTTTTAGCCCTCTTCTCATCTTGCCGAAAAACCAGCCTAGGTCGAAATATAGCGAGTTTCTACGTGGGCTCGAACCCGAGATCTTCGGATTCCGAGACCAGCGCGCTATCCACTCGATCAACCAGACCCCATCTTCCTTTTCACTGTGGAGTTGCGCCGGATCTTCCTCTTCTTCTGCCGGCAGCAGCAACCTCATCGTCGTCGTCGTCGATGTTAGCGGGGTGGCGAGTGTCGGCATCGGAGGCTGTGACCGCTGCCTTTGTCTTTGCTACTCCATGTCCATCTTACGGCTCGATGTTTTCTTGACAAAGGCAGCTACCTGATTCCATATCGCTTTACTCTTCAGCATTATCGGGACCAGACTCCCGGATGTAAGCGGCTCGAGGTCCGCATTTTGAAAGGCGGTCGCCGCTTCTTCCCTCTCTCCGTCGAATGCCGGACACTCGAATAGTGTGTGCCAGGCATCATCTTCTCGCCCTCCGGTAGCGCAGTAGGATCACCGCGGGATCTCGGCTATAGCTATCCGATGCAGTACTTGTTGAAGACACCATGACCGCTCATCACTTGCGCAAAATAAAAGTTCATCTGGCCATGGCGTCATTCGGAAAAGGAGGGGGGGGGTCGCTGTATGAAAGATGTACGTCCTAATTTAGAACAGAGATGATTCTTAAATTGAAATCCATCCTGGATTGGAGCAAATACTGATGAAAACTGATTCAAGAGAGAATCCATTCCATATGTAAGTCTCCAACTTTATATGAGAACATCAGAGGAGGGGAAGGAACGACAATTTCGAAAGGGTGGTTAACATTCACGCAGGACACCTTTAACGCAGAGGGCTGTATCCACAGAGTGCATGGGGGCGGATCGCTTCAATCATCTTTCAGAATTAACAAATTGGCACAATTTCTAGTGCACACGCATTGTAAAACCTCTTGTCCCTTCTTAACAATGAGAAATTTTTGATTTTGTTGCTTCAACAGCTGGAAAATTTCTAATTCTCGCCCCCTATTGTGCTTTGAGCGTGTGCTCGCTTCAAACTGGTCATCTCGAAAGTTTTGGGGGTGTGTGAGCACAACATTCAGGATCAGTAGTACGAAACACAAAAATGTCACCGTTTTTGAGCCCTATATCCGTTTTGACGTAGCTGGTGAAAAGGCTCTCGTAACGTTCGTCGCCATCCCTTTAATTGCTTCTGTGAATTATCTAGTCTGCATCTCTTTTTCACCGATGGGCTTCGGATAAATCGATTGCAAAACTTTGCAACATATATGATAGGTATCGAATTTATTCCTGCTGGCTGACGGGTAAAAAAAGTTTTTGGTATTTTGCTCGTCCTGTTGTGAGCGTATTGTATGTAGTTCACCGTTATACAGCCCTCAGGGGAGACATACATATTTCTCGTACACTAACGAAATAAAACCGTTCCACGTTTTCAGTACCCAATATCCGTCATTTTGATACATTCGACTGCAACTATCCATTCGCATACATGCAGTGTATGGTGATCCGGCGTAATATATTTTGGATTACCCGCGTGCGGAAGTTGGGCGCGTACACGGTGTAACCGAACCGCAAAACTAATTATTTCGGGCTATTTTGGCCGAGCAATAATTAACGATACGACTTCGTGAAAATTTAAAATCAGGACTCGGTTAATTGGCCACGCTCTCTGTTTGACTCAAAACGTGGCCTAGTCTTATTCGGGGTAAAAAGTACTCGAAGTACATGCGCATACGCTAATTGAACGCCGAGGGAGCGATAGAAAATTGGAAATACGTGAGGCATGTTAACCGTGGGTATGTTAAATTAATGATTTACCGTCTTCGTTACAGGGTTACAAACGTTTAAGTACCCGTAACGGTGAATTTTGCTGCGCGTTTCGGATTTCAAAGGAAATTAATTACTAGGAATTACCTGCTCATTTGGATCAGAGGGTGATATTTTTGATAAACTGCAATTTAATTACGCAGCGCTGCGTCGATATTTCGGCCAAACTCAGATAACTGCCCCCTTCACATATTGCATTTATTATTGGCGGTACAGGCCACTATCGCTCCACGTAGATGACGAAATTTTGAAACGTATACAACTGGAGGCCAGCCTTTACCCACTACTTTAGTGTGCGCCTCTGGTTGGAATTGGAAACATCTGTTTACTCATTTTAAGCCATTCTAGTCGGTTTTAATCCTGCGTGTGTCTACTTCGCGGCATGATTATTACAAGGCCATCCCAAAAAGGATATTCGCCGTACATGCCAACTGAAATTGAAAAATGTTGATGTAGAATCAAGTAATATACTTGAGTGGTATCTTAAAGGAACAAAATACACCCTCTTCCTCGTAGAAGGTAGACTTGAACCTTCAGAAATCCTCAAACCTTATCCTGGGAAGGCAAGTATTCATTAAGTCATATCGCTAGTAGCTTATATGTCGAGCAGAATGGAATTCTGTCTTTTTGTAACTCGTTTCCTCTTCCCTACATAGCTAATTGAACCACGAATTTGGGTGAGGATTTATATCTCTCTACACGGGCGGATGGCCCATAGGGAAATTCGGGCAAATCCCGGTGCGCCGCTGCCATTTTGACGCTACGGCGCCGGTACGTTGAAGAAAAAAAAAGTATGTTTTTATAAAATACTTACAAAAATACAATAAGCGTTTGTTGCGACGACAGTCGAAAAACGTGCGGGGGCGCTGATCAATTTAAAAAGGAACGAAGTGATTGAAATATTTAAATAGGCAGGCATATTTTGCGCTGATTGTCAACCAAACGTGTGTGTGAGTACCTCCGCCCATTTTTGGGCATACGCCTCCACGTACCGTATTTTGGGATGACTTGGAAAAGTTTTTTCGCTGTTTCTTCAAATTATCTGGGGGAGGTGGAAGATTAAAAAAAAAAACTAATAAAATTACTGATTGGAAAAATATAGCTCAGAGGTTGAAGGATCATGAAAATTCATCTAATCGTCGTTCTTGTATGTTGGATTGGTTTGAATTAGTGAAGAGGCTTGAATTCAATAAAATGATAGCTGACCATCAGCAAAAGGAGCTAATAAACAAGAAACTTTGTTGGTGGCAAGTTATACATATAGAAAGACTAATAACAATTATTGAGTACTTGGCCTTTCATAATTTACCACTGCATGTGCATGGTCATCGCGAAAATTTATTAATTGAATTTTCATTGACCTTTGCTTTCTCTTGGCAAAATTTAATCCTATTATGCGTGAGCATGTAAAAAAGTAGTGCAATTCAGAAAATGGGCTTATCACTGCTTGACTGTCGTGGTCAGGGCTATGATAACGGTGCCAATATTAAAGGCCACCCATATTAGCGGGGTTCAAGGTCGGATCCTCAACATGAATCGGCGAGGCTTTTTTATGCCTTGCAGTTGTCATAGCTTGAATCTTCTAGCATCAGATGCCGCTTCAGCAAATTGCAGTCGAGTTTGTACAGCCAATTCATAACCTATTTGCTGGTCCCTTGCACCGATAGTGTATTTTATTGAAACATGTGCGTACAACTTTGAAACTCCTACTGGAAACCAGATGGGAAGCTCGAATAGGAAGCCTCAAACTTATAAAATTCCAGCTTCACCAAATAATTGATGGTCTCGAAGAGTTAAAGGAAAATTCTGATTCTCAGCGAATGAGGGAATGTAATTCTTTCATAGATCGCCCAGGAATGTACAAATTCTTATTGCATGTTAATCTTTGGTATGCAATTCTATCAAAAATAAACCCAGTCAGCAAAGTGTGGCAATCCAAAAACTTGAATCTTGTTGTAGCTGTAGCTCATTTTCAAACATTTTTTTCAACAATCAAGAGGAAATGAGAGAAAATTGGTTTCAGACGCTCATTTTGGAGACAAGAGAGACGGCAAAATTCTTGAAGGTACCAGAAGAGTTCCCTAAAGAACCAGTTACCAGAAAGAAAAAATATGTTCGAATATGAAGGAGAAGATGAAGCTATACAAGATCCTGTGGAACAATTTCGGGTTGATAATTTTAATAATATGTTGGGTACAATTATTTCTGGCCTGGAGGGGTGATTTCAAAGATTGAAGACATTTTCAGAAAACTTTGGATGCGTTTACAGAATTGAGAAAACATTGTATGGACATTTAAAATTTAGAGACGGGATTTGACGACAAGGAGTGTAATATTGACGGCACAGAATTTTTCGAAGAAATTAAATTCTTTTCTCAAATTATACAGCAGGAAGCACAAGTACAAAAACACCAATTACTGCTGCGGTTTCTTTAAAATATTATATCATCAATAATGGTCTCCAGGATGTCTTTCCGAATGTTTATGTCGTGTTGCGAATTATTGAAACTATTCCCGTAACTGAGGCAAGTTGTGAACGGAGTTTCTCAGCGTTAAAGCGTATAAAATCGTACCTAAGATGTATGATGAGCCATCAACTAAGGCTTACGAGGTTGGCAATTCTCTCAATCGAGAAAGCCTACTTGAAAATTTTAGACTATTCTGAAATTATTAAAAACCTAAGCAATGTAAAAGCTCAAAAACAATTTTAACTTCAAAATATTGATTTCAATTTCTTCCCTTTTCAATTTTAATTTTCAAATCTGTCGCAGGAAATTAGGAATACTTTTGATCATTCACATTAATTAGATACAAGTTGATACAATTTAAAATGATGGTTTGAGAATTTTGTCTAACTTATTTCGCGTATTAGCGCAAAGAAAACTTTTGTGGATTATTTTTCAATTTTTGCTAATTTTTTTCCTTGATGAAGTAAGGGCCCCTTGTAAATTTCTCACCATCTGCCTCGGGCCCCCAAAAACCTCGCATCGCCCCTGGCATTGAAGTAATAGTAATTTTGGATTGTATCTCCGATTTTAACAAACATTGAAAACTGTCCAAGTTGTACCGGAGGCAGACGCCCTCCAGTACTTAGCTAGGTACCTCGCGAAAAAATTACGTAAACAATTTCCGGATTTGGGAGATTATACTTATGAATGTGAGAGTAAGCATAATTATGCTATTACTTCACCTCCAAATGGGTTCAATTTTTGTCATATGGAGGTTTAGTGAAACCTACTGATTTATTTTTTAATGAATGTCGTAATGTGGAGGAGGTTTTCCGCAGTTTTGTAGGTGGTGGTGTACCACGGGGAATGAAAATTGTCAAAAGAGTGTCAGAAAAATTGGCCGAACATAGTACTTTAGATCCTATCATAATCCGTCTGTTTTCTCGAATCCGAATATTCATTCGTATAAAATATGAAGGTGAAAAACTGGCCACGGAGAAATTACGAAATAAATATAAGCAAATTAAAAAAATGAGTCAGACACTAACTTAAATAAATTTAATGTAGGTATTCCTTTTTATTCCATCCACGATATTTTTCTTCTCTTTATTTTATGAAGAGAATGTAAGAAGCCGTAAATTAATATGCTATCAGTATAAAAAGATAAAAGATAAGGAAATACGAAAAAAATAAGTCCTAAATCAGCTTACATATGTGCAGTTTTACTTGGTGTAATGCGCGACTCTACGGTATGGGTCTACAATGACGTCATATGTTTATAAGAATCTTGGGTTGCCTACGGTAGCGTTACCTAAGTGAGGTTTAAACCCAAACAGGTGTACGCACCGGATGTGTAGAAACGCAGGAGAAAAATACGTTTGCATCGTATTACACAGGAAGTAGCTAGACAGGACGATTTATTTAAAAATATACATTCGAAAGGGGAAGCTCCCTGCAGGTACAGAGAGAGCAGGGCACAGGTCGCTAAACAGTGTCCTTACCTAATAAGGCCCAACCTAGTAAAGCAGTTGTTTATTATTTCAGTTGTAATTTACTCATAGCTTACTTATTAATTTCTACTTGAATCATTCTTACCTTTTTATTCACAAAATTTCACGTCGGGCCTTATTTGGTGTTTGGTCGGGCCTTCTTGGGTGCACCGGGCCTTACCAAGTATTGAAAAAGGAGTATCTTCGGCAGAGGATCTGAGGGACGTGATGCAAAGTAGAAAAATTTCAAGATATCCAGTTTGTAGAGATACTTTAGTCAACGACTATTACAAAAAATAAAAATAAAATGAAAACACTTAAATGAAAGTTTGGAAAGCCAAAACCTTGAATTAGGGCCTTATTGGGCTTACCTACCTTAGTTGATGTACGGTAGAGAGAAACTGTAATTCTATAAACATTAACGAATATGGTCGTAATTTATTTTTACCAAAATATGGTAAAAATAACCAGAATTTTTCGTTACAAAATGCATAAAATCGCCAAACGTTAGAGACTTGCTACATATAATTCTAGTGATTTTGACCAGAAATATGTCTTCTTATAGAACCGAATAGCTTATGGACATGGATATGTCTATTGGCTGGCCCTCCCATCCTATTTCCGACCAACACTGAACTTGATTCCAGTTCAGTTCAGTTATGCGTATTGCGTGAAGCCAGTCACTCTGATTTAGCTCTTCATGGTAACAATTCAGCTCAGTTGTCCGCATTTCCATGGAAATTATTTTGCCTTCTAGTCATGTGCTCATTGATCTTGATCTTTGCTTCGCGGCTGCAATCTACAGCCGATTAATTTGCAATGCTTAAAAGTTTGTCATCTTACAGCTATGGGTATACTTGAGCGAAAACTGTAACGCTCTCCCCTCGTGATACGCTCGACGCTGCACCCGACATTCTTCCAGCCATGTGATCATTGATCTTGACCTTAGCTCCGCGACTGCAGTCTGCAGCCATGTTGTTGATATAGACATTACCATGAAAATTTTTGACATTTTCATGTCTTTGTTGTGGCACATACACGAAAAAAAAACGTTACTTTTTTAGCGTTACTTTTAGCGTTACTTTGGAGCATCACGAAAAAAAAACCAGCGGATCGAGAGCTTTGGCACATCAACGAAAAAAGTGTTACTTCTTGAGCGTTACTTGGAGCAGCGTTACTTTGAGGCGTTATTTTGGAGAAACCCCCAAAAAAGAACAGCTGATCGAGAGCTCTTTGGCACATAAAAGAAAAAAGTGTTACTTATTGAGCGTTATTACTTCTGAGGCGAGAATTGAAATCAAGAAGATCGATTTCTTGCTTTGGCATATAAACGAAAAAACGTTACTTTTTGAGCGTTACTTTGAAGCATCAGACTCTGTCAACACCACTGGAAAGCTCCTGTACAAGAATGTTCAATACATAGAGCAGAAGGCCAGATGTCATTTTCGAAAATAAAACATGAAATTTAATGAGTTTTAGGGAAATTTTTACATTAGATAGGGCGAAGTGTTGCGCAATTATGTTTAAAATTTTGTAATTTTTTTGTTGTGTGTGTGTGGGGGGGGGGGCTTACAATTTTTTGGGGTCCAAGATACAATACATGCAAGAAAAGAACGTTAAAATATGAACAAATTGAAATAAAAATGGATTAACGCGTTATTAAATATAATACTCATTCATTATAATTTGTAATGTAAACATGAATAAATTGGAAAACATGTCGCAGACGAATCTGCAACCCCGGGAGAGCATTTTCATGTCTCGATTTTAATATCGACTTATCAGTAAAATCGGTAGCGAAACGTATACGATACTCTAATTAAAACGTAGAAGAAAAAAATTTAAATAATTGGACCTAATCATACCCTAATAAAAAAAATTTCCGTGGAAATTTCCATTGACAACACGGCTGCAGACTGCAGTCATGCAGCGACCACACGGCTGAAGCCTATTGTCGCGCAGCAATAGCACGCCATCTAAAATCAAGATCAATGAGCACATGGCTGGAAAAAAGATTTCCATGGAAATATGAAATGTGGAGATCAGTAGCAATGGGTCCTATTGATTTCGATTCTCGCCTCAGAAGAAGCGCCCAAAAGGAAAACTTTTTTCGTTTGTGCCAAAGCTCTCAATCGGCTGTTTTTTTCGTGATGCTCCATAATAATGCTCCAAAGTAACGCTCAAAAAGCAACGTGGTTTTCGTTTATGTGCTAAAGCAAAGGCACGAAAATGTCAAAATCACAAATATAATTTTTTGGAAATTCTTCCATGGTGCACTTCTTACGTGCCCTTTTTCCATATCATATTTTCGATAACGGCTTTGATAGCTCTTTTCAAGGTTTTTGGATATACTGGTTTATGTTTTACACCTACTTTGCTTCGTGTCATTTTTACATTAGAGAGAAAAAAGAAGGAAATTGAAAAAAAAATTATGGTCCAAGGTACAACATGTCGAGTTCGTAACATAAATTAGCGAGTAAAAATTATTCTTAAATGGAATCACATGGAAGATATAAAAAGAGATGATACTTTACAGCATGCTTACTTTAAATCATAATCAATATTTTGAAAGAACTAAACGTCCTTTTCAACAACTTTTGGTTATAATAAAATTTTTACTTTATCACTTTCTTAGCACCACAGTAAAATTCCTATTTACCTGCGACATATTTGAAAAGAGTTCCTGTGTTACTGGATAATACACTTAAATATGAGCTGACTGGAAGAAAGGGACCTCAGCGCAGAAATGTAAATTCTACAGGAGAGCGGATAAACAAAATTGATAACGTTATCACGTTACGGAGACACTTAACTTTGAAGACTTACAACCGTTTGGGAAAATTTTTTAGAACTTTTTCGACAACGTCTGGCGAAAGAACGACCAAAAACTAGTCAAAAACAGTTGTTATCACAAAATGTTTTTTGTTTTTTGCTCTGAGGTCCCTTTCTTCCTGTCAGCCCACAAATGTCGCATTACTGTCGGTATTAGTTTATTTTTTAGCAACTTGGGTCGCCGCCATCGTAGTTGGACCGAGGTACAACACCTTCCCCTACATATTAAAAAGTCAAGAAATATCTTGAAGTTTCAAGCACAATTGGATTGACATGCGAGGCAACAAGAAGAAAAAAAAAACGAGAGAAAGAAGAGTAAAAGTATTTAGGGAGAAGTTCTTGTCAATGATTTCCTCCAGAAACTCAATACCAAATAGAAAAAGTAGAGACTAAAATATTTCCAAGCCATAAGTGAGATTCACAAGACCACAAACTCGAAAGCAATTCGCAGACTCATTTGTAAATGATTGGGTTTACAGCATTCGCTCTGAGGAACGGACTGAAATCAGATAGCTGAAAAGTACATATTCGTGCCTTTTTAGTGTTTGGTCATGGAAACACTGTACATTTTACCAGCTACTATGTGATTTTGAGAAAGAAAACTAGACTGAACTGAAAGCCAAGATTCTCCTGCCGAGTTTTCTACAATATTAATGTCAAACCGAGGGGGAATACCATGTGAAATTTATCTGACCTAGTTTCTGCCTCGAGGCGCTAATTGAGGAGACGTCAACCAGCTTCGTTTTAGAAGTGTGGCTTTGCGAATGATTCCAGCTTCGAGAGTAGATTGCTCATACTGTTCCTACGGGTAAGATGAGTATTATATAAACTTTTTCGAGGAAATAGGTACACTTTACGATTTCAAAGATAGCACTTCAAATTAGTTTATGAAATCCGTCCCCGAAAACGACGATTTTCGTCTGGGTTACACGGTGTGTCAACAGATCGACACGTTATTCTTATTCGACCTTTAATGAATTTTATTTGACCCAATTCTGGCTCTCAAAATGCTATACACTCGCTATGTAGCCGTTGTGATGTACATCTGCTTCTTTCAAATGTATATGCTGATAGCGTGCTCGAATTTTGAAGGTTCCTTTCGAGTACACAACCTTCGCAGCGACGGTAAATAATAACTGACAACGTCGTGCTTGTGTACTTTGAATGTTATGGATGGGTTTCGTGAATTTTTAAGCAAGTTGTTTCATTTTTTCGGGTCAATACGGAACTTATTGACCTATGTTTCTCTGTATTTTGTAGGTTATATCCAACCATTTTTCAGCGTCGTACGTCGTACCCTTACTCTATTATTAACGAACAGGAAACGTCTTCGAAGATTCTATATTCAAGGTTTCTATATTATCAGTATTTCAAATTAACCTCAAAGCGTCTGCTCACTTCAGCTCATTTAAGAACGATTAACGTGCGCTCGGAAACGGCGATACAGTATTTATGTCAGTTATAAGAACAGAATATAGTCTAGATGATGAGTATGAGACAGAAAATCCATGAATGTGAAATCTACAAGTCTTGAGAGACAATTGCAAGCATTATTTCGTTTCTTGGATGCAAATGACGGGAAATTGAAACCCTCTCGCACATGTAGCCGACTCAGGAAGAACAGAAAGATGATTCTATATGTATACACTAGTAATATGAAGTGCTACTTGAAAATAATTTCCAACCATATTGTCTGGCTGGCTTCTTAACAGAGCGGGAAAATGTATACCCTCAACTCCTATTAGTCTTTTTTGAAAGAAGGAAAATTCATCTGACTGGCTGACCAAACTCAACCTACGAGTCAAAAATTGTGAATTTTTGATTGGACCACGTCATGTTTACAGCGGCCCCAATTGGCCCACGTCAGATTTACTGTGGTCCCCGCCCCTTTTTCAAGGGTCCATGATCTGAAATACACGGGAGATGTAAATTTGCCCGACACTTCATTTTCGCGTTTCGTGTGTCTCGTAGAAAAGTGAACCGTTAATATTTGCGCGTTTTTATATTGTGTGGTGGTGACGTCGAGAAAGAAGAACCATTTCTCAGGTCAGATAGTTATTCATTTATCCGTTTATTAACTGGCGTATTTATGTTACAATTGCGTTACATGAGTCTTCTGCCCTTCTTGGTTATGTTATTGAGGAAAACGATCCTCCAAATTTGACAAATAACTTCGCCCTTTTCGTGGGCCCCTCGTAAAATAACTTTGCCCTTTTCGTGGGCCCCTCGTAAGAGAATTTCAATAATTCCTGAACTGGCTGCTTTACCTGTAATGGTACCTTGTCCCCGATGGACACAATTGGCTTCTCACAGGAGAGTCAGTGCTTGAGGCTCGTAGCTTCTCTGATTGTTCGTTTGACCTTAGTGGTCTACTGTCCGCGATGGACTTGATTGCTCTTAGTAGAGTCAATTTATTTACGTATAATTATCTGACATCTATGACTGATGGCAATTTTATTTTGCCATCAGGAAAATGAAGAATCCCGAAGGCCGCTGGAGGAACAAGTTGCTTTATGAAGAATTTGATTTGAAGATTTATTTAGAAGAAATTAATATGTTTTGCTTAATAAAATTCTGTTAATGAATTTTCCTTGTCCTTAATAGTGGGCAGTGATGAGAGAGTGGCCTATTGAATTTTCCACTGCGCAATGAATCTTAAATTGGTTGGAATAATTTTTCCCTGGATGGGAGATTATTAAAATATTAATATTTAATAATCAATAATTTACTCTGCTCGTAATAATTATTCCACACTATGGTTTACAATTATTACAAGAATTATTCATTCAAAGTTGCTGGGATGTCAGTTAGTCAGTTAATTAGAGAAAACACAATGGAAAATTGAGCCACGTAGGTTCATTATCATCGGTCCTTATGCTTCATGACTGAAGCCTCGGCGATCCATGAACCAATTTCCTCCACCACCAGTTCGCAGTCTGTCTGATCCTCTGCTCTCCGCAAAGCCCGTTCCAATGGCTGGTCTGAGATCTCCTTGACCTGGTCTATCCATCGCTTTGGCGAGCGATCTCTTAGTCTTTTACCCTCGACTTTCCCCTGGACCACCAGTTTCTCCAGGTTACCAGAGGGTCTGCGGATGATATGGCCAGAGAATTTCAGGATTCGTTGGTCGCAGATAGTGGATAGTCTAGTGCGTATATTCAGTTTGCTGATAATGGATATGTTCGTCCGTTTCGCTGTCTACGGGATCCTCAAAAGACGTCGGTATGCCCACATCCCAAAGGCATCGATGCTTCACCTGTCGGCCATTTTTATTGTCCACGTTTCAGCACCGGAAACACGAGCGTGCGTAGCAGTCCCAACTTGGTTCGGCGGGTGATTGCGGTATCCTTCCAGACAACGGTGAGCTTTGAGATAGCAGCCCTCGCAAGTATTATTCTTTTGCGTATATCTTTTGTTTAGCCTCTATCTTTGTCTATAAGAGATCCCAAGTACGCAAATGCGTCTTCTCGCTCGTACTCTTGCAGGAGGGTGCTTTGAGGCAACACGCATTTTCTATCGACGACCATTATCTTTGCTTTTTCTTTATTGATCTTTGCTTTTTCTTATTGATCGTTAATCCGAACTTGGAACTTTCGTCCTCCACGTGTTTCACCAGCTCTGCCATTTCCTCCATGGATTTCGCGCATAACGTCGTATCATCCGCGAAACGGAGGTTACTGATCCGCTGACCGCCTATATTGACTCCACCATCCCAGCCCTCAAGTTACTTTTTCAAAATTGTAAAATGTAGTTGACGCTTTTCTCTGGTGGTGAAGGTAAACTCTACCGAGTAAAATAACTGGTATGAATCCGGATTTGCCATTTACCTCTTCATTTAGTAAGAAAATATGATTAAAAGACCGGGGTTTTGAAGCATACATAATCGAAAACTCCTCCTGTCAATTTCAACCAATACTTCAGACCATAAACTTATTTTCTTTCAATTTTAGACGTATTTCTAAGCACTTGTCATTTTTAAGGAAGTATACGCAGCAGAATACAACCTATCAGCAGTTGGAAATCTGATGTACTTGGTTCCTTATATGTACTAGAAATGCATTAGGAGTCGTCACAGGTGTCTTAGTCGCTCCTTCTGGTCACTAATGCGATACTCGAAAGGGAGTTTCCAGGGCCACGGGTGCGGTGTCTGGGGAGCTACTTTGACATGCGTGTGTCACCATACGCTCCACCAAACGTAGACGTGTCTCAGTCGCTATATTCGTAATAAATTTCAACTGCTGACGAGCAGTTCATTGCCACTATCCCTGTACAGTGCATCTGTTAAAATATTCATCCAGAGGTTTGAAATTTTAATTTCGAACGGACATGAAATCAACCAGTGTACCTCCATGCATTTCATATTGTGAACACTATATAGTCGTCCGATAAAAATTCCTATCCTAATATGAGATACCGAGTGGATCATTCTGCATCAGTATTGAGACTGATAATATTCTGGTAATTTTGTCAAGAAAATAATGGATGTAGTTGTATTTGTAGTAGGACATGATTCCTACTCTCAGAATGCAGAATACTATTGCCTGGTTTCCTTCTGAAATTGTATTTCCTTCTGTAATCTTCGTGGATCACTAGCAGGGAGAAAATGCTGGACGTGTTTTGGTTACAGAAATTTGATCAATTAGAAAAATCGGCAGTAGGATTTTGGCGTCTTCATGTAATGGAAATTTCCAGTCTCTACAGGTTTTTTTAATACTATACGTAGAACTTGGCACTACTCATGGTCGTCTGATTGAAATTCCTTTAAATATATCAGATACTTCATAAATATTCTGCATTGAGTGAAAATAATCATTACCGGTGACGACTTGTCAGGAAAATAATGCACCAAACTACATTTGGGGTAGGAAATGACCTCTATAATTTCCTTATACAAAAATTACAAATCAGTACTAGGATGCGATTATTCTGAATACGTACGCAGAATATTCACGGAGTATCTGATACGTATACAGGGTGTCTCTTTTGCAATGCCCCCCTCCACTTGGCAAGTAGGCAACCTACCCCGACATTATGTAGATATGTTTGCATACTCTTATTTTTGAAAGAGCTGAGTTATAGTCCAATTTTGAAAAGTTTTCTATCTTTGAATTTTTTTTTCTTCTCACGGCTGGAGGAAGAAAAACGGTACCAGTAGGTAATAGTAGAGGTCAGCTGTGGTAACCTCAGGAAAAAAATGGTCGGAATCGGTTCAACAGGATGTTCATAAAATCAATTTTAGTACAAATCATATCAGAAAATTTTAACATTTTTTCAGTTTTCCGTAAAAATTGCCCACTTAAGCTACTGTTTTTTATTCGCAATAGATTGTACATCAAATTTTCCATAAAAAAGGTCATTAGCAATTTTCTTATATCCGGATTAGAATTGCTCAAAATGGAGTTCAAGGTATCCCCGTTGAGAATTATTACTTTTTCACACAGACGCACAGACCTTGTAAAGATAATCATCGTCTTCAGTTTCTTTACCACTTCACGGCTTAATCACCTCTCTCCTTTCATCTACGAATATTACCCCATATTTGAAATGAGACATACAATGGAGAGGGGGGGGGGGCTCTCGTATTTTGTAAAGTCTAGTATAGGTATCCGATCACTGGTCCCAAAAGTAGCTAAAATCAGTCTTGCGGTAACATTTTGGCCGTATTCCCCGAACTGTGGCGCATAGTAATGGGAAGGGCATGCAGGATTACAGTTGTGGTAACCACACAGGAAAAAATTAAAAATCATGGAACGTGGTTGAACATGATGTTCATAAAATAAATTTCACTTACTACAAAATTGTATTGCGAAGTATTGGTATCTTTTCTATTTACTGTAATACGCTGGGGGGGGGTGGTGTTAATTTAATGATGAGGAATGCGATTTATGTAGATTAAAGAATCTAGGCCCAACAAATAGCTGTTGATATGGATAGAAGAGCCGGTACCATTCTTCTGTCTACCTCCAGTCGTTACAAGGAAAAAAAATTTGAAGACAGGAAACGTTTCCAATCAAAAGTAAGAGTACGCAAATATATCTAGATATTGTCGGGGTACATTGCCTACTTACCAGATGGAAGGGGTGTCATTGCAAAAGGACACCCTGTATGTTTGTTGAAATTTCAATCAGACGACCATGAGCTGAACCCAATTTTAGTGTTGCAAGACCTGCAACGAATGTAAATTCCCACTACATGAAGACGTCAAAATCCTACCGTAAAATATTCTAATTGATTTAATTTCTGTAACCAAGACACGTCCACCCTTTCCCCCTTCCAGTGATCGGCGAAAATAACCGATGGGGAGCAAATTTCAGTAGGAAACCAGGCAATAGTATTCTGGCATTTTTTCATGAACGACCCAAAGACATGGTGTTCACAAAGAAATGCCGACATTTGTCTCCGGTCGCAGTTTCCTGCCTTACGACCGGAGGACCTGCAAGTGGCCGACCAAGAAAAGCCCAGAAATCCTGAGGAAGTATCCCGACTAGCTCACAAGAGACCTCTTAGGTGTGGTATTGCCAGGGAAAGGAAGGTGATTACCCTGATCACATGTTAAGTCGTTTCAAGTTCCGGAATGAAAAAGTGAAGTAAAACTAAAAACTCACATTCTCACATTCTCCTACAAGTTACCCATATCCCCCTTACAGAAAAATCTTAATAAGACATTACAAACATATTTTTACTCCGCAAAATTACACAACGATAAGAGATGGCACCGTATGGCGGATCGCGGGAGACCTGCGAAGACGGCAGTCCCAAGGGTGAATCCAACATCCAACAGTTAGAAAAAAACAAAAAAAAACCGAAAGAGCAAAAAAGTTTGAAAATACAAAAAAAATCTCGCCAAAGGCGACCAGTAATCAAGAAAAAGTTTGTCAAAAAACACCAGAATAACGAAAAACTCATTCACTCGTGCAAACGCACCGAGGACCAGCAGATAAGTAGAAAGTATCCTAAAACAATTTGTACGGACTACAGAGAACAACCAAACGATAAGAAAAACAGGCGTGAGGAGGGTAAAGAAATGGAAAAATGTGGCGTCGTCATTCCACGTGCAGATTTTAACCTGTACGGGGAGTGACGAGAGAAAGAGGAGAGGAATCGGTGCGATCACACGAGCTTAATTTAGTTGGACTGCAGTTCACGCGTTTTTACCGGTCACAACCTGAATAATACATATGGGGCCCGGCCCGGTGTGGCTGCAATCCTGATGACTACCATTCGATCGCTTCCGCTGTTGCTCCCCGGACTAGTTCGCACTTCGCAGTATTGTTTTGCTACAATCACTGCAACTCCTGTGTGGCTGTATCTTCTCCGAATGAGAAAATCGAGTTGCCTTCGGATGATTTGAATTCGCCTGTCCTCCAGTGGGTCTCATTCAGACCCAAGAAGTGTAGACCAGTTCTCTTCATTTCTTTCTCGATGATGGCCAGTTTGCCTGTCTTGGCCAGTCCTCGCACATTCCATGTGTCGATCCTGTGCGCTGACGTCACAAGATTCATTTGATTAGCACGAACGGAGATTCTTAGCACCCCTACCCCATTTAAGGGGCACCATGACTCGGGGTCAGTTAAATTTATTGTACTTGTCACCGGAAGTTGCTTGACCACCTCTTTTTCCATGCCTCTCGTGTGGGGATCAATGCATGATATGGCTTGTCAAAGAAGTGTTCCATCACGATGCTGCTTCTATAGCAGTGTGAAGTGGTGGTAGATTTAGGAGACTTTCAAGTGCTTTCGTCGGCACCGTTCTCATTGCTCCCGTAGTTATCACGCACGCGAGCCTTTGCAGATGGTCTAGTTCCTCTCTGACTTTGGCCAGGTGGACCCGGCCCCACCAGTTACGGTCTTAGCTTGCGTCCAACTTTTTGTACACTGCAATCATTTTGAAGATCAGAAGTCGACATTCTTTGACCCACATCATATATAGACACTCGAGCTATGTTCCTTCTGCCACTTATCTCCTCAACTGGGCACCAACGAATGCTTTAGGAATAGCTGGGGTCGGTTTTCGTCGGTCTGTGCCTACAGCTCTGACTTGTGCCCAACTTTTTGTACTCTCCGTACATTATGGAGAACCATTTTGAAAATCAGAAGTTGGCTTTCTTTGATCCCACATCATACATAAACACACGCGCTATTATTGTTTTCTATATGTTTTCGTCGCCAACAGACTTGGGTCTCGCTTTTGCCGTTTTTAATAATTGCACTCGTATAACTCTTTTAAGGACTAATTTTCTGACAAAATACACCGTCCTCGTTTACGAACTGTGTTTACGTTTGTAATTTGAAAGAAAAACCGTCGTCGTGTTCCCGATAGACCTGCTCGTTTTGTAAACAGCGACGACTCCTTTTGTTAAGCATTAATCGCGCAGCCTTCTAAATTAGGGCGGTTAACTTGACGTTTCGCTCTCTTTCCCTTTCCTCTGTCTCAATACGAGTAGATTCTCACGCATACATCGTGCTGTGTCGTTTCTCCAACGTCTTTCGTTGGGGGGGGGGGGAGGTGGCATGTATACCTCATTGTTGAGACGAAAATAGCGCCGGGATTTTCCTGGGGCGATGGCAACTAAAGCGCCGGCTAAACAGCATTTTCGTCGCGAAAAATCTTTTCCAAACAGAGTTTTAATTAAAACCGGCTTCGGGGCCCCGGTGACGCGAAATTTTAAACGCGCGATTTATAAGTCCGCCATGGCGGCGAAAAAGAGAAAATTAAATACCGTCATTGCAGATGGGGCGAAGTTTTTCATTAATTTCGCCCTCACCGTTAAATCAAAACACATCTCGGATCTCGTCTTCTTTGTACCCGAAGAAAAAGAGTCTGTGTACTAGTTGTAGGTTTTCTCGAACGGAGTTAAAGAGAGAGAAAAAAACACTGAAATTTCCAATGTAAATATTGGAAGGAGTCGAAAGTGCCGAAAATCGTTTGTTATGCCAACAGATGCAAAGGAAAAACTGCTTGATAAGGTTGTTCATTGCATTTTCTTCAATTTCCTCTTATAGGAAACATTCTTTGATGTCGTTTTAATAATTATGGTACTTTTTTCTCGCAAACAGCCGGCGTTTACTTTGCTCGACGGAAAAATATTGACAAAGCTGTTAACTCGCGAAAAATTATAATTTCCAAAAATTAAATTTGCGTAAATGATTACAATGTAAAGTGTTACCAGCTCAGAGTTGAAATTTATAAACGAATGGAAAATTGACGAAATTTAATTAAAATGTGAAAAAAGAAACTGATTCAAGTATTGCATCGGCTAGTATCACAGCGCGATTTTTTTTTTAATGGATAAAGTTACTGGCAGTTGTTACCATAATGGAAATTCGTTTCGTAAAATGATTAGAGGGGTTTTTATCCTATAATTCAAAGAAAAATCTTTCTTTCGAATGAGTGGATTCTTCACATCCGGCTCTTCAATCAATTAGTAGAAATTGTGCATGTGAACTTGGAATGTAACAGTGTTCAATATCCGAGCTATGGTTATCCGTTTAGAGATTTCACTGAATTTCACTAACGATATTTCAGACAAGCAATATCTGAAATAGGGATGCCGGCCAAGACCAGAAAATCTTGATTTGATGGTGTGTCTTGGTTTTGGTTGTCAAAAGCCCTGGTCTTCGTCGTGGTTCGATGATAGAGAAGCGTATGGCGATCGCATGCCAAATTAGCTCCGGGACACCGCACCCCTGTCCCGGAAATGCCCCGAATTGGTTTGCGTCTGAATAGGAGGGATCGTTTTGAGGTAGCTCTTGCTACCCCCATTTCTCTTATGGCGAATCTATGGCGTCTTATTCTTCATCTTCGCTGTCGAGTGGCGCCGGATCGTCTTCTTCGTCGGTTGTTGGCAGCCGCGAAATCGGTCGATGTTGGTGGGATGGCGAGTGTCGGCATAGGGTGCCGTGTCCGCTGCCTTTGTCTCTGTCACTCCAGCTCCATCTTGCGGCCCAACGCCTTCTTGACAAATGCCGCTGCCTGATCCCATCCCGCTCTGTTCTTCAGTATGGTCGGGATCAGTTTCTCCGGTGTAAGCGGCTCAACGCCCGCGTTTGAAAGGCAGCCGCCGCTTCTTCCCTCTCTCGGTCGAATGCCGGACACTCGAACAGGGTGTGCCAGGCATCATTATCTCGCCCTCCTGCAGCGCAGTAGGAGCACCGCGGGATTTCTGCTATGCCCATCTGGTGCTGGTACTTGTTGAACACTTCATGGCCGCTCATCACCTGCGTGAGGTAGAAGTCTAGCTGGCCATGGCGTCTGCCTGACCACGCGTTGAGGTCGCGTACTCTCAGTCGGGTTCGCTCTCCTTTGGTACTGCGGGAGAGCCGCTCTTCCCACGTGCGAAGCGTGGATTGCCTATTATCCCGCTCGACCCGTAGCGCCGCACTGCTCTTCGGTGACATCTTCCGCGTTGCGCTGTATACCCTCTTTCGCTCATCTGCTAGTACCTCCACTGGCGGTATACCTGCTGGCACGCAAACTGCCTCTGTGGAGACAGTGCGATAGGCACTGACACACCTCAGTGTAGCCCTCTGTTGGACCCTTACCAGATCGATTCTTTTGTACTCCCTGGCACCACTCTGTACTCTCTGGCACCCCTACATCTTGCTTAGTCTTGGACATGGCGAGTCTTGTTCTCAGTTAGTCTTGTTGGTACATTGTTAGCTTATCGACTGTACTCACGTTTTGGAAAAGTCAGTAAGGAGCCCGTGAGCATTGGTGCCGAACCCATATGGAGCGAGGAGCAGTTACTCCATATAATTGCACAAAAGGAATAAAACTAATCGAGTCAAAAAATTGTATTTTTTCGAAAAATTTTTACTATTCTTACAAAAAATTACGATATCAAATTCAACAATTTCATCTCGCTCCATATGGGATTTATAAACTTCGTTGCCCTTGCCTGTGAGTCATATTCTATCACAAGTACGTACTCAAGTCTTGGAAAAGTCAGTAAGAAGCTTATGAGTTACGTTCCAGCAAAAGTATGAACTAAGATCGTGGAAAAGTTGGAAAAGACTCGCTGAATCCACAATTGAGGACCTGACTTCCAGAACGCGCTTAGTTCAAAATATCGAAAATCGAATTTTTAGCGCAATCTGGTGGAGGAAGTCAAACGGCACCTTTCTAAGTTTGTTTCACGATTTTATCACGACTTGAAGCCAGCTAAACCTTTCTTTCGTTCTTTTTTATAATACTGACTTACTTGTTTTTTCAAATTTTATGAATATAAGACTCTTACGACTGTGAGTCATGCCCACTTTTTCGGAGGGGGGGGGGGTTACAAGGATGTCTGAAGGGTGTAGGGATGAGGGACATTATTCACGTGTGCCTCGTTTACCGGAATGGTTGTCTCTAAGCTGTATCTTCCGACTTCAGACTATCTTTCAGTCAAGATGTACGAATTTTGACCTTTCACAAGTATGATATGGTGATTCCAAAACGAGCTAAGTCCACAACTTCCTTCACTTTGCACACCCGTAACTCGAAGACTGTTCGCACACCAACCTTCATACTAGAGTGGTATTACCATTGACTCCTCCTCTTCCTATCCACGCAATTGAATCAGAGTTGTCACTTACCGTTCGCGAGTCAGAATGTCCTTTTCGATTTCCCTACATTTCGTTTTTTGGACTAAACACGTTTTGGAAGTTAGGTCCTCAGTTGGAGCTTACAAGATTATCGGACATTTTCCCGAGTGGACTTTCTCCCGAACAGCCTAGTGGATTCAATTACTCCTTTACAACTTTTCTAAGATTTTAGTTCAAATTTCGATGAGCTCTGGTTAGCCGAGTGGATAGCGCGTCGGTCTCAGAATCAGGAGGTCTCGGTTTCGTGCCCACGTAGCAACTCGCCAGAATTTTCGACCTAGGCCGGTTTTTCGGCCAGAAGGGAAGAGGGCTAGGACAGCCCTAACAGCCTCCCCGACGTCTCTGAAGTAATGCTTGAAAGTCCAGGACTGCATTGAACAGATTTGGGGAGAGTGGATCCCCCTGTTTTACCCCTTTCTGAATATTAAAGACTTCCCCGACCCTGTCCAATCTTACGTACGCTTTTGTTTTCCCATACCATCTTCTGAGTACTCTTATAATGTCGTTGTTCACCCCCTGCTTAGACAGCGCATCCTACACCGCCCAGTGATCCGAATCGAATGCCTTGTTATAATCAATAAACATGAGCCCCAATGGTATGTTATATTCCCTTGTTTTTCCCAAAAATCTGATTCATGGTGAAAATGTGGTCAAACGTTGAATACCCCTTCCTGAACCCGGCCTGCTCCCTTGGTTGATTCTAGTCTAAAATTCCGAATATTCCATTTTTCACTATTTTACCGAAAATTTTGCTTATATTCGAAGTCAGGCTCATTGGTCTATAATTACTGAGCTCACTTCCATCGCCTTTTTGTACGTAGCAATATTATTTCCGTTTAATGCTATTGTTTTGGTGTAAAGCCTGTTTTTTGACCAATCTGTTGAACCACTTCTCCCTCTTGGTTTCCCCCTTTTATCCCTAAGTAGTTCTCCCCAAGGTAACCCTAACTTCTTTTTCTTTCCTATTATTTTCACTTGAATACCGTTCCTTGAAAAATTCAGTGGCCTCATTAATTATCTCCTCCCCACCATATAGCTTAATTCTGGAATTTTTTGCTTTGATAGCTGGGAACAAATTTTTCACGTTCATCAGGGCCTTACGCGTCTTCTTGCTTGATCCACTTTTTCCTCCAATATTTCTACAATCATTTCCTGGTCATACTCTCTTATATCCCTTCTAATTCTTCTTTTAATTCACTTTTTCATTTCACATAATTCTATTTGATCTCTCTGAGTCAGGTTGTCTTTGTTCCTTAGTTCAGTTCTTTTATCGATAAGGCCCTTTGTTTCCACGCTAATCTTGTTGTTTGTTATTGGACTAGGCTTCCTTTCCGCAACTATCTTTACCACCCCATTAATGGCGTCTTCTCTTGCGGTCCAGGAAAAGAGATACCTTCAGCCAGTTCCAACTTCTCCTCGAGCGTTTTGTTCGCCTCCTCCCATCTATACACGGGTACAATTTATTTCCCCTTCGCTTCCTTTTTCCTGCTATTCGGGGGGTCAGGGGCGAGATCCACGTTTTCTCTTATCAACCTATGGTCTAATGAGAACTCAAATCTGTTTATAGTTCCGAATTTCTTCACCATATGAAAAAATGGTCCAATTCACACCTTGTTTTATTATCAGGAGATTGCCTGGTCCATTTTTTCTTTAAAGGTTTGTTCCAAAAGGTATTCACAATTTTTAAATTTTGCCCTAACGCCACTTCAATTAACCGTTCTCCATTTTCCTTAGTTTCCCCAATTATAAATTCCCCCATGACTGAGGAGAGTCTTCTTCTAAAATCTAGTTGATCTTTAACAAACCTCAAAGTGGCCTAATGTCCCCTGAGAGAGGTTCGAGGAGTCGTAAAAAATCTTAAACAAATTTGAAAGAAAGAGTTTTCACGAAAAACGAATCAATACAAGTGAACATAAAAACATGATATAAATAAGTTAGGACGTCCTAAATGAATACTGGGGAGGGTCATGTTATTAACAACTGAAATAAATTTGAAGGATTCTAAACAAATAAAAATAGTCGGTATGTGGCCAAATGGTAATGCGCCCGCTTCGCA
Organism: Acanthococcus lagerstroemiae; assembly: GCA_031841125.1. Taxonomy (NCBI): domain Eukaryota; kingdom Metazoa; phylum Arthropoda; class Insecta; order Hemiptera; family Eriococcidae; genus Acanthococcus; species Acanthococcus lagerstroemiae. The sequence continues at coordinate 22,524,114 of CM063106.1, read as the reverse complement.
ATCTTTGTTTCTTGGATTCGAGTCTCATCAACGCCGAAAAGCTAGTGCTATTCAGAGTTGGGCACAACTTGAGTAGATTATGTATTTTGAGTAAATGAGTATGTGAGTACTGAGTACAAATGTACTCAAGTTTCGGTGTACTCAGCAAAAATGAGTACCACTGTACTCGAGTACTGATGTAATCAGTAATAATGAGTACCAATGTACTCGAGTACTTATGTACTCGAATACACTGATGTACTCAGAAATTTTGAGTACGAATGCAATCAAGTAAAAATGTACTCCACAATTGATTACATATTTGAATACAGAAATTGAAATACTGGTAATTTATGAGTACGTAGGTTCTGAATCATGCGTGGTCCTACTTTGAAAAATTTTTCGGTTCTAATGAAAGAGCACGTGGAAGTTCAAATAATTTTAGTTTCAAGTTCTGAGAAAGTACCTGGAGTATTTTTGAATTTGAGGGCATACTAAAGATAATATATTCAACTCTAACGTTAATTTTCTTAAAATTTTAATTTGAAATGTGGTCCCCTATATGGTTATCATAGTTTAGTCAGAAAGAACACATTTTATGCCCAAAGCAGCGAAGGTATGCGTGTGCAGTTTACATCCGTCATCTTTTTTTGTAGTCTGTGTGTTGCTTACGCAAATTGGGCTCGATACATCATTTCCTACTTTGCTGGTAAAACACATTCCTTAGAAACTGAGGACACCGATTTCCAAGGAAGTCCATTATTCAACTGACGATGTAGAGATTATATTAATGAAATGAGGAGAAACATAAGGAAATCCGACCCAAGAAATTCTCTTTCCTATAGGCTTCTGCGACAGGCCACACTACTTTAAATTTTCAATATTTGGGGAGTTATTAATTAACATATTTATACACCAACGTATTCATAATTCTGAAGTATTCGAAATGCGTAATGTACTCAAGTGCTACAATAACTCTGAAACTAAGAAAAAAATTTTCGTATGTACTCAGTAATCATACTCTTCTGATTCTTGAGTACACTGAGTACATGTACTCAGGTATTCATTCCACGTGAGTACTGATTACAGGTAATGTACCCTACTCCGTACTCAAGTACAACCATTCGTACTCGTACTCAGTACTCATACTCATGAGTACGAATTTGCCCAACTCTGGAGCTATTCGAATATTCCGCTACCATCTTAGTGAAGACGGCGACTACAGTACTAATCGAGGTGGAAACATAGCGTGTCCTGTAACCTCGTCAGCTCACAAGAACAAGGTATTAAAATCGTAGGGCGTGTTACCACCAGATAATAAAGAATGATACTGTGCGTGTGCACGTCCTGAACAGCTTACTCAACGTAAGGAAACACGCGGCTAGTAAGCGAAGTGCAGCTGCACACCCTTCGGCACAGCAAAACCGTGTGGAAAGCAATGGCAAACTACCTCGACTAGCCAGTCCAAGAGAGTCGCGCATCACAGACCGTCACCGCCAACGGCCGGCACCGGATATAGCACTTGAAGAAGAAGTTCATTACACATTTTTTTGATCGATATTTCCATTTTGAAGGCTCTACTAAGGAGGTAGTGCAGCTGCACACCCTTCGGCACAGAGGAGCAAATCTAACGCAACAAAACCGCGGGAAACGTAACGGCAAACCACCCCGACTAACCTGCCCAGGTGAGTCGCGAGTCAGAAACCATGACCGCCAATGTCCGGCATCGGATACGACGCCTGAAGACGAAAGCAAATCAGAAAGTATCTTCATACATCTTGATGATATGTTGAAGAGTTAGAAGTTCTTACATTGGACTAGGAGGGGCTGGAAGCGTAGAGTCTTTAGCAAGTCTGGCGAAGATTTAAGAGAGCCTCAAAGAGTCTTCAGCTAGTCTAGAAAACTCTTGAAAAATCCTGTATACAACTCTAAAAGAGTTCCGAATGAATTCGGAGTAAAGCTATACAACTGTATGGTTTTTTTTGTTGTTTTTGTTTTGTTTGTTTTGTAAGTGATTATGAACAAATGAAAGGTAACGAATCAAAACTCACATATGCCATTTTACGTCAAGGGCGCAAATAGGTAAAATACTGTACACGGGTCCAGGAATATCTTTGCTGCGCCTGTGAATGTGCGATATGTATAACATACTCCATGTTCACAGGTGCAGCAAAGATATTCCTGCACCCGTGTACAGTATTTTGCCTATTTGCGCCCTGTAAATAAAATAGCAAATGCGAGTTTTGATTCTTTACCTTTCAAATATACGCCCAGAAAACAGTTTGAAGCGTCGCAATGATTCATAAAGCCTGACCCGTTTGAAACAGGCTTCGAGGAGTCGTAAGCAAGACTACAAAATGCTTTTATAAGACTGAAATAGTCCCAAGAGAAGTGTGATGAATTTCGTTTTGAAACTTGAAGACGTCCAGAAAAATCTCAAATGTATCCTGAAGAGCTTCCAATTAGTCTGGTAAAGTCTGAATTAAGCTGAAGCAGTAATAATGATCGACTTACATCTCCAGAGTGAAACCAGCTGCGAGATAGAACATGTGCAGTGTTCTCGACAGAATATTATACACCAAAGTGTCACGGATTTCCATTCACGAAAATGTAGAAAATAAGTAATCTCGTGCCAGTGTCACCCAACTGAAACTGATTTGGGTTGTGTGCATGATTTTTCAATTTTCTGTCAGTCTTTATACCTAAGCCTGCATCCGACGCATTTTCTCGCGACGGCGACTACTTCGTAAGCAGGATAACGCACTCAAAATGCATTACTCGACACCTGAAAGTGTATATACGCGTACAGTACCTATTCACCTCGAAATACAAAATCTCTTCATTCCCCAGGAAATATACATTGAAAACGACCGCTTGATATGAATGTTAATATTAAAGTCTGATCCGACCATCGACTTAATGTTCACGGTAAAATGACGAAAAGCAATGCTCCTAAAGCTCGATACAAATGATATACATCGGCCAAGTCGACACCACTCACGAGTGAGTACTAGATTTTTACATTAAAATAAGTAGTCTCTCGATTGGCATTGCTTTTTGACAAAGATGGAAAAAGAAAAGTATATATTCGCGTAATCCCGACCAACAACCGAGTGTCATTTCCATCAGACGTTTGTAAGTTTCTGACGCAGTTACCGATATAAGGGTGAAATCGTGTCATGCGAACGTGACCACGCAAGCACACCGCCTATTTGCACAATTTTCAAATAAAAAGGAAATTTCTGACACAGCAGATCAGCGGTTGCCAAATGATAGACTGCGAGCGTGATCTGCGCATTTTTTAGGGGTGAACACAAGACACTGTAACGGCTGACAAGAAAATTATGTTTCGGCGGCATCAGCTGGATCAAGGGTCACGATTCCCTTTGAACGCTGGTGTGGTCATGTCTCCGCTTTCCTTGATACTGGAAAATGCACAGCATTCAAACGTTGCTATTTGCGTTAACTGAACACTTGTAAACTCTCAGTGCAACCTCTACCAAGTAGCTACCTCTCTTTTCGTTTCAGACAATATACGAAATTTTAACATTTCAACACTTATTTCGAAGGAGTTCAGAATTCTCTAGAAGACTGAAGTTTGCTATGAACTCCAAAAAAAATAAAATTTCATCGAAGAAAATTTTCGAAAAAATTTCATATCTATTGAAAGAATGGAGTATCTTAAGAGACGTTTTGTTAGGAAGGATGCAAGGAACTTGTTGATGTGTAGCATACATTCAAGTAGGTTAGCAATAGTTGTGGAAAATATTGTGTACTCGAATATCGCGAGTAAATGCTGCGTAACTCACATAACACCCACATTTTCAGTGAATTGAATGATAAGTAGTCTAATCACAAATTCCAGAGTATTCAATTATAGTGCATTAAAATTCTCAATTCAGAATGAAGAAGTCATAATAAAATTTAAGTAAAGGGGATGAACAACGATATAAGAGTACTCAGAAGATAGTACGGGAAAACAAAAGCGTATGTAATATTGTACAGGGTTGGGGAAGTCTTGAATATTGATAAAGAGGTAAAACAGGGGGATCCACTCTCCCCGAACTTGTTCAATGCAGTCCTGGAGGAAATCTTCTGAATACTGAAATGGGAGAGAAAAGGGGTGAAAATAAATGGTCAGTGGTTGAGCAATCTATGTTTCCCCCACGATATAATATTAATGAGTAACAATCTGGAAGAGCTGAAAAATTTGGCAGAGCAGCTCAGTATCGAAATCGAGAGAGTGGGGCTGACAATGAACATCTCCAAGACTAAAGTAATGACTAAACTAGGATGCGGAGGGTCGCAGGTAAGAGAGGAAGATATAGAAATTGTCAAGGAATATAATTATTTGGGCCAAATGATCGCTTTTGAAGACAGGAGGAAAGTGGAGCTAAGGGGTGAGGACTACTAAAGCTTGGAAAAACTTTTGGGATCACAGGACACTTCTCAAAGGTTATCCTACCACCAAAAACGAAAGTCAAAATATTAGAGCAATGTGTCACACTCACTCTCACTTACGGAGCCCAATCCTAGCTATTGACTAAAGGGCAATACGACAAATTGAGGATCACGCACTTTAGAATGTTGCGTAGCGTAATGAAGGTGAGAATCAGAATTAAGTTAGAAGAAATAGTAAATGCCACAGGAGCCAAGGATATAACCTAGAGGGTTAAAAAAATGGAAACTGAGCTTTGTTGGACATATGGTGAGGGGAGAAAAAAAATGGGGCAAATCAGCAGAAGAATGGTCGCCTAGGGAATGGAAAAGGAAAAGGGGTAGGCCACCCATAAGATGGAGAGACGAAATTATAAAATCTTTTGGAATTTTATGGGGAAGAATACGAAGGGATAGGGGATGGTGGAGAAGGACGATAAGAGCGCATGCCTATCTATGGGCGCGTTCGGACGTGAGCATTCCTCGCACGAACAGAAGCTGCAAACTAAAAGATTTTACCGGGCACTTCAAATTTTCTTGAGATTTGCGCAGACGTGGTGAAAGATTTTTGAGAACTCTACTAAATTTGCATATACTGTGAGTCACAAAAATATTCGGACATGCAGTTTTTTTTCGCAATATTGAAAGAAGAATGGGCGGAAAAATCCAAAAAAGTTGTATGTGGCAGGAGGTAGAGTAGAGAGTCTTGGAGCACCAATTTTTTTTGGAGAAGTACCAAAAATTATGCACAGAAAAAGAAAAACACGAAATATCTAGCCAAATTAATATTCGGACACCGTGTATTTTTTCCATAAGAAATCTAACTTGATCTTAAATTTTCCTGAGTAGGAATCCCGAAAATATTCCTTTCATGATCACAAGTGATTTAGGTAAACTAGAAGCTTTACAGAATACGAAATTTTAACCAACATCATCATAGCTCCTGTACTGTTGAGTTAGAGACAGGTCGTAACTATTTTGTTTCTTTTGGATTGCATGCTAATTATAATGGGCGAACGCAGGAAGTTTTCTTGTTAAAAATTTTTTCAACCCATACCTAACTTCGCATTCAGTCATGCTACGATGTCGCAATTACCTAACTCATAATCTGCAATGCTTCAATTATTCAAGTATCAACTTTTAATCATCAAAGGAACATTTTCTAGAATCCTACTCGGGAAAATGTACGATCAAGTCGGATTGCTTACGGAAAAATACGCGATGTCCGAATATTAATGTGGCTACATATTTCGTGTTTTTCTTTTTCCGTGCTTAATTTTTGGTACTTCTCTAAAAACAATTGGTGCTCTAAGACTCCCTACTCTACCTCCTGCCACATACAACTTTTTCGGATTTTTCCCGCCCATTCTCCTTTCAATATTGCGAAAAAAACTGCATGTCCGAATATTTTTGTGACTCGCAGTAAACATTTTGGGTCTCGCGTGACTCGCTTAAAGTTTTCAAATTTCTTCAAGACTCCTTAGGGCTCTGTCAAATACGTTCAAGTCTTTGAGAGGCTACTCTCTGTCCTCACTTTTGATTTTTTTTGTTGTTTTCTCTGTTTTTCTTTCTTTCTTGCTGCTGCTGCAAATGAATTGAAGTCACCGGCGTAGGAGCAGGGTGGGGGGATAGTTAGAACCCCAACGCTATCAAAAAGAGTATTGCAGAATGTATTTTAGTGTATTCATTACTCCGACCCCAATCCATTGGCATCCCCCCCCCCGATTGACACTTTCCTTAGCCAGTAATTGAAGTGAAAATTAATAACACATGACGAAGCACTGCTGTCACAGCTTAAATTATGCACCAAGAGGAACTGAAAAAAGAAATAGTTAAATACGTATCATCTGCTGAATGTTGATCAATGTCACGGCTGCCTTCTTTCCCCCCCCCCCTCCTCTCCACAATCTCAAGCCATCCAATCCTAGAGTATTTCTTCTACTGAACTGCTTGCCAGGAAGAAAGATCTACTATTCAAAGTGACGCACTGCAGAAGAGAGGACAGATGTTTGGTCACAAGCAGAACTTGAGAGAAGACCATGAAAAAAATGTTGAGTACATTGTTCTAATCAAATATGATATTAATGAAACTGATTATGCCTTTATGTGAGTTCGGAATGTAAGAAGGTGCAACCATTACCCAATCAAAACCGCCCCTCCCCGTGTACACCTCTTAGAAGTTAGCAAGGAAAAGGATCCAACATCAACAGGAAGAGCAAAACCAGTGACAGTAAAATGAATTTTATTATTTCTTTTGACAAATTGGGTAAAGTGACTCTAATAACCATCATAATACTGAAAAGTTAAATCTGGAAACTCACATTCACTGGAACAACGTCTGGAATCAGTCTCCTCTTAGCGGGTAACCTGTAGGGGAAATAAACGGTTGAGTACCCTAGGAACCCTACTAGACTCGGATGTAACTTAATCTACCTAGCGGACCACACACCAGCATCTAATCATCATGTCTCAGCCAGAATGCACACCAGTATCACCGATAACCTTGTCCAATCCCTGGGTGCGAGCATACGCAATGAAGACTACCACACCACAGAGGATTGCCAGGACTCTCACCCATCCAATTTTTCTAGCTGAGTTCTCTTACTTTGGTAGCACTGAGTCCCCAACTCTGGCTACAGGTCCAACGAGAGCACCACTCTCTCCTTGCAGTGTCACTGTACGACAGAGTCAGGCCACCTCCAACCATGGTGGGGTTTGCAAGGCCCCACTCACTGGTCCGACCAACCTGGCCACCGGTACACTTGGTCCGGCTCCCCAGACCAGAAGCACGGACCGTCTCTCACGGCGTCCCTCCTACATGAGTTGCACGATAGAATCCATACGGCAGCTACCCGACCAACTCCCCTGACTGCTGGTAACCCCTCACTCAGGCTACCCTCTCACACAGTCAGGCTCCAGCCCCTCACGGCTGTCCACCAGGTACCGCAGTCCGTCGGCTCACCGATCCCTCGGCTTTCAGTACCATCACAGTACCGACCAAGGCAACAAGACTCAGGCTACCCCATACCACAATTACCACTTTGGGCCCCTGTGCATCGGTCACGGCAACTACCTTCGTTTACCGCATACTCCGTGAGAAACCACTATGCTCAGTGAATAACTCACCTCACTTGACAACTCCGCACATTTTCTAAATTTTCGATGTACTATTATTAAAACGCACTACGATGCACAGGTTCTCGTGGATTTCGAGCACTGTTCACCATTTAACGATTGCGATAGTCGCATAACCTTGTGCTGTAGGCTGCGACAACCCTTAAGAGAAAGCGACCCTCTCATCCCACTTATCCTTTATATTACTGAACCGGATGTACACTTGTAACGCTGACATCCACCTTACGTGACCCAGCCTATTCATAAAATCGTTCGATCTCTCGGTAGTCAGTTTTTAATTTTTTGCGTGTATAAAAAATGGACTGCAAGGGCTTCTCCCTCTTTACAGGGGTTCTCATTTACTACGAGAGTAAACGGCGAGTTACCAGCTACAAAATATACGTTACAGGAATTTCTAATTTTGTGACTTCCTTTTTTTTTTGGTCCCTGTTTTCTTTCGTTTTCTTTTCCCCCTTCTTCCAAACACGTTTTTCTTGCTGAGCGATTAGGGGCTACATCTTTGTTCCATTTTATCCACAAGTTCCTTGACAGTATGGCGAGTGTAACATCTATACAAGTACAAGACCAAGGAATCCTGAATAATTGCTATTTCGAGTTTTCATCCGCTGAGATACTCTTATTGGATCGCATGTGTTAATGTGTAAATTTTATTTTTCTGTTTCAGGTGAGTTGAAAAGTTTGCTTGTTAATCGTTGTGCCATTTCGAATAAAATCGAGTAAGTTTTTCACGAGCCCGGATATATGCATAATATGCTCAGAAATTCGTAAAGAATTAGATATACTAGTACATCGATCGAGTACAAGATACGTTCAAATTACTTCAGGCTGAACCCATAAGTACCAAGCTACCAACGTACATGTAAGCAGGGAAATAATTTGACTGAAACTCTAAGAAGGAAGCTGATGTATATTCTAAAGCGAATTGAGAAATTCAGCGACTTATCCGATCCTGCTTTCTACGTTTAGTTGCTCTCGGAATATTAAATTTCATATTCTATTATGGATTTTATTCACCAAATCTTCAGCATATCTGCACGTCTTTAAGTCATATTTTGTAGTAAAAGGTATTCTCCACAAGTGTAGACTAAGGTCCGAGTAATAAATTACTGGCATTATTTAACCGACCCCAAATAAAGGTCAAGCGACGCCTCGTTTTAATTAAGATGCTGGCTATAGATGATTAACGAGGGAGAATATCTTCGTTAACAATCCGCAACGTCTTTTTTCAGGTTTTCGTTATAATTTTCTGATAACTTGGGAACCCTCTGACTATAAAATTATCAACGGTGAGGTATCGAAAGATCTTCCTAATGAAGACAAAACCGTGCATTAAGATCGTACTATCCAGGTCTTGATTTTATTGAAAGGGTGCATTCATAATATACAGGTACCCGAAATTTTGCCTATCGGTCCTATTTGCAAATGTAAAACCAAAGTCGCCCCTGCGGATTTCTAAGGAACCAATTATCAGACCAGTAGGTCGACTTTGTTCTATGGAGTGTTGTCCGTCTAGAATTCTTCATTCTAGTAATTGCGAAAATGGGGGCATATTTTGACGATCCGCATTTCGTCTGGAGAGCTTGGATTTTGTTGACACGATACTCGGTTATATTGCGCTTTATTGAGTGTAAGAAAAGCCGTGGTCAAGTATACTTGGTGGATTCGGGTGAGTTTGTACCAAACTTGGCTAGTTATAATAGGTGCACATAAAATCATCATTTTATTCTTTGTGTAAGGTGGCGCTGTATACGCCGAATGCTCAGACCTTGTAATCCATTGCACTTTTCCTTATGTTGCTGTTAAGGATCAGCTCCGTAGCCTCACTTTTACAACTAAAGTGAGAATTTTTTGAGTTGTATCCCTTTGACTTTACTGAGTGCTGGATATTCTAGTCCCAGTGTTTCGCGTCTTGTTCCGGCTATTGCTGGGCGCTGACATTATGATGTGGATCGAGGTTTTTTCCTCTTTCTTACAATGCCTACAGCTGTTTTTCGCCACTCCTATTTTATACCACATATGTTTTGTGGCCCCATGACCAGTTAGTAGTCCGACCATGAGCCTGGCATGTTTTCTGTCGAGCCCTAGTAGGAACCCGATGTACTTACGGGGGGGGGGGGGGGGGGCTGACTTTCATGCGACTGGACAATCGCCAGTGCATTTCCATTTGCTTTATCCAAGCTTTCACCTGGGATTTTATGACACTGTATGCTAAGGGAAGAAACGCCCTGTGCGTTATCAGTTCTTTTTATGCCCTCTTTCGCTAGCTTACGCGATTATGTTCTCTTTTATGTTACAATGCCCCAATGTCCATAGTATAGTAACCCGGTTCTCCTGAGCAAGGGTGTATAATTAGTTAATGCAGTCCACCACCACCAAGGATGTAGTTTTTGGGGTGCCGATAGTGCCTTAGTATCCGTTTGACTGTCTAGATAGTTCTTTTATTTGTATTTATTTATTTACAAGCTGCAGTCGATGTTGATATTCGGGAGGAATGTACCTTCTCCCTCACACAGTCACTAAGCTCAAGTTTGGGCATATAGGCCTCTCCGCAAGCTCTCCATTTTTGACGGTTGTCGGCCATTCTCCTCCACCCGGTCCCAATTACCTTCGCGAATTCGTCTCCCCATCTCTTGATCGATCTGTCACGCGATATTCTTCTCTCGTACTGCGTTCAATCCTCGACTTTTCTTTCCCACCTCTCTTCCTCCTGTCTCAAGACGTGCCCGGCGTACTTCCATTTCAGTTTCTTCACAAAATATCCTAAGATTATTCCCCTAAAATTTGGTCGCTAATTTTATCCCCCTCCTAATGCCAAAAATGCTCCTTTCCATAGCTCTTTGCGTTCTTTGAAGCTTCTGCGTACCACGTTTTGTTATAAGGCCGGGAGGACCGACCGCGTGCAGCTTTCCTATATTTCTGTTTTTGAATTATTGACAAAATTTCCTTTCAAAATTGATTTTAGAGCCCGTTGTACCTTCGCCATCATTTTTTAACCCTTATATAGAATTCATCATCCCTTCGGTTTTTAAAAGACAAAATTTATTCCAATTATTCTACTTCTTCCTTCCATTTTATCTCGTATCCTCCAATTTTTACCCGGTATTTTTTGGTCGTCGCGAAAATGAAGGATTTTCCCCAGTTTGTCTCCAACCCTGCTTCTCTATGTACTTTTTATCCATAGTTCCTCCCCCATTTTTCCAGTTCATCAATCGATTCAGCCATGATAACGACGTCATCAACATGTCTGAGGTTGTTCAGATATTGGCCATTGAGCCCTTTTGTTCCTGAATATTTTCTCGAGCGCACAGTTAAATAGATTAGATGAGAGAGAGAGAGAGAGAGAGAGAGAGAGAGAGAGACCCCTTGCCTTATACCTTTCTCGACTTTATATTTTTTGCCCTTCTTATCTAAACAGATATGCTTTGGAGCTTTCATGTAACTTTCTGATTCACCTGATAAATTTTGGATTTACCTCCTGAATTGCCATTGCGTTCCATAGAAAGGAATAGTTTATAGAGTCAAATGTGTACTTAAAATCAATGAGGAAGAAGTTAGTACACAGATTATATTCGTCGACATTTTCTACAATTTTATTCATGGTGAACAGGTAGTCAGTTGTTGAAAAAAATTTTCTGAATCCTGCTTGTCGTTTTGATTGGTTCCATTCAAGCTGATTAGTTATGCGATCTTTTATGATTTTTTCAAAAGTTGTACTTAAATTTGAAGTCAGACTAATGTAAAAAAGGTGGGGGCAACCATTACCCAACCAGAACCACCCCTCCCCGTGTACCCCGCTTGAAAGTTAGTAAGAATCCAACATCAACTTAGACTCACATTCATAGGAACAACGGCTGAAATCAGTCTCCTCTTATCGGGTAACCTGTAAGGGAAATAATCACGCTTGAGTACCCTAGGAACCCTGCTAGACTTGTACGTAACTTAATCTACCTAGCAGACCACACGCTATAGCTTCTAATCATCACTTCTTAGCCAGAATGCACACCAGTATCACCAATAACTCTGGCCAATCCCTTGGTGCGGGCATACGCAATGAAGACTACCACACCACAGAGGATTGCCAGGAGTCTCACCATTCAAATATTTTCTAGCTGAGTTCTCTTACTTTGGTAGCACTGAGTCCCCAACTCTGGCTACAGGTCCAACGAGACCACCACTCTCTCCTTGCAGTGTCACAGTACGACAGAGTCAGGCCGCCTCCAACCATGGCGGGGTTTGCAAGGCCCCACTCCCTGGTCTGACCAATCTAGCCTCCGGTACACCTGGTCCGGCTCCCCTGACCAGAAGCACCGACCGTTTCTTACGGCGTCCCCCCAACATGAGTTGCATGATAGCTCCATACGGCAGCTACCCGACCTGGTAACCCCTCACTCTGGCTGCCCATTCACGTAGTCAGGCCCCAGTCCCTCATGGCTGTCCACCAGGTACCGCCAGTCCGTCGGCTTACCGGTCCCCCGTCTTTCCGTACCAGCACATTACCAACCATGACAACAAGACTCAGGCTACCCCTATACCACAGTTACCACTTTGGACCCCTGTGCACCGGCCACGGCAACTACCTTTGTGTACCGATCATAGTCCCATAGGCATCAGTTACGACAACCAACAGTGTCTACCAATCCCATCTCTTCGAGGCGACCCTTTCACCCCTTCAACACTGCTCATCACTCTCTTACTGAAACCAGCATACTGTCTGCTCAATAGTAACGCTAAATGATCTAGGGCAAATCTAAATAGTGTACGATACCGAACAGTTCCAGGCCATACTCCGTGAGAAACCATTGTACTCAGTGAATAACTCACCTCACTTGACAACTCGCGAAATTTCTAACTTTTCAATCTACTAACAAAACGCACTATGACGCACAGGTTCGCGTGGACTCCGAGCACTGGTCACCATTTAACGATTCTGATAGTCGCATAATCTTGTGCTGTAGGCTGCGACAACCCTTAAGAGAAAGCGACCCTCTCATCCCACTTCTGTTTTTTATTACCAAACCGAATGATGTAAACGCCGAACATCCACCTTACGCAATCTAGCCTATTCAAAAAATTGTTCGATCTCTCGCTAGTCAGTTTTGTTACTTTCTTGCGTGTATAAAAATGGACTGCAAGGGCTTCTCTGTCTTTACAGGGATTCTCATTTACGACGCGAGTAAACGGCGAGTTACCGGCTACAAAATATACTCTCTCCTCAAATATTTTGTTAAATAGGTCTCTCAGAGTCATTTCCAGCTCCTCCAGAAAGTTTTTCAGGAACCAGTTCTCTATAACCCGCGATCTTATTGGTTTCCATTCTTTTCAAATTATAGATAATTTGGCTGGTAAGTACCTTTAGTACCTTTTCTTCTCCTACTTCAGGGTCCTCCCTCTCCCCGCTTAGTCCAAACCTTCTAGAGCTGATCATTTTTTCGTTACATAGCGATTCATAGAACTGTCTAGCTGCTTGAACAAAAAATTTTGGTCAGGCAATTTCGCACCTTCGACGCCGATGACTCATGCACACGCGCCGTACTTTCACGGATGACACGCGACGTACGAAATTACATCACCATCTCCCACCGATACCTCTTTTCCCAATTAAACATATCACGCCTTTCATATCCCAAAATTCATTGGCCGTACCTACACTACGAAAACACACGACGACCAATCGATAGACTTCTAAATCCGACAACCGGACTCGTACGTCGTATCTACTCCCCCGACGACCTATCTTCAGAACCCCCAATTCAGCTTGTTGCTCTCAAAATTGTCTCATCTAGGAGAACTCCCTCTCAAGTAAGCTGAGCTCGGAGTTTCGAAGCTCGTGCCTTTATAAACTCACTACATGGGCCGAAATCTCGGTCTTGATACAGTTTTGTTCTTACCCAAAAGTTAGGTGGAGTCATACCCACAACTTCACACGGCCGGATCTGGATCTTCCGAACATTTAACGTAACTTACTGAATATTCGAAGCGTTTTGCTATTTGTAATATCAATTACCTAACGTAAAAAGTAAAGTGTTGAACTGTACCACTTCCTAAATACAACTTGTACATTTTAACTCGACTCAGCCAACTCATTTATCAGGCCGAGGACCGTTGATATGGGGCTTGCTAACCAACAGCCCCGGGGCCCACGCTGTGGATCCCCCTGATTACACGTCGATCCACTACGACAACCGACAGGAGCCCAAGAGGCTCAGCGACCTCACGACAGTATCACTGCACGGTCTGGATTGTCAAAGAAGTATCCCGCCGCAATTCTGTCCCTCGGCATCTCGAAACATTTGTCCATCGTCCTTGCCATCTCTCTTATCCTTCTGTGGTCTGTGTTTTGGACCTGAAGTTATGGTTGGCCCGGACGGAAGCCCCCATAATCGCCGCTGCTTCTATAGCAATGTGAAGTGATGGCAAGGTATAGGAGTCTTTTAACTGCTTTCGTCGGCACCATTCTCATTGCCCTTGTTGTCATCACGCACGTGAGCCTTTGCAGGTAGTACAGTTTGTTCCTCTTTGACTTTAGTCAGGTGGACTCGGCCCCACCAAACAACTGCCGCATATGTGATTCTGGAACGTACATAAAATCATCATTAATACACCTACTAGAAGTAGAACGGAGTGCAAGAAAAAGAAAGTTTATGGTTTCTCTGTTGCACAAGAATTAAACCTAAAGAATAGTAGTAGACGCTTCTTATAACAACAAATACATTGAGTATCTTTCGCTTGAAAAAACGTTTCCTTGTCGTTGATCATTTGGTCCAGAAAATACTTCGCCTGGAAAACGTTCAACGAAAATGAAAACAATAAATGATAAAATTAAGACCGTAATTCCAGCTACACGATGATCAGCGATGTGGAAATGCTCGAAAAATAATAATTTTTGCTCGGAGAAAAAAAAATCGAAGTCAGGGTGTAGTACTGTAGCTGTCCGACGCCGGATCTGCGGCTGTCATTGGAGCGGACGAATGGTTAATGTTGGTAATATCCATTTTTCAATTTTTTCTCCGGTCGTGCACTTTCCCTTTCCCCGTCCTTATCCGTTTTTCTTGCACTTTTCTCGAGGTCGTCTCGAGTAACAAGAAAGTTCCGAAAACTAAAAGCTGTCGCAACACGCCAAAATAATGCTGTTGGTGGCTAATGCATTCAAAGTCGGTATCCAGCTGGATAATCAATTCCATTTGGAGGCTTATCATTAATTTCCTAAGTATTTGCCTGTCAATTCGCGTCCGTTTTAAATAGTGAAAAAGGAGCCCCATGAAAAAGTGAATCTAGTTACCGAGAAAAATAATTATTTGATCTATTCTCGAAGAAAGCTCTTAACAATATTACAGACGACACCGTGGATGAAAAATTCTCTAGAACGAATTTCTGATTTATTAGTGATCGGTTACAGTCTTCGTGGTTTCGCTTCTTTTGTCCTTGCGATAAGTTTGGAGAAAAACTGAAAAATGATTCTGTTTGTGAAAACGCCTATCGACCTACCTCGAATCTCTCCGACGTTTGAGGAGATAACACAAAAATCTTCCGGAGCGATAATGCGAATAGAATGTTCGTATGAATGAAATTTTCCATATTTGAAAAATTCGAAGCGAGAAATGAATTCGATTTCCGTAAACCATTTGTTCATACTCGGCATCTCCGTTCCTGTTTGCTCGTTCTTTTTCTCGCTCTCTTTCTCTCTGTATCTGTCTTCATTTTACAAAACAAAAATGGCTTTTCTTTGTTTCCGTTGTTAGCGCTCTCTAAATGAAAACCTTTTCCTTTGCATTGTTCTTCTCGTATAAAGAGTTTCACTATTTTACGGTGGTGTCGGGTTCCCAATAGTTACAAATCTTTCAATTCAGTGATCGCAGCCAATTCGATGGGTGAAAGCTTTTTAGAGGTTTCGGATTCGTTCGCTGTTCAGTTGTATTCTCGTAGTTTTCTCGAACCATCTTTTGAACATGAATCACTTCAGAATGATTAGTCAAGCGCCTGCCCTTATGCCGCCCGAGTGGGATAGTTGGTTATGGATGAAACTTCCCTCAAAAATGAGAGAAGTGCTCATGATGTACGAGTACGTTTCAGAGCGAAGGGCGGCTGAAAAAATTTTATTTTTCCGAAAGATGCCGAAAGTGGCGTAAATGCCGAAAATAGTCAAAAACGCCGCAAAGAACCGAAAATGACATTTCAAACCGAATGAGAAGAAAAAAAATAGAAATGTTCGTATGACGGTCGCGCTTTTCTCAGGAGTTTGCGGGAATGTACTGGCAAAATTTAGAAAGCCACGCCATAGTATACGGTAATGCAAAATTTTTGGATGCCTAAAATAAATAAAAGGAACAATTTTCCATTCTTTTCCAATGTTTCCTTGAATTTGTGGGACATTTCTGCGTTTTTGCCGAATAATGCCAAAAATACAACTTGCAGTGCTGAATTATTAGTGTTGTAGTGCCGAGGAGTCCGGTCTCTACTGATTGCCAATATTTTCTTAGCGTGTCAGAAAGAGAGGGTGAGAAAATGAAATTTAGAATCCATTAAAGACTCAAAAACTTCTCTAATGAACATTTGTGTTCTCTTTGTAAGAATCGACTTCAGTTGGGAAGAATCCTCTGAGTCTTTAAACTAATGTTCTTAAACTTCAACTCTCCTGAAATACAAACCGATTTTGCTTAAACATGGCAGAATTTTTTTTTTCCATTGAATTAATGGAGCCAATTTAGAGGATGGAGTACTGTAACTCGGAAACATTCTCGGAAGATTACTAGGTACCTGTAGAAAGTTATAAATCTAGATATGAATAAATGAATGAATAAAACAGCCTTATTTTACACATCAAATATTATATATTTTGTAGTATTCTTTGGAAACTAACACAAAGCAAGATCTACAGCAGAGCTGCAAACATTACAATCTCTTCACTCTAGTACGCACAGCTTTGGATATTCCTACATTGGTTCAGCGTTCCCTTACCCTAGCGTCTTTATTCCACGCTATCCCACCATCACTTTTAATTTCATCCTCCCACCTTGTTTTCGGTCTTCCAACCCTTCTTACTCCCTCCCTTGGTGTCCACTTCAGAATTATCCTTTTTCCCCATCTCTGTCCTCCTCTTTTCTGACTACATGACCCGCATACCCCACTTTCAGTTTTTTCACATCGTATCTACAGTATTTTGTTTAGTTCTATTCCTGTGGTCTGGTTGGCCGTATGGATAGCATGCTGGTCTCGGAATCCGGAGGTCCCGGGTTCGATTCCACGTAGCAACTCGCTACATTTCGACCTAGGCCGGTTTTCGGCAAGAAGAGAAGAGGGCTAAGACAGCTCTAACAGCCTCCCCGACGTCTCTGAGGTAATGCTCGAAAGGGCGGATTCCAACGTTTGGGTTGAGAGTAAAATCAGAAAATAGATTCCCGACGCGTATGTATCTCTCGTCCGAGAGATCTGCTTCCTAGTTCTTCGATTTCTGCTTTTGAATGCCTAAGAACTAGGACATCGTCGACGAATCTGACATTGTTCAAGTGTTCCACATGGATATTAATGCCTTTCTCTTTCTAATTTAAGTTCTGGAAAATCTCGAGCACACAGTTAAATAAGTTAGAGAAAAGCGGATCACCCTGCCTGACACCTCTTTCAATTTTAAATTTATTCCCCTTCCTGTGCAAAGGTATACGCTTCAGCATTTTGGTATAGATCTTTCTTAATTTTATATATTTTCGGCCAACTTCCTGTTTCCTGAGGGTTTTCCACAAACACCTATATGTTCAATTGAATCGAAAGCTTTTCTAAAGTCCGAAAAAAACAAGTGAATACTTCAGTTATATTCGTTAGCCTTTTCCATAATTTGATTTATGATGAATATTTGGTCCATTGTTGATCTGGTTTCCCTAATTCTTGCTCGAATCTGGTGTCTCATAAATGATCCCTATGATGGATTTTCGTAAGCTAATTGGCCCATAGTTATCGATTGAGTTTCTATTTTTTTTCTCTCGTCGATTAATACAATTTCTGCGACTTTGCATTGTTAAGGAGTCATTCCCTCCAGGATAATTCGATCAAAAAGTTTTGCCAGTAGTTTTGCTAGCACTTAAGTTTTTGAATATCTCATTTTCTGTCAGACTTAAACCAGTTGTTTTAGAGCTATTACTTCCTTGCAAAATATATTCGTCTTCCCTTTCTAAAATTGAGGGGATTTCATTCGTATCCTCGCCTTCAATCATTTCAATTTCCCCATACCATCCCCCAGTGACGTAGCTAAGATTTTCCCAAGGGGGGGGGGGAATAAGATTTTTAAGGGAGAAAAAGTCGAAAATTGAGTTGTTTTTTTTTTAAATCACCGATATTAGAGAACTATGTAAGAATGATGCCCCCCCCCGACGCTACGCCGCTCCTTCCCACTGCTTTTGTACAATTGTTCATAAAATTTTGTATAGCTGTCTCAACTGTTCCTATCCTACTTGTTTCTTTTCCTTCTTAATATGTGAAAGTAGTTAGTAAGTATTTTCCTGTGAAAATTTATTTTCTTGCTTTCTTAATAGATATTTCCGGCATGTGTTGTTAGTCATAAATTTTGATATTATCCTTTCTTATTCTATCTCTTGATAGTCGTCATAGTATTAACAACTGCAGTTTATCGTTCATTGCTAGTTAAAAACATGTTGTACAGTACTTAACATTTTCTTTTTTTTTTGGACTAGAAGGGTTTTTAAAACAGGTTTCTGCATTGTTATAACACTTTTGTCCTCCAGTTTCGTAAATCTAAGTACACGGCCAGTATAGTTATTACCTACTGTATTTTTTTGGCGGCAGGCTAATTACATTTAGACAACAATATTCCGCATAGATTTACATTAGGTGAACTTCAAAATCGTGTATAAGCAACCTTGATGGCATTACGATGAGAATAATTCGAATGCGATCGCAGCAACATATTAATAATCCGTTATGCGGCAGCATCTCACCGTTAGTAGTTCGAGAGGAAAAATGTGTGCCTTATTGGCTTAAAAATTTTAACGAAATTCCTCGAATTTTAAAATAAACTGAACGCAGGACGTGGAGTTTGATATTATACGACGCATTTCCTGGCCCAACGTTACAGAGTCGGATACTGTTGGAAGTTTGAAAAAAAATATATCTGACGTACACCGCAGGAATATCTACAGCAATTTTTATTGTCAGGATTCTTCACGAGACGAACGATTATTAGTCGATTTATAATATTTTCGAGAAACGACAGAGTTAATAAATGGTATAGCTGGCGAAAAATACAACCCCGAATTTTTGCGCAGCTCTTCAAGCAGGGGAAATCCGAAAAAGAAGAAATTCCAATTTCAGTTGAGTAAGTTCGAACATTTTCATTTGGCCCTTCATTTTATAAAAATGAATCTTGTAGTATACCTGCTCAGTGACAGAAATGTTTGAAATTGATAAGGAAAATTAAAAGGAATGAATATTGTACAGGCGTTTTGTCAATAAAACTCGAGAATACAGACATCATAATTTAATAAATGTAAAATGGCAGGTATATCACCTTTCCTTTGACATAATACTGACATTATTATTATTGCTAGTCCTTGTCTCTCACGTCATCATTTATAAAATGAAAATTGAGCTTGCTTACCTGAGAACTAGCTGAATTATGGCGCCGCATTCGCGGCACCTTGATCAACATTATTGCTACGTGTGATGCTCGATTTCGACAAAATATAACGAAAATTTCTCACCCTTGTTTTGGTCATTGAAAAATTATTGAAGTTACTCCAGGGGACTCAAGCAAGCGTTCTGGTAACACGGTTATGTTTGTTATTAACGATGGACACTACATTACAGTCAACATCCGTCTATCTAAAAGATTTCTACTGAGTATACAAATATTGAGATAATTTTTGTATGAACCGTATTAACGTGGACACTTCATACAGGACAACCCCATCCGTCTATCCTAAAAATATAGGTACTGTATTCAGAGATTTTAAGGCCGGATTAAGCCAGATAGGTCCTCTGAGGCCCTATAGTCAGGAAGTATAAGGTTCCCTGTCTATTCGAATTGAATTACATTTTTTATTCGCTTTGATCGTAGATACACAAATAAAATTTGAATATGCATCAATGTTTTTAAATCATTTGAGCCGGATGAACACAATAAATACGTACAAACAAAATTAAGGAAGTACTTCTAATAGTAAAAAGTAGTAAAAGGTTGCAGGTATCTTCATAATCTCCATAATATCACCCAGTGTAGTTGAAACGTCGTGTATAATGGTTACTAACAGTATGAAAAAAAAGTTCAAATTTTTTATTTATTTTTTTTAATTTTGTTATAAATTGACACGAGATAACTCGGTATGAGCTGAGACGTGTTGTCATAGTCAGAGTATCCAGCAGCAGAAAGGTAGATGAGGGTGTTGTTTATGTGCTCGTGGGAGTTGGAGAGGGCCAAAATTTGACTGTCGGGGACCTGGTGAGAGTTACGAAGGCAGGCGAGGGAGGGACATGAGAAGAGGTGGTCCACAAAGACTATGGTATTGAATAGAAATAAGGTAGATGCGCCAAATAAGGCCCTATGTTTGGTTTTGGTCAATTTCTGCCTTGCGATGAATGTTGTTTTTCTTTTTTTGTTTTTATTTGGAATGAACATTTCATTACCCCCATTAACCAGATTGACACGATTTTGACATCAAAAATGCGCATTATTGATGTCACATTGACGCGTGAAATTGACATCTGTATTGATGCAATATTGACGTCTACTAGACATCCAAAAACGTCCGCCCTTTTGACAGGTTTTTTTGATGCATTTTTGATGCATTTTTGACATCAATATTGGGTCATTAAAATATTTGATGTATTTTTGATACTAAATTGATATCAATATTCATGTGATAGTTGACGGACATTTGACGTCAAAAATTGGTCAATTCTAATTTTGACATATTTTTGACACTATATTGATGTCAATATAGAGGAAATTTTTGACATCCACTAAGCGACATCAAAAAAATGTGTAGTAAAACATTTCAATTCTGATCTCTTTTTGACGTGATGTACATAATATCTACAGATTTGTTAACAAAGTTTATTGAAAATAAAGCTTTTTAAAAATAAGTAACTGGGGTAAAAAAAAAATCCCCCCGCCGAAAAAAATGCACAAAATACATTATTGTGGGTAAATTAATACATGTATTAAATGAAAATAGTTACAGTAATTGGGATACTCAAAACTTAATAATATGAGATTCAACTTACTCACAAGTGCGAACATGGATGTATGTAAAGAAGAAAACAAAAACAAATACACTAGCGGGCTTGAATGGCGAAAAAAGAAGAGAATATTAAAATAATGAGTCCATTAATAAGATAAGAATGAAAAAAATAGAGTCTCTGAATGGCAGATAAAGAGAGGGTAGGTAATAAAATGTTAAAAATAATTATCCCCACTAAATTACGTTAAGCGATGATATTAATAATACAAATATTATGGTCAAATAGGAACTGGAACAACATAATATTATTAATACTTAGAAGCGATGAATTTTTGATTGGAAGTAACAGCCTTTATGTAGCGCTTTAGTTACCCATCACATCATCAGTAGTCTTATCAAAAGTCAATAGAGCGGACTGAAGCTCTTTATCACAATGGCTGTAATCATTGTGGTGCGTACACTGAGAAAAATCAATTGCTATCCCATTCTCAGTGTTAGTATTGTTCATGTTAGAAGTGATGAGGTTATATCTGGTGCATCAATTATACCTAAACAAAGTTCACAATTGAAATAATTGTAATTAAGAACAGTGGCGAATCTAGGAATTTTCCAAGAAGGGTGTTTTGGAAATTAAACTTTTTCCACCTCCGCCCCCTAAGAAACCAAGATGGATGTCATTTTAAATAGTTTCTGAAGACAAGTTTCATAATGTGATTAAATCGCTTCAAAATGAACATTATAGACAGGGGTGCTGCAGATACCCAAAAACAGGAGAAAAACTCAATGTCTTCGCAATGTCCCCCCCCCATTTTTCGGCCCAAGGGGGGTCCCCTGCTTCCATAGATCTGCCACTGATTAACAAACTTATAAGAATGGGGATGGTGTAAGAATCTAATTATTGCAGGTTATGTCAAACAAAATTGAAATTTGAAAATAGTTGACTTTATAGTTTATCTTTGTTTCCCAGTACAATGACTTTTTGTGATTTACCACACTTTCAATTTCTCAATCAATTTTTTACTTGATTGACGTATGTTTGAAATCATCGACAGTAATGTACTCATTTCACCAATCTTAAACACCCTGTAAATTACAATTAGAAGAATTTGTATCTGCTTCTGAGCCTTCAGTGTTTGTTGTTGTGTGATTACTTTCCTTTCATCTGTTACGAGAATCAGCTACTTGTTCTTCGCGATGAACGATTCCGCAAGCATTTTTCAAATCTGAGAGATGACGTATACTTTTCCACAATGGTCTTTCTTCTCCCAGTACTTTCGAATTCTTTCCTTGTCTGATACACTGTCATGTTGTTCGGCCTTATTACTGGTACGCAACAGGACGGCTACTTGGAACTTTCAACTGAAATGAAACAGCTAAATGTAGAAACGCAAGGTAGATAATAGTAGTTCGAGTTGGTAGAGACACTCACCTACAATGAGGTTGAACAGTGTGGTTTGTGAGATCCACTGTATTGCTAATTCAGATTTGTTGTCAGAATTACTGCGATCACTATCCCACTCCTTTGGGAAGATTCATTTTCAATAGTGAATGGAACGTGTTTATGCCACCTTGCCCGGCATTATATGACTTCAGAACTGCAGTCTATGAAATGTGAACAACAGAAACTTGCAACAGGCAGACACCACACAAAACGTACATATGCAAGCTTGGACATAACAACTTGTACTTACAAATTTGGCACAAATTACATCATCGTATTCTTCTGAAACAAGTGAAAGTTTCCAATCAAAAGCTTCAATATCACATTGCTTAGACATCGGGAAGCCGAGGTCGGTAAATGCTTGAATACTGCTTACCACCGGATACGACTCATCGTCAAGTACTACGAAGCTTCTTGGTTCCCATGACATGCTGAATAGCGGCGAACGTTTGGCAATGCGGAGGAGTGTTCATTGATAATGGCATATGCTCAATGGTGAACTATTCATTGGTGTCATACTGAAACCAGTGTCATGCTGATTTCCTACATAAAAAAGTGGAAAGTATAGAGACACAATGAAAGTAGATGTCTTGTTCAGAATTGAGACGAGGAACGTTTCTGAAATGAAAAGTCACTAACCATAGTGCGGTGATGAATTGTTCTCTCTCTCTCTCAAACAGTAGCTACAATGATGACAACGGCGTTCACATATGCGTCTAATGAAACAAATTGAATTAATGGGCTGCACTGACACGAGGAACGATATTTGCACTCGTACTAGTGTGCTCAATCAATATGAAGAAACGCAAAATACTTACGACTGTTTGTACTATATATCAGGTGCTGGATAATCCTGGCAGGAACAGGTACTTGAAATTAATCGCGAGTTTTAATGGAGATACAGCACTGGCTTTCAATACGAAACATAGAAAATATTGACCAACACGGGCGATACGTTTCACAAAAACAAAATTCACGATAGTTTTTAACGGATTACCAGTTCACAGCGACGATATCAAATACCAACAGCGCACTGCATGAAAAATACTTGTGTTGTGACATAGCACTGACCACTTCACTTTTAATTTAATTTCCGTTTTATAATTTATATAATTATAAAGATAATACAGGATGGAAGCTACAACTAAAAATCGTGTACAGAGAACAGAGAATTCAACATTCAAATATTCAAACGACAGGTGCGTGGTGCGGGACAGCCGGGCGGTAACCAATGCTGATTGGTGATAGCCGACCACCAACCACGCCACTACGCAACGGTATGAATCGAAGCATCCCAGCCCGCAGACTGCCGCAGGCATTTAATTCATTAACAAAATAAAGGACCATGAAACTGGATTATGCACACTATCGAAGGGACTTTTTCACAAAACATATGACGACGTAACAAAATTGGGTATTCGAGCCGGGCAGCGCTAGTATCAACTACTCTTATCAGCGACCAAAAGGTAAAGTTTTTGAAACATGCAGCAAAATTTTGGAATCTAGCTATAAAAATAGTTTTAATCGAAAGAAAATTCTTTGTTCAAAAAATTCTTTTGTTCATTAATGGGGGAAATGCATAGATTCACCATTTACTACTTATCACTTCGACTCGATAGCGACGCGCTCGGACGAATGCACGGCCCGCTGTACATTTTCGCGGCCACATATTACTTATTTTATTCAGGAAAGTGGGGTAGAAAGTTTATTTTTTAATACTGAATAATTTACTGGTACTATTCTGTAGCATGGCACTTTTTACAGCATAACTAATAACATGGATTTTTTTAGAACAGATTTTTGTTTATTCATTATTTCAGGAAAAATTATTTTGTACTTAATCCCTCCACCTCGACCTAAATTCCGAAATGGGTTAAATGTGCTACAGGTGATGTAGACAAGTTATCTCCCAAATTTCAAAATTTTTCTCCTCTCTCCAGAGTGGCGGCAAGTGCCAGGGTGCAGTTTAAAATGTTTTAATCAATCTGAAACTATTCTGTGATTTTAAAAAAATGGAAGAACTTACGCGGAGGGGGGGGGTACATTGGAGTGGAGCAAGCAAGATGAAGTTCAGATTTAAATCCTGAAGAAGATGGACATTGTTAACCAAGTTGTATACATAAAATATAGTAAGATTTTCTACAAAAATTAGTAGGTAGTCATCAGAAAGCCTGGAAGGTGAGCAAATTACTGAGATTTGTTGAGCTTCAGTGGGGCAAGTTAAGCCAAGCATGAGCCAAACCATTTTCAAAGTCTACAAGTAATTTAGGATAAAAGTAAAACTAAGTTGTTGGAATATGCTAAAATTAATTTTATGTCGAGTTTTCAAAAACTCCGGTGCAGTTTATTTTTTTCTACTTCCCCCTTCTTTGAGATACACTTAAGACTTCACAGTATCATTGTCCAGGTTCTTCTTGCAAAGATAAACAGTGCCCAACCTATAAGTCAAATTTTTTATACCAACCAAAATATTGTCAATGTGCTACCTATTTACTAATAACAGTTACCACCATAATATTGCAGACACTTAGTTTCGAGTTGGTGCGAAGCGCCAACGAGTGAAAGCATTTGCGAGCAAAGCGAATGAATGCTCCATAAAAGATGGCGAGCCGGACGGCGCGCGCTGCAAGCGCCTAGCCTCCAGGGGCGCTATAAGCGTCCCGAGAGAGGCTAGTAAATCTAATAAAAATAATGTGTGTATATGTGATTCAAAATTACTAGCCGTACAATTCAATTTTACATTTACGCTATTAATTATGTCTAATCGACGTCAAAATCCAGTCGGCAAAATGCGCGCACTGAGTTAGATGAACTTTGGACATTCAGTTGATGTCAAAATGGCGTGAAGTACACAGGTTGACACGAAATTGACATCAAAATTACATCATATATTTCAGAAAGGAAGTAAAAAAATTTATTGACATAAATTTGACATCACAATTACATCAAATTTGTGTCAATTCCACAACTGACACAAAATTGACATTAAACTGCATATCATCTGGTTGATGGGAGAGTTTCGATGTCAAATTGACGTCAACATTGCATCAAGTGTATTGGAAGAAAAGAAAATATTTGCTTGATACAAAATTGATATCAATATGATGTCTAAATACGCTCAGCAAAATGCACATTGAATTGGATTATAACTTTGAACGTCATATTGACATCAAAATTACATCAAATATACTGGAAGAAAAAGTAAAACATTTCTTCACGCAAGTTTGATGTTAGTTTGGCGTCAAATTTGTGTCAAATTCATCATTGACACGAATTTGACATCACAATTACATCAAGTTTGTGTCAATTCCACAATTGACACAAAATTGACGTTAAACTGCACGTCAATCTGGTTGATGGGGGATCTAGAACATGACTTTCGGATTTTTTCACCACATAGTGCTCGTGAAATATTCGATTGAAAAGTTTCATTTTTGAAAACCTAATAAGGCTCGGTGTAGCCTAATAAGGCCCGACCTAAATCCTAATAGGTGTGGTGGGACGTATGGTGATGCACGCATGCCAAAGTGGCCCCTAAGACACTGCACCCCCAGCCCCGGAAACTACCCTTTCGGGTACCACATCGGTGCGGGGGGGGGGCTAAATCCTAATAAAGACCGACTTAGATCCTAATAAGGCCTGACCGAAATCCTAATAAGGTCTAATTTAAAAAAAAAATCTGAAACTGCAAAAAAGTTTATTAAACCAATATCTGAAATTAAATTGAACATAAGTATTAATAACTTGACATATTGCCGAAAAAAGTTAATGAAGATCGTTAAAAGTGATCGGGCCTTATTAGGGTACAATGTATATTTTTTCATCGTTAGCTGATTACTCATTCATAAAATACTCGTGCGAAGATTTTTTTTCTCATTCACTTGGTAACAATATAAGTCAACAACAAATAAACGTTGATTTTCTGGTGAAATTTTATTACTCACTTTAAACGGTTTACAACATGCTCGAAAAAAAACGTTTCCGCGAAGATTTTAGCCGATCAAAATTTCTGTTGTCATTCTATCTCGATCAACGACTGATAACGCGACGGAAATAAATGCACAGTGTTACCAAATGAAAATACAACTTTCCTTCAGGTCGTTTTGCAGCACAAAGCATAGCAGTCGAGATTTAGGGTCGGGCCTTATTAGGGGCCCGGGCCTTATTTGGCGCACCTACCTTACTGTATGACCCAAAAGCAATTTAACCAAAATTCTTTTAAATAATTTAGTGGAGAGGCGGCAAATATGGAATGGGTATCTTGGTTTTTGATGTATCCTAAGGACTATCTATCAGAGTTAATCGCTCTAGAGCTCAAATTATCTACCTATTTTATACTTCTAAATTTGGAGTCTCCTAAATCCAACCTTTATCGTGAATGGTTATTTATCTGAAAAAAAAAAAAAAATCAAAATCAAAAACCAAATGATTAAATGGTGGCACCAAACATGAAACTTTGAAAAACCATTTATAATCTATCACAATGAAAATTTTATGAAAAAAAGCATGGAAAATTGAATAACGGACTTTTTTTTTAAAAATTCGCCATTAAAATTTCCTTTCTTTTCCTCACACCCAACGCAAGAACATGAAGGACTGGGTTGGCACATTGAATCCATTTTCCCCTTCCTGATCTTTTAGAAATTTTCTATTAGAGCACAAATATTCGGAATTCCCTTCTGAAGGCTGGTCTGTATCATCATAGAGCTCTGTAACTTATGAGTATATAGCCAGTCTTCTGAATCATTTGAACTTGTGGTAATGCCCCTTTTCTTTTGAGATAAAATAAATAAATGTAAGTTGGAATTACGTTTGGTTAACTAATTTGCACGAATAAATTGAACACAATTCAGCAAACGAATATGTATTGCAGATAATTACGAATTTGTGGAATTACAAGTGAAATTAGTAATTTCAAAAGATCTTAACTACAACGAAAATCTATCTATCTTCATCATAAGACTAGTAAACCACGAATGAACGAATATTATTGTACAGAGTGGCTACAGAGCAACGAAAGTAGATCCGCCAGTCAAAGACTGCAAAAATAAAAGTAGGTATACAAAAGATCCTCAATAAGCCACGAATGGTGAGGCCGAATACCTGCTAGACAAAACGTGCACGGTTTGAAAATAGAAATCTAAATACGACGAAGTAAAAGAGAAGCTGAAATTCATAAAATTACGACACAATAATTTTACATAAATAATAATAATGATATAATTTGCATTGGTTATTTCTTTTTGTAAAATAATTATGTATCATTTTTATTATACACCTTGGGACTTTTTGTACTCGAAACTCATCGGCCTGGGCCCGTGTATTAATACGAAATCCGTTGTACTGTATACACTTTTCATAAATTTAGGACAGTTTTCTCTTTCTGTACAAAGGAAAATTTTTTGGACCAAATTTAAACCAAATATCCTTCCTTCCAGGTTTATGCCTCTGTTTCGTAGTGTGGATTATGAAGAATTGTGTGCTGTACTGTGGGATACGAAATTTATGTTTCTAATAATCGTTTTAGGACAATACAGCGTCAGACTATGCATGGCAATTGGTCTACTCAAAGCCCAACAACGCTGAAGGTGCTGACAGATTTACTGATAGTTTCTCTCAGGAGATGTGTTTTCAATATAAATAATGACACCCATTTTCGCGACAAAGACAGCGATTCAGGATACAGCGGAGGTCACTGTTGAAACGTTTCTGCCTAGTTGTGTTGCAAGAGATCGACAAGCCGAATCGTCGCGAAACCAATTATTAAGTACGAATAGTTTACACACTTCGACATAATTCATCCGCCTTTATTACGCGACCGGCGAGAAGTGAACACTTTTACGAGACAATTAAGGGAATTATTTTGTTTTTTCTTCCACTTTTCATTAACGTTGAAGTCCAAATTGCAGGCTACGCCAAAATTTCCGTAACTGAATAACGGAGCTTGGCAATTAGAGGAAGAAAACATTAAGTACCAAAATTTCGTATTTACGAAATTAGGCGAAAGTTATTACGAAATACCTTGGTGTAGCGAGTCGGGCCGCCAGAAAATATTTAGTATTTAATTGCCAACGTAGTGATAATCGCATTTTGAATAAAATCCGTTTTTATTCGAACAAGTTGAAGCAATTCCGTTTTCTTACTACGAGAAGTCTGGAAAGATTTCTTGCTACGCTGTT
Source organism: Acanthococcus lagerstroemiae (assembly GCA_031841125.1). Taxonomy (NCBI): domain Eukaryota; kingdom Metazoa; phylum Arthropoda; class Insecta; order Hemiptera; family Eriococcidae; genus Acanthococcus; species Acanthococcus lagerstroemiae. The sequence goes on along the minus strand of CM063106.1, from coordinate 22,495,759 downwards.
TCAAAGAATAGATTACAACAGTTCCCTTTTCGAACAAAAAGCATAAATTCAAACTTGAATCGCAGCAGCTCCTTTTGTTTTCCTAGTTTACACAACCTGGAAGTTGTCCGGAAATGCGTTTCCTTCATCCATCATGTTGCAACGGAATTCTTTTTACCTACGTTACACTACACATACTATCGACTATATCAGCCGTATTTCCTCAAAAGTTCAGACACTCTCTCGATCTTGCCGACTAATTACCTGCAGGAATTTGCTGACACATGTTGTACCGTCCCTCGAGTAAACTGGGACATCGACGTTAAATTATTAGCCGATAATTTTTCGGTTAGTTACCAGGGAAAGCTCTGTTAGCTGCCGAAGCTGAGTAAACCACCAGTAAACGTGTCCGTAGACCGGCATTATTCATTGGCTTTTAATATTACGTTTTCTCAAAAAACAGATTTATCGCTTGGTCAGTTTTTGCTTCACAGCGTCCACATGCATGATGCACGATCAGATGAGTGCGTTAAGCAAAAAGGTCTTAAGCGACATTTGTTGACAAAATGAGTTATTAGTACCTATTGTGAGAAAGCGCGTAAAAAGTAGAATTCTTCAAAATTGGGCCCCGGATACAAAAATGTGTGCCCACGTTGAAAAAAGCTTATCAGTAAATGCTGTGTCTCTTAACTGGTATTATTCATTGGTTTTAATGTTACGTTTTCTCAAAAAACAAATTTTGTCGCTTAAGTTTTTTTCTGCTTAATAGCGTCCAGATAAGAGCATTTAAAACGCATCACATTCGAACCGGCACGGTTAGTGCCGCACAGAGGCACTAATGAAAGATGCTTTGGAGAATGATCTTACACGTCCCGACACTTTTGCGGTCAGTTTCTTGTTAAACATTTTCGGTTGTCATCGACAAGTGTTTTCATGTTGGTGTGTTAGTAGCCGCACATGGTAAACATGTTGAGCAGACAATCAGTAGGTATTCTTTTGTTTGTCGGATAATTCTCTTGTGCTGCTTATCATGTATCGAAAATCCTCCCCCCCCTAGTCCACCATATTCGGTTTATTACGGTTTTCTGAATTAATAAGGTAATTCTGAGACCAGTAAGCTTACCTTTTGTGCGGTCTTTTTCAGACTATTTTCCCGAAAAATGACAGTTTTGCCTAAAATTGATGTTTTTAGAGTTTTTTGGGGAATATTTCGGGTTGAAATTCAATTTTGTTTGAAAGTGAAATCCGAAACTCGGGGGGCTGAAAGAATAGACCCCCTCTTTCTTTGCAGATAATTTTTTCACCCAAAAAGAAACTAAACTCATTCACTTGAAATCCCTTGTTCACCTCGCGTCAGTCTCACTTCGCGTTCAGAAGAAAGATGGGGTTACCTTTTTACACCCTTTATTATTTACTAGACGCGTTACCCGTACCTCGAATGGGAAGTAAACTATATTTAATGGAGTTCAAAATATTGGAATATGTTGTTGACCTGTGATAATTAGAATGTAAATGTACCGAAATAGAATAAAAAGGAACACAAAAAATAAAAAGTCTAGACTACACATGAAAGTTATCAATTTTTGAGTAGAAATATAGTTATGATGTTGTATAGTTTTCAGGCTGAATTAGACTCCAAGTTCTGCTTTCACACTCTTTATAAACTGTGACTTCCTATCCAACTTCTACATTAAACCCTTGTCTATTGTCTTCGACTGCGACCTTGCTCTGACTTCCACTCCAATTTCAATTCAGGCTAATTCCAGCCTTTTATAGCTCGACTTCGATTCTCATTTATGCTTCGTTACTTCTACTTATTGACTCCAACTTCAACTTCTTGTTCACCTGAGTCTTTGATTTCCAGTTTTGGTTTCAACTTTTGAGTATCAGACTCTTGCGTTGATTTTCAAACTCATGACTTCCACTAATAGTTCTTCTCTTATGGACTGTCACTCCCCCTCCTACTTTTCTTTAATCTGCTTTTGACTAATTAATTGTAAGATTACAATCACGACTTAGTCTATGATATAAATTTTGATTACGTTCCATTCTAATCTTCATGCTGACTCGAACCTTATTTTTACGCTGTCTGAAAGCCATTTTGACTACCACATTCACTTTTCACTTTGACTCTTACTCCAAATTCCACAACGAATTCTAATTTTTGCTCTGATTTCTTTTTGACTTTGACCTAATCTTATACTCGTCCTAACACTTTATTTTCAACTCGACTTCGACTCGGACTCGACCAAAACTCTTCCTTTCACTTCCGTGTCAACTCCAATTTCCAGTCTACTTTTTTATAAGTTTTCTCATGCGTATTCATCTCTGACTTCACTTTCAGTTTGCTTCTGACTCCAACTTTGATTTTCAATCTGATTTGGACGCTAAAATTCGACTTTAATCTTAACTGTCACTCCGCCTTCGACCTCAACTCTACCACTCAGAGTGACAACAATTCCAACTTCAGCTCTGATGTCCAGCCTAATATATTTCGGTTTTCACTACCACTCAATTTCGCTTAACTTTACTTCAGCTTCGAATATTTTGATATATGGTCATGGAAGCTATACATTTAAATCCTCTGCGCATGGTTGCCAAATTAAGTAAACTCGTTTGGAAATCACGCTTAGTACAAAACTATGCTATATTATGAAAAAATACAACTTCAATGCGAAGCGTAGCTTCTGTGAACCAAAATCAAAAATGTTTTTATTTCAAATATTGGATTTCGAATACTGGACACGGGGGGGGGGGGAACCGAAATATAAAATGTCCAAAATAGAACCACCCCACTTCCCGCTGTCGTCCTAAGGACAACATATTGCCGCTCTCCTCTTCTTGTCGCGCTGCTATGACCAAACTACTGATCAATTTTCAAAGAAAACGATCCAACCAAGCTCTGTGATGTCATGAAAACTTTGTAGCTGAATTACAGCTGAGCGAATGAACTCTTTTTGACCAAATTACTGATGAATTTTCAAACAAAACCATCCGGCAGTTCGAGGCTGATGCCATCATGAAAAAACACAAATTCAATTTACATAATAAGAAATATCCACAATAAGGCCACCCTATTTCCCGTTGTCGCTCTGTACAACACTGAACAATATGAATGACCAAATAACCACTACTGACGTAACAGTTTTTCAAGAGAACCACCCACTTTCCGCTGTTACCTACTATGGAACTGTTGCAAAACATTTAACAGCTAGTGATAACTGCAGTTCTGATGTTTAACTGACATTTGAAATTTCAAAAAAATCCGGGCAACACTGAATAATAATAATGTCCAAAGAACACTATTGATATAACAGTCCTCCAAACAGAACCACTCCACTTCCGGCTGTCGCCTACATGCCAACGCATGAAACCAGCAAACTGTTCGCTTCAAAACGAAAACAAACCTCCTCTTACCCCTCCAAAATATCCATGAAAGTCGTCACTTTTTGGTAACTTTGCAAAAAATTTAACAGCTGGTGATAACTGCAGTTCTGATGTTTAGCTGACATTTGAAATTTCAAAAAAATCTGGGCAACCCAGCATTATATTAATGACAAAGGAATAACTATTGATATAACGGACCTCCAAACAAAACCGTCCTACTTTCCGCTGTCACCTACAGGGGCGGCAACCTAGATAACAAAAACAAAAACAAGAAAAAAGTTATTTATTGGAAAACTTAATCGCTCACTTTAGCACCTTGTATAATTTTTTTTTTTTTTGTTAAATCTCATGTGTAGCAAAATCTTCCCATATGTAGCATCTGCTACATACGCTACACAACAGAAGTTGCCGCCCCTGGTCGCCTACATGCTAACGTATGAAACCGGCAAACTGTTCGCGTGTTCGCTTCAAAACAAAAACGAACCTCCTCTTACCCCTGTTCAATTACACCTCCGAAACATCCATAAAATTCGTCACTTTTTGGTAACTTTTCAGCTTATTTGTGGCTTAACTACACAACATTAAATTTTTTTCGCGATAAACATTGTACACGTCATTTCTTGTTTAATGGTACAACTTTCAACGAAACTGATTCAGCGGTTGAAGCGTATTACTGGCGCCTCAAAAGAGATACTTTCATTTATACATATAATAGAAGCGAATTTCCCGAATAACTCCGGTTCGGCACGTCGTGTGCCTCTAGAACTCGCTTCGCGATCACATCAAAGAACTGGCGAGCAGCGTTTTTGAATGCGACTATTCGAATAAGATCATTATTGTTATCATACAAATAAAAATTGAAAAATTTGGCTCCGTTCTTCCCATCACATAAATCTGATTTTCTACGTACGACATCTTTGATTTCTACATTTATCATCCTATTTTGTAATTCGCTGATTTTTGTCGCCATGATTCGATTGTTGTTTCACAATATGAAATAGCACACTGATATTCCAAGAACGCATTCAACTTCAATAGCACACTGATATTACAGGTACGCGTTTAACTTCAACGAACGCTCGAGTACCGGGAACGCTAGAGTACGCATTGTTATCAGGAATGCACTGATATGCAGGAACAGGTTTCGTACTCGACCGTTTATTGAATGCGTAGTAGCATAGTGTCTCGGCTCAGTTCTCACAACACACATACAACGAAAGAGACAACGCAATATCGTCGTGTAATCAACACACTCACACTTAGATACGCACACAAAACGTCTTTATAGCTCGATTACAGCTTCGATACAAGAAATGTTCCACATTTTATTCGCCACAAACCATCTAGAGTTCCCAAGCTTTCTTTAGAGATATTTCATGCCTCATTCCTTCACGTTAACTTGCCGTTTGTAGCGTTATTTATATAATATAGATAACTATTTGTATGCATATGAAACTGCATACGCAATTCCCCGTAAATACGACATCCGGATGTGTACGAAATTGCATATTCAATTCCCCGTAAATACGACATTCACATGTACATGAAATTGCACATTCAAATCCCCGTAAATGCGTCATTCAGCTCAATATCAGTAGCGTAGTAATGGTGTGGTGGGACGTATGGCGATGCACGCATGCCAAAGTGGCCCCTATGACACCGCACCCCCGGTCACAGGAACTACCCTTTCGAGCATCGCGTCAGTGACCGGTTATAAATAGTGCTGAATTTCTCGGCACTTATAACTTCGTTTTGTTTGATGATAGAGAAATGCTGATGATGTACAAGTACGTTCTAGAGCGCGTGGGGCTGGAGAAAAATTTTTATTTTTCCGAGAAAAACCGAAAAGGGCGTAAATGCCGAAAACGCAGTCAAAATTGCCGAAAAGAACCCAAAATGCCATTCCAGACCGAATGGGAAGAAAAAACTAAAAATATTCGTCGAACGGCTGCGCTTTTTTCAGGGGTTTGCGTGAATGAACTGGCAAATTTAGAAAGTCACGTCATATTGTAGCATTATACGCTAAATACTTGTATGCCTAAAATAAATAAAAAGCACAGTTTCCACTCCTTTTTCGTATTTTCTTTAATTTGTGAGACGTGTTTGCGTTTTTGCCGAATAATGTCGAAAGTACTACTTTTAACGCCGAATTACTATTCCGAACTGATTTGCAAATCAAACAAAAATCTTCTTCATTGCGGTCCGAAGTTGGAGGTGATTGACGCTGAAATAATGGGCACTGCACAGGCACAGGTTTTGAATTTTTTGATCGTCTTTTTTGTGATACAGATTGCTTAGTCTTAATTTTCTGTTTTGTGGTTGGGTGTTGAAATAAACGGCGTCTTAAAGATGTAGAGATGTAGCAGGCTCAGCATTTTTCCGAGATCTTTTTTCAGGTGTAGATTGTTTAGCTTGAATTTCTTCAGTGCGAATTTTTAGAAGATCCTTGTTTGGCATGCGGGTTAAAATAGTAGATTTGTCACTCTTTCTTTTTCTTTGGCGTTTCTCCTAAAACGTAAAGAGAACATTTCTACTTTAAATTTGATGTAGTCATGTAAAACTGAATTAAAATTTGCTCTATCAATATTTACTTTTATTTTTGGCAATGTTAAAATATCTCGAACACCTTTTTCGATAAGTGAGTAAACATTTCCAGGTTCCTCTAAATTTTCAAATTTTTTGTTCAATAATTCTTCCAACGTGTCTATCTGTATAATTTTGGTTGACATTTCTCGTTTCTAAATTCTTCAACTTTTCGTTCGATTCTTCCAATTCTCTATTTTGGTCAAGATTTCTCTGTTTTTGAAAATTTTCAATTGATTTCCTCAACACTGCTACTTTTGGTAGCGTTGTGGGGTTCTTCCGAATCTTCTTCAGTCGATTCAACCAGCTCTTCGACTCCTTCAACAGGAACGATTTCATCAAGTTCTTCATCTTTATCGTTTCGATCAGCCACAGAAGATGGCAAAAAGTCAACGTTGATAAAATGGTCCGGTCTAAAGGATTCTATACAACATGACCTAAATCCTTCCACCGCATTTCCTATTTGCATGCAATCGCAGTGTGATACTTGCATGTGTACAAATCTGTTTCCTGAGACTCTGCCTTCTTCACTCGAGAATACTTCCATTTCACTCGCTCGCGATTTGCACCTATCACAGTAATTCACTCATTCTCAATTCGCTACAATTCGCTGGCTAGGAATAAGTTTGTATCTAGGAGTCTGGAATTCAAAAAAATAATGATAAGCTTAGTTTTCAAACGTTTCCTTAACGCAGATTCCTCTAATCCATAACTACTGGCAAAATACTACGGATGCGTTCACCCAGTGCTCTCCTAGATTTTGGATCTTCGAGAATTTGTCAAGTTATTGCTTTTCTGTCAGATACCTATTATATGTTTACATAATTCCTAGAATGAGAAGAAATGATCAAAAATCGAGGAGGACTTTTGCCCCAATAGCCAGTGCGGACTTTTGTCCCAGTGGCACATTACTGATGAAATGATTTCTGATATAAAAAGTATGAATGTAATAATGAAACCAATTATCAAAATTAATTACTCACCTAACCATGATTCAATTTTAAACTCTTGACTTATGTGCAACTCTGTCGATAATTTCAAATCACATTTCCAAAATGAGAAAATATTTTGTCGAAAGGTGTGGAAAACAAAATTTTTTGACATTGTGGTTGTTACTAGACATGGAGCATTGAAATTGTATACACACGTGAACAGTGTTGCCAACTTACTAAAATCAACAAAACATGGCATTTGTATGGAATTTAATGAAAAATAAAAACGACAGGACTTTTTTACCCCATAGCGGACTTTTGCCCCACCTTCATCTACATACATTAAAGATTATCTATACGAATTCCCTTTCTTCCATGAGAGGAATCCGATATCAGGCCTGCCTCAAAGCTCGATAAACGTTCACAAGCACCCTACTGTACGTGATACTCGTAGCCGCCATTATCCAGATCCTAGTCCAAGTTTCGAAGCACGAGAATCGTTACACACTTTTGAGGGGGGGGGGGGGAGTTTTCGAATACCCGGTGCAACTTATCCCAGGTCTCGCCAACTTTTCTCGAGTTTCGCATTGTCGTAAAACTTCCGTTTGCTCTTTTTATCCGGCCGAGATACAGAGATACAAATCCTAGGTACGAAAATAAATTTTCTACGTATCTGTTACTCGGCGGCCAAGGTGTATTAATAAAGTATTTAATCAGCGCAAGCCTACATAAATTACGAGCCTAAAACGCGCGCGATTATCTCTTTAATTTATTCGTCATCCGCCCATAAGCGAGCGATGCGGTATAGATGCAAATGTCGCGGACTCCGTAGAATGGTATTAGATTTTTGCATATTCATGAGAAGTCGTCGACGAGTAGCACTTACTTAAAATTTTATCGTTAAGCGGTTTAATGAAAATTTCGCGGCAGATAAAACAATTACCTGCATGTTTCGACCTGCAGAAAGGCCTTTAAGTTTTTACGCCGAGAAAACGTATTCTCGGGTTTCCCTTTTTCTTTTCCCAATTCCATCGATTTTATTTTAAGGAGACTTCGTCCGGCGCTGCGCTTTCGGATATAGCTTTCCGCTTCGCCTTATGACACGATTCGACGGCGCTTGGAGGGAGGAATAAAATTATGGTAAATAGGCGTCGTGGCACCTTCGAGCTGCGTGCTTGCGGCTTAATGATTGGCGTTCGAGGCGCGCTAACGCCGGCGAGAAAACTGAAAATAAACCGATCGCTGTCGACGGACACACAGAGATTTCCGGCGCTGACTCTCGGATCGCAGCCGCATGAAGATCAGTATCGTGTGAGGCGCTGTACTTCCTGACCCCTCGGTACATCTTACAGTGTGTGTAAACAAAAGTCGCAACAAGACGATCCAACTCGTCAGCGTGTTGGTCGGCTTGTAGATCAGACCCACCCCGGATGGTTGCCACTCGCCAATGATGTAGGGATTTAACAATGATACAAAACCTGTTTGTTAGTATTCTCCTGTAGCAAAATTCTGCGATGTACCCGGCTTGGCGTGTCGTACCCAGCCTTCTGGGAACCCGTATCCCCCCCCATCCTACATACGGTGGCAGGCACCACACGGTATACTGCTGGGGGGGGGGTCCATATGGACAGGGTACGGCTTACGAGTGTAACTCGTGAATCTGGTCGATTTCAGTCCCTGCATTGAAAATCACCGCAGATTACGATTGAAATAGCCGGACGTGAGAAATCTTGAACGGCACCGAACGATGAGATCAGGAAATCACCGGTTTGAGGCGTCCAGGTACCGTCAGTTAAGACCACCAAGTAACAATGCGAGCTGCACATTACGACGGGCATTGTTTGGTTTATCAATAAGTGAATGACCTGCAGTACGAGTGCAACTAGCGAAAATTTCACCTCCTTTTGTGCTCAGTGCCCCGAACTTGGGCTAAACCCATTTCAGACCTGAGATTCAAAATTAATCTGGACTAACTCCGATGCTAGTTACAGGAAAAGATACAGAATCGCCAACGAGAAGGCTCAGTATCTAACCCATGGTCTTTCCCCAAATGCACTTCGTCGGAGTTAACAATGCCAAACTTGTTTTCCCGCTCGTATCGCGTAGTATGGTCGCAGTCCAGTTGGAGTGCAGGGTCAGCCTAATGAGATGATTTTCAACGTATCGACGTACTTCCTCTTCCCAATGTGCAAAACTGAATTCGTAATTGTTACTCTGTAACAGTGGATTTGTAACAATATTTTTGTTACATTGTTACAAATATCTATAATTTAGTTATGGAGTAACAAAATATGGACCAGTCAGAGAAGAGCGAGTGTTGCTCCATCTGTTTTTCCCGATTAAGAAGATTCATGACTACCTATTTTGCGACAGTGTAACAGAATTGTGACAGTGTAAAAAAAATTGTTACACACTTTTCCTTTTGCACACCGGGATTGGATAAGGTGTACTTTGAGGTCCCATTTGATATCTTCGTTATTTTCGCATCGATATGCTCTTACTATATTGTTCGTACAGCAACGTTTTTGCAGTTTTCGATGGACTGTAGGTTGGATTTACTGACGCTGTCCCTGATCGCTAATCCATACGTCCATACTGGTTTAACCAGGGTTAGGTATGCTGTCTTTTTGATCTTTAGAGAAATTTGTGATTGACTTCTCATCAACCAGTAGAGCTTTCGCATGTTTTCTTTCAACTGGAGTCTTTTTAAGCCTATGTGCTCTCTGCAGTTGAGTTTTGAGTGTAGGTTAGTGGTATTTTAGCGAGTCCACCTTGGAAATTATCTGATTACCGATTTTGATATGCAGATTGTACAGGCGCAGTGTGAAAATGATACATCTAGGACTTTTCGTCATTTATTTTGACTTTCCAACATTGTGACTAGCGTATCACCTTGCTGATACTTCGCTGTAAGTTGTTCACCACATCTTGGTAGTTTTCGGAGACAGATAGGATAGCCGTATATCGTCTGAGAACAAAGCTATTGTTGAGCCTGTAGGATTGGGTAGGTCGGAGAAGTAGAGGATGTGAAGTAGCGGCCCAATTACACTCCCTTGAGGAACTCCTGCTCCGATAGGGAGCCACTTGGATTTTTCTGTGTCAATGATGACTCAGATACGAGTCGATGATGTCGACCATGTTGGAGGGAAGAAGGCCTTTCAGTTTGGCTACAAGACCAGCGTGCCACACTTTATTGAACGCCTTTTCGATGTCTAGGAAAACTGCTGGACAAAACTTTCTCGTCTAGCGTATTCCGAACTTTTTTCGTTGCTCTACGCATCTGTTCGATTCTGTTATGTTCTGAAACCATACTTAAGGTTAGGTATGAGTTTATTTTTAGTTATATAGGGCTCTCTTCCTGTTAGTAAGAGTTTCTTACCAAGTTTCGATAGACTCGAGAGGATTGACATAGGTCTGTATGAAGAAGGGGCGTTAGGCGGTTTACCTGACTTAGGTATCAGAGTGGCTCGCGATAATCTGCACGCTTATAGCATCTTCAGAACAAGGCTCGGATATCCTATGGGTGTTCAGTAAGTGAAGTTCCCATCGAAATACCTCGAGAACGAAAAGAGGCTTTTTGTTGCGTTTTTGGGGTAACACTGTCTGTAGCCTTATCATTTCGTATTTTGAGTTGCAAGTTATTCCATTAATTTGTTTACGAGTTATCATTTTCTGAAGATGGATTGGGAAGTGCCGAGTTCCTCCAGAATGGAACAACGTTCAATGATCAAGTTCCTATTACGATCTCTGAAATTTGGTCTTTTACCACTTCCGCCATTCATTCCGGACTTGAGTCCACCTGATTTTCATGTGTTCGGCCCTTGTAAGAAATAGTTTGCTCGAAAGGTGTTCGCAAATGAAGAAGTGAAGCCAAACAGTGACTAGCCCATGTCGGAGCAAATTTATTTCGCGATGCAATTTTCAATTTGGTTATTACGCCAGGACAAATGCAGCAATAAAGGCGGCACCTACATAGAATTGTAGTATTTTTGATTTACTTTTCAAATCTTTCTTCAAAAATAAATTTCATTCATTCGTTCTCCAGTTATTTCGATGGGAACCTTACTTACTAAACGCCCATAGTCTATTTTGAAAGAGCTTTAACCATTCCTCACCCGCATTTTTCTATGTTCTCCATTTATTTGGTACCTGCAATTTGTTTCCAATAGCAAAGTCGTATGCTGCTCTTCTTGTATCCCAACGAGGCAATCCATAAGTCATCCTCGCCCGCACATTTATGTATTCAACCAACGCAATTTCTGCTTCAGTCCTGAAAACGTTCATGAAATTATATGTTCTGACCATGTCTCTCTGATTGGCACATTGCCGTTCTTTCTGCACATACCTGTAATACAGCGAGCGTTTCATTTTCCACTTAGGACCTATCACTGATGATAGTAAACAGGACATGACCTTACCGTCATAGTGTTGTCTGGCTAATGTGTTTAAATTTATCCGCTGCCGGTTGATAAGAATGACAAGTGTCGTCTTGGAACTGGTCACGATCTGATACATAAACGCTTCATATTCTTACCTGGACAAAGTTATGCTTTCAAGTAATAGCATTTGATAGTGGAATTCAAACTCTATAACATATCTTCAAACCACATACTAGCAGTTTAAAAATACCCGAATTCGACCATTTTTCTTTTGGTAACGAAAAACATTCTCCTTCCAGAATATGAAAATCTGTCGCTGATATCAGTTCTGTTTTCGCAGCCAAATATATCCACCGAGCATGTGGTTCGACTGCATGAGTTTCGTGTAAGTGGCGCGAGTAGTTATTGAGGTATTTGGATTCAGCCGTCTTGAAACCTGTGTCATCTTGGTACCACTAACCCTATAGCTTTGTATGGATGTGAGACCTGGACAGTAGGAACACGAGAAAGAAAAAGGATAGAAGATTTTGAAATGTGGTGTCGGAGAATGTTGAAAATCAAGTGAACAGAAAAGATTAGAAATGAGGAAGTATTGATGCGAATAGAAAGGAAAAGAGAAATTTGGAGTATAATCGTAACGAGAAGACTTGAAATGATAGGTCATAAAACATCCAGAGATATTGTTATTACTGCTGGAGGAAATGGTTGAGGGATAGAACTGGAAAGGAAGGCAAAGAATGAGCTATGAAGAACAGATAATGAAGGATGGGTGATTCTCCGCAAAATGGATAATTCAAAGTGGACAAAAAAAAAAAAAAAAAAAAAAAAAAAAAAGAGGTTTACTTTCCCAATTTTTTTCGTTGATATCGATACTAGGGGTATTGAGAAACCATATTCCGGTACCGGCCGGGCTTAAATTTGATTTTGGGGGGTTGTAAAAAAAATTGTTGTCCACGTTGAAAGACAAATTTTTCACGTTTACATAGTGTGATAAGATGAGGCTGTACGATCATACAGCGGCACCGTGAGTTACAATCTCACGGATCACGGTTTTATGAAGTACCAAAAATTCATCTAGGAAAGTAGTCTCTGCACGAAGAAGATTTAAAAGCTGTTTCTACAGACTGCTTCTAAGTGTTGAAAGATTCACGTCCTTCAACGTGGATACAAGAAATACGTGAGTATCCACGTTGAATAATATTTTACGTCCACGTTTAAGGACTAAATCGCCTTTTTCCTTTTCTCATTAGGTAAATATGCGGAGAATATTTGATACATGTTGCTGAATGTAATGTGGCCAACATTAGATATATTATTACGTTTTTACAAATTCCGAGCTGTAAAGTCAATATGGCTGTTGATGTCCACGATGAAAGACACTTTTGTTTTAGAAACCAGGATCTCAGCAATAAATGCGTATTTTAGAATACAAATTATCATTATTTCACAGAAGTTCTTACACAGCCTTCTAGAGGAAGTTATGAGGAAGTTATATGAGCATTTTAGAGAAGTTTATGCTTATACTGGAACCCTACAGAGAGGTTTGAAAATTATTCACGTTGAAGGACATATCTCTTCCTAGACACAAGTTTGAAGCATTCCAAAGGTTACTTAACTTGGTTAGAAAAAGATTGTAAGACCTATACCGTGTTGCCTCAACTTACCTCTTCAACAATGGGAAACAGTAGTTCCTGAAAATTATGTATTAAACCCTTCCAGCGAGCCAAAAAAAAAAAACGGAACTAGACCAGGTTGACATCCACGTTGATGGACATTTTAGGTGCATTTTCGATTTTCTAAGTATGTTCTGCTGAATTAGGGAGAGCTTTTACCACTGTCACCATCAGAAAAGTTCATTTCCTCAATTTTGACATATTGCGCATAGCATTCTGATAATAAGTGGCAGAGTTACAGCCTATTTACATGAATTGTCCATTTTTCGGAGAATTACCAGAAATACTCATGAGTGAGAGGTTCGGTTCGGGGATTAGCTTGAGTGGACACATAAGGGGGCTCTGCTAATGCGTTTCATGTTACCCGGCTGTTCCAAGATACCGCACTTGACGGTAGTTCTATTGATTAACTTTCTCGATGTCTTTTTTTCTTTGATACGTGTCATCTTCTTGGCTGTTGTGGGTACAACTTCTCTCCATACCAGCAGCTGATTTAGAAGCTAAGCCGCTATAGGCACTCATCGAAATGTTCCCCTCACCCCTCCACTCCATATCCTCATAATGATTTTTTTCTCACGACTGAAGATGAACAGAAATTTTGACTCAATAAAAACGTAATTTTCGGTATTTATTGTAAATATTTATGTATCATTTATCTACTTATATTAATGGTTTGTAATTTTCTTTGTTATAGGTAAGTGTTTCAAGTACAATATGGGCATGGTGAAAGAAGCTCGATTGCAATGCTTAACTAAATATGTAATGGTAAGACTGAAAATTAATTAACTGAATCCGCTTTTTTGAAGGGGCAAAACAGCGTCTTCTCGCAGAAGACGAATTCAAAGATAATAATAATTTTGTAGAAAGATTTTGAACTATTTATGGTCTTTCTTTGGCCCAGTTTTATGAATTTGATTTGAACGTCTTGTGCTCGAAAATTTCTCACAGGACCAGAGGGATCTGCTTTTCACCACCTTTGTACCAGTAGATAATCGTTTTCCTTCTAGTCATGCGCTCATTGATCTTGATATTTGCTGCGCAGCTGCAGTCTGCAGCCGAGTTATCTTTCTTTTAGCTTTCGATCTTCTTTCTGAAGAACTTCATGACGTTATTAAAGGATACAAAAAGTCTAAATCCTTCTCAGAAATGAAAAGATGGGCACAGGAGAGAAATTAGTGGAGAGATGCAGCCTACTGGTCGAGAGACTAAAGAATACAACAACGACAATAATAATTAAGTTCGGTCCTTCCTCCACAGTAAAAACATGGGTTCGCTTATCCTCAGCGTAAGCCTGATAAACGCTAATTATTCTGGAATAAGTCTGAGCCATCAACTTCTGTGTCGATTACAAAGGCGGTATTTATCTTGCTGGTAGGTGTTGGAAGTACAGCATGAGTCTGAAACCAATTCGATTTTCATTCTATAATAGCGTTATCCCGGTACCTTACTTTTGACATGTCAGTTAATTATAAAATAATTAGAAGCGATATCGCGCTCACATCCGATGGAAAAAGCGCCTTCGTGTAGTTTCAAAATTGTATAATATCATTAAAGGCGTATCAAAAGGCGCCATTGGCTAAAAGACACTAGAAAATTAATTTCTACTTACAGCCTGCACAGGGTAGCTGATGAAATTAAGTCGAGTGAGCGGCGCAGCGCGAAAATAAATGGAACAAGGGGTCGAGGTACTTTGAGACGAATGCCTTTTCGTCGAAGCCGGGCACTGTAATAGCTCTCGTTGCCAATAATTGACTGGATAATTTTTAAATAGAAAGAGATATAGAAGTAGGAAGAGATATATATATACGCGCAATCGAGAAACGAGAATATTAAATTATTTTAGAAACGAATAATTAACGTCATTGTCTCAAGTATGCGTTTCCTAATTACGTTATGAGTTCTCGATTCAATGTAGGTACTGATAAGCATGGCGAAGTTGGAAAACTGTAGCAATTATCCGGATCTGGTGCTGAGAGTTTAGATCTATAGGTGCGAATGAATGAGACATTATTTGAATTTTGTTCTTCGCATTCAAATTTGAAAGACGATCATTAGACAATTAACAAAAGGCGGCTAAATGACGAATCTCTTGCTCTTCTACTCGCGACGGGCTCCGTTTGGTCGCAAATCAAAAGCAGACGAGCCTTTTTTAATTGTTAACTCATTTCATTTAAAGCGAGGGGCTGCCAGATAATATGAATCAAACGAACTGAATCGGGAATAAGGGAAGAAGTTTTTCGGTTGTGAAAAGTTTTAACGATATAAGAATATCCGAGTTCGCGATTTGAGAGTGTAGATAGGCCTTCTTCACATCGGATTTACCTGGGTTACTGCTCACAGCCTATCCGGGCCAAGTACGAGCTCTGCGGAACACCGGCTTGTAAAATAAACAACGTATTTGTTTGCAGAAATTTCCAGCTCGTTCTCACGCGGTGCTGTGTAAATTCGGTTGAACCCACGATCCCAGAACGAATTTTCACGAGTTCGAAAACCATAAATTTGTACTTTTGAACAAGCCGTCCAAGTTTTTCTAACTAGCTCAACAACTCGTAAGTCAGACGTGCTCGCATTTTTTCGATTTACACTTTTTCTACGTCATTAATATATTTCAGCTCAACTGTGGAAGCCTTTCTACGCGTATATATTAAAAAGTACATACATGTAATACGAGGAATAAATCCTTCATACGAAACATTATCTTTCCACATTTCTCACACTTTTGTATAGAGGGAAAATTGTAATACCGAAACGACTGTATATAATTTTAAAGTAACCTCGGAAATATTTATTAGTTCTCGAAGCCAAAGCAGAGGTAGCAAGCATTCTTTCACGAAAACGCAGCCACTAGAGTGGATGGCAGGTCTGAAGAAAAAATTATCTTATTTTCTGTTCGGGTTACTTTTGTTAACTAAACGTTGTCGGTTTCGTATGATATATCCATCTAAGACCCGGTACCAGAATTTTTCTATGTGGTGAATTTCAGACTGGTGATAAGAATTTCACTCATTTACGAACAAAGGGAGCAAGACTATCTCAATTTTCCGCGAAATTCTTATGAAAAATTATATCTTGGATGGTGAAGTTTACTCATGTTTCCTAGACTAAAACAAATAAAAAAACCTTCGATAACGTCAGACATAACGAATTGACGACGTCAGAGCAAAAAGCTCTGCAGATTACTGGTTTTCAGAAAAACGTGTTCAAAGTTTGTCGTGAAGCGAATTCACCTTTGCGAATTCCAAAGGCTTCTTTCTCTCACGCCATCCGACTGACGTCATATAGTCGCCTGTCTGACCACTTTCGTCTAAACGAAGAGTTATTTCGAATTAACGATATTGCACCTGCACCTAAAACTATCAGTCGTACAGACACCTAAAAATTCCGTCGATCATCGATGACTCATCCACACGCGCTTTTTTCTTACCGCTCGTATATACACAGTATGCAGAAGATGTACGAAAATACCATCATCATCTCCCACCGTTATCCTTCATGTCAGTTAAAAGCATCACGCCTTCCTCATCCCAAAAACTACTGGTTATTCCATCACTACGAAAAGTACACGACAACCAATTAGTAAACGTCTAAATTCGACAACCGGACTCATACGTCATATCTACTCCTCCGACTATCCATCATCAGAACCTCCAGATCATCACACACGAGCTCATTGCACTCAAAAGTTGTCTCATCTAGGAGAACCCCTTCTCAAGTCTCCAGCTTTATAAACTCACTACACCGGCGAAATCTCGGTCTTGCTTCAGTCTTGCTCTCTCCAAGAAGCTGAGAGGAGACTTCGTTCACGTCTCTCGCATCCAGATCTGGGACTTAGAAAATTAACGTATAACTGAACTTATGTCGTATGCTCTCGAAGCCTAGTGGCTAACCGTTGTAATCTTTCAATTATGTAAAATCAAAGTACTGTCGAAAGTGTCAATAAATCTATCCAAATTAATCTGACTTGGCCAAGTCATTTGTCAAGCCGAGAATCTCTAGTCAGGGGCTTGTTACCAAGCAGCTCCTTGAGCCCACACTGTGGACTCTTCTGGTCACCGTCGATCTACTACACCAACCATCAGAAGCCTGAGAGGCTCTCCGACCTCACGACAAAGTTTCACTACATTGGTCGAGTATTTCGGCCTTTGTCTCGGCCATCATGAAGAAGAAGATGCAGACGGAGTGGTCGAGACAGAGGGCCGGCGATTCACCAAGCTCGGCCCACACCATCGAACAGGAGAAGAACTCTGTACCATCCTGGAGAAGAGCTGCTGCAGCTGCACTGCGGACCCACCAGCAGGGCTCACCCGTCATCACCACCTGCCTGCGTCGACACATGGACCAAGACGAAGAGGTGAGGGGTGAGTGAAGAGAGGCAGCGCGTCCGGCCGTGGGGGACCTGAAATTTCCAGGCGAGCGCTCAGGGAGTGCGGACCTCGATCAGTAGGGAACCCCATGCTGGTCCTGGTAGGACGCGCGCACCGTTCCGGCACGTAGAAATGGGGGCTCAGGCCCGGCCCCAGGGCGTCCCTCCGGTCACTGACGCGATACTCGAAAGGGTACTTCCTGTAGCCGGGGGTGCGGTGTCATAGGGGCCACTTTGGCATGCGTGCATCGCCATACGTCTCACCACACCACTAGTGGAATGTAAAAGAGTATTGAAGATAGGTTGTTATGTATGAAAGCTTACATTTTTTGAAATCATTGTAAATTTCAAAAAGAACAACAGTTTCAGCGAAACTGCTTTTACATGTCCTATACAACTGAAAATGTACGAGTGGAGTGTAAGTCCTTTTTCATGTGACGAAGGTTGGGTAAAACCCACAAGTTTCTACGGACAAATAACGATTATTATGGGTCGAAATAATAGTTTTGTAAACCAGGAATAGTTAAATGGCAATAGCATTGTATGTAGTTCAAGTAGAGTTGGGTTCAAGAATATTGTTGAACCATTCTATGTCTTCTCGAATCATCACAAAATACCTTCGTCTCTCTCAGGACAAGGATCAAATTATGAAAATAGTTTTCAAAACATTTAATACAATTCCTGGTCAGCAAGCTACAACGCTATAAAGTCGCAAATCTGAATCGCAAATAGCTTGTACATTTATGAAAAAAAAAACTTTTCGATTTCTGTAAGTTTCTGTTTCATTAGAACAGAAACCGGCTAAGGAAAAAACATGGTGGACTCAAGAACTAGAGATAATGAAAACACTTATTAAAAGAGTTAAAAGAAAGTGGCAGAACATAAAAAGACGAGTGACAACTACATAGAGTATTGCGTCCTGAAAAATATACGAAACCCTCCAAAGAAAGAGTACAAAAACACCATACTCAAAGCAAAATCGGAAGCATGGAGGAAAATGATATCTGAGTGTGGGGTGTGGGGGAAACCATAAAAAATTGTCAACGATAAATTTAAAAAACTTATAATTTCATCATTAATAAATAATGACAAGACAGAGATAAATGATCAGAAAGGAAAAGTAAGTCTAATAATGAAAATACTCTTTCCAAATCTGGACGATGACATAGAAAAATTCTCTACAAAAGAAACTTGCAGAAGAGAGATTAAAGTTGATGAATATAAATTAAGTGAAATAATGAATAAACTTACAAATAAAAAAGCAAAAGGACTGGATAAGATACCCAATAGGTTAGTGAAAATGATTTATAATAGGTAAGTGCTCCAAACTATTGTTCAAGATCTTTCAGATATGTCTTGAACACGCATTTTATCTCGAAATATGGAAGCATGGGAAACTGGTACTCCTTAATAAACCAGGTCAAGATTCCACAAACCCGAAGTCTTATAGACCAATAACTCTACTTTCCACCCTTGGTAAAGTACTAGAAAAAATTATCATTTATGAACTAACAAAAATTATTGTAAAGAACAAAATCTATCACTCTAATCAATACGGATACGCAGGCGAGGACGCTTTACTGAAAGAGCAATTCTTCAAATATACATACTCGTATTTGTATAATAGCCTAGAAGAAATGAAAAGTAAATACAACCACAATTCTACTCAGCTTTAATATTTCGGGCGCTTTTGACAATATCAAATGGTCAGCTATAATAAATGAACTCAAAAGTAATAAAATTAAGGAACCTCTCTTTGAGATAATAATTTACACTGTTAACTATTTAGACAAAGGAGGCTGTATTAAACAAAACTTAAAGACGGGAGTACTACAGGGCAGCTGTTTAGGGCCCATTCTATTCAGCGTTCCTTTTTCAAAAATACATATATCAGAGAATATACCCAATATAAGAATCGTCAGTTACGCTGACGACTCGGCTCTAACTATAGGAATAAATGAATTGAGTGAACTTGACCAAATTAATAAAAAAATTAAGGAGACGGGAAATATAGTTCTTAAATTTAATGAGACTAAAACTGTAGGTATGCTGATAACTCGTAAACGAAAAAAGAATAAGTAAATTTCTACACAGTCATTAAAAGAAAAAATTAAAGTAAATGGAAGAACCCTTCAATGGAGACATGGATGAAATACCTGGGTGTGACAATTGACCATAATCTAAATTTTAGCAAGCATGTGGATTGCTTATGTAATAAAATAATAAAAAGATACAACACCTTTCAGGCGCGAATTGGAAGGACATATGGATACAAGTACAGGAACAGAGTAATACTGTATAAGGCAATTTTTTAATCATACGTTGATTACTGCTCTGTGGTGTCGCATGCCAAAGTGGCCCCTATGACACCGCACCCCCGGCACCGGAAATTACCCTTTCCGGCATCGCATCAGTGGTCGGGGACTCAATGGTGTATGCTAAAAAATTAACAAAATACTAAATAAAATTACTAAACAGGACTCAAAGAAAAATACTTATTGGGATCATATTTGCGTATAGGACAATATCGTACATATTTTGCTGGAGTACCGCTGCCATCCCATTTATAGCGCTGAAGATAAAGGAAAAAATAAAAATTAAAGAACTCAAGGATTTTAAAAAACTTAAAAACTGTTCTCGGGAAATGAAAAACAATATTATTAAAGTTAAACTAGCGACCATTGAGGAGTGGCAAGATCTTCACAGCAATGCTATAATACTAGTAGAACAACATCTGGCTTCTTTCCAAATATAGAAGAGCGAATGAGGATGAAGCACTTTAACACCAATTTATTATGTAATAACGCAGTTTTTAAGTGGGCATGGAAATTTTAGTAGTTATTTACAAAGATTTAAGATTATAGATAGTCCAGAATGTAATGAATATAACCAAGAAAGAGAGACTGTGAATCACGCAATCTACAAGAGTGTCCCAAATGGAATGAACTAAAGAAAAAACATAACATTCATGAAGGTAGCTCCAAATAATTTATGTTAATAAAAATAGAATATAATTATTGAAGCATGCAAACTTCCTAGTGTCGCAATATTCTAGGTTTAAGTTGTTTAAAGTCAGATAATAGACATAAGTACAAAACCATGATACCAGAAACTGTGATACCTAAAGATATAATTGCAAATGAAACTAGATACCTACTAAATGACCTATTTACTATGCAATTTCCGGACGACAACGCATTGGAAACCGAAAGGAAAGATGCTTGTTATCGTCTCGCAATGTATCACCATTAAACGGAAATAATAAATAAATTATACCCAAAATCAACAACAGGTGACTGAATGCGAACATGCGTACAATAGCTCCTAGGCACCTTGGAAACTTATGAAGATTAAAAAATCGCTGCGCGACTATTTTTGCTCCTCCGCTGAAGTAGGAAAAAATATAGATTCTAAAAGACCACAATTTGTGGCAGTTTCTATAAAAAGGGGTAACTTTGCCGATCCGACGAATTTTGAGTTACAGACAGTAGGGGCAACTGTTGTACCTAGGACCATTTTTCACATTTTGGGCTCTCTGTAAGCTGATGTATGGATTATAAAATGTTTTGAATTATTCTGTTGGATAAAGCTACACTTTCTTCATACTTTTGCGCAAATGGACTTCGAAAACATCAAATATTCAATTTTTTAATGAATTTTTGAAAATTTTGAAAATTTTGGTTCTAGGTTCAACACCATGTTGTACCTAGGACTATCTCATTAAAATTTACTAAATTATAAACGAATGTATATTTTGATGTCTGAATAGTACAAATGTTATAAGTACTTCAAAACTACAACACTTTTAGGTAGGTTATTCTTACACGTTGTACCTAATCTTATCCATAACGCGCAAAGGTCCACGTCGGATCGAAAATTCTTTTAATTTTTGAACAATACATTGTTTATTAACGAATTGAATATGGCCAATGATTTCATAGCCACGGGTTCCATTTTATTTCGTTTTACATTATTTTTACTTCGCCGCATCCTAAAACAAAAAATAATCACATTTTATATGAAGTTTTCTGTGGTCTTAGGTACAACAAGCAAATCGGTCCTAAGTACTGTGGCATTTTTATGAACGACCAACCAAAGAAAAACCAAGGTATTCCGATCGCTCACAAACATGCGCACTTCGTACTGCGGATACCTTCCGTTTATCAGCGGGTACGTGCCTAAGTTGGAAAATTGGCGTCAATGCTCGAAAAATGCGGGCATCCGAAAGGGCCTGGGAAAAAGCCACGACTAGCTCATACGAGACTCGCCCAGGGTGCGGGAGGAGCCAGGGCTTTGGAAGGCGGTTACCCAGATCATCATATGTTGAATATTCTATAGTTCCGGGGCCGAAGCAGGAAAAGTAAAAAGAAAATTAAAGCGTCTTTTTCTCTAAGTCATGGTGTCCCTTACATTCTCTCTTACAAAAAGGTACTTACGACATCATGTCGTTCACGCGGTGCCGTACAAAAATGAAAAAGAATAAAGCAAGTAACACATCGCGGACGGACATTTATTCGTAGAAAAACCGAAAAAGAAAAACTCCACGGACGCGGTGGCGGTCATGAAAACTGCGGCTAAAAGAGTCGCACGAGAAAGTTCGCGAACACGCGGTCAAATTCCAGGCTGAAGAAAAGAGAAAAGTCGCGGAGCTCGGCAGGCCGCGGAAAATCGCACAAAAATCTCACTGCCTGTCGCGGTGTTGGGCGGGAGGAAGTCCACACACCCAGAACGTTCTTTAAAAGGTAAAGAAAGGTAAAAAAAAAAATAAAATAAAAACGACAAGAAAAGCTTTGTCTTAGAGAAAAAAATGTAAAAAAAGACGTTACGCTGTCAAAAGACAGATTCACTATATCAGTACACCGCCTCGGTTGCAATTAGCAGCCGATACCAGCAGTGCGGGAGGGGTAAAGGGAGGAAAACTGCAAGAGTTTTCATGCAGGAAGATAAACGTTTGTACATAGGGCACAGAGAATTGTTGGATGGACAGAGAGGAAAGGAGGAAAATCGGTTTGCGGGAAAGGAGAGAGGAGAAGACGTACTAATGCCTGCGGAACTCCGTGACGTTAAATTTTGAAGCGTATTCTCGTGTTTCCATGCCACAGTACACGACCCGTTCATTTGACAATAAAAAATTTTCGCAAAAAAAAGTGGATAACTAATTCCTGAAATAACCTACCTGTTATCTTCTTTATTGCATACTGGCACTAGATGTGCGTTTTTGGAATATTTAATGAAGTTTTACTAACTAAAAGATGAAATACACCGAGTGCTGAGAATTTACTTTACGAACGCGAAATCGAAAATCGTCAACTGTTTTCACAAAAGCGGATAAGTAAACATGACAGGTTAAACATTGCCAAATGTTAGTATTCATAGGCTGGTAGTGTTAGTTTTGTTCACTACCACTTGGGGGCACCACAGTAGAAATCGGTCTTAGGTACAACAGTTGCCTTCTATGTAATAGAGGAATGAATGCCCATTCCAACGAGCTATTAGCGAGATTTGTAGCGTTTTTTGTTCCAGAGATACAAGTGGTCAAAGATGAGTGTAACAAAAACCCGCAAAAACATGTTTTTGGGAAAAACACGTTTAAAGTTAGACACACCTTTTTCTCCCACTCCGTCAAGCGGCCCTAACTCGCCGCGGAATCACTTTACCAGCCTCGACGAGGGCTTGTTGGAAAGGTAATTTTTCGCTCTTCTGTGTGGTAACAATTCAGAACATCGGCTTTATTCGTGAGCTCCGAAAAACCACAAAGAAGCGAACGCAGACTTTCGAATTCTTTTTTCATTCTCTTTCATAATTCTCTTTCACTCTCTCCCTCTTCTCTCTCATGCGCGTAAATTTTGTCTCTCCGTTATTGCGATGTTTTTTCTATAGAAATCAACCAAAATCTCAAAATTGATTTTTTTGACCAAAAAATTTTGTTTTTCTTTTTTCGCGTTTTCTGAGACTTCAATCGATCGACAAAGTTACCCCTTTTTATAGAAACTGCCACATTATATTTGTTACTTAATTAATATTCCTCTACACAAAAGTAAACCACAATTGCCGTTCGCATGTGCAAAAGATGATCCCGCATAAAAGGAAAGGTAGATGATGCAAACTGATAAATGAAGCGAGGTATGCAGCAAAGCAGCGTTAGCAGCAATAGATTTCAAATAATTAAAGTTTAAATTGTAGATTAATCATCGATCACCATTTAAACAGATATCAGCGAAATTGCAAAAATCGACCGTAAATAAGAGGTGGTAAAGGGGTGGGCGGGTATAAAAGTAGCACTGAGCTTTGAGCAATACACTAGAAAATCATAAGTAGCCACCCCTGATAGTAGCACATTATCGGCTGGGTCAGTAGTAACTGTAGTAGTAAACTATATCCCAGCCGATAATTCGCGACCATATTTTTAAAATGCAACCATCGTGATACAAATACATTAGCATGGAATGGTTGCGTGAACATAAACCAAATAGTAGCGCTATGTCATTGGCTATATATGCTATCGTAGCAATTGCTACTTGGAGCATCAACTACAGTAGCATAGATGCTAGCGCTATGGTTGCGGCTGTTACTAGGAGCAGACGCTCTAGCAGCGCTACTGTGGCATGTAGTAGTTTACGCTACTGTATATCATGCACAGATCTCTCACTTCTTCCATCAATATTGTGTATCATACCACCTTGCGTATTTGCTTGTAATAATTTCATTGTGTTATAGTACAGAGTAGCATTTGCTATAATCGTGTTATCATGAGAAATATCGGCTGGGTAAGAGCTAATAGCTCATTACGGACATCTAGTAAACACTTACGAGTTCACTACTGCTGAGCAGCACCTATAATGAACTACCTACTGCATCACTACTAGGTACTTGTTAATTACTTAAGAAAGCAACTACTGAAAACTAGTTGTTCACTATTGACTTTTATTTGATTATTACCGACTGTTAGTAGCTCATTCCTGACTTTCAGTAGTTCACTACTGACTTCCTGTAGTTCACAAGGGAAAACTACTAAATTGAGTAGTTTACTACTGAAATTGAGTATCTCCAGCACTATCGGCCATCAGAAGTATCTTTCTATGCGAGTCCTCTAGATCTTAACTAACTTCATTTTTCGGCGATAAAAAGGGAAACTATAGAGAATTTCATTCATTTTTTGGAGAGCGAATATTTTCTCCCAACGAACACTCTACCGCCATTAATGTAAAGTAAACCAGGTCAGTAAAGTGTAATATTTGCGGGTGTTTTTGAATGCCGCTATCGAGCTACGAGAGATGAAAATGCGAGAAACCGAGAATCGCACAATACTAGGATCACACTGGTAATGGTAGTGCGGAAAGTCGTGGCAGAAAACATTTCCTTTTGGTTCAGCAATGAGAAAGATAGGTACCTTGGTACTGTTGGCGCTGACACCTTGCAATTGTTTTCATATAGACAAAAACCACGCGGTAAAACATTGATAAGGAACATTTATTTTAAATGGCACTCACGTACTCGCTACACTCGCTGTACCTGAAAGCATCTCGTGAAATACATCGCGAGCGATAAAATTAAGAAACAAAGCTCAAACGAAGGAAGTTTCGAAGATAAAGGTGGAAATTCACAATAACACGTTGACAGCGAAGTCACAAATTTTCACGCTCAACTTTTTCAGACACGTTTCAGTTGACGTAGCACATAATCTGCCGATGATACGTGCATCTTTTGTGCGCGGGAAAAGGCGTCGCGTTTGTATCAATTTTAGCCTTTCCTCTTCTCCGTTTCAAGGCGAAAGGCAGCGTTGTACTTTCTACCGGGTTAGAAATTGGAATATATAGAATACGCACTCGCGGTTTTACACTTTATTAGAATTTATAATAGTCGCAAATCTGGAGTATAGTCGCTTATATATATAGCAAACAGTTCGGGTATTGTATAATTCGCTCATTTTCTTTTTCGCATTCAGCATTTGGAAACTGTCAAAAATCAAAACTGTTACTGCAAACGTGTAATTTTATCGCGGTCTAGCATTTTATCCCACTGCCAGATACTTTTCTGTATTGTCGAGGCAGGAAAAGTTATTCGGAAGACGCGCTGTCATGATAAAGCGAATCCCACGTTTTTCTCTTATTAAAGTTGGAAATTTTTACGACACCGTTATATCTTTGAATGACTAGAAGAACTGTAAACGTGCTTATCATGCATTCATTGATGAGATCTTCCTAGATAATATTTAGCTGCGCTTTATTTTCTCTGGGAGTTTACGAAACTCTCACCTAAAAATCACAATTAGAAAGTTACGCGGTGAGCAGTTGCTGTATCCATCGAGACTATTTACTTATACATGATGAAGAAAGGAAACATCGCTCTGTCATCATACTGCTTCACTCTGACGAAATGTATTCCGAGTCGCTTATTTTACTGATTGTAAATTTGTAATACTTCTAAAGCGCCCATTAGTTTGTCGTCTGTGCTCGATGAAAATACAGCATACCATCAAATCGGTTAGGGAAACCGTGAACACGGAGAATTGCAATAGGAAAAGCAAATTAATAATTATGGGCGATTTTAACAGCCAAGTAGGCCCGCATAAAAACAGTGAACACCACACCGTAGAATCATAGGGGGAGTAGGCTGGTCCACTTTTGCCAAGCAAACAACTTCAAAATTGTAAATACGTTTCTCAAAAAGAGAACTGGGAAGATAAGGACCTGACAGGCTCCCAATTACGAGTTCAAATCGCAAATTGATGCCTCGCCAGTTACATTTAAAGACATATTAAACTTCGATGTAATGAACCATTTTCAATTCCACTCTGATCATCGCCTTATCTTCTGTGAAATTAATACGAACAAAAAGAGATTTCTACCAAGAGAAATACTGTCCAAAGCCAAAATAAGTTCTGAAAACAGACTGGAATACCAAAAAGAAATAGAAAAAGCGATTGACGAAGTGGAAGGGAGTGGAGAACCCCCCAGCAGGGACCAACTAGAAGAAAAATAATAAACGAGGCAACAAAAAACCTCCCACCTTCCGACTCCAGCAAGATTTCGCTGGCCCTCCTAAAAAACATCAGAGAGTTGATTTCCGAAAGAGAGAAACTCAAACGAACGTCAAAATCACTGAAAAACAGAATCGAACTAAATCTAATCTGTACGCTTATTAAAAAACGTCTGAGAGAATACCACCTGGAAAAACGAGTAAAATAGTACATTTGATCATGGAAGACTCCAAAAGTACAAAAAAAAAAAAAAAAATTAAAAAAAAATACTCCACGAGAAGCTACTTTGTGACATGTCTGAAAGACAAGGAGGGGGTCAAACAATATGAGAGAAAACGAATTAACAAAATCGCTACAGAATCTTACATTGAATTATATTTCGACATATCAGGCAGCCCAAAGGCACAAAAGTTTGTCAGTGAGGAAGTCAAAATGCCAAACTTCATTGAAAGCGAGGTGAGGAGAGCAGTACTGTCTCTGAAAGACGGCAAGGCAGCGGGGCTAGATGGGATCACCAACGAACAAATTAAGTACGGAGGCGAAAAAATGATAAAAATTCTAACCAAGCTTTACAACGAAATTTGGGAAACAAACAAGATACTACCAGATTGGAGAATCTCAAAAATTATTTTGCTTTTCAAAAAAAGGCTGTCGTTACGACATTAGGAACTATAGGCCAATTAGCCTCATTTCAATCCTGGCCAAGATTTTGTCCGCCCTGCTAGACTTTCGTCTGAGAGGCATGCTGGAACTACAGCAAACTCCCTGCCAATCAGGATTTAGGAGGGACTTCTCCACGACTGACCACCTCTATACAGTCAACTTACTCATACAGAAAGCAACGGAATACCGAGTCACTGTCCAACTAGCCTTTATCGACTTTACCAAGGCCTTCGACCTTTTAAAGCCAAATTTTATGCTCGAGGCTCTGGCAAGCCATGGGGTCCACCCCTCTATGATTGGAATGATTCGAGAGATGTACACGGATCTGAAAGCCCCGATAATTACTGACGTAGAAGGAGAAGAATTTGACATCAGAAGGGGGTGAGGCAGGGTGACCCAATCTCGCCACTGCTGTTCAACTATGCGTTAAACGAGATTTTCGAAAATTTAAATCGGGAGAACAATGGAGTTAGCATCAATGGTGATCTTCTGAACAACTTAAGGTTCGCCGACGAACTAACAGTGGTGGCGGGATCTTGGAGCGACCTGCAAGAAATGCTGGAGGAACTTAACTTTCAGAGCAAAAAGGCAGGCATGGAAATAAGCCTATCAAAAACCAAAATTCTTACCAACTCAGGGCACCTGCCGGAAATCAAAATCGAAAATCAAAAAATTGGGATCGTAGAAAATATAATTTATTTAGGGCAGCTAGTATCATTCCAAAACCAAATGGAAAAAGAAATAAACAGAAGAATTACAATTGCATGGAATAAATTCTGGAGCTTAAAATTTATTCTGAAAAACAACTATTCCCCAAAATTCAAAAGCCACCTTTTTAACAGTTGTATTCTTCCGGCACTCACCTACGACTGCCAAACATGGACGCTGTCCAAATAGCTAGAGAAGAAACTTCAGTCTACCCAAAATTCAATGGAAAGAGCTATGCTGGGAATAAAACTGAATAAAGACAGAGTCAAACTGAAAACTATAAAAGAAAAATTTCGGCAAAACAAAAATATAACACACTTTACAAGGAGATTGAAATGGGACTGGGCAGGCCATTTGGGTAGACTAAAGGACGATCACTGGTCATATAAAATTACTTTTTGGCACCTGAGAGGAGGGAAAAGACGGAGTAAACAGAAGGCGAGATGGCCAGACGACTTCTTTCACTCTATAAAAATAATACACCCCTCCGGTGAAATCAGGAGAACCAGATTGTTTCATAGAACAACGGCTGACCGGGTCGAATGGAGGAGGTTGAGGGAGGCATTCGCCCAAAAACAGGGGTTAATGTTTCCGCTCTTCCTTTCTCAGTCCATTGATCTGAGCACCTCTTCGAGCAAACCATTAAACAAAATCGGGGACGGGAGGTCACCCTATCTGACGCCTCTTTTTACAGGGGAATATGATCCTTTTATGTTCGTTACGATTTTAGATTTTAAGTCTGAGTACATGTCTGATACATAAGAATTCGATGTATGTTTTTGGCACACCCTGTTTACCAAGCGCGTTTATTAGATAAATACGTGATTAATCGAATCGACCGCTTTGGTGTAATCTGTCAGGAAAAGGTGAATTTCTATTTGGTATTATTAACTGTATGCAGGTGATCAATTGTGGAAAAATTTTTCCTGAACCCCGCCTGTTCCTCGAGTTGCTGTGCGCTCAGGATTCCTCTTAATCTTTGTTCGATAGCTTTAGAAAACTTTTTCGATAGAACTGCACCCAGGCTTTTTGGCCTAAAATTAGTGATTTTGTGTTTGTCTCCCTTTTTAGGTATTAGGATAGTATCTAGCAGTTTCCAATCTCTCGGGATCTTAAGCTTCTCTAGTATTAGGTTAAAAAGATCGGGTACCTAATCTTTTTTTTTTTTTTTTTTTTTTTTTTGTCAACCCACTTTGTTTAATCGAATTCATTTTATTGACATCAATCACTTCAACTTGAATCTATTTACTAAAAAAATCGAATTCTAAAAATATTTAGTCAATTATTTTTCAATAGCAAAAGTACTGCACCTTTGTTTTGATTTCGAAATCCATATTACACATTCATTAATTCATTTAAATCTAAATGCTTACATTTATTTTCATGTACATGTAACACAGAAAATTTATTCAAATTATCCGCTGTCATTTTTGATCTAAGATACCTCTTGAGTCTCCTCGACGATGAAAATGAACTTTCGCAAGTACGTGAAAATAGGACCCCCTCCTTTCAGAACAACTCTCAGATTGTGTTACATCTCGAAAAAATGCTGGCTAGTGGGGTTTTTGACCGAAAGAACAAACTTAGTAACTGAGAATGAGATAATGCAAAAATTATTGTAAAATTTTTGACTATGGCGAATGAATCGAAAATGTTCAAGATAAACCAGTAATTGGTGTTCGTATTATCATCACAAATCGCAATCAACATTCGATAGCCTCAATTCTGTTTGTGCGAAGAAACGGGTGTCGATATAGCACCAATAGTTTGTACTTCGCTACTCGCTAATCTGTAGTTCCCAACTTAATATCACATCTACGCGTATGCGCTACTATTATTAATTGAGGACGTATCTGTAAGAAGGGCGGCTTCTAAATGAAAATCCTATTAAGCAGCATCCCTTTTTACAGATACTTCCTCGATTTTATTTAGTATTTACAAGCAGCTCGCAAGTAAGCTCATGTCCACAGAAAGGTTTATTATTTATGTGATATAACTTTTCAAAAAAAATTTCTCATTTTTTGGTATGTTGTTCAGCAATATACGGTCAGTTTGGTGTGTTGCTTAAGCCGCCTAGCAGTACAAAAGTTGTCGTCCCTGGCTACCTTTTTTTTTTTTTTCTTCCCCTTTCTTTCTTTCTTTATTGCGACCATTATGCTACATATGTAGCATAAATGGTTGCGTGGAGACAAATCAGATAGTAGCGCTATATCGTTTGCTATTATGGTCACGCACGCAAGAGCGCTAATGTAGCAATTGCTACCTAAAGCAGCTGCTACAGTAGCATATAGATGCTCTGTGGTTGCAGCTGCTACTAGGAGCAGGCGCTTTAGTAGCATAGATGCACGTGCTATAATTGGGAATTTAACACAACACTTGGAGCGCTAGTAGTAACACGTTTTGAAAACCTCATTATGTGATCATGGTTGCTGGTCGCATTAATTCCGTAATGAGAGTGAAAGCTTTTTGCCCTTCTGATCCGTTATTTTGTGTTTTTTTAAACATCATTTGAACATCATTAATTTATTTGAAACATGTTTTGCAACAAATTCAACGTGTTTACGCCTAACATCGTTAATTATTTTAACAATGTAAAGAGGCCATTCATCCCAATGTGCAATAAGTTACCCTCTAGCTACCCACTTACCCGTGGAAAAGTTACCCATTTGTTAACCTCGGGTTACCCTCAGATTACCCTTGTTCCTCTTTAGTTACCCGGATAACTGGTGAGATTTTCCGCTTCAAGATAGAAGGGAAGAAGGTGCTTAATGCCAAACACCTGTTGTATTTAAAGAAGGAACCAAGTAGGTACTACACAATTACATATTCAATTAAAGTCTGGTCCAGTTAAGAAACATAAACTTTTCACGGCGCCGATAACGTGTTCTTGAACTCGTCCTTCCCCTCCAACTTATTTTCGATGTGTATTGCGGGTTGCAAAGTCATGTTTCTGAACCGGATCAGACTTTAGTAATTGAATGAAAAATTTATAATATTATTTTCTGCATTAAGTTCAAGCAAGGCCGTACCGACGATCGGCCAAATTTTCTTCATTATATATGTGGGCAATTGAATAAATTTGGGGTATTTGTAACCCTCCTCCACCAAGAAAAAATTCATCTAAATCGCAAAAGCCCCCTTTCCTAAATCCTGGGCACGGCCTTGAGTTCAAGATTTATTCCTCCTTCATTGATTACCCGCCTGCTTCAGTTAACAGAGTCACAGAAAGGTAAGTGACTGGGAGATGCACTCAGTCGTCGGCTATAAGTGGCAGGCCTCACCACTTGAGTGTCATCACAAATAAAACTTTCGAAAACGAAGAGTTCCAAATAACTGGGCACTGCTCCAGCAAAGGAGGGGTAGGGGTGAAGTGTGAACATATTTGCGCGCTACTTATGTATTTGGAAGGGTAATTATTTTGTAAGCCAACAAAAAAAATTTTATCCACTTTCAATTCTTTTATTATGGATAAGACAAGGCCAATTCTGCGTAATGTATTTATGTAGCGTCTTAAGAAAAAAAGAAGTCTGCTTTATCATATTTCTATGAGATGTAGATATAAAAATGGATTTTCTAGAGCAGAATCAGAAAATGTACATAAATTTGTTTATTTGGTTAAAAATTGGAAGCTTTCACGCTTTCACGAAAATTCTGTAAAAATAAAATGAAAATTATTTTTTACTTTTTTCATCGTTTTTTTTTTCTTCTTCTTTTTTTGTTTTGTAGTAATAGAAAAATTGGAAAGAATTTTGTAACAATTAAAGTGGTCAAAAAAAAAAAAAAATCAAACACCTTAAAAACCAAAAATGCTAAAGAAAAAAATCAATAATTTTACATAATTATAATGCTCAAAAACTAGTGAATTTTGCAAGCCACTCGAATTGTTCTCAAAATTAATACGAGGAGAAATTATGTGAAATACCTAACAATATTTCAACTTGTATAATTCATAAAATTAACTAATAACACACTTCTTCTGAATAATTTGAAATCATGTTGGATCATTATGTACAAACACTGCACATCGTGAAAACCATGATCACAGAATGAGGACATTCTATATTTTTCCGTTAGAGCGCGTATTTTAGTGTTAAATTCCCAATAGTGGCTGCTATTATGAGCAGGAGTTTTCGCAGCACTACTGTAGCATGTTGTAGTAGTTCACGCTATTGTAAATCATGCGCAGATCTCCCGCTTCTTCCGTCAGTATTGTGTATCGCATTACCTTGTGTATTTACTCATAGTAATTTCATTGTGCGAGTGTAGTAGCATTTGCTATGGTTGCACTATCATGAAAAGTATCGGCCGGGCAGATTCTTCTTTTGTGTTTTGCAAAAAGGAAAAGACCCCTTCGCAATGAACGGATACTCCTCACAGCATGTTCTCTTCATAATCTTATTCATTGTCAGCTACCAGCTTGCAGTAATTCAATAAAAAGCATCATCGCTCTTACACTACGCCATCAGCGTAAAGATTTTTCGAATTATCAATCTTGACCATATCTTTTGAACAACTGTCCAGCAGAGAGAGGTGGGAAGGCGGTGATGATTTTCTTGGAGATTTGTGTATCGGATTGAAGCAATCTTCTAAACAAGAAAAGTGCAAATTCACTTTCCCTTTCCAGATTAGCTAGCTTTTAAGGGCTAGCTCTCACGGAGGAACATGACACGAGTAGAGGGTTAGGCTTCGCAGATATTTCGTGTAAGTTAGAATACTCGCAAGCTCGCGTTTTTCATTCAGTGTCAATGAAGCCATACACCACGATGTCTTATTTTCATTCTGTGTATTTCCAAATAACGCTAACAATCGGCGGTTCTGAATAAAACAAATTTTAAAATAAATATTTCCGCCACGTAACCTATAAAAAGCGTTATTCGTCTGCTCGGGACCCCCGGTGATCTGAATGTCGACCAACGTGCCCCGACTGCATACGATATCAAAATATCGAACACTGCTTCTTTAATTTTTAATTTTCCTTGTACGCGTGTGGCTTTCGGCTTACAGTCACGCTTCTCTGACAACTTAATATCCGGCTCGACAACAAAAGACACCCAGCTCTCTAAGATATACTCCGCAATCTTGACGTGCTAAATTCGACCACTTCATCCTTTTTCAACTTCATAAAATCCTCTTACGGAACAACGCTCGGCGTCTTTCGTAAAATATGTACAAAGTTTTAGAATTGTTTTACATAAAGTGGCGTAAGTACTGCGTACAGGCTTCGTCTCCGTCGCAGCGTATGTCCCGTGACCTGTCGCATGATTTACCGAACAGTAAAATCATTTTCCACATGATTAATAACGACTCGTTGGAAAACTTTGGTTGATGTTAATTTTGAGAAATTGAACGAAATTTAATGAATTTATTCCGGAACAAAGTTTCAAATGTGAACCACACTGCTTGTTATCACCGATGGCAGTGATCAAAAAAGGTCGCCGCTGGTCGTCTAAGATGAATAGGTTATAAATTATGTTGTTATCAGTGAACTACAGGCTCGGTTTGTTATGATCAGGAATGCATTTAGTATGATTGGAGCCTAAATCTGAGCGAATCAGGATTGTAAGTACATTGACTAGGGAGGGGGGCTGTAATTTTAAACATTTTCGAAATTCGACCATCCATCTCCTTAAGTTTTTCCTTATTTTAGAAAAGTACCGTCACCAAATTTTTAAGAATATTGAATAATTTTAAGGCAGCCTCCCGGACACTCAAAGTTTAACACAGGATTTTGGATTTGTCAATGAACAATTTATCACCTAAAATCATATTTATTGGAGCAGATGAGATAAATGCAACTAAAATGTCCTAAAAGTAGAGAATATTCTGAGCAATTCAGTCAGTCAGGTGTCGTATCCGTTGCCGGATGTTGGCGGTCGCGGTTTCTGATGCGCAACTTTTCTGGGCAGGGTTACTCGGGGTAGTTTGCCGTTGCATTCCCCCCGGTTTGTTGTGTTAGAGGTTGCCTTCGCTGTTCTGAAGAGGTTGCAGTCGCAGTTCACTCACTGGCCACATGTTTGCACGACGTTGAGTTAGCTGTCCGCGATATGCACATGACAGTCTCAATCTTTCAGATCTGGTAGTAACACGCCCTGTGATTGTGATGCCTTGTCCATTCAAATACGCGGGATTACAGGATGCGTTATCTTTCCACCTCGATTGACAATTACAGAAGAAAGAAAGAAAGGAAAAATATACAGTCGTCCCTACGTTTAAAATTGAAATTCTAATGTGCGTTTGAGATTGGGGTATTGAAAAATTTCGAATTCGAAAATAATAACATTTACACAAAACTGGACAATATTATTCGCACTAATTCCGAATACGTGCTTCACATGGCCCCTTCACGTACTTTTCCTTCATAATTGGTGTTCAAAGTTGCAAAATCATCATTATTAATGAGTGAAATCATTCCGAATACGCTGTTCTTTTTTTATCTTTTTTTTTGGGGGGGGGGGATTGTATGACGTAAGTGCTTAGTTCAGACCGTAGCGAGGGCATTCGAAATCAAGGAAACGAGAGCGTGTGAAAAGCGCGTGTGCTGAATGATCGATAGTAAAAACAGTTCTGGAGGAAAAAAGTAGAGTGAGCCATGAGAATTGAAAGAAAAAGAACGTGGCGTAGAAAATATCACAAATAGAGGAAATACAGGTATGCGTTTGCATCTTGCGACGCAGGAAATAACCAGGCAGCACACGATTTATATGAAAATATACATCAGTGAGAGTCACCGTAGAAACATGGTTCAGAAAATGTCACGTACAGCACGGGCGGGTATGCTGGAGACTAAAGACAATTGTGAGACGTTTGTATTTTGCTACGCAGAAAGTAGCTGGGCAAGACGATTAATACAAAAATGTACATCAAAGAGGAGAGAGTCACCGTAATAATGTGGCTTAGAAAAGATTACGTACAGCAAGGGCAGGTATGCTGGAGACAAAAAACATTTGTGAGACGTCTGCATCTTGCTTCGCAGAAAGTAGCCAGGCAGAACGATTGTTTGTGCAAAAGTATACATCGGAGTAGAGAAGGTCGTCGCAGTAACGTGGCTTAGAAAATATTACGTACAGGAAGTGCCGGCATGCAGGAGACAAACAACATTTGTGAGACGTTTGCATCTTGCTACGCAGAATGTAGCCAGGCAGGACGATTCATACAAAAACATACATTGGATAAAAGAGGGTTACCACGCTAGTATGATTCTTAGAACTAGGCGCTTTATCTTGCATAACGATCAAAAACCTTCATAAACTGATTAAGAATGTTAAGGGGGTGGGGAGGGTGGCTAGAACTCTGAGCAAAAATGTTTGATGCCTGGTAGCCCACGTATTCAAAACCACACATTTAGTGCAAATGGCATTATTACCTAAGTATATTACCTTTCTTCAAACGACCCTGCTATATGTGAGGACGCATACAAAAAGGAACCAATCGACCAAAAGTAAAATTGCACAGGAAAAGCGTTTAAAATTGAGAAGTATTTTTTTGCTGTAATTACCATTCTGTTACTTTCCAAAATTTCAACCCCGTGAAGGTCTTACACACTAGCACACGTTCCCCTAATCTCTTGTCTGTTGTTTTCGGAGAAAATTTCCAATGTTTTCCAAAGAATTTAAATGTTGGATGATCTCCCAAGAATTTCATCGAAAAACTTTGGGAAAATTCTCCAATGATTTTCAAGGAATTTCATTTAAAATTTTAGGAAAAATTTTCCGATGATTTCCAAGGAATTTCATCTGTAATTTTCGGGAAAATTCCCAATTTTATCCAAAGAATTTCCTTAAAAATCCTGGGATAAATTTTTAATGGTATCACTGATGCGCACAGATTCAACTTCTGGTTAAAAATTACTGAGAAATGCACTCAGTGACCCAAGACGTCGTATAACCGATATATTGGAAACAACTAGCACTAATTTTTATGCGTTACCTCTTTGTGGATTCTTGGGGGTCAGGCGGCGTCTGAAGAAAAAAGTCAAAAACAGTTTCAACTAATGAACGAATTGAAGGCGTGAAGTTCAAAACGTCCTATGTAGCAATGTCAAAGTTTACGGGAGAAGCAAGAAACTGTTTCAGCTGGGGTGGAGGGGGTGAGTTTGGCAAAATGGATGCTCAGTCAATTCTCTGAAATTTCATACACATGTCCATGTACTAATGTTGGTGCTCAGTCATGCCTAAGCTGAGATAATGAGGGTTGACGTTGCGCACATCTTAAGTCCATGGGAAAGAAAGCAAAACATCCTAACTGCGATCAACATCAAACGGAGTTAGGATGTTCTGCGTGGATCGCTCGCCGGCACATGTGGGTGCTGCGATCTTTGGGTTGAAATTAGAAGTACTTTGCGGCTGTTTTTAGAACAGTTTGCATGCACAAAACCACTTTTGCAAACGTTGGCACATTGGATGTTTTGAACTTCACGCCTTCAATTCGAGAGCCTTGGCTTGGAAATAAGTTATCGCGTGACCCTTTTATTTGGTTAAAATTGAGTGACGGACGTTATTTCATGAGTAGACACGATTTTCTTTTCAACAAATTTCTTTTCGAATCCTCTGGAATCCATTGTCATGTTAAAAAAAATAAATGTATCACTTTGAAAAAACAAAACAAAACGTGTCAGATATTGTAAGGGAAAATTGCATCCTTTTCTATGAGGAATTTCATGTTAAATTCCGACCACTTTACGCTCTGGCTTCTAAATTTTTTTCAAAAATATGTTCGCTACGTGTGCTTACCAAAATACACCACCTTCTCGAGAAAGTAAGTAAAGTAAGTGCCACCCTGCTAAACACTTTCTTTTTCAACACTAGGTACTCTGCTTTTGACTTCGTTGTTTGGAGGAGGAGCTGTTCACTCATTTCTCGACTGTGGAGATGAGGTGCCCAGATTCGAGGAGTAAATGTCCAAAAAAAAGGGGGGACATTTCTTTCATTATTCCATGTTTTAAATTTCATTGCGGTGAGGAGGGAGACTAGGTCTGCCCAGTTTTTTAAGCAAAGTTTATAAAATTACTGGGTCTACCCAATTTTTAGGCCCAGAATGGTTCCACAGTCGTGGAAATAGGTAAACGGAATAGCGTCACTTGTGGATAAAATTTCGCATTATTATATTTGACCTGCACGAAAGAACTTTTAGAGATCGTGGCCGATGAAGGTGTACCAATTTGGGAAAACAGTGGACGAAAATGCACAAATCGAGCACAATTTTCAAAATCGTTGGGGCCTCGATTTTAAAGTGTAAAGGGCTGGAAGGAAAACTTTCGCACCACCAACGTCTTATGGGAGAAATGTTCACATTCGAAAAATTAAAACGCAAAAAATAACAAATGAGCTATATTTTCCCATATTACGCCTACTTTTTGATTCCGTATATGTGCAAGCTGAGCGGAAAACTGATATCACCAGTACTTTACCTGCGGAGAGGAGGGAGGGGAGTCAAGTGATCAAATTTGAAGAACAGTTCCACAAGACAGCATAAAATGAACACAATTTGTGGACATCTGTCTCGCTTTTCAGTTCTACCTTGGCGGAGCTGGTATTTCTCCAGCCTCCGTGCATTTTATTCATTAATATGTATATGTATCAGGCGAAGGGAAAGAGTGCAAATTTGACGAATGCGTGCACAAACTAACGCAAACTGAGCGCAATTTTTTGATATAATATGCTACTCACGCTGACACACGTGAAGACCCGATGAGAATATAGGCATTAAGAATCATCATAAAAAAGTTCATTCCTTGCAAATCTAAAGCTCATTTATCTCTAGCGAAAGAGTGAACGAAATGGTGAGTCATCTTAAAAGAAAAGACTTTGAACGCCTTCCGAATAATTTTAACATTGAAAATGCTGACACCAAATTTCTTGTTAGGCTTGCGGAACGTTCATCAATGTATACAAAAAAAAAGAAAAAAGATTCTTCACTCTGGCAGAATGTAGTTAATTTTAATGTAATTCAAAATCCTACGAACGAAAGAAGTAGAATTAAAATACCGTGTTAAATATAGCCGTTGCTGTTAACTCGAAACGTATAATTCTCTGTCTGCTTTAATATTTTAATTTATTCGTAACTTAAGTCTTCGAATGCGGTAGTAGGATTCGCCTAGTGCCACATTTTTTTTTCTGCCACCAAAATAATAAAAAAATATTTTTTTGTTCGGTGGAGCGAAATTGTCAGATAAAAGGAAAACTTTCTTTATTCAATTTTCTGCCGGAATTTCGCTGCCTGCGAAAATATGATAAATGTAGAACTTCAGAAACAGAAATGTCACATTGCCGGAGAGGCTCGCTCGACGCATATAGTTTATAAATATTTAAGAGGCCAACTTCCGTCGGAATTCGCAACGATCAGAAATGTTTCCAAGTTATTTGCGAGTTTCGTTTTTTATTAATTACACGCAACTCCCCCACCGTTTGTTTGAGTAAACATGGTAAAATGTGTGGGCAGTAGCGAATCTCAGAACCAATTCTGGAAGAGACTGTTTCGAATGTATGAGAATCGAATTTAGTTTAAATGTGCCATCTTCCTCAAAGGTTTGTATTATTTTATGCCCCCAAGTTGCGAACTTTGTTCAAATTTTAATGGGGGCAACTTATAAAGCCGTAAGCACCATTTATTTATTTCAGCGATGGCAGCGTTTCCTTACTCTATTTACAGTGCATTTATGGCAGTGAACTGGGGGGAGTCTCCTCCCCATCGCTGTCATGAGCCCATTTTAGGGCATATGCCTCCCCGCGTCTTTTCCATTCAGCTTTGTTGGCGGCCACTCTTCTCCATTTTTGGTCCATTTCCTTCCTAAATTTGTCCCACCAACGCGTCATTGGCCTACCTGTATGCTTCATCTCATTGTACGGTACCCAAGCCTCTACTTTTTCTGTCCACCTCCCTTCTTGACTTAAGATATGACCTGCATACTTCCATGTTTGTTTTTTGATTACATTCCCTATGTCTTTTGCTTTTGTTACTCTTCTTATCTTTTTGTTTTCAATTCGATCATTTTTCTTTATGCCTAAAATACTTCTCTCCATTGCCTTTTGAGTGGTTTGTAGTTTTCTTATATTAGCTTTTGTTAAAGCCCACGTTTGGGCACCGTACACGAGCACAGACAGCGTACAACTTTCCCATATTTTCGTTTTTAGGTTAATGCCTATCCTTCCTTTGAAGATTTCCTTTAATGCCCAAAAGTTTTTCCACCCTTTTTGTATCCTTTTGCTCAGTTCTTTTTCCCTTTTATTTTTGAACAGAATTAATTGCCCCAAGTATTCCACTTCCTCTACATTTAGATTCCTGGAGGATCTAATCGGATTTTCCCCATATTCATTCGGACTCTCTTACATTTCATATAACGTTTCTTAGAACTCCTCACAACTCTTTCAAATTCAATCATGATTCAATCCGACTGTTGTAGCACTTTTTGAAAGTCTGTTGTAGTTTGTTAGGTCTCACTCAAACTCTGCTATGTCTCAGACTCTTTCTCGAATCGGTAGGACATCAGAATCATTCAAAACTCTCCAAACGCTATCAAAGCTCAGCTAGTTTCATTTAGATAAAGATAAAACTCACCAGATTCATGAAGACTGCTTGACATTTATTCTAACTTTGCTCAGACCCATTCGGACTCATTTATGACTCATCCAGTTCCTATTAAGACTTGCTCAAATACTTCAGTCTCAGTCTCGTTATGTTAAGACTGGCTGATTCGGTTTCAGACTAACATGTAAGATAAAATTCACCAAACGTAGGTAGGTATTCAAATCTATCAAAAGTGAGTTGATACCTTCTGACTCCTTTAAAATTCGTTCGCTTTCTGTTAGAAATCAAGACTCAACGAAATCACTTTAAAACTCATTCAGTTCAGGTTATCACACTTTCAAACTTCTTTAGAACTTGACAAGACTGATTTAGTCTTTGCTCAAATACATTTGAACTCATCGAGACTTGTTAAGACTTATTTGGACTTCGTTAAGCTCACTAAAACTCATGTTGACGCTATATAAGTACTCAAATTTCTCTCATACTATGTAGACTCCGTTAAGACTCGTAGACTTATGTATACTCTGCTGGACTCGTTCAGATTCATTTAAACTATGTGAACTCAGAAATACTTACTTCTGTTCAGTGGCGTAGCCAGGATTTTTCCTGAGGAGGGAAGGGAAGGGTAAAGTAAGATTTTCAAGGAAGAAAAAGTCGAAATTTGAGGTATTTTTTTAAAATAGCCGATCTTAGAGGACTATTTTATAAAAATGAAGGTAAAATTGCTCGAGCAAATTGATTTCACTTCTTTTTTCAGAATCGGAGAGAGGGGTTCATTGTTGTTCCGCCTTACCTTTATATCGACTGGTTTCTCTTTTGGGTCATCTGCATGTAACTAAATCAAAATGGAGCTAAATAAAATCCTAAGGGGTTCTAAACAATGAAAAGTACAGACTTATTTCGTTATGTTTCCCCACTTATCTTTATTGCGAAGTCGGATCGATACGAGAAATAAGAGGGCCTCCATGTGATATAGTCTAGTTTGTTTTCAACTAATGAAGTTTCCTTCCAGTCAAAAGTGTGTCCACATGTACCACCAACTGTGGAATTTCAAATATAGAAAAGTGTTGAACAAAGCATCCAAATAAAGGGAATTTTGGACCACTGATTACGAATATCACTGATCTAGTCCTGATTGGGCCCAAAAGTCCAAATAATTTTTCAAGCATGTCCATTCTGCTCATTTTAGATTTGCAATTTGGATTTTTGGATCTAATTCGTGGCTGGATTGAAAATAGAATACGATATTCATAACAAGCAATGGGGAATACTCCTATTTTAATACTTTTTGATTGGTACCGGTCCGTTAATTCCAAAACAGGAAACTTTTTGAGGGAGGGGGCACACTATAATTAACTAGACTTTCCTATTAATGATACTCATTCATCCGGTAGCAATTCAAAGAGGAGCGGGGCATTCATGATGAACCCTATGTACCGCCGTATGTCTGTCTCAGTTCAGAGCTTGACATCGCCCCACGACTGCGACTACTTGTCTATACCTTGCCCAGCGGTGACCACTTTGTTTGGCTGCTTTCATTTTGCTCAAATAATTGTGCTTGAGGCCACTGCTTAGTCTGCTCATGTCTGTATTCAGCGCCCTCTCTTCGCGCCAGTCTTGTATAAATCTCATTCATGGGGTCATCTCACTATTTTGAAACATTTCGAATTAAATGTTTTCAATTTTGAAGGGGCAGTTGTTCCATTGTCCTGTTCGTGTAACCCCGCCTAGGTGTGTCAGTGTTATTATTAGCTCGCGAAAATACTGAGGAAGATTATTTGGTTCAAATCGACTCGTGGCCAAACACTCCAATTCTTGTCTGGAATTGTCCTGTTGTCCATATTTTTGAATACGAGTATTTTTCTGTAGCCATTTTCGTAAATTCGACGTTATCCTGAATTCGGAGCTCCTGTTTCATAAAACATTCTAATTTGCATAACACTTGTCACCAGGCAGATTAAGTTAAACGCGTATACCGTAATGCAAATAAGGGTTGTTTTTTGCCATGATCTAAATTTGAAGACCTCTTTATTCTTCTCGTCCGCGCCCTCCCGGTACTACGAGCTATTGAAAGAAAATTTAGAAAATACAGTGCATTTGATGGGAAACTAGCTGGCTTAGCTGCGTACACCTCGAGCGAATAGCGCCATCGAATAAAATATCCGTTCATAATTCCATTACAGAGCGGCGACGGGGAGGAGGAGTGATCTCTTGTATATTATTCTGACTGAGGAAGCCCTCGCGGTAATCGGCTTATATTGTAAATTAAGACAACTTTTCGGCGCATGAAATTACCCGAGGGAATAGAATACAACTTTTCCTTTCAATATCCAATGGAAAACCTATATGTATATACATCGCACCATGTCTTCGAAAGTGATTCGTAAAATTGGAAATGATTTTTTCGAGTTACAGATATTCGATCTGGTGTTCAGCTTTCGATTTGATAAAATGCTGATAGGTCTCCGGAGCCTTTCACCCAGTCAATGCAATCGCAGCGTTCAATACGATATACTCGTTAATACTTTCTCAAATTTTCGATTTATGATCAAAGTTAGCCCAGTAGAACTGTGCCATCGCTATAGAAAATAATTTCTATCTTACGAGAAGCAAAAGGAATCGAAAGAATTTCAACGACCCACGGTATTCGAACCAATTTATTTTATCGAAAACGTAGAATAATTGGTACTCAGATGATGACAATATGGACCCGTCCTTGTGCCGATAAGAGACGAGAGCTTCATACTATGGATGTGATCTAATACTAGATCAAAGCATTTCACCGTTTTGTTTTTTTTTTTGTTTGTTTTTTTTTTGTTTTTTTTTTGCAAATCGTATACTCGAAATAAAACGTTTATACGAAGTCACAATTTTTACAAAATCGATTCGTAGTTTGGCCGAAGAAAATTTCACCGGCGCATCGCTTTCGGCGAAATTTTTGGTATTTCCTTTGTCTCTGCAGGATTCATAGCTGGAAAATACTTTCACAGATCAAAAGTTAGAACTACCTATACTTTTGTGCGATTAAAAGTTTATCTTCGATTTCACGAGAGGGCTGAGTTTCAGAGCTATTTCCTGAGAGTAAATTAGTGGCCATCCCTCCAGCAAATGTTCTAATTAATTTTCAATTTTTCAACTTTTCGTAGTTCGCGTTTCAAGTGTTTTCAACATTTTTACCCTAATTAAAAACTCATTTCGAAAGTTGAATTCGAATAAACTTTTCGCCGTGCGAGACGGTGAATTTCAGCAAGGTCACCTGCAGATAGGAATATTTCAAACAATTTATATTAGGGATTTTCGAGGACTCGCAGTACCTTAGCCTTTGGCGAGAGTGGTGGAAGAAGGTGGGGGTCAGAACCCGAAGAAATTTGCTAAATTTTCAAGCAATATTGGCAACATAACGCGAAGAATTTATAAGAAAACGAGGTTTTGTCGTGCGTGATGGTCGCAAGTTTTTTTTTTGTTAGATTAATTCATCATTGTCTGACAATAATGAGAATTCTTAATATAGTTAGAAAACTGAAATTACGATAAAAATGGGAGTTATGTTTGAAGGTGGATTCAATCAAACCAGGGATATTGGGGCCTAAATAGATGAGATTCTTATGACGAATTCTAACAATTCAAACAGGATTTGAGCTTAATTTTGATTTTAAAGACCAGAGTTCTTGTTGTTGTTGTTGTTTTTTTAAAATGAGATCTACAAGCTAGTTCACAAGATTTTTGAAATTCGTAATTACGAGCGGTCGAGGGGGGGGGGGTTTACAGCAGTGTACATAATCAGGACTCAATGACTGTCCAACTGTAAACTGAGGTGATAGTGAAGGTGATGTGAAAGTATTTCTTCCCTAAGAAAGGCTCGCACGTGGGGGACGGCAAGGTTAAGAAATACCTATATGTAATTGTAAGAGGACTTTGAAGATCATATGAGTTGGCCAGTTTTCCAGACATACGAGGGCAAATTTAAAAGTAAGGTTCTCACCCTTATAACTCCAGATAAAATGAATTTACCCGGCTGAGCGACATCTCGTTGCGTTCATACAACATTCCTGAACACAATCATTTTAAATTCATGCGTGTAGGTCGATTCGTTCGCGAGTTATACTAAAAAAACCTAAGTACCGTCATGCAGCAGTCGTCCGATATTCAAGTTCGTTCTGTCATTCGTTTTTTGTACTTTAAAAAAAAAAAAAAAAAAAAAAAAAAAAAAAAAAAAACTCCCATCGAAATTCATCGTAGATGATGGCTCTACGTTAGGAGTATTCAGCATGTTCGAAAATGGTGCCGATATTACAAAGAAGGC
This sequence comes from Acanthococcus lagerstroemiae, assembly GCA_031841125.1. Taxonomy (NCBI): domain Eukaryota; kingdom Metazoa; phylum Arthropoda; class Insecta; order Hemiptera; family Eriococcidae; genus Acanthococcus; species Acanthococcus lagerstroemiae. Next base: position 22,452,286 of record CM063106.1, on the reverse strand, counting down.
CGCGAAAAAAACTGCCAGTTTCAAGAGGATCATAGTTACGGGTTTTTAGGATGAAAAGGGCCAATTTTGATAGACTTTTTACCTCAAGGTCATGCTATTGCGGTGCTCTCACCGCGATTGACTTTTTTAAGGTTCGCGAATACTTTTGTAAATAGTTTTTTATTATATATTTGTTACCTGTTCTACCAAGCCAGTTTTCCTACGAACACCTATGCCTTTTACCTGTGCAACATCTCTACACCGAATCGCTTTTTTTTTTTTTCTTTTCCAGGAATCTTTTCCTTTCTTTTCAGCATATCCTTCACCCACGATTTTTTAACCTAATTGTCCGGCTAGGCAGTGACTCGATGTTCGTGGATCAGTCGTCTTCTGGAGTCGTCTCATACTCTCGCTCTCGCTAAGTTTCAGTGCGATACATTTTTTCTGCTCGCTCTCTCGAAATCCAGGGTAAATATACTTCTGAACACGCCAACTGGAACTTCTTTTTTTTTTTTTAATGGTTACAACGCGCTCGTATTGTAGCTCCAAACGCGCTACACTATCAATGGTGAAAGATACCGAGAAACACTTACCAAGCTGAGAAAAGCTTTGAAATGCCGTCGGCCTGGAAAATTAACGAAAGGAATAGAGCTGCTCCACGATAACGCAAGGCCACACACCGCCTACCCTACCCTCACTCTTTTGAAAAAATTTGGATGGAAAATCATCCCCCACCCCGCCTACAGTCCAGATTTTACCCCGAGCGACTATTTCCTTTTTCCAAAGTTGAAGTCCGAGTTGACTGGGGAGCATTTTGACACTGAAAAGAAACTACGAAATGCAGTTGAAAATTACTTTAAAAAGTTGGACGGTTCAGTTTATAAGGAAGGAATTGCAAAGTTAATTCATAGGTTGAATAAATGTATTAGATTAAACAGGGCCGCCGAGAAGGGGGGGGGGTGAAAGGCTACTTTTTCCCCGGACCCGGGTTTTTTGAGGGGGCCCGCAGAGTCACAGAAATTATAATTATCAAGTAGACAATATGCCTTTTTACGAGCAAATAATTTCAGTATAGGCCCGGAAATCCCCCCTCCCTGGGCCAGGTTTGGCTCTTGGCGGCCCTGAGATTAAAAGGTGTAACTATGTAGAAAAGTAGTAAATCGTTCGCAGAATCCGAATCTGGTGTTATTTTTTTCATAACTTCACTCTTTCTAAAGTTATAGGGGTAAGACCCTTATTTTTGAATTTACCCTCGTACGTTTAGTTGTACGTATAAGTCGGTTCATTATTATTCAATGTTATGTTTTAGTGAAATGCTGTCCTCGACGAAGCATAACTGAAGACCTGATTCATAGACTGCCCTTAGTCCAAAACAGCAAAGTTTCGGAAATCGAAAAAAAGGAAAACATTCCCATTCCTTAAATGAGGTTGGTAACTTCGATTTGATGGTTTTAATGGGAAGTCAAGAATATAATAACAACACTGTCAAAGTGTGAAAACTATCAGCCTTATAGTCTTCGAGCTGTAGGGCCACAGAATGGGGAAAGTCGTGGAATAAGGGCAGTTTGTGACAGGAAAACACGTGAGCTCTCGGTGAAAATTCTATGTTGTTGCCCCAAAACCGTCCCGAAGGTGGAAAATTTTCATTTTCCTGTTCCAGATAATGCATGTGGATATGCAGGATCTAGTTTGGTGAACATGAACAGTGCAGTTTCACTGTTATCAGTTTTTCTTTATTTATTACAGCTTCATGGGATTATTACATAATACATGTTTTTTTTTTTCTGCCGTCAGTTGGTACCACCGTTTCCCGCCCACTCTTGGGCATAAGCCTCCCCTGTTTTTCTCCAAGTACTCCGATCTTGCGCGCTCCTTACCCATAGCACTCCGGCCCTATTTACAATTTCGTCTCTCCATCTGGTTTTTGGTCTGCCTATTTTCCTTGTTTCCCCATATGGTGTCCATTCATATAGCTTCTTGTTCCACCTCCCTTCCTCTGACCTTATCATATGTCCCGCGTATTTGAACTTGGCTTTCTTAATGATATACCCTATGTCTTTCGTTTTCGTTCTCGCTCTAATCCTATTATTTTTGATTTTTTCGACCTTTCTGATGTTCAAGATGCTTCTTTCTATTGCTCTCTGGGTTATTCTTATTTTATCCAGTTGGTTACTCGTGAGGGCCCACGTCTGTGCACCATATGTTAAGACCGGAAGTGTGCAGGTTTCCAAAGTTTCTATCTTTATTCTTATTGGGATCTTTTTGTTTTTGTATACGTTTTTCAGTCCCCAGTAGGAGTTCCATGCTGCTTTCCTTCTCTCCTTCAGTTCCTTCTCCATCCCCTCTTCAAACGACAATCTTTTCCCCAAGTATTTGTAGCTATCGACCTCCTCTATCTCATTATTTCCTATTTTTATTTTTGTTCTCTCTCCCTCCTCTCCCTTTCTGTTACTCATTAATTTTGTTTTCCCTATATTGCATTCCAGCCCCGCCTCTCTACTACATTCTACAAACTTTTCTGCCATTTTTTGTAGTTCCTCTTTTGTTTTCCCTATTAAAACTACATCGTCTGCGAATCTTAAATTGCTCAAGTATTTTCCGTTAATTTTTATTCCTCTTCTCTCTTCCCCCCAGTCCATTTTTCGAAATATTTCCTCTAGTACGCAGTTAAATAGGTTCGGCGATAGCGGGTCCCCCTGTTTTACCCCTCTTTTTATATCAAACGTTTGTCCCTTAACATCCGTTTTCACGTATGCTTTTGCTTTCTCATATCCCTTTTTTATAATTTCGATCCAATTTTTGGTTACCCCCTGATTCGCCATAGCTTGCCATAGATATTTGTGTTTTACTGAGTCGAATGCTTTGCTAAAGTCTATAAATAGTAGATTGGCTTCTATGTCGTACTCGTTTACCTTTTCTATTAGCTGTTCCAATGTAAATATATGGTCTATGGTTGAATAGGTTTTCCTGAATCCCGCCTATTCTGCTCCTTGGTTTTGATCTAGCTTTTTGTATAGTCTGCTTTTGATTATTTTTGCAAATATTTTGTCCATGACTGATGTCAAGCTAATTGGTCGGTAATTTGCTATGTTTGTTCTCTCTCCCTTCTTAAATAGTATCCTTATTTCCGCTGTCTCCCATCTCCTTGGTGTCTCTTTCCTCTCGATAGCGTATATAAATTCGAGTTTTATCCTGTTCCATGTGCGAAAAAAATAATCTGTAACATCTAGGAGATTCGTACTGACCTTCTCCAGCTGATAGCATCAAAAAACCGATTTTGGTAATTTTGGACAAAGGAGACTTTGTGAATGAGGTCTTCAGTAGGAGTAATATTGATAAATTACTATCAAGCATTACGTTTTCATGGTTAGTTCTTAATGGCGTATTAATTAGAAATCCTCTCATTTTTCCGTTTCTCTCCCCGAGGCAAATTATGATTGTACTGCAAGTGTATCACCTCTATACATCTCATCCCTCGTCTCTCCAAATAAATGAATTCCCTGGTTGATTCTTCTGTTGTCAAATTCTGGTTTGTTTGTTGGCTTTCTTGATCCAGAAAGGGCGGAAATACATTTTCCTGAGTTTCATATTGATTTCTTTTGGGCTTGGGTTTCTAAATGCCCTCTACCTCTTCCAGTTATACAAACTAAAAATTAAAAAAAAGAACCTCTCTACTTCTTCTCTCTGCTCCCTGGTCCCATTAGTTGGTCAAATTGGATCCTCAATTTGAAAATTTTGAAAAATAAGACATTTGTCTGTGGTTGCTGATTTAAACATTCTTGCCAATTGGCAAATTCAGTATTTTGTAATTAAAAAATTAAATCTTTCCTTAGATTGGTCACTGGTATCCTCATTTTAAAAGTGACTACAAACTAAAACTTTGTGGGTGATATTACAATGGAATTTTTGAGCTGCGTAGGAGTACATTCCAATCCTAAATATGTTCTCTTGTTGTCCTCCACAATTGTCCGAATAAAGAATAAAATTTTCACCCTTTTCTGGCTCACTTCTTTTACAAAATTGAAGACACATGCACCAAATTCATTGATGCCACTAAACCATCATCACAAGCTCAAAATCTCTTCCTGGAATCATTTTCTAATACAAAGAAACAATGTTGAAAGAAAAAGAAAAAAAGGTGTGTTTTTTTACTGATGCAAAGTCTTAAGTTATGACAGGTCCTCAGAAATTTCATTAATATACAACAGCGTTATAAATTATTTTCTATCATATAGTTATCGTTTAGCTACTGAAAGGACATGTGTATTTCAAAATAAGACATTGAAGGGGAAAAAAAAAATTCTGCTAGATAGACTTACAACATAACTCTATCAAAAGTTGATAAATATAACAGCAATGCTGTCATATCTTGCATTAATACGAAAGAACTTTCTGCTATAGATAGACTCTCAAAACATGACTCTATCAAAAGTTGAGAACTATAACAGCAATGCTGTCATCAATCAATCAATCAATTAATCAAGCTTTATTTTTACAAGTCCATGCACCACAGTGCGCACTTGTGACCCTGGAATCGGGGAAAGCCTCCTCCGGCCTGCTCTACTCATTGCGGTCCTGGCCAATCCTTTGAAAGGCACTATGTCCCAGCAGCCTACCGAAGCCGTCCATCCATCTGATCCTCTGTTTATCTTGCCTTCTTGTTCTCGTATTGTGCCAAAAGGTCAATTTGTACGTCCAACGATTGCCCTGCAGTCTTGCTACATGACCACCCCAACTCCATTTTTTATTTTTTAGCAGCTGTACAGCACATTTATTGTCTTTTATTTAAATTTTACAGTTGGGATTCTGATGTGGTCTTTTTTCTTGATATCTAAAATTAATTGTTCCATCAAATTTTGAGTAGTTCTAATTTTTTGTATCATTTTTTTGGACAAAGTCTAAGTTTTGGAGCCATATGTTAGAGTTGGGAGGGCCCAGCATTGGAAATTTCGTTTTTTAATCGAAGTGGAAAAGAACCTTTCAAAATGAATTACAGAGACCAGAATTTATTCCAAGCTAGGGTTATTCTGCGTCTGTCCAAATTCCCGTATCATGTCTTCTAATTTTTCTTTGTTACTTGCTATTAGCACTACATCGTCAGCAAAGCGTATATTTATTATTTAAGTGTTCCCCGTTAATTTTTATACCCTCTCTTTTCCAGTCCAAATTTCTGAAAACTTCTTTTAGATCTCAGTTGAATAATAATGGAGATAAGGGGTCTCTCTGCCTTACTCCCCTATGGACCGGAAAGTAATTTCCAACTACATCTGTTACAATTCTACTTTCTAGCTCCTCGTACATTTCCTTGATAATTTTGATAAAAATTTCCGGAACCCCTTAATTTTTTAGTGCTGACAGCAAGAATTTGTGGTTAAGGGAGTCAAAGGCTTTGGCGAAGTCTGTGAAGGACAGATAGAGTTCAACTTGGTATTCATTACTTTTCTCGGTTAACTGGTTAATGGCGTGAAGATGATCCGTTGTAGAGTAACCCGACCGAAATCCCGCCTGTTCTTTGGGTTAAATTAGAAAAGGTCTTATCCTGCCCTCTATGACCTTGGCGAAAATTTTTGAAATCTTTGAGCTTAGACTGGTCGGTCTGTGATTATTTATCTTGTCTCTTTCTCCTTTTTTAAAGATAAGAATTATATCTGAACGCTTCCAGTCTTTTGGGATTTTCTTTTCTTTCAGAATTTTATTAAAGAGCCCAGTTAAAACTTTTGGAACACTTTCTTCTCCTACCTTAGATAATTCGGTAGATATTTTGTGATGACAGGAGCTTAATAATACTTCTCACTTCTCCCTCAAGAATTGCTGGTTCATTTTCTACGTTTTGTTCACAATTTTCCGTGTCCTTTGGATCTATGCAATCTTTGTCTCGGTACAGTTGTGCATAAAACTCAGTTGCATGAATGTTAATTTCTTGTCTGTCGTATGGCCTTTGATATTTTGTGCTTGTCAAATGAGTGGTATATCTTTTCCCCAGAGACCGACTTTTATTTATCCGTTTTATGCTTCTAGTAGATTCCAAAATTTCTCTAACCATTCTATCATTTGTTTCCTTGTTGCAGTTTTTCAAACCGTTCTTGAATTTTTTACACAGGATATTTAGTTCTTATTTGGTTTTCCATGATTTGTGTTTTTTTTTTTACGTTTTAGAAGTTCTTGTTTTTGAATGAGAGTCTTAATGCTATTCGGTAAGGTTGGGGGTTTCTCTTCCTCGGAGCTTCTGTGTATTGTGATTTGCTTGACTCAGGGAATCAATTACGATCTTATTCAGCTGATCTATCTCCACGCCATCATCTAAATTTTTAAGGATTTTTCCTAGCTTTTGTTGGTATTCGTATTCGTATTTGTTTCGTTCATGGGACGACCTGAAAGAATTTGTTCCTTATGTATATCATAATACTTTCTCAGAGCAGCCGACTGTAGGGCACAAAAGCTGACGGCATGATCCGAATTGAAGGGAAATTTCTGGAGGACCTCAAAATTTGTAAACGTTTTTGTTTCTCCGGGTACGAGAATATAATCTAGTTGACTCCTAAACTCATGGTTTAGCGCCTCCCACGTCCACTTTTTGTTTTCTTTTCCCTTAAAGTAGGTGTTTAAAATTTGTAAAATATTTTCTTGACAAGATCGTTTCTCTTTCCGAAATAGTATGGACCTAGATTTTCTTTTTCTTCTTCGTTACATTCTCCTTCCTGCAATACTGTCATATCTTGCATTAATACTATATAGGTGAAAAAATAATAAGAACTTACCGGTGATTTCTGATGTTATATGATTTTAATGGCAGATATGACTACCTTCAAGAATGAAAAATAAACGTCCCCTGCCAAGTTTCAAACATTAACTAAAGATAATACACTTTTGTTGATAACTATATTCTTTCTGAAGATATGACTTCATTGCACTAGTGCTCTCTACTATATAGATTTGAAATTAGATTTTGGCATTAATGCAGTAGAAAGCTATTTGAAAATGTATCAAAGTTCTGCTAAGAATTCGAAAATGCCATTTTCTGAGGTATGAGAGTGTTGCAGTACAGGAGCGATATACAACAAAACCTATGTACAAAAAAGATCGGCAACATTAAAAAGTCAATCACGGTGGAGAGAACCGCAGTACTACAATGTTTTCTTGAACAAATTTTGACTGGGTCTCGTATCGCCGAAACCTCGTAAACCACTAATCCTACAAAAAAATAATAATAATAAAAAATAAATAAAGTGATTATAAAATTTACACATCTCAAATAATAACAATAGGGGCGGCAGGAGAGAGGGTTCCGAAATTCAGGAAGGTCTAGATTTAATAACCACAACAATAGGGGAGGAGGGAGCGGGCAATAACATTGCTCTTAGTCATCGAAAGTACGATTGGACTTACGGTAATTTCATAAAAGAAAACCCGCTTTCATTCACTTTCATTACCCCTGGCTCCCAAGCCAACGGGTCAGTTATGCTCATTTTCAAAGTCAAACCACACTGGAGTCGTATTGGAGTCGTGAAAGTTCACCACAGAAATTCCGCTGAATCAATTACAGCCTACTACAGTGTTGGACAACACAATTCCCCCGAGGAAACATTTGGCCTCTTACTCATCATCAAACTCGGTTTATGTCTAAATTTCACCTGCCTAACTTAATTACAACGTCGAACCAATTAATTCAAAAAATAAATAAAGCTGCATCGCGACCTTTGTATAAAGCTCCGCTTTGTTTGCATGAAAATTAACTTCTTCTTCAAAAGAAAAATAACCCTTTTTCTGCTTTTGTGAGTAAATGTGTCCAGTATAAAATTCCTCGCCCCTCGGGCTACCGAATTTCTCAAATGCATCCCTCCGTTTACCTCAATCGCATGCATTTCCTTCAAGTCTTCTGGTTTCCTTTCCAAATTTCTACATAGTTGGATAGCGAGCCAATGATAATGGCGGACCGTTTTTTTCCGTGATAGGAAGGAAAAAGGAGAGAAGAAAATGAAGATGAAGAATTCAGAAAAATGTTGGAATTTTGAAGCACTCTGCAATATTCGTAACATTTTCAATGCTTACTAGCAAAAAGTATGAAATCCCCGAGGCCAGCACCTCTCGAATTTTGGCCGAGCTAGCAGTCCCCTCCATTATTCCTCGGTGTAGTCGCCTACGCGATGAACCTCCAGTGGCCTCAGCGGTTCATTTGATCGATATTCTAAATGATTTTTTCAAAGTGAAACCAACGGGATACAAAAAAGGGTTGGCGGCACTCTCAAAACCAAAATTTTAGTTCCAAGTAGAGCGAATTAACGGATTTTATCCTTTTAATACAATCTGACAAACCTGCTGACAAAAAGGGTTTATATTCAATATATTAATACGCCTCTGTTCTCTTCCTTTCTCACTTTTTTTTTTTTTTTTTTTTTTTTTCAGTTTGGTGAAATTCAGTTGTGTATATTTTATCGCGCATAAAGTTAAATTAATTTCGCGAGCTCGCGTTCCGGCGTAAAATCAGAACTTTTTCGTGTATCGTTTTCAAATATGTCGTGCATATTGTGCGACAGGGTTAATTCGCACAACTGTAGACCTCCATAACGTGATGCCGGTGCATGTATACTGTGTTAAAATTTGTGAAAATATGGGCGTACGAGCGGTGCGACGGGCTGCGAAAGTTGAATTTTTGATAGATAACAAGCGAAGTGCGGGTACGTTTTGCGTTTCCGTAAATGCTCTCCATATACACGGCCCTCGATCGCCTCCCGCATGACTATTATTCAGTAATTAAACTCGATTTTGACAAGTAGGGGAAGGACGGCTACTGGGAATCAGCGGTTCGTGGATCATCGCTCTAGAACGCCCTCTGGTGGAGCTAACAGAAACGAAATTCATGAGCTGTGTTGTGTGATCGTGTTATTCATCTGTGATATTGTTTTCAGGAAAACTATGTGTAGCCTTATATGACGGTCGCGATGTTTATCTAAGGGTTTTCGGTTATTGAAATTATGTTTGCTTTTGAAATCTTTCAATCTGTTTTCAGTTGATGATTAATGTTGAGGCTTTTCGTTTCCATGATGTCTATGATAAAGCTCTCCAGCAGTAAGAGTATAGCTCGTAGCTTTTTTTTTTTTGTTATTTTGTTGTTGATCCGTTGTGCTATGTCCGACAATAACGAGGGCTTACTGAAATTATGATTATGATATGTTTTTTGAAAACAACAAAATGAAGGTCGAGTTCGTAGATGAGCCTGATTGAACTATTTGAAAGGAAATTGGGAGAGCTGAATGTTTTCCCAAAAAGTGCATGAAGTCAATTTTCTCAATGAGATTCTATCTCGCGAACCGCTAGTCGTATTAAGTTATGACAACAAAGAGAAATATAATTTTTCTAAAATCTATAAATTTGGACATACCTTTTTTTTTTTTTTTTTTTAAAAGTCAGCGGGTCATGAGATTTTCGAGTTTACGGGATCGTGCAGATCACTCAATATATTTACATAAAATTACATTAGTGGGTCTTTGTCCAGAAACTGAGAATATTAAGATTTTCATTTTTTCATAATACTTAGTTTATATTATTAGAGAGAATACTGAACTAGTTTACAAAGCTAGAGCATAAATATTTAGGGAAGAGGACAACTTTTGTCCATAAAAATCTTGCCCATGGCGAAAGCATTGATATCCCCCCCCCACGACTATGGACAAAACAGCTTCAAGAATTTCCTTATCCATAAAATTTTCGAAAATTATACTATCACATGCGTCAGTGACTATGATCTGATGCCTGGATCTTGTTCAAGGATCAAAACTCTACCATTATTACCATTTGTTGAGCTAAAAAATGCATAAGGCGCATATCTTTGCACCAGTCAAACACTGACCACAACAATAGACTGAAAACCTCGGCAGCTGAACTTCACGCCAACCCTTCTGGAAATGTGAGGTTACTAACAGCAAATTGAACCTCTTACCATATACTTCAAACCTTCCTGAATAATTAATACCATTTTATTGGGAAAAAACAGCCTGAAATAAAATTTTTTGTTAAATATAACAGGTATCGAGACAAGATGGTTACATCTATAACGACGGACACCTTCATATGCTTTTTTCGATTCAAAATAAGGTAATTTTCCTGTCGCGTTGGATTGGTGCAATTTGCTGCGGATGTGTAACCCAAATTTCTCCTCTCTCCTCCAAAAATAAATTAATAACGAAAGTTATGGTTCAATTTTTAGTTTCTGGTGGATGACGAATGTTCTACGCAAATACGTTCCCTTCTGTAAAGGCTATCGTTACAATGGTACCCTCCTCCAGGATGGTGTGGCCTCGACATGCATGATTTTCACTCTGGAAACTTACCTTAGTATGTTACTTCATTTACAGAAATACATTAAATCTCCCCAAAAAGAATTGCATATTCTCAAAATTGAAGGGACCATATATTGATTAATTAGATTGTATTCATACTGAGAGCCTCCACCTACATGACAAATTTCGTATCACTTAAGCAAAAAATGCTCAAGATAGAGCTGAAAGAATGAAAATCATCTATTTTGAGGCCACGCCCCTCTGGAGGGAGGGGGTAGAATTTTAATGATAGGCTCTGAAATGTTCTTTTATCATTGCAAATAGCACTGAAGAAAAATTTGAAAACATAGACTTAGGCCAATTCACCTATCTTACCCTGCGATAGCGCCTTTCTTTTCAGTTTATCAAATGAATGCAGTCTGGTTATTATCAATGCCATAAACAGTCTTCTGAGAGACACCCAAATTCGGAAAATTATACGTATCTAAGTTTCTGAACTTATGCCTTCTCCTCCCTCGAGCCGAAATAATGCTGTATGATGAGTTTAGCAAGAGGACTTGGGATGGAATGGAAGCTGTGACAAATTTAGTAAAAAAAAGAGCTTATTTCAGATAATTGAAAGCTTAGTAATCTGACCGGGATTCCATTTTACCCGAAAAATTTTACGTAGATTTCTGTAATTTTGAAGAACTATCTCTTAATTCCTTATCCCCATCTGTTGAAATAATGTGGAGTAGAATACTAAAATATTATCTTTAATTATTATTTCATAAGAAAAGAAAAGAAGAAGAAAAAAGAAAAAAAAGTGGAACTAGAATGATTCTTTTTGTGCGACCGCGTCTTCAAATAACGAATTTAATGAGTTGGTTTGAAATAGTTTTGAGATAGTTTCTCATAGACCATTGTCTGATTCTGATCAAAGACAAGGACTGTGATTATCTGAATTTTTTACTCGTTAAAGGCATCCTCATGAAGTATTTTATTCCACGATAGGCTCCGAGCATTACGAATACGTCGGTGTTTACGAAGTAACATCATTTTCAGATATATGTGTCATTTCAGAGAGATATTAATAAACTTTTGCCGAAAATATCAATGTACCCGAAGTTTTCAAATTAAAAAGTTTATTCAAACACCTCCAACTGGTCCCAAGTTTATAAAGTTTACGTTAACTGACACAACAACAGCCATTACTGAGGTACCCTCTTCTGCGCTCTCTGTTCAGTAATTGTTATTAGTGTAGCTTGTACAACACAGATGAGATTTTTTTCGCCACTATCTGCTTCGCACTTTCAACTTTTCAGAAACTTTATCCCAGTTGAAAATTGATGTGTTTATTCGATCGGTTGAATATATGAAGTGTCAAGTACGCTGGCGATAAAACACTCGCTAACTCGCGTCTTTTCACTCTCGAATTTTTCTCCTTCGCTCGAATCTCACTGTTGTACTCGATAATAAAATTAGTGCAGAATTAGTATAAAATTCATGTCGGCCGAAACGGAAAGAGAAAAAAAACTCGTTTCATGTTTCTTAATCGCTCCAATTTACCGACGAGCTTTATATTTGAGTTAAATGCATTCCATTTTCTTTCTTTTTACAACTTCCGCGGAAAATGGGGAAAGTAACATAAATCGCATATCCCGGTATTTACCGCAAACGAGAAAACAAAAGTCGCAAATTAAAGGAAAATCTATCCAGGATGGAGAAAAACGCGATGGTAGAAACGCTGGTACTAACTTTAAAAGGTAAAGCCATATAAATACTACCTTACTTTTCCCCGTATGAAGAAAAACGTGTCCGGCCAATACCCAGTAACATATGGTCTGCGATAGGGGGATTTATCAGCTCTTTTTTTTTCGCCGGCGAACTTTTATCCGATGTTTAATCCCTCCGAAAATCTTCTTCTCACTTTTTTTTTTCACAATTCGCCGGTGTCGATTTAGTACAAAATAATCCTCCTCCTGATTCATCCGCTTTCGTTTTCGCGGCATCGTTGAGGCAATTTTTTTCTGCATCGTTTTACGCACAAACTTTTCTTTCACCCATTATATCGACGCAAGGCGTGCCAAAAATCTTCGACGACGGGATGCGAAGTGAACGGGGAATACGGAAAAAGAAAATTAATTTTTCTTTTCTTTTATATTTCATATAACAAATTACTTATTGCTTCCCAAACAAAAACTTTTTACTCGGAGAAGTTTTTTCTCATTTTGAGTGTGTGCGTACAGGCGTCAAAAATCTATTTCTTCAATCCAGCCGGCGAAGTTTGCAATCGTTGGTATTATTACCAAATCGGCAGGTGTTCCATCGCGTAGTCGAATTCTTCGACTTTAGATTCGACAGCCACGCCTGTGTCGTTTTGCGTCAGAGCTGTGTCCCAATTCCCAAAGACCTAACGAAAGCAGATGCCTATACCTTTTCGCAAAACTGAAAACGTCTTTTCAAAATGCAAATTTGGAATGTTTACCGAAATACGTGCTGTAGTGGATGTGAATCCTAGGATGCGGATAGACAAACTCGTTGCTTTGAATCCAAAACACGAGTGAGTATGTTCTCTTAGTAGAATAAGTCGAATGACTATTCATAGCTAACATGGATTACTTAGAAACATACGTAGATCTTATAGATTTATCAGTTTGCCAACATATTATGGAAAATAAGAGACGTGAAAACTCGGCTATAGGAAGTGATAAAAGAAGAAGTAATATCACATTTTTGCCAAGAAATTATAGATTCATGAATAAATCAAAGAGGTCCCAAAGAATAAAGCCTAAAGCTAGATGCCCACTATGCTGACGTTTTCGTGTTAACACGACACGTGACGAAAACAAAATCATCCAGTTCAATTGGACCGTTCACACTACACTGGTGTGTTGTCAGATGACGCATTATGACGACACATCAGTGTAGTGTGAACAGTCCAATTGAACTAGATGATTTGGTTTTCGCCATGTGTCGTGTTAACACGTCGTATGACGTGTTAACACAAAACGTCAGCGTAATGTGCAGCCGGCTTAAAGCCTAAGTGACATGCGCATAAATGTGCAGGAGACAATGTTTTACAATATTTTGTGAATACAAATTAAATGGTCGGATAGTAACAAGTGTGCATGATAGTAAAGTGAACTATGTGTTTCTTCCTTTTTGACATAGATATATCTAATGGCTCGCCATGCAAAAGAGAAAAATTATGTAGAAAACGCTGCACAAAAAACACTCCGCAAAAAACGCTCCGCAAAAAACGTTCCACAGAAAAACGTTACTATCGCGTTGTAGTTGCGTATTCCTCTTTGCGGGGTCATTCGTTCAATCACATTTCGCTTAACCGACACAGAGAATGCCGAGCAATGCCGAGAATGGATGATTTTAGTCTGTTCAACTAGTTCAACGAGTGGGGTGGGGGCGGGGTAGGGAAGGGTAATTGCTCACACAAGACGGGCAAGCACGTTAGTTTTACTGCTTGAGCGCGCTTCGTTTTGACTGGGACCATGAATACCGGAATGCGTTTATTATTTTTTTTTTTTATTCTTCACAGAATGAATAAATGAGGAGCGATTTTCCAAAACGGACTCTGTCCACTTTTGCATTTTTTACAGGAGGCGATAAAAACTTCGTACCACGGAGTTATGTGATTTAAAAATCTTGGGTAATGGACTTGGTTGCCTAGTAGAACACTTATTGAAACACCTCTCGTTCAAACATGTCGTTTTTGTTGCGCCACGTGTTCCTGAATGCGTCACAAAGTTGGGTCTTACCTGGACGAAGGCCGTTTTGGAATGATTTTTCATGCCAAATTCAGAAGCAGAATGTTAAGTGAATGTTTAAAAATCATTCTAAAACAGCCTGTATGTCCTTCTGAAAAGAACCTCGAACATAAAGGAATGCTGTAAAATTGATTATTCAGCAAAATCGAAGTAAAAATCCACTAAATTGACGTTTTATTAAATAAGGTACCCGGCCCAATTAACGCCATGCTAAGGGAAAATCGTTTTGGTGGGATGTGTATTCAACTTTAGGATGTTTTGATTCAATGGGGTGATAGAGGAAGAGTTCAATTAAGACTGTTCACTTCGACTTATCTGATATTTGATCTAAGTACCGAGCTGTAAGTTGTCAAAGTTCGGTGGCGGCATTTGGACCCCCTCCCCCCAATGTACGTTCCTAATAACGCTGAGTCAGTTTTTTTTAATGGCCTATTTTATGGGACTTTTGAAGTAATTTTGAGGTATAAATGAAGGAAAAGCAAAACAAAAGGGCCGGAGAATAATTTGCCACACCAACAATGGCCAAATTTTTTTTCTCAAAAAAATTACATTGAAGTCGGGAAATTAGTGAAAAAAAATACGTTTCATTGAAACTTATGAAAACATCGAAAAATTTATCAAATAAAAATGCTTAATTGACGAGTGCTTTAATAATTCACGTTCAGTCCATTTACGCCGCTTGTTTGCCGTTCTAAGAACAAAAATCAACAGTTGGCGTTATTAGGATCACGTACTGGTGAACTTTTCTCGCAAATATAACTTTGAAAAATAAGTGTTTTGATTGTTCTATCAGGTCAGAATGTGGAAAAATGTGTCTACTTTCGATCTATAATAAAAGAACTTATTGAGATTTTTTTAAAATCTAAATTTCGTTTTGCGTATGACAGTGTTCATTCGAAAACAATGATAAATCTTCAAATCACTTTTTTTGGCTTTAAACGAGCGAGATTTTCTACTACATCAAGCCACACGAATTGATAACGCATTTGGTGTACCTGGACGAAGTTTCGGCCTGGTACGTATAATACCTACCAAGATGTGAGTAGGTGGCGTTATTAGCAGCATATGGCGTTATTGGGCACAGGTACCTTATCAAAAAATTTATTCATCAGTCAAATTTAAATTTTATGTTTAAAAAATATCAAAGTACAGGCAAAAATAAAAGAAATTACTCGCCACGTCGTTTCTTCGAGGTGGCTTCAGGCTTTTAAACATTTATCTTTTAACGGATGGGATGCCTTCTTTGCTGCTGGTGTTTCAGTAAGTGCAGGTTCTTTCAGTAACTTTTGGTTTTGCAACAGCTTTTCGTTGTGACGTTGGTTTTTCCGAAGGGTTTTGTGCAGTACGTTTTTTAGGAGAATCCTTGGGTTTAACGAGTTTGGTTTTCTTATATGATGATGGTTTTAAATCGATAGGGTGTGTCAGATCGTCTTTCTTGGCAGATGGTTAAAAGTTGTTTTTGTTTTTGTTTTTTTTTGGATTAAGGCCGTTTTGGAACAACTTTTTTTGTTACGTGAAATTCTTTTGGCTCTCTATAGAGGTTTAAACGCTGCAATAAGTAGTTTGATGATGTAGGTATGTGCCTGACAGTATCCACCAGATGGCGCCAAAAAACGAGATTCGAAAAAAATGGACGGAGTCCGTTTTGGAAAATCCGCTCCTCAAATGTGTATTAATTCATTAATTAACTGTGCAGTACGGATGTTGGGATGGTAAAGTCTGCTGTATCAAGAATTGTAGTTACAGAACGCGGTGGCCTGGATGACATATCCATGTAAGAATATCCTTCCATACAGTGATCGTTCCATATTTTTACCTCTTCTTTTTTTTTCAATTTAAGCATACATTCCATTACTACCAAATTATGATCACTGTCAGTATCGGCTTCCGGATAAGTTTTACAGTCTAATATTTGATTCCTAAAACTTTATTTTATTATGTAGGTACTCTGCGACACACTGTACTCGTGTACAGGTGTACAGTACACGAAAATGTATCGAGTAAAATCCAACTTGTAGATAAGATTTCGAGAACAATAAGACATGGCTCTGGTTTTGCCAAACGTTTGCTCGCACCGAAAAACCCGAGCAGATAAGACGGCACTGAATGTAGCTTGGGCAGGCAAGGACTTGAGAAAGTGATTCATAGGCTTTTGAAGCGTTGTCGAATGTGAGTCAGCGCGGAGTAGTTTGCAGTTTGGTCGTTTGTGCATTTCGGTTTGGTTGTGAAATCAGAGTGTTAGCTTGGACCTCGTTTTTGGAATCGTGTTGAATTTATCTGTTTCGCGTCGCGTATAAATTCTCGGTTCGGAATAATGTACGAGTATAATATGTAATTTATTGATGTCGGAATCGTGTATGAATTCTTGGTTTGGAACTGAGCGTAGTTTTTCGGCTTGGAAACGCGTATAATCTCGCCGGTTGATTTAAACTATCTCGCTACTGTAAAGGAGTAAGTCGTCTTGGATCATGCATATGTAAGAACTAGCGGCAGAATAATTATGCCGAAGATCATTATTCTTTCAGCTGTAATTGATCTGCATAAACTTTCAGATTTTATTCTTTAAAAAGGAAAGAGAGTTCATGCATGGACGGGAAGGTAGAAAAAGGCGGAGTAATAGAACTCGACAAATCTTCACCATTAGTACCAGATTCGCACGATTTCTCCATCAAAATTGACCTTATCTATCCGGAATTTTGCACGTGTATATAATCTTGAAGTTTTCGACTGTCAAATTTTAGTCGCCCATTTACCATTTACATTATTAGGGCGAAGTGAAAACGGGCAAACAATGTTTTTCGTAAGCTAGGGCACTTTCTTGCCTTTGAACCTAAAACAATGTGTGCAAAATTTAAGCGAAATATTTTTCTCCCTACGAATGAAAGTGTCCATTTTATGCAAATCGAAAGTACATTATATTCTTTTCTGTAACTGGGCTGGTGGTTGCAAGAAGGCCGATCTCAGGTGCACCCTTTTAGAGGCAATTACGTTTATTTATAAATCTGAATTTTCACTTTCATTCTCCGAGAACCGAATGTTTTTGTATCGTTTTTCAACAGTTTTAATTAGGGTTACAATCCCCGATGCAAAAAATCCCGCCAGTTACCCTGGTAACTGAAGGGGAACCAAGGGTAACTGAGGGTTGAAAATGGGTAACTTTTCCGCGGGTAACTAGGGTGACTAACAGAGTTAGATGTTCTTCGAATAATAATCATGAATATCAGATCAATCATTATTCGTTATTCATTATTCGTCAACACGTAAAATTATTCATCAATTATTATTCAGTAAAATGAAGATATGAATAATATTCGTCAATCATTGTTATTCGTTATTCATTGCGAACGCAGTAACAAAACAAAAAATTTAACGAGGATCAGTGGCCTAGCCAGAATTTTTCCAAAGAGGGCCGGGAGGCAAAATGAGATTTTCAAGGGAGAAAAAGTCGAAGATTGAACTATATTTTAAAAATCGCCAATATTAGAGGACTATGTAAAAATATTGGGAGGGGGATTTTGTGTGTGTGTGTGTGTGTGGATGGAAGGGGGGAGGTAAAATATTTTTTGGGGTGGGGAGGCGGTATTTCCCTTGATAAAAAATATTTCTTTTGGGGTAATTTTGGGGGGGGGGGTTTTTGGGGTATTGGGGAATATTCTTTGAGGTGGGGGAGGAGATATTCTCTTTGATAAAAATATGTTTGTGGGGGAGGGGAGATAAAACATTTTGGGGAGGGGGTATTTTTTGGAGCATTGGGGGGTAAAATATTTTTGTAGGGAGGGAAGGGGTGTAAAAATACATTTTGAGGAAATTTTTTTGAAGGGGTAATAATATTTTTTATTGGGAGGGAAAAGGGTGTAAAAATATATATTTTTGTGATTTTTTTTGGGGGGGTAAAAATATTTTTGTTGGGAGGGGGTAGGGTGTAAAAATATATTTTTTGGACTTTTTTGGGTGTAAAAATTTTTAGGGGGATATTTTTTCTTCCTAATCTTACTGGGGTAGTTAGGAAGTAAATAAAGTTTTTCCGATTTTCTCGGAGGGGAGGGGATGGCTGCGCTAGGGAACGGCAACGCCCCCTTGGCCCCACTTTGGCTACGGGTCTGATTTCATTATTCGCGCGATTGATGTTATTGAATACCGATAAGTGATTACTGAATAATGAATGACTACTCGTTATTCATACTCGCGACTAATGAATAATTTGTTCGTTATTCATGAGCTTATGAATAACGAATAAATTATTCATTATTCATGAATAACGAATAACGGTTGCGTTATTTAGTATTCATTATTCGAATATTATTCTGCCCAACTCTGACCGGGCCGGTTACAACCTTTATTTTTGTTAATTATTTACAATAAGCTTCAATATAACAATGAGAAATTAACATTAATGTATGCCACAACAACCCTAAAGTGCCAAACTATTATTATTTTCTGATTTAATTGCCCAGCACTGTATACTGGAAAGTGCCAACTGTTGGTCTACTTTTTTTGACCAGTTCGTGTAGGTACCTCCCCTAATCGGTTTTTGGACATGGAACTCATGTAGTACATTAATACCACTCTTCTACTCTCAGCTAATGCACTCGAAAATTTTTAATATGCAAGGAAATATTGACTACAGCTATTTTACAAAGACACCTAATGACCAACATTTGGTACTACTGTGCCAGTTATTGGTCAGGTAAAATTTCATCGCAGGATTCCTTTCTCTTCATTTCAATTTGTATACACATGTAGAATACAGGACTGAAATTGGTTGAAACTGAATAAAAAATTTCCTGAAAACGATTTTTAAAAAATGCCGATTGTTGGCCGACCAACATCTGGCGCATACCAGATTTGACCAACATGGTATAGTCGAATAAGTACGAGATGTAATTTGTGCCACATGTTGGCCAGTGCGAGTTGTTGGTTATTTTCGATTTTCACTTATCATGTATTTCTTATTCAAAATAGATGACATGGTATGTACAAAGATGTATAAAAATTTGATCTGAAGTTATCGCAAATTGAAAATTAATTTTTTAACAACCTTTGTCACCTCCTGCAAATCACAGGCTTGAATTGAATTCTCAAGATTCCCCGAAAATATGATTTTTGGACCACTAGCATAAAATATACCTATTTACATTAACGAGAAAATGTGTTACGTACTTATCATTTCGATTTTTTCAAACACGTTTTTCCAGACTTTGAGAAAAATACGACTTTCTTATCACTATAAATTTCAAAAGCATGGACACAGAGTTGTAATCACGTCTTCACAGTCACAAAAGTATAGAATTATAACTCTGAGTTTACAGAACACATTTCTGTGGGGGAGGGATGTTCATAGCGCTCCTACCGGATGTTATTGAACTCAAAATATAGCGGCCAACATTTGGTACTTGACCAGGGGTCTGGTTGGCCGAGTAGATAGGGCGTTGGTCCTGGGTTCAAGCCTGTGTAGCAACTCGCCAGATTTCGACTTAGGTCGGTTTTTAGACCAGAAGGAAAAAGGGCTAAGACAGCCCTAACAGCCTCCCCGAAGTCTCTGAAGTAATGCTCGAAAGGGCGGATTCCAGGGCTCGGGTTGAGAGCAAATTAGAAAAGAAGAAGGTACCTGACCAACAATTGGCACATTCCCTTATTTCACTTAAGTCATTTTCCAGATGCTACAGGGCAACAAATACTCATCAGCCTTAGAATAGGAAAATTTAATTAGATTTTCTTCAGTTTTTTGCGTTTAGTCGAATTAATCTTTAAAAAATCCTCAAGATACTGAAATCCTCAGTAATATTATCATGTTTTGTAAAGCATTTGGAAAATCCTCAACTTAGAGAAGAAATCTTAGTTGGTAACCCTGCGAACTCGTTTGTCATTTATTTGAAGTCCGTAATAACAACCCACTCTGCGTACTCCTGTTATTGGTTTCCTCCTCAAGGGTTATGGACTAAGGGCCCTTGCACCTGTCACCGTGTCAAATCCAGAATACCTAACTACCGTATGGGCTTGTTTAGTGTTCATCTTAAAAACTTGTAAAATGTAAATTCATTGCTCCTTTCTTACCTGTACCCCTCGTTCTACACAACTCCGTCTATGAGTGATAAGGTATATTTCATCATAACAAATCGACGTTGATTTTACCACACCAAATCGTCGTCGATTTTGTATCAAAAGGAGAGGAATCAGAAAGTAGACTGATTCAAATCCAGTCTTACATAAAATCGGTGTCTAATTAACGAGTAAAAACACAGTCGATTTTATCATACCAAGTCAAGGTTGATTTGGTGTTGGAAAATCATTAATTACGCTAATTACATTCGACGTCCATACAAGTAAAAACGACGTCCATACGATACCGAATCGAGGTCAGTTTAATGTCGAAGGGAAGAGTCATATTATACTGATTACATTTGACTTCAATCTGCATGTAAAATCAACGTGACAATTTATCTGTAAAATTTTCGAAAAAGAATCGAGTTGTTGTGAAAATCGACGAACTATCAAACTACGTACCAACGTCAAATATAATTCAATCGATTTTGCATTTCGACGTAAAATAGATATTGATTATGCGTCAAAATGGTTTCGTAGACTCGTACAGTGTTCAAATTTATTTTAGTGTCGAAACCGTATAAACACTATAATATACTTACCCCTTCTGCATTAAACTATTTCGTGTAGTGGTAAAATTGAATGAGTTCAGTGTCATTTTAATCGATAGTCGTGTTAGTGTATCCATCGTATCAAACTGTGTCAGTCGGGCTTGAAGACGTGGGGTAGGCAACAGGGGTGTTGTCTCACCCACAGAAAAATATTGAAATTGGAACTGCTCTACATAATATGGCATCTTAAATAGTGTCATACGAGCTTGCTAGAGTGTTTTAAATGATGTCAGGAAATCCTAAACAAGCAAGCAAGAATTTCGAAAGTCGTGTATGGGGCTTCAAGAATAGTAGCTAGTTTTAAACAGGGTTAAAAGGGTTCTATAGAGTCTTAAATAAGCTTGCGAGGATCTCGAACGAGCCTTGAAAAGTTTTGAAGCGTCTCAAGAAAATTCAAAACGTTATGAGTAGAGTTCGGATTCGCTGCCATTTGTCAAATGATTTTGTTTGGGGGCAGATGAGAAATAATGAAAGATAAGCACTTTCCAAAGCTTATAAGGAGGCTGGGAACAAACATTTTATTTTACTAAAAAATGTCGAAAAGAGAATAAATACTGAAAATGGAGTTAAACGCCGATAATGCCGAAACAGATGCTATAACGCTTCATGCGCAGAAAAATGAGACTAAGTATACCCAAATTCTACAAAACATACAAATTGTGATATTGGAATGAGTCCGTTCCAATATTACTACCTGACAGTTCACCTTCTTAGAAGATAAAAATAGAGCAATATTGAAAAAAATTTGGAAATATTCTGCAAAAATGGTGGAAACTAGCCAGATATTCTTGAATATGCTCGAAAAAAGCAGAAAATATGCTAAAATATATGCTTTGATACCAAGAATCAAGGGCGCTGAACTTTATGAACCCCATATGGAGCGAGATGAAGTTTTTAAAAGTTGTGAAACTACGTTGGAGGAAAAAATGAAAGTTCAGTCTGAGGAATCTGGGCGGCACATAGCTGATAGGCGAAGCAATAGGTGTAATGCGGAACTGTAAACCTTAGGGGACCAAATCTGCACGGGCTCTGAATGTATTGCGGAGGCGTTTTCAGACTGCTTTGCGAGTGTATACAGCGACAAAAGTGCATTTTTGAATTCAGTTAATGATGCGCTTGTGGAGGCACTTACAGGGGGCAGGGGCATAATCTCTGTACGTGCCATCACTGCTGAGGATATGAAACGAGCACTAAATGACCTTAAACCAAAATCTTCTTATGGCCCAGACTCTATTCCCCATGCGTCTTTCGAGCCTGTTCTCAATTTTCGATCGCTCTACTGACTTATCTCTGCAATATTGTTCTTAGGACAAGTGTGTATTCAACTGTTTGGAAAATCTCTAAAGTAATTCCCCTAGTTAAATCAGGCAAAATTAATGAAATAAAAAATTATCGTCTTATCTCTCTCAATCCACTGTCTGCAAAAATTTTTGAAACAATTTTATACGCAAATATATGTACAATCAAACCAAGAATATGTTATATTCCAATCAGCACGGTTTTAGAAAAGGCTATTCAGTGCAAACAAATTTGATGAAATTCACAAATGATATCTATACAACCTTCTCCAATGGAGGGCAGTTAGACGCAATTTACACAGATTTTCCAAAGGCTTTTGATACAGTTAATCATAAAATTTTACTTGAGAAGTTACATAATATTGGTTTTTCAGAGGGCCTGATTAATCTATTTCACTCACGTTTAGATAACAGGATGCAATTTGTTGAGTACATGGAGGGTGGTTTCCACATACAACAAGAGTATGTGAGGCGTTCCCCAGGAATCTGTCTTGGGACCATTTCTATTTTTAATATTTGTCAATGACATAGCAGAAAAGATTCTATAGTCGAATCTCTTACTAATATGCAGATGATATGAAATTGTATAAAATGATAGCTACTGAAGACGATTGTACTAAGCTACAGCAAGATTTTGACTTGATAACTCAGTGGAGCGACGATAATTTATTACCTTTCAATATTGGTAACTGTGAAAAAATAAGTTTTACAAGAAGAAGGCCTATCTCATTTAACTATAAAATAAAAAATGTGCCACTACGAAGTGTGAGTTTTGTGAAAGATTTGGGAGTTACTTTGGACTCAAAACAATTGTTCAACATGAATATCGAGCACATATCCTTGAAATGTAAAAGAATAGTATAGGGTTTATAAAAAGAAATGGAAAACATTATAAACATTTTGAAACTGAAAGTATTGTATACTACATTTGGGAATTCTCTGCCATTATCTGGGACCCTACAACTCAAAAAAGTATTACTGAAATTGAAAAAATTCAAATTTAAAAAAAAATATCTACACTATAAAGTTTTCATGTCGGTACTATCCTTCTGACATTACTAATAATTAATCTAAGTATGAGAGTAGATCGCTAAAAAAGTTTAGTAATATGCTCATTTATTCATTTAGTTGAAGCATCTCCAGAAAAATACTGTTCTGTAATAATTTTTTCTCAACTTTATTTATAACTTTTGTTTTATCTTCTTTTTTCAGGAGTCTGACCGGTGGATTAGAGGGTTCGTCATTCGATCCGTAAGTTAATGTTTTTAAATAATTTTGTTATTTAAAAAAAGGGGGGAGGAAGTAGGGGAATATAGCCATGCTGAGGAGCATTATCTTTATGATACTGGACAAGACATTATTTAACAGACTGCTGCGAAGAAATTAAGTCTGCTAGAGGAAATTTGGTTTGCTTGAATTTACAGTTATTAGGTTGTTTTGTGTGATTTTCTGCTACAATTGGAGTACACTTTTTTATAACTTTTTTGGTTAGTTATCGTCGTATTGTTACTTAAGTTATTTCGAAGCAAAAGTAGCAATGTTAGCCATCAGATAACATTATTTTCGAACAGGGACGTACCGAAGAGTTTTTCCTGGGGGAGGGGTGGGGTAAAAATTGTGGAAGTCCTAACTGACTCTACTCAGAATTCCCAAGTATCAAGACAAAAAAAAACCTTTTGACTTGTTTGATTTTTCTAACTGACTCAACTCAAAATTTTCAAGTATCAAGACAAAAAAATAACCGTTTGACTTGTTGGATTTTCCTAATTTCTCAACTCAATTCCTAAGTATCAAAGTGAAAAAAAAGTTGGATTTTTCCAACTTGCCTGATTGAATTGGTAAATTTTTCCAACTGCTGAGAGAAAGTTCCTACGGTGGGAGGGAAGCTCACCCCACCCTCTATCGGAACGTCCCTGTTTTCAAGTATCATAGTGTACTGAAAAAGTCGAAATACTAGTTCTTGAGTTGAAAAAATTTATTGTGAACATCAAATCCTCACCGACGCTAACTCGAAGCGGTCACCAAAATACTAGCTATACTTCGACATACCTACTTTCTTTTATAGGGAGTAAGAAATAGTACCTTCAGTTTGAGCTCAAGTCACGGTTCGAAAAGTGACATACGAATCCTCCACACTGGTAACATGTGGATTCTAAGAAACATAACTTCACTTGGTGAAGCGTACGGCGATGTACGCATGCCTTATTGGCTCCCCTGACACAGACCCCAGGAACTACCATTTCGAGTATCGCATTAGTGACCAGAAGGATGTCGTGAGGCTGGCCCGGGCCTATGTTTCGCCTCTCCTTGCTTCGGATTTGCGCTGTCCTGCCAGGGTCACTTGGGGACAACCTACTGACCGAGGCAACGCTCACCCAGTGTTAATCTGGAATTCGGGTAGTCCACTGCCGGATTGCACTTCTTTCCTTCACCCCTTACTTCCTCGTCTTGGTGCGTGTGGCCGCGCAGGATGGTAGTAAGAAACATAATTTCAACAGGGATGATATTTTCGTTTGACATTTGACAGGAGCAGTTTAAAAAGAAATAAAAAATAATTTTTGGATAACTGCCAATACACTGGCGAGCAATGGTGTGCTGGAATAGGAGGAGATAGGGGTATATTAGACTCTCTAAAAAATTAGGAAAGCTTCAGAGTATGATTTGTACCGCCGAAAATTTGGGGTAAAATTGAAAAATGATTCAACAAATTGTTAGAAAGCGCCTCGAATTTCAGAGAAGAATATCACGAGATTTTTAGGGACTTACAAAATTTTTGGCTTATTATCATCACTTTAGAGAAGTAATAGAACCTTTTTCTTCTGTGCTCGTTCCTTGAATTTTCAATTTTTATACCCCTTGAAAGAACCTTCCGATGCCACTGAGGGCGAGAGAACGTTCAGTTTTCGTCATGGACGGTTTACAACGTACATATCCACTCGCTGATGAACTACTGCCGCGTATACGGAAATGTGCAAAAAGAGTCTCACCTTCGCACCAGTACCGAGCCAATTTGAAAACGAATTACATCTGCAGTTAAAACAAATTGTATAATAATATATATAGTCTTTCGAGCGTGTATACGAGAGACAATTTCGACCCGAATAGTACGCGTATAATCTCCCGAAAAGCTAGACGGAATAATAATTCGCAAAATTAGAGAATTTATTCGCCTTGATTTCCTTTTCGCACATAAACGAACCCAGTCCAGGGAGACCAATTTAATGCTTCACTGAATCACTCTGTTTACTGACTGTCGTATGCAGTACATGAGCATCGAATGAACAATGGCGTAATCTCAACATTTGTACTTTCAATTCATGTACATTATGTTGGTGGATTTTGAGAATCTAGAATTGTAACGCATCGTACCCATGCATGTTTCGCCCTACGGTTTCGTCAATACCCTAGCATCTGAGTCGCAGAACGTAAGATTTCTACTCTTTTCTCAGTGATTAGGTACCAAGTTCGAGCACTTTATCTCGTTAGAGAGTCCCTGTCTGTGGAACTAGAAGAAAAAGAGAGGAACTACCTCCTTGTGCATTACCCTGGTCTGTAAAATAATAGAAGAAACAGCAGCTTCGTACTTTTAGGTCCTGTCTTGGAAAGTTACGTTGAGTTTCTTAGCCGGAATAGTCATTGGCAGAGTCCCCCACATTTTTATTTGAATCTTATCTCTTTAAAAATGTGGTTCCACCGTCCTTCGATGTTGATCAGATGGAGACCAGTTGCCAGTATGGGAATAGTAACTAATTGGAGCTATGCTATTCATCAATTCTAGTAAGGTCTTTCTTTAATTATTATTTTTAAATCAGCCACGATGTATCATCGTAGTGGTAGGGCGAAATTTTCTGCATGTTTCATACAAAAGAAAACTAATGGCACCAATTTTCTATTTTCATAATATGTATGAAGGAGAGAAGGCCGTATCTTCTTCCCGATACCTTTCATCGCAAAATGAGTAAGAACTTCTTGTGAAAGTATTACTGATTACGAAGCGCGCACCTACGGGGGAAGGGCTGAGGAGCTATAGACCTCCCCCCTCCCGCTTCAGAACTTTTCATCCTATATTAGGTTTTATTGACTATACAATCTTACTCACCAGCGATTCAATTTCAAATCCTATGGGAACTTTTCTGGCCTTTCAACTTTTTAGCTCCCTCTCCCCTGAAAAAATGTCTGCCTACGCGCCTGCTAATTGGTATAGTTTACGCTCTATTTATTTTTCGTGCATCAAGCAAGGCGAGGGATGCAGAAGCGCAAAGTTTGCAGAGAACATACCCAGCCAAGTGGACCTTACTATTGGATGGTTTTGCATCCCTTCGTGTCCATCACAGCTACTTCCCTTGAATCAGGTTGTTATCTATTCATAATTACTAGAATTGAACATGTTATCTATTCAGAAGTGGAATCGGGAGACGTTAATTCAGAACAGTTGTGTTATGGGAAATAAGTTTCATTATCAGTAGGTACGCAGTCATTCTCGATGGATAGAAAATGACAATCGATAGGCCATAAGAAACTAATTAATTAAACCTAATCCATTAATCAAATACAGTCGTCTAAACTTAGTAATCGGTTAATTATAAATAAGCGATTGGTTGAACGATTTATTAAATAATTAGTTTTTCTAACTCGCGTTAATGCAGTATTTTATTATTTTCTTAAATTTCGGGATGTTCGTCAGTTTGGTTTCGTTCGCTTCAGTCTTGGTCGTTTTTGTTTATTTTTGTCAAGTTCAAGGGTGACCCCCTCCCCTCCCCCCCAATAATTAGGCAGTCGGCAAATTCTGAAACTGTTCATCTTAATTTTTCATTTTTTATGAATGTTTGTTTGTTTACTTTTTTTTTTTCAATTAAAAAATATTTCGATTAAAAATCGACAAGTTTCTTCTATTTTTTTTTTTTTTTAATTTTGTCGGCGAATTTTTAATTTTCAAAAAATATTTGTCGGAAAATTTTTCTTCTCCCCCTCCTCAAACTGAAAGTCAAATTTCGTTTCTGAATATGGAGTACCCTGGACTCCTGTCAGAGACTAGTCAGTCCAAGGCCGAAAGTTTCAAGCTGAGTATCGAACGTTATCTGAAAGGTTAAAATGTGGAAAAATCTGAAAGTCGGTAGCAAATGTTGAATTTCGAATTTCAATGACTATTCTGTTTTTACTAGATTCTCTGTTTGACTTGGAGCCTGAAATTTGAGAAAGCTGAACATTTTACTAAAATCTAAAAGTTGAAAACAAGACTTCTTTTCCAATGTCACAAGCTGAATCTGATAGCAAATGGGTTGCAGACCAAAAGTTCCAAAATAAATGTTTCAACCCGAAAGTATCAAAAACTTGGTGACAAAGTAGAAATGTTCCAAATACATATTTTGCCAATACTAAAGTTGCCAGAAGGCTAAAGTTCCAAAAGGTCCTTCCAAAAAATGTTACAAAAGCATACAATGTCTCCAAATGAACTTCTAGCAGCATTGTGGTACGATTTGTGTTCCCGCCTCTGCAGTCAACTGCAGGACAAGTCAAATACTTGTTTATAAGCAATCTCCTGCTTATTTTCGAGAAGAGCGTACACAAACGGCAAAGCTAAAATTTGTTCAATTCCACCCTTCATTTGGATAACAGATCCCATAATGACAAAAATGAGATAGTCTTGAAGGTCTCATCAACGTACCAAATGCGGTATTTTCGGAGACTTAGTAAATTTTCTGTCGTTGAGAATACAAGAATCCGGCCGCATTCCAATTCGTACTTATCATCTTCATACGAATCGTACAACAGAAATTGTTCACCTTTGATCGTTTTCTTATACACGTCCGGTATTTCTTGTAAATTTTCGATGTTCACAGGATTGCTAGGCGTATCTATGAAAATGTGACGCACACTTTTTGTTATTATTCATGTCGAAGAATTCATGTGTAATATTGATCTTGTGTTAAAAATCTTTTATTTTTTTTTTGGGGGGGGGGGGAATTAATTCTTTGGGAATTAAAGTATTGTTGGAACAACAATACTTTGGAAATATTCTATGTTGGGAAATTAATACAAATGGAAGTTCTTGCAATTGGAACTTTTATTTTGGAACTTTCAGTACCCAACCAGCAAATGTTCTATTGTTTAATTTACGGGCTTTGGTCCTGGTGAATATAGGAGGGAAATTTTAGTCTGGAACAAAAGGCAATAGGCCATGTGTTTTTCCCATAAGAACGAAAGGGAGCTTGTGGCGCGGATTCCCCTAATCCGATCGACCTACAACTTTATAGTTTTTTTTTCTTTATTTTCTTTCCTCCTTTCTTTCATTGATTTTATTGGAACCAATTTAGGAGACGAATCCGAGGAAATTCAGAAAAAAATATCACCAAGAGTAAATAACGACCATCTTCATGTGCAAAGGAAGTTGCGTGTTCCACTCAAGTATTCGTAACATCCCTCCACCTTACCCTCCCAGACTAGGGTATGCTAATGTGCGCAAATGTAAGTGATTGGGGGATAAGGTTCCACAATCTGCATTTGCAGGGACAAAACTATGGCGTGTGTGTGACACACCAACTGGTCATTTGAAGTTTTCATTTTCTATGTAAGAACATTTATTTGTTTGTTTATTTTCTTTTTTCTTTTTTTTTCTTTTTTTCAAATAAAAATTATTTTGATTGAAAAGTCAGCAAATTTTCAAATTAAAAAAAGCTTTGTTGGAGAATTTTTAGTTTTCAAAAAATATTTGTTCGCAAATTTTCCTTCTCCACTCCCCCCACCCCCAATTAAGCGTCATGTTTCGTCTCTGGTCAAGTTTGATCAAATTTGATTTAATCATGCATCATTTAGATACTTATTTGGATCTTGGTAGTTGATTGTGGTCAAGTTGTTATTTGGCCATTTTTGGTCACTTTTGCTGTTTCTGAACAAATTAGGTCATTTTCGTCAGAAGTTAAGCGGATTCTGATCGTTTTTAGTCATGCTTCGTATGCTGGAATTGTCTTTGATTCAGAGATCATCCACATAACGTAATATAATCCGGAATTAGGACATTTTAGACTCGATCCTCTCTCCTAGTAATTAACAATACTCGTCTGACTACCGTTTCCGTTCATATTACGTAATTATTTGTACACGGGCGGCTCAACGAATGGAGAGTTCTGATATTAAACAATCTTGAGACACAGCTATTTCACAAAATTTCTTCACAACGCTCACCTGGATAACTGATAGCAATCGTCCATGAACTAGTCAATTGTACCATGTACCACATTTCAGAACTTGAGACTGGCTTCAGTTTTTTTGTTAATCAAAACCAATGCCGAAGTGAGAATCTAATTTGAATTTGACAAAACGGTACGCTGCATCTTGCAGTAGCGACATCTCATTTCTGAATACCGTTGAATACGTTCATACGTTCAGAATGAACATATTCAACGGTACTGTACATTGATTAAATGCGGATACGTTAAGGAAATTTGTTGCGTGACATTCGTTAGTGCACGCTCGTCATACGAGTGCAATTTTGCCAAAATAGTCGTCAAGCAGAAAGTTCCTGCACCATGTTCGAGCCTTTGAACGTGCATATTGAAACATGAATACTGTACTTACGAGTGAACTGACGACTTGGATCGCTGAATAGTGGACAATGGGCACGTTGGAACTGCGATTACATTCGTCATAAATCTGTGTTCATGCAAATACACAAATGTCAGTGCAATATGAAACTGATGTCAGATAGTACTACCAGCTACCGGTAATGTAAATACTTACCAAGTTCATCAAATAAATTGATCACTTGTTCCTCTCTTCATTAGCGAATAACCGATATTAGGAAATGACCTTGTGAAAAAATCTTCCCATGAACGACAGTAATTGCAACAATTTTAACGGTTCAATTTCATAAGTTTGAACAAGATCGGAAATTGCACGAAACTTTCGTTTATCATTATTTCGAAATTCGAATAACGGCCAGCGGGACAGCGGCCGACACATCACACGACGACTCGGCGACGCTAAGTGACCGGCAGCTACGCAGCCTGCAGTATTGGAAAATAGTAAAGAAAGAAAGGCATATAACGTCCCTATGTTAAGGGCCTTTCTCTAAGTTCAAAAAAATTTCTGTTCGATCTGGTCACACCGGGTTTGACATACACTTTCAATTCCGACATTAATTTTTGTCAACATTTTCGATTTTCATAATGTCTTATTGTATCGGTCTTGGATGACTTTTTCCGTTCAGTTATCAAATATTTGATAATTTGACGACACCTCACTGCCATAAGTAAAATAAAGTGAATTGCGAACGGTCGTTTGACAGTTATTTCGTTCCAATTTATACGCATTCAAATTATCGAATGGGTTACGGGTGCTCGAGTTAGTGAAAATAGGTATTTATACTCAGGTTTTCAAATTTTTAATGTCCGCTCTCGACAACAGGGTGCCTCGGACAAATATATCTACTTTTAGGGACGGACTAGGGGGAAGAGGACACAGATGGAAAATTACATGAAATGCTAGGAAAATTGTTGCTATACTGTTACCTACTATTTTTTCTGTCTGTCATCAACTTATGGGGCTGCGGAATTCTCCCCCCTATAACTGCATTATTCATATGGGGACTACATAGGGAAACCAAATCATCGCGCACTGCGCTACATTTACATTCGTACATGAAAGGTGAAACTGATGAAACGTGGTCTGTCAAAAAATCGATTTTCCGTTATTTTTGTGGTTTCGGGTAGTTTAATATAATATCTCCTCTTTCGCAACTTCAAGGCAACCACAATGAAACTGTTCATCGGGATATTCGTCGTATTATTGGAAAGGCTCCGAAAATGCAGGGATGTACCGTTTTTCCTGGAGGCAACTTACGCGAATTATACCTGGTCAATCATTTCGAGCGCTGCGTCAATAATAAAGAACGTGTACACAGAACAACGTCATTATAATGATCAGAGACCATAAAAATGATCCGAGCGTCAATAAAAATTCAAAACGATTTGAATTTTTTGAGACACAAGAAAAAAATTTGTTCTACAGATATGTTTTCTTGGTGACAATGAGGATGGAAGGGAGGTTTAGGGAGGTTTAAAGGGAGGATTATTACTACAGATCCTTTATTGTTTATTATTGAATTTTGCGGTACCTTTAGCCTATATAAAGAAAAATTCTGTGCAGCAGATTGAATACACAGTCACAATGGAGCACTTCTAATATTGAAGTCCGCATCAGCCACTGCTTTGTATTTGCAGCTTCTAAACGATACTGGCCAAAAAATTCTGGATCAGCAGCAGTTATTAGGATCGCAGTAGAACGTGTCGACTTTCATGTTTCGCACTAATCGTTACTGCCGCGGAATGTGGAATAGTCGCGGTAGAACGCCTCAACTTTTATTCTGCGTCAGTCACTTCTGATGCGGAACAAATAAAGTCGCCGCAGAACATTTTATTCTGCGTCAGCCACTATTGATGCGGAACAGATAAAGTCGCGGCAGAACAGAAATTCCACAATGTCCGCTACTGAGGCACGTTCATTATTCGCAGCTGAACGCCTCAATATTTAAATTACGCATCAGTTGCGGCTTTATTTTAAGCTGCTGAATGCAGCGTAATAGTAAATTCCGCGCCCGCCGCGGGTTAGATAATCGCAGCGTAACGCAACGTAATGGACAGGAATTCTGGAGACGCTGCAGATACTGCAGCGGAAAAATCAGAAAAATCGCTACGTTCTGCTCCCGAATTCGGCATCTGCCTCGATTTTTTTGCGGAAATTTGAAATTTCCGCAACTGAGTAAGCGAAATTTCAGTAGATTTGGTCAATAGGGTATCAGTAGGTACGCACTACGCAGTCATTTTCGATGGATAGAAAATGACAATCGATAGGCCATAAGAAACTAATTAATTAAACCTAATCCATTAATCAAATACAGTCGTCTAAACTTAGTAATCGGTTAATTATAAATAAGCGATTGGTTGAACGATTTATTAAATTAGTTTTTCCAACTCGCGTTAATGCAGTATTTTGTTATTTTCTTAAATTTCGGGATGTTCGTCAGTTTGGTTTCGTTCGCTTCAGTCTTGGTCGTTTTTGTTTGTTTTTGTCAAGTTCAAGGGTGACCCATCCCTCCTCCCCCCCCCCCAATAATTAGGCAGTCGGAAAATTCTGAAACTGTTCATCTTAATTTTTCATTTTTTATGAATGTTTGTTTGTTTGTTTACTTTTTTTTTTCAATTAAAAAATATTTCGATTAAAAATCGGCAAGTTTCTTCTAATTTATTTTTTTAATTTTGTCGGCGAATTTTTAATTTTCAAAAAATATTTGTCGGCAAATCTTTCTTCTCCCCCTCCCCAAACTGAAAGTCAAATTTCGTTTCTGAATATGGAGTACCCTGGACTCCTGTCAGAGACTAGTCAGTCCAAGGCCGAAAGTTTCAAGCTGAGTATCGAACGTTATCTGAAAGGTTGAAATGTGGAAAAATCTGAAAGTCGGTAGCAAATGTTGAATTTCGAATTTCAATGACTATTCTGTTTTTACTAGATTCTCTGTTTGACTTGGAGCCTGAAATTTGAGAAAGCTGAACATTTTACTAAAATCTAAAAGTTTAAAACAAGACTTCTTTTCCAATGTCACAAGCTGAATCTGATAGCAAATGGGTTGCAGACCAAAAGTTCCAAAATAAATGTTCTAACCCGAAAGTATCAAAAACTTGGTGACAAAGTAGAAATGTTCCAAATACATATTTTGCCAATACTAAAGTTGCCAGAAGGCTAAAGTTCCAAAAGGTCCTTCCAAAAAATGTTACAAAAGCATACAATGTCTCCAAATGAACTTCTAGCAGCATTGTGGTACGATTTGTGTTCCCGCCTCTGCAGTCAACTGCAGGACAAGTCAAATACTTGTTTATAAGCAATCTCCTGCTTATTTTCGAGAAGAGCGTACACAAACGGCAAAGCTAAAATCTGTTCAATTCCACCCTTCATTTGGATAACAGATCCCATAATGACAAAAAGGTGAAAGAAAATGAGATAGTCTTGAAGGTCTCATCAACGTACCAAATGCGGTATTTTCGGAGACTTAGTAAATTTTCTGTCGTTGAGAATACAAGAATCCGGCCGCATTCCAATTCGTACTTATCATCTTCATACGAATCGTACAACAGAAATTGTTCACCTTTGATCGTTTTCTTATACACGTCCGGTATTTCTTGTAAATTTTCGATGTTCACAGGATTGCTAGGCGTATCTATGAAAATGTGACGCACACTTTTTGTTATTATTCATGTCGAAGAATTCATGTGTAATATTGATCTTGTGTTAAAAATCTTTTTTTTTTTTTGGGGGGGGGGGGAAATTAATTCTTTGGGAATTAAAGTATTGTTGGAACAACAATACTTTGGAAATATTCCATGTTGGGAAATTAATACAAATGGAAGTTCTTGCAATTGGAACTTTTATTTTGGAACTTTCAGTACCCAACCAGCAAATGTTCTATTGTTTAATTTACGGGCTTTGGTCCTGGTGAATATAGGAGGGAAATTTTAGTCTGGAACAAAAGTCAATAGGCCATGTGTTTTTCCCATAAGAACGAAAGGGAGCTTGTGGCGCGGATTCCCCTAATCCGATCGACCTACAACTTTATAGTTTTTTTTTTCTTTATTTTCTTTCCTCCTTTCTTT
Organism: Acanthococcus lagerstroemiae; assembly: GCA_031841125.1. Taxonomy (NCBI): domain Eukaryota; kingdom Metazoa; phylum Arthropoda; class Insecta; order Hemiptera; family Eriococcidae; genus Acanthococcus; species Acanthococcus lagerstroemiae. Next base: position 22,418,673 of record CM063106.1, on the reverse strand, counting down.
CATTGATTTTATTGGAACCAATTTAGGAGACGAATCCGAGGAAATTCAGAAAAAAATATCACCAAGAGTAAATAACGACCATCTTCATGTGCAAAGGAAGTTGCGTGTTCCACTCAAGTATTCGTAACATCCCTCCACCTTACCCTCCCAGACTAGGGTATGCTAATGTGCGCAAATGTAAGTGATTGGGGGATAAGGTTCCACAATCTGCATTTGCAGGGACAAAACTATGGCGTGTGTGTGACACACCAACTGGTCATTTGAAGTTTTCATTTTCTATGTAAGAACATTTATTTGTTTGTTTATTTTCTTTTTTCTTTTTTTTTTCTTTTTTTCAAATAAAAATTATTTTGATTGAAAAGTCAGCAAATTTTCAAATTAAAAAAAGCTTTGTTGGAGAATTTTTAGTTTTCAAAAAATATTTGTTCGCAAATTTTCCTTCTCCACTCCCCCCACCCCCCAATTAAGCGTCAAGTTTCGTCTCTGGTCAAGTTTGATCAAATTTGATTTAATCATGCATCATTTAGATACTTATTTGGATCTTGGTAGTTGATTGTGGTCAAGTTGTTATTTGGCCATTCTTGGTCACTTTTGCTGTTTCTGAACAAATTAGGTCATTTTCGTCAGATGTTAAGCGGATTCTGATCGTTTTTAGTCATGCTTCGTATGCTGGAATTGTCTTTGATTCAGAGATCATCCACATAACGTAATATAATCCGGAATTAGGACATTTTAGACTCGATCCTCTCTCCTAGTAATTAACAATACTCGTCTGACTACCGTTCCCGTTCATATTACGTAATTATTTGTACACGGGCGGCTCAACGAATGGTCTGATAATCGAATATAAATGATTACCTTGGGGTGGGAACTTCCTGACTAATTACATAATCAATACCTGATCGTGATTTTTCCCCCATATTTCAGGTGGGTGGGTCAGTGCAAAATGTTGTCAAGTCTCTCATTTCGGTTAGCAAAGTCGATTACGTAGTATTGTGCAACACCTCAATAGAAGAGGTAATGCTTGACTCTTGTAATCGGAAAGTGGCGTGACTGTTTGTACAAAGTTCCCACAATGTTCTCTGGAATTTGAAAAAAAAAAAAATTCAACTGAGAATTTATTACGCAATGAATCAGCCGTAGACGCTCCTCTGTCATGTGCTCCTCTGTCATGTATTAATTTCTATAATTTCTAACTAAAGGTTTTTGTGGTAAAAATACCCTGATCAGCTTTTTGTCCTCGATACTAGCGCACCTACAAGAGTGTCCAAACGCCAATATGTTGTGAACAACTTGTGATTGGAAGCTGTTGATGTTAATATTTCTACCATATTTGTTTTCCCCCTTGTAACCGTTCGAGCTTTTTTACTTTAGTGGCTAGTCGTTGATGATGGCCGAGACACCACCTCACAACGTTCTGATAAACTTCAAGAACTATACCTCTTGCTACCTTGTTTCACATTTTACCTAAGCTAAGCAGTTCGGTTAGAGCACCTAGAAACACCCAAGTACAGACACCCGCTATGTTCAGTCGCTTGGTGCCCGACGATTCACGATTTAAAACGCGGATATTCCGCGGGCTTCCAAGTGCACTAGTTCGGCTGGTGACCAGACTGGCTCGTGCTCTCTCTTTCTAACATCTGTCACGCTCACCTCACTCTCTCAAATTATGATGGGCTTTGACACTTCTAACGAGAGCTGCTTATACATTTACAGCGCTTACAATTTCTACGACTTTTTTTTTTCCACTCCCTTATTGTTGCTGACGAAACAGTTTTCGAATTCGGCGCTTTAGTCATTTCTGAACACCAAAAACAGTGTTTGATTTGCAAGTTCGCCGATATGGTTCTCATCACGAATTCAACTGTTCGTGCCGTTAAACGTGCCCGCAGAACACTTCGAAAAGCTGAAATTTAAATTTTTTTGCAAATTGCCGAACCCCGGGACATGCTCATTTTATAAGCAACGCTAACTTCGGCAGCAAGGGTGCTTGTTATCGAAAAAAAAAAAAAAAAAAGAAGAGAAAAATGTAGGTATTCCTGGCCGATGAACAGAAACGTTGTAGCAATCGCCTTGGAATCACGTTTTGATCGTTTGTAGCTTCGAAATAGGGTCTGATATTTTATTGTTGTTCTTCTCCTTTCTTTTCCCCTCCCTTTCTTCTCGCCGTGGAAGCATATTCTGGTGGTTTAAAGGGACCAGAGGGGGGGGCGAAGAAATGCGTGGTTTTCCTAAAAGATACCTTTATCGATAATGATGTCGACTTTCGTAAAAGCGAAGAACCCTCATTATGCAAATTGCAGCTCTTGAGATTATCGTGATAACCTTAAAGAACGGTATTAACGCCCTGATTTAGGTTAGTTTGTTGTCGGTATATGGTCGAGTTTAGAAGTTGACCAAACTGCATCCTTTATCCAGCATTTCTCATCGCAGCTTGAACATCTTTTTCATCTGAATTACGCAGAATTATTGTCCATTCATCAAGTTAGACTGAACGTAGTAATTTTTTTTCTAAGAAGCTCGTCAAGAGAATTTTACGTAGAAATACTCTAAATACGCTACAAAGTACAAAGCTGCTATTTTGTGTAGGAGATCCGCTTTGCTGTGTGATTTTTTGGGGCAACCGTTCAACTCTGAACGTAGAAAGTGGCTGTCGAGTTCTTTATTCTGACGTGTTATACGGCATCTGCGAATGGGACGGCATTAGTTACTTACATGTATTGTGTTCTGACTAGCCTGTTTTTCTCGACTCCCCTTCCCCCACAATAACTAATACGACATTTCTGGGATACTTTCGAAAAGATTGTGAGTGACTTCGAGAATGCGGAATTTGAAGAGCTTTGATCGTTGAGTGCAAGTTTCTCTAAGGTAAGCACGGGTATTACCGCGCCCATGCGGCCAATTCCGCTACCTTTCAGAATGACGTCATTTGACAATGCAGTCGCAAGGTGGCAGTTGCAGCATGTGTATAACGTCACAAAAAGTCAGACGGTGTTAATCCGTTAGTTCTGTTCTACGGATTTGGACCATTTTTGGTTTTTCTAATGGTCAGCGAGGCCCATAGGAGCCTTTCTAGACAGGGACCTAGTCAGCAAATGTGCACCTGAAGAAAGTTACCGAAAACGTGGACCGAATTAAGGATTTTGATACATGACGGTATTATCAGCTTCTACTAAAACCGGGATTAGTGTACAAGTTTACCTAGAACTTGTAACCAGTTAAGATTTTTGGAAAAGAAAAACAAACTGGCATCATAAAGTAGATCAAAGAAGCTTTTTAAATATGGATAAAACATTGAACATTGTTTCCTTCATTTCCTAATGAATCTTGAAATTTCGGACTTATTACTGGCTGCATAAAAACAATAACAAGTTTTACAGGAAGTGATAAAAAAAACAAAAAAAAAAACAGATAGACGTATGGACTTTAAATTTGGCCTGGTTACTTCATTTTATGCTAGGAATCATACATAGGTTGTCGCTAAGTACCTGAGACTAAAATTCGTACGGCCCACCTACGCTACCTATTGGCGTTTCAACGCAGTAGGGGAATAATTTGGTTCATTAGCTATCGATTGAGACCACATCGAGCTCATTTGATTGAAAACTCGCTGTTCCGGACCAAGTTGAAAGAAATCATATGCGTTGACCCCTACAGGTTTTTTAAAGATTTTTTTCAAAGAAGGAAAAACATACGATTACAAATTTTTTTATTAATCATCATCTTCATTAAGTACACGAATATCTTTTTTCAAAATAAGCGCCATTCATGGCTATACAGGCGTCCATTCGTTCTTGCCATTTATCGAACGTTTTCGCGTATTCTGCCGCCGGTAAGGAGGAGAAAAACATCTGCGCCGCGGTGATGCATCTTCTTGATTCGTGTTGAATTGACGACCACATTCAACCTATTTCCAGCCCCCCTCACCCTCACTACTTGCCAATAGGACTCGCAACATTACCTGCTTCCACCTTGTAGAGTTCAAATACTTAATTTCATGTTTCTACGTTTCTGTTACAGTGCAAAATCCTCATGAAATTTCTGTGTATGCCCCCCCCCCTCCGGATACAAACATTCTACCTTCGCTTCTTTCAAACTGAACCGCCGTTTGGACGGAGATTACAATAATTCGGCTGTTATGGATTTCAAATTTGTGCTCTCAAGGAGCGAGTGAAGTGTCATTTTAAATTTCCGTATAATTTGCCGCTTTAAAGCGGTGCAACTCATATTTTTACGCCTCGTAAATTTTTATTTCGGCGACTTTCTCTTCTCCCTTCGTTCACCACACACATCCTGCTTAATCCTCTGTAAGATTACATTAAACGTAATACAAAATTATGCATACACTGTGATGGTCGTAAATTTCTGTACACTGTGTACAGTCGTGTAACGCTGTACCGAGTAATGCCCCGGACACCTTGGGAAATTATGTCACAAGCGCGGTAATTTATGGCGTTATGACCCGGGCCATTTCTGCTTCAGTAACATTAAACCGAGGAAAATAGCAGCGCATGCAGCCTTCCCTCTTTACCGTATTCCACACAAAAATATGATAGGTTAAAGCTAGAAAACCGCCGTTCAACGATACCGCGTAAATTGTGGGCTCCCCTACATGAAATAAATTTGGCGTAACGGCACTCCCTTTCGGTCCGCACAAGTAATTGGTTTTTTGTATCAACGTATTGGGTGCATTAAGAGATACGAATGTACAGTACATACGAACGCAATATAGTACGGGAGATTGGTGAAAAATTGTGTATTTTATCGTACAAGTATATGAAATTTGGTATGTTGGTGCTGAATGACGCGAAAATCAATTTATTTGAAGATAGGAGCCCACCCGTCAGATCCACGTGAGTCCATATAGCTGAGAAATAAGAAGTAGCAGAAATTGGGAGTGTAGCTTACAACTAGCCCATACGGTCTAAAACGTGAAACATTTTATACGAACATTTTAACGTTTTTCATTCTTCGTAAAATAAAATCTGCATTTTCTTAGTATCAACCCTAAAAATGGCGTCACGGGGATGTCAAAGAAACTTTGTATACTGCTACTCAGGGATGGGCAGTATCATTTGATATTAATATCAGTAAAATACCTATCAGTTATTGTGCCACGATATATAACATATCTATCAGTTTATGATACTGAATGTCATTATCAAAGACCGGAAGCTGTTGTTATGACTTTTTTTTTCCTTGTGAAAACATAAACGTGTCTCGGCGAAAGAAATAATAATAACCACATCATAACACTGTATACTCTTATCTAATATTTATGTAAATTTAGTCTGTACGCTATATGTAGATAGAGTTACGCATGTGCAGGAACCAGTTCAGATGCATTGCTTCGCTTTACCGAACGTACTTTAAACCAATTACAATGAACATGTTCAAATTAGAAGTATCAGTTAGTTTAAGATCTTTTTATAAAACTAAGCCTATGAAAAATTACCGCGGAAGCCGCCCACCCACAGCCGATTTGCAGGGAAACCCAAAGCGAGCAAATGAACTCGTTAGAAGAAATAAATAACCAAATAAATAACCTCACCAGAAAAAACAAAATGTGTGAAACAGGTAATTTAAAGTTGAATGATATCATGAAATCTGAAACCGTAAAAATTATGACATTCAATATTGGAAGCATCAATAAAAATTTTGATTCTCTACAAGTAATGTTAACTTGCCTACATAATAAAATAGATGTATTAATACCAATGGAGTGCTGGATAGGCGACAAGGAAGTGAGTAAGTTATATTAGTTCACAGATTACCAGGTCTGTTATACAGCAGAAATTAAAAATCAAAACGATAGAGTGGTAATATACGTAAAAAATACACTACACAGTCAAAGCGAACAACTCGACCTAAATAGTATGACAGCCACGAAAATAAAACTATGAACCAATAATAACGAAGTGATGAACTTAATAGGAGTATGTACGTCGCCAAACGATAATCCCGATGACTTCATTTATGAGTTACAGACAAAAATACAACCTAACATCGATAATCAAAGTAACATTACATTGTGGACAGGCGATATAAATATAAACCTGAAGGATGGACTAGACTTAATAAGTACTTGATGCAAATGGCAGAAATGAACCTATTTCCCCTCATAACAGCCCAACCAGGGGCGAACATTGTCTTGATCACCACTTTATCGACTCAAAAATTCTGAAAAGAATACAAGAAACTATTATAATACAAACAGCAATAACAGACCACTACCCTATACTGGTGACCTTAGATATGAAAAATGAGAAAGAGAAATATGAAAACAAAAAATGTATTTAAAAATCCAGTATGAGGACTTAAGAAGGGACTTAACAAAACAAAATTGGGAAGAAATTTAAAATGAACATGATGTAAATGTGGCAATAAATAAATTCATGCAAATTCTGAAAACTCAAATTGAAAAAAAAATACGTTATATAAACCAAATAAAAACCCCTACATTTCTAAGCCCTGGATAACAGCTGGGATCATACAGCAAGCGATTAAAAAAAAGGGACAAATTACACTTGCAAACAAGGAAATACATAAACGACGAAACACTAAGGGCCCAGCACAAGAAATACCGCAATATGGTAACAGACATTGTAAAAGCAAGTAAAGGAAGATACTACAGCACTAAATTTAAAAAGTCGGGAACCAAGCAAATATATGGCAAGTACTAAAAGAAATAAGCAGTCTCAATAATGTAAACACAACAATAATTATAAATAGTATGAAAGATGGAAGCGGACACCTACACGCAGAACAAAAGAAAGTAAGTAACATACTAAATTACGCCTTAACGAACACTGCGAAAAATGTACTAAGTAAAATAAAAAAAAGTAGAACAAGGAAAAATAATGTAAAGAAAAATGGGAAAGGGTCGTCAAAATGACACAGTTCATTCTTACAACAAAAAAAGAAATAGCAGAAATAATATCCAATATGAAAAACAAAACCACCCCTGGTCTAGATGAAATACAAGTGCAGACATTGAAAATAAACCAAATTTCCGGAGTACTAACAAAAATATGTAATAAAAGTCCTACTGCTGGTGTAGTTCCGCAAAACTTTAAAAGCTCCGTGATTCGTCCAATCTACAATTCGGGAGATAAAGATAACCCCTACAACTACAGACCAATATCGTTAATATCTAATATAGCTAAGATACTAGAACAAATTGTAAAAAACATAATATACAACTTCCTTGAAGATTCAAATATATTGGCAGGCAATCAATTCGGTTTCAGAACGAGAAAAAGTACCTTAAATGCCATTGCATATTTAACTGATCGAGTTACAACTAGTTTTGATCGTGGAACGAGATGCGAAATTATATTCATGGACATTCAGATAGCATTTGATACTATACAGCAGGAAATATTTATTAAAAAATTATAATGTTGTGGTATTACTGAAACAGTATAGGTATGGTTTGAGTCCTACTTAAAAAATAGAATACAAATGGTACAACTAGGAAATAACATAAGTGATAAAATGGAAATCACTGATGGATGCCCGCGGGGAACAATTCTATCCCCGATCATATTTCTGATCTATATAAACGAATTAATAAAAGAGCAGAATCAAAAATGCTCCCTCATATCATTTGCGGATGGCACATAGCCCTTATAGTAGAAGAAAAGAGTTGGGAAAAAGTGTATGAAATGGCAAATTATAAAATGAACAAAATTAAACAGTGGTTCACCTTAAACTCTTTGTACCTACACCCAGAAGAAAACAAAATTCATAGCATTCACCCATACAACTCGGAATGAACCCGCTTCACATTTGGTACAACACATACAATCTTGTAAAGTAAATGACCAGCAGACTTGCAGCTGTCCACGTATAAAAAAAGTAAATGAAGTTCGATATCTGGGCATAATTATAGATAAAAATTTAACATGGAAAAGCTAAATAAATTGTCTGGCTTCAAGATTGAAAAAGCTCACGTATTTCATGTTAAGTATAAGAAACATAACGAACACTAAAATAAAATATGATGTCTACTACGCGCTAGTACAATCCATATTAAACTATGGCATAATAGCATGGAGTAGTGCTTATCCAACAACAATAAAGCCCTTACAAATAGTGCAAAATGAGATCATAAAAATCGTATTCAATTTCCACCCAAGGACGTCTATGACTCACATCTATAAAATAACAAACTTATTAAACATACGAAAATTACATTTTAAAAACACCTTGACTTACATGAAAACCAATAACTTACTACGCATACAGAAAAATCATAGTATAACAACTAGACATATGCTTTGTAACATTAGGGTGCCAAAAGGATACAGCAAGGGGACAACAAAACTATAGGTACCAGGGCATTTCATTTTTCAATAACCTCAGTCTATCCCATAAAGCAGAAATCATGTGTACCCCAGCAAAAAATACTAAAAAAATAAAAAAAACTTATAAATAGCCTGCTACATAAACATGCACAAGATAAATAAACAACAACTAATAAACAAACAAAATAAAAATAAATAAATAATAATAAACAGTAAATTTTCTGGTGCTGGAAAAATATAACAAAATTCATTCTCGTTTCCCTAGTTTCTAATTCATTAATTTGTAAATGGCGGGTGGGGGCGAGATCGGTAGTTTTTCATGGCTTAGTTCCCTTTTCTACTATTCATTTGTTGTTTTAATTTTATTTTTGTTTTTATATTCCTTTTTTTTTTTTTTTTTTTTTTCAAATTGCACTGGTAGTTTTTTTTCTTTCTTATTTTATATATATATTTTTTTCTCTTTTTAGTCTGCGTAAATATTCGGAAAACTCAAAAAAAAAAAATTAAAAAATACCGCTTTAAGACGAGCTTTGTTCAGTGAGCCAAAAAATAAGACGCAATAAAGTTCAGTTTCAGTTGAAACATTTTCCGATTTACTCATATTATGATCTTCTAGCGAAATTTTATTTTGCCAAATAATACCGAATTGGACGATAGCCGAAAACAGCTTTTTAGCATCGAAGAAGCTTCTTTAGCGCCGAAAAGGTCTTTTTAGCGTCGTAAACGATTTTTCATTATTTCGAGCATTCTTTTCTTCAAACGCTAGAAATTTGACCAATAGTGGTTACGCAGTGTTGTTGGTGGAAAGCTTGAAAAATGTGCTCGTCAGAGAAGAAAAATGTGCCACTTCGTGCCACCTGTCATTTTTCAGAATAAAGATTGGTAGAGCCGAATAGAGCCTAGAGCAGCGCGCAGGGTACGCTACATTGTTAGAGCACATTGATGGCTATAATATTCATTTCCAGAGCCCACTCACACATAGGCACCATCTTCGTCTCCGCCATGATTGCGGAGGCCTTAGAATCGTATGGTCAGTCTGATTTTTGTGTGACTGCGCGCTCGATCTTTCAGTCTTTTCGATATTCTTGTATCGCGATTTTGTGCATTTCATTTGCAGAACTTTGGGTAAGTGTGCTCACCTCTTATGTGGGTCACTTATTGAGTAATCGCTTCCGATAGGTTACATAGAGTTACGTTGGTCAGTACTTAATGATATTTTAGGTTGGAGATCGATCGACACTATTGTCTTGCGGACCCATACAAACTTGAAAGGTGTAGTACCGAGGGGAAGTACTATGCAGAGTTTGGGGAAGCCAGGCTCAGGCAACGATGTGCTTCCTCTGCTGATCTCCCGATCTTTAAGCTCTCTCAGGCGTACGCTGAGGGAGGATACCGAGTGTTCCCTTTATGGAGCGGGATCGTCAGGACGACTCAGCTCTGACAGGTCTGCACGACCTGGGGGGTGGGTGCAGACCCCACCGTTGGTCTGGTGGCAGACAGGATGGGGGACGGGCATGGATTCGTCTAACCTCTCTCTTAAATTATCTTAATGGCACAGGAGGCAGGTGGTAGTTAGGGAACTAAATACTCAGCCGTGTCTTCTTCTTCTTTTGAATTACAGGTAAATAGCATCCGCCACGTCGAGTCAGGGTCCACCTACGTCGCAGCGTGACAATCCTAGACTAAGTATCATGTAGAATTATTGTAATATATATCGTCTTTTTACTCTTAGTGTCATTTCTTCAGGACTTGTAAAAGTTAGTGTTAAGTTGGTTTCTCTTCTACACCATACACGACATTACAAAAGTATTTTATATTATATCCCCTATCCACCCGGTTTCATTTTATATTATTACAGAAATGTGAAAAGTGTGTGCAAAATATCGATGTTGCGTAAAATTCAACATAAAATATTTTCGCGGCAGTTTTCTCCCATATGCTTCTTATAGCTCTCGAGAAAACTGGAACCAAAAAGTGATTTTATGTTACCATTTTATTCTCTTGGGATCTCGACAGTACCATACTTTAATACCCTGTAGAAAATTATCATCCGATCCACTTTGTCAAAATTTAGCTTCTCTACGATTTTTTTATCTGGCCCTTTGTTTACGTTGACTAACAGATCTGTGTCATTTGTCAAAAAAAAAAAAAAAAAAAAAAAGGATAGTTCAGAGTAAGTTGTTCACCGAACAAACTGAAAAATGAATAATATGCTTCAATCATGTCGCACAATATTCTTCTGGAATTCTGTTTTAATCTACTCACTTACAACAGCAGCAGATGGTATCAATTTTTTTATCAGACGCCGAATACGCCAATTTTTACATTAGGACGGTGGATAGACGACCACAATTTTTGCGGTGCGATAGACAATTTATCCTTTGAAGTATATCGCAAATTGCCCAATGTAATTTTCGATACGATATCGATCGATATTATTTTAAGGCCTGCGGAGAAACAAGACGTAATAGGTTAATAATTTTTCTGCCAAGACTGGGAGTAATTTTTAAAATAAAGCGATATCATTTCTCAATGACATGTACATTTTCTTCAGCAACTCGACGTGAATAAACGGTTCGGCTTCTAAATTATTTTCCCTTGGCGGATGTTTTGTATCCTCCACGTTGAAATACCGAGTAGGGCGACAGTGCGGCATCTCAAACCTACAGACCTTTTGAAATTAGATCACTCATGATAGAAAAAAGTAATTGGCTCTCGACTAGTGAAAAACGTCTTGTTCTTACTAAAGTACCAAGTCTTGTTGGCACTTGTTGCGAGTGAACCTACGATACTTTTTGCCATAAATATTTAACGTCCTCTCTGTATGTAGTAAGATGCCTATGCTCCACTCCAATTTTCTTACGCTTCGGGTCCCTCTAAGCAAAATTTTGCTCCAAGAAAAATAATCCAAATTCGAAGGAAAAAATTTAACAATTTTGTACAAAAACAGGGTAAGTCCGGTGTTTTGTCTTTAGTTCTGTAATATCTCGACGGCGTTTCTTGATAACAGAGATTTCAGGGTTATCAAGTTCAATTTGTACACTTCTTGTTCTCAATAGTTGTGTTCGTTTAGCTACACTGCATTGGGCTAAGGTTAACTCGGTGTAACACTGGAAATGACGTCACGTGTACACAAAAGTGTTAGGTTTGTAATGATCAAATTGAACATAACATAAACATCCAGCTAGCACCACAAAAATACACCGTGACACCAAATGACACCAAACTCAACCCTACTCCGGAAGAGCAGGGTTAAAAATTTTAACACGGGTGTTGACACCAGTGTTACCCTACTGGTAAATGAAACAGCAAAGTCTGAACTCCGGAGTTCTCCATAAAACATATCGAATGGCAAGAATTGCTTGGTGTAACACTCAGTGTTAAGTAGTGTCAATTTTTGTGCCTAAACAAACACAACTTATTGTTTCATGTGACAGAATTGGGACATATAATAACAAGCGACCTTGCGAATCGCGAGGTAGTAACAGGGTGTTTGCCATTGGGACTGTGCAAATTGTTGAAGCGCTAGAGTAGAATAAGTATTTTTTGATAAGCGAACAGTGATTTGACGTCACTATACTTACTAGGGCACACCAAACATGAGTATAATTATCCGCCATTTTGATTCACAGCGTGCCCGTGAATGCCTAATCCGACAATGCGGAGCGTACCGCGTAGTCAATTCGGCATCAATGGGCGCAGTGTGAATCAAAATGGCGGATGATTATACCCATGTTTACAGTGCTCTAACTATAGGTACCTAACGTCTTCTTTTTCGTTTTTCCCCGGGAACATAAAAGCTGATGACGCTAAACACACATGATGGAAGTTCAAGGCTTCAAACTGTGAAGCTGTAGACTGCAATCACACAGCAAACTTTGATCAACACAGAACATACTAGAATACACTTCCATTTTCTGTTTAATTCATTCCAAGCAGCAAGCAGAAATCAAACACTCTACCTTTATAAGAAAAATAAATTCAAAGGACATAAATCCAAGGAATTTAAAAACTCACAAGTTTTAATGAACATGAACTGATAACTGTTGATAACAATTCAAAGAGGGACAGGAATTTTGTTTTGATTCAAATAAACGAGGAATTTTACTTCGATTCAAATAAAGTTGTGTTCTTGCTTCAGAAAACGCACATTAATGTGTTCTTACTCCTCATTACAATGCTTATAAGACGCAAAGACATTAGCTCCACTCTCTCCACTCCTGGTCACACAACGCGTGAAATATTCGTGAACTGTTTGAATGCAAGACAGATAATCTTTCATTCCAGAAACAAAACGTGATCTGCCAATTATTTATTCCCGTTTTTTTCGTAATTCTGCTACACGATTATAGAAGTTCAAATTTGTGGTTGAAGGCATGTTGATGGTTTTGGATGATTCCTCGTTCCCAATAACAAAAAGACGAAGGTAAATAGTCAAACAAGAGACAAAATATTCGTGAAAGATCTGAAACAGAATACCAAAATTACCACTTACTTAATACTGTTAACATATTTATGAGACATAACTCACATCGCATTATTCCTCGGAAAATTTCCTGATAAAGAGTACCACAGAATGTTGCATGTACTTGGTTCAATTCAAATACATTATACACTAATTCAACTGAGAACCCATTTCATACAAACAAACAATACACTTACCTCTTTTGAATCCAATTAATGTCTTCACTATCTTTGAGAAAATAGTTCCTTTTGTAGAAAAGTACTAGTCACAGAATACTGTCTTGAGTAAAATACAAAATTACAAAATAAGACGTAAACAAATTGCATTTGTAAATTATTTGTAAATTGTCAGTGTAATAGTAAACCAACTTATCGATAGATGGCAACAGTTGAAGGAGAATGAAACTGAGCTAAAACTGAACTATGAGCTATATAAACAATTCAGTCGTATTTAAAGAAATGATGAGGATGAAAATTCGATTGCAATAAGGTGCTTGCAGCGCTGCGCGCGGGCAAGCACCCTAAAAAGGAACTGATAATATTGTGACCAAGCTTAGTTACAGACAGTGTTAGTGATATTTCATGTGTAGAAAGGTATTTCTTTCTATTCTTGGAAACTGTTACCAACCCCTTACAACTAATCTCCAAACAAATAAAAATAATTTTTCGTTCAAATGACGAAGCATTGTAAAACAGCTGGAAGCACGCAACTAGCGCCACCTATAACTTGGGCTACTTTTTGTCAATTGTAACCAAAAAAGTATTTTCTGATTTGTAGGATCCTCTAGTATCAATAAACATAGAAATAATCGAAAAATAAAAAGAATTTCAAGATTAAAAGCCCAAATATGTATACGTCTCATATTTGGCCCATTGTGCACCACGGACCACGAACCTCTACTTCCTGAGATGATTTTTTATGCATAGAAAATGAGTGGAAATGTTCAAAACTTATTCCAAAAGGACATAAAAACGAAAGAAAAATTTCAAGTTAGGTTAATTTACGTCTTAGGGGAAGATAAATATGCTTTCGGACTCAATACTGGGTTTCAAAGTTCTGGATCTATGTCCCTTCATCGATCTACGCCCTTAGAAGTGTTATTTGTATTCGTCACATAGCTAGTGATATGGTCAAAAATATTATTTCAGACGGGGCACTCATTTTATTGCCGTGCCGCTATTTTTTTGCCGTTCAAAACTTTTAGTTCACCGTGCCCTCCGTTTTTTTAATCACTGATTATATTTATTCGGCGTTATTTTCTCATTTTCTGTCGAGCGGAAAAATACATGCCCATTTTTTCTCGTCCTCTCTTTGTTCCATTTTTAACGAATTTTGTCGTTTCGCGGTTTGTTGGGTAGATTTAGTCGTATTCAGTCGGTTTTCATGAAAGATTTTTTTTTGTTATTATTGATCAGATCGGTGAATTTTGTTCGGATTCGGCTCATTTTAGTAAATCTTGACTGTCGTATTCCTATGTGGTCAATTTTACTATGCAGTAGACTCCGAATTATCCGACCTAATCGGGGCTGAAAAGGTGGGTCGGATACCGAAAAAGGTCGGATAATCCGAAATGAATACTTTCCATGTGGAAATAACGTGCACAAAATTGAAAAAGCATTATTTACATAGATAATTGAACTTTGGGGTAAATAAGAAATGTACCTAGGTACATACATTCCTAAATCAAAATTTAGGTATCTAATGTACAGGGTAACCAGTTTCTGGAAAACCGAGAAAAGTCAGGGAATGTGAGCACACCTGGAGAAGTCAGGAAAAAGTCAAGGAATTTTGAAAGGAAATCAAAAAATTCAGGGAATTTTTAAGAAAATTTTATGAGGTGAAAGTATTGTACAATTTGTTTTCTCTATCACACTCAATTGAATATATATATTGTTTAATAATTTGTTTCTCATGAAAAAGTTGGGAAATGGACTGGAAAAACTTGGAAAAGTCGGAGATTCTTTGGGGGGAGGGGACGGGACTGACCACCCTAAATGTAGAAATTCGGATAAACCGACCTTGGTAGGTCGGATAAGTCGGAGGGTAAGGTCGGATAAATTTGAGTCGGATAATCCAGAATCGGGTAATTGGGAGTCTATCTACTGTAATTCAATGTAATTTATGTTGTATGGTAGTTTCATATGACAGTTAATGGTTCTGGCCATTCATAGACGTTTCAAATTGGATTATATTTTTGGTTTTTTAGTTTAATCAAATATTTTTGGTTCAAGTTTGTGAATCTTGGTCAGATTTAGTCGTGAGCTCATAAGTTTCAGAATGTTCATTAGTTTTGTACTGCTCGTCAGTTTTTTTGTTGTTTTTTTCCACACTTAGAAGTAATTCTCAGGAAAATTCCATATTCGACGGCTTAGAATTTCAGACAAAAAAAAAAAAATTCAAGTTTTTCTATAAGGATTATAATGTACATGTATCCTAGATATCAAAATTAACCTTTGACTGAAGTCATCCCTACTACAGGAGGGGGCAAAATGTTTTCAAAATTTGGTGTCCATGCCCTAGGAATTTCTTGGGTCGTGGTCAACCATCGGCACAAGAACGAGAGTAGGATTTGGGTTAGAACCACCCCCTCCACAATGTTGTCAAAAAAGCATTTCAGAATGTATATCAGCGCATTGATTACAAAATGATAGGATATGTGCTGTAGCGACCCACCACCACCAAGACTGAGACCTTCCTACGCTTGTGTCAACAATGAAAGACCACGAACTCAGAATTTCTTGGGGCGTGGTTAATAATGAAGGACCACATACTAGGAATTTCTAAGGTCGTAGTCATCACAATACGCACTTGCCGTTTTTCCAGCAAGAATTTTGAGGCGTGCCTTCACCAGCAGAGAACTGGTTTCAGCGCTACTTATAGCTCGTTTGCTCGCATAGAACAGCGTACGACGTGAAACTAAATAAAAAAAGTCTTTTCGAGGAACTCGACAAGTGAAAATTGAAATTCCGGCGCGGCATTTTTACGTACGAACTTCTTGGCTCTCGGCATCCGACAAAAGCAACATGGCAACACTGTCAGTTTGATTATGAAGGTATTATTAATTTCTGCCCGAGCATGAAAACTCAATGAACCGAAGAAAAAATTATCGGAAATGCGAAGAAATTACGAAGCTTTCAAGATATATAAACGACGAATATTTTTCCTTCGGTCGTCTTCTTCTTCGGCCCGTCCTCCCTGCTCTTGTAAACTGTCGTCGCGTTCACTTCGCTAGCAGATATTTTCCGCGACATAATTTTTTATTTAAAATTTACTATCCGGACCCGACTGCTTTTTTATGCTAAAAGGTTTCGGCGTAAAACGCAGCACTAATTTCATTAACCTGCTTTTGTCAAGAGCGTTTCAGAAATGATAACTCAAATATAGGTATAATGACGGGTTTTTAAAAAATTTTCTTTTCAGGATACTCGATAACGCTATAGCGAGTTACATGAGTATACCTTTTGCGTCGGAAAATTATTCGAATCGTGATTGTGTACCGTCGGCAAACTTCTGCTAGCGTGTTATGAATTTGAAAAAAAAAAAAAAATTAACCAGATTTTACACTCATGCGATCCTATACATGTGCGTTTTTGGCTTTCCGAAACGCGATCTCGAGCCGTACAATCAATAAGGGGCATTCAAGTTAAATTCAATAAAGAATCGGGCATGTTATCGTAATAGTATGAAATTTGGTATAGTTTGGGGCCTATTGTATTTGGGCGCATAAAATTGAGCGCATACGAATAGGCATATGAGACGAAAAATTCATTTGGGCGCAGACGTATTAGAGCGCAACTGCAATCGGGCGCAAATATTTGGGCGCGCGGAAAAAATTATGGATACATGTGAAAAATACTGCGAGTTTACAGATTGTGCGTGATCGCACGTAAAAATAGGAACTTTTCTTATTTTCCTGCGGACACTGCGAGTTCTCTCTTTCAAAGCGTACACACTTGGCAATGCGCCTTCTGATGCGTGGGATAAGGTATCCAACTGTGATCTGACGATGCAGCCAGTACTCTCTTCAGTTTCCACAGCATGGCGTTTCATGGCGGTGATACTTTGAAACGCCTCTGCTTTCCCCGGATTCGATTGGTGTGTGTGTGTGTGTGTGTGTGTGTCTATAAACTCCATGATTCTTAACAATACCATTTACTTCTTGAATTCGAGTAGGGGTAGTCTGACTCCCCGTCACAAAAATGCCACTGATATATGTCATCTTGCGCCCAAAGAATCCGCGGCTAATTTTATGCGCCCGATCATACGCGCCTAATCGTGCGCGCCTAATCGTGCGCGCCCAGTTACCCGTGGTCCCGATCTGCAGTAACGTTAAATTCCTCAACTTCACCTAAGATATGCTTTACTTGGCCCTGCAATTTGGATTACACAATCCTACCCTAAGACTGATGACAAAAAGATGAGATATCTTACAACACGCTTTATTTCGATTTTCAATTTGAAATATTAGAAAACCATAGATAAATTCTGCAAAATTAATGACAGCAATCACTTCTAGAACATACGAGCTTCAGTATGATGTATCTTTTTTAATATTTCCGGAGGAGTTCACCCTCTCAGAACAAAAATTTAGAATTCACACATGAGAAAATGACCACTGACAATACGAGTTTTCTAAACTGTTGACGAAATAACGTCGGTGTATCGATGTTAGACATATCAATAGTCATTATTAGGGCACGGATTCCTATGCTCAAAAAACGGTAAAATATGCGCTCATTTTTCAAAAATATACAACAATATGTTATTTTAAAAGAAAGCAGCAGTAGGGGTATCTTTTTTTATAGCTTTAAAAGGTCTATAATTGATAATTCCACGTTTATTTTTACTTTTTTTGTGGTTGACTGTCTTCATTAAAAAAAGACAATGTTACTTTAAAAAAAAAAGTTGGAATTTTTGAAACTTACAAAGTAAGAACGTCAAAATTAGAATTACAAATATGTGCCAAAACGGAGAAAGTGGCCAAATATGTCGCGAATATGCACTAACGAAAAGGTCAAAACTTGCAAAATAAAGGATTTTATCAAAATATGCTAGAACATGCGCCAGCATATTGGTGTCATTTTACTCAGAATCATGTGGAACGGAGAAATGTCATTGACATGTCGTATAAGAAGTGACCAAAATAAAAACATTCGTTTTCATAAGAATCCGAGCCCTACACACTACGTTTGTTCGTTTATCCACTGATTTATGAAAGCCAATTCTACTAGTTTGAGTCCTGAATTTTTTTTTTGATTTGTTTCGTTTCAAAAGTAATCCGAACGCGAAACACATGGCTGTTCGTTTAGCCCGTGAAAAAATATTTCAAACACAACTCTCACCATTCAAATTTGAATTAGGATATCTGATAAGAGTCATCTGTTTGAAAATCAAAACGACCTAACTACTTTTCAGAATGAACTCGAGACTCGCTTCACGTTTTTTGTGAATCAAAGTGAATCAAAACCAAAACTGAAATTAGGATCTATTTAGAATCTGGCAAAATGAGTACTTTCTAATTCGAATCATTTGGCTAAACGAATGCGCAAAAAGATTGAATCTAGAATCGCATTCAAAACCGATTCATGAATCGGTGGCTAAACGAACGAACCTATTATACACATCAATTCATGTCGTGTCCAAATTTCAGCTAGGTAGCGCTAGTAGCGCATGAGATAAAGCGAGTGAGACCTATTACACATTTCCCCCCTAATTGTTTACACGCTGTATTCAACACAATATGCATGTGTATGAAATTGCATACTCAATTTCCCGTAAATACACCATTAAGCTTAACTGTCAGCAGCGTATTAAGTAATAACGTCGGTCATGATTTTGCCTTATTGGTCTTCATTTTATTGTTTTGTTTTCTCAAACAGCTGTTGTCAGTTTTTATTATGATTGTGAATCTTTGGAGTTAACAGTTATCTGTTTTTCATTTTATTAATTTCACTACTGAACAACTATTTTGCACAACGCATTTCGACAGGTGATTCTGAGGTACTTTTTAACGCTGAACACGATACTGCGACCCATTTTTCTCTATCACGTCACAATTCGGAGTTCTGAACGACTGAAATTCGTTCCCATTTTGTTTTTGCTGTGAAATAATAAGCGGTACCACTGACTGATATTATCAGTGTTATCAGACCACTATAACAGAAAACAAACAGATGGAATACACACCACTACACACAACCTCAAAACACAACAACACGAATCAGTATGACCATATTCAGTTCTTAAACCTCTTCTTGAACACATTAGTTGAATTTTTCATAGTTTTTGATTAGAAAAACTAGACGTGATAGAGAAAAACGGCCTACAGCACTGTATTCAGCGTTAAAAAGTACTCAAGAATCACCTCCTTAAATGCGTTGTGCAAACAAAAAATTTCATTTTGTTCAGTAGTGTTTTTTATTTTTTTTTATGTTCGGCTACGGGTAGCCGAGCCTATTGCGATCGCTTCTTCTTTGAACTTTTTAGTCAGTATGATCTGAGTCACAGATCAATTCATGCGTGGTTTTCGGTAGTGGTTATTGATCCGAATCACAGTTTAGTGCAAACTACCGTTACTTCTTGAAAAACCAATTCAGTGGTTGATATTTCCATGGAAATTTCCATCAATGTGCTCACTGATCTTGATCTTAGCTGGCGTATTGTTGCTGCGCGACTGCAATGTGCAATCATGTTGTGAATAGAAATTTCCAGGGACATTTTTTTCCGGGTATGATCAGGTCGAATTACTTAATTTTTCTCCTTGTCTTTTTTTTTTCCATCTTCTTCGCTTCCATTTGAGTATCGTATGCGTTTCACTACCGATACTAGCAATGGAATGAGCTAAGGAGGACCGAGCTTTTACTGGTAACATAACAGACTGATATCAGGTCGATAATTATGTATTAATTTGCGTAATATAAAAATATATAAGTTCAGCCCTCATTAAACCTAGAATCCACAATTTCAAACATAAACTTAATCAATGCACGAGTATTAACATAATATCGACTTCAGTTCAAACTCTCCTGAATAATTATTTAGTAAATTTCATTGGGCACTTTGAGCACGTGAGTAATGAACCTGAGTTAAGGAGGACCTAGTTTTCACTGGTAACATAACAGATTGATTTCAGGTCGATAATTATGTATGTACGTACTAATTTTCACATAAAAGAAAAGTATTGATTGTTCAGGACTGTCGAGGCTCGTAAATTTATGTCAAATATATGTTTATTTTGTTAAGATCTGAATTTGCGAAAAAAATGGGTGGGGAGGAGCACCCTGTACAAGCGATGCAGACCAATCAACACCTAGTTTATGGTTTTTCCAACTTATATACCGATTTACAAATTTTGCAGTCTTATGGTGGTGGGGGTGGGGAGGGGGGGCGTTTACTGAATTTGTGCTCCTTATCAGGACCGAATCAAAAATAGGTTGCAGTATTCAGGATCAGTGACTTCCTTCCCCCTCCATAAAATCGATAATTTATTCAATTCTTCAAGCAGAAATCATTCTGACCCTTCTTGAGTTCAAAATGTAGACTTTTAACGCAAATCGATGCCGAATCATAAATCTTATGCAATATTCAAAATCAGCAACCTAATACCCCACATTGGAGTCTGTTTAAGATTTCAAAGTTGGAGGTGTATTCAAACCCACGGGCAGAGAGGAGGAAATGTAAAAAAAAAAAAAAAAAAAAAAAAAAAAGCATGGGCCAGTTTATCAATTTATACATAGGAAATGATCTTCTGATTGTTGCCAGAGAAGAACTACAAATAGGAATGGAAGCCCACTCATCTGTTTTTTTCTTTTCTTCATTTGTTCAATGTTCAACAACAAGAACAGATCAGTAGATGAACTGAATGCACTTCAAACGTCTTGAAATATACTCCCACACTGTGCATGTCAATTTTTCTACTTATAAGCCCTTTCCCTTTCTGTATACAAGTCGAGTGTTCGTAACTGCCCTCCTCTTCTTCTGGTCCTCAAAGTTTTTCAGCACTGGTAAACACGAATGTCTGCAGAGACCAGAAAGTATTCGCATAGTCGAACGAAGAGTGTACGCTCCGGGTTGTGAAAATTGGAAACTGGACGAAAAATGATGATGGGGTACTGATAACAGAGCTAAATATGGAGGTTTTGTTCATTTCTTGATATTTTCTGCTCGTTTCATGAATTTAGCGAATCAGAATAGCATTCGTGTTGTAAAATTTACCTTATCTCCCAATAAAATCAGAAATATCCTGGATACATTAACTGAGATGTCAATTAATTCATTAGTTTCAGTTATCACCTCCAGTTTTCGTTGTAAAATTTTAAATTTTGCGTAATATTCAACATTGAAGGCAAAATCTTGATAAAGTGCATCCAAAGCTGTATTAAATATATTACTGATAAGTTACATATTCATCTTTTCATCCAGCGATTAAAGCGCTTCTAGCGGAGTTCGAATATGCGAATTGACTTGGTCTTCTTATGCCTTAGTGTTGGTTGTGAAAAGCAGGGTTGGAAAAGCTGAAACTAGATCCGATTCTGAATCTCGAAGTTTAAGAAATTGTGCTGTTTCTGAAGCCGAATCCAAAGCTAAGTGTAATCACCTTGCGAGGGAAAAACCGAAACTGAAGTTCATAATACAATTTTACTGAAGCTGAGAGAAGCCGTAATGTATCAGATTTTAATGGCTTTGGTTTCGGCTTAATGTCATACTGCCGTGATCCGTGATACGGGAATTTGACGTATATCCTCTTGAAAATGTCTCGGGAAAAGTACCTAAAGGTTGCGATCGATATTTCATCAGGTGGAAATGGACGTTAAATTTGAATGATTTATAGTATGTTTCTCATATCACTTGATTGGCCTATCTATAACAAAAAAGATAATACCAGTATACCAGTCAAACCAGTATTCAGATGACGAGAAATCGAAACGCGAAGCTGAAGCTGAAGCCGAAACTGAAGCTGAAGTAATCATATCAGTGAAACTGTATCCGAAGCCAAAAGTACAACATGAACATTTCCGAAGCCGAAACCAAATCTGAAAGACCCTTCCAGCTTGTAATTAAGCTGAATCCGAATCTAGGTTCATAAGTTTCGGCCTTCCTAACCCTGGTGAAAAGTATCGATCTTGGTCTCCGTTAGAAATTATTTTGTTCAGTCTTGGTTTTAATTAGCCTTACTTGGTAATTGTCAGCTTCATTGTTAAGGGCCAACTTTGGATGGAACTTGAATATGAGGTACCTCAAAGACTTACACAATATTTGAGGGCATGCTTGACGTGTTTGCCTTCAAAGGCTCCTTCTAACGAAGACCAAAACCAATACCCGAAGTTGCGTAGCAAAACCAAGGCCAAGACCCAAATGTTCGGTATTGGCGAGATCCGTCCTGACATATCAAATTTCGCGCTTCTGTTAGACATAAAGACGACGGGCCAAGTGGTGAGACGGAGCCGTATATCACAGTTATCAGGAGACGCATTTTCAGTTACTTTGGTCACGTAATCAGGAGGGACAATCTGGAGAAACTGACTGAGCAGGGAAGAGTAGAAGGGACCAGGTCGCGCGGCAGGTCACCCATATGATACATAGATTTAATATGGAAAATCACTGGCAAGACGATGGAATCATGTACTAGGACAGCAAAGGACAGAGACAAGTGGAGGAGCTTGGTCGACTCGGTTACCTGATCACGATTCCCGAAACCGGGCGAACGAAAAAGAAGAAGAATATGACAAAATGCACGGTTCTTATGGAATTTGGCATCGACGTCCCGCGCCATGTTGGACTGCGGCAAAATACGGAATCAAAGGAAATCAAGCGTGTATCTTCGGAAATGTTTATCTCGAGCAGTAACACACGTTTATCTTTTTTGGTCGCGAAGCGTAAATAATGTACGAGCGAGCACTTTCCACCCTACTGGTGGTAAAACATATGAGCACTTTCTGTGTGAACTGACGGTAGGCCGACCACAGTGTAGGCAAAATATTGAGAGGGTCAGTTCTATCGGTCAAAAGTTTGATAGAATATCGCGCCCAATCCACGTCATTGTCGAAATCCGTTTTCGAACCCTCCAATATATTGAATTCGCGCGATGTACAAGCAGCCATAGGATTTTACGGTGGCCGAACGCCAACTGTATTTGGAATTTCTAGAAACAATTGAAACTGATTTCTGTGTACTATCGTATCGATTTCACATAGTCATAAAATAAACGAGCAACGACATTCGGCTGTTTTTAAAAAGATTCCCAATCACAAATACCACATTAACCGCGCCGAAATCGTCGAGGGAAAAAATTGAATGGCGGTGGTAAAATTTTACGTATCGAATACCCGTCGCCATTTCAGGTATAGAGGGCTATTCGTATTTTCATTTTTTTCATTTTTTATTTTTATTTTTTCGTTATACTGCTTTCACATTCACACTCAGCGCCAAATTCAGACATTTATGGAAACGGTAAAAGTCGAAAAATATGCCAATGTCGTGCGCTGGTCTTACGAAGCAGCTTGTCTGTAATTCGTTATATAATATTACAACGCGTATACCTTTCGCGCTGTAGAACCTGCTGTGGAATTGGATTTTACGGTGCTCTCTGCATACTCAACCAGTCTGTAGTTATTGGTAAATCTGGCTGCGAAAATTTGAGGCGAAATTGTGTCGGCAAATTGTGCACGTACAAAGTCAATAGCGAACCTGGGTCTTGCGAATAAGAGGTGAACATTAGGGTGTTAATTAAGGTAGAACGAAAAAACACTGTGTAGCGAGAAAAAGAAGGCTTCCCTCGCAAAAGGTTCCGTGGTGAAAGAATAACCTGGTTAGAAATTCTCTGCATTTGATCAATAGTTGTATTCTGCTACTAGGAGTTCAGATTTGGGCAAGCGGAACAGAATTTGGAAAATATCACGATTCATTTGGATTCCTCTCGAAGTAACACTTATTTTATCTTTTTCCCGATTTTCGCTTGTTTAAGAAAAAGTATGTATTTGGGTATAAAATCCCGCCAGCCAAATTGTTTTTGAATCATAATAATTTGTAGCCAGTGGGCAAGGGAGCTGAAGTTCAACAGTTGGATTCCCAACAAACGCAACTATTTTCCCCTTTAGAAGATTTACAAGTAAAGTAAAAAAAAAAAGAAAGTGACTCGGGTCAAACATCTTGTTATTTTTAACATCAACAAAATACTCGATCAGAAATTTTTTTGAAAAAAATATTGTGTAGAGATGTACAGCTTCAAAGTGGGACTGTTAGGGTCATTTCACATATCGACACCTTAGAGAAAAATAGTGCTGTATACATTTTTTTTTTGGGGGGGGGGGGGGAATGAATTATTGATATCATAGGAAAGGAAATTTCGCGCTCTGTCATGTGCAACACTGCACGTTGATGCCGGCTAAATATCAACTTTACGTAAGCATGAGGTCACTATTTCGTAACGCAGGAGTGATAGGCCACTGAAAACTTCTCCCTTTTCGGCCAATTTCAATAATAAAATGTACATAGCCCTATTTTGCTCTAAGATGTCGGTATGTGAGCATCTCTCAGCTGAGATATTTGGTGGCAAAACACTTCCTTTTAGAGCCTCTCACCCATGACAAAGTCCTAATGGTTTTGATACTTGTGCTCGATTTGTGCATTTTTTTTTTTTTTTTTTGTGTTTCATCCTCATTACTCCAAAATGATTACATCTTCTTCGGCTATGGTATCTCTAAACCTCTTTTTCCAATTGGAATACAATATTATGTAATAAGTTCACAAATTATTCCTACTGCATGCACCTATCTCCACAATTCTAGAACCATATTTATTTTTTATTTTTTATTATTATTATTTTTTATTCTTTTTCTCTTTCAGTTATCTTTTTTTTTTTAAGTTACTTTTTCTTTCCTTTTTTTTTCTCTTTTATTTTTTATTTCTTTATATACTTACTCAGATATATGTATTAGGAACTTTTTGTATACGCCCCCCACTGTAATTGGCCATCAGGCTGTGTGGAGGGCTAATTATCAATAAATCAATAAAATCTCAGTCTAGAAAGTGAGTAGACCTTGTATCTCCATCAGCCCCTCCCTAAAAAAAAATGAATAGTGTTGAATGATCCTTCCTTTGTATTTCCTTGTACTCGTGCACTTATTTCCCGAATTTTTTCACCCATTCCAGTCGAGACGTGAGTGAACAAAGTTTTCAACAAAGCTTCTACCCCAAAATAGAATTTGAAAATGAGAGTAGTGTTGGAAAGGTATGCTCAGTAGGGTGATATACATTTTACCTATTTATTTTTTCTTGTTCAATTTTCGCTTCCACAAGAAAAAGTAGTGTATTTTGGCGTTAGAGCCCGGTAGTTATAATTTTTTTGAAAAAAAATTGTATCCGATGCGTAAGGGGGCTTGAGTTTACCACTGGATTCGTCATGAACAAGATTCAATTTTCCATCAAAATACTAGCTAGTAGAAATAAAAAATATATCCAATCCAAAAAATTTGTTTCTCCTGACATAACACAAGATTTGAGAGGAAATTCGTTGGGGGGGGGGGGTCGTATATAGTTGCACGGGGATTCCAAAATAACGATGTTGGCTACTTCCAACCTTTCCCAAGGAAATAAATGATCGTTCACTTTCCCCAGGTCCGTTAGAGTCCCGAACGAGTTTCGAATGGCGGTATAGGAACTGAGGTGTGTGGTCAGAACCCTCCACCCCAACGCTGTCAAGAAAAGCATTTTAGAATCATTTTAGACTGCTTTCCAGCGCATTAATTACAGCAATAAGATGACAGGATATGCTGTAGCGACCAACTCCCCCCACCCAAAAAACTTTAAAATTGTGACCTTTCTACGCTTATAGTTTTGAAGAACTTAAATAGTTTAAGGGAAGTTTTTACAAGTCCTAACATGAGGGATATCATACACTAAGCGGGACCTTCTGAAACCATTTCAAGAAAATCAGTATTTTTTGCTGTTTCCTTCTTGTCAGTACTCAGTTTTTGATATCATCGAAAACCCTTATGCAAATCACGTGTCACTCTTTCTCCTTCTTGGGGAATATGCGAGGGGTGTCCAGAAAATAAGGTTACAACAGCTGTGAAAAATCGAATATACATTATATTTTAATAATATTTGCAAAATATGTGTAAAAACATACTTCTATTTCTCCACGTAATTGCCTTCAAGGTCAACAAACTTTTGAAGCCTAGGAACAAGCTTTTTTATGCCCTCGTGGAACACTTTCCGCTTCAGCTTACAAAACGTTTCCACTGCCTCTTTCACCTTCTCGTTGCTTGAAAATCGCTGTCCATCAAAGAATTTTTTAAATTTCGTAAAAAGGTGGTAATCTGAGGGCGCTAGGTCTGGGGAATAGAGGGGTGAGTGACAATAATTCATCCGAATGATGCGTGAATGACTGCAGCAGTATGAGGTCTGGGGTTGTCATGAAGGAAAGACACTCCACGAGTCAGCATCCCCTTCCTTTGGTCTTTAATTTTATTTCTTTCAACTTCTTCAAGGTCTCACAGTATGCATTCGCATTGATGGTGGTCCCTTTGGGCATAAACCCCTTTGCGATCCCAGAAGACGGACGCTATGATTTTTCTCTCGGAAAACTGGACCATGAACTTTTTGGCAGAATGAGAATGGGTATAGCGCCACTGGAGAGACTGCCTTTTTGACTAAGGGTTGTAGTGACCACCCAAGTTTTGTCACCAGTCGCAACTGAGTCAAGAAAGCTTTCACCCTCCCGCGCAAATCGATCAAGAAATTTGCGAATCTCGCAGCTGCGGTAGCTGCAGCTAACGGCTGACGAACTTGTTGACGGGTCTGGTTCTTGCAAAGACATGTTTCAACGTACTGAGGAGCCAAACCGCTTGTTGTGTTCATTAAGAACAGCTCTACACGTCAGGTGTGTCACATTTGAAAAACAAAATTCCCTACGTTCTACAGAGCCCTTGTAACCTTACTTTCTAGACGTCCCTCGTATTAAAATTATTCGATAACCTTGAATTTTAAAATATCATACCGACAGTATTTTATCCATGGTTACTGAGTTGAATTTCTTAGTGCGTATTAAAAATTGTGGTTTCACGAGGAGGAAAGGGAGAGACAAAACAAAAATTTCACAAAGTATGATATGGACATATTTTTATATAGGTTTTGAAGGTCACTAAACTCGTTTCTAATGTCAATTTCCCGTCAGAATAAAAACTGTGGCTCCTGAAGAGGAGGAAATTTTACGAAGATCAAGATGATTGGAAGTGCAATATGAATACCTGTTGTAGGTTTTGTAACTTATTCGCTCTCTGGCATCGATTTCAGCCTAACATGAAAATTGTGACTCCCACGTAAGGGGGGGGGGGTGGAAGCATACAAATAAAATTATAACAGTATGGGTATCATCCTTGACTAATTTGGCGTGCGTGCACAGCCGTACGCCCCATTATCGTCAATCATCCTTTAGGTTTCAAAGGTTGCCGAACTCTACGTGGAGGTAGAAATTTTTTGGCTTCTAGGATTAAGGGAAGGAACACAGTAGTGAGAATATAAAGTAATGAATTCTCCCTATTAATCGTAATAAATTGAATTTTTCTCCAATAATAATATGAATTTTTGGATTTATTTCTACATTGACACCTAATGAAATAATGGAAATTATTCTATGGCTCACTTTTTTCGTGATACACCACAATTCTGGGGGTATCCGCGAACAAAATTTGAGCTTAGCAGAAATAAGGACCACTGCTGTCCGCTCGTATGTTCGAATACATCTGATATTTCGTCTGCACTTATTAAGTTGAAACGCCGCAAGCGCATTCAGGGATCAGTTACTCTTCGATACCACTATCAAATTTATTTATCGTACCCGCCGGGTGAGCACAGATACTTTGGAAGCGAAGAAGATTAGAACTTCTCTCTCGAAAAATAAGAGCATATACATCTTCAGCGCCGGCTTCAATAATCCAGCGACGATTTTCCCGCGTTTTCGTTTTCTTTTTCGAACTGAGAGTGAGAAGAATACTTCGTTGATCAAGGTGACACGCTGAAATATTCACAATCCGTACTTTAATTCAACTTTGAGAAATGTAGCGAAGAGTTACTCGATGTCTTGCGTTCTAGGATCTCGAGGAATATGTAGTTAAAAATGCATGAAGATGGGATGAACTCGGGTTCACGGTTTCGTCTGTACTCACGAATATCGGAATTCAGAATTTAAGGAGTAGGTATAGAGACGACCCTGGCCCTGTGTCGGTAGTGTGTAGGAAGCTATAACGATTCAGACTTACAAGATGAAATTGAACGCATAGCAAATGTGATTACAGCAGACTATAAAACGTACTGAGTGACTCATGTAGCATTTCAAAACAAATAAAAATGTTGGTACGAGTATAGATGGGTGCACGTCAAGGTCGTTGGTGACAATGGTAGTATTTCTTTCTCACATACTGCGTAAGTACACTGAAAGGTGAAGAGAATGCGTTCTTTTCGTTGAAGTTTAATATAAAAAGTGCAAGGCCAGGATATTTGTGAACCAAAATGACAGCCATATTGATGTTGATTCTTGATAAGCTAGTGTGCGGCATAATAAACAAAAAAAAAAAAGCCAAATATGCATGAAATATGCGTTTTTCCAAGAAATATGTAAAAACATGCAAAATCAATATGGGTATCATTTTACAGCTTCTTAGAAGCCTCATTCATATTTTATTCTAAACTGAAACGCCTGAGAAAACTGAATGAAACTGAAGTTATTAAGAACGAAAAAGAAGACCATCTCGAAAAACCTTTAATGTGCTTTATTTGGCTTTGTATTACGGAAGATAATACTTAACCTGGTTTTCAGTATTACCTAAGCCCCAAAAAAAATTCGCGAAAAAAATGTTTAAACTTTCCTTTTCTTCTTAACGTGAGTTGATTTTCATTTTTCATTTTATTTTTACAAGGATGAAATGCAAAATAGCCGTATTTTGGACAGTTTTTGAGAATTTGGCAAAATATGTAAAAATGTGTTTTAAAAAACGCGAAAAAGATAGGAAATATGTAAGAATATATGTAAAAGATGTAAAATATTTATGTAAAATGAAATGGAGCTCGAAATGCAGGGATTTTTCTGAAACGTAAACTTTTTTTTCTACATGCTCGAAAAGCGTCCTATTTGTAACCACTTTTCAGTGCAAGAAGTGAAATTTCCCAATCGACAATGTACTATGTAACCAAAACACCAAAAAGGATGCAAAAATAATCCAGTTTTGCACTAGAGCAAAAAAGTGACGTCAAAACCGTATGTTTACTTGGCAGCTGGCAGTAGAAGGAAGGTTCACACTAGACGGACAGGCGCGTCGTTTTCGTCGCTTATGCGTGTTTCGATACCTAAGCGTTCCAGCAACTCCTACAAAACACTGCTTTTCGAGCATCTATTTAAAAAAAAAAATAGTTTGCAACTTTTGCAAGAAGTGCGTTATTCGCTTGTGCGTTTTGCTGCACTCGCGTTGCTCGTACTGTAAACTTCGCACTCGTCACGAATAACGCGCTTCTTGCACTTGTAGCAAAATATACTATTTCATTACTTTTGGGATCAGAGATGACCTAAGAAATACGAATTTGCATAATACGAGTATGCCGCACTCTATTGATAACCTTTTAGTAGAGATGGGCAATATCGTGTGAACCAAATGATATTAATATCATGGAAAAATTTGCTCCTGTGTGACTGAACGGATGTATCTAGTGGTTGTAGTTGGTATGTGTGAGTGACTATTGGGTGTGTTACACATGGTTTGTTTCTGTCTGTGTATTTTTATGTCTGGTCACCTCTGCTTCTTCATTCACTCTTTTTTGTTGTTGGGGGGGGGGGTAGCCTCGTCATGTACAGCTTATTAGCTGGAAACGTGAAGACTGCATAGGTTACATTTTGGAGTAGAAGCTAGTGGCTTTTAGGAATGTTTAAGGTTTTGGGTGTGTTTGTCGGAGAGCCGGGATTCTGGTATTGAGTTTGGGATGTGTGTGTTTCGCTGGAATTGAAATTTTGGGCATTGGGTAATTACTTAATGGAAATAAGAGTATTACATATATCGCAGGTTGGTTGGGGTAGTTTGTTCAGGGTATAGCTATACGTGAGAGCGGAATGTCCAGTTCTTAGTCTAAAAAGTATTAGGGTGTCATTTATTAGCATGAAAAAAGATGTTGAATGCACGGAACAAATCGGTTGTCATAACGAAATAAGAAAACCGTCAACGACATGACAAAAAAGACCACGGTAAAATGGAGTTAAAAATAATAATGAACGGTAAACAATTTGTCTTAACGAGAAAATTTACAAGTTAACGAAAAATTATTACGAAATAACAGTTTGAAATTATCTACTGCAATAATAAGGCTTTTTTTGCCTTCGCTGGTCCACCTCGCTTACGTTTTTGACCGATGGGTATGTTTTAGCTGAGAGGGGGACATCCACTGACTTCAGTCGGATTAGCATGCTTAGCGAATGCTTGCATTGGCTGTTCTTCAAAAAGATTGGACAGCTCCGAACAGCATGAGCTGGGTCGCTGTTTGCTGTCACCTCTATCTTACATAATCCACTCTTTCACTCGAATGTTTTGAAATTCTGGCGTTCAAATTTCTTGAGTTGTCGCATCGTGAAGTCGGCCAAGTATTTGGAAGAAGCCGTGAACTACTTCGAAGTGCTATTGGATGCAGTGCGTTGGAGTGCCGGCTAATTAGAGACTGCCCATTGACGCTGCTGTCCACACTTTTAGAGAGATCGACGGGACATTAGCGAAGACGACACCGTTAATTGATGACGGGTCTCGCCGTTTCGACCACTTCTCCACCATTTCCGTCATGGCGTACAAGAATTGGCCCACGGACGCTCTGACAAAATACGTTGTTGTCAAGTGAAATTGGGTCATACTTCGGAGAACTACAGGTGTAGCACCCGCGCACAAGAAGCTCACTTATAAAGACATATTATGTGCGCCAAATCATTACCCGAAGAGTTATAGGCACAGGAAGCTCACTTATAAAGTTTCGTTGCAAATATGTATACATATTATGTGCGCCAAATCATTACTCGAAGAGCCATAGGTATGTAGGAAAATTCATCCCTGAAGGTATGTTCCCGCTTAACCACTGCGTTATTGGACTCCACTCCATTATTAGTTGACGGAAGACCTGAAGCTGCACCCTCAAACCACTTCATTTTCCTCGTTTCGTTGCGATATGTTAAAGTTCGGTGCTCAGGTCGTTGCCGGCTTACTACTTAAAATTTCGTGTGTGTACATTTTTTTGTGTGCATCTCATTTCCGTGCTAACACCTTTTTTTATTTCGTGCTATTTATCTTTCCCCAAAGGATTACTTCGTCTTTTCTGGACTTTTGATAGGATGTTTTTCAAGAGTGAACTGTCGTTTTTATGGATTTTAGTTTGTTAGTCGGTCGGACTTGATCCCAATGTCATTGAAAAAATTTGTGCACGAATGATTTACTGATTTTTTTTGACGTCTGATATCAGTATTGGAGCATTAGGGATTGTAGAAATGTTCAAGGAAAGCCGATTTCATCGGCTATGTCGTTTCGAGGAATGTTAGAGTGGAAGGGGGTCCAACATAGAATGCATTCATTATTTCAGGACGATAGCATTTGAAGAACTCACTTCCAAATGGACCTAACTGCAAAATTTTAGTTTTGAGAAACACAAACAAAACACTTTATAAGCAGAACAGTAAAGTAGGTAACGGATTTTTCAAGGTAGGTATCAATAAGTTCAAACTTCAAGAAAAATTTGTCGTTTTTATTTTTATAAAGTATGCCCCTATTGCGGCAAGATAGCGTATTGAAAACAAAAACTTCATGAAATCATAATTTTGCAGTTTGGTCGCTTTGGAAGTGCGCCCCTCTATCTTCTGAGAGATGGGATATAGTTTCTTTTTGTGGAAATTTTGTATGGATTGGAGACCTGATAGTGAATCTGTAAGAATTAAGAAGTCGTTTAGTGTGAGGCCTAGGCAATATTGGATGGACTAGTTTAATGACATAGAGTTCTGTTGAAAGGATTGAGAAGTGTGTGGGTTGTGGTTATGGGACTGAAATGTACTCGGGGACAATGGAGCATCTTGATTTATTTCCTGTTTTGGAGCTATCAGTATAATATATTTGGATGGCATTAGGGTATAGGTGATTGAGATTTTGTTGGAATTTGTCGAGGTTGGTAAGTGATAGGTCTAGCCGAGATAGAGTGATATTGTAGGGGAGATGTAATAGTTGGGTACGAGTATTAATTCACATGATCGATGGTAAGAGATTGTTGTTATTGAAAGGGAGGGAGTTAGGAGGCATCATGAAATGAAGAGGGCTGGTAGAGTTGGAGTATGCGAGAATGTTGAGGATATGTCTTCGAATATTTAGAGGGGGTTTGGATGACTCGCATAGCAGATTGTCGATAGGGGTGGTTCGGACGGTATTAGTGATAAGTCTGAGACATGAGTTCTGGATAGTATTTAGAGAGTTGAGACGCGATTGAGAAGCAAAATCGGACAGTGGTGCAGCATATAGTTGATTATCGGGCGGATGAGATTTGGGTAAAGTTTCAGGAGCGTCGATCTATCCGATCCGTATAAGGTGTGAGCGAATTTTTTAAGAAGGTCGATTTTCCTTGAGCATTTGGTTTTAAGGTTTTGGATTTGCACCAAGGTATTTGACGCTACTTGAAATGGGAATAGTACCGTTAAGTTACATTTATTTTAAGCACCATTAATGTTACCCCGATCATTAGTTCGAAATTTCATCGTTCCTGCGATGTGTCTTCTAAGTTTGAGAAACCCTGGATTCACAATTAAAACTGTTGGCAGGATGAGGTAAGAAATCCCAGTCGAATTCAGCGATGAGGTCGCCAGCTTCTCGAACTGAGATTGTGCACTGACTCGATACTTTGTGTCAGCTTACCGTTCGCCATTAGTTGTTGTCCCTCGTTCTATGAATTTTACCAGAAAGATGCCCTTAGAATCCCAACATCCTGTCGCCATGGGTTCTTTTCGCGTAAGGGTTTGAAACTTTGACGATACCGACGGAATTCGTGTGTTTCTTTGCATACTCGGTGGTTTCATCCATGGAGTGTCATGCCCAAGTCTCGTCCCCAGTTACAATTTCTTCAAGAAATATATTGCCCTCTTCATTGGAACACTGAAAGATAGAGTCTTCGAAATCAGTCAGCATGCTCTTCTACGAGGGGCCGTATCTTTACGTTAGTATCTAGAGTAGGTGAATGTCTTGATTAACAAGTGACTATGTTGAAAAGTGAATATTAAAAGTATACAGAATTCAATGCTGCTAATTATTTTCTTCAACGCATTTTAGTTTTTTTAATTAAAAAAAAAAATATGGAGCTGCGGTGGTTTTTTTTTTTTGATATTGTACGAGAAAAATGAGTGTTGAGTCCGGACGGCAGCAAGGGTACTCGAAATCAGGAAACAAGAGTGAGTGGAGAAAGCAAGTGTATGGCTCGATAGAAGAAAACAGACCTTTAGAGAGCAAAATATAAACTGTGACTAAACTATAATTGAACGGTGACTGAACTAAACTAAACTGGTGTCCTATTATGGCCGATCGAGGGAGAAAAAGGAGAATACGTGATGGAGAAGAAGAAGAAGAAGAAGAAGAAAGACGGTTCTGAAAAGATCACGTACTGGAAATACAGAAATGTAGGGGACAAAATACGTTTGTTAAACGTCGTATCATGTTACGCAGACAGTCACCAGGCAGGATGTTCAGTTTATACAAAAATGTAAATTTGAGAGGATCGCCGCAGAACCTTACTTTTTAAACGTCCCTTGTACTTAATACCTACATTATCATGTACTTACTTATTTTCGCCTATATAATATTATGTATCGTAATTTCCGAATCATTGCTTTCATTCTGCAGACGAGGTTGCAGATCAATACGATAATTCACATTTGCAAATAAAAGAGCCAATTTGCAGTTTTTTCCCACATCGTACACGTCTTTGAAAACGAGCTCGGGCTTGAAAATCGTGTGCTGCACTTGTCATTCGTAAATGTCGCAAATGCTGACGACACATTGTACCATGTCGTGCAGCGAATATTCGCGTGTAAAATTCCAGAAAAGTGGAATATTTCTAGTCGAGAATTTCGTACGCGAACTTTAAAGACGGTATTTTGTACAACAATAAAAGGCACACGCGGCCATTGTTACGGAATAATAAATTTTCCTCTTTTTAACCGCGCGGCGGCCTATATAAATTATATTTTCTTGCCAAGAATTCCACTCTGCCTAACTGTGTCAATATGGTAACCATAATCTCTCGCGCAACCGTTCGGTTTAAAATGGAGACCCATGAAAAGTGGAATTATCGATGTTGGTTAAAGGATAACAGAGAAACCCGAGAACAACGTCGTAGAAAAGGCCGCAGCTTCAGTTAGCATCGAGGAAAAAAGGGGGGCGATTAAAAGTATCGGGAGCCGATGATTGTAATTCGTGGTATGTTTTCTCTAAGCGAGAGCTTAAGAACTTGGTATACTTGGAAATAATTTTTGTATCGGTTGTGGTTTATACTTCGGAGCTCTTAGCGAAGGACGTAGGGCAGGATCTTCTCGTCGATTTGTGTTTGCAAAACAGCAGTATGCGAAAGTTTCTTCGGGTTACTCTGTAAGCGTTGTTCTTAAACTACTAAAATCATTATCCGAAAATGCGCGCGAATAATAACAATGAGGTTATTCAAATGCAAATATGATTTGCATTGCTCACCATCGGCATTCCGGATCCGCGGTTCCCCTTTTAGTACTTACGATTGAAAAGTTCCCATTCATAATCCATCTCTGCGAGAGAACGCGAGCAATATGTGCATGCCAGTTCTGCTTTGGCCCGATATACGTAATACAACTTTAGTACTTATGTTGCCTTTCAATGGCCACACTCTTTCTGTCCTGCGTGGAGCAAAAGCAATACGGCGCCATCGCTTAGTTCTCCTGTGAATACAGGGTGTCTCTTTTGTAATGACTTCCCTCCCTTCCACCTAGTAAATAGGTAACCTACCCCGGCAATATGTAGATATGTTTGTATACTTTTACTTTTGACGGGGCTGAGTTATGGTCAAATTTATAAAAGTTTTCTATCTTTGAAATTTTTTCTTCTTTTGACGACTGGAAATTAACAGACAAATGGTACCTGTAGGTAATAGTAGAGGGCAGTTGTGGTAACCACGGACATTTTTTCACAAAGTTGTATTTTTCTCAACCTGTCATGACGCTAGAACTATAGGGGTACAACTTTTGGATTGGTGTTTTAGTACATTTCGGTCCCGGATTTGGTTTGAAGTGCTTCTAATAAATGGCTCCTGTGGGGAGAGAGCTTATAGAGGCCTCAAAATGAATCCAAATTTTTTTGTTTTTTCCTGATATTAGATTTGATTTATAGGTTTTGTGAGTAGCTAAATCTGCTTTTGGGATTAGTGTTTGGTTTCGCCTCCTCAGGATGCCGGTAGAGGGACTGAATCTCCATCATTAATTTGCCTTCGCAAAAGTAATGAATTTATAAGTTTTCAACGTCGCTGAATCAGTTTTTGTGGTTATTTTTTAGTTCCGACCCAGTGGGATGCCATTACAGGGGGCGGAGTTTCAATGGGTTATATCTTGAAAAAATGACTCGAGGGAAGATAAGTGGGTCGAAACCAAAAACGTATTTCACCTGAAGTAAACAGCTCTTCTCCTTTTGAAATGTTAGCCGTGTAGGGTAAAGTACCGCAAGCCGGATCAGGTACTCGTTAATGGACTTTTCCGAGAAGTCGAGTCAGAATGGAGTTAGCGCGACGGCGCCATGCCCCTCTATTTTTTCATGCGGATACTTTGAAACGAAGTTGTATAATAGATCTGGCCATGCCTGGATGACATTTTATTTACAACCATTCACACAATCCACTATAGGTAACATATCGCGTTACAGTTGGTCAGTGCGCTCATGATCGGACATAGGTCTCTCCCACTCTTCTCCATTGATCTCTATCCCTTGCACCTCTTACCCAAAGCCTTCTTCATATGTTTTTCACATTTTTATGCCTTTACTTTGGCACACAATGGAACATGTTTCAATTGCCTAGTTGAGAAATTCTCTAGAGAGATGAGGAAGACTGTCAGAATGTTCCTAATGACTGACTGACTGACTGACTGACTGGACTTACTGGACTAACTGACTGACTGACTCAACACTTCATTCGCCTGCGAGTACCACACTCCTTGTATCAGCATTTATTCCCTTGCGAGCATCGCGTTCCTTGTACCAGCCTGCGAGCACTACGCTCTGCTTGTGCATAATTTTGCAGACAAGTCTGCAACCACAGCATTTTCAATGTTTGCTTCGTGGACTGCACCGACATGAGAGTGTCTTTGTCTGCTACGCTTCGCAGTGCACGTTGCGTTCCATATTTTTCGGTGGACTCATTTTTTGGACGCTACGTTCGCTGGACGATATGACATTCTCATGTCAACGCAGCCCGCAGAGCAGACGTGAAAATGCTCTCCCGTGGTTGCAGACTCGTCTGCAAGATGATGCACTAGCAGAGCGTAATGCTCACAGGCTGATACAAGGAGTGTGGTACTCACCGGCGAATTAAGTGTCGAGTCAGTCAGTCAGTCAGTAGTTTTATTATTATTATTATTATTTTTCGTACCGCTCTTTTTGTCACGCTCTAAAGTAACTTTTTTTTTCGATGTGTGCCAAACTAAGGACATAAAAATGTCAAAATGATTTCCATGGAAATGATAATTCCTTTTCGTTTCTCCTCAAATGTAACGTTTTTTCCGTTTGTGTTATACCCATGGCTGGAATGTGCCAAAGTAAACACAAGAAAATGTCAAAATAAATTTCCATAGAAATGATTATTTCATTCCTCCTCAAATGTAACGCGTAAAGCGTGAAACGTCACACGTATTAGTAACGTTTTCCCGCTTTGTGTGCCAAAGTAAAGGCATGAAAATGTCGAAAAAAAAAAGAAGAAAAAAAGAAGGTCGGAATTGGTTCAACAGGGTGTTCATAAAATCAATTTTAGTACCAATCATATCAGAAAATGTTCACTTTTTTCCAATTTCCAATGAAACTTACCCACTTAAGCCACTTTTTTTAATGTTTATTTGCAATAGATAGTACATGAAGTTTTCCACAAAAAGGGTCATTAGTAATCTTCTTGTATCTGGGTAAGAACTGCTCAAAATGGAGTTCAAGATATTGTTACGTTTTAACACAAATGCAAAGACCTTATGAAGATAATAATCATCTTCTTTAGCTACTTTACCACTTCACAGAGTCATATCGTTTGTGTGGCTTATTCACCTTCCTCCTTTCATATATTGACCCCATATTTGAAATTGAGGCCCATGCAATGACGAGGGAAGAGTGTTGTAGTACTTTGTAAAGTTTAATATGGGTATCCAATAATTGGTTTCAAAGGTAGCTAAACTCTGTTTTAGTAACATTTTGACCATAATCCCCGATCTGTGGCCCATACCAATGGGAAGGAGGTACAAGATGACGGTTGTGGTCGCTACACAGAAAAAAAATTAAAGATTATGGAAAGTGGTTGAACATGATTTTCATAAAATAAATTTCAATCAGTTCAAAATGGTATTGGGAAATGTTGCTATTTTTCTAATTTACTGTAACAACTCGGGAGGGGGAGGGGTATTAATTTAGTGATGAGGAATGTTATTTACGTGGATTAAAGAATCTAGGCCCAGCAAATTGCTGTTGACATGGGTAGAAGAACCAGATAGGTTGTGGTCTTATGGTTATGAATAATGAAAAAAGTTTTCCCCCATATTCAGGTTGATTGCGATTTTACGGCAGAATTACGAAATTATTGCTAACAGTCTATTCCTTGAACTGAAACACTCAAAAGTTCTACTCTACGCAAGTGATCTAACAGTGTGGTGCAGAATAAAAACTGTAACCAACGCGTAACTTTTACAAAATGACTTGAAGGCCTCATCAATGTAAAGTATATCGAAAACAAGCTACCCTCATTAAACATTAAAAGAAGAAATTAAGGCCTCTCTACCAGAAGAAGTAATTATATTACGAATAATTATCACATAAAAACAGCCCCTCTAGCAAGCAGCAACAGAGTTGGAGATCTGAGGGTGATAAACCAGCAGTTATTATTTGAAAGTCACGTTAATTCGATAATGAGGAAGGTGAGACGAAAATTGGGAATAGTTATGAGAAAAGCGAAAAACCTCAAAAATACAGAAGCAGTCAAATTCTTGTACTTATTATTCTTTGTGAAGTCCCATCTCGAGTTTGAAACTCAATTGCAGCCGAACAAAACAAAGAAACTAAAAATAAACAAAAAGGTTTCTGAGATATTTATTCTACAAAGATGTTCTACATTATGACCAAACGATATTCGGAACTTGTCGAACGACATGAAAAAACGCAGTTTCCCTTCTTTGGTTTTATGATTTCCTGAATGGGAAAGTAGACGTCCCTCGTTATTATAAAAAAAATTAATATTTTCCTTCCTGCATGGGTGAATGTTGTTGGAAAGCAGCGCTTTAGCTCGGTCCGGGTCTAAACAACTTAGTTTTCAAAAGCACCCATTAATGAAATTATGGAGCGATATAATGAAATCGAGAAAAACAAGTTTTGAAGTGATTTACTCTTTTTTTCCTTGATCACAGCTTGTTCGTC
Organism: Acanthococcus lagerstroemiae; assembly: GCA_031841125.1. NCBI lineage: Eukaryota > Metazoa > Arthropoda > Insecta > Hemiptera > Eriococcidae > Acanthococcus > Acanthococcus lagerstroemiae. The sequence goes on along the minus strand of CM063106.1, from coordinate 22,380,232 downwards.
AGGCTTTGTATCTCTCGAACTATCTTACTTGTTTGTTTACCTCAATTTCGTAAATATGAAGATGTTTGAAAAGGTGGAGGCAGTCCTCGCCATCTCTTCTTATAAGCCAAGTATGAACACACTAGTATACAGCGCATTTTAGCCGCGAGTTTTTCACGATAGCGGCTTTATAGGGTATTATTCAGGTTCTTTGTCGAGTACGCGCTCAAATACCGCGCCCCCATTCGCGAGCAAAGGCCTCTCCCATCCTTTCCCAGGTCGTCCTATTTTGGGCTGCTCTTCCTCATAGTACTCCATATTTCTTTCTATTTAATTCCTCCATCTCTGGCGCAGCAGATTTCGAAATCTGGTGGGAAGACACCATCCTGACCTGTTCAGTTTATTAATCGAATTGCAAAAGGAACAAGTATGTACAGAGATTCACATTTTGGAATTGCCGTTCGTAAAATGGATGAAGTAGGGGCCGAGAAAGAAGTACATAAGTGGCTGGACCTTCGAGAACGAAATATCCTATCGCTCATAACGTCAATTTATTACTCACTTAATAGAAACCTGCCAAAAGTACGTGTCTCCTGCAGCGACTCGTAGTGTAACATTCTATACGTTTTCGTATCTTAATAAAAAAAATTTCCATCGAAATTTCTATTAACAACACGGCTGCAGACTGCAGTCGCGCAGCAACAACACAGCTACAGACTGTAGTCACGCAGGGCGCCGCAAATGTCAACAACTGAATTCGTGTAGGGGGAGCGTGCCGGGGGGCGTTACAGTTTTCAAGCGTGTGGGGGGAGCGTTACGGTTTTCGCCCAAGTATACCCATGGCTGGAAGAAAATGGAAATGTCAACCATTGAACTGAATTGTCCCCATGAAGAGCTAAAGAACTGTGAGCTGACCTGAGCTGGAAAGGAGACGAGAAAAGAAGAACTGTAGTCGCGCAGGGCGCAGCAAAGATCAATGAGCACATGGCTGCAGTTACGGTTTTCGTTCTAGTATACACCCATGTCTGAAAGAAAAATAAATTTCCATGGAAATGTCAACCACTGAATTCGTGTCGGGGGGAGCATTATGGGGGAGCGTTACGGTTTTCGCTTTAGTATACTCAGTAGTAAAAGCATATAAAATGCTAAAATGAATCATTTTATCAGGGGCATAACTTTTATGGAAATGCCCGTCAGGTATTTGCTTGTCAGGAACATGTCTTTCAGGTATGTGGATTCAGGTAAATATTATGTAATCGAACATTCAGGCTGAGATCTGTATTTAGATCCTTCCTACATTCTTCCTCTTCTTTGTTTATTCATTTCATAGCTGGGGGTCCTCAGGGTTTCGTTTCTGAACTGGTTAGAGTGAGTTAATTTTGTAAGCTTGTCAAGAACTGAAGAGTTGCATGAGGGGGTGGTGCAGACTTTTTTAAATTTGAAATTTTTGCAGTAGTTCTCATATTACGCAATTTCATTTGATAATGCGGCGATCCTCCCCTTGCTAATGTATATATGTGTACATATATGTATGTGTCGTCCAGTCGTCCAGCCTGACCACGGCTTGTGTTGTTCGATCCAAACGCCTTCGTCTCCTGCATTTCTATACCTTCATCCGGTGCATGACTTTTTCAGTACTACATTCTTCTTCTTACCCATTGTCCTTTTCCTTTGTTCTTGCAATGGCCAAAACAGAATTCCAGAACATAGTTAATTTGGGCATCTGTCGCCCCTCTTCTAGCCCTTGGGCAAGCCCTCTTCACATGGTGAGAAAATCTGATGGCATGTGGCACTGTGTCAGTCGGTGACTACCCCTCAATGAACGCCACCACCGTTTGTGATTCTTATGATTGTACAACACTTTCTCTAAAGCATTTTCTCTGACAAATTTCTCTAAAGAAAAATTCTCTAAAATTATTTCCTCTAAGAACAACTTTTGCTAACAAAATTTTCTCTACAACACTTGTTTTACCAACATTTCCTCAAAGCATAATATATTCTCCCAGATTTTCACGATTATTGGTCTACAAGAACGCACAGGTCATCCTGATGAGGTGGTTCCAGTACCACTGGTGTAGGTACGTATTCCTCGCAGGAAAAAAGACTGAGCTCTACAAAGAAGTTTTGGAAGTAGTTAAAGATGCTGTCGATTGATTCCATATAGCACCATGCGCGCCAACCAAAATCATGAGTGACTTTGAGTTGGCAATTATAAATGTGTGTACACAGGTATTTCCTGGAGTACCTTTGGCAGGCTGCTACTTCCATTTGGGACAGCTAATATATAGAAGGATTCAAGGCAATGAAGTACAAGAACAGTACCAAGATCCAGTGGATAGAACTATAAAATGATACACGCATATACTGCTGGCCCTAGCTTTTGTTCCCAAGGCTAATGTAATAACTTCTCTGTATATAAACAAATTAGCCATGGGAAAGAAGGTTAAAGCGGCACCTACCAAGAAATGGAACAAATTACAGGCACTCTTAGAATCAATTGCCACCGAATACAATACCAGACCCAGACTAGAGTATTTACAATCCATTGCAGCCAATGTAAATATTTCATAATATTAGAGAATATGACGAAATAATAACGTTAGAGAAATTCGTTTCAGCGAGAATTGATTTTAGAGAATTTGTCGTTAGCGAAAATTGTCATTAGAGGACATGGTTTTAGAGAAAATGCTTTAGAGAAAGTGACAAGAAACCATTCTTATCCTGATTCTCACATTTACGACTTTGCTCTTTCATTAGCTGGCACTTCCATCTACTCACATCTGGATCTTGTCCGTGCATTTTATAAGCTACTCCTTAATGAAGAAGACATCAAAAAAACACGGGTCATCACTCCGTTCAGTTTTATTCGAATTTTTAAGATTACCATTTGGTCTGCATAACTCTGCTCAAACATTTCAGCGTTTCATTGACGAGGTCTTGCGCGATATTCCCATTGCTTACGCGTATTTAGACGATGTCTTTATAGCCAGTTCATCAGAAGCAGATCATAAAAAACATATAAAAATTGTATTAGACCGGTTTTCAAAATACAACATTACTGGGTAATTCTCAGAAAAAGGGAGCTTTTCAGTAACAGGTGTATTTCTGAAAGACAGAATATAGGTTGCCCAATTTTTTTTTATTTTTTTGTTACATTGTTCAGTATTATTTCCCCCACATTTTTGGAAGTATTATGAATGCGTGCCCCTGCCCCCAGTGGACAGAAATTATTCAGATCCCCTGAATCTCCTGTGCCGTGGCTTGTAACTGCTTAGTCCTTGAAATAATCAAGTCTCAATAGTGATAGTAATGAAACACTATTCCTGGAAAGAAAACATCTAAACGTTATTGTGAGACTTCAGAGCAGAGATTTATTTTTGGAGACGTAAGGAAAAGTTCACTGTGTGACTTTAGGGAAAGCTCAAATTTTGGTAACTCATTTTTGTTCCTTTGCTGTGGTCATTTTTTGTGAGGATGCTGCTGGTACACTGATTGAATACTTTGGGTAGAGCTCTATAACTTTGTGTGAGTACGGTCGTCCGTCATTTTGACTCCAACCACGCCCACGGATACCAAATCCGACTATGCGGAGCGTACCGCATAGTCAATTCGGCATCCACGGGTAAGGTTGACGTCAAAATGACAGACAATTGTACTCACACAAAGTTGTAGAGCTCTACTTTGGGCTGCTAGTGAGCTGCAGTGCTTTGTTTGTATGATAAGAACAGTATCCGTATCTCAGAAGTCGGATATCAATTGAGTTATGTGTTCCAGAAAGAAAAGTTTGAGAAATTAGTTATCTGTACAGTTTTTGATATCCAATAGCGTGGCTGGTCCTTCCGGAATGGAAAGATATTCTCTTTCTCTGTAACAAGAACAAAAAAACTCCAATAGTGAGTATCTAATCATTTAAAAAGAATAAAAGCCCGGAGAGGAGATCAAGCTTGTTGAAAATAGGAATTATTGATCAATTCTCTTATGTCGTGTTCCATATTATCTTGCTTTGCCGTGGCACATTAGAATTTCATTGACCACGGCAGTGGAAACTAATAGCCACGACATGAGAATCTTCTGTTGTTCGCTTATGAGCCACGACATAGGATAAATAGGCACGACATAGGAGCTTCCTGTGGTGTGGGCAGAAATATTTCTCAGGGGTCTCAGACCCCCTCCTATTGCATATGACTTGAGCCAAGCAGTGTCAATATTCTCCAGGATACGTAAACAATAATTTCCAGCAAAAAAATAACTGAAAGAACAATTTTTTTTAAAACAAACTTTTATTTCTTCAAAAGTTTCCTTTTCCTGAGAATTACCCCACTATCAACGCCTCGAAATCAGTTTTCAGCCAATTTTCTCTCACTTTCCTCGGTCATGAAATTTCTGCCGCTGACATTTCCCCACTCAAATCCAAAGTCGAATCTCTGTCCTCATATCCTCTACCACAAGATACATCCTCCTTAAAACGCTTCCTTGGAATCCTCAATTTCTACCTTCGCTTCCTCAAACATGCGGCCAAACTCCAAGCTCCCCTCACCAACCTCCTTCACAACAGTAAGAAGAATGACAAGACACCTGCACAGTGGACTAACGAACTTCAACAAGCCTTCGACGCATGCAAACAGAGCTTAGCAGATGCTACTTCTCTCACCTATCCTGATAATAACTATCCTCTTCACCTCTGCACTGACGCCTCGAATACTGCTATCGGCGCGACCCTGCATCAAGTTCGATCAGATGGTGTACAAGAGCCGTTAGGATTCTAAGTCCTCTAAACTAACTCCTACTCAGCAAGCCTGCTCGACTTACGACAGAGAACTTCTCGCCATCTACTCTGCAATCAAATTCTTCCATCACCTCGTCGAGGGACGAGAATTCACCGTATTCACTGATCATAAACGTCTAATATTCGCCTTCTCTCAAAAGCCTGACAAAGCTACACCTAGACAGGTTCGACATCTGAACTTCATCGGATAGTAAGTATATTACTGGCATTCGCTTCATCAAGGGTGACTGTAACGAGACTGCCGACACATTATCCCGTGTCGAAGCGATCTCTGACTCCACCCTTGTCATCACGCAAGAACTTGCTTTCGCTCAGTCTGCGGACACAGAATTCAAAAACCTATTACAGACTCCATCAGCGTATCTTAAAACGAAAAAATTCACTGCCAATAACTACGAAATATAATGCGACACCTTCTTTTATCTCGTTTCGTCTGGTCGAGCTTCAAAAAAAGATATTAGTGACTGGGTACGCACTTGTGCTCAGTGCCAAAGATGTAAAGTCACTCGTCACACCATCTCACCTCTCACTACGATCCTTCAAACAGCAGAAGGTCTCGAACACGTACATCTCGATCTCATTGGTGCGATCTTATTGATGAACTTCCAGTTTCTAAATTCTTCTTTCCTTCGATGGCCAGGCTGGATCATTCGTTTCAGGGATCGAGTTCGATTTCGGCATTGGAAACAGTCTCAATCTATACGTTGTAGCTCTCGGATTTTTCATTCAATATACACGTCCTTTACACGATTTCGCCTTTTTTATTTCATATGACTCACTTAATTGCGGCGAAACTTCTCGTACCAACCCCATACAAGCCGCAATAATATGCAGAACTGGCTGCGACATCAATTCTTGAAACATGATGGTCGGCGTAATTGTCGACTTGTTCGACGAATTTGAATGCGTGACCAGAGGTATGCCTGAAGACCATGTTTCACATTTCGAATGCTGAAATCGTCCACATCAACCTCGCCGAGAAAAGGAAATTTGTGACCTCGAAGAACATTCGATTTTTTGAAGTTTCTACCTGGTTTCCGGCCAGCCCTCATGCCCGACATGAAAGGGGAAATGTTCGTGCCACACCCTGTACTCGTACACGCGGTATGGTAACAGACGGTGCAGAAAGGGATGGCAGAAACGCAGCCGCTCAGTTGGATACATTTCACGACTAAATAAGTAAACGCGTTTATCTTTCCGCAACTTTTCGGAAGACAGGCCTAGTTTTTACAGACACGGGTGCAGGACGGCTGTATGACAATTTAATAAAATGTAAGAAGACGGAAGAAGAACGAAAAACGGACCGACGCGGTCCTTTGAAAACACGGGCGACGTAAGAAGTGCGTCTGACAGGATTTACTAGACTCAGTTCTTATCTTTTTGAAAATTGTACATCGGGTCTCGCTGCAGACGAGTTTGGGTGTACGAATATGAGGGTCTCTAGTGACGCGTAAAAATACAAGAAGTGTATTAATCTTAGTGACGGGCTGGCAACTGAAACCGTTTGTAAGCGCAGTGGAGAAAATTTCGCGATGGCAGGACGCGGGCGCGGTGTACATAAAAGGCGAAAAATTTCTTTGAGTCCGGAAATGTAACGGGATATGTACGGAAACTTCGGTGCGGAATATATTAAATTGAATTTCTTGACGCGGCTTCTCGTTTTATTTCGATTGAAAGTCGATAAGTCGACATGTTCAGGTAGGAGGAGCCGCTTTCTAGCGGCTAGATGGAGGCTAGAACAGAAGCACTCAGCCGTCGCACGTTGATTGTTCATATCGATTGACTTTCGCTAAACATTCCACCGCGCACAATACCTCCGTGTATTGTTGTTTCTGAAGTGATCTACATTCCAAGGTTGCGTGGCAATCTTGAGTGAATGACGGGTATCTATTACTTGTATTTTAAAACGTTTGAAATTGGAAAGATTAGGGAACTTTTCAGATTACAGCCTGTTTCTTTTCAGTTTCGTCAAACAATATTAACCCGAGTCACATCAGACTGCTCAGTGGATCTGAAGTGGTGTGGCTGTGCCTTCATCGTATTCTTAATTATACTAAATCAGCGTGAAACTTTGATCTTTCCTGGTTTTGGGTCTACAGCTTTAGTTTGTGTCGAAAATTCGCGACCACTTTTCAAAGTGCCATGTGTAGTGGCAACACTAGCACACAAAAACGGTTGAATCAAGTTGTACACATCCTCGAGAGTGGATATCCAAGTTTCAAACCGAATGGGCTGTTAGTTATCCATAATATCAGTTCTGCGCGCAAATGTTCTACGCGCGTGCCGATTTTTGCCTTTAATATGAATCGTGGAGAAAAATTTGAACAAAGAGTAATCATCAAATATTTGGTGAAAAAACAAAAAAGGAATACCTAAAGGGATCCGAGACGAGTTGGTGAGTGTGTATGGCGATAATACATTCTATGTTACAGCTGTTGAGAAGGGGGCTGGACGTTTTCGAAGCGGTTGAACATGGTGGTTAGATGATGAAAGAGAAGGGAGGCCGAAAAAGGCGCGCAGCGCTAGCATGGTGAAGCAAGTGAAAGCAATCGTTAAAAAATATCGCCGATTAACGACGCGAGAGATTGCTCCTAAAGTCCCTAGTATTAGTAAAGAACTAAAGGGAGAGTGAAGAGAAGACATACGCCATTTTAGATCCAACCGCGCCCGTCGATACCGAATTGACAACGCGGTACGCTCCGCATTCTCGGATTCGGCATCCACAGGCATGGCTGGATCTAAAATGGCGTATGTTTTCACTTCCTCTTTAGTTCTCTAGTATTAGCAGTAAGAGCGTTCGTAGAATTTTTCGGAAAGACTTTTGGAGAGAGCAGAACTTTGTTCTGAACTTTGTTCTGCACCAGGACAATGCACCAACTCATGGCGCGCATTTGACGCAGACAATTCTGGATGAAAATCAATTCTGCCGCATCCAACACGCACCGTACCAGGGCCGGCAACTTCTGTATAGCGGGTGCAGCGAACCTAGTACCTGGTACCTACACATGGCAACAGCAGGGAAATTATTGGTACAATTGGAGGTATGCATAAAGAGAAGCTTCAGTTTTCACTTAACAAAAGTAAAGTGCAAGCGGCAGAGTGTATGCATAAAAAAAAAGTGAAGAGGAAGCTTGTGCTCAGGAGTGAGAGCGTTTGCTTCGGGAAGAAGGTCCCCTTCGAGCTGTATGCATAAAGAGGAATGATAATTTCAAAAGTGAAGCTTTCGCTCGCGAAAAAATGCATTCAGTCCTGAGTAGACTTCTTTTCGAAAAACGCATGCAGTTATCATTCATCTTCGAGACGATTCCTTTGATTTCCAAAGCTAATTTCCGAGGCATTTTATCGAAAATATTAAGGAAAATTTTCCGATAATTTTCGGAGAATTTCATTGGACATCACTGAGAAAAATCTCCGATGATTTCAGTAGAATTTTGTTGAAAATTTTAAGGAAAATCTTCAACGATACCAAATGATTTTATTGGAAATCATTGAAAAATATCTCTGATGGCATTTCTTCGGAAGAAAGGTTCAATGATCTCCAGGGATATTCATCGGAAATTGTTGGGATAAATTACCGATGATTTTCGGAGAATTTCATCAGAAATGTTCGGGGAGAATCTTCGATGATTTCCAAGGAATTTTATTAGAAATCTCTGAGACCTTCCGGAGAATTTCATCGGGAAATCTTCAGAGAAATTTTCGATGCTTTTCCAAGAATTTCTTCAAAAATCTTCCGATAATTTTTACAGAATTTTATTTAAAATATTTTGGAAAAATTCGATAGTTTTTGAAGAATTTTATCGGAAATCATCAGGAAGAATTCCTGATGATTTCCAAAGAATAATTTCATTGGAAATCTTCTAGAAGAATCTCCGATGATTTTAAACGAATTTCATCGGAAATTTTTGGAAAAAAATTCAGCCGAAAAATTCTATTGGAAATCATTTGAAAGGATTTCCGAAGTTTTCCAAAACATTTTATCAAAATTCTTCTAGAAAATTTTCCAATAATTTTTGAATAGGAAACATTCGGGGGTAAACTCCGATAGTTTTTGCAGAATTTTATCGAAAATTTTCAGGAAAAATCTCTGATGATTTCCAAAGAATAATTTCATTTGAAATCAAGAAGAATCTTCGATGATTTTTAAAGAATTTCATTGGGAATTTTTGGAAAAAATTCCTGTAATTAACGAAGAACCTCATCAGAAGTCTTTAGAAACAACTGTCAATGTTTTCCAAAAAAATTCATCAAAATTCGTCGAGAAAATTTTCTGATAATTTTTGAAAAATCTTACAGGAAATATTCGGGGGGGGGGGACTCCGATGGTTTTTGAAGAATTTCATCAAGAATCTTCAGGGAAAATGTTGATGATCTTCGAAGAATTTCATCTGAAATCTTCGAGAAGAACCTCTGATGATTTTCAAGAAAATTCATTGAGACTATTTCCCAGTCATGCGATGGAATCAGAGATTTTCTTCGAAGATTTTTCAAAACAATTTTCAGAAGTCGTTGGAAATGGTTTCTGAAGATATTCTCCAAAAATTAGTGAAGATTTTTTTCGAAGATTTCTAAGAACATTTTTTTGAAATTATCAGAGATTTTCTCAAATTATGTTCGATACATTTTTTTTGAAATTGTGGGCTGATTTTCGAAGAATTTCATCAGAAATCGTCAGGAAAAATCTCTGATTCCATCGCATGAGTGAAAATAGTCTCAATTCTTCGGAAATTATCAGAATTTTTTTCCTCAAAAATTTCCGATGAAATTCCTTGAAAATCATCGGTGATTCTTCTCGAAGATTTCCAATGAAATTATTCTCTGGAGATCATCGGAGTTTCTTCCTGAAGATTTTCGATAAAATTCTTCCAAAAACCATCGGAGTTTTTCCCCAAATACTTTCGATGAAATTCTTCATAAATTATCGGAAAATTTTCCTGAACATTTTTGAAGAAATTTTTTGAAAAACATTGGACATTTTTTCTGAAGATTTTCAATGAAATTCTCTGAAAAAGATTTCCTAAAAAATTCTCCTGAAATCATCGGAGATTTTCCTCAATGATGTCCGATGAAATTCTTCGAAAATGATCGAAAATTTCTCCCTAACATTGTCCATAAAATTCTTCGGAAATCAAAGCAGTCTTCTCGATGATTTCTGATGAGATTCTTTGGAGATCATTGGAGATTTCTTCCGAACATTTTCGATGAAATTCTTCGGAAATTACCGGAGATTTTCCCCGAAAATTATTTCATCGTTTTCTAAGTTTGGTGCGTTTTCCACCTGTACACCAACACCATCTTTGTTTTCGCTTCTTTGAATGATTTTCAATTTAGAAGTTCCTTGGACATATTATATGTCGGCTGGTAACAACTTGAACAAACGTTGTTATCTTTGAATCACTCGCTTCATTTTGTGGAGCGTTCACTTTGAAGAGGAAGAGAAAACTTATGCATGCAGATTGAAACAAAACCTTAAACTTCTATCTTTCCCGTAGGAGGAACGGCTCTTACTCTCCTCTTTTGCTTCCACGTTAACGCCTAATTTTTATGCATACGGCCTAATAATACCATGATAAAACGTTATTGTCCAAAATCAGTGTTGTTCTTTTCGCTACACATGGAATTATGAAAAGTTGCCGGCCCTGCACCGTGCTCACTTTATCTCGCACCATACGATTTCTTCATATTCCCAAAGATGAAATTGGCGCTGAAGGGTGCCCATTTAGGCGGTATTGAGGGCCTAAAACAGAAATCGGCGGAGGTACTGATAGGCTTTACTTCAGACGATTATAAAAAGTGTTTCCAGGGCTGGAAAAAGCGTTTAGAGAAGTGCATTACTGTTGGGGGGAAGTATTTTGAAGGGGACAAATTTTAGTTTTTTGTAAAATTTAATCATAATATGTTTCTGTACAATAAGTGATCACGAGTTTTTGACAACAACTGTATTCTTTCTAATTTCATGAGTGTCCGCCCCAATATGCAAAATCTAATATTAAACCGTCACAAAGTGACAAGACACTTATGACGCTTATAAAATTTCAATCAATCGGAAGACAGAATGCAATGATCACCGTTTTAGAAAAGTATCATATTGTGACGGAAAGGGTTCCAATATGTGATGACGGTTTTGTTACTTTGTGGCGCATTTTCGGAGTCATTTACTGGCGGTTTAATCTCACTTTGAGTAGAAATTTCCTGGCGCCATTTTGTGACGATTTTTCATTAAAAAATGACGGAAAACAGAATCTTGCAACTCCTAACATTTTTACAAACAAGTCTTTTCTTTCTACTGATCAGTATGCAGTGTTTTCCTCCACAGTAGATTACATCTTAACAGTAAGTCAGATTCTGGAGATGGTGAGGGAGTGTGGAGTAAGCATTCGATGCGTATTCGTAGACTTCCAGAAAGCCTTCGACTCAATCTATCACGACGGTATGTACAGGGCACTAGCAAAGCAGGGAGTTCCGGAAACTTCGTTAAACATTACAGCTTACATGTAGGAAAACGTCTTGGCAAGCATTGTGCTGGACAAAAAAGGGGAGAACTTGTCGGTAAAAAATGGGGTCAAACAACGGAATCCCACCCTAACGTATACAGCAGCGATGATCGGAAGATCTCACAGGTTAATGAACCTCTTGAAAAGTAAGAGTAAAAAGAGAAAATGTAAGGAAATGAAGGCGATATTGAGCAGAAGACTTGCAAATCTTGAGAGCAATGCGACGTATCGTTGAGCATTGCATCAGTATTCAGTTTGTTGTAAAAAAGCTGAAAAGACTAGAAATGGAACTAGACCCAGGAGGACATCAGGACTTGGTAACACCAAGCGTTGGTAACATTGGAGAAAGGTAACCTCAGGATTAGGTGAAATCCATTTCAGCATTTCTCTTCTGTAAGAACTCACTTTTCCTATTTTTGTTATTTTTGGTAGCACGGTATTGAATAGTGTTGACCGGGACTAGGCCTTCTGGTATCCCATGTGGATTTTCATTCACCGGAAGCAGGATGCAGTAAGAATTTCTTCTGATCGTAATCGTCTTATGTCGCTTATTTTTGATTTGTCTCCTAATCTACGTGTTTCTACTTTTTTAAATAAACATTGTCGTCTTATGTTAGTAATTTGATCAAGCGGCATCAGGTTTGCTTTCTCATACAATCTGTCCACTTCTGCTTTAATATCAGAGTTTTGGAAAACAGCAATTAATGTTCGATTAAATAAAGGAAGAAAGAAACGTCGTGGCCATTGCATGAAGCTACTCACTGGTACACTCTGCTCTCCTGAGAACGAGTTTTTCAGAGTGTGATCCAGATTTTATATATTCGTGTTCGGATATTAGTTTTTCGATTTCAAAATAGTCCATCCTCAAAAAAATAAAATAACAAAACAGCTAAACGAGATATTTAAAAGTTGGTATACTGAAATTCTTGAAGTAGTTTCGGTAACTTTTTACGTTATCTGAAATGGCCAGAGAAACCTTATTGGCAGGGCACTTTGAATACATATCTGCTCTATAGACTACTGAACTGATACAAAAATGTTATTATATTTTATTGTAGTCGTTTGGAATTTTTCCAGTGTATCGCAATTTTTAAGAAGCGAAATTGGAAACAGTGAAAAAACACATTTGTGTACGTAAACTATTACTCGTATAAATAAAAGTGTTTTGAACAGCTGGTAAGAGCAGAAAAAGGTTTGTAAAAGCGAGTGTACAGCACTCGTAAATTTTAAACCAGCGAAATTTGCGTTATGCAGATGAATATCAGAATTTTTTTTATGTAACCCACATATTGAATATGTTACGATACATGATGTAAATTCGGGATCAAACATGAATTCCCGGGCAATTACGTTGTAACCCAGTATCATTGGCCCGTGGTGTTAATGACCGGGATATGACGTAATTTACACAGCTACTTTGGCCTTGTTGGTACACGTTCAAATCATCATCATTTCCCGAGCTGATCGACATTGCCCAGTACAGTTCGGGAAATGACGTGCGCGTTATTGCATTATACTGTCTAACGTTCCAAAATGTCAACTAAATTGTTAAATTTTCCGAAAAATGTCGATTTTGAAGATTCATGTGTGTGGGCGAGAGGGGCTTACTCCATCCCTGCATATTTCATATAGATTATCTGTTTCGTCAATTTTGGTTGAATTTGGTCGACTTTGAACGAGTGCGGTTATATTGTTGACTTATTCGAGCCAAATAAAGAAATCTCGCCTCTGGACCTCAGGCTTCCTGGTACCCGATGCGCAATCAGTTACCCTCCAGTTACTCAGTTACCCGCGGAAAAGTTACCCATTAGTTACCCGCGGGTTACCCTTCTTCCCGTTTAGTTATCCTGGTAACTGGTGGGATTTTGCGCATCGGGTACACATTCACAGAGTTACCCGTTCCCAGTATGACGACAAAACTGAAGAGTTAAAATAAATTATTTTAGTATGTTTAGCCGGACTATACTTATATCAAGATGGCCCAAAATGTCAAGATTTCCTAAAATGTATTGGGAAATCTTGAGAAAGCTCGATCCAATTCTAATATTATCTGAAATTTACAAGAATTACCAAGTAAATTGTAGACAAAATGGGTGTTCACGATATTTCCCGGTCTTCAACGTGCATGCCCGTTGGTTTTCATAGTTAACGTGTTATTTCCCGGCTATTAACGTCATTATCAGATTTATATCATGTACCGTAACATATATATACATAAAATGGAAAAGAGCGATGTGAAAAAGCATTTTATAGCAATTATATGAAACAGAATTCGATGAATATAATAATAAAAAAATACAGATATGATGTTGCTATCCTTCAGGTGAATGCACTCATAAGACTGTGGGTAGGTAAAGTTTTCATGACGATGTATTTTTATTTGTTTACAAAAGTGTCTCATCACAAAAGTAACTTACCATTTTTATGCCAGAACAGGGGAGATGTTTTAGGCTTTATTTTGTAATGCTTTCGCTCAGTGATGGATCAAGGACGTCATCCTGCGAAGGACATAATTAAAACCGTATAAGAATAATTATGTAACCTACCCCTTTCCTCCCGAGTACTTGAAACATTTTCTAAATTTCACGCTGGTAACTGAATGCGTAGATAGAACAAGCAACTTCGCTACTCGAAGAGGGTCGGCGACACCTTTAAATTGCAAAGCTGCAGACTGCAGTCGCACAGCCCTATCATTTATCAAGTTATTAGTATCACTCTATCAACAGAAAAGTACTCTTCAATGTATTCCAAGCGATTCAGATGGCATTTTTAGGAAACTGTAATTCTTCTTACGCTAACAACAAAGAAAAGTAATTTTACTTCGATTTGTATAAAGCTCACAATTTGAATAGGCATTACCAAGATTATCACCAATACTATCAATACTACTTGTTAACTGGCATCCACTTTTGAGAACATTAGAAAAGTACATAACAATCTATGGCAACTTATACATCCTAAGGATGAGTATCTTCATTATATTCAAGAATTCAATAGCAGTTTACAAAATTTGATTTCAATTCGCTTTACGTTGTTCATTTGCCTCATCAGTCATCACACATTTCCATCATCGCCACAGAGGGTAACGCCATTGTTTCCTCTTTGGTAAGCTTCATCGCTCAAAACCTGAAACAGAATACCAAAATTGCCATGACTACTTTTACCATATTTACGAGACATAATTCGCATCGCATAATTCCTTGGAAAATTTACTGATAAGAGTACCACAGAACGTTGTATGTACTTGGTTTGATTCAAAGAAATTCTACTCAAATCAAACTGAAAGAAGCCATTTCATACATTAACAAACAATACACTTACCTCTTCTAAATCCAGTTAATTTCTTCATTTTGAATTGCCAGTATTGTAATTTTATACTATATCTAAATAAGGGTTCTTGTTTCTATCTGTTCTCGCAGGACTGCAGAAAACGTGAATCGGAAAACACGATCCAACAAACTGAATAATAATGGCTGCGTTCGTGGCGAAAGCGGTGGTCGGAAATAAGTTAAATGCTGTGAAAGGTAAGCATTCATGGAATTATCATATTTTTGACTGCACAGAATTCCATCCCTTTCCTACCATTGACCTGCAGGTAAACGAAATCGAATCTGTAAGCATTTCCAAATTCACGGAGAATTTTCTGTTCATTTATTGCTGTACCTTTATTATAGAAGCACCACAAGTATTTCTGAATTCAACAATTTTTTTTCAACGCGCTCCCCATTCTTGAATGCAAATTTGGATTGTTATAATTCAAAAAATAAATAGGCTGAGTGTAAGTTAGTGTAACGATGCCCAAATCATACGACCTCTCCTCTCGCTTATCAAGGAATCAGTAAGTTATATTAGAATCTCGTAGGGGCTGAGATTGGAAACTAGTTGACCTGTAGTTTCCAATTTTATTGCCAAGGAACGTTAATAACTGATTTGCTGAAATCAAAGGGGAAATATGGTACGATTTGAGCGTCATTACCCTATCATCTGTTATACGGCCGTATTTCGCTATGTTTCGTATTACTCATTAAATGATTTCATCTTAAGAAAGACAAGGAATTAGTGCATTCGATAATCATCCTATGTCGTACCAAAGTGCTGGCATTCTGAAGGGCAGTAAGTCATCAACTAAAATGCATGATCACGACTACGAGTAAAATGGAATGACTACATTATTACTGCACCGCGTACCTTCTCATATTTCGTAATTGACCTATTTACTTTCACCTATTCCTTATTATTCGCACTTTCTAGACTAATTAGTCATGACTTAAGATTGACTGTTTAGTCAGTAGTCATACGTGCATATTCGAAATGATTAGTAGTCATTAGCCATGACTAGAACGTGCGTTGACTAATCGTCATTCATGATTAATTATTCGATTGAAAAATGCCCTACTCTGTGTCTGAAATTAGGAATCAGACACCACCTGATTCGCAGCTAAAACAAATACACTCGCTGAAGTAGAACACGAAGTGGGAAGTTACTTCAACTACATTGATTGCCATTTTTATTTCCACATCGTGTCGTCCAGGGTAGCAAATTAAGCTCGTTGAATAACATTATTCTTCAGGTCTCGAGACAAAAAACTTTTCTTTCCAACTTCGAAAGTTTATCCGTTTGAGAAATTTCTGATACTTATAAATTACAGCGAGAAGTAAATTTTTTTATTATACTGCAAGGTTTAGTAAAGAAATATTTCAACGAAGTAGCAAAAAGAAGACGTGAGATCTCATACCGGGAACAGGAGGAAAAGGGGTCGGAAATAAATGGCAGAATATAATATACTTAGGTTACTTTTCGTGAGCAAATTAATATAAATCGAGCCAGTTGGAGAACTCCGTTTCAACCCATTTTAAAGTTTGATTTTAGCTTGCCAGTCAAGTCTCTGATGTTATAAGTTCATGCTTAATAGAAGCGTAAATTCTATTTGCGCGAGGAGGCAACGCAACTTTTAATCCAATACATTTTTTACGTAGCGTAAATCAAGAGAATTTACTCCAGAGATGGAGTATTTTTCAAGAGGGAAATGCTGAACAATTTCTTCTTCATTTTTTGTCGTGAGCGCGCAAATTTGCCCTCAACTACCCGAGATTGCAGCCTTCATCCAGAAGGGTGAATGTTTTATTCTTTGGTAATAAAAGAAATTTAGAGCTGTGAAAGTTGGTGATTCACTAAATATGCTTGGGTATACCGCGGAACCCTGTCCACATGGACACTAAAGTGGGCAGACATGTAGGCTTTTTTCTCCTTTTTTTTTTTTTCTACGAAGTTTTGCGTTGGTATTTGTAAGTTTAGGGAAGTGGTGTTATACTTAGATAGAAGTTATTTCAATAAAATAATACACAGATTAATAATAAAGTTCGAACGGACGTGCCGACATGATTGTGCACATAGAATGTTAACTTGACGTTGGGAGATGTCGATGTGATCAGCTAAGATGGTGCTGATATAAATGTGCACGTGGAACACCAGACCTAAATTTTCACCAATTTTCAGTCTCTATTTTCATAAGTTTTATACTGTCTGATAAGCAGAGCCCGGGTTTTGAAGTGCTAAAAGCTCAAGTCTCTAAGAAAACATAAATGCCCATAACAAGTCTTTATAGAAGTGAAATAGTCTCGAAAAAAGTAAGAGGATCCTAAATAATCTATAACGTCCCCAGCACGGGCTGCAGCACCCGAGGGGTACTATAGCTGCACATCCCCCCACCCAACTTCGGCGCAAGGGGCAAAACGGGAACCACGCCCAAAAGCATTTACAAGAAATAGAAAGGGGAAAAAAATCAAAAATTATCAAAAAATTAAAAATGTTTACTTTTAACTGTCAAGGGCTGGCATCCAAGGAAAGGCTATTTGAATTTGAAAAAGCTTGGGAAGAGGTTGACTTTGATATCGTGGGCATCGCAGAAAGCAGAATTGCCGGGGAAAAATTGTGGGTCAGAAACAACGGGAATTATTCGTACTATAACGGTCTAAGAAAAGGCTACGGCGGCGTGGGGTTATATATCCATAAAAAATGGACAAACAGAATCAAAGAAGTCAAAAGTATTTCGGATAGAATATGTCTGGTGAAATTGAGGTTCGAGGGTAACGTCGACCTAGTAGTAATACAGGTGTATGCACCGACGATGTTGGCTGAGGAAGAAGTAGTGGATGAGTTCTACAATCAACTTTCGGAGACGATAAAAAACGAGAAAGAGTATTATACCGTAGTGTGCGGTGACTTCAACGCCAAATTGGGCAAAGAAGATGCAACGGCCAATTTTGGTTGTCTAGGGCAGTTTTGCTCGAATAAATCTTCTAATTCAAATGGGGAAAAGTTAATTAACTTGGCATGTAACGATAAATTAAAAATTATGAACACTTTCTTCGAAAAAAGGAAAAAAGACAAATGGACGTGGCTTTCTCCAGACCACAAAACGAAAAATGAAATAGACTTTTGGCTAACAAACGATAACCGTATAGTTAAAGATGTTAAAGTCCTTAAAACCCTTAAATTTTCCTCTGACCATCGTCCAGTGCAAATCAATTTAGAATTCCCCAAGAGACCATCAGTGCACAACTCGAGGAAAAGTAAAACCTCAAAAAACAAGTCTATTCCGATCGACCAAATAAACGAAGCAAAACATTATTTGGGTAACAAGTTAGAAAACTGGGTATTCCGTTGTCATAACCTTCAAAAATCATACGACAAATTTGTTGAGATTTTTATGGAAACAATAAAAAAATTCGAAAAAATGACGCCCCAAAATAACAACAGAACTAACCAAATCATTTCTTCAGATACGCGCAAGATATGTGAAGAAAGGAACAGACTTGCAAAACTAGAGAAGAAAACAATAAGACAAAAAATCGAACTAACGGAAATAAGAAAAGTAGCAAAGAGGATGATCAGGTCCGATATGAGGAAGAACGAGGAAAGAATTATCTCCGAAGTCCTAGAGCTGACGGGATCGATCAAACAGGTAAAGAAAGAAATAGCGGAAGGAAAATGCCTACTCCCGGGAATGAAAAACGCAAGAGGTTCAATAGTGACGGACAGAGTGGGAATAACAATGGAAGCCACGAAATTTTACGCTAACCTGTATGACGAGGAGGGAGACGTTACCGTCGAAAAGGAGTTGGTGTATAGAAACACAGAGGACATTCCACTCTTCCTCGAAAGGGAAATCGTAGCAGTTCTAGAGAGCTTGAAAATTGGCAAAGCGACTGGTCCGGACGGGATTGAAAATCGGTACCTAAAACTATGTTGTGAGATAATAGCTGGTCCACTAACCCAGATTTTCAACGGAATTCTCGAGACGGAGAGAATACCGGAGCAATGGGGGTTATCTGAAATCGTCTTGTTGTTTAAGAAAGGGGATAGAAAAGACATAGGCAACTATCGTCCGATAAGCCTTACTTCAAATATTTCAAAATTATTTGCAAAATTACTGAAAAACAGAATGTATAAATGTTTAGATGAAAATCAAAGTCAAGAACAGGCGGGGTTCAGAAAAGGGAGATCGACGGTAGATCAGATTTTCATTATTAACCAATTAATAGAGAAGTGTAATGAATTTAGCATACCGCTTTACGTCCTACTAATTGATTTTCAGAAAGCCTTTGATTCAGTCCACCTCAACTACTTATGGAGAACACTCAACAACCAGGGGATTCAGGCCAAATTTATAAGAATTTTAAAAAACATATACAGTATCGCGGAAGGGAGGGTAATAACGGATAAGGTGGGTGAAAAATTCCAAATCAAGAGAGGTGTGAAACAAGGTGATCCCCTATCGCCCAACTTATTTAATAGTATCTTAGAGGAAATGTTCAGAAGACTAGATTGGGCTGACAGGGGAATAGAGGTAGAAGGAACAAAGCTGAACAACCTAAGATTCGCCGACGATGTGGCCCTCATTGCTCAGAGTGGAGAGGAACTCCAAGCGATGGCAGAGGAACTGAGAAGAGCAGGAAGCGAAGCTGGTCTAAGTATAAATACAAAAAAAACAGTGTTACTCTCAAACTGTTCGGAGTTGGTGGAAATTACTCTCAACGGCGAGAAGATAAAGAGCAGTGAAGAGGCAATATACTTAGGCCAGTCGATAGCTTTCTCGAACAACCTGAATAGAGAATTAAAGAGAAGGAAAGCCAGGGCGTGGAACAGCTATTAGAAGCTCTCATATATATTCAAAGGTAAATTTTCGCAAACATTAAAGAAAAAAATTTTTGAGAGTTGCGTGATGCCGGTATTAACCTACGGAGCCCAGACTTGGGCGCTCACCGAAGGACAGCTTCTAGGACTTGCGAGGACCCAGATCGCTATGGAGAGGTCGATGACGGGTATCAAGAGGAAAGATAAAGTCAGTAATATGGCAGTCAGGAGGAAGAGTGGAATTGTGGACTGTAGATGTAAAATTAAAAAACTCAAATTCGACTATGCCGGCCACGTAGCAAGAAGGGAGGAAGGGAGATGGGAAAATAAAGTGCTAGTTTGGTTTCCAAGGGACAAAGAGAGGAAGGTAGGGAGACCGAGAAAAAGGTGGGAAGTTGAAATCATAAGGAGGGGCGGGATTGCCTGGAGCAGAGATGCCAGGGACAGAAAACGCTGGAATAGGGTGGGGGAGGCCTATGCCCTAGGTTGGGCGCATAATGGGCAGGGACACCGCGATGCCTGAACGCCGCGTGAAGGAACGCATAATTTTTAATGATAGAGTTAAGAAAACGACGCGTGACGCAGGAGTGTCGCGGCTCCTTTGTAAAATGTAAGTAAGTTTAATCGAAATCAAGGCTGATAAAAAAAAATAAAAAAATAATCTATAAAAAGTCCCTCTAGAAGTGAAATAGTCTTAAAAAAAAGTAAAATAGTCCCAGAAAGTTCCTATAAAACTGTGGGTTCATGGGTATCAAATTGAAGGTCTTCAAAAACTTGAACCTAAGATTGTTATGGTTTCGGGACGACTTCTCACCGAGAGCTCACGTGTGTTCCCAGCACAAACTGAACTTTATCCATGACTTCCCCTCTTTGCCGCCCTACAGCTCGAAAATTATAAGGCCGACAATTTTCAAACTTTGACAGTGTTGCTACTATGTCTTTGATCTTCCATTAAAACCTTCAAATCAATGTTATCAACTCCAAATAATGGAAAGATTTTTTTCAATTTCTCAAACTTTGCTGTTTTGGACTAAGGGCACTTCGTGAATCAGAGGTCTTGAACTGCTAGAAATTACTTTAAAATGTCAGGACTAAATTGCATTCTATGATAAGAAATAGAAACTTAGTGAGAAAATAAATCTATCTTAGTTAGTTTTACCAAATTTAGGTATAAAGAAGAAAAAATTGCACCAAAATTAAGAAGAATTCATTTTTGCCATCATATCTTTGATTTATTTACTTGTATTTGAGTCCCCACCCCCCCAATAGGTGCCCGACAGTCCCATGAACAGGAAAGGACAGAGTAGTTACAACATAATAATCATTCTGTAGGGTTGGTACGGGTTGACGTACGAACCTACGAACTCCCGAAAGCTGAGCGCGTACGAACCTCCAAAAGAAAAAGGCGCGTGGTGTCGTTCGAACGTGTATTTCAGAACTCCTAGTTTTTCTTTGAAACAGGTTGTCGCGAGGGTGAAAAAACCGACCGCACGTTAACGTCGCTCTTTCTCGGAGGGTGCGTTTTTTAGGTCACTCAACGAGAGAGAACGGCGGCCGCTACAATTCCAAAATACAAAAACAAACAATACTTTTCAAAGGAGGGGGATAAAGAAGAAGAACAAGATGACAGAAAGAGGGAAGGGGAGACAGGCACCAGAGCAAGAGCAAAGCGGAGGGTGAGAGGCGCGCAGGTCCACAGGTGGCAGTTGAAAATGCTACACTCAAACGTAGGCTGGGCATCAGACAGTTTCTCGTCACCCCGCCGCAGGCATCGTCAAAGCTGTCCAATACACCCATGGACACGGGGAACAATGTGATACGACAGGAACTCCAGCTACACAAAACCCCTCACACGCCAACACGAGAAAGCCATCACCATTCTTTATAAACGGAGTTAAGTCAATAAAGGTATTTAACTCCCTACTTTATAGTATTGATATCAAGCCTTATGAAATGAAAGCACTCGCCAGCGGCGAAGTCAAAACGCTAAATACAGCAGACGATTATCGCAAGTTACGAAAAACACTCGATGACATATCCAGAGTCTTTCCGATAACGACAAGAAAGAACTAGGCCCTATCAAATACCACACGTACCGTCTCCAGGAAGATAAAACCTTCACTGTCTTTATATCACTTTTCTACTGACTCAGCTGACATCACCAGCGAACTCATTTCGGCCGGACATCAAGTTGTTAATGTTATCAACATACACATAAAGAAAAAAGTCTATAACAAATCTATTCTAAACTACCGATTTTCAAGGTAGAATTAAAAACTGCGAGTAACAACAGCGTCAGAGCATCGGGCACACGAAAACCTGTACTGTTCGAAAACACCAAGATGTGTCAAGTGCGGGGATCGTCATCAATTCAAAGAGTGCCAATTGCCGAAGACCGCTCCACCCAAATGTGCCAATTGTAAAGGTGCCCACACGGCCAGCTATAAAGGCTGCCCGTATTATCAGTCAAAAGTCCCCACCAATAAGACCATCACCAAGATCACAGCAACTGATCGTATCAGAGCCAGTTCTTCGGCTCCTTCCGCAGCCAAGTTTGTAAACACACAACGCACCTTTGCAGCAACAGCCGCCACCCCACCCCCACAGAACCATATTCCACTGGCTCTTCACAGCAACAAACCCGTAAATCTTGAAGCGACAATTTATTTATTTATTTATTGATAATTAGCCCTCCACAACAGCCTGATGGCCAATTACAATGGGGGGCATATACAAAAAGTTCTTAATACATATAGCTAAGTAAGTATATAAAGAAAGAAAAAAGAAAAGAAAGGAAAGAAAAAGTAACTAAAGAAAAAGAAAGAGGAAAAAGACAACTGAAAGAGAAAAAGAATAAAAAATAATAATAATTAAAAATAATAAAATTTAAAAAAATAAAAAAATAAAAAAATAATGAAAAAATAAGATATCTAATTTGAATCGCCAGCCATTCCCCCGTGTCCCTACCCCATCCACCTGCTAGTTGTAGGCCACCCCCGTGACCTCACTCCCAGCGATACTTAGCCCCGTCTTGGGGTCTTTTAAACCAACACAACTGAGGAAACGGACAAGAAGAATTGATATAGATAAATTAATATAGACAATTATTCGAGGAAAGGGTTAGTTGTACAGAAAAACTCAGCTGAAGAAGTCATTGATGCCACGTTTAAATTTTAATTGGTTCAGTGAATCAAGAATATCTAGGCTTTTGCCTAATTGTACCATGTCCGAGGAACCAAAGCATGGCCATACTCCAGAGGCTAGAGTCAACCCAGAAAACAATCATCGAAAAGTTCTCTACACTTGAAAATCGGGTCGCCATACTAGAAGGTGCACACGAATCTCCCCCAAGAAAGAATAGGCAGAAAGTATGACTTTATCCTCTCTAAACATCCACAACTGGAACGCTAACAGAATACTCAGTAGGAAAGCGAAATTTGAATCCTTCCTACATCTTCAAGACGTTGACATCGCCCTGGTGTTAGAGACTTACCTCTATAATTATTCGAACCTACCGAAACTTCGAAATTACTTTGTGTACCCGGCCAACCATCCAAGTGGAGCAGCCCGAGGAGGAGCAGCAGTGATCATAAAAAAACCGATCTCCCATCATGATGTCGGTGCCTTCTGTATTAACAGCACCCAATCTTCAATTATCTCAATCACCCTCAACAACCACAGAATCGCAATCGGTAGCATCTATTGGCCTCCTCGCTACACTCCTCAACCCGAAGAATTCGAAGCACTAATCGGCCAACTTGGTAACCACTGGATTATCGGAGGAGATTTGAATGCCAAGAACCCAGCATGAGGGTCCAGGATCACAACCCCAAGGGGACGAGTCCTCAATAATCTGATCTCGAAATACAACTGCCACTCGATTTCTCCAGGTAGTCCCACATTTTGGCCTTCGGATCCAAGTAAACAACCAGACGTCATCGACTTCTACATTATCAAGGGACTGCCAATTACCCACATCCGAGCAACCTGTATTGCAGACCTCAGCTCCGATCATGTACCAATCCTGCTCACATATCTAGCAGCTCCAGTTCTAACTAGCAGAAATCAATCATTAACAAATAAAACTACTAACTGGGATATGGTCCGCTCACAGATTGACAACCAACTAAATATCAGTACACGTTTCCATTCCCTGCGGAGCTAGATAGAATGGCTGCATCCTTTGCAGACACACTCCAACGTACCACAGCTGCAAACACCCGATACAACAATACCCCCACTCCAAGTTCATCAGCGGGTTAGTACTCCAACGACGTCGGGCAAGGAAGAATTGGCAAAAACAGCGAACTATGGTCTCCATGGCTTTATTCAACACACTATCACGCGATACTTCCCGCGCAATTCAACAAAATGGAAAAATGATACGTTCACAACGTATCTAACCTCACTCGCACTAACCAAAGAGGCCAATTATTCCCTCTGGACTGCCACTAAGAGAATTCAGCAGCCGTCACAATCGAACCCCCCTCTCAAACGTAATGATAACTCTTGGGCCAAAAGTGATTCTGAGAAAGCGGAATTATTTGCTCTCCACTTCTAGAAAGTGTTCCAGATCAACAACCTAAACTCACCGACCCAGCCAACACTGTCAGTCAATGACGATGGTCGCATCAAGCACACATCCCCGTTAGAGGTTACAAACCATAATTGATAAACTGAACGTCCGTAAATCCCCAGGACACGAATGCATTCCTCCCATTGTGCTCCGGGAGCTATCATGCCTGGAAATCGTCTTCCTCACCACGTTATTCAACGCCTTCTTTAGACTTAAACACGTAACAAACACATGGAAAATTGCTCGCATGATCGTCATACTTAAACCCGGAAAACCACCGGACAGCCCCGGATCATATCGACCAATATCTTTACTGTCGGTGATATCAAAGGTTTATGAAAAAGTGCTACTACGAAGAATCCGCAAAACTGTCACTACGAAAAATCTAATCCCAGACATATCCAATTCGGATTCCGAGAAAAGCATTCCACGGTGGAACAGGTACATACGGTTGTACATGATATTTCACAGGCCCTTAAGAATAAAGAATTCGCCCCCGCGGTCTTCCTCGACGTCAACTCTGCCTTCGATAAGGTCTGGCATTACGGAGCGATACACAAAATCCAACAACACTTCTCCCCCAGACTGTGTAAGTTAATCCTGCCATACTTATCATCTCGCAAATTCTACATCCACCTTGGTGAGGCATCCTCCTCACTCATGGACATCGGAGACGGAGTCCCGCAAGGATCCGTACTCGGACCAACCTGCTACACATTATACACGATGGATATCCCTCAACACCCGGAGGTGACAACTAGCTTATTTGCCGACGATACAGCCATCATAGCTCGACACAAAGATTATGACACGGCCGTCTCGAAACTACAGTCAGCGGTGACAGACATAGCTTCAGGGGCTCAGACCTGGAAGATCCGGCTCAACGAAAATAAATCAACTCGAGTAGATTTCTCACTTCGGCCGCACGGCTACATTCCCATAGCCATCGACGGCAAACCCGTACCGAAAGCCTGTTCGGCCCGATACTTGGGGCTCCATCTTGACTCGAAACTCAATTGGTGCGAGCATATCCGAAACAAACGCGAAATGCTAGACTTAATGCTACGGAAATTCCGATGGTTAGTCGGACCGAGATCTCAGCTTTCGTTAAAAAATAAAACGCTGATCTACAAAATCATCTTCCAACCAGCCTGGTGGGAGACTGCGGCGAAATCAAATATTAAGATGCTAGAAGTACTTCTCCATAAATACTTACGCACCATCACATGGGCACAATGGTATGTTACGAATTCAGTTACGTCAGGACACTCCTGGAGTAGAGTCCACCTTTACCATCACTAAGCAAAGGGTGTCTAGTTACGTCCGACGCCTTCACAATCATACGAACTCGGAGGCTCTAATTTTGCTCGACCTTTCGAATGACACCCGATGGTTGTGTCGACGGTTCACTCTCGATTTACTCTAACTAATAGTTAAATAACTCGCCATATACTTCAACTGTATAACCGAAAATTGTATTTGTACAAGTCTTAATCACGTGATATATCCCTTTGTTGTATCAATTGGTAGATGTATAACTATGCAGTCCCAATAAAACATTATTTATAAAAAGGGGTAACTTTGTCGATTGATCGAAGTCTCAGAAAACGCGAAAAAAAAAATGTTTTTGGTCGAAAAATCAATTTTGAGATTTTGGTTGATTTCTATGGAAAAAACATCACAATAACGAAGAGACAAAATTTACACGCATAAGAGAGAAGACGAAGAGAGAAAAAGAGAATTATGAAGAGAATGAGAAAAGAATGCGAATGTCTGCGTTCACTTCTTCGTGATTTTTCGGAGCTCACGAATAAATCCGATGTTCCGAATTGTTACCATGCAGAAGAGCGAAAAATTACCTTTCCAACAAGCCCTGGTCAGGGCTGGTAACGTGATTCCGCAGCGAGTTAGGGCTGCTTGACGGAGTGGGAGAAAAAGGTGTGTCCAACTTTAAACGAGTTTTTCCCAAAAACGTGTTTTCGCGCGTTTTCATTACACTCATCTTTGACCGCTTGTATCTCCGGAACAAAAAACGCTACAAATCTCGCCGATAGTTCGTTGGAATGGGCATTCATTCCTCTATTACGTACTGTCCATAACTCAAAATTCGTCGGATCGACAAAGTTACCCCTTTTTAAAGAAACTGCCACACATTTTAGAAAAAAAAATTTATGGCGTTAAAACTGAAAAATTAATGTGAAGTGCTGCTCAGAAAGAAGGCTTTTGAAAATTCAGAGAAAGAGAAAACGCCGTAGGTAAAGCAGAAAAATTTCAGTGTTATCAAAAATGTAAAGAGGGGAAATGGGCATTTGAGACAGTTTTCCTCGGTTTTTAGCAAACTGAAAAAAGGTTTTGCAACGTGGAGAAAAGGTAGAAGGAACGACTCCCCGAACAATAATACAAATTTTTTGTAGCTCTTATATTCCCCAGAATATATAGGAAGAAGAAATGTCAGCATTACTGTAGAATTACCTATGGTGTGGTGGGACGTATGGCGCTGCACGCATGCCAAAGTGGCCTCTAAGACATCGCAACCCCAGCTCCGGAAACTACCCTTTCAAGTATCGCATCAGTGGCCGGATAGTAGATATCAAGTAAATGGTCCACAAAGTGTCTACTGGACTAGTGTCTTCCTTCGTACATTGCTATGAACATGTGCTTTGTAGGCAGAAATTTCCATTGATTCGTTGAGGAAATTGGCGAACGTTTTCGAAGATGTGCTGATCATCAAACTATGGTCTCTACTTACAGAAAACAATAATCCCCAACCAATAAATTATGTAGCCAAAGTGTGGCATGTGAATCAACTCTGAAGTATCATTCCTGGTTTTCATGACAATCGCAATGTTCTGTCACAGAACGAGCTTCTTATTGTGAGCAAAAGTTTCCGTGCTCGTGTTTTTAAAGACAAGAGATCCGACACGCTGGAAAATTGTTAGACAGGATTTAACGCCACCAAGTGAGATTACGTATTTCTATATCCTCGCACGAAGAGGAATTAATGTTTAAAACTGAGCACGACTGCTACATGCTAAAAGTGACAACAGTTTTCTCATTCGTTTCAGCAAATGGAATAAATTTGAAACTTATTTCTAGTTACATTCGCGTTATAGTGTAGGGTCGATTATCGCGTATAGTTGAGGATTAAATGCGAGAGTGTTCTTAGAGTAAAGCGAGATAAATGGATTTGAGGTAATTTTAAATGAAATTTGATTTCGTCTTTGATCGTTGCTGAAATTCTGTCACGAAATGACAAAAAGCTCTCAGGGTTCGTTCTAACCAGCGTTAATAAAACTTGATTAGATACTTCAAATGGGTTCACTAAGATAACAGACGATACTTCAAAAACTCGTAGTTGGTGAAAGTGGGAGATAGAGGGACTATTTCCCTACTTAGAATTTCTGAGGCAGAGTTTTACACTGTCTGATTTTCGGAAGAAAGAGAACGTTTAGTATTTTGAAAACCTTTTTGAAAAATTAATGGCACGTTTCGTAAAAATAGGCAAACTCCTTCTGATTTACATTTGTAAAAATGAAAAAAGAGTTTATTTTTAGAAGATTGAAAATTTCTATTTTCCTCTCTTATAGACAAATATTATTTCGGTTGTCTTCGGCTTTTTTAGTCGAATTTAGACGTTCTCATTTAGGAAAAGGCCTCGTCCCTCTTCCCACCAAAAAGATCAACATTTTTAATATTTTGAACCAAAATTTTTTAAAAGAGGAGGGGGTTATAATGAATTGAAGAATTGAATAATGCTTGAAATATTTAAATATTTATAACTATCAATCATATGAAGATTCATCTATTGGTATACTGAAACTTTCATGTAGAACGTGGGTATCTTATTAAGTGTTTATTCTCTTCTCATGAAAAAATAATTATTCTCATATTGGTGCAACTTGATGTCCATTTATGGAAGATTACTTCGGTTATTGTTGTAGCATGGTTTATTTTCTTGCGAGAACAAATAATTCTTGAGTGGTTTTCCTTCCCCCTGTGTTTTCCATCATTTTTCTTTTGTTTACTTTCCGAGGCTCCCGAGGCAATGGCCTTTGTGGCCCCTTGTATGAATCAGTCTGTGAACATTCCTGACCGTTTTTTAATTTTCAGTCGTTTCTGGTGATCTTTGGTAGGGCTCGATCAGTTTTAGTCAAATTCTGTATATTTGAAAGGTAAAGAATCAAAACTCGCACTTGCCATTTTACTTCGAGGGCACAAATAGGCAAAATACTGCTGGGAACAGGAGTATTTGCAGCTGATCTACCGACCAAATTTAGCGAAGTGTTTGTATAGTGACAATTTTTTTTTACAGTGGCTGAGTTATATGTCTATGCCCATCGTCTTCATGAATAATTTTTTTTTTCACTGATGTATATTAACATACATATAAGTAACATTAATTTGAAGAAAAAATAAATAAAAATTGTGTAGGTCCCTTAAATGTGGTGGCCCGGGTCTTGGGCCTCTCGTAAATCCGGCATTGAGTCAGGTGTATTAGAAGTAGGAAATGGAACTGGGCAGGATACGTGTCCCGCCTCGGCGATGCCCGATGGACGTACAAAACTACATTTTGGCAACCTTGGGGGAGGGGGAAGAAAGGGGCAGACAACCCACCAGGTGGAAAGATGATATCAACAACTTCCTAAAAAACAAAAATTTTCAAGCAATAGCTAATCACCGGTAGGAATTGGAAGCACTTGCGAGATATCTCTGCTCTTTACGGGCCTGGGAGTTAGGTGGACCCCGCTTCGGGGGTCGCAGTAATAATAAGATAGAAATATGACAATAATGTATTCCTAATAAAGGTAGTTTGAGCTTTGAATACACGCGTTTTCTACACACTCTCATTTCTTGATTTCGAATATCCTCCCTCGGTTGCGCTCTGAACATTTCTCGCGCAAAACCCAAGAAAACCGCACGGAGAATGTTATCATTCTTCGTGGTTTTGTTTTGATTATTATTTCAGTTGTTCGACTTGAGGTTTGTTTTTCAGAAACGGGTCTCAGTTTTGGACTGCTCGTCAATTGCGGGCTGTTGGTTGGCTTAAACCACTCACATGAGTAACCAAACTGAGGACAAGGAAGCAGATTCTTCCTCTTGGATATTTCAAAGGACTGCATTGTCTTTATAAAAATATTATTCTTTAGTATTTTAAGGCTCCATTTTCGAAAGATTGCGGCGTTTTTTGGTTCATCAGATCCTACGCCGAATAAAATTAGAAAAAAAAAAAAAGATTCGCTTTGAAAATTTTTGGATGGGTTAGAATCATGCCTTGGTTGAAGATACGATATCAAGAATATTTTTCTTACGAGTAGTTTAAATTTTATAAATAAATTTGTCGGCTGAGTAAAAGTTAACAGAATGACGAATAGAAAAAAAAAGAGACATTTGCAAACATACTCGTTTTCAGTTTCGGCATACCAGTGTGTGCCCTTGTCAACACACTACTTTTATGTACCTATACATGTAGCGTGACGGCTCATACCAGACAACCGCTGATGCATATTTAAAGACCGTTTGCCGCACAAAACGCAAATTTAAATTTTTTTTGCCGCAATGAGCGGCCACAAAAAAGGACGTTGAAACTTCATCCTGTTAAACCTTAAAACGAGAAAGTTCATAGGTATTTTCATTTTAAATTCGAAATTTAAATAGATAAGCCTTTTCCTTTGACTCGTACACGTTTATTTAAAAGCTTTTAAAATTTCTTATGCGCAGCACGCCCACATACTTATAAATAGACGCTTTAGAAAATATTCGTTTGGAATTAAAAAGTTTTTCTTAGTTTTTTTATTATTTTTGTTTACTGGTAGTAAAATGTAGTTTTTTTTTTTTTTTTTTTTTTTTTTGTTACGAATATGAAAAGAATTCCTGTAATGTACATAATCGTTCGCAGTTGTAGGATATTATATGAAAAAATATAATTATTCTGACGCTTCATAATTATACGCAATACATTCGGTGTAATATACTTACTACAGTCGATAGAGATGTGATTTGAATAAAAAATACACACTTCGAATATTTTCCTTGTTCGAGTTTCGAAACGAAAGACGCTTAAATAAAACCAAAATCGAATTAATTCTGAACTCTGCAGCGCTTTCATCTTTTTATACCTATATTTTCCTCAGTTTCGTGGTAGGTAATAAAATGTTCACGCTTTGGCACACTCCGGCCAATGAAATTATTCATTCCGTTCGTATTATTCTCATTTTCTCATCTAATTCGTTTTAACTGTGTTACATATGTTACACACATCTGACTTTTCTTACTGATCGATGATCACAGGAATCTTGAACAAAATTAAAAGAGTCTGAATGAGTTCCAAAAGAGTCTAGAATTATCTTATTGGTGTTTGAAGGAGTCCTGAACAGTGGAAATTCTCATGATGTTATTACCTAGATCCGATGATTTTTTGAGAGTCTTACACAACCTTTAGAGTTGCTTGGAGGACGAAGAGGAACGTACTTCGAGGGACTAATGTGGAAGGCAACCCCCTTCGACTCTTGATGACAGGCAGCAAGCCTAGTTGATATGCATATCGAGAGCTATCACTTGGTGTATAATTTCCTGATGATTCAGAAACACCTTGCGTATACAACAAATCATTTCTTGAGATACAGCCAGGGTCAAAATTGAGATTCTACTCCGACTAAACTGGAGTAATTTCTTCGTGCAGCTTTCTCATTCCGCAAGAACGAGGTTCCTTTGTAAGGGTTATTCCTTATACCTGAAATTTTCTCATTCCCGAGCAATGATATTTCAGTGGCATTTCTCGAACCTTATGGAATACTAATTTCATCCTCTCGTTGAGATATCTGAAAATCTGGAATTGTTTATTAAACTGGCTTTCGAGGACCGGGCATTCTTAATGATTTTAGATACCCTATTGGGTCGTGAAGTTAACATTGGCATTGTTATTTCCGTAAATCGTAGAAAACTACCTTCGGTGTAATATATTCGCAGCCAATCGCAAGACAGCTAATTACATACTGATTTATTTGTATTTCCTCGGTGTCTGTGCTTTGGGGAAATCGAAACCGAAACTGAGGAATTTTCCTTTGTACATTTCAAGTGGTGTTCGTCGATTGGTATTTTCGTGTAAGTCGATGGGTATTTTCGAATAATCATCTTATACGAAGATCAGTACCTACTTGAAACGTCTTTACTTTTCCTCTTCAAATTTTTACTTTTTTTGTTTTACCCTGTACTATTTGATTCGCCGATAGCACAGAAAACTCCGTGTTTGCTGTTTGAGAAACTCGAGTTTCAATATTCAGTGGGGAATTCGAGGAATCCGATACGATTGTCTAACCTCTCGTGTCTGTGCGAAGATTTTCACGAATTTTACTGACAGAAAGTATACCGCCAGCTCGCTGCTAAGACTTGGCTACGAAGACGACAGCATTGCAATTATGTCTTAATAAATACTGTCACAAAAATATTCGAATACAGCCAGTCTACTGCCAGGCAGTATCCGGCTCGTGTGGTGAGCACATAGCATGGGAGGGCGAGGATGCTTTCCCAAAGTGGTTTTATAACTGATTTCAGTGAAAAAAATCAATGGCTCTAGGGCAATTTGGGATAATTTGAGACTTTTAAGACTTTTCTACCTGACTTTACAATTCAAATCAGTAAAACCCATCAAATATTTTTTCTAAAATCGACGACTTCTCAGTCAGAAAATGTTCGGGCAGTTTCATTTCAGTATGTCCGTGCAGTGAGTTAGCAGTGTTTAATGGCAGTAAGGCCAATTTAATTGGCAATGAAGTGGCGGTGAGTTGACAGCCACTTTGGCATGTGTGCATCATCGCCATGCGTCCCACCACACTATTAATGGGCAGTGTAATCAGCAAAAAGGGCAGTCAGTTGGAGGAACTTATGAACTAGCAGTAGATTTGGTACTACAGCAGTGGCAGCACGGCTGCTGTATTAATAGTTTAAATTGGCTGTGAATTGGGACATGTAGTGTGTCAGGGTTGCCAGTTTAGCCTTTTTCGGCTATTTTTAGCCAACTTTGAAAATTTTGTCCGGATTTCTAAAAAATTTAGCAGATTTATAAAATGCCACCTAAAATTGACTAGTTCGAGAAAATTTAGCCAATCGTTGATTTTTCTGTAACGTTTGCCTGTAGAAGAGTAGGGTCACAAGAAAAGGGCCTTAATGTTCTATTATCACTAAGGCCATTTTCTTCTGACATGTCACATTCAGTAGAAAACAAGTGGTAAAGCCTGAATATGGTCAGTATGGTTCTGATGATGATGATGATAACGAGTAAAAAATGAAACCTATACAGGCACAATTCATAAACATACAGAAATAACTATTATGCTCCATAAAACTGGACCAAATTGTGGCATGCTACTCTTTTTTTCTTTCCCTCCCCCCCCCCTTATTTTATATTTTCTGAAGGCCATTTTCACAGTATTTTTTTTTTCATTTAGCCGAATTTTTAGCTGATTTTAGGCCTTCTTATTCAGCAGATTTTTTAGCCGATTTCAGCCGATTTTTTCATTGAAACTAGCTAGGGAAAAATACAGAATTGGCAACGCTGGTCAGCGTAATAAACAGTGCATTGGTGTCAAAACAGCCCTGAGTTCAAATGTCTACTGCAATGTTTAGAGTCATTAAGAATTCCTTCAACTAGTAGATACTACATGTATTTCATGTAGGTACCTTGAGTTAGTATGAGTTAGTATTAGTGTCTGAAACCTCTTGTAGCACTCTGACAGCATTCTTCTTGGAGGTCATGTTGTACAGTTGGGATAGAAATGAAAAAAGACAACTGGAACGAAAAACGTGAAAACTAAATGTATACAGGCAAACTGATGTACAGTTAATAGACATAAAATTCAAAGATCTTGGCCGGTGTATCTGTTTTCTTTACCGGCGGAGGCTACAGAAAAAGCAATGACGTACCGTCAAATTGGGTATCTTGGAACATTTGGGTAACCTGGAACACACCAAGTAGCTCGCACAGTGTTATAAACTTTTACCGTTCACTGCTTATATATACTCATGAGTGAGAGGTTCGGTTCGGGGATTAGCTTGAGTGGACACATTAGGGGACTCTGCTAATGCGTTTCAAGTTACCCCACTTGACGGTAGTTCTATTGATTAACCTCCTGGATGTCTTTTTTTCTTTGATCCGTGTCACCTTCTTGGCTGTTGTGGGCACAACTTCTCTCCATACCAGCAGCGGATCTAGAAGCTACGCCGCTATAGGCACTCAACGAAATGTCCCCCTCACCTCTCCACTCTATATCCTCCTAATGATTTTCTTCTCGCGACTGAAGATGAACAGAAATTTTAACTCAATAAAAACGTAATTTCCTGTATTTATTGTAAATATTTATGTATCATTTGTCCACCTATATTAATGGTTTGTAATTTTCTTTGTTATAGGTAAGTGTCTCAAGTACAATATGGGTATGGTGAAAGAAGCTCGATTGCAATGCCTGACTAAAGATGTAATGTGGTAAGACCGAAAATTAATTAACTGAATCCTCTTTTTTGAAGGGGCAGAACAGCGTCTTCTCGCAGAAGACGAATTCAAAGATAATAATAATTTTGTAGAAAGATTTTGAACTCTTCATGGTCTTTCTTTGGGCCAGATTTATGAATTTGATTTGAACGTCTTGTGCTCGAAAATTTCTCACAGGACCAGAGGGATCTGCTTTGCACCACCTTCGTACCAGTAG
The DNA here is from genome assembly GCA_031841125.1 of Acanthococcus lagerstroemiae. NCBI lineage: Eukaryota > Metazoa > Arthropoda > Insecta > Hemiptera > Eriococcidae > Acanthococcus > Acanthococcus lagerstroemiae. The sequence continues at coordinate 22,346,559 of CM063106.1, read as the reverse complement.
ATAAATAATCGTTTTCCTTCTAGTCATGCGCTCATTGATCTTGATCTTTGTTGCGCAGCTGCAGTCTGTTCGATCTTCTTTCCGAAGAACTTCATGATGTTTTCTTTTTCTTTGGATCAAATTTCTTGCAGAATTTTGGTTGGCCCTCATCCTATTTCCGACCTCTACCAATTCCGACTGACACTGAACTTGATTCCAGTTCAGTTCACAGTTCAGCCCACAGTTCAGCTCAGTTGTGCCTATTGCGTGAAGCCAATAAGTATGATTTAGCTTTTCATGGTCACAATAATTCAGTTCAGTGGTCCACAATTCCATGGAAATTATTTTCCCTTCCAGCTATATGTACTCATTGACCTTGATCTTTGCTGCGCGGCTTCATTCTGCAGCCGATTGATTTGCAATACGTAAAAGTGAAAACAATATCTCGACATGGATAAATATTTAGTGGCTGGCCTTCCATCCTATTTCCGACCGACACCAATTCCGACCGACATGGAACTTGATTCCAGTTCAGTTCAGTTGTGCGTATTCCTTCTAGTCATATATCAGTCAACAATATAATATATGACAACAAAACTGAAATATCAAACTTTTTTAATCAACATTACACAAATATAGCAACTACGGTGAAGAATGATTTCAAAAGTATAAACGAAATTTACGGGAACAATAACATAAAATTTATTACTAGGAAATTCTATGAATTCAGCTTACTGCAAGAGGATGATGTGATAAGGATAATAATGTCTTTAAAGCCATACGCAGCAGCAGGAGAAGATAGAATCCCCACAAAAATAATAAGAGAAAACTGTAATAAATTAGTAACTCCAATAAAACATATAATTAATCTCAGTCTGAAAACAGGAAAATTCCCGGAAATATATAAATTAGCCATTCTAAGACCAATTTACAAAGAAGGCGATACTCAATACGTAAACAACTACAGACCAATTTCATTACTTTCAACAGCCTCAAAAATATTAGAGAAGGCAGTAAAGTTTCAACTAAATAAATTTTTGGAAAAAACCAAATTCTTTTCAAACAATCAATTGGGATTCAGGAATAATATGGGAACAGAAGAAGCTATCAATAACCTGCACATCAAAATATCCACATATTTAGATGAAAACAAAAAATGTCTAGCGATCTTTCAAGACCTTTCTAAAGCATTTGATCTAGTGAATCATCAAAAACTAATAGGAAAAATTGAAAGAGCAGGCTGTGAGGGCAAAGTACTAAGTTGGGTCACCTCATACTTGGAAAATAGGAAACAAAAAGTAAGAATAGGAACAACAGAAAGCGAGATCCTCACACTAAAAGGAGGCACGCCACAAGGTTCGGCCTTGTCACCGTTACTCTTCCTAATTTATATTAATGACTTGACTGAAATTAACATAGAGGGAGAAATAATTTCATATGCAGATGACACCGTCATAATAGAAAAAGGAGATAGCTGGGAAGAAACCAGGGAAAAAGACGGAAAAGATATTAGAAAAGTAATAACCTGGCTGAATGATAATGAACTGATACTGAACCAAAAAAAAAACTAAATCAGTACAATTTGCACTAAAAAATAAGAAAAATAACGAGGAGGTAGATATTGACGTTCATACAAATCAGTGTAATAGAAATGATAAATGTTTTCAATTAAACAATAATTAATCAGCAAATAAATACCGTCGACTCTATGAAATATTTAGGGATAATAATAGATAAAAATCTAAATTGGAAACAACAAGGCAAATATTTAGCAAAAAAACTACTAAAGTCTATTTTTATTGCAATTCAATTCAGGAACATAATCTCTCAAGAAGTAAAGCGCATTCTTTACACAGCGATAGTGCAATCAAAAATACAGTACGGAATATCAAGCTGGGGGGCAGCCTATAAAACTAATTTAAAACCAGTTACAGTTAACCAAAAAAAATTCTTGAAAATACTTTATAAAAAAACAAAAAGATTTAGCTCAGTACAACTTTTTGAGGAGACAAAGGCGCTAACTTTGGAGAAACTACATGAAATAAGTGCAATAAAATACGTGAAAAAACATAATTTACTAACGAAATACAGCAAAACTAACACTAGACTGACGAGGAACACACAATTTACAGTAACATTACCAAAAATAAAAACTAACATCGGTAAAACAAACAGCATTTACACTGGACTCAAAAACTTTAACAAACTTGATCAGCAGAATAGGGAAAAAATAATACAAACTAACAACAGAACTTACAAAACTTTGATACGAAATGCAGTTACTAATACAACTACTCATTACAGAAACAGAAAACAGCGTAGCATACAGTCCGACTAAAACCACCGCAATATGTGTAACTATTGTAAAGAGTAAGTAGTGCACTAACTAAAGGAATATTGTAGGAAGAAAAAAAGAAGGGGGGAAAAATGTAATTTAGTGCCGTTGCTAAACACGAGCCTAGCTCAGTTGGCAACGAAATAAACCATTTTCAATTTTTTTTCATTTTTTCATATGCTCACTGATCTTGATATTTGCTGTCTGTGCGGCTGCAGTCTGCAAACTCCTTTGAGGTATTTTCTTACAGCCACGGGTATACTTGAGCGAAAACTGTAACGCCCCCCGACACGCTCGACGCTCCACCCGACATTTTTCCAGCCATGTGATCATTCACCTCGATCTTAGCTGCGCGACTGCAGTCTGCAGCCGTGTTGTTAATTTGATCGAGATCGACTTTCTTATGTTGACTATGTTCTGTAAGTATAAGACATACTTATCCATGTACCAATGTTCTGCATGCAGTGTCGATATTCGTCATCAGTTTACTGATGATCCTTGGAGAATTTGATACGAGGGCTGCTCAAAACGTAATGATGAAAAGGCTCTATGGAAAAATTTTTTACTAATAAAGGTCCTATCCGCTGAGAGCAATCTCAATTAGTCATTTTACAGATACAAAAAGAGAGCGAGTGGAATTTAAAACTTGAATGGTTCCTAAAATATGGGCTTGGAGGGGTTATTTTTGAATCATTTGATTTGTTGTCGCCGCAGCGTGGAAAGTGAAAACACGAAAAGGGCGACTCCGAGTTCATAAAGAAGAGTGAGTTTCAAGGGTGTCGCCGTATTCACCACCCACCCGCGTCATGTCATGATACTGTAAGGTAGTGAGGCGCTGTTAAGGAGAACACTGAGAACTCCTGCTGTATGTCAGTCCGGCCCAGGTTTGCTAATTCAACCTTTTTTTGGCTATTTTTAGCCGATTTTTAAAATTTTGTCCGATTTTTTTTTTTAAATTTAGCCTATTTATAAAATACAACCTGAAATCTGCTAGTTCGAGGAAATTTAGCCGATCGGTAATTTTTCTGTAAGATTTGCCTGTAAAAGAGTAAATCAGTGATGTATCACAAGAAAAGGGCCTTGTGCACCTAACACTAAGACCCTTTTCTTGTGACATGTCACATTCAGCAGAAAACAAGTATTCAAGCCTGAAGCAATGAAGCCTGAGTATCGTTCTGGTGATGATAACGAGTAAAAAAATGAAACCTACACATAATACACACAGAAATAATTATGACGCATAAAACTGGACAGCATTCTCACCCATTATAGGTATGCTATTCCTTTCTTTTTCATTATGGTGTTTGCCCACGCGCAGCGCTGCAAGCACTCTATTGCAATCGAATTTTTAATAAATACGAGGGAATTGTTTACAGATCATAGTTCAGTTTTAGTTCAGTTTCAACTGCTGCCATCTATCAGGAAGTCGGTCTACTATTATGAATATTTCCTCTCGGTTACGAACCTTGGTTACGAATGGTTACGAATGCAACTTGGAAAGATGAAAACAAAAGATTCTCGTTCTGGCGTATATTTATTTTATCGCATAAGACGTTGGTACCGTGTCTGAATCTCTGAATATTAGCTTCGAAGCTTCAAAAATTCAGATTTGGTTTTGTTTTATCAATACCAGTGTAGGAAGTTAGCGCAACAACACCAGGGATGCGGAAAAGCCGGTATCTGGAAGTCAGAAGCCGGAAAATGGGCATTTTAAAGTTAGAGGGGAAGGACGAGTTGAAGAACACGTTATCAGCGCCGCGCCGTGAAATAATTACGAGTATGTTTTTTAACTGGACTAGACTTTAAGATAATGCTGAGAAGCCAGAAGTTGGAAGCTGAATCAGTTAAAAGCTGGAAGCCGGAGGCGGAAGCTGTAAGTTTTTCAGCTTCCAGACGGTTTCTTACAATTTCATGAAAAGTGTTTTTCATGTTTTTCTATTTAAAAAAGTAGAAGACAAAGAGAGAAAAAATAGGTTAATGAAAGTGAAATTGTGAGAATAAGTAAAAGAAGCTGGAAGCTAGAAGCCGGAAGCCGAAAAAAAATTGAAAGTTAGAAGTTTATTGGGATATAAACCTTTACGAGAGAGCGCTGCAAAATCACCTCTGCGGGCGAAAATAAATGAGTGATCATGTGTTCTTTCAAATGGATAAAAAAACGAGCAGAAATTATTCTGCCAGCAGAACTGATTATAATTAAAATTTTTGGTGATTATGCAGTTAAATTTAGGACAAATTTTCTTTGAAAGTGAATTTCTAATCGACTTAAAATGATAGCTGAAGTTTGCTCCACGCTTATGGCAAATCATACCAGATCACCCAATTATATACAGGGCAGCCAACATTTGAAACTTTTTAAGTTTACATCCCAATACCATGAACAACACCTTTTAAAAATGAAGCTAGTGAAAAGCTTATTTCATTGACTTTAACTTATCAGATAGTCAATGAATGCAGTGTAGCAAACACCCTCTTACTACCTCGCTATCTACGAGGTAGCTTGTTTTATATTTTCTGAGGACCATTTTCATAGTATTTTTCATTCAGCCGAATTGTTAGCCGATTTTAGCCGTTTTATCCGATTTTAGCCTTTGTTTATTTAGCAGATTTTTTCATTGAAACTAGCTTTTAAAAAAATACAGAAATGGCAACCCTGGTCCGGTTTCAAAGTCACCATTTTTTCTCATTTTTTTATTTCCCCGAACTGACCCAAAATACTTCAATTTACCCCAAATCAAGTAAAGATTACTTAGCTTTCGTTCTCTGGCTTTGAATCATCGAATAAAACCAGGAACTAGAAGTAGAAATTTGTGGAGAAATCCGAAACAAAATGAAAATAGGATTCGGTTTCGCGAGGCAAACTTTTGCTGTTGAAGAGCGATCGGTGAGCTAACAATAGAAGCAGTGGAGTCGAGTTCTGTTTTCCAGGCTCTTTCTTATTCTTCTTCGTCTTCATCTTCTTCTTAGGGCGCCACGCGGTTTCTGACGCGCGACTCTTCTGTGCAGGTTAGTCGATAGTGTTGGGAATTTTAGTTCAATTTTGTTACGTACTTCAGTCGTTCACCTTCAAACGAATGAAGTACTTCGGGAAGTAGTACATTTAGTCAGGGACATACCGATAGGGAGCGGGGGCAACTCCCCCCCCCCCATTGTAGAAATTTTTTACTTAGCAGTTAGGAAAATTTACCATTTTAGTTAGGCGAGTTGGGAAAATCCAATAAGTTAAAAGTGTTTTTTTTTTTTTTTTTTTTTTTTTTTTTTTGCTTTGATATACTTGGGAATTGAGTGAGAAGTTGAGAAAACTCAACAGAGTCAAAAGGTTTTTCTTCTTTTGCATTGATACTTGGGTTTTGATTTGAGTCAGTTGGAAACACCCAAACAGATCAAAAGGATTTTTTTTTTCTTTCATACTTATTAGGAATTCTGAGGAGTTGAGCCGGTTGGGACTTTCACAATTTCTATCCCCCCCCCCGGAAAAACTCTTCGGTACATCCCTGCATTTAGTTTATTCGAACGAGCCCTGATCATTGAAGTAGAAAAGCGAGAATGTTCTGCGAGATTGTCAGAGTGCAGTGGCATCGCGAGTTAATAGATGGGGTTTTACACACAAGGGAAGGAACGAAATGAAATTAACAAACGAAGAACGACCAATGATTCTTTAATGTGCGAATGAAGGAAGAAGTGCGAAGAACGGAAGAAGTACATACAAAGGACGAAGAAGGACACAGAACGATGAAGAAGTACGTATCATGATTACGGATTCAGAAGCGATGTTGTATCTTGACTGAACTACTTCATTCTGAATCGGTCACAGAAGTACTTTGCGAATGAACGACCCAACTCTAGTAGTCCGGTTAGTCTACCTTTACTTTCCCCATAATTTTGTTGCGTTAGAGTTTTCCTTCTCTGCGCCGAAGAGTACGCAACCACACTTCACTTATATACTAACCACGAGCTCCACGACGCTGAGTAAGCTGTTCACGACGTGCACACACACAGTACCAATCCTTATGATCTGGTGGTAACACTCTCTGTGATGGTAATTCCTTGTTCGGCTGACTTGACGGAAGTTACGAGACACGCTGTGTTTTTCATCTCGATTGGTACTGTAGTCGCTGTGTTCGCTGGGATGTTAGTGTGAGTATTCGAATATCACTAGCTTTCCGTCGTTGTATGGGACTCGAATCCGAGACTCAAGGATTGCGGGGCGGGCACGTTACCACTTGACCACACACAGCGTAGAATGATAAAGTAATTCAGGCTTCGTGACTTCTAGGTGTTGCACATTGGCATTGATGCGTGTAATGTGTATCACGTCGGTTTCACTAGTGCGAAAATTGGTAATATCAATTACACAAAATGGAGAAAAGAATCCTCCAAAAGGGACGTGTAAGTTGTGGATTTCAATTTTTGATTCTAGTAGACCCCAGTGACTTCAACTGACTATAAAATGCGGCATTCGGCAACGCAATTTGCACCACTTGAGGGGCGGGTTTTCTCGTAATTCACAACGGGTAACTGAATTTTGCCGAACATTGAACGTTTTGGATAGGTTGGACTGCGATGTTCCGTCACACCGAACACTTTTTGTTCGGCAAATACGTTACAAACTGTACATGTATACAAAATAGAATGTCATTGATAAATTATGCTAATAGAGCGGATAACATTTCGCATTTGCGAATGAAATTAACCGTGTCAGCGTTTCGCGAATATTATGTAAATTACGGTTCCGAAATCCTTGTGAATTCGCCAACACCTTATAGTCCTCGTATACATAAAATATGAAAATGTTATTCCCGTCTGGACCCTTCGAATGCACAGTCGTGAAAATGTTGAAACAACCAAATGTTCTCCTCTCTTTGAACGTGCTTTTGTTGTTCGATTTTTTCGACTCTGTGGAAAGTTGAGTGAAGTATTCGAAACGGACGTCGAAGAAGGACTGCGTAGTGGAGGCAAAACCGGCTCGCTTCGCCAAACCTATTGGACTACAGGATACAATAGTGAATGGAGGCAAAAGCTGCACGCGTTTCTTTTCACGGCCGTGTAGATAGTACTCGTCAAAAAATTCTTGCAATTTCTCAGGCCGTCTTCCACTTTGAAAGGGAGAAAATGGAGAAAACGCGAACTATTAAAATACTACCTTACATTCGCATTCAAATTCGGAACCAGTAACGTCAGTTTTTACTCGCCGGGGACAAATAAAAACTGAAAATACAAGTACCGAGCTGTATAGACAAGTGTGTAGCAGATAAGACGGAATTGGCTTTCACGATTTGTTTTATTATTTATGTATTCGCGGCACCGTAATATAAACACGCCGGTAGAGAAAAGTCCTTTCTCTCGGAAAATTTCCTTTGATGCGACAGAAGAAAAACGACTATTTACAAGGAACTACGGTAACGTAAGTAGGAAAAAAAAAAAAAAAAAGAAAGAAAAGGCGCCTCTCGAAAAGCGTGAGGAATCTGAAAAGTGGCTCCGTCTGTATCGCAATCGCAATTTCTTATTGTAAAAGCGATATTGTTACATTGGTGAAAAAATAGTACCATCAGTGCCAAAGTGTACACAAAATGAATCACTTTCAATTAAAGACGGAGATGATGGAATGATATTTCTTGAAAGGATGAAGAGGGAGGCTATTCCTCAGAATAGTCACTTTTCTCGTAAAGGGAGAGCGATTGTCGGGAGAAATTCGATTACATGACAGGCCTCTGATGGGGAAGGAACTACACTCCCGTCCCCTTGCTCGCATTAACTCCGCCACTGGTTTCAATGGTTGGACAATCGTCGAGATATTCGTACCTTTAGAAAGACTAAAACTCAATTCTTTTCTCATTTTCCTCTCAACTCGAACCCTGGAATCCGCCCTTTCAAGCATCACTTCGGAAACGTTGGGGAGATTGTTAGGGCTGCCCTAGCCCTCTTCTCGTCTTGCCAAAAAACCAGCCTAGGTCGAAATGTAGCGAGTTGCTACGTAGACTCAATTCGGGACCTCCGGATTCCGAGACGAGCGCGCTATCCACTCGGCCAACCAGAGAGTACTGTAGAGCATCAGTGTTATGTCTCATTGTTATAGTGTTAGGAGTTCTATATCAATTCGATCCAATGACTATAATATAGTCTACTTCTAGTCTCTGTAGAGGCTCAAGTATCCCAACATACGAAACTGATTTATAAATGGACCTAATCTACCTACCCATTATAAGTTCACTTGGACATCAGTACTGGCGAATCTTCAACATAACTCTCTGCATCCTTCCTTCAGTGTCAGATGTGGGCAAAATGCGTTCTGGGGCAATTCACCGATACCCTCCCCCAGTGAACGATTCTTCTTCATTCTTCCTTTTTATTCATTCCTTTCGCCTTTCATACTTCCTTTTTACATAATATTTTCAGGAACATTTTTTCAATCGAGTGTTCTAAGGAATTTTCCCTTTATACCCCTCATGTAAGTCTCATGTTGCATGGTGTGTACTTTTATAAAGCAGGGCTAATGCAAGAAAACGTGCTCTTCTCCTCAATTCAGACGATTATGCCAGAAAGTCAAGGTAATTCATGAATTAATCATGAAAATTGAAAGAGTGCGAAAGCTAGGACTTCTTTTCAGTTACGAGGGTGTTATCCTAAAAGTAAGATTCCCTATATTCGTATTTCCGTTGCATGCGTTATTGAGCGATGCGGTAAACGGGAAAATGTTGCGCAGACTTATCTGACAACACTGTAAAATTATCAAGTGCGCATGTTGAGAAGCAACAGTGAACCAGTACACGAAACATGGATCTCACGCGCGAACGTCCATCCAAAAGTGTGGTGCGTTTAGTAATATTATTCTTGATAGCGAAAAATGAACCACCTAGCGCCATTTATCGGCAGTTCATTGAAGTGTTCGGCCCAGATGTAATTACAGTGCAACACGTGCGTAAGTAGGGCTACAAGATATTACCACATGGTAGTATAATAATACGCTATCTTGATTCCAAAAGCGCCCGTTGATGCCGAATCGACTACGCGAGACGCTCGGCGTAATCGGATTCGGCATTGACAGGCGCTTATTGAAAACAAAATGGCGTATTGTTATGCCCCCTCTGATCTAGGTGCTCTAGTGTAAGTGGTGTCGCGTGTTTTATAGTGGTCGACGCTAGGTGCATGATCTACCATTTCTGTCAAGAATAATATTACTGAATGCACTGCACTTTTGGATGGACATTCGCGCGTGAGATTCATGTTTTGTGAACTGGTTCACTGTTGCTTCTCAACATGCGCACTTGATAATTTTACAGTGTTGTCAGATAAGTCTGCGCAATATTTTTCCGTTCAACGCATCACTCTAACGCATGCAACGGAAATACGAATATACGGAACCTTACTTTTGGGACAACCCTCGTATCTTTTATTTTGCTTACTTGCCAATCAGAATTTCAACATTTTCTAAAAATTCAGTAAAGATTTTTTGTTCCAATCCCCTCCTTCAAGTACATTTTTTCTTCTCGTCTTCTCTCTGGACTTATTTAATTGTTTAAGACTCTCACTAAAATTCGTAGAACAATCTTCCAGACTTCTTTAAAACATACTGTACATAACTATTCGTGGCTTGTAAACCGATTCCAAACTTGAATAATAACTCTTCAAGACTCTCTGAGACTCGATTAAACACCAGTAAAAATCTGCCACATTTGTTCCTCGAGATTCTACAAGATTTCTCCAACTTTCACGCGGAGCTGTGTCATGTAGGTAATACTCCTAAGGGCCTCTTCAAAATTCTTTAGCGCTGTTTTCAACTTCTTTAGGGTTTTTTTTTTTTTTTTTTTTTTTTCAAAACTTTCTCGGATTGATTTACGATTCGGTAAGACACTAACTTTAAAACTTTGTTCTAAATTTGGTAAGACTTTTCAGAACTCTTCTAATCATAAGCGGTGTAACATTCCTGTTTTTTAGAGAAGCAAAACTCAACACGTTTGATCTAATGACTCTTTTTTATAGAAATTTATTAAAATCTCAGGAACTTTCTTTATAGACTCATCCAAATATTTTACGACTGTTTTGAAACATGAACAAATAAGATAAGGTTTTTCCTTCATATTTCTCTGAGGTTAAGGTGCCCTTTGTCCTACCGTTCCACTACCATGCTTTCAACATTGTTTTAAATTCACAAGATCTCTGTTAGACTTGTTCGAGACTATTTTAGCCTTTTCTAGACTTGTATAAGAATCGTCAAGATTCTTCAAAACTTTTTGAAGGCATTTCCAAAGTTACGTATTCCTCTGTCACTTCTCAAGAACCCCTTAAAACTAATTAAAACCTCAACCGTTGAACTCGCTCTCAGGGGAAATCTAATTGAAATTGATCTTTATACGCATGGTGAGACTGAAGTCATTATTGATCCCCTTCACGTAACCATATGAGAGCTTACTGAAAATGTCACCGAAGCAGATATAGTTTACATTTAAAAAATTTTGATCAGTACGTCTATTAATTATACATAGATGGACATACCCAGGTTTCCTTTATTCAATTTCGCCCTTGACTTCCACAATTTCTTTAACATATTTTCTTTCTTCATGGTACCCGCTCCCTTCTTGTGAGCATTTTCCCAAGTCATCTTCTGTAATGCTATATTTTCCCCTTATTTGCTTGAGGCTTAGGGTTATGGATTTTCAGGAACTAATGGCTTACCCGGAATCTCTTCACCATCCCGATGTGGGAGTCTGCGTCTTCTCAAAGGCGTTATCAAAAGTTGCCTGACTAACGAGAACTCGCTCGTTTCTCTCACGCAGAGCAAACACCAGGAATACCAAACAGATTTACAGGAAAATCCATAAAATGAGTCATTTATATAAAATATTAACATTTTTTCTTTGTGAGAGCCGAACCGATGAGGAATGTAGATTACAGGACCCAGTAGCGTATCTAGGATAAACTCATGGGGGGGTGACTTTTGATTTTGAGGGTATTCCTTTTAAAAAAAAGTGTTAAATGAGCATATTTTTGATATTTTGTAGAGCTTTTTTGGCCATGGGGGGTGAACCCGGACCCCCTCCCCCCTTTAAATACGACACTGACAGGACCAAAGAATTCGAATGAATCGTATTTGCGCACATCATTGTCGTCCTGCTATAATATTTCAGAGAACGAATATTGACTAAGCTTCACTCTTCACAATCTATAAATGTCAAAAATTTTGTCAAAATCAATCACCTTACCAATAAAGTAGTCATTGCCGAACTTGTAGAGGTCAAAAAAATAACATTACTCTCTAATTAACTATTTGGTAGGGCTCACGATTCACAAGGTGGAAAATTTTTAAAATAAAATTGGCTTTACTTATTTCAATTACTCCAGACTCCTGATTCAATGGAATATAGAGGCTCATTTCTGAACTTGAATCAGATGAGGGTCGTATAAGTTCATCACGAAAATGTAGACTTCTTAATTCAAATATAGTCGGTACAGAGTTGGACAATGATTTTTACCCCCGACAACACATTTTGACACCCAACCGAGCCTATCTTCGCACTCGACCTTTGTTCAATCTTTGGGGATAATATTATATTCAAATTTATACTTACTAGTTCAATTGTAACTCTCGGTATCGTCGGCCATACGTCCGGATCAAGCCAGTGAATAAACCAACAACAAAAATAAACATCGGGGCGATTATACAAGATCAACTTAATGTATCTAAAAATACCATAAGACTTCAACACCGTTCCTAAAAACTTTTTCGACTTCAAGCGTATTTTCTCTGGACGTTGTTTTGGCCCATTAGTTCCCGTACTCCAGCTCAGAAATGCGTTCCAACTTCCAACTCCAACTGAAAATGAACTGCATATTAAGGTGTAGGTATCTCAAAGATATGAGGAAAACTTTTCAATTTTAAAGGCCCCACCCCCGGAATCGATGTTTTGTCAGATAAAAATACGTTTTGAAAGACTTTGATGCCAATTTTTTGAAAGATAATCCTGAGGTCTACAAGTCTCGTATGAGAGAACACATGTTAATTATATTTTTGCTGTTAATGTCCCATGAAGTATAAAAAGTCACCTGCAGTATTTTTGATTTTAAATTTTGTTTCATTTCATAAATGTGTTTTATGGAAAAAAAAAACAAAAAAACAAAAAACAAAGAAGTTGAGGAAATTAACAATTTTCCCATTTTCTCTCATGGGTTCTCCAAAAATGCATGTTACGAAAAAACATATGAAGGAACGATTTCTTCTTCTACCCACTGGATGTGTCTTACACCTTTCTCCTCTCGATTTGACCCTTCTCATGACCTATCCTTCCCCCTTCCTTCTGAATTTTTGAAAAACGCGCTCATACAAAGAAAACAAAATTATTTTCGTATTCTGCAAGTATTTTACCCCTTTATTATTTTCGATCTACCGTCTTCAACTTTTCCGCCACTCTTGCTGTCCCTCCCCCATGAAGTCCCAAGCATTCTTTTCTTTGTAAATACGAGTTCCGTACGATTCCATAAGAAGGGGGAAGATGGAGAGTTGGGGAAGAAAAGTTGTGAAATGAAGAAAGGACTGAGGTAGGTATATCCAAGATGTGACGATCATCTCTTCCTCGTACATTTGGTTATTTAAAATTCATGGGAATGAAGGTGAGTAGAAGAGAAGTAAGATCAGGCGTGAGAAGGGGTGGAATGGAGAGGGGGAAGGAGTAATATAAGTCCCGAAGGTAGCAAGACCTATGCGAGATCGTTATTTAACATCGAATAGAATACCTAGCTGAGAAAGTGAATTTCTTTCATAAAATGCCTGTGAATTCTCGAACAGTCCGTCACCGACTTCGCGAACATGGTTTATGTAACTGTAAAACCGCGGCACAAGTCCCGATACTCACTATTGAACACCGACGACAACGCTTGTCTTTCGCTGAACCGGATGGACGTGTGCGCATATGGAGAAGCTCTGGTCAACGATATGCTCGACGTACATTTACACGGAGGTCGAATTCCTTCAGTGGTTCTGTTATGGTCTGGGGTGGTATTTCGCGTGATACTGCTGGGACGGATCTCCATTTTTGTGACTCCGGCTCCGTGAACGCTTCGGTATATATTGAGGACATTCTCCTAAATTATGTTGTGCCTAATATGCTATTTGTGGGTACGGGCTCAGTGTTCATGCAAGACAACGTACGACTGCATGTAGCGCGACCGACGCTCAAATTTTTAGGAGAAGTCGAAATTGCACAACTGAACACGTCTGGGACAGACTGGGTAGAAGCATACGAGCTCGTAACCCCCCCCCCCATGAATTCCCTCAGTGGAAGAATGGGAACCGATACCACAGGAGGAGATCCGTGCGTTAATTAATAGCATGCCGAGCCGGTTACGAGCCGTGATTCTGGCTTGTGGCGGGAACACGCATTACTAGGATCAACTTCTGGTAAGTTTTGTTGACATTTAGTAAACCTTTGTCGTCCTACATCTGTCCCTTACAGATACGAAGTATGCGAATTTTTGCTACCTTAGGTTTTTTTTTTTTTGTCTGTATAGAGTATGTCTGAATGCCTCCACAGCACACGCGGGAAGAGAGAAATATTCTCGAAATATTATATCTGAATTTCCAGTCACTTGCTGGTTCACTTTTGATATAAGGTGAATCATGATTTTTTTGGGGTGGATGAAAAGACTTTTGTCTGACAGCGTACAAATACCTTAAGTAGCTGTTCATATAAAAAATAATGCATTTTACATGCATTCTCCGACAAGAAACTTGTTGGTCTCGAGACCATCTTTCAGTTTTTTGTTTTTTTGTTTCTTCTTTTCTCTAAAATTCTTCGAAGCATAATATTTTTATCTAAAAGAGCACCAATTCCAGGGGTAGGACCCTTGAAATGTCGGATTTTCTTAAAATACAACCTACCGTACATCCATCATCTTGCAGCTGTTAGTTAAGCAGTTTTCAAGATGCTTTCCATAATTCCATCCTTCTTAGCCTTGTTGCAACATCTGGGGCCGGCTGTGTGAGAACAATTCTATCGCCGAATCTTATATTCAACGTTGACTGAGGATCACCGTGCACTCGATAATGCAAGATTAAAACAATAACGTGATCGGTCACAGTCTATATTACAGTTTGCGGTGCTGTCTAAATTACATCCTTAATTCGATTATCCGTTTCAAATTAAGCTCGCTTCGCCGCACGTTTTGCGGTCAGCAAACAGCATACGACGGAATTCACGCAGCCCGCGTAACATATTGTCGTTCATATCGCACTTACATCAGACTGTAGTGCTATGATAAACCGCACCACCGTTCGCCGCCGTTTTCCATCTGTAATTATAGCCTGTTTGTCAGCCCTCAGCCAGCATCCGTCGAGTGTTCAAATCTGCATGCTGAAGGCGTTTTGTAGATATAAATAGTCGTACCATGTGCCCGAACGGAAACAGCCTCCGTCAATTTTGTGTATGTGTATGGGTGACAATGTGACACTGTACACTCGATTTATAATATCGCGAGCTTCTCAAAAACTACTCGAAATTTGGATACATGGAACCGGGTCGGAATTGCGTAAATTATTTGTGTTCGAATTTGCAATCATAGTGCGGGAAATTTATACAAAATTTCATGATAGAAGCCACTTTCATACAACAATGTAAGATTCAGTATATGTATCAGTTCTAGAATGAAATTGAAGGATAATGAATACTGTAAGTTGGGCACCACCTTGTCAGACTACTGCGGATCCGTAATGAAAGGGAAAGGACGGTAATATCAATATTGAGGTAATAAGTGGCATGATATGACACAGAATAGGAAAGGCTTCAAACAAAAGTTAAGACTCAAAATTCACCATAAAATATATCCTATTTTGTTTTTGACATGGATATGTCGAATAGCTTTCCAAGCGAAAAAGAAAAATTCCGCAGAAAACGTTCCGCAAGAAACTCTTTGTAAAAAACGTTCCGCAGAAAAACGTTACCATCGCGTTGTAGTTGCGTATTCCTCTTTGCGCGTTCATTCGTTCAATCAGTTTCACTTCACCCCTTCGACACAAAGAATGCACAGCGATGCCAATAATGGACGACTGTAGTCTGTTCAAACAAAACTAATCATGAGCATGTGGGCTGTCTGTTTCATTCCTCAATCGCACTAGCTCTGATTGGATGCATGAATACCGGAATGCATTTTTTACTTTTTTATACTTCATAGAATGAATAGGTAAATATGTAGGTATTGATTCATTAATAAATACTACAGTTCAGGTGTACTGGGACGGCAAAGTCTGCCTCGTTGAAAATTGTCGTTACAGAACGTGATTGCCTGGATGATATATTCATTTAACAATGTCCTTGTGTGCAGCAGTCCGACTTTGATTTTTTTTCTTTTTAAAATCACCTCGGAAATGTCATACATAAGGTTGCTGAGTAGGATTCTTATTGAAGGTAATATTTTTGTCAAACGCTGTACAATACTGTTTCCATCTTAACCAATTCAGTTGCGCAGCTGTCATCTGACCAGATGTTCCTTCACCAAGTCACATCATTCCCCCTCCACACTACAATCAAAGGATAATACGGTTTCTCTTTAGTAGAAGAGAGATGCTCAAGAAACTAAAACAATGGCTCTCGAGGCTTCAAAAAGAAAACGTAGGAGTTGTGCGTATCTAATAGGTGTTCAAAGTTAAATGCTGCAGTCAATTGTTTGGGAGCGGTATTGAAATGTTTGTCATCATTCCCCCTCCAGCTCATCAATTGCGTGGTCTGGAGTAGATGTTGTAATGGGTATTGAAGGTGCATGGCTGTGTTGTAAGAGGTGGAGTTAAGAGGGAGAAGGAAAGAAAGTGCTTGCATAATCATACATTTTGATGTTATGTATAAGACCTAATTTTAAGTAATGTAATGCTCCCTTGCAGATAATTAGGGCATCCTGTAAGCAGGGGAGGATAATAAACTGCTAAATAAATAAATGAACTTCCTTCTTGTCTGTAGAATGGGTATTTTTATCTTCCTTAATTCATTTAGGTGCTGCCATTGCCATCATATCTTCCTCGGACCGTCCTGCACCTCTATTCGTTTTTAGGGTCGGAAACGAGCCCTTTCCAATCACGATTTTTTTTTCTGTTTTTTCCCCTTCATTATTGACGTTTCCGTTTCTTCCAACTGTTGTTTCATTGAATTAATTGCAGAGTGCGTTCATGTTGTTGATAAAAATTTCCATTGAAATGTATAGTCAGAAAATACAAAATTACTACATTTATTTATTTTTATTTGTTTATTTACTTATTTTTTTCGATTAGGGTAGGGTCGGGTTGATAATTACGTATTAATTTTCATGTAAAACATAGTATAATTTTTTTTCTCTCTTCCCTTTCTGCCGACAATTATTTCATCGAACTGATTGCAGAATGCGTTCATGTTGTTGACAGAAATTTATATGGAAATTTGTAATAAAAAAATCAGGGACGTATCGGAAGAGTTTTTCTGGAGGGAGAAGGAGGGTGAAAATTGTGAAAGTCTCAACTGACTCAACTCAAAATTCTCAAGTATCAATCAAAATTTTTTGTATTGGCTAAAAAGAAACCTTTTGCCTTGTTGCATTTTTCCAACTTTTGATCAATCTACTAAAATTTCCGAACTCGTCCCTGACTGAAATGATAAAATTTCCCAACTGCTGAGTGAAAAATTCCTACAGGGAAGGGGATGGATAAAAGTTGCCCCTCACCTTATCGGTACGTCTCTGCAAAAAATACACAGTCATTATGTTTACCAATTTATCTTTTTATCAGGGTTGGATCGAGTCAGAATTATTTATTTATTTTCCAGGGATTTTCCTCTTATTATTATTAAAACTATGATGGAGGAAAAAAATTTATTATTATTATTTCTTGTGAGAGTCAAGATGCGTGCTTTCTTCCCGGCCCTCCTCGAGTAGCGAGATTACATATATGGGTGAATCTCTGAATAACCAGAAAATTGCAGTAACCAGGAATTTTCTCTACAACTAAGAACATGAAGTAACTTGTTTTTTTTTTAATCAATAGCGAAGAACCCCCTTATTACCGACAACAATCTCTCAGTCATTCCCATCGCACTAGAACTGAGGAAGGTACTCAAATAGAGTAAAAGTTCCATCGTAGTATACTGTAACCAACTTCGATTTTCGACTGTAGTTGACCGTAGGTCCATTATTATCAAGAAACAATCAAAATTTATAAGGTTCACGAGAAAAGAGATAATAGAATATAAGTTAAGAGCAGAGAAAAAAATTTTTGAACTGAGACGTACATCTACAAGGGAGGAAGAAGTCATGAAATTAGTTTTTTTCCATCGTAGTATACAAAATTTGAATCATCTTAATATGGGACTAGTTTAGATTTACTGATGGGGAAAAGTACTGAATCTTCTTATTTAGCACAGAAGTATAGCGATCCAATCATGAAAATTGTCTATTTTTGAACTTATTGCAGACTTTTTGCCAAATTTCTGTCCAAAAATCCCGTTCTATTTTTTTTCTATTCCATCGTAGTATACGATTATACGCCATGAAGTTCTAGTCTGAGAAAAACGATTTTGACTTTTTCATACAAGGGAACACTGCCTATCATCATTTTGTGCTTCATTACTGCATGCTGGCCAGTGTTGCTCTGTTGAATTAAGAAACATGTTCAAATTTTCTATCGTGGTATACATTTTTTCTTTCCATCGTAGTATCGAAGTATAATTTTGAAGAATACTACGATGGAGAAGAAGATATTACAATGGAATTTATCGTTGCTTTTGCCACATTATCCAGAAGAGACAGCTGAATGGTGATGATTTCTCTTCAGCTCGTTGTTTCACATCTTCATGACCTGTCAATACTCATCCTAGATAACCTTTTTTTTCTCTTTGATGGAACGATGTCCGTACACCAGGTCACATGGAACGCACAAGAATGTGGCATCCTCCGTTTCAACAAATTGAGTTGCTTCGAATGCGAAGGAGAATGCGCTCGTTACTTCCTTGCCGAGAAAAAATATTCAGAGGCAGACACTGATGCATCCAATCCCGACGATGTTGAAGTACTTCTTTCTTATGCCTTGAATTGTACTCCTTGCCATTCAGATGAATATTCTTCTCGTTTCTTCAGTTGTCGTCCTCGCTATTGGAATACATCTGGTTGTATGTTCCTCAAATTCCATTGTGATATCAAGCAATTCCATCGTAATATTAAGCAATTCCATCGTAATATCAAAGGAATAGAGAATACTACGATGGAATTCCATCGTAGTATACAAAAAGCCCCCTTCTACCCCCTATGTGGCGTTTCTTGTGGGACTTACCCCATACATGTACTTACTTGCAGGTATACTACATGATCCGCAGGGAAAAAATTTTGTTCAATGATGTTCCAAATTTTAAAATTTGGAAACTGAATTTTCAGGTTATTCAGAGATTCACCCATATTATGTTTTTCACTACACTACGTAACAAATTTATTTCAACTTTGTGTCTGTTCCACAAATACCATTAGGTGATTCTGAAAGTATTTTCAACGCTGAATATGATGCCGTAATCCGTTCCTCTCTAGCACGTCCAGTTCTTGAAGATGCTCAAAATCAGCGGCGTAACTAGGATTTTGTAACGGGGGGCCAGAAAGGGCCACGAATTTTTGAAGGGGGCCCAGGTTTTTAAAGTTGCAAAATAGGTACGAATTAGAATGGTTTAAAAATTTATACACGTAGGGTATTTTATTTTATTTTTTTTAATTTATTGAAATAAACAAATTAAGTACGAACATTAAAAAAAATTAACTTAATTCTTCTGTTTGATTCGGCGAATGACGGTTCTTCCAACCATTGTTTCATTGAATAGATTGAGTGCGTTCGTGTTGTTGATAGGAATTTCCATGGAAATTTGTATTTCTGCCAAGCCTCTTATTTATTTATTTATTTATTTTATTTATTTATTTACATGAGGGTAGGATCAGGTTGATAATTATTTATTAACTGTGCCATGGATTTTTATTCTTTTTTCATTTCTTTTTGTCGAGTGTTCAGAAGCGTGTTTTCTTTCTGACCCTCCTCGAGTAGCAAGGTTACTTGTTCTTTTATGCCGATAAACCATCTGGAAAGTAAAAATTCATTATAAATGTCTGAAAATTTCATCACACTGTTGGTTCTTTTCGTCCAGTTCCTGTTGCCCGGAAGTATACTTTCTGCTATGTTGTACAGAAATTGAATTTTAAAAGCATAGTCGATTTACCTAAATCTATAATTGCACCTAAAACTACATAAAATTTCCTTTTAAAAAACTTACTCTTCTAGCTTTCACATGATCAAAATCACTTAAAAATTTAAAATCGAGCGAAACCGGATCCACAAATCACGTTATCACGATACTAACTTCTGTTTACTTGCCAGTTTGACAGCCGCAAATAACACTACAGTACAGTCAGTTGTTCACAAGATTCAGATTAGTAGATTTTGTATTATTTTTTAACACTGAAAATAACGGCGGGATCAGTTTTTCTGTAGAGCATCGCGTTCTTCTCTATAGAATCTGTCTAATTTTCTCTTATTTTGAATGAGAACCCCGAAGTGGCAACACTATGATTATCTACTGCGTATCGACTGGGTAATGCTGCGTATCTGTAATCTGTATAACATTTGTTAAGCAGTGCATGCGCTTTATGCAACAAAAAATTACCATTTCTTCGATTTTAGGGATATTTTTTACAAGAAATTACGACCAGTGTTACCAACCCTCCGGCAATTCCCTGAAATCTTAGGCAATTCTAGATTCTTCCGGCATTTTCCCGGCACTCTGGTATTTTCAAGATTTTTCCGGCATCTTCTCGGCAGTCGGCACTCAGGAATTTTTTTTTACAATGTTAGGCAGTTTCTAAATCATACAATTCTGTCTACACTTATTTTTTACATTTCACATCTTTGATTGTTGGCAATTTTGCTGTGTGCTGAGAGCTACGATCTACGAACTATCATTCTTTCATTCATCAGTTGGCTGCAAGTCTGCTGTCCGTTTCTGTTGATAAAGCGAAAAACCACAGCTTAGAATGCCTAATTAAGTAGTGTTTTTAGTTGTTAGTTGGTGTGTCAGTTCTAGTGCTAGATTCGAAGAATAAATGATTTACTCGAACTTGTTTTCCAAAAATGTCCTACAGTCTACTGCAATCTTAGGCATTTTTATAATACAATCCCAGGCAACTCTGAAGTTGTGAGTTGGTAACGCTGATTACGACCTACTACAAAAAACCGCATACGTCATTAAATTCAGCATGAATAACAGTTCTAGATGGACCTGATACCGTTCTTGTAAATTTTGATGTATTATATTTTGTACCGTGGTGTTAGTAGTCACGTCACTCTCTATCGAATAAAAGTATTACCAACCTCTACTAGTGTTTATATTTATACAAAAATTCCCTGGTTCTAAAGCCCAGTGATTCTTTTTGCCGGACTCTTCCCAATGGCAATGTTTGTCCAAATCAATTTTCGAGGGCTCGGTTCTGAATTTCTTGAGATGTCATTACAGACTTGAATTTCTATCTTTACTTCAATTTCGTTTATGTTGCTCATGTTGAGAAAAACAGCACTGACTTTTTGAAAAGTTTAATTGTGAATTTTAAGGAAAAAATTAATGTAGGGGTGATGTTTAAAATAGTTCCTTCCTTCACCCAGGCACTGCAGGTATAGTTTCTAGCTAAGTATATCAGTCACTATCACTGTCAAAAAATTGAATTTACCTGACATAATCTTTAACGAAGCGAAGAAAATGTGAACGGTGTTGAAGTAAATTTGAGAAATCTTAGACACGCCCGTGACTAAACCTGAATTCAAAAAATAAGGCTCACTGACCTCGGGCACACTAATCACATTCTCTCTTCTTCTTCAGACGCTATATCCGATGTTGGACGTTGGTGGTCGCGGTTTTAGCCGGGTGTCTCTCCTGGGCAGGTTAGACGGGGTACTTTGCCGCGTTAGAGTTCTCCGTGCCCAGGAGTGTGCAGCCGCAATTCGCTTACTAGCCACGTGTTTCACGGCATCGTGTAAGCTGTCTACGAGGTGCACACGCACAGTGCCAATCTTTCTGATCTGGTGGTAACACGCTCCACAATTGTAATGCCTTGTTTGTGTGAACTGGTGGGGATCACAAGACGCACTGTGTTTTCCACTTCGACTGATACTGTAGTCGCTGTGTTCTGTATAGGATATTATAGTGGGGTCATTCGAACATCACTACTTTCTGGCGTTAGTGGGACTTGAACCGGAGACGCAAGGATTGCGAAGCGGTCACGTTACGATTCGGCCACACAGCGACTATCAGACTCCCTATCTTACGGAAAAACTTTCTTCGTAGTATATAATTGATTCTTTTCATTTGAAACTCAAACGTAAGGTCTGTTTCCAAACTCGACGAAAAAAGTTATGATAACAGCTAGATATTAAAAATTAATTAGCTATTTCGTCCCACACTCGGAGAGCTCTGCTACCGCACAGCTGCATTATTCGAATACCTACGGGCGTACAATTAAAACGTAGAACATTCCTCGGGTGGTTCGAAAGCGCAGAAAAAAAAAAGAAAAAGTTAAAACCCTGCTTAAACTTATGAACAACGCCAATTAAACAACAATATCGTCCATTTCGCTTGAGAAATATTTTGAATTTTAACTTTATCCGCTGTAAATACCGCCATTATAGAATCTAATGGAAAACGGCGAAAAAATAACAGCTGTTTTATTATTCCATTTGTGCTTCGGTTCCTTTTTCCTTTCTTTCCTTTTGGCCAAATATTTTTGTTTTCTTTGGCCCCGATTGTTTCCTGTCGAACTGCACACTGTCGGTCGAATCTGTACCGACGGTCGCATAATCGAGAAGAATGATAATCACCTTACCCTGTTGACAATTATTCCAGATTTATGTCAGATTTATTCCGGATTCTAAATCGACGTCGAGATTAAATCGATATCGTTTCCAGCTCGAATATTGCTAATTGATCTCGACAAATGACGATATAGAATGTCGACATTGTACGGATATATACTCGATATCGACATTGCTATATCGTATCTATATCGACAGTGCTATATCGTACCTATATCGACAGGGCTATATCGTACCTATATCAACAGGGCTATATCGTATCTATATCGCTTCTGAAGTCAAATTTCTATATAGCTTTTTCGATATAGAATTTTTCGATCTCATTTCTGGGTTGTTTCTATATAGCTACTTTCGATGCTCACGCACACATTCACTATACTGTTCGTTTTCAATAGAATTATGTTTTAAATGCTATACTGATATGGGCGTCGCCGGGTGGGGGGAGGGCGAATAATATTAACCCCATTTTTTTTGGGGGGGGGGGGAGTAAGGAAATAATCAAAATCCCCCCCCCAAATTCAAATGCAAATTATATTTATACTCGTAGTTATAAAAACTTTGTAAACGAATTAGTATTATGTGATACAGCAATTACCCCTTCCCCCAAAAATCCAACAATGCCGAGACAAATGTAGGTCAACACGACTGAAAAAATTACGACCCAAAAAATTTTCCAGTAACGCCTCTGTATACTGACACAGTGACAGGGCAGGAATATTGAATTTTTTTGGTACTCAATTTCTTCTACCATTTTGCTGGTATTACATTGAAAAATGGTACACTGAAAAGAACCAAAGTACAAATTTAAGCGATAATAAACCTCCATACTGAACAGGGCAAGATCAACATCTAAAAATGTAAACATAACAACATTCGCAAGTTTTTAAAGTTGTGTATGAAGTATTACAGCAAACAATAATAACAATAATAATAATAACAATAAAAAGTTATTCAATTCAATTCAATTCAATATTAACAATAATAATAATAATAATAATAATAATAATGTCGTCTTCATCCTCGCTTATTTCGACGTCTTCACCATCGTCACTACCGTCCAGGTTCGGCTCCGAAACATCGTTAAACGTGGCATCCAATTCGTTTCGTAACTAACAAAAATAATATCAAAATTAGCCCTGTGGTAAAGATAGATTCTAAATTCTCACAAAATATCCCAAGTTTTCAGTTTTCATTATCAACTTGAATTTTTCCTTCCATAATGTAAATCGACCACTATTCAATTGCGTAATTATACGGTATGTGTTTTCAAAATAGCTACTATCGTAAACAATAAAATCGTCGTACTAGAAGCAATGCCACTTGACCCATAAAACTGCAATTCTTAGGTGTTGAATGTTTCGGATAGACTATGAAATAACGGATCGTATGGAAAGGGTCCCGTATGTCACAAAGTTAGATTCTCAGAATGGGGGTGCCTCAAAATTCTAATAATTGTAATAAACTCTGTAATCAGGATTACCCACTGAACCACCACCAACATCAGAATCATGAGTAGGAGCGTAGCAAAGAGTTTTCATTAGGGTGGGTGGGGGAGGGTAAAATTGTGAAAGTTCCAACTACTCAACTCAAAATTCCTAACTGTAGTGCCAAAACAAGCTTTTGACTTTCCGGAATTTTGTAACTTCTTAACTCAAAATTCCCCTCTGTGAGCTGGTCAAATAAAACTGTCAAAGCCAAAAAAAGTTTTGACTTGTCGATTTTCCCAACTTGTCGGTGGGACTCTGCTGGCTAAATAAAAAATGTCGAGTGTCCAGATCGTTCGATTTGCCAATTGGCAAGAATTTGGCCAATTTTTCCAATTCCACTGATTGGGGGACAGCCCCCCCCCTCATTCGTTACACCTCCGATTGCAAGAATCAATTCGATAGTGCCTCGCAGAATTCTCATGTAAACTGTCGATCATCCTCACAGAGATATAACCTGGAAAACTTCTTATGAATAGTAAGAAAAGAAATAGTTAATGTACAAATTTATTGGTACTCACTGTGGTTGATACTCGTGATGATCGCTTACGAGGAGCCAATTCCAGCTCCCACAACCTCACTGCAAGGCAACTTGAATTTCTTCAGACGGCCTTCCAATTTGCACAGCAAAAGTGATTGGGGAGAATACCGGTGACATCTGCCCCTCAGCATTCAAAATTCTAGTCGGTGTCGATGAGTATGCCACTTCGAACAAGATAAACTCGAATCGAAATAGTTTTAATTACGAAACCGATATTCTACCGCACTGAAATAATTCTACACTAACAACTCGTACGCATTCAAAAATAAACGATACGTCGCACTTCGAAAACCTAATACAAACTGCCCTATATCTCTTCCAGCCGGTTTTCAACGTTATTTTTAAATCGAGACTGTGGTTGCAGAAGGACGATCAATTTCTCTTTTTTAGGAATGTATCCTTTGTTCCTTATAGCGTATATTGTGTTTGGGAACATATCACAGAGGCAAGAGGCAACATTCCCGGATCAGGGCAATAAAACTCGGACCAGATGTTTCTTCGTTGATTCTCATCAAAGAATGAGTCGCTCTCACTCTGGTCATCGGCCTTTGTACACTACACACTGACACTTGTTCATATACGAGTATACGTGGAAAACAAAAGCGAAAATGCGAACCGCAAGCTCCGGTCCCTGGGATTGCGCGAATTGCGCATAATTGTTACATAATTACATACTCTAGCACCTAGTAAAGCGAGTCGCTAATGGCTTTCTGGATGGAGGACCATAAGTTTTAAGGAAGAAGTACGCTTAACGAAAACTTTATACATATTATGTAAATCTACCATAGACCAGTTAGAATGCAAACAATGTTTTTATTGATCATTATCAGTAGCATAGCCAAAGAGAGGTCAAGGGGTGTGGTTAGTCAAGAATTGGTTTTCCTAATTTTAGCACCCCGTTTAATACCCTTCCTTCTTGGTCAAAACAGATCCCCCCCCCCAGACATTAGGTTGACTATGCAAAATTGACTCAACAATATTTGCAGTTAGTAGCGGAAAAAGCGATCAAAAACCAACTTCTCATACCTACCACGAACTCTACTCTAATTTGAATTCGTAGCTGTCACCTATTTACGCTCTCACACACATGCACATCATAAATGTATTACAGCGATGAAATATTCGAAAATTTTCTACTTCCAAATTGAGACACAGTAACACGTTTTTGTTACCGTGTTACGAAAATAAAGTGTTACAATGTAACAATTGTAGCTGATTTGCTTCACTCTTTCCTGTCGCAGTTTGACTCCAGCGCCATCTGTCCGTCCCCATTTAGCAAATGTATAAACTATAGTTTTTGTGACAGTGTAACAGACTTGCGGCAATGTAGCAAAAATTTTTGTTACAAGATTTCGGTTTTGCACATCGGGACCCGTACGCCTTTGTCACAGTATAACTCGCGAAAATGAAAGTATTTAGAGAATTAAGTTAACAGTTATTATAGAATTTCCATTTCACATGAGTTCATGTGATAATTTTAATCCGACTAAAATGTTCCCGAAAGTGATGACTTTTTCAGCACTTTATTCATTCATTTATTTATTCTTGCACGATTCTATCGCGTGAACAATACAGATTGGAGCTCCTTATGTCAACTCGAATAGTCAGTTTGTTAGGCAAATTAGGGAGTTAACATAACACAGAATGATACTTATTTTGATTCGCGGTTTCTAGAATAAGTATAAACTATAGAATCCTCGAGCTTCATCATGATGCATCAATAGTGAATAATGTAGGTAAGAAAGTAAACCATCGCAAAAGTAAAATGCATTGGTACGAGTCTTAAGGAAATAAAAACATTTAAATATTAAAATTATTCCGAAAAGATTGTCGGCAGGCAGAATTTTATTGGGACTCTCGTAGATCTCGACTTTTGCGTTTTAAAATCGATATCGAAAAATCACGTCTCCGTCCATATAGAAAATGTCGAGATTGTATCTATATAGAAAAATCACATCTCTACCTATATAGAAAATGTCGAGATTGCATCTATATAGAAAAATCACATCTCTACCTATATAGAAAATGTCGAGATTGTATCTATATAGAAAAATCACGTCAAATGACTATATCGAAAATGTCGATATTTAAACGGGGATTTATTCGGGATGTCGATATAGAATCTGGCATAATTCGACATATCTAGATTAAATCCGGTATATATAGAGATACAATTGTCAATAGGGTACCTGCGCTTATTTCGAGATAAGTTTTCGAAATTGTGTCCCGGAAAAGGCGCCTTTTAAAAACGGCTTGGTCGTAAACCTAATTTCATATACACCTTTATCTGGCGATGCGCTTTAAACAAGGAAAACGTGAGCTCCTTTTAACAATGCGTCCCTGCGAAGCCACACGACAGTGCGACTACAGGACTGGAATTAAGTAAAATTTTGATTTATAAGCGCTTTCCCTTGTAAATAGCAATTACGTGCAGACTTCAGAGACCTCTGTATGGAAAACTTTAAACCGAGGCCCATTTTATATAATAAACTAAAATTAAAACGCGGACGTGCTTTGGCGGCAGTTTTTTTCCCTCTCTGTTTATCTATTTTATACTGGCGAACCCTGTGTTTTTTTCTTTTTTCTTTTTTTCCCAAATCCGTGCGCTTTTGTTGTTTTATTGACAAATATACAGGCTGACGCGCAAAGTTGAATGAACAGAATCGTGACTTTTAGTATCATCATTGTTAGTTTCGAAAATTGAAGCGCGACTCGTTCATTCGGAAGGACACCAAACAGATCGATAAGAATCGTGCAAATATTGATAATCTTCCGCGTATGCACTCCCATCCTAATTCATTTCCCAAGTATTTTCATTACCCATTGCAAAAATAAACGGGCATATATGAAACTGCACCGTTGTATGCCGTGACTGAACACGTACATTATTGTGACCTTTACCAATTACCAAGAATTTTTCACTCGAATAAATTCTTCGTATCGTTATACTTCGAGAGAAGAACCGAACTACTCGAAAAAGTCAGTTTTTCAGGACAAGCATTTTAAAACTTCAACTCGTAAAAATATCAATAATTTATTTACGAGGAAATGGAAAATTAAAAATTTTACTGACTGAATAAAACCATGTGCTTATTAGCAATGCACATATTTTATTTTGTTAACTTGCTATATCCACCCTGATATTTTGATTTTGTAACCCTATTGTAATGAAAGGAGAAAGTAAATTGCACACACTTTCCGGTGGAGGGGTCTTTTCCTACTTTGGAAACCACATGTGAAAATTGTAAATTGCACGTACTGTGAAAAGACGGAGGTATGCAACGAAAGTGTGAATTGCACGCACGTATAAAAGGTTGGCAGCAAAAATTGCACACAGTATGAGAAAAAGCCATAGGTCATTTTCATTTATCATATTGACAAGAACGGCGATGATGTTCTCTGATTTTCTTGAGCGTATGGATTTCTTTGTAGTTATAATGCCTGCTGCTTATACTTTCTGGTGAGTTACTACAGACTTTGTAGACGTATTTTAGGATCTTGTTTGGATGACCATTCTTAGATACTGTCTCATGTTTCCCCTTCCTCCATGGAAAAAGAATAATCTGCGGTCTGAAGGTATTTCAAAATGTTCAAATTACCCCCCTTTCTTACCAGAGATGTCAACTCCCGTTCCTGAGCGGGAACACGTTCATAAACAAGAACGAAGTGAACGCGTTCTTCTTCTCACATGAACGAGAAAGAGCAGGGACGCGTTTGTTTTATTTTGTAAATGAGAACGCACAGAACGGAGAGAGAGGAATGACTACAGTCAGAGATATCAACTCCCGTTTGCGAATGGGAACACGTTCACGAACAGAGCCCCTCCACAAACGAGAACAAAGTGAACGCGTTCTTCTTCTCACATGAACAAGAAAGGGCAGGAACGCGTTCGTTTCATTTCGTGAATGAGAACGCAGAGAACGGAGAGAGGAATGACTACAGTCAGAGATGTCAACTCCCGTTTGCGAACGGGAACGCGTTCACAAACGGAGCACCTCCACAAACAAGAACGAAGTGAACGCGTTCTTCTTCCCACATGAACAAGAACGGATGTGAACGCGTTCATATTTTTGGGGAACCCTGTCATATCTCTGTTTCCTTCAAGAATACACAGATATAGATATTTCAGAAGCATAATATAGGCAGATATGGATATTTCAAAGGTATACGTGTGGCTATTTCGAAATTGTAAGCTTTATTGTTTAGTAATGGAGAACTCAGCGGAATTGAGAGGTTAGTCATCTCGGGAAATTTAATTTCCCTCCAAATCCCTCCCTTCCTCTCGTGGAAAAGTAACGCATACTATGGATCTGTTTACATACTATTTCAAAATGTATTGCTAGAGTTCTGCGGCTCTAGTGTTTGAGATTTGAAGCCTTTTTCCCAGAAATATGGATGCGCCTATCCTATAAATGGGTGTTCAATTCACACCTTTTCCGATCCCAAATTTTATTTCTTTATGTGTGCAATTTACAATTTCAATGCCTAATCTGATTTTTGCAGCTATGTGCAATTTACAATTTTTCTACCTGAAAATTTATTTCTTTGTGTGTGCAATTTACATGTCGTTTTCTTTACCTGACTACAAAGTGTGTGCAGTTTACACGCGCCCGTAATGAAAGATCAGGAAACGTTGAAAATACCTCGATTATGGCACCAAGCCCACGTAATAGCTATTCAAAAACCAGGCACAGATCCTGATGATCCAAAGAGCTACCGGCCTATATCGTTGTCCTGCCATCTGTATAAAATATTCGAAAGAGTTGTTCTAGGCCGTATGTCTGAATGTATCGATAAAAGCCTGATCAGGCAACAGGCGGGCTTCAGACCTGGAAAGTTCTGCACTGGTCAGGTCCTAAATCTAATACAGCACATCGAAGATGATTTCGAGAAATGTAAAGTCATGGTGCTGTGTTTGTAGACCTCGCAGTAGCCTTCGATACAGTGTGTCACCGGATACTTCGGTTCAAGGTGTATCAGCTGACAAAGGATTACAAATTTACGGAAATTGTGACAATGCTACTCAAAGATCGGCGGTTCTACGTGACCCTGGATGGGAAGGACAGCGCTTGGAGACGGCAAGACAATGGTCTGCCACAAGGAAGTGTCTTGTTACCAATTCTCTTTAATGTCTACACTAATGATCAACCAGTCAGTGGACCCATTTGCCGCTTCCTCTATGCAGATGATCTCTAGCACTTTACAGCACAATGCGACACCTTCGTAGAAGTGGAAGACACATTGAGTCAGGCAATAGTGGACTTGGACGCATACTACTGGGCCAACCACCTGAAACCAAACCCATCCAAAACTGAGACCTGTTCGTTCTATCTCCAAAATCGCGAGGCTAAAAGGCGGCTTAATATACATTGGGGTAACATCTCGCTGAACCACACAGATCACCCATACCTAGGAGTGACTCTGGACAGATCACTCCCCTAACGGCGGCATTGTGAAAAAATCAAAATGAAAGTCGCAGCAAGAACAAACCTAATACTACTCAGGCTTACATTAAGAACATTGCCAATGGATGTAACGTGACGAAAATTACTATGAGTACAGTTGTTCATCTCGATATTATTCTTCTCGAAAATTCTGTACTTCCGTAGGGTAGTGGAAACGGTTATTTTGAACCCCCATTTTGCAACATTTCTAGAGTAATTACAAAAAATTCGCGAAAGACCTTCTTTACTGAATTTTCAAAGAGCTTTAACTTTTGCCGGAAACATTATTTTTGGGCAGTATGAAGCTGAATATAGCTTAACTCTGATTCCCTATTTCCTCCAAATATGAATCTAGTGGGAGGTTTCAGAATGCGGATGCAGGAAGTACATGTATTATACGCTTTCGTATTTCTTCATCGTCAATAACCTATCAGTAGGCGATCTTATCCTTCGGCGTGAACTCCTTTCTATTTCTCGGAGTAGGTTTACAATGCCGCCGAAACAAATCCCACTTGACAAGAGCTTTTGTTACTCTACGAGGGTCCTTCACACGAGTTCTAATAACCGGGAACTTCTGAAAGGTAATTTTTTAAAGACGGCTGTTTCCTCTAAAATTCGATTATAACCTTCGTTGTATCTCTATAGTAAGAATACTTCTTTACGAATTTTAAAAATTAATTTCTAAAGTGAGTTAATTAGCAATTCTCTTGCATATTTCAAGAGAGAAAACCGATCGCTTATGAAACAGATGCGGTGGCGCGGTGTACCGCATAAGAAAAATTCAGAAATCGAACAGCTTCTGAGAAAATCCAGTTTTATCAGTTAATTCGACTCTGTTTTGCGCATGATTATGTTCCTGTTCGATTCTGTTCAGTTGAGTGAATTGTAGAACTGGAATTCAAATGCGTGTACAAGTACTGAAAAATAAGAGAAAGGAAAAAGACTTCTGAGAAAAGACTGAAGAAGAGTGTAGGTCAGATTACCATATGCGATCATCAGCATTCGTCAGTTCAGTAGGTCGTACATAATTGAGAAATTGTTTTCCGTTTTTTTGGGCTCTCATTTTGAATTTTCAGGATCTCGCGATTGAGAATTTCACAAAATTATTCGAGTTTTGAAATCAGTTATCCGAGAAATTCCTTTTTGGTATTTGATTTGATCCTTCGTAAGTCAAGTATATTTTGCATATTTCAGCTGGTGAATTTGAATAATTGAGCTCTAATCTGGGCAGTATGATAAATCTGATGAAATAGTCGACATTAGTGACCTAAGAAACTCACAAATCGGTATAATTATTTTACTCCATTCTTTGACCAAAATAAAAATTTCGCCTATTTCCAAGATGTGATCTGGAATTTTTGAAGTCCGAATCAGAGCTGGATGAAAAATCTGATGAAATATTCGCAGTAAATGATCCAAGAGACCATGCTTACAATTTTCTAAGAACCTAATTCAATCTTCGTGCACTTAAAAAAAATATCCGAAATTAGGTTTAATCTCTACTTCTATCAGATGTACCCGCCCCTCTCCACCCTAAAGTTTTTACTATAACCCTTTGATTATTTTTTTCTTGGTGATCAAAATTTTCCTCAAACCCCACTTAAATTGGATATACCTACTAGTTTTCTGAAGACTTAAAGTGTTAAATAAGGTCCAATATACCATTTTATCGAATTTATTATTTGAATTTCACGATACTTTCTCCTTCCAAATTCTTGTCTGAACTCATTAATACTTTTTCCAGTGTGACTACAATCTTCAACGAATTAGGATGAATTTTTCTATTTGAGTTGATAATAAATGCTTGATATCGAATTAATTTATATTTTCAGATTTATCGAATTTCTCGCAGATTTTGAGTTTCATTTACTCCAAAATCGTTGTCGTTAATCTCTCATCAGTTTTCCGGAACTTTACTACGAGTACAATTTCCAATAAATCTTACTCATTTTCGTGTACGAGTTTTTGGAGATTTAGGATCCCAAGTTGAGATCAATTTCCAATTTTATCAATTTTTTTTTTCAAAAGATTTTTTCGTAACCCTTTATTTTTTTTCTATGTGATAATTATTCACGAATCTTACTCAAATTTGTGAACGGTATTTTTGAAGACTTCAGATATTGAATCAAGTGCAATTTTCTTTTTTGTCGAATCATTCGAATTTCAAAATTTTTTTCCCTTCATTGAACTCATTGTGATTCTCGCAGGGGGACTGAAATTTTCCACAAACCTGGCTGTCTGAGTTTTCCTATTCGAAGTGCTTGAAAACTCTTGGTTAATGTTTATATTTATAAAATTTCTTCAAATTTGGAGTTCCCTTTCCTCCAAAGAATAATTGCCATTACTCTTTGATCACTTTTCCAGAATGTTACTGTAATCTAACATGAATCTTACTCAACTTTCGTGTACGAGTTTTTTTAAGGCTTATGATTATAAATGAAAATAAATTTCAATTTTGTCAAATTTTTCGTTTTTCTTTCAGGAAATTCTTTTAAAACCCTTTGATTATTTTTTTTTTCATGTGTGAAAATTATCGACGAACCTTACTTAAATTTTGTGTACAACATTTCTGAAGACTTTCGATATTGATGCAAAAGTTCAATTTTCTATTCTATCGAATCATTCAAACTAAAAATTTTCTTCCTTCCAAATTTTTGCCTTTACTCATTGTGGTTTTCTCAGAGTGATTGAAATTTTCCACGAATTCGACTGAACTTCCCTATTCAAGTAGCTTGAAAACTCTTGCTATCGAATCAATTAAATTTTTCAGACTTATTAAATTTTTTCGAATCTTGAATATTATTTCCTGAAAAATCCGGGTCACAAATCTTTGATCATTTTTTTCAGAAGGCTACTACAGTTTTTAAACATGAATTTGACTCAATTTTTGTATACGAGATTTCGATGATTTATGATCCCAAATTGAAATCAATTTCCAATTTTTCGAATTTTTCATTTTTCCTTCAGAAAATTGTATCATAACCCTTCGATTAATTTTGGTATGTGACAATTTTACAAGAACCTTACTCAAATTTTTATATGCGACGTTTTTGAAAACTTTTGATGTTGAATCAAGTTCAATTTTCTATTTTATCAAATTACTTGCATATCAGAATTCTTTTCTTTCCAAATTTTTGTCTGAACTCATTGTGATTTTTCTAGGGAGACTGAAAATTTCCATGAATCAGGCCAAATTTTTCTATTCAAGTTGCTTGGGAACTCTTTGTATGGTATTTATATTTTCAGCTTTATCGAATTTATTCGAATGTTGAATTCTCTTTCCTGAAAATTCTGGGTCGTAACTCTTTGATCATTTTCCCAGAATGTAACTTGGTACAGTTTTTCATGAATTCGATTTAATTTTCGTAAACGAGTTTTTTGAAGACTTATGATCCCAAGTAGAGATCAATTTCCAAATGTGTCAAATTTTTCATGTTTCTTTCAGAAAATTTTGTCATAACCCTTTGATTACTTCTTCTTATGTAACAATTTTCCACAGAACTTATTCAAATTTTGTGTGCAACGTTTTTGAAGATTTTTTGATATTCGATCAGGTTCGATTTTCTACTTTATCGAATCATTCGAATTTCAAAACTTTCCCCTTCCTAATGTTCGCTTGAACTCACTGTGGTTTTCCAAGGATGACTGAAATTTTCCACGAATTAGGCTGAATTTTTCTATTGGAGTGCTTGTAAATTCTTGGTATCAAATAAATTCAAATTTTCGAATTTAGTGAATTTGTTCGAATCCAGAATTTTTTTCCAGAAAAATCTCAGTCATAATTCTTTGATCATTTTCCCAGATTTTCCATGAATTTAATTCAATTTTCATGCACGAGTTTTTCTGAAAGTTACTATCCAAAATTAAATTTTATATCCAATTTTGTTACATATTTCAGAATTTCCAATTCTTTTTCTAAATATTTTTATCAAAGCTTTTGATTATCTTTTTCTTACGTGACATCAGTTTTACTCGAACCTCACATAAATAATTAAAAATAAGAGTTCTTGGAAGACTCCCACGATATTGAACGATGTTCAGTTTTTCTTTTCATCGAATGATTCAAATTTCAGAATCTTTTATTTCCTTAAACTTCCTTACTTCTTGGCGTAGCTCATTGTTCATGATTTTCCCAGCGCCGTTGCAATTCATTGGCGCCTCCCTGTTTTGAAAATTACCCGGCGAAAATTTTTCGGAGAGCCCATCCAGCCTTTATTCTTTGCCTCCCCCTCCCCCCGCAGACATGCTTTCTTGCTTTTATGCTTGTTTGTAATTTTTCCTAGACTTTTGCAATCCTCCATTTACCCGTCAACCATCTACCCACCCCAAAGATTCTTGGAATTGGCCGGTAACTTACCCCATGCAGGACGCCACTAATTCACTTGTGACATTTTTGGCGATGGGTTGCGTTATTTTTCCAGAATACAATTTCTCATTTTTTTCCTCTTTCCGGTACGTATTATCCTGCCTCACTTTTACAAATGAAGTTTGGCCAACGCTTTCATTCAGAAACCTTGCAGTTTAACCATAAAATTAAATACGCAAAGCAGATGTGCGATAACATAGGGGACGGATCAACTCCCTTCGAGCCGGAAAAAAACATTTTTCCCTATCAAATTCAGAATTTACTCTTTATTATATTTTTTATTTACTTTGTTTTGGTTTGGGCATGAAAATATCATCTCGGGACCTAAACACACATCGGAAACTCTTTCCCCCCTTTCTACGGAAATGAGTATACGATTGTCAGGGCATGGGACGTCTCTCGGGCGTTCTGCCGGATGCTGCGACGATCGTTGCAGTCAGGTATTGTAGATCGACACTGACTAGGAGAGGTCCAACGTTAGAAGCCCCTAATTCGAGGTTCTTGGCTTTGACAATAACTTGGCCGAGTCGGGTTAATTTTAAATAAATTTTATTAATACTTTTCTAATAGGACGTTAACATTACGGTATTGAAATGATACAGTGAAACAGCCACTAGGCTTTTGAGAGCACACGACACGACAAGTAGTAGATTTTATATTCATTTTCCAAGTCCAGATCTGGATTCGAGTGATATGAACGAAGTTTCCACCTGACTTTTCGAAGGAAGCAAGACCGAGAATTCGGTCCGTTCAATGAGATTATAAAGCCGAAGCTCCGATTCAGGCTCAGCCTATTCGAAGACGGAAGTTCTCCCAGATGAGATGATTTTTGGGTATGATTAAATCGTATGCGATGATCTGGGGGTCTCGATGATGGATCGTAGAGGAGATATGTGTGTCTTGTTGTCGAGATTGATAATTTGGCGATTGGTGGTCGTGTATTTTTCGTAGTGCGGGTATCACCAATAGTTTGAGATATGTGAAAGGCGTGATGTATCTAATTGGTGAGAAAGACGTCAGTGGGAGATGACGATATTTTCGTGTGTTGTCTGGCATCGCGAATTCTAAGAATTTGGAGGAATAAGGCGCGTATGTATGAGTCATCGGCGCCGAGAATTCAATTTAAATTCAAAAACCTTTACTAAGGGGATAATGACTTAGCGGCCCCAAAGCGGGGGTCGCTCCCCCGACCCATGCCGAACAAAGGTTTCCTGTATACACTCCCATCCATTCCTATTTTTCCTTTCGTCCATTTGCTACACCCTCAGCTTACATAATTGATGTCCCTCCTTTTGTGGCTTTTAGAGGATTCTTGATTTTTGCATGCCAGAAAGGATGCCATCAAGTAGAAAGCACTTGTCCAAGTTTCAGATCGATCAGATACAGAAAACATGTACATAAGAGCAAATAGCCGACCTGGAGTGGGCAGACTGACAAGAATCAAAATAATGCTGAATACCTTTTCCAGATAGAAAATAATATGGATTTCTGATTTTCTTATTTTTTTCTGAGCCTATACTGGGTTTTCCGGCTTTGTAAATCAAACCAGTAGGAGGTGATGGTATTCGGCGAGGAAAAGAAACGACACGCTATATACAAATATGCTCTATACTTAAAATTAAAGGGTTTAGAAATCGTCAATGTTGAAAAATAGTGTGTTACTCACGAGTCTGATCGTATTCATTTTATTTCATAATTTTTACATAAAGTAACCTATTGAAGAGTTAATACAAATTCATTCAACTGAATTGCCTATCTTTGATATTGAAGGAACCTTACGAGTTTCAAAATTCTAATCCTATAATATGAATTAAAAAACTGAAGTGCACAACTTTCAATATTTACAGCCTTTTAATTTTCAAAATAAGCAACAGAGGGTGATAATATTTTTTATTTCGTCTTAAAGTAGCTCATTGATCGTTAACAAAGAGTTGCATTTTACGCGGTGAACTTCTATTTGAAATTTTGTGATCCGAGACAACGTGTTTTGAAGAATAGCAGTAAATAATAGCACAGTGGAAATAGAGCCAAAATTATTATTTGTATTACTACATGCTGCCAGGAGCGAAACTATAGGGGGTGTGGGGTGGAAACACCCCCCTCATTAATTTGGCAGTCGGCAAATTTTAAATACTGTTCATTTGACCGGCCCCCAATAATTTGACAGTTGGCAAATTTTGAAACTGTTCATTTGAATTTTCATTTTTTTATGCATGTTTGTATGTTTATTTATTTTCTTTTTCAATTAAAAAAGATTTCGATTAAAAAATTGGCAAATTTTTAATTTTTTAAACATTTTGTCGGCGAATATTTAATTTCTAAAAAATATTTGTCGGCAAATTTTTCTTCTCCACCTTTCCAAACTGAAAGTCAGATTCCGTTTCTGAAAATGGAGTACCCTGGACCCCTGTTAGAGACTAGTCAGTCAAAATCAGAAGGTTTCAAGCTGAGTGTCGAACGATATTTGAAAGGTTGACACAAAGCTGAATTGTGGAAGACATTTCGAAAACCTGAAAGTCGGTAGCAAACGTTGAATTTCAAATTTCAATGAATATTCGGACGGCTAGCGCGAAAGAGTCGCCCTCTATAATTTTAGGAACGTGAAAAAAAAAAGGAACTATTGAAACGCTATTCATCAGATTGAAATAAAAATGGTCTCAATGGAAGGAAAATTTTATATACTATGAATTTTGTCCTAATCATTTTTTCGATAAACGCTTTCGTTTTCATAATATTTTGACATTTTTGCGTATGCCTGTAAATGAAATATTCCCCTCGATCAGGGTTACAAGGTAAACGACTAAAGCACGCCACCACGTTCAGCAGCCCAAAATCTGTTCACTTCATCTTTCCGTCACTCACTGAGTCAGTGATTCATTCACTCACTCACTCGGTCATTCGCTTACTTATTTAGTAGTTCACTCAGTCACTTGCTTACTTATTCAGTTATTCACACAGTTACTCAATCACTTACTCAGTGACTCAGTAATTCACTCAGTCAGTACTCAGTTACTCCGTCACTCCCTCAATGAGTCAGGGATTCACCCACTCACTCAATCAGTTACTCAGTCACTCACTCAGTTACTCGCTTACTCATTTAGTGATTCTCCAAGTTACTCACTCACTTACTTAGTTATTCACTCATTCTTTAATGTAGTTATTCATTCTCTTCCTCACTCCATCACTCACTCAATAAGTCAGTGATTCACTCACTCACCAAGTTATTCGCTTACATATTTAGTGACTCACTCAGTCACTCAACCACTTTCTCAGTGACTCACTCACTTAGTCATTCACACATTCTCTAATTTAGTCATTAATTCACTTCGTAATTCCATCACTCACTCAATAAGTCAGCGATTCACTCAGTCACTCGCTTACTTATTCAGTTAATCACACAGTTACTCAATCACTTACTCAGTTATTCATTCATTCTATATTTCAGTTATTCATTCACTTCCTCACTCCGTCTCTCACCCAATGAGTCAGCGATTCACTCACTCGGTCATTTGCTTACCTTATTTAGTGAATCACTTAGTCGCTCGCTGAATTATTCAGTTATTCACACAGTTACTCGAGCACTTACTCAGTGACTCAATGATTCATTTAATCACTCAGTCACTCGCTTACTCATTGAGTTATTCACTCAGTTACTCAGTCACTCACTCAGTGATTTAGTGATTCACTCACTCAGTCAGTCATTCATTCATTCTCTAATTCAGTTATTCATTCACTTCCTCACTTCGTCACTCACTCAATTATTCGTAAACGACTACAACGTCCACCGCTTTGAGCTGCCCGAAGTCTATTATTATTAGATTCTCTGTTTCACCTAGAGCCTGAAATTTGAGAAAGTTGAACATTTTATTAACATCCAAAAGTTTAAAAGCAAAAGACTTATCTTCCAATGTCAGAAGCTGAATCCGATAGCAAATGTTCTATTGTTTAATTTACGGTCTTTGGTCCTGGAGAATATACGGATTGTACATCGGAGATTCCAAAATTTTGCTACATGTGTCAAAAACTTCACCTTTTGGTAGCTGATGAGAGTAGTCGATACTAGCGCTGTACGGCCCGATAGGAGGGAAATTCAGTCTGGAACAAAAGTCAAAACTCCATGTATTTTTCCCAGAAGAACGAAAGGGAACTTCTGACACGGATTCTCCTAATCAGATCAACAGGAAACATTGTAGTTTTTTTTAATTTATTTTTTTAATTTGATTTGATTTGTTTTTATTGGAATCAATTTAGGAGAAGAATCAGAGGAAATTCAGAAAAAAATATCATCAAAAGTTAACAACGACCACCTCAATGTATAGGAAGTTGTGTGTTCCTCTCAAGTATTCCTAACATCCTTCCACCTTATCCTCCCAGAATAGGGTATGCTCATGTGCGCAAATGTGAGTACTTGGGGGATAAGGTTCCAATCTTCATTTTCAGGGACGAAACTTTTTTTTTGGGGGGGGGGATGAAACACCCCAAATAATTAGGTAGTCAGCAAATTTTGAAACTACTTATTTGAATTTTTCATTTTCTAAGAACGCTTGTTTGTTTATATTATTATTATTATTATTATTATTATTATTATTATTAATTTTTATTTTAATTATTAGGTATTATTATTTTTTTCAATCAAAAAATATTTTGATTGAATAATCGGCGAATTTTCAAATTTTTAGAAAATTTTGTCAGCAAATTTTCCCTCTCCACCCCCCCCCCCAACTGAAAGTCAAGTTTCGCCTCTGCATGCTGCGTGCCTTAAAAGTGGAATAGGGCTTTAAAAAAATGAAAAATTGTGCAGTTATAATCGAGTTTGTATGATTGGATTTCTAAGATTGGTCCTTTTTCTTCTCCAAAGTAGTACCAAAAGTTGCTATTTTTCCCTTTAATTAGCCCCTTCCCTTTTTTTATGGGCTTCTGAAAGACCAATTATATCAAATCTTATTTTTTGCCACAGCTTTTTCAAATTCGTACCTTCTCCTGCGCTACTAAACTACTAAAACCTCTACTGTTAAAATGTGTTAGGTATTTGTAGTACCTGGAGTTTTTAAATTGGGGGTTACGCAATCTATCCTCCCCAGGGTACCAGCTGTCCGGCTTGGGGAGGTTCAAAGTTGAAGAAACTTTCAAAACGCTGTCCTGAAAGATTAATTTTTTCTTATGCACATTGTGTACAAGACTATCACTGTACTTCAGACTGAAAAATTCAAATTGGCAAGAATTTATACCGTAGGACCCCCTTCCAATTTGAACCTCAGAAAGGGAAACTGCAAAATAAATGGCCAGAGAATTTTCGACGCATTACGGTTCTAAAATAGCATCTGAACTAGTAGTCAGTCTCGTTTATAAAATGGGAGTCTTCACGTCGTATTCTAAGCCATTTCGTCGATTCGCCGACACACCGCCATGATTTTGCCCACTGAAAGATCATTTCCCTTTTCCCACGTTTATAATTTGACCGTTGATCGTAAGCGAACACGTACGAAAACTAATTCAAATAATAAAACTGTAAACGGGAAATTTTTCCTTCGAATTACGTTCGAAAACACCGATCACGTAGCTCGAATAAAATTGCGAACATAGGGATTGCCGAACTTACAATTAACAGGATTATATCACAGTCTCTCAACGACTGTACCGATTCGATGCTAATAAAATTTTAATTTTTATCGCTACACATTTACGAGCACTCGGCTGTCGACTTTATACGTTGAAGGTCGCGCACGCGAAACTTTTCCATTTTAATTGCGAATGTTAATGACGAGCCCTCTCGGCAGACGACTACAGCCTTCCTTAGAAACAGGAAATGCTCCAAAGTCGAGTGTACTCTAACCATACACTAACGAAATTTTTACTCGATTGCGAATCAAAACAACCTTGGCTTCCTCTAACACGCCGAGAGTAAATGTTATTTTTCAAAAACGAGTATACGAATTCTCTCATTCATCCTCCCCTGTATCCAAACAAGATTACGTACAGTTAAGGCGAAGGGTATTAATTTGCAATTCAGAATGCAAAAGGTTTTCGAGTTAGTTTCGAATTTTCAATAAAAAAAAAAGACCGTATCGATTGGCGCGACGGTTAAAATTCTTTCCTGGTTCGGATTTTGGAGACGGACATTTTGGCGTCAGACAACTATACAGCTCCGGAATAACCTACAAATCTAAGGCGCCATTCTCTTAAGTTTTCATCGACGGGCCGCTTGTTTTTGTTGCTCGCAAATTGAGTAGGTCACGTCTACCCCCTTACAAGGCTGAAAACTTTCTCATCGTGTTTGTCAGCTTATGAAGTGGACGAATACGCGCTTTTCAAACTGCGTGGTCGAAATCGAACCGCCACCGATGGGGGGAACGTTCCGAGTCGAAAAAGTAAATTTAGATGCGCCAGTTCGGAGGAAATTACTCGATATATTGAAAGGAGACTCGTCGTTTGGGCTGTCAGGTCATTCGAATACAAAAATTACGTTCGGCGATGAAAACGTGAAAGCGCGGCTGACGGGAATTTCTTGCCGCCGACAGGAGAATATTACTCGTATTTTTTGGGACGAATTTGTTCGGAAAAGTCTGCGGAGTAGGAGCACTCACTCTGGAAACGGTGATCGATATTCGGAGATTGATGACAATATATCTTCGCGTCAGGTGTACGAATTCGTCGAAGCTCTGATGGAGGGGAAATGGAAAAAGGAGGCTTTCGACTTTCCGGGACAATTTCTGACCGTTTTCGTGGGGCGAAATTCACCTTTGCAAATTCCAAAGGCTTCTTTCTCTCACACTATCAGACTGGCGTCATATAGTCCCCGGTCTGACCACTTTCATTCAGACGAAGAATTGTTCGAATTAACGATATCGCATCCGTATCGAGAACTATGGGTTGCATAAACTTTTAGCAGCACCTAAAAATTCAGCCGATCATATTTTCGGCGCCACTAGTTCCTCCTGCGATTCGGAGAACAGGACGATATCGTCGGCAAATCTCAGGCTCATAATCCTTCTTCCGTTGATGTTAATCCCTTTATTTTCCCATTCGAGTTTCCTAGAAATTTGTTCCAGAGTACTGTTGAATGGGGATCCCCCAGTCTTACCCCTTTTTTTGATGTCGAAATAGTTACCTAATTTATCTGTTTTATCCTTGCGTTGAGCCTAGAGTATATTTCTTTTATTATTATTGATGTGTCTTTGTGAGGTCCCCTGTTCCTCTAATGCTTTTAACGCGTAGTTCGGCTTTAGGGAGTCGAACGCCTCATTATAGTCAGTTAGACACATGTAAGTAGGCTTATTATATTCATTACTTTTTTCCATAATTTGTTTGACTGTATGGATATGGTCCATGGTTTGAGTATGTTTGCCGAAAGCCTGCCTGATCGTCTGGTTGTTGGCTTATCAGTGTTTGTTTTGAGTCTGTTATCTATTTTTTTAGAGAAGATTTTTACTATTGTTGGACTGATGGTGATAGGTCGGTAGTTAGCTATTTTATGCCTATTAGGGTGTCCCTTATTTCACAAATTCTGGCTAATTGATTAGGGTCGCACTGAAATTTGTTCCAATGGACCTAGAAACTCGCCATAAAAAATTTGAGCTCAATCTGAGGTAATTAACCCGTGCTGCTTTGACCTTGAAGTTATGAGTAATACTGAGATTTTATAAACACCGCAAATATCTTGGAACATATCAAGTTCAGGACCGAAATGCGTATAACATAAAATGTTCCATGTTAAATTTCCTATAAAAAAGATTTTACACAACTTTTCTTTAAAACGTATATTTACCGAGATAATCGCAATAATATGTAAAAGTTTCGAGGATCGTGGATTTTGCTATTTTTTCGTTCATAACAGACCTTCACATCGCTAAACCGTAGTTATCTGAAAAAAAAATATTCACTTTAGGATCAAAACGCAAATACCATAAAATGTTCCTCGTTAAATTTTCTGTAAAAAAGATTCTGGACAACTTTTCTTTAGAAAACATATTTATCGAAATAATCGCCAAAATGCGTGGAATTTTCGAAAACATAGTGTTTTAAAATTATTTGCAGCTGAAATATCTATTCAGTCTCTGTCTACTGGGGCAAGCGCCTCAGTTTTCCCCCTCACACCTGGCTGCACCTATGACAGTTTGTTGTGTACCTACTATGTAGAGTAGACCTCGGATTATGTATATCAACTGTAGTCAACATTGCGCATAAGATATAACATTATGCTGTTAAGAAACAGTCACATGTTCTCAGAATTCATTGTCATTTCCTATGGGCAAATCGTTGTTTCCTATTGTTGATTGTACATCATCTCAAGTCTACCATACCAAGTCTTCAACGGAATCTTAAAATGCTTAAG
Organism: Acanthococcus lagerstroemiae; assembly: GCA_031841125.1. Lineage (NCBI taxonomy): Eukaryota > Metazoa > Arthropoda > Insecta > Hemiptera > Eriococcidae > Acanthococcus > Acanthococcus lagerstroemiae. The sequence goes on along the minus strand of CM063106.1, from coordinate 22,304,247 downwards.
ACTCAATAAAACATTGGAATTAGTTATGGCTCATGGATACCTAGTTGACGTTTCAATTTTAGGCTCTTCCTCAAATTCTTCATCACTAGGGTCAGACCAACATTCCTACCTCTTTCAAATACAAGCTTTTAACTATCGCAAATACTTCTGCAGGTGTCCATCTTCACCCCTTGAACGAGATGAAGAAAAACATGTGCAAAAGTGTTTGCGATAGTTAAAAGCTTGCATTTGAAAGAGGTAGGAATGTTGGTCTGACTCTACTGATGAAAAATTTGCAGAAGAGCCTAAAATTGAAACGTTAACTAGGTATTCATGAGCCATTGACCGGAAAAGTTGGCGTCTTCCTGTAATCCGCGCTAAGGAGCACATAAGAAAAAAAGAATTCTGAAAATTACTGCTCGGACAAGCCACTGTACTGAGAAAACGAGTGAATTTTTTTCATTTTTAGAATGGGGAGGTACCATTAACATTCACAAATTGTGTAGTTTCGTGGTCGAAAAGGTTTGACACCTAAAAACAATTCAAGCGGGGCAACGGGATTGAAATTGAGCTTAAAATTAACATTGGACTAAAAGTAGACACATTTTCTAGATAATAACCCATATGTCTGTTGGCTGGCCCTCCCATCTTATTTCCGACCGACACCAATTCCGACCGACATTGAACTTGATTCCAGTTCAGTTCAGTTGTGCGTATTGCGTGAAGCCAATCAGTATGATTTAGTTCTTCATTATCACAATTCAGTTCAGTAGTCCACAGTTCCATGGAAATTATTTTTCCATCTAGCCATGTGATGCTCATGTATTTTGATCGTTGCTGCGCGGCTGCAATCTGCAGCCGATTAATTTGCAATACTTAAAAGTTTGCTATCTTACAGTCATGGGTATTGATACACTCTGGTTACTATGACGTCATATTACTGACCTGAGTATACTTGAGCGAAAACTGTGTTTGTACCAAATGTTACGCCCCTTCCCCGACATTCTTCCAGCCATTTGCTCATTGATCTTGATCTTTGCTGCGCGACTGCAGTCTGCAGCTGTGTTGTTAATAGAAATTTCTATGGAAATTTTTTAATTAGGGTATGATACCCTCCTGTTACTATGAAGTCATACTACTGAGTATACTTGCGCGAAAACCGTGTTTACACCAAACGTTTGGGTTTTATCACTTCCTAGCATTTGATCGTGAATGTCTTCTCAATCGTGAAACTGGACACATGTGAAGCCTACTTTCTCAATCTCTAGTCAAACTAGTTAGCTAACCTTTAGTTATTCTTATTCGGTACTCTACCTACCGAATAGTTATCCAGTACTTTAACCGCTAGATAATCGCTAACTAAAGATTGAGAAAGTGGGCCTAAATAGTAAGACGAGAATCATTTTTGATTGAATGCGTGGAACATATGTACTGTAACTATAAGACGTATCCATGTACCAATGTATCTGCATGCAGTGTGGATACTCTTAATCAGTTTACTGATGACTTTCTTCTCACGACTGAAGATAAACAGAAATTTTGACCCAATAAAAACGCAATTTCCTGTATGTATAAATATTTATGTATCATTTGTCTGCCTCTATTAATGGTTTGCAATTTTCTTTGTTATAGGTAAGTGTCTCAAGTACAATATGGGCATGTTGAACGCTTGATTGCAATGCTTAACTCAAGATGTAACGGTAAGGCCGAAAATTGCTTAACTGAATCCTTTTTTCTGAAGTGGCAGAACAGCGTCTTCTCGCAGAAGACGAATTCAAAGATGATAATTTTGTGGAAAGATTTTGAACTCTTCATGGCCTTTCTTTTGCCCAGTTTTATGAATGTGACTGGAACCTCTTGTGCTTGAAAATTTCTCACTGGACCAGAGGGATCTCCTTTGCACCATATTTCTTCAATGACCTATGCTAGGTTGATGAACTGCATAGGGTATACATTTTCAACGTAATCGATGGCAGTATACTCTTTGGTCTGTCCTTTCAGCAACTGAGGCCGGATTTAGGCGAAATGAGCTCTAAAGCTAATCATTGGAAAGCATTTCGACATGTTTCGTGAAAAGTTCCCGTTCAAAATTCCAAGTGAATGGCACGTCCCAATTCCCTCTGCGCGGAGGTGCCGCCCCCCCCCGCAAAAATTGGACCTTAGTTCCTGAAGATGACGGTTTGTCCTGTCTTGATTCGACATCACAATAAAGATAAGTGAAAAAAGAAGTAGAAAACAAGAAGAAAGATATCCATCTAGTAAAAACAAATGAGAGATGATAAAATAACATCAGATACAAAACAACTAATTATCTTCTATCCTTCTCCCCGTTCTAATTTTACCCACCGCATCCAAATCCTCTCGTCATCCCCGTCTTCCACCATAAATAGAAAAACACGTAATTATGAAGAAAAAACCGCTTGCTTCTTCCTGAGGAGGGGCGATAGGGAGGGAAGGGAGGAAACGAAGGAAAGCGGTAAGGTAAATCCAAGAAGTAACAATTATTTTCTAAATTGCATTTTTCTCAAAACTAGATTTTTTGAAATCTCAACTTTAAACAGCAATATCTGGCAAATTTTGGAGCTAGAGAGCTCGCTAAGGTCTCATTTTTTCAGGCATTTTATCTAGTATATGCCGGTATTCGTAACTTCATATCGGATGGAATCTCATTACCTGCACTGAATATGAGGACACCATGTATAATATTAAATTCAAGCATCAGCAAAAAAATATGATTCTACGGGAAAATAATACAGAGCCTTTTCTGTGGTAAATTTAGTTTTCTTCAACTTTGTCAACCACTATATTTTTGTACCGCCCATAAGAAGCGAGATATTGTGCAAAACCCTCAGTGCTGGAATTAGATCTCATCTCGGATTTACGAGGAATTTCCCGGGCGATCATCGAGAGAGAGGGGGGAAGGGGAGTGAGGAAGAGTCCTGCCAAATTTCATCTCTGCGTCATTTTTAGCATACTTATTCACTAGACTATAATAACCTGATCGATTCGAAAAATGATTCTACGTGCCGGAAAAGACGGTGTTATCGTCTTCGTCATAAATCGTAAGAAAGCGATAAAATCGCTATAGCTTGTCAGGTTTCACTTTCAGCTAAAGGTTACCTTTAATGTGTGTAACAAACGGTTACCATACGTTCGAAGAGCCCTACTACCGCTCTATTTTCCGAATTCGCTTTCCTCTTTCTGCGGCTTCTCGCTGTCAAAATATTTTATTTTTTATCCTCGCCCTCTCTCCTCTACTTTGCTTAAACTTCTTTTTCCGGCTAACCTTATTTTTCGGATTACCGCGTATTCTCGAGAATACCGTGCGCCGGCCCTCTATCTGACTGTATTTTCGGATTCGTTAACGAACAAAACGTGGGGAGGGGGTCGTTCGGCCGTTCGTGACTGGAAGGAAAAATAGTAACGACTTTTAACAACTTCTTATCCGAAATGGAACGCGAGTACCGCACATTTATTTATCTTTTGAAATGCTACAGAAAGTGGTACCGGAGAGGGGAAAGAAAAAAAAGAGGGTTTAATCTTAGGTCATTATTTCGAATGCGGAAAAAAAGAGTATACAGGATATTGCGGCAGCGAAAGGCAGCGCCGACTGATTCTTGCCACATGCGTGGCAATTATGAGTTTCGGCTAATTCGGAAAAGAAATTAGAAAGCTGGCTGTGTGGAAGTAATTAAACTTATACATTTTAAGCCGGTAACGAAATGTAGGATTGTTGTAGCTGTTCGAATTCACGTAACGGCGTTAAAAAGTTTTACTTTCGCTCGTGTACATAAATCTCTTTCGCGGCACCAGCGCTTTGATAAACGGTCTCTGGAACGACCTTTTCATGCGGCAACGGCTTCGAAATCGCTGCGATTTTTAATGTCTTCGGAAATGCAGGCGCAGTTTCCTCAACTGAGGGTGGGTACGTAAGCCTCCACTGCGCGCATTTCCGTAACTCGCACTTGACGTCTCGAGTTGATGGTACATGAAGTTGAATTCCTCTTTTTCTGTTTGGAAGGAAATAGTAAAAAAAAAAAAACTGCACGTTGTGTATAGAATTCAATTCCGAAGTTTAGATTTTAAATCGTTTTGTTTCCGAAAAGAAAAATTTGTAGTTTCTGAAAAAAGAAAAATTAAGTTTAACAATGTAAAGCCAAATTTTGGTACGTAGATCACATCCCGGGAGGAAGTGTTGAGGTTGATAGCACTGCTACTGTTGGTACGATCTGCGCTCTACGTTATGTATGAGTACACGACTAGTATGTTACGAGTATGACTCCGAGTGCGGTTGGTCCACCGATGTTACACGTTATTCAATTACACGTTTCTGAAGTTACACTTGTGTTATAATTATCTATTGCATCTCTATAAAAGTTGGTATTCGACGACACGATCAGAAAGCTCTGCTCAATAGGTATGGGCCCAGTTCAGCATGTAAGCTTAGGAAGTTTAAAAAAACAAAGTACATTTTGACATGAATATGTCTAAAGGCTCGCCACCCAAAAAACTCCGCAAAAAACTCTCCATAAAAACGTTCTGCAAAAAACGTTCCGCAGAAAAACGTTACCATCACGTTGTAGTTGCGCATTCTTCTTTGTGCAGTCATTCGTTCAATCATGTTTCACCCAGCAGACACGGAGAATGCCGAAGGATGCCGAGAATGGACAACTATAGTCGGTTCAACTAGTTCAACTAGAGCACCTGGAGACACCTGAGTACACTGTTGGGGGATTGTGGAAAATTTCTCAAATAGTAGGAAATTTGGCCTTTAAAGGGAAACATGTGGGGAAAAGGGGACAATAAGGGAATTTTCAGATGTAAAATAACAGATTATGTCAGAACGAAAACGGTGATATGGAATGGAGTAGAACTTCAAACATTATATATGTAAGAATTCACGGAGTCAGTATAAATTGAAAACGAAGGAGACGAGTAAAGATGCTTTAATTATAAAGAATCGAAACATAAGCGTCTTCCTCGGGTGGAGACTATACATGTAAGACGCAAAGTAAAACATAAACGTGCGAGCGAATAAATACAACGTTGCTATCAAACAAGAGATACAATATTGATACCATCGATAATCGGGTTTTACATGATATAACTGTGCAGTTTGTTACAATGAATTAAACAACACTAAACGTGCAAGTTTACAGAGAGTGCGAGCCATCGAGAACTCTTATTATAATCATTTACGCATGATCGAGCCACAGTTGTCCAGGGAGAGTCGGATTTTTCACCATTTTTCTTGCAGCGAATGCGATTTACAAGGGTCTGATTTAGACGTTCGTTCAGACCGTTCGAGAAGGCGCTGTCAACTGCAACAAATACATGCTCGATGCCCGAGCCCACGCAATAGTCCTCGAACTCTTGGGAGACAAGACCGCCATACTGATCGGTCAGTAGGATGCCGATGTGGTTTTCCTGATGAATGGCATCAATAAGACGAATCATCTCCGAAGCAGTCTGATGTTTAGAGGTGGATATGTAGGCGAATCTGGTGAAGTGATCAACTAAAAGATGTAGGTACCTTTTTGAGGATCGATTTTCCCCAAATCCACCTACTGTGTCAAAAGACACAATTTCGAAGGGGCGTGTGGCAGGACCTAACATACCAAGATGACCAATTGGTTTACTTCTACGTGACTTATTCTTAATACAGATATCACATTTGGAACAGAAATGTCTTACTAAAGCGTTCATGTTTTTAAAAAAATAATGTTTACGAATAGTTTTTAAGACTTGGTTTGCTCCAATATGACCAAGTCTTTTGTGTACTAATTGAATTAACTTTTTTCCAAATTCTTGATCTAGGACTATTCGTTTCTTACCTTTAAAATTACGTAAAATTACATCATGTTTAATCGTATCTGAATTTGTTCTTGTTACATTTTTCTGGCTTTGTTTAATCTGATCAGTGTCTAAAAAATTAACATGTGTGGTTGTATTCGATTCACATTCGGAAACAGGGTTTCGTGAGAGGCAATCCGCTTCTGCATTACTTAGTCCTGGTCGATACACTATTTCAAAATCATATTGTAGTAGTTCATGAGCAAGATCGCCCAATTCTTCGTCCGTTCGAGAGCGGAGATTTAGATGCTGTAGAGGCTTATGGTCAGTAACAACCTTGAACCTTCGGCCCATAAGCCAGTACCGCCAAAACCTTATGGCCTCCCGTACTGCTAAGCTCTCTATATAAATTGCTTTTTTTTTACGTTGTGCCTCTGACAGCTTTCTAGAGAAAAAGGCTACTGGTTTTTCGATTCCGTTGTCCTGAACCTGTTTCAGTACAGCCCCTATTCCAACACCACTGGCATCAGTATATATAATAATAGGTTTTGTGCGATCAAAGACGGCCAGAATTGGCGACGAGGTTAAGTAACTCTTTATCGCCTGAAAGTTTCGTTGACATTCCTCAGACCACTTGAAAACAACGTTCTTACGTAGTAGGTTATGGAAGGGTTCCAAAACTGTAGCTGCATTTGGTATAAAACGATGGTAAAAATTGACTTTGCCTAAGAACTGACGAATATTCTTCTGTGTCTTAGGGGTTGGAAAATTACTTATAGCTGCTAAATTGTCGTTAAGTGGTTGAACTGAATTATGCCCTATAATGTGACCAAGGTATTGAATTGAATGAGTGGCAAAATTGCACTTTATGAATTTTAATCTGAAACCTTCAGATTGGATCGCTTTCATCAACGCCTCCAGATGTGTTAAATGCTCTTCAAAGTTTTTGGAAAACACCAAAATGTCATCGATATAATTTGTGCAAAAAGTTGCTCAAATTGTGTCGACGGATTATTCCTGAGAGGACGCGCTAGAACACAGCAGGGGAGTTTTTTAACCCGAATGGGAGACATCCCCATTCATAGTACCCATGCTGGGTGACAAATCCCGTTTTGTGTCGATCCTCACGACGAATGGGATTCGACCAAAAAGCCGAATTCACATCCAAGGCAGAAAACCAAGCGCAGTCCCTCGTTTTAGTAATTAGATCTTCAATGAGAGGGAAAGGCTGCCCTTCACCCACCACTAGTCGGTTGAGATCACGAAAATCAATACACATGCGATTCTTTTCCTTAACACCTCCTTCACCAGTCTTTTTGTATTGAAGTGTAACAGGTGATGCAAAAGGAGAGTAGGACTGCTGGATCAAACCGTGATTCAGCAGCTCTGCTACTTGCCTTTCGATCTCCTGTTGGTCTTCGTACGAGCATCTATAAGGTTTTTTTGTGACAAATTTATTTTCAGTTAATTCAATGTGGGCTTCGTAGTCGCGTACAGTCCCTACATCAAAGGCATCCCTGGCAAAAGTTGAACTATATTTATTGATTAACTTATGAATAGCGGTCTGTTTTTCAGGGTCCAGGTGAGCAACTTTGGCGTTAAATTTTTCAACAGGAATGGCTTCATTCCAATTGACTAAACGATAATTTGAACACTGATTGTTATTTACGTTAGAGTTTACTTGAATTGGTGACTCATTTACGTTAACTTGCTGAGATAATTGTAAGTTGCAGTTTAGCGAAAGAGCAAAATTTGGAATAAGATCCAAGCCAATAATAAAATCGTATTTACAAAATTTGCTATCAACTACAAAAATTCGTACTCTGCGCGATATATTGAAAATTTTCATATTTATCTTAGTTGCGCCCATAATAAACCCCCTCATCACTCATTGTTTTAAATCGTCGTTTTAGAGGGACGAATAAATTGTTATGCGTTTTTGATAGAAACTGTTGAGTGATTATAGAAATATTTGAACCAGGGTCATAAAGACCTCTACCCATAATATCCTCAACGAGCGAGTTCAAAACAATGAGCGACGGGAAAACTAGTTTTTTTCATCAACTTCGGCAATGAGATCTTCAACTTCTAACGAGTTTATGACCTGCCTTGTTTTTGAATTATTTGTAGGTGTATACTTTACTTTAATATTTTTCTCAGCATTTCTCAGATTATCAAAATGTTTTGTTCTACAGTCAGTTTCTGAATGCGCTCGGCCTGGGTAACCTTTTTTTTCACAATATAAACAAGATTCACGTATTTGCGTATTCGTTTTCGTGAACAAATTATTATTATTATTATTATTAGGGCTAGAAAATGTACGTGGCGCTCGTTCGAACGAATGAATCTTTGCTAGTAAAGTACTCACTGAGGTGATTTCTTTACGGTCGATACGTTCTTGAATTGTGATGGGGAGTCCGACGACAATCAACCAAATTTTTGTTTCTTCAGTCATCTGAGGTTCCAGGTTTACCAGTAAACTCAGCTTTTTCAGAGCGTATTCGCCGAGTGACCCGGAAAGGAAACGAAAATTATGGGCCAGCCGTGCCTCCATCCAGCCTTTAGGTGCGAAAGCATCGAGGAAGGATGTTCGCCAAGATTCCCAGGGGGCGGTTTTCAGTGTAACACGTACAGCACTATACCAATCAATGGCCGAATTTTCAAGGAACAAACGAATAGCCTCCCAATATCTCTCTTTTGGAATTTCGAGACGAGTGCATTTGGATTCAAAAAGATCGATCCAAGAACTTGCATTTAACAATTTAGAGTTAAACTTTTCCAAAACTGCGTCCTTCATGATTGACGATAGCGGTTTTCGAGAGGGTGTAGCGGATGCAGCATCCAAGGATGGAACGTTCACAACACAAGGTGGTGATTCGCGATCTGGTGCCTCCTCTAGGAGTTCTGACTGAAACATGGCGTTACCATCGGCGTCTAGATACAATTCCCGGAGTTCCGGAGATAACGTGATAATTGGATTTCTGTATTTGTTACGTTCATTCAGGACCTTCTTAACTGCCAACGCTGTTTTGGTTTTCATGAGTTCTGAGTGTATTGTAGAGTCCTGGAGGTGCTTGGGAAACACATAGGCTTCATCTTCTCCTTCAACTTGCATTCTCTTTATGCGAAGGACCGTGGTTTGAGAAGAGATCGACGAGGCTTCTGTGACGAAGAGAAAACGAACTTTGACCGGCAACATTACTTAGCAAATAAAATGTTAAAGACCCGAAAAATTTTCGCGAAAACAAAATGTTTCGATTTGTAAGAATTCACGGAGTCAGTATAAATTGAAACGAAGGAGACGAGTAAAGATGCTTTAATTATAAAGAATCGAAACATAAGCGTCTTCCTCGGGTGGAGACTATACGTGTAAGACGCAAAGTAAAACATAAACGTGCGAGCGAATAAATACAACGTTGCTATCAAACAAGAGATACAATATTGATACCATCGATAATCGGGTTTTACATGATATAACAGTGCAGTTTGTTACAATGAATTAAACAACACTAAACGTGCAAGTTTACAGAGAGTGCGAGCCATCGAGAACTCTTACATATATATATGTGGTTTAGGTCCTTTTTCTGAGATAATTAGTAATTACGTATAGGACAATATCGCATGTGTTTGTTTTTGAATGCAATACATCATGCTTCAGTCTTTTGATGGCTTTGTTTCTTGTGATTGAATAAATTTGAAAAATGAAACCAACTTTTATTTTATTAAGAATTTTTCCTTACAAAAATTGATTGAAATTTTAATTCAGGGAATGTTGCGGAAATTAGACTCCAAATTTGGGTTAAATACCCCCTTTATCCATTGGATAGCTGCATAAAAATGAAAAATTGCTTTTTTTAGGAACACATTATAGGTTTGCTAGCAAAAAAAGTACATGGGAAAAATGAGAGAATTTTTACAAATCTTAATTGAGAAAAATTAAGTAAAAAGTACAGAAATTGAAATGCTATGTGGGAAATTCTGAAATTTGGATCCCTAAACACTACCCGAGTACTGACATCTGCCATTTTGAGTCGCTTGGTGCCTGATGATTCACAATTCACATGTGGAACGTTCCACATTGGGCACCAAGTAACTCAAAATGGCGAATGTCAGTACACGGGTGTTTCTAGGTGCTGTAGTTGAACGAGAGAAGGAAACAAATCATGAGCATGTAGCCCTGATGGGAGAGGGTCGGGTAATTGTTCACACTAGACGGACAAGCGCGGCAGTTTCATCTCTTGAACTCTCTTCGCTTCGACTGGAAGCATGAATGCTGAAATGCGTTTAATTTTTATTCTTTGTAGAATGAATAAATGTGTATTAATTCATTAAAAAATTGTGCAGTACAAATCTTCAGATGGTAGAGTCTGCCTCATCGGTAACCAAACATAGTCGCCTGATGGAAAATCAAAGCGTCAAAATAGGATTTTTTTGAGTCATTTACTTTAACTATTCACTCGATTATGCATTTAGGGGCCATGGACTTTGTAATGGAAAATTATAATTATTTTTGCTTTTAAATTCAGTTATTTTCACACTTCGTGTTGGAAAGCTAATGGTAAATGGAAAACAAATCTGTGAAAAGATTAAATTGCCTTTTCCGTCGCTTCACAGTGAGTTCGCAGACAATTCAAAATGGGCAAAATCGACTAAAGCTAAAGTGCGATGTAGAAAAAAACCTTGAGGTTTTTAATCACTTATTTCAATAACTGCGTAAAATTATTGTTCTAAACTTCAACTTGGATTCATGAAATCTGAATGTCACATCATATTTTCTCATTTTTATCTATCTGTATACTAAAGAAGTAAAATCCGCCGCCACCACTGTCACTAGCTCTGCCACCACCTCTGGGAGAAAAAAACCACTGCGGGTTGCCTACCCTGTCCCTTAATTGCTCATTTCTCCAGACATAGCCTACCCTTGGGAGGGTGTTCATGGTGGGAGAGGGAGCTTGAGGGGAAGAAGGTCGCGGTGAAGGATGAGGAGGCGTTGTGGTGGGGGAGGACTCTATACGCTAAACTGTAAAAGCCACCGCCTCTGGGAGAAAAAAAACATTGCGAGTTTCCTACCCTGCCCCTTAATTGTTCGTTTCTCGGTAGTCTACCCTTGGAATGGGTTAATGGTGGAGGAGGGAGCTTGGAGGAGGAGAGTCACGGTGAAGGACGAGGAGGAGTTGTGGTGGGGGAGGGCTCTTTATACACTAAGCAGTAAGAGCCACCTCCTCCTTCTTTTCTGTGGGGATAAATTCCTGGTGGTCTCCCCGTTACCTTAGTCTCACGTTTCACCAGAGGTACCCTACCCTGGGGCAGGGTTTCTTGGTGGAGATGGGAGCTCCTGGAGAGGGAGGATGGCCACGGTGAGGAAGGGCGCCGCGGTGGGTGAGTGAGGAGGAGCATGGTGGGGGACAGTGATTATGATGGAGGAGGACAGCTCTGGTGGGGATTGGCAGAGGTATCCCACCCCGGGAGGGTCCTTGGTGCAGGAGAAAGTTCCTGTATGGTGTAGCGCTGTGTTGTTTTCATATAATTTCCATGGAAATTTTTTTATGTAGGGTAAGATACACTTAGGTTACTATGATGTCCAGGGCCGTATTTACATATAGGCAACCTAGGCACGTGCCTAAGGCGCTAGATTATGGGGGGTACTGCAGGCCGGCATGAGCGAAGCGAGTGACGCAGGGGGTTGGGCCGCGAATCCCCCTAGTTTTATTTATTTAATTCATTTTAAATGGAAAAATTTTTCTATACGTAAATACGAGTACATTATTTGAAAGTGATAACAAGAGGAATACAAAATTGGAGCGAAAAATTGAAGCTTATTCCTCTCTTCTCACGGTCAGTAGGAAGACAATTTGAGATGGGTACATCTGACTTAATCTCGAAAATCAAGAAAACAACGTATTGTCAAAATTCGGGATCTTAGTCGTCGATGATGAATTTAATTATATGTATAATATTATACCTACTTATTCAACCTCCGATCGGAACTTCTGAAATCTAGAATTTCACAACGAAAAATTCTAATGTATTTCGAATATTGTTTCAGTCTTGTACTATGCATTACATAATTTGTTTACCTATTTTTTGTGAAGAGTAAATTGCATTTGACAGTGAAATTTTTACTTCAGGTGGCATCTCCCCGCACACCGTTGAAACGACTATTGGCTGAATAATTAATGAATCTAGAGCACCTAATAATTTATTCGAAAAATGGTTCTTATAATCAGTTAATATTATCGATTACGTAAAAATTGTTGCTAGTATCAATTAATCGAAAATAATTAATATTATCAACTATTTTCAAATAATTGATAATATTAATTAATTAAAAATAATAGATGTAAACAACTAATCAAAAATAATTGAGGACCTGACTTCCAAAACGCGTTTAGTCCAAAAAAATCGAAAATCGTGTTTTAGCGCAATTTGGTGGAGGAAGTCAAAAGACATCTCTCAGAGTTAGTTTCACGATTTTATCACGACTTAGAGCCAGCTAAACCTTTCTTTCGTTATTTTTTATAATACTGACTTAGGTACTTGTTTTTTCAAATCGTATGAATATAAGACTGTTACGACTGTAATTCATACTTGCTTTTCCCTGGTGTGGGAGGGGGGTCACAAGAATATCTGTGGGAGGAGGGAGAGGGAGCATTGTTCATGTGTGCCTCGTTCACCGGAATGGTCGTCTCTAAGCTGTATCTTCCGACTTCCGACATTTTCCAGGTCAAAATGTGCGAATTTTGACCTTTCATAAGTATGACATGGTCTGCCAAAACGAGCCAAGTCCATGACTTCCCCGATTTCGCACTCCCGTAGCTCGAAGACTGTTCGCGCGCCAACCTTTATACTTAGGTGGTATTAGCATTGACCCCTCCTTGTCCCATCCATGCAATTGAATCAATGTTACCACGTATCGTTCGTGAGTCAGCATATTTTATTCGATTTCCCAACATTTCGTTTTTTGGACTACGTCCGTTTTGGAAGTGACATTACCTTATAATAAAAAAATAATTAATATTGCCAGTTAATCAAAAATAATTGCTATGATCAATAAAAAATAGTCAATATGATCAATTAATTAAGAATAAATAATCAGTTCGAATGTCTAAAATTAATTATAAGACTTAGATTTATCGCAAAGAATTAATATGACTGATAATTTAAAAAATATGATATAACAATACATCATTCAAAAATAATCAATGTCGTCGATTAATTAAGAGTAATCGATTATTAATAAATACGTATAATTTGAAAAATGAAGAATACCCGCTGAACATTCCACCACTAAAACGGGAAAATAGTTGCGGCACCCACCACTCGAAAACTGTGGTAACGCTGTGGAAGTCTCCACTAAAAACACATGTAAAAATAGTGGCTGCGCAGAGTTACGGACTGCCTGTGCGTAGATCTCACCACAGCAGTGTAAATTTACGTAGGGGCGAAGTAGCTGCAGCTCCACTACTTCTCCACTTCGCTCGAGGGGCTTTTTAGGGACTTTGCGTATTCGTTGCGTAGTTGCGTCACCACAGCGCTGCAACAATACTGCGTGTACGTTTTTCCACTGGGTTGCGAAGGGACTTCGCGTATTCGTTGCGTAGTTGCGTAACCATAGTGCTGCAACAAAACTGCGTGTACGTTTTTTTCCACTTGGTTGTGAATATCATTCCACTCATCGGCCACACATGCCTTCTGGGGCTTCTGGGATACAGAAACACTATTTTCTCTAAGAGAACCTTCATAATCATACTGAATTAAGGCAATTTATTACAAATTGGACAAGAAACACAGAAAAATAAAAATTCAATAGCATATGACTACTGTATCTACATGTTATTATCATTCACATATACAATTATTACTTGTATAGTTATTACTATTATTATCAGCATCATTTTTGAACATAATATTATTTTTTACAATTTCCTTTGAGCAATTCTCACAACTCCTTTTGGCTTCGTGCTCATGGAATCTTTCACTTGTTGGAAAATACTGCAACAACCAGGGACACAATAACCACAAATAGACAGAAAAGTACGCATAGTCCTATACATAGAAAACAACACAAGGAAAAGGAAATTAAAAGGACAACTAGAGATAATAAAGGCAACAACAAAACAAAACAAAGACAACAATAAACGTCGGTACTTTTTCCAAAAATATATTAATCTGGTATTATCCTGGGTACAATTAGCTACAATAAGGCGTATTTGATTTTCTGATTATGTTCATCCCACGCTTTGCCAATACGTTTGAAAAAGTGATTCCTTTAGTTTTCTAATAAGTCTTACCATCGTAAATTTGATTTTTCATGAAATTTCTTTACCATCGTCGACCATCAGAACTTGAAGAAAAAGAGTAGTCCGAAACAAAACGATAAATTATGAAGCCACAATATTCCCTTTAACGAGTATAACGGGTAGGAAATAAAAAATATTTTTGATCAAAAATTGAAACTAGAAATAATAAATGCAAGAACAATACAAAACAACCTAATAAACACAACAACTAACTTCCAAAGCGAGAATTCATTCCAACTAATAACATAACACCCACGGATGAGACAGACTGCGCAATCATAGACAACCAATAGGAGCACACAACTAATAACCCTCACTGATTGAACAGACTGCATAATCACAGACAACCAATAGGAGCACATGACTAAACAGGTTCACCTAGACTGCACAATCACAGACAACCAATAGGAGCACACGACTAAACAAATTCACCATACGGTACTACTCTGGACTATGACTACAGGATCACAAGAGACAAGTCTCATTTAGGGTACTCCACTGATGATGGCATAATAGCCGAAGGCGCTCTGGACTACAGAAGAAAGAAAGTGAATTGGCACATTCTACAAATAGAATATTACTAAGTTCACCCGCACTCCGAAATGGACACTAATCTTTAAAAAAGTTTAAGAGAGTCTTCAAAGTTCCAAAATAATCTTTAAAAGTGTTATTAAGTCTGGAACGTTGCTCGAAGAGTTTCAAAGAGACTTCATTGAGTTTGGAATCGTCCTCCAGAGTTTTTAAATGGTCGAGTAATCAAATTATATATTTATTGCTAAGGAGCTCCATTTCAAATGACTCTTAGTCCAAAAAGTAAAATGTTAGGAAATCGAAGAAAAAAAAAAGTATGCCACGCGTGAACTGTTTGTGCAAGGAAGTTGAGATTTTTAGAGTTGGCTGACCTGGGCCTTCAGTGATACAATCCTGTAAATGAGAAATCGTCATCGTTATATAGTGTTGAGATATACGCGTCAATATGGACAAAAGTTGAGGGCGAAGGTCTCTTTGGCCCCCCAAATTGTAGAAGTGAAAATACTTAATATCATCTGTACTTACCATTATTTCAATCGTAAATTTCAATGCAACATTCGAATCATCCCTGCAAAAATAATTAACATAATACGAATAAAAATTTAAAAAAATATCTCAGCGTAGAACTGGATTTCAAAATGAAACGAATATTGCCAAGAAGGTACGCAGTTTGGCCACAAGATACCGCTAAAATCTAATTTTCAACAATCTTGGACTAAGGGCGTTTGGAACGGGTTCCTCAGTTGTAATACTTGATATTATCAACATTAGTTCTATAATTACGTACTTATATTATATGAGAAATTGTAAATGTAGAAAAACATTGGGAGTCTACACAAGTCAGAAACTTTCGAATGTACAATTTCGTGTAAATCGTCCTGCCTAGCTAGTTTCTGCGTAGCACGATGAAAGTGTCTCAGCAACATCTTTAGTCGTCTGCATACCTGTTCTTCTAGTTCGTAATCGTTTCTACTGAGAACCAAAAGGGCTAAGTTCAAAAAATTCTTGAAAATTGTCTTTCGTGGTCCCCTTTCACTGCCCTAAACCACGTTCTGACAAATGTTTGGTTTTTGGTATAAATCAGTTTTTGGCTTCCCCTGTAAAGTGTGAAAAATGGACTTAATTCCTTTTGGTTCTCATCAGTTTATATGAGAATATATCTCACCCTACTTCAGCGTTGAACACAGTGCTCATTCAGTCATTTGAAGAAATAAGTTTCGATTATTCATCTCTCGAGCCAGTGTGGAGTCTAAAGGACCAGCTACATACAGTGATCGCATAACCAGCTGGAAGCCAGAAAATCTTCAACAAGCTCTAAAATTCAGAAATATCTAAATGCATCAAACTCAGAGAAAAATATCCTAATTGTAATACGTGTAATTATTGTTCGAGTTGCTCCGATCCAGACTAAACACTCCTCTCGCAAAACTCAGAAATTTCGCACGTTTATTAATTTTCCACATATTTTATGCATACTCCTTTTCTATATTGAACTAGATAAATTACATAGTCTACATATTCTACATTTTTTCTACCTTAAGTGAAGAAAAAAAAAAAATACTGTAGATGCACAACCCTGCACAGTGCTAGTTATTGGTGAGGTGAAATTTTACAATAAGACTTCTTTCGCTCCTCTCAGTTTAGACGGAATAGATTTCTTTTAAAACCACTTTTCAAAAAAATCCAATTGTTGGGCGAACAACGTTTGGCACATCATGCTGATTTTAGCCAACAGTTGGCACAATTTATTTGTCTTTTAACGATATCTTATAGTGAAATAAGTATTTGAATACATAAATCAGAAATTCAGTTACAAGTATATCGAACAAAAGGGTCATTCTTCGAAAATGTTGATATTTCAAGTATGTTTTTTTCATGAAGGAAAGTAGGGGATATTCGAACTTTTTTTGATGGGAATCGTTGAAAGGCGTTCTGTATAACATATTGGTAAGATTGGACCAGCAGTGAGGGGATTCTATATTTTGGCGTGGCAATCAAAATTATGAATGCTATGCCGACGGACACCTGAAAAAGTCCATGCCGAAAGACAACAGTAAACAAAAAGTGTTCTGCCGTCGATTAGTAGATTCCAAAAAAAAAAATTATATGGAGAGTTGATAAAAGCAGACTAACCCATTAATCAGATGTAATTGATTTGATATTATGCGGATCGTATTGCTCTGGGGGAAAGTCGAGTTGGTTCCCAAATAACCTAATTGGTTCCCAAGAACCGCACCCCTTCTGGTCGAATTGGTTCCCGCGACCCAAATAGGTCGTGGTCGAATTGGTTCCCACACTACACCGCATTTTCCTTCCCATTTTACACCGACTTAAGACAGTCCGTGGGTATGGTTAAAAATGCGATGTAGGAACATGATGTAAGAAGTAAAGTAGTACGTCATCGCAAATAGAAATTTAAAACAAACGCGTTTTATAAATTGTAAACGACTAATTCCTCCAATAATTATTTTTCTTTTGCGTTTACCCTAGGGGCTGAAGTACCTCCTAATTTAATGCTGGGTTCACTTTGGATTGTCTTCAGTGTGTCGGCTAAATGAAATATGTTCGGGTGAGGTGCATTAAACATTTTATTTAGTCTACTGTGGGATCCCTCACAAAGGTTGGTAGTGCGTTGTTGACTTGACGTGAACTCAGCCTACATCGAAGGAAGGAAAACACTATCAGGTGCGACATATGTCTCCAAAATGTAATCACAAAATTGATAATATTTTTCGTCATCTGGTTTCCACTCCATTAAATCATAACAAAAATAGTCTTCAACTTACTCAGGGGGGAATAGAGATAGACCAAAGAAATATTTAAGCAAGCGTCCGTCTGGTCGCCGTATGCATCTGTTGACTCTAGAGCCTGTATTTGTACAATGTTCCCCCACTCGATTACGTAGCATTAGTCAACTCAGTAATCTGCATAGTCTACTATATATAGACATAAGTACGTCCTGCTGAAACGTGCTCATGCCTCATCGTGAGTACCTTACAGCACAGTTCTGTGCAATGCATGCAGCACCTGGGAACCAACTCGACTACAACCCCCGCGATGATGGATTCCGCCTAGGAACCAATTCGACTGGCTAAAAGGGTACTTGGGAACCAATTCGACGTCCACCTTGCTCTGATGAGAATATACCATTTGACCATTAATTGCGACGAAAAAATATTGAAACTCTTGTTTTGTGATTGGTTGAAGAGGAGCCATGCCGATGGACAAAAAATCGAGGGAAAATTTTCAAGGCTGGCCATACTGACTCCGACCAGTGAAGATGCGATTTCAACGTTACCTTGTGATTCCTACATCCATTTAAAGTAGCACTACGTAGTCAGTTTGTTCTAACATACAGCTTGAAAATTTAGAAAAAAATAATAATTATTATTATAAAAATTGTTCGAGAGACAGCCATGCCGACGGACATTTTAGCATATTTAGTCCAGTTTTGATCCATTAAAAGTGGATCAAAGTTTCTTCTGAAAGCTTGAAAAAGTATAATTGAGTCATATCTATCAACGACAAAAAAAAATGCCCGTATCACTAATAGCTTGTGAGATAACTGCTGGGGACTGAAATATCAACATTTTCGAAGAATAACCCAAAAATGTCTTAAAGCTGAATCAGTGTCCAGCGGCTGATATGTATCAAAATCATGATCAGAATCCTGACAAAAAAAAATCAAAATTTATTTAGTGTGCCAAATATTGCTCGGTGCCAATTTTTGATTTTTGGCTGGTTTTATTTTTGACCACTTGTACTTTTCTGAATAAAAATACAGTAAGTATTTATTCATAGTCGTATAAAATGATAATAACCCCATAATTTTGATTTAAATTTTTTAAAAAATTTTTTTTCCCCTTCCTTTCCCCAAAATTTTTTTTTAAAAATTTTTTTCCCAAAAATTTTTTTTTTAACCTTTAATTAAATTTTAAAAAAAAAATTTGGGGTTTTTTTTTTTTTTAAAAAAAATTTTTTTAAAAAAAAATTTTTCCCCCCCTTTTAAAAAAAAAAAAAATTTTAAAAAAAAAATTTTTTTTTTTGGGGGGAAAAAGGGGTTTTTTTGGGGGTAAAAAAAAAAAAAAAAAAAATTTTAAAAAACCCTTTTATTTTTTTTGATTTTAAAAAAAAAAAAGGGGGCCCCCCCCCCCTTTTTAAAAAAACCTGGTTTTTGGGGGAAGGGTTTTTTTTTTAAAAAAATTTCCCAAAAATTTTTAAAATTTTTTTTTTTAAAAAAAAAAGGTTTACAAATTTTTAAAAACAAAAAAAAAAAAAAAAACAAAACCCCCAAAAAAAATTTTTTTGGGGTTTTAAAAAAAAAAAACCCCCCCCGGGGAAAAAAAAAAATTTTTTTTTTCCCCCCCGGGGGGTTTTTTCAACCCCAATTTAAAAAAAACCCAAACCCGGGGGGTTTTTTTTTTTTGGGGGGAAAAAAGTTTAAAAAAATTTTTTTCCCAAAGGTTTAAAATTTTTTTTTTTTTTTTTTTTTTTAAAAAGGTTTTGGGGGTTTTTTTTTTAAAAAAAAAAAAAAAAGGGTTTTTTTTTTGGGGGGGAAAAAAAATTTTTTAAAAAAAAAAGGGAAACCCCAAAAGGGGGGGGGGGAATTTTTTTTTGGGGGGGCCCCCCTCCCCCCAAAAAAAAACCCCAAAAAAAAGTGTTTTAAAAAAAAAAATTTTTTTTTTGGGAAAAATTTTAAAGGGGAAAAAAAAAAAAAAATTTTTCCAAAATTTTTTTTTTTTAAAGGGGGGGGGGGGGGGGGTTTTTAAAAAATTTGGGTTTTCCCTTTTCCCCCTTTTTAAAATTTTTTTTCCCCCCCCAAAAATTTTTTGGGTTTAAAAGGGGTTTTTTTTTTTTTTTCCCCCTTTTAAAATTTTAATTTTTAAAGGGGAAAAAAATTGGGGGTTTTTCCCAAATTTTTAAAAAATTTTTTTTTTTTAAAAAAATTTAAAAAATTTTTTTTTTTTTTTTTTTTTTCCCCGGTTTTCCTTTTTTTCCCCCGGGAAAAACTTTTTTTCCCCCCCTTTTTCCCTTTTTCCCCCCAAATTTTAAATTTTTTTTTTTAAATTTTTTTAAAAATTTTTTTTAAAAAATTTTTTTTTTCCTTTTTTTTTTTTTTTTAAAAACCCCCAAATTTTTTTTTTTTCCCCGGTTTTTTTTTTTTTCCTTTTAAAAAATTTTTTCAAGGTTTTTTTTTTTTTTAAAAATTTTTTTTAAAATTTTTTCCTTTTCCTTTCCTTTTTTTAAAAATTTAAAATTTTTTGGAAAAAAGGGGGAAAAAAAAAGGGGAAAAATAAAAAAAATTTTAAAAAAAATTGTAAAAAAAAAAAAAAAAATTTTTTTTTTTTTTTTAAAAAAAAAAATTTTTTAAAAAAAATTTTTTTACGAAAAAAAAAACCCCAAAAATTTCCCCCCAAACCCCCTTTTTTCAAAAAATATTTTGCACAACCCTATTTACAAATACATTTGACTGACTGAGCGAAGCTTATGACTTTTAAATCTTTGACTTCCACAATTTTAAAGTCTTGTCTAATGCGCCTGTGTTAACATGGTGAGACTCGATTTAAGCTAGGGTTAACCGTTTTTTCTTTAATTATTCGAGATTCCGCCGATCCTACCTTTCTCGAAGATGCCCGTTCCTTGTGTATTTAATTAACAGGCTTTTGATAATCGCAATTTAGTATTTATATTACCTACGTCCGTTTGCTACAGTCGACATAAATTTTAGTAGCTAGGTAAACGAAAAGACGATTAGTATTATCTGTTTAATGCTACGGAAGAAAATGCTTTAAATTTTGTATTTAAGTATGAGGAAAAACGCCATTATGAATGCCATTATATTTTAGCCTCATAGCGGCTTGAGCATTTGAATTTCCACCTCGGGTGCAATTTTATTAGTCATTTTGGTTATTTATAGAGGCGAGATTTCACGCATGCATGATAAATTCGGCCACCATAAAATGTAGCAATGATTTCGTTTTAACCGAGTGAGTGAAACTTACACAAAATGTAGGTAAGATCAAAAAGCTTCTAAGGAACATAATTTCGTATTACGTCGGTACTGTGCTCGATAGGTTGTAATTAATTTGCATGCGCGTGCAACATAAAACAAAGCAGATTCGACAAATCGAATTGAAAGCCTCTAGGCCTGCGTCATTTCAAAGCCCGTGCTAACGAGTGAATCGAAATTTGAATTTTGAGCTTGCGAAGCGGTATTCCGAAAAGGAAGTACAGCATGTTTACTTCAGTAATTTTCTTTTCAAAAATGGCAGAAATTATAAGACTAGATTTTTTGATAAGATTTTTGATCCTTCTATGTATACATTGCTGGTCTCTATGGCCGCCCATCTGAATCAATGGATTTTGTTGAACTAGTGTGCTCGATATTTTTGGATTTTTCAAAAATTATTAGACACCAACCATGTTTACTGAAATTATTCCAGAAAGCCTTAGCACAGAATATTCGTGCAGGTGAAAGTTTCGGCAAGTAATTAGACTCATACGTGTATAGTTTGTTCAGAATCCCGTTGCTAAACATAATCATTATCCATAACTTGTTTCTACCAAACTGACGAAGAAATAAATTTTCGTCCCAATTACGAAGTAGTACACCTGGTCACTGCGTAGTCGGCATTTGAGTAACGAAACCAATTTTTCTTACTCGATGTGGGAATGAGCTCACTGCTTCCAAAAGTTTCGCATAATTGGGTGTTTCGCCGGCGCACAGAAGACCACCAAACAAGCTTGAAAACCCTCGTGTGAAAAATCCGTTTTACCTTCCATAAATCAGAATCATAAATTTGCATTTTCAGACCTTTCCAGGTTATCCTGGGAGATTTACTTTATGATTTAAGGGGGTACAGAGTAGATAATGAGAAAAATATAACGAAAAACAAGAAGCGGGAGGAGCGAGAAGACCGTGCCTTTGTGAGAAAGGGAGTAAAATAGAAAAGGAGTGAGTGAAATAAAGTATATAAGAAGTCGAGAATAAAACAACAACGAGAGAGAGAGAGAGGAAGATACAAAAATAAGATGTACTAGTGGCCCTAAAACTGTTGTGGGTTGTGTATTCTAAAGTTGAAAATTCAGTAAATTGTAGGCTCTTAAGTTGTATCCAGTGGTGATCACTCATTCTATTTAAACGGGTAACACTTTTTTATTAAGAAGATATTTCATTTCTTCCTTACTATGTTAGAAATGACCTGAGATTCGTATTCCTCTCTTCGATTTGTTCGAAGCTTGGTTCCTCGCTTCCTACCTAAGGTCACTTCATACGTCATTAAAAATTAAAACTAGACAAGATTTGTCAGACTTATCATCTGTCAATCTAGCAGTCTCTACATATATGCATGTATCTATCTGGAAGCTTCTGGTATGCTAATGTCTGGAATCTACGAGTTGTTTCTCTGGAGGGCGGTGGCACAGGAGAACGAGACCTGGAATTCAGGACTTGGAGAAAATTCGTGTATGAAAGAGGAACACCTCTTTTTTCGAGGGGGAAAAGCAATAAGGAAAGTTTGGTCTATTGATTTGTCTGTCTGGGAGCCTGAGAGGTCTGGCTGGCTGGTGGTTCCTATAAGTATACTATTAGTCTCTATCTTTAAAAGAGCCTAGTTGCCTGTCTGTATGCCCATCTGAGAGCCTCTCTGACGTACTAATACCTGAGATTTGTGAGTTTTCTCACGCGGCGGCAATGGTACAGTAGGTGGATATCTGGTATTAGCGCATGGAGAGAAATTTACGAGTGAAATAAAATATTTTTTTTTTCTCGAAAGGAAGGCTAAGAAGTTCACGGCTAATTCTAGGTCCTCTGAGAGTCTGGTCTGGCGATGACTCCCATTTATCGGTTTCTGTCTGTCTAGGAGTCTAGTCGGACTGTGTGATACGTGTCTATCTTTCTCTGTATTTCTTTTTATCTACTTCTCAGTGTCGTAGTTATGGAGCCTTCTAGGACTGTTTAAATTTAGGTATCTAAAAAAAAAGTAAGCAATAAAAGTTGATGGTCGAAGTAAACTGAACTATTTGTAGAATTCCCCCCCCCCAGTTGATTCACAACAACGTTACTGAATGTTATTATCATTTTTCACAATTTAAACATTCCCTCAGAGCGTCCAGTCGTGGGGGACCTGAATTCCAAATGAGCGCTCGGGGAGCGCGGATCTCGGTCAGTAGGGAACCCCATGGTGGCCCTGGTAGGACGCCCGCGCTGTTGCGGCACGGAGAAATGGGAGCTCGGGTCTAGCCCCAAGGCGTCCCTCCGGTCACTGATGCGACACTCGAAAGGGTAGTTTCCGGGACCGGGGGTGCGGTGTCATAGAGGCCACTTTGGCATGCGTGCATCGCCATACGTCCCACCACACCAATTTAAACATTCCCAGAAATAGATACTCAAATGATTTTTGTTTCGAGTTTTTAAAAATAAGTTGCAATCAGATTTTATAGTTTTGAACTGAACTGTGATAAACGTGACCTAAAGCGGGCTTCAAGTCAAGAATTTAGCAGACATGGTCATCACATAACTCAGGCTAAAATTAATCCTACGAAATTTTGAATATAACAAAACGATCGATTCCTGTGTACGAACTAATGAGTCGTAATTAGAAAATATGCAATTATTCTTATTTTTTAATCCTCGTATGTCTAATATACGCTTGAACTTGTGTTTCAGGTAAGCACTGTCACTGTTTCTTGATCAACATGAAGTCAAATAAATATTTGTAAGTACAACTTCATTTAGCACTACATAGACGATGCAAAGAGCGAAGCTCCAACACTTGGAATGAGGGAAGAATAAATGAAGAGCGTTTTTCCAAACTCAGCTAAAGGTACCATTGGTCGATTTTGCGTTTCCGGCGGAATCCGATAGATGACAGTAGCGTGCAGCAGTGTACGAAATAGGCAATCGCGTATTTATCGTTCTTCACAAGCTATAAGCAAAAATGTATTTGACCCCTCAAACATGTTTCTTTCGAACTGAGCTAAAGTGATAAAAATCGCATTCACTAATGAGTTGTTTTTTTTTTCTTTTTTTCGATTCAGGTTGTGAGGAATGATACAAAGAACATATTCTCGAAGTATCGTTTTTTTTAATCGAATAAAAACATTAAAAAATGGCAATGTGCTTTTCCAAACTGAGCTAAAGGTAGGAGGTTGGCCACTTTCACATGAAATATCTCACCAACCAGTGATGTTAGAATTTC
Source organism: Acanthococcus lagerstroemiae (assembly GCA_031841125.1). NCBI lineage: Eukaryota > Metazoa > Arthropoda > Insecta > Hemiptera > Eriococcidae > Acanthococcus > Acanthococcus lagerstroemiae. The sequence goes on along the minus strand of CM063106.1, from coordinate 22,280,444 downwards.
CAAACGGGCCCCTCTCAGTCGTATGTTCATGAAGCCATATTAATCATATGTTACCATATGGAAAAACGTGAAACGCTTTTTTCGTCTCCTGAAAAATTTGATTTTCTATCTTTAGCTCAGGTTGAAAAAACGTTCCTCAAATATTCGTCGATTTTCTACATTCCCCAAGTTTATATTAGGTTTTCAAGTTTTCATCACCTCTGATTTTGCTGCAATAAGACCGATTTTTGACAACGGAAAAAAGTTTTCCGTGGAATAGTTTTACCTCAATGTTAGGAGTAAAATTTATTTCATTGGATGGGGAATATTTTGCGTACTATGCGAATATTAAATAATAAACATAGGTCTGTACGTTCGCGTCAGAATGGTGTGAATGAGTACACTGTACCCCATAAAAAGTTTACTTGTATACCCCCTCAAAGATGAAAAACTATTTAAAAAGTCGTAAAATGGTAACTTACGAGATTTCGGAGACGAGATTTGAGATTTTTTTTCTTTTTACCTCCATTTTTGAGAAACTAACAGCCGTAAAATAATCGTCGTAACTGTGAAGAGAGAGAGAAGAGAAGAATTTCTTCATGTTTAGGAGAGTGAGGTTTGAAACTAAAATATCCTCTTGTATACGCTCTTGTAATGCTTAAGTCAGACGAAAGCTGGGGGTGGTAGGTTGTGGTACTTCGTCTTCAAAATTTACTCCCATTATATTACCAAAATATACTATGATATTTCAACAACGAACCTAGTCAACCATTATTAACCTTATCCTGCGTGGTTCAACATCAGACGTTCATCTTAAAAATTCGATCACCTGTCCCAAAGCTCCGAATTTGCAGTACGTAGCGAATCTAAGGAACTTTCTGGTATAAGCGTAGGTGTAAGACGATTCGAGAACAACGTTAATCCACGCGTCGAGATTATACATGCGATCGCTAACGAGCCTACGGGTTGACATGTATGGACCGTGCAGAAAATGTACCGTTACGAGAGTTTATTATTACAATGGCTAAATGTAGATTATTCGAATCGGCCGGTCCGAACAGTTTTCAGCGATTTTGAATAGAAGAAAAACACCCAAGGTCCACTCCTATTGTCTATCGAAGATCATACTCGACTTCTAGCTGGCAGAAGGCAAGAAAGTACAGATATCCAAGTCTGGACTTGATACTTCTCCGACTAGCTCGGGAATGTTCCCCAGATCAAGCCAATCAGAAACGTCGATTGGATATCACACCAGTTTCATTTATTATGTTCAGATAATCTAAGTACTGGGGTAGGAGCTTCGAAAAAATTCGACGACGTTTTCATTGGAAGGTAGATTTTCGGCCGGGGTGAGTCCGCCTAGTGTCGTCCTTCCGTAACGGCGAGAATCGTATGTTACAGTGAAAGCCCGTATATGTTGACAATCACCGGTGAATTTCGGCAATCGCAAACCAGTTGAAGTCCGAAAAAGAAAGCGTAAGGGAATGTGTATGGAGATACACCAGCCAGTGTCAATGTATACCAGTTAAAGTTGGTGAATGTTGAAATTAATGCGTCATGTGAACTATCACCATAATGTACCTAATCCTGCCGAAGCTTCCCGTCCCTCTCCCGAACACAATTATATCCAGTTTGTATTCCTCAAATGTTTCTGTTTCAGTCTTCCCCACCTCACGTGCTTCTATCCTCAAAGCTGAGTTGAATCAAAATTGAATTCAGCAACCTTGAAAACCTATTACCTAAATAATATCCGCATTGTATCTACTGGTGAATTTAACCCATTACCTTCTCCCTGTTACCTTTAAATATGTCACAGCTACCACTCTTGCCTGGGACTTTTCCGAGCGTGATGTTCCGCTCCAAGTTCTCGCTGTCTCTTCGTGCTATACGTCCGAAATAGCTCGGGAATTTTTTTTTTTTTTCAATCAGAACACTCAGCCTTTGCGGCTCGTTCAGCTCTGCTACTAAAGACGCATTCGTCCGCCGCACTGTCCATTGTATCCGCCGCATTTTGCGCCAGGTCCACTTTTCAAAGGCATGTATCCTTTTCTTTTGTTTTCTTTCTTGAGTGTCCATGTTTCTGCGGCGTACAGAAACACTGGAAAAATGAGCGTTTTCGCAAATTTTATACGCAGTCCCTTTGAGATCTTGCGGCTGCATGTAACATTTCGTAGTAAAACCATTGCTGATTTTCCTAGCGCTATTCTGCGCCGAATTTCGTCAGACGAACCGCCGCGTGTCTCTACCAGGGAGCCCACGTAGACAAAACTGTCTACTTTCTCAAATTTTTTCAACACGTTGCTTTGAGGCCGGCAGCCACTCCGCTCAATGACCATCACCCTGGTTTTGGCTATGTTGATGTACAAACCAAGTTTCTCACTGGCAATCTTCACCTTCTTAATTAATTCTGCCATCTCTGCTTCGTCTGTCGCGGCCAGTGTGGTGTTATCTGCATACCGAAGGTTCGACAACCTCCTACCATTAACAGAGAGATTCCATCTCTCCAGCCATCTAGAACTTGTCGCATGATGCATCCTTGCCTAACCCTACGTTCTACACGAAATACAGACGATTCTGACTAGACCTGTGCGTCGCGCCGCCGCGCCGCCGCCGCTGTTAAAAATCTGTTCTAACGCCACGCTGAAATTTCTGCCCGGCGTAACCGGTGCGCCGTCACACATGATCGGCGCCTTATTGGCGTGTACGTACTTACGTACGTAGTAATAGATTTACTTACTCAAGTTATGGCGCCCAAATCGCACACAAAGGTATAGTTGTGGCACCCGCTTCCACAGTTGTGGCGGCCCAGCTGATCCAGAACAACTTTCCTTTTCATCAAAAAACCTACTATCAAAACGATGGGAAAATAACGCAATACGAAATGATAATCTTCCATGAAATGAAAATTCACGTTCAATTGGGCCCTTGAACAATTTTGGCAATTCATTTTCTCCCTATCGTTAATACTCGTAGTTCACGAAATTTTCGAGAATCACTGACTGTTGTGGCATGCTCAGTCTATTCGAGGAAAGTGCTTCACCAGGATAAATGAAGACTTGTGAAATTAATGCTGTTTACGCAGTCGATCTGAGATTTTTGAAACAAAACTCTGCAGGAAATTCTGTCCAACTATCAGTTTCTTCGATGTAATTTTCCAGGGCCAACACCATTCAACGCAGAAACTCGTAACGCTATCGCGACTTAAATTCCACCGAAAGCCTGCACCAGCTTAATCGTTTCAAAAGTAAACAGCTAATTTTCACCAACGATCCCGAACGGAGTCTAGGCTTGGGCCGCGGAAGTCTTATTGTTTAATTTGCAAGTCGAGATTGATACGAGTAGACGGCGATAGAAATATTTTACCGAAGTTATTAACATCCAGTCTATTAATTATAAATACCTGACAATCTCGAACGTGCTGGCAATGAAAGTAGTTGGGAAATTTGATGAAATTTTGTTCGGTCGTGAACCCAGACGGCCGGCGTTTCCTTTTAATTACATAGACGCTCAAATTTCAATGTTAAACTGCGCAATTGATACGTTGGTATTCGCAATAATTGCTCAAAATTGTCGCATTGATATAAGAATACATCAAGTCATTGAACTAACAGCATTATTAGCAGGTTAGGGTGCAACCCGATGCGCATAATTCCGCCCGTTACCCGGGTAACTAAAGGGGAACCTAGGGTAACTGACGGGTTTCTGGCTAATCTGATGGTAACCGAGGGTAGCAAATGGGTAACTTTTCCGCGGGAAACTAGAGGATAACTGATTGCGCATCGGGCAGAGGGACGACGGGGCAATTCCTCTTCTATAGAGAAATATTGAAATTAAAAACGCTTCAACAACTTGAAATATTGAATAAGAAGGAAAAAGATGTAATAATAATAGCAGAACCTAACTATAAGAACAAACGAATACTCTGCAATAACAATGGCCGATATAGCAATATGCTACAAAAAAAAATCTTGACTTGCGAACAATTCAAAATAAGCAGTCAACAATAGTCGTGAAAATAAAAAATGTTGTCATTGTAGCGGTATACTGGTCACCAAATGAATCCAATGAAATTATAATTAAGAAGATTGAAAATTTACTAGAATATCTCTCTATATAATAATATAATAAAAAATCGACATAGAGAAAAAATTATTTTAATAGGAGACTTTAATACAAGATCAAGTCTCTACGAAAAACTCACAAACATTAACTAGTACAATAAACAGAGAACAAAAGCCTTCGAGAATTCTTAGTAGCAAGTAACCTTACTGTCAAAAACCAATATAACTTTAAAACTTTCGAAAATAAAAATGGATCAAGCGTCATTGATCTTATAATTACCAATGAAAGGATAAAAAATAATGTAGAGAATATTAAAATTAAGAATGAAAGTCTCTCATGTCATAAATCAATAAATTTTAGAATTACAGGCTACAGAAATGGTTTTAAGAACGAAAAAAACCGAATCTGGACAGTCAATTATAACAAATTTGAAGAAAAGATTAAAAACATCAGGGACTTCGGGCAGATAGAAGAAAATATCAAAAAAAGTGAAAGTGGAAAGGAACTCAACAAACATTTGATAGAATTCACAAAATTAACACAAACTATGAGGAAAGAAGGTCTAGAAGAAACAACAATAACCGATAAAACATGGTGGAATGACAAACTCAAAACTCAGAAAAAAATGATTAAAAGGCTTATAAAACAAAAATATAAATATAGAAAACAGAATAAACTTGCACATCTGGATCTGTTAATGGAGGTAATACAAAACCAGAAAAATGAATATAAAAAAGAAATACTGCAAAGTAAAAACAAATCGTGGCTCGAACTGGTAACCAAATCCGAAGTATGGGATAAACCACACAAAATTGTACTGGAAAAAAAACGAAACATTTGAATTTCCCCCACTCAAAGTATCAAATAAAATAATCACAGAAGTGAAAGAAAAGTATAAAGAAATCATTGAACATCTATTTCCTAAAACGAACGACACTATGAAAGAATACGAGACAAAAAAATTAAATGATATGAAAATCGAAGAGGCAGTTATAACAACCATAATAAAAAGACTAAATAACAGGAAAGCAAATGGACCTAATGAAATTTCAAATAAGATGATGAAAATTATCCACAAAAACCATCCAGACATATTACAAACAATATTCGGAAAATTACTTGGACTTAAATATTTTCCAGAACTGTGGAAAATAGGAAAAATAAAACTACTAAAGAAACCAAATAAAGATCCATCATAGATGAATTCCTATAGACCTATAACTCTATTGTCGACATTAGGAAAAGTGTACGAAGAAATTATAAGGCACTATCTAAATCAAGAAATTGAAAAACACAAAATCTTTCAGGAACATCAATATGGCTACAGGGAAAAAAGATCAACAGAAACAGCTCTAAATGAAATGACCAATATAGCAGATCAACTTAAAAAGGAATATAATCATATAATTCTAATAAGCTTTGACGTTCAAGGAGCCTTTGACAGAATTAAGTGGTCAAGTTTACTAGAAATAATAGAAGAAAGCGAAATCAAAACAGACCTAAAACAAACAATTCAAAGTTTCTTGGAAAATAGAAAGATAGGATTGTTTGATAAAGAGAATAACCTAATGCTAGAGTATAAATTATCGGCAGGTGTACCTCAAGGCTCAGCCCTCTCACCAACCCTCTTTAATATAGCAATGTCGAAAGTACATAAGGAAACTAAAGAAACAAATAAAATTAAGCTCCTAAGTTACGCAGATGATTTATTAATGATTGTAGGAATCGATGAAATAAGAGAAACCAAAATAATAAACAGTAAAATAAATACTGTACTAAAAAGCTCTGGCTTAGGTCTGAATCCAAATAAAACGCAAATGATGTTCATATCCAGAAAAACATAAACAAAGAATTTCAGCAAGAAATGGAAGGTAAAATAATGGTGGAGGGAGAAAAGCTGCAATTTCAAGCGGAAATGAAATATTTAGGATTAGTCTTAGACCCAAGCTTGAACTATAAGAAGCATATAGACTACATTACAAACAAGATTAAAAAACTCTATAATAAAATCAGTGCTCTATACCGCAACACATATGGAATGGACCCCCAAAAAAGAGAAATTATATATAACGCACTTTTTCGCTCTATAACTGAATATAGATCCCTAGCATATTTTGATAAATTAGGGACATCAGAAATAAAAAAGTTGAAATCGCTTCAAAGAACAATATTAATAGGAGCGATATCTGCGTATAGAACTGTCTCACATACTGCCACATATGTAATAGCCGGAGTGACTCCAATAGACTTACAACTAAAACAAATTAATAGAATAAAAAGAATTAAAGCGGAAGCGAGAACCAGAAAATTTACTAAAAAACAACTAAAAGAGAAAATAAAGGAAGTAAAACAAGAAACAAATAAAATATGGCAAGAAGAATATAGCACAGAGAAGACAGGAATAAGAACGGCAAAACTGATTCCTCACATAGAAGAGAGACTAAAAAATAAAAATCTAAAATCTAACTATTTCCTAACACAATACCTCACCGGACATGGTAATTTTGCAACATATCTACAGAAATACAAAATCACAGATAACAGTCATTGTAGGGAATGTAATAAATGTGAAGATAGTTCAGATCACACTTTCATAGAATGTCAAAATTGTAATCAAATCAGAACGAAACATAATATCACAGAGGAGATCTTAGGAAAATGTTTACAAGAAAAAGAAAGCTATGTCAAAATAAACAAATTTGTGAAAGAAATATTGAAAACCAAAAAAGATTTTCAGTAACGCTTTGTCCAATGTAACGCCAAAAAAAAAAAAAAAAAAAAAAAAAGAGGGGTGTAAATGTATACGTACTATAAGCTCGTGTATAAGTGGATTGGTAAATAGATGTATTGTATATAGTATACACATAAGAAAACTCAATCAGACCTCGCCAGTGCGATAAACTGATTGTAAAAGCACTGGAGAGATCTGTTGTCTGTATAAATATGTTGTGTCAATAAATTTATTAAATAAAAAAAAAAATTTAAAAAAAAGGTCTCACTCAGTCTTCAACGAACCTGCTGGTGTCTTTGTGAAGTATTTCAAGGAATCCTAAACAAGTATGAAATAGTCTCGAGTGTAGTAAATAACGATTTGAGAATCGTATCGAGTTTTATGTAGAAGCCACGTACAGTTTTACATGGACTTGAACAAGCTTTCGAGGATCTTAAACGAGTCTTGAAAAGTTTCAACAAGTTGTGAGGAAATTCAAAAATTCATAGAAATTTATAGTCCCGTAAGAATCATGAAGCCATAAACAAGTTTTTTGGATGATTTTAGTGAATCTGAAAACTTGTTTTAAGCAAATATGGAAGAATTTTCATTAGTCTCGATCCAGTCTTGAAGAATGGCCAACAATCTTAAACGAATCTGGGATAGTTAGTAAGTTTTAAGGAAGAGCCTCAAAAAGCATTAAACAAGTTTACAAGCGTTAAACACTGAAGGATCTCAGTTAGTTTCAAGGAGTCTCGTACAAATTCGCAAGAATGAGTAAGAGTCTTAGAAAAACTTTATCATGTCTCGAAGAACCACAATTAAGCTAGTAAGATTCCTAAGAAGTCACAAACAAATCTTCTAAACTCTGAAAGGGTGGCTTAGTCCTAAGAATCGCTCCCACTTCCTCAGCAAAAAAAAATAAAAAAATAATAAATAAATAAATAAACACTGCGAATTATCTAAAAAAATCCCAATCGAAAATTCAGTGAATTGAAACATCACGGTTTATTTCATTTTCAAAGTTGTAAGGGTAAATTTCCGCCTAAGTATAAACACCCCGAATAAAGTCGAATTTTACGTGCTTGTCGCTTCGTTTCCCTCCGCTTTCACCCGCTTGTTTGCATGACTGGTTCGCATGGAGAACCTGCTGGAGGGTGAAAGACGGATCCCTTGTGCCAAGGTCCTTACGCTAGCAAGCTCGTGCATCGTGGCATGTAGTGGGGTAAAAGCCTGTTCGCGGAGATCCACTAGTGCATAATCCGTACTTCTCGGTATTGTTGTCGAATTAGTGTGGTAACCTTCGAAACTCGGAGATTATCAGGCATCTAGGGACAACCGGGAGAACAGGGTGATCCCACTGCTTAGCCGCGACTAGCTTTGGGACGGATCTGCAGGGTGTGCAGGTACGATACCACTGAGCGTATGGTTTCGGATGCGTGTAGTACTCCGAGGTAACTTACCTTGATGAGTACCTCGATGTTGTAGAATGTCTTGCACCGGAAGAATAAGGTAGGTCAAAGGAGACACGTTTTTTTTTTACATGCCAGTTTATTCGCCGAAAAAAAAAACTTTTTTCCGTACCGACCGACCAATTTTCTTCGTCCAGCACCCTCTCCTCCCCCCATGTTCCCCTCTTCTCGGAGTAGATGATCAGCCGAGTTCACTTCATAGACATAGGTAAATTACACAGATCGGACAATAAATAGATACTTGGGAAAATAGAAAACGGACAGGTGATAACGGGAAACGACAGAATTAGACATGTTAGGAAAGGAAAACAAGTGAACTCACACTGCCACCGACGAAAAGAAGGAAAACAGGGGAGACTAGGACGATCCAGACCCCGGAATCAAAGTGTAGGATACCATATTAGTCGTGGTGTGTTGGTGAGAAACGCCAATTTGGGGTGAGTTTTGCTCACTGAGTACACATTTTACTATGACTTTTTATACTGCATTTATATTTACGTTTGCTTATCATACTTTAACGCCGGCGGGGGTGTAGTTGACATCCCAGGCTCTCCACTATGCAGGGTAGACGTTACCCTACCCAGGCGAAAATGTGGATCCGGCTGTGGTCCACGCATTCGCTCGAGTCTCCGAACAGCATCTGAGCTTACATCAAAGCTTCAGGGCCGGCACTACCAGGGGCAACTATAGGCATTCGTGCGGGCTAGTTGTGCCCTCCCCCCTGGTTATAGTAAATTTAGCGCGTGAGTTACTCGTATCGAATATCATAAAAATTCAAACCATTCTAACTATCATTTTTTTGCACAGCGAAATTTTACGTACCCCTCGCTGCGTTGTAGGTTTCTGAAATTTCTTTTTTTTTTCTTCCTTACACATTTCTTCTTTTTATTTGTTCACTAAGTCAATAAGAAAACAGTCAGCAGTAGCGTAACTAGCTTTTTTTTGGCATGGACACGGAAGGGCCAATACAGAGTTGGGTCAAGTTGCTAAAGACCAAATCACTTTTTTGAATGAGGCTGGAGGTGTTGAAAAATGATGTCGACATGTAAAATTTTTAATACATGCGTACTTAGATGTATACTGCTATTCAATAAAATGTAATCATGCGGGCGTTCGTGACGTGACCTACGTTATGAAAATAAAACATAATGGTTACTTTTTTTTTTCTTTTTTTTTTTTTGAGAAAAAAAATTAATTTTTCTTAAGGGATTTTCCCCTTAAAAAATGGGCGGATCGAGAAATTTTTAGGCACATTGCCGACCTGGTGAGAGGGGGAGGGGGCTGACAAATATCTGTTGAAAGTTCTTTCGCTCGCATAATTTTTCTGTTGTTTGGTGGTCTTTCAGATCATTTAAGGGAGTTAAGACTCTCGAAGTTCCCTGTCTCCCCCATTTGCGCCTATACTGTGTTGCCACACACGAACATGCAGCAATTCACGTGGCACAACAGTTCACGATTATCTCATTTTGCTTAACAGGAAATAATAAACGGATGTGTATTTCCGGTACAGTTGATTGAGACAATGAAGCCTCAAGTCTGTTGACGATACCCGGCAGAAGGTCACGCTGCAGCGTTGATAACGAAACGCTGAAAAGCGAAACGAGGAAACTTTGCTGCAGATTATTAATTCGCAAATGCCGAAAGGACGGATAGATCTCGCACACGGCGCAACATTCAACCCGATGGGGAAGAAAGGTTATGACGACGAGGGAGGTGTGGCTGTACAGCTGAGAACATCAGCCCCGAGGGACGATATTCGTAATAAAATATAACGTTACGAGTATCTTTCACCGTGCTCATAGACGCGGAACAACGGCGTAAATTATCATCGATTTGCACACGTTCTCGAGCGGCCGCGATTTATGCGTGGCCACGATCCATAAAGCCCGTTCCAGTTCCTGCAGATAAAACTCTCGCCGACGACAGAACATCCTGCGAGTGGAGAAAGGGTTGCTTGCGTCCTGGTCCTGCGAAAGATGATTGTTGTGTGCTTGTCACGTCACGCTTCTATCTTTGAAGTTGCTGCTATTGTGGCCGGTAGAGACGGCGAAACATCGAGTGAAGCGAACTGTATAATATGATTTCTATCACTCTGCCTTTGAGAGGTAAAAAAGGTATATGGCAGTGTACGTAGAAACCTCGTAGGCAGATTCTTCACGAATAACTCGCCAGTCGCACGTGATTGCGGTTGAATTCGTGGCATAATACACAGAGAGGCCGATGGACTTGAAATTTTATTCGGACGTAAAAGGGCTTTGTCCCCTGGCCACGAGGCGGTTCAACTGTCAGTAAATATGGCAATGCATACTGCCGGACAAAAGTCTGTATCCGCCCGCCAAAAATACGTTATTTATCTCATACTCTTTTTCTACTTACGTCTGTTTCGTAGAACACTCAGTAATACTGTTGCAACTTGAAAGCAGGCAATGACGAGAGACAGTGCCGTTCGAACATCTATATTCGCACTAACTGACTACGACAATATACGATAATAAGACGATTGCTATACACACGGTTAAAAGGCGAGACACGATATAACACTCTTCCCCCCTTTATTAACTTAGAGGTCTATTCGATTAGGGGGGCCTCCGTTGATGAGTGGACCGGCGCGCACTTGCGCCGGGGTCAGTCGGCGCATTCTCGCCTGGCTCTTGAAGTGGTGGCTCCGGCGTCACTTCGACCCCGGGTCAGGATTGGTTGGCGCTCCGCACTCATTCACTCACGGTGGCTCAGGGTTCGGCATCGGGCCTGAAGCTGACTCAGTCCAATCTAGCGCATCACTGGGTGGTCTCCTCGGGCTCTCCCCCGACGCTAGCACAGATGCTCTCCAGTATGCCATAAAATCTGGAGTTTTTTTTCTAATGGCTCTGCTGGGTTTTCCAATACTGCAATTTTGAGCGCCCTCTTTATAGTCTGTACAAAGCGTTCCGCTTGGCCGTTTGATTGTGCAAAATACGGCGCAGAGTGCATCTGTTTAATAAAGTTCTGTTTACAGAATTGGCGGAATTCGGCGATAGTGAATTGTACGCCGTTGTCACTGATCAGGGTTGCTGGGTTCCCGAAACGAGAGAAATATTCCCGTAGTTTCTCAATGGTTGCGCTGGAATTCGTGCCCAGTGCTTTCGGTGAGGGCACTGCAAATACTTCAGGCGATTTAGAATACGCGTCTACGATGATTAGGAAGAAATGGTACATAAACGGCCCGGCACAGTCTATATGCACTCGTTCCCATGGTGCTGATGGTGGCATCCATGGGTAGGTCGACACGGTCACTGCATTAGCATTGGCTTGGCAGGGTCTGCATTCGCGTACAATATGTTCAATCGGTATCAATTTTTGGCCAGTATACACACTCTCGGGCAAGGCCTTTCATCTTCGTAATTCCAATATGGTCGGTATGCAGTTCTTGAAGTACGGCACTGCGCAGCTTTTGTGGTACGTAGACTCTGGTGCCATACAGAATGCAACCTCTCTCGATGGAGTAATTGGTAAGCGCTTGATACTCCGCATTCGGGAGGTTCAATTGGTCCGCTTGGCGCAGCTTCTGCAGGAGTGGCGCTGTTACGGCATCGACGCTCGTTTCCGCCGCAAGCTCATTTGCATTCCCTGGCAATATGCAAATCTGGTGTACGTTCAATACCGACAGTTCATCTGTTAGATGGGTTTCGACTGTTTCTACCGGGAAACGTGAGAGGAAATCGGCGTTCCCGTAGTCGCCTGAGCGCCGGTATTTTATTTCATAATCGAAGCCTTGTAGGAACAGCGCATAATGTAGAAGACGGGTTGTGCTAAGTGCTGGTCTCGCAGAATTTGTGGCAAATATGGCTTGCAAAGGGTCGACAATCAACATAAAGCGTGAATCTGCGCCCGGACAGATAGTTGAAAAAACGTTTTACGCCCCAAAATATGGCTAAACTCTCCTTGTCAATCTGGCTGTAGTTGCATTCCGATATTGAAAATGCTCTCGACGCAAAGGCAATGGGGCGCTCATTTGATCCATCCTGGTGACTGAGAACTGCTCCAACAGCATACGGAGACGCGTCCGTGGCCAGTATCAACTTCTGGGATGGGTCAAAGTGGCAAAGGACTCGAGGCGACGCAATTCCCCGCTTGATGGATTCAAAACCAGCTTGGCACTGGTTATTCCATACAAATGGCACATCTTTTTGGAGCAGGTGATTAATTGAGTGAAACATGGTGCTCAGGTTGGGCACGAATCGACTATAGAACCCAACAAGTCCAGCAAATGATTTTACCTCGGTTAAATTTCGAGGCGCAGGGGCATTCAAAATTGCAGCCATCTTGTCAGTGGTTTTATGGACACCTTTTTCATTTACCTTAAACCCTAAATACTCGAGTTCATCAGTGAGTATCTGGCATTTTTCTTTACGCAGGCGGATACCATTTTCTCAACAGATCTCGAAAAATCTCTTCACACTGGCAAGGTGGACTCGAGGGTCAACGGATGAGATTTTTATATCATCATAGAAGCATCGGCATTCAGCAACAGGTTTGAATGCATTCTCGACAAGCCTTTGCCATTTAGCTGGCGCACATTGGATACCATAATTCATCCAGTTCACTTTAAATAACCCTCGAGAGGTACTGACTGTAAGTAGCTTGGCAGTAGCATCCGTAACAGGCATATGCATGTACGCTTCTCGAACATCATATTTTGAGTAGTATTTGCAGCATTGGAAATCATATAAGATTTCTTCAATGTTGGGAATTGGGTAGTCTTCAGGGATGATATGCAGGTTCAGGGTTACACTGTAGTCGCCAACCAACCTAACAGTACCGTTGGATTTCTGTACAACCACCAACGGAGTAGCCCAATCTGATGATTCAAGTGGTTCATAAATTTTTAAGTCGACTAATCTATCAATTTCCGAATTCACAGCATCTCGGAGTGCATAAACCACGATACGGTGTCGACAAAAGTTGGTTTTGCATCCGGTTTTGGATTTACGTTAAATACAATTTTCTTTAGCGTGCCCGTGCACTCAAGAAATAGATCATAAAAATCAGAGACAAGGTTATCTAAAGCAGCTTTTAGATCAAAATTTACGTCAGAAATAGCATTTACATTTATAGGCAAGCAATATTCAACATTAAACAATAAGGCACACCACCATTCACGGCCGAATACAGCGTCTACGGGCTCGTTAACAATCAGCAGTCGCAAAGCATAACACGTTCTAGACTGGAAGGTAACATCGACGAAAACGCAGCCACCCTATTGACGATTTTTGCATAAGAAGTCCGCAGCAACACGCAGCGATCCTGAGTGAGACAGTCGCGTTCGCTGCTGATGCGGAAAAACAAAGTGTCGGCAGCGTTTCGCAGCAAAAACATGTTCGCAGTGGTGCGGAGAAAAGATCTGTCAGCAGCGTTCATGACCCGTTGTTCACTGCGTTACACTGCTGATGAAAACAGAATCAGCAGCTGATTCAACTGGTTTTTCAGTAGCTACTCTCTGCTGGATTTTTATTCCGTGGTGGAAATAAATCGATTCTGCTGCTGCATTTTGCAGCGGAAAAACAGTAGTTCTAACTGTGGTCCGCAGCTACAATTCTCTACTCTGCGGTAGACAGCGTATTGCAGTTTCTCTTCTCATTTACAATTTATAAATTTGAAATGGTAAAAATATAAAGTAACTGGTCGCCAGAAAAATTAATAATATCAATGATTCTTGAAATTACGAGTATATTTATGTAAACATACGAGTACCTATAAAACTTTCAAAATTGCTCAAATCCAAGAATACGGGTGACCTTACATCATGTGATTTGGTGACCTCAGGTGATTTGGTGACCTCATTGGTTACTTCATGTGATTTGGTGACCACCATTTGTCTCTGAAATAAATTATAATGTTGAATAACTACCTGGTATTTTCAAGTTCGTTTTTAGAAATTACACACAGTTAGAAGCAACAATTTGGTAAGGCTTATGTTCTGCAATTTTTTAAATCTCTCTCTCTCTCTCTCTTCCTATTTTTCACTGCTTGATTGTTATTCTGTACTCAATGAGTTTTAAATCACACTGATTGAGGATGAATGATGGAAATTCCCCCCTCCCCCCCCACACACAAACACACGCGCGCGCGCGGCGTTCGAAACACAGAACGGCTGCGTGGCCAGCCTGGAGAGCATTTTCGGAATTTTCCTCCACCCATGCTGATTCACCCCTTGAATAATTAGAGGTGCGATTTTTGAACACGAGAAAAAGAAGGGCGGTTCACGCAAAACTGAAACAGGGAAGGAAAGATGCGCGACAATAATCAGCTATAAAAAAAAAACACACCAGTTTTTGGCTGTTGGAAACTTCAGGGCTTTTTATCAGTTTTGGACAGTCAGGTTGGGAAATGTACCAGTTTGGGTTTTTTGGTCAGATATTAGTTGTCCATCACATTGGTCCGTTCTTCAGTTGTAATTCTCAATTTCCAGATAATATTGAGCATTTCCCAAAACATTCCCAATTTGATTGCTCTTTTCTTTTCTACTTTTTTTCTTTGGACGGGGGGAAGGGGACTCCCATTTTTTGTATTTTTGATTGAAAACATTCTGGGAAACATCCCTGTATTGCACATGCTACAGACAAGAGTGTTCGGAGCCATAGCCAAGAGATGCAGTGGCAGAAGTTCATGACAGTCGAGCAACTGGCATTGGTTGTTGAGGCTGACAATCCAGCACACGACACTAGTTGTTGGAGCTGCAGTGGCAGTGGTTGATGACAGTAGCGACCTGGTACCTGAAGTATGAGAGGGTTGAGTACCCTGAAGTTGGAGTTACCAAGAGAACAACTGAAATGAAACACTGGAAATACCGTTCATACATGCGACAACATACAGTTCTGGTGATTAAATTTCGTGCGCCGTATTTCACGTGCATTTTCCTCATACAAATACCATGCGTTTAATTTCTTGTCGTTTTTCGCATGCAAACGCTCTTTTTATCGCTTGCGAATAATTATTCTCCAATAACTACTAATAGAATATTACATTAAATGACATATAGAACTTACCAGTAATATCTCAACACAAAATTCCGAACTAAACTGTAAACTCAGAAACGCAACGCACAACCATTCATTGAAGTTGGACACAGAAACTGTGAGATTAGATACCAGAGTCCTGCGCGAGTAGGTAGGTACTCGCGCGAGTATTGTACTCGTAATCGCGTTGCGGTGATTACAATACCGCCGGTATGTAATCGCAGCATATGCACCGTTTTGCGAGTAGGTAATCGGCATCGCATTAGTGCGAGTATGAGTAGTAATCGCAATGTAATCGCACGACCCCGATGCCAAAGAAGTCGCTCAATATATATTTTTGTGTCGTGCGCATCGTCTAGATGCCCACAAAACCAACAGTTTTCATATTTTTTTGTGTTGTACAAGTAGCTATTATCAGTCACTTGCATGTTGGCTTCATGAGATGATTTCAGGGGTGAAACTATAGAGGGTGTGAGGGTTGGACCCCCCCCCCCAATAATTTGGCTGTCGGCAAATTTTGAAACTGTTCATTTGAATTTTTACTTCTTTGTGAATGTTTGTTTGTTTGTTTCTTTATTTATTATTTTTTCAATAAAAAAATATTTTAATAAAAATCGGCAAATTTGTAATTTTTTAAAAATTTTGTCGTCGAATTTTTAGTTAAAAAAAAAATATTTGTCGGCAAATTTTTCTTCTCCATCTCCCCATACTGAAAGTCAAATTTCGTTTCTGAAAATGGAGTACCCTGGACTCCGGTCAGAGACTAGTCAGTCAAAAGCCGAAGGTTTCAAGCTGAGTATCGAACGTTGTCTGAAAGGTTGAAACAAAGCTTGAGAAGTGGAAGATATTTCGAAAATCTGAAAGTCGGTAGCAAACGTTGAAATTCGAATTTCAATGACTGTTCTGTTTTTACTAGATTCTCTGTTTGACCTAGAGCCTAAAATTAGAGAAATTGAATATTTGATTAAAATCTAGAAGCTGAAAGCAAAAGACTTATTTTCCAATAACATAAGCTGAATCCGATAGTAAATGTTCTATTATTTAATTTACGTGCTTTGATCCTGGTAAATATAGGAGGGAAATTTAGTCTGGAACAGAAGTCAAATCTCCATGTGTTTTTCCCATAAGAACGAAAGGGAGCTTGTGGCACGGATTCCCCTAAATCCAATCGACCTGTAGGTTTTTTATTTTTATTTATTTTTATTGATTTCATTGGAACCAATTTAGGATATGAATCAAAGGAAATTCAGAAGAAAAGAGAACACCAAGAGTAAATACATTCACCTTAATGTGTAAAGGAAGTTGTGTGTTCCTCAAGTATTCCTAATATCCTTCCAGCTTACCCTCCCAGACTAGGGTATGCCCATGTGTGCAAATGTGAGGGCTTGGGGGATAAGGTTTCAATCTGCATTTGCAGGGACGAAACTATGAGGGAGGGAAGTGAAACATCCCCAATAGTTTGATGACCGGCAAATTTTGAAACGGTTCACTTGAATTTTTCATTTTCTAAGGTATAATGTTTTGATGAAGCCAGAAAAAGTCTTGAACAAATTCGGAAGATTCTTGAAGTCTCAGAGAAGTCTGAAAGAGTCCTAAAAGTTTTGAAGAAGTTGGAGGAGGAAGTCATGATGGGTCAAAAGAGTCTTATTATCGTAGTATTAAATGAATCCAGGAAACCCCTCGGATGGTGTAGGTTTGCACAAGGGCCGAGAAAGGAGAATGTCTCAAGCGGCTCACTATAAAAAAGTCGCTTTAAAAATAAAGTAAAAAGAGGAACGAAGGAAGGAAGAAAAATCCCCCCCCCCTCCTTCAAACCGAAAGTCAAAGTGTCTCGTCTCTGGAAAGTGGGCTACAAATACGCTCGAGCACTAGTTGTGAAGGTTTAGATATGCAAAATCAGAGAGTAGAAAAAAAGGCAAACTCTTCTTGAGCATACCAGGACGTTCTCAAAAATTAGTCCCCGGGTCTATATCTTGCTTCTGTTTTATTGCGTTTTTTTTTTTTTTTTTTTTTTTTTTTTTTTTTTTTTTTTTTTTTAATTAAGAAATATTTTGACTGAAAAATCGGCAAATTTTCAAATTCTTAAGAAATTTTGTCGGTGAATGTTTAGTTATAAAAAAATATTTGTCGACGAATTTTCGTTCTCCCGGCCCCAAACTGAAAGTCAAGTTTCGCCTCTGTTCAGACAAAATATTGTTTTGCAATATTATTAGCTCGTAGCGTACAACACCATGTAAATTACAATACTTTTATACCGTATTTTTCGCATTCACGCTTGTACAATTGCATTTAAGCAAACCAACCCAACTTACGAGTTCAGCGTGGGGAGTTCCTTCTTCAGAAGACGCATTTCATCCCCCTCTCACCATCCATTTACCATTACCCGCACGCAAGGCTTTTTTTGGTGGGTATCATACCTCGGACTCGTAATTTTTAAACTATGCCAAAACCGATTTTCTGGGTCTTTATTATGCCTTTAGACACTGACTGGAACTCACTGTACCACATAAAAAAATGTAAATAAAACAGAGAATCATTTCAGCGGTGTAGTAAATCAAATCAGCAATACCTATGTACCAAATTACCGCAACACAATGAAAACGAAAAAAGCGAAATACCCTCCGTGGTTTGATAAAAAAGGCTGTTGGAGGGACCAGAATAAATAAATGAATAAATAAGTTCCCGCTGCGTACTGCATATTGCATACAGTGAAAAAATTCGGAATTCACGCACATTTAGGAAAAGGCTGCGTCAGACGTGTTATTACATGCATTACAATCAGCGATCATGCGATAAGAGAGAACCAGTATCGTCGGAACTACGCGAGTATACTCGCATACTCGTAGTACCGACGGTAACGACCTACCGGCGGTACCTTTCTCGCAGTTACCTGTTTGTAATCGCGCGCGATTACGTACTCGCAGTTGGCGATTACTTTGCGATTACTTTTGTACCTACTCGCGCAGGACTCTGTTAGATACGCATCGAACCGGATAGCCGTTAAACCGCAAACGTTTATCTAAAGGTGCCGACTTGGCGACAACCTTGAAACCTGAAGGTAACATCACCCGTAGCTACAAGCCATTGTTTCATTCTGGTAACAACGTTAGCTGCTGAAAACGTTGAATTATCCGCAGCGTTCCGCTACTTACTCACAGTGAAATAAAACGCTGCTGTATACTATCCAACATTTAACCGCTGAATGCTGCTAAGTTTCATCATCCACATCAGCAGTGTAGTGGACATTTGTTTTAAATCGCTGCGTAACGCTGCTGTCTCTATGTGTACTCTGCGGAATCATTTCAAAATCCGCAGCAGACAACTCTTGAGGTCTGCTGTTAGATCTGCTTACATCGCAGCGTAACGCTGCAGAATTGTATAAACGCTGCATCGAGTCTAACAACTTTGCAGCGGAAAACGGAAAATCCGCTACAACCAGGAGCTGAATTTTGACCGATTTCGTCAATAGGGGCAAGTATATTTATCAAGTCCCGCGAAAATGACTGCAATACAATGTAAGCCGGATGCAGCTCTCTCGGTAGATGCAACTGCTCAAATTGCGCTTTTGACATGACGGCGTATCGGGAACCAGAGTCCGCCTCGAACGGTGTAGATACTCCATCCAGCTTCAAGGAAACAAGGATCTTTTTACTCCGATCACTCACCTTCACGGTAGTGCACTGGCGGTCGACTGTATGCAGGGCATTGACTGCTGCGCCATCGAAATCGCGAAGCGCATACATCGGTGCAATTTCATATGGCTCAAGGTGGTTAACTCTTTGCGCAGGTGTGCGTGTAGCAGGAGTCTGACTAGACGCTGATGTTGCATGGAACCTGGTACTACTTCTCCCGCAGGCCGCAGCAATATGGCCTGATGGTTACAGGATGTGCAGGTCGCATTGACGAAGTAACCATCAGGCGCTGTATGACCCGAATTTGCACAACGGTATCAGATCAAATTCCCGTTATTAGGGCGAGTGCTGGTCGTCAACGATCGGAAATACGGTGGACCTGGTGCTGACGCCGAAGGTGGCGCCTGCGCCCCACCAGTAGACTGCCGCCTAGGCGGAAAACGACGGAACCGACTCGCATTATGTTTTTTTGGAAACTGATTTTTCCTGACACTCGTATCTGAGATTTTATGCATATTTGCGGAGGCTGAGGCGGCGGGGCGGTGAAAATGATCGATGCCACTAGCACAGCTTGCTCATCAATCTCCGCTTTAGAGACTACATCTTCCAATTACAGCAGTAATATGGTTTTTATATTTGTTATTTCGCCTTCCATTTGTTGGTATTTCTTTCAGTTTAGCCCCCTGTTGAACTTTCTTCATTAATATTCAAGTTGTTGTTGTTTTTTTTTTGTAACTATCACATCATTGTTTCTTTCACTTATATTTCACTTAACGTTTCTTTCTCCAATATTTCAAGTTAATGAAAATGTGTTTTTACCATTGTGCTTTGGTTTTGTTGATATCAAGTTTGTGAAATGTCACTCGCATTTTCAGTTACCATATCGTATTTCTGTCGTTAGTATATCATATTTCAAGTGCGTGATCGGTGTTTCTGTTCGTACCATTTTTTTATTTGCTTTATTAATATAATAAGTTCGTGATGATGAGTTTTATACATCTTTTTCTAATCATAACGTTCATATTGTATTTGTTATTGGAATGATTTCCTAAATCTTTTTCGCACAAGTAATGTGCTATTAGTATTCCGCCCGAAGGGCAGGTAGCTCAGCTAGTTACTTATAGAAGTGGAGGTGGCCGATGTGCAACACGAACGTAATTGCGGTAGGTAAAGTTTCGGGAACCATGTTGCTTAATCGAACGTGAAACGTCTTTTATAACACCATATATCATATTGCAGGACCGGCAGAGCCGATTATTTACACAAAAGCTGCAACTGCTGTCAGCCTCAGTTCGCGTACGAATTTCACGAACGTTGAACGCGGCAGCCAGCAAACGCAGTGACACCTCCAGCGCGCTAATACAGTCGAGTAATTAAATTCGGCGTAATTCGCGTATTCAGAGATTACCGTCAACGGGTGTTCTCCTCGATCCGGCGTAATAAATTAAATTTCTCGGCACAAATCAACCATGAATGCCGGCAGCGCCTTCGCGTAAGGAAGTATCAGCCGAGAACAAAGAAGAAAAAAACACTCACGTGTACCTCTCGGCCACCGAGAAGAAG
Organism: Acanthococcus lagerstroemiae; assembly: GCA_031841125.1. Lineage (NCBI taxonomy): Eukaryota > Metazoa > Arthropoda > Insecta > Hemiptera > Eriococcidae > Acanthococcus > Acanthococcus lagerstroemiae. Next base: position 22,260,031 of record CM063106.1, on the reverse strand, counting down.
AAAAAGAAACTCGTAAATGAAGCAGGGCGGGGGGGAAGAGACCCGGCTATTTTTGTAAATTGGTTTTTTAAGTAACTGAACGTTCGCGAGAGTTCACGGCTCAAAAGTTGGAGTAAAATGAAGAACGCGAACGTGTTAGGGCGAAAACAAAAATTATTTCTTCCCCGACGAAAGGGCGGCGCGGCGCCGGCGAACGCTGCCGAACTTAAGCCGGAACGGAACGTCGTTCCGTTCCCGTTTTCCGTATCCCGTGCCGCCGCGTTCTAAAACGGTGTATGGCTGAATAAATCAAAGCAGGTTTCAATAACTTTTAAGACTGGAAACCTCGAAAAGGTTGTATATGTGAGCTCGCGAGCTCGCTTTTACGATGATAAAGTCTATGACTCGGAAAACGTATTCCGTTTTATTCTGGAACATTGGAACCGTTTGACACCGTTTAAATTCAGCCGGGTGTGTTGTTCTCTTATAAATATGGAGCCGCCGGCGAATCTTCTCATCCATTTAAAAGATATCTTTCCTCTCAGATAGGTAATATATTACACACACCGTGTTCGGCAATAAATACTTTTGCGCAAAAGAGAAACCATTTGCTAAAGTATATCAACACGTTCAAAAAGCTTTTAGCCGCGCCGAAGAAGGTTCTTAAATCCCGAATGCGAAGAATGAACCAGCGCCGCCGCGGTATCTATTTTAACAACGACCGGAAAGTAAATGAAATGAAAAGCTCGATCTCCGGCGATGAGAAATTTGTCCGAGCGAATAACGAAACTAGAGGTGTTGTACGCCAATTCGGTGAATTTTTTCCACAGATTTGGCCGCGGTTCCAGTTACAAAAGGGTTGTACTCGTATAATCAAAACTTGTATCTAACTGATATGAAACGAGAGGATTCTAGCCCGCAGTAGAGATGAAAGTATGAGATTTTATGTCCCCGGTGGGTAGCTCTCTGGTATCGCAAAAATGGTCAAACTTGTACCATAAATGACCAGTAGTCGTAAAAGGTATCTTCTTGAGGGCGAGAGATAGAGAACCAGCAAAGAAAGCTGTTGAAGCTGAATCAGATACCATATCGATGGTCACATGCGCACAATTGGGCTAAATGACATTTTGACGAAAAATGAGTGTAATACATATTCTTATAGGGGTAATTCTCAGAATTGGGGCATATTTCAGTTCATCAAACTTTTTGAGACTACATATTCAAAATTTCAATTGTTTTTTTAGTGAATGTATGGAATATTATCTCCTCAACCTTTCCTGACATTGGCATACCTGCCCCCACTCTTAGACACACCACAAAATCAAATAAACCCTCATAATATTCCATCGTAATGGCTGTTATGGCTCACATTTTGAAATTTCAAGTTTGTTGAAATGATGTAATGAAATGTTTTCCTCGGGGAAAATTAGGTGGAAATTCACTAGTATGAGGCAGAATACATTTTGACAGCAAAAACTGCAAATCAGATTGTATCACGCGCCCTCAAGCTGAGGTAAAAGGGAGGTTCTGCATTTGAGATTCCATCGTAGTGGCTATTTTTCAGTAGCGCCCTCTGGCTCACAGATTGAATCTCGAATGCTGCCAACTGGCTGCAACGCTGTAGTGCTGCAGTAAGGATACCATACGCATCTCAGATCTTGGATCTCAATGTTACTATCTAGTTGTTCAATGAAAATATATGATAACGCGCTTATTTACAATTTTTGAGGTATTTCGTAGTGGCTTATCACATCGTGCTGGAATCCTGCTAAATCCTGGAAAAAAAAAGGATTATACTGAAATTATTACGTATATTGACATGGAAATATTAAAAACTGCTCATAAAATTATACTTGGAGTCTCAAATTCAATTTATCTACTATTTTTTTTTACGTAGTGGATCATCTTTAGTTTTCTTTCGTAGTAGCAATGCTAATATTTCTAACCACTACCATGGAACTAAATATCCACTACGTAAGAATATACATTAGGGTGGCCCTGTGTTATAGATGACGAAAAATATATTTTTGATATTTCGCTCTTCCACCCCCCCCCCAGAATTGTTCCTTCATATGAAAAGACATTCCCTTAAAAATTTCAGCTCAATTGATCATTTTTAAGGTGGCCCGAATAAGAGATTTCATTAAAATGAAGGTAACGCGCCGGCTATTCTTGCATGTCCGTTACGACCCGCGAAAAAACTCGGGCATCAACGGTCCCTGAGATACGCCGTATAATTTTGTTGACTAACATTCAGTTTTTGCATTTCTGACTTAAAAAATGAATATTAATTTTTTTTATTCTGTTGTAATCAGTGTATTCTAGTTTACTGATTTAATTATGTTAATTATTTGTTGGTTGGGTTTTTATTTATTGTTTAAACTGTGAATTACGAGCTAAGGGAGCAAATGAAACTTTAAATTGTCCCTCACCGTCAAAAATTTAAAAATAAGCAAAAACGATGAACAAAAACAATTTTTAATATGACAGAATACAGAATACAGTACCCAAATTCTAAGAAATCAACACTTAGTTTAATATAATTAAAATAATAAAATGTGACGAATTTTTAATGTTTGTTTTTATTCCGAATATGTATGAATTAAAAAAATTTAATGAATGTTTAATGTTATTTGTTTATACTTTCTAAAACAAATCGAATTTCACAAATAAACGACCTTCAAATGACCAAATGACCTCCCTCCAATTTGCTATGAATGCGCTAAAATAATAAACTATTAATATGGGCATCATTTTAATGAAAAAATTAAGTTGGATAATATACTGAGACAATATTTATCTAATTTCAAAATGATCTAGCCAAGTATTTACCTAAAAAGCCCACTCTTATTTTTAATAGGAGATGCACCTAGGAGATATTGCCTCTATTCATAATTTCTTGATGACTGATGAATGTGATGAGGGCAAGAGAAAGGGTATCTCACATGCAAAAGAACATTATGTATTTTTCTAAAATATTTTCTGCGATTCATTAATCATTAAGTGTTTTCAATTTTTTTTTGAGTTTGGAATTATTTTTAGTAGGTATTTTTGAATAAAAAACTAGAAATGCCACTTTTCGGGGAAAGTTTTTCGAAAAATATGCAGAATTGGTGTAAAATATGCCGTGAATGCCATATGCGTGAAATATACAAAATGAAGCGCTGCTCATTTAACTCAGAATTTTGTGATTCGTGAACATCTTTTGAAACTTCTGGAATACACGCCATAGATAAAAATATGCATTCGCATAAAAATTGCAACGCGGGTCATTATACAAATAATAGAATTTTCCAATTCTAAATTCTTTGTTCTCTTTTTCAAGGTATAATTTGCTGATATTTAAATGTTGTAATGACCTGCTTCCAAAATAAATGACGTTAAATCACTTAAATGACTGTTAGACACCGTGGTTTTTCTTTTCTTTTCTTTTTTTCCTTCAAAAGAAGTTATTTAGAAAAATCTGCGGTGAAAAAATTTGAAACGCCAACTGTACTTTTACAAGCATATGCTTCCCGTGCAAAGCATCGTTCTTCACCCGGCACTGTAACGTATGAGTAGCGCGCTCGACCGCGCAACCTCCATTTTAATAAAATCCCTCATTCGGGACGCTTTAAAATTAATTAATCCAGTTGAAATTTTTAGGAGACCATTTTTTCATATGCAGTAACAGTTCTAGGGGGTGGAAGCTGAAATTTTCGAAATTTGATTTTTAAGGGCCACCCTAATGCACATATTTATACATCCATATCCTAAGTATACTTGTAGCTCACCTACCTTGCCAGTTGACTTTCTGAAGACCATGTACATGATTTTCCACACATTATACAGGAAAACTGGTTACCTGGATCATCATCATTCCACTACTGCACTGCCAAAGAAATATTCACACAACAGATGCTACTGCGATGGAAATTCTAATGTTGTGGTTGCCACTACGATGGACATTCTTTCGTAGTGGTTGCCAATGCAATGGAAATTCTTTCGTAGTGGTTGCCACTACGATGGAAATTCTTTCGTAGTGTCTATAGATTTTTAGAAACGCTCTGCCCCCGCCCCTTTTCGGCATTAATTGAGCCGTATACTAGAAATAGTATCAGCATTATGTCTATTACCAAACTGCCCAAAAAAATTGCAAGAAAGATACTTTCCAAAACTGATTTTTATTGTGAGTGAAATATGCCCCAAATCTGAGAATTACCCATATAGATCTCAATGCCCTCTCTATCAGGCTACACTCACAAATGACGAATTACTTCTTTTTTTAGCCCTCTAGATGGCGTAAACCATTACAGGCAAGTGATAACATGTTCTGTAGGGCATCTGTTCTAAGTGAAAAATCGTGAGGCTGATCGTACTTAACCTATTTTGCGTGACAAAATTTATTATTAGCTGGAGATCAGTTACCCCACTTTGTCTGTCACTGAAGCCATTTCGCGCGAAATGCAAGAACGACTCCAGGTGGTAGCTCATCATTTGGCACAATCTTCTTTTTCTTTTACCTGTTTTATAGATGAGAAATGAATAGAGCACCCATGTTAGCGGGATTAGCTGCGAACGTGCGATGCAGCACATTTACATTGTATCTGAAAACAGACCGAACCAGCTGGTAAATTGAATTCCAGTTCTTCAGTACTGCTAATGTTCTGTACTTGACTACCTATTCAAGTTACTACCAAAAGCTGGCAATGCACGGCACCCCTTTCAATATTTTATACCGGTAAGCAGTAGTGAGTTACTAAGAAGTAGATTAGGCCGGGACAGAGTGGCACAATTTTTAGTTTTTTGCCTATAGCCGGAACTGTAATTATTCATGCGACTTCATTTTTAATGTACAAAGGGCGGCGTCCTGAAAAAACTGTCAGAGCCGCTCCTACGGCGGGCTCGGGCCATTTAGCGGCTAAATAACTATGCACGCGTCAAGTTTAATCAATTACTTACTGACAAAGTGCAGGACAAGGTCTGTACAATAATTTTTCACTTTGCATCAGCAGTTTGCAAATAGAGTTAAACAAATTTCGCCTGTAAGTTAAAAAAAAATTTAATTCTACATAAAATTTTTTGCATTTACTCAGTATCGCTGTCGAAAATACTGCTTAAATTCTTCTCAAACTATCACCCCTCTTTGCGGACACATTCTCTCATTCGTTCGGCCCATTTTTGGAGTAGAGTCTTCCGAAATTCATCTGTAGGCACAGCTTTGAAATGCGTGTCAACAGCAGTTCGATGGGACCTCTGCATCAGTCTTGAACTGGCGACCACGTTAACTGTGTCTCACACATGGAACGAGGTCCGGGCTGTATGGGGGATGCGGAATGACGTGAATCCTCTGTTTCGTCAAAAACTCCATGGTATAGGCCGACGTGTGTGGCCTTGCATTGCTCTGATGCAAGACCCAGGAAGTTCCCAAGTGTGGACATTTTTGCGCAATGTACTTTTGCAACTTCTCCAGTACTGTACAATAGTACCTGCTGTTTATCGTCATTTTAGGCGGAACGAAGTGTTGGTAGACTAGGCCTGAGCAGACGGTAACGGTGGATCACAAAACTTTGCTGTTTTTTCAATTTCATCGATTCTTACAGGCGAACACACAACACACTTCTGTTAAACACAAGCTATGCATAGCCAACTGCATGTAACGAGCTGAGATTTTTACCAGGTATCGAAAAAAAAATCAAACCAGACGTTGCAACAATTGCCAACCTTCCCACCAGTGGCGTAGCTAGGGGTCTCCCAAAGGGGGGGGGCACAATAAGGTTTTCAAGGGAGAAAAAGTCGAAAATTGCGGTATTTTTTTAACCACCGATATTAGAGGAGTATGTAAAAATATTGGGTGGGGGGGAGGGGCACGTGCCTCTATGCCCCCCCCCCGGCGGACGCTACGCCACTGCTTCTCACTCATGTTACACTTCTGTAGAAGCAGTACTGACAGTTGTTTCAGGACGTCTTTTGTACGTATTCCTATGACACTGGGGCATCTTGTAGCAAATTTTCAGACAGTTTGAGTGATAAGAAGCCACTTGAGAAATGGAAAGAAGGAAACGGAATTTGGTGCCATTGTGTACCCTTTTCAGGTACACATTAACACACCTGTAAAAAATGTGAAATTGAACAAAGCACAATAGTTTTTATTGAAAAAATAGATGATTTCCGTAGGCCAAATTAAATTTCAGCAAATATTGTACATCCCTAAATCTGATGAAAAGAAAGGTGAGTCGTTCCCTAAAGCACAAAATCGAGTGCTCTTTTTATTGCTTCTTCGGAAAATTCCCCATTCGGTGTCTTTTTAATTGATTTTTTTGGCCGGTTTTCTTTCAAAATACCGATTAGTTATAAGAGTCGAATTTTGTATTCATAATAACTAGCAGCGCACCACATATAACTCTTTTCTATATATTTAATAAAAAAAAAAAAAAAAATGAAAATTACAAAAATTTATAAAGTTATCATATTGCAGGACCTCCTTTCATATCACATTTGCAGTTTTATAGCTTCCAGGTTTTACTTGGATTTTTAAATTATTAAACGAAGTTGTCCGCGACAGAGCTACGTATAATTGTCCATAACTGAAGACATACTCGGGTAGATATAACCCAACCTTCTCCAGCGTCTGTCCCTGGGCTTTGTTGATCGTCATACAAAAGGCTAACTTTATTGGAAATTGTCTCCTTTTGAATGAAAAAGGCAAAGTGGAGTCCGCTGGCGACATGTCCACTCTTGGGAGTAATATCCTTCGACCGCATTCCACTCCAGTTATTATTTCCAGATCCAGGGCATTCGTGTACATGTTTTTCATCACAATTAGTCGTGTCCCATTCAGCAGTCCAAGTGCCACATTCATATTACGTAGCAACATAACAATCGCACCAACTTTTAAGTGTAATTTATTTGGTGGTAAACCTGTCATCTCCAAACTATCCAGAAATTCAACGGGGCATTGCAGGTTTTCACTGTCATTTTCACTGATCAGTCTATTCACGCTTGTGTAGGTTTTGGCTTCTCCAGGAATCAAGTCCAAAATCTTGTCGTTGGTTTTCTGACAATGATCATTCTTTGGTGCCAGAATTGCAACATTAGAAAATTTCAGGACATCCTCTGGAGTGTCAAACTTTTCACCATAGACATCTCTTATAATGTCCTGAGAAATTATGTTTGCAGGTAATTCAATAATGCCCCCATTTTCAGAGCCAGAATGAGGGAAAGTACCATTACCAATTTGCAGCAAGAATTCTGAGAACTATTTTGCTCCTGCTTCCGCTCGCATGTCCTGGGTCAGTCTCAGCGTCTTGAATATAGGCCATAAAGGAGAAAACTTGATGGGATTAGCAATTGTAGCAGCTCTTGAACCATGTGGAACTACTGGCAGAACCTGCCTAAAATCTCCACCCAAAACTACAATCTTGCCGCCAAACGGCACGTCATTTCCCATGATGTCCTTCAATAGTCAGTTTACACACACATCAGAGCGTACATGTTTGCCATTGGAGCTTCATCCCAAATGATGATTCTTACATTCTTGATACTGTTGGCTTCTTTGCTGTTGACATTCAAACCAGATATTGAATGTTCGTGCAGATTCAGAGGTAATTTAAAACGACTGTGAACAGTACGTCCTTTTGTTAGTAACATTGCTGCTATATATGCGTGTGAGTAGTGAGGTTGAATTGGTTGTTACCTGATAACTCTCCTCAGAATGAACGGATTTGAGTGATCAAAAAGCATATAAAAAGGTTGCTTCACTGAGTGTTCTTAGACTAAGATGAACTTTGTAGGTCAAGTAGTTCGTGAATAATGGACAAATGAGTGGAATAAATGTGTGTGAGTAGTGATGTTGAGTTGGTTGTTACCTCATAACTCTCCTCAGACTGAACGGATTTCAGTGATCAAAAAATATTCATAAGGAGCTTAATTCACCGAGTGTTTTAAGACCTTAATCAGCATTGTACGATAATTAGAGCTTGAGATATAGGTGTTGAACTTCATAGAACCCAGTTTTTTTCAAACATATTTTAAATATATAGATGGTATCTTTATCGAAATTACAATTTGTGCCATTGTGTACCTACCTTCTGTCGCCGGGGTTCAGTCACACGTGAAAATAATAAACTTCAGTTCTTTTTCTTCGGCCTTCATACAAAATGATACACAAACTTATGCTCTATCTTACGAGATTTTTTATTTTTATCAACGCCTCTTCACAAATAAAACAAACACCATTTCTTAAACTTCGAACTTTAGTTGATTAAAAACTGTTTTTCAAACATTTGGCGGCAAATGAATTATCGCATCATTCACCTAGTTGATCATAAGCGGCAAAAGCATCGTAAGTTCATGTACGAAAATAGGGGACACGGGGGCCCTACTTCTTAGTCATTCACTGCTAACCGAGTATGGACATCCGCCATCTTGAGTCTAGCCGCGCTCGTCGATGCCGAATTGACTACCCGGTACGCTCCGCTACCTCCGCATAGTCGGATTCGGCATCAACGAGCGCGGTTGGACTCGAGATGATGGATGTCCATTTTGGTAGTTTTCAGGTGCTCTACTAACAGCAGGCTATTGCTAAGTCATACTAGTACCAAATCTAGTGAACCCGGGATCAAAGGAATAGAATTAATATGTCAAACGTGTCACCGGTGTCACAGTGTAGCCAAGTTTCCCCTACTACTGAAGCACGCTAGCAGTGTAGTACCATGAATTAATAACTACAATTCGAGTGATCAGTTACCTGCAACGCATACGGGTATTCAAAGCCTTTCATTGTCCACATTTATCGAAATACATCGCCTTTCTGCACGGGCTGGCAATTTGTACAAACTCGTACACGATTTGCGCGGATAATCTAAGTACTATCTATTTCACAATTTTCCGCGTGTTATTTCTGACCTATTTCCCGCATCTCGCCGATGAACGAGTTACTGTGTGTGTGTATGTGTGTGCGAGTGCTTGTTATGAAAATCAGAATAGGCGTTCCAGTGTTCACTCACGGTTGTTGTGCAGCTGAAAAACGATCGGACGTGATACCGATTTTCATTACCGCGGAAAGTCATTCCAGAGGAATGAAGCTGATAGTATCACGGCCAATGAGCAGCAACAACACGGATGCTTTATACATGCAACCCGCCCCGTGCCTGTTTATTAATATTTATTGCACATCGTTCGGAAGTGTACTTTCGGTTCCGTTCGAATAAGTTGGCGATTGAAAATTCGACGTGAATTAATTACCGCGTGTTAATTATCGCGTTTCGAGCATGCAATATAATATTTCCACTGCCACCGTTTCACATTCGCCGCGGTTGATTTTTTTCCTCCCATGTTGTGTAGAAAAACGGCGGCAAAACGATATAATATACACTATAAATAATTCATTCGTTATCGCTTCGAATGGCGGGAAAATTATCGCGCTTATGCGTAAGCCCCGTGACCGTGCGGTACATGTTTCGGTTGAAAATAAATTCACAACCGGCTAACGTAAATAGGGTTGGCCGGGGCGAGTGAGTGTACCGAGACCCGATTATCGTCTTGTCCCCTACGTCAGGCAGAGTCGTCTCGGAACCGCACGTGGACGTATCTTGACGCTGAAAAACAAGCTTCCTAAAACGCATTTCAATCCGTCGTAATCTGAAATAAACGGAAACGTGTTCCAGGTACTCTTCGGATTCCTATATACGTTATGTGAAAAAAGGTATAACAATATCTTTCGCTAATCTATTCTTCTTTTCGAGTTGGATCCGTTACAAAAAATGTGGAGTGGCTGCTTGGTTTTAATTTTCTTTACGACACTGTTACGAGCGCAGAATTGTTAAACGGATGTAAATTGGAGGATATTGGCGCTAAATACGAGAAGGGCAGGAAGCAGTTGCCCCCTCTTGTAAAGTTGAAGGGCAGTAGTATCAGTTTGTTCCAACCTCAGTTTCAGATAAGGAAATTGCTCGAATACGAGCACTGTAAGACTTTTCCCTATCGGTGGTCCTTACTCCTCGCTTCGATTTGCCGGATGGTTAGATAGCCCTTCTTCTTCTTCGTTCGCCCGGCTTCGGGCACCGTGGTCAGGTAACCGAGTCTACCAGGCTCCTCCAGTGGTCTCTGTCCTCGGCTGTCCTAGCACATGATTCCATCGTCTTGCCAGTGATTTTCTGTATTAAATCTATGTATCGTACGGGTGACCTGCCGCGCGACCTGGTCCCTTCTACTCTTCCCTGCTCAGTCAGTTTCTCCAGATTGTCCCTTCCACGTGACCAAAAAGTAACTGGGAATGCGTCTCCTGATGACTGCGCTGAGTCTGTCTTTCACGCCAAGTTCTTCACGTATCAACGCATTTGTCGTCTTCTTGGTCCATGGGATTCTCAGCATACGTTTATAGCAGTACATCTCGAACGCCTCAATTCGCTGTATGTCAGCATTTTTCGCTGTCCAACATCCAGCATTCTAGACTGCACACAAACAGATTGGAAAAATCTGGGACTTGATTATTTTCTGCTTGGTGTGTTTTGTGACATCATGACTTTTCCAGATTCGATTGAGCTTTACTACTGCTGTTTCTGCGACTGCCGCTCTTCTTCTTATTTTTCCTTTTGAGCCGCCTGCGTTGGACGCCATGGGGCCCAAGTATGTGAAGTCTTGCACTGCTTCTATTCAATCCACGTCTGTGATCCCTAGTTGGTTGTCATTCGTGCGGTCGACGATCATAATTTTAGTTTTGGACTTATTTATTCTCAGGCCCGCCGCGGCACTACTCTCTTCACTAGTTCCCTCAGTTCTTCTATCGTCATGGCTAGCAGAGTGGTATCGTCTGCATATCTGAGGTCGGATATTCGTTTCTCTCATAGCGATACTCCTCCTTCCCATCTATCCAGAGCTTCTCTCATAACACACTTTCCATAGGCGTTGGAATGGATGAGATGAGGCTGAGTATGCATCCCTATCGTACTTCTTTGGCGGTTCTGAAGTGCTGCGTGACTACTCTCACTTGAGCAGAGTTTTCTTCGTATAAGCTCTTAAGCAGAACAGTCAGGTGCTTGGTACTTCTAGTTTTCCTAAATAACTCCAGAGTATCCGCCAGCTGACATTATCGAACGCCATTTTATAGCTGATGAAGCATAAATACACTGACTTATTGAACTCTCGAGTTTCTTCTATCACCTGGCGAATATTGAGAATTTGCTCTTTCGTGCCTCTGCCAGGGACAAAATTAGCCTGTTCTGGAGGTATCTGTGGGAGGATGTTCACCTTAATCCATTCGTGCAGGATGTTGAGTAAAATTTTGCTCGCGTGTGATATCAGCGAAATTGTTCTATAGTTTGAGCAGTCCAATTTTGATCCTGTTTTGGTGGAGAAGGATTTATACTGAAGCAGTCCAGTCCTCCGGCCATTTCTGCTCTTTCCAAATTTTGCTGAATTTATGAGGTGTAGTGATTTGGACCTTTCCTCTGGTGCTGCTATCAGCATTTCCGAAACTATGCCATCTGCACCTGCTAGTTTACCCTTTTCCAGTTTTTTTATTACTGCTTTGACCCCTGATAGTAGGATATCTGGCTCCACCTCGCCGCTTGACCCTTCATCTCTCTGTTCAACATTTCCGGTATCGTCCGCCATCAGGTTCTCACCGTATTCGCGCCATCTCGTGTTGACTTCCTCTGAGCTTGTCAGAATTTTTCCGTCGCGATCTTTCAGAGGTAGAGCTTTCGCTTCAAGTCCGTGCGATCCTTCTAATTTTCTGAAATATTTTGGTCTCGTTTTTGAGCTGATGCTTCTCGATTTCTTCGCAGATCCCCTCTGTGTACTTGCTTCTATCCTCTCGGAATTTTTTCTGACTTCCTGGCTTTTCTGTTCGTACAGCTTCCTCTTCCTTCCATCCTGCAGTTCTCCATTCAGGGCTTTCCGCTCTTCGATTGTCCTCCATGTATCGTCCGTGATCTATTCCTTCCTCATTTTGGCTGGTTTTGGTACCATTCTTGCCGCCTTTTCTATGCTCTTATTAATTCTGAGCCATGTTTCCTCGGAATTTAGGTCCGGGATTTCTCTTTGGGTAGCGAGTTTTTCCACGTTTTTTTTGACTGCGGTTCTGTATACAGGGTTTTTCAGTAAGTTCCATCTATTTTCAATCGCATTGTGCTTTTTATTCGTTCTTAGTCTGGCAGCTATTTCTGCTACTAGTAGCTTGTGGTCGCTGCAACAGTCTTTTCTTGGATACGTTTTAACATCCCATATGTCGATGTTTTCCAGCGGTTGCTCACCACAAAGATTGAGGGCCTGACAGTTAGGGAGGCCATTAGATACTGGAAGTATTGATTGCTTCGTCACCATTTCACGGTGATCATGGACCACAAACCCTTGGAACACTTGAACCTCAAGGCTTGTACTGACGAGGAATTGGGAGACCTCGCCCATGAACTTCTGCAGTTCGACTTTGATGTTATTTATCGTCCTGGGTCCTTTAATTCCGACCCTTCCAAAGATAATCCTGAGGTCCCTATCCTTCGTTCTTTCAACTTCCTTTCTCTTGTCGACATTCAAAAAAATCAGAGTACTATTCCCTCTTTATCCTCAGATGTTGTAAAGTCTGGCGTTGTGTATCGTAAATTTAAGAATAAGTTGTACATTGTAATCAACAGTGCCCTTGGAGAACGTCTTGCTAATATTATTCACGAACGATTCGGTCATGTTGGTGCGAATCACGCATTAATAATTATAGGTAAATACTTTCGTTTTCCAAAAATGTATTCTATCCCTATTGACAAAAGAAACTGAGAGTCGCACTGCTACCAGTCGCATCGAGTGCGATTCTACAATACGATCGATGCGACTGGGAGCAGTCGATACCATTATCGATGCCTTTTTCAAAAATTAAAAAAAAAAAATCGCATCGAATTCTACTCTGGATGCTACAGTCGCAACTACAGGCGCTACGACTGTAGCATCCAAAGTCGCAGTCGATGCCACAAAGCAAAAAAAAGGTCGCATAAACTGCGCCTCTCAATACGATAGGCGCTGCGTCTGTCGATACCTCTGAGGTATTGTTAGTGGCAGTCAATGCGACTTAAAAAATAAAATCGCATCGACTGCCACTATCGATGCATCAGACGTATCGACAGACGCTACGTCTATGGTATCGAGAGTGGCAGTCGATGCGACTTGACAAATAAAATCGTATCGACTGCTACTCTTGATGCCTCAGAGGCATCGAGACACGCTCCCCCCTCCATAAGCACATGCAACAGTTAGATGTGTCTGTGTTATCAACACCATGCCTTCATAAAAAAATTATTGCATAAATTGTATTGTAGCAATTTTACATAAATCTATTTTGTTTTCATTGCTAGTGTTGTGTTTCAAGATCTAGGTATGGTAACATTAATAACTATTTAAATCTGTGATTACAAAATGTGTTGTGTGGATTTGTGTTGTGGTTTATCAATCTGGAATGCTCAAGTATTTTGGGCATGTACCATGGTGATGGGTAATGTAAAAATATGTACCATGTTTCTTTTTCTTCTTTATAAGCTGGTACCAATTCACGATGCGTAATCGATGCCACAATGCCATATTCTGACGATTATTATTTGTAATCATGCGGTAAATGTAACCGGTGATACTTTCTGAAACGATGCCGAGTATACTCGGCATCATCAGGTGTGATACTCGGCGATTATTTATCCGATTACTTTTTACTTACACGTGCAATGCTCTATCCTACATACTAATTTCAGGGTGATAGTTGGTTCATCTTTAAAATCTTACAATCGCCCTGAAATTAGTAAATGATGAATATGGCGATCATATCATAGCAGCTATTTGTTATTAGTAGACGAAATTACCTACTATATTGATCAATGTGAAAATGTGCAACGATTAATTCATTCGTTTTAAATGAAAAATGGTGCGGAAATTCGTGTGTTCGTTTGTGGTAGCTACCAGAATCGGTGAATTCGCATTCGAGAATCTAGAATCCGCATTCAGCGTGTGGAAAGCCACTCGCGATGCAATATGGGATTCAGTCGCCTCGTGAGTCGCACTCGATGCTTCTTACGAGGCGATTGAATGCCAAATCACATCGCGAGTAGCCTCCACTGCGACTTTTGAGTATTAGTCGCCTCGACAGTCGTACTCGTGGCCACTCTGGATGCGACTCGGTATTAAGTCGCATCGTTAGTAGTATCGAGTACGATTATAATGCCGAATCGCATTCAAAGAGGCCTCCAGTGCGACTATCATGGCGACTAATACTGGAAAGTCGTAGTGGATGCGTTTTTAAATGCGATTCGGCATTAAATCGTACTCGATACTATCAACGAGGCGATTTACTTTCGAATCGCATTCAAAATTGCATCCACTACCACTAATGAGGCAATTGTGGCTACCACTTCAGCTGGGGGTGAACAATTACGAATTACAAGGTGGAAAAAAATAGTTTAGAAAATAGTATCAGGGTGGAAGTCAAGTTTTGATGAACGTTCAGAAATCGAAAATTATTGAAAAGAAATACTCTACTATTGTATATTTTTAATTTCTTCTTTTGCTTTATGTCGTTGAATTTTCACTGTCAAAAATTTGAATCTTATAAATCAAAATTGATCTACACACACTCGTTGTATGTATAAGCCTTGTAAGCTTCCCAATTTTTTTATATCCCCCCCCCCCAAAAAAAAACAAAAAAAAAAGCACAACTGTTTTTACTTTTGTCTTGGTTATTGACTTTAACTATACAACACACTATAGTAGGTATTTGTACTTATTTTCCAGTTTGGTCATTTTATTATAACTTATAAAAATTCTGTGGAATTAGTCGGAAAAAAGTGGGGAAAAGGCCAGGAAAAATTACAAGAAAAGTCAGGGAAAAGTCAGGAAATTTTGTTCTAAGAAAAAAGTGGTGGCCACTCTGTTGAAACAAAAAAACAAAAAAAAAGTCATTTAAACTGTTAATAGCATAATTCCATTGATGCAAAACACAACTCCCTCCTTGTGGACAAGCCTGTCAACTATCGAAGCCTTTAGGCTTTGATAAGCTAAGAGCTGTGGCATCACATTCAAAATTCAAAATTATGGGGTTGTGTCATACTATATGACTGCTTTTCATGCATGGTGTAAACGCAGACATATCCCTAATTGTTGCATACAAATGTATTTTTTAATACAATCATATACTAATCTCATATAATTTATTATATTACATCTATTTTTACTGCACTGTAATCCTCACACGACTTTGGCTAACACCATATATTGACCACAGTTGCACCCTCCCAGATTTTGGCTATAAATATAGCAGTCAAAATCGCATCCCCAAACGCATCGAATGCGATTCACGGTGAAATTGTCGCATCAGAAATTGCATTCGCAAACGCATCGCATTCGATGTCACTCTAGCTAAAAGTCTCATCCAAAATCGCATCAAAAGGCGCACCGGGTGCGACTACGGCCGATAGTCGTACCCTAAATCGCATGCGATAACGCCTGCGCCTGTGGTAGCCACAGACGCATGCGTCAGTGGCTACGATAGTCGCATCAAGAATCGCATTGTAAATCGCATCATGCGAGTTTCGATGCGACTTTCAACTATAGTGGTATCGAAGGCGATTCACGATGCGATTTTCAATGCGCCTGTCGTAGCTACTGACGCATGCCTCTGCGGCTACGACAGCCGCAGGCGTAATCGCATGCCACTTTCTATTAAAGTAGCATGCGACTGACGAAGCCACTAAAGCACTGCGACTCGCACTGCCACCTGTGATGCCTCAATCGCGATGCGATTTTTTTCCCACGGGTAGCAGTTGCGATGTCGCAGTGCGTTTTTTTTTTTTCAAAATCGCATCGTCTTTGTCAATAGGGATTATCCGTCGTGTTTGTCGCACCTGTACTACTTGTATTACGAATAAAACCCGTCGCGGACGTCGCAGCGGAACTTTAGGTTTCTTAGGTCCTGCAACTCGTCCTTTCCAAATAACATCCCTGGACACCATTGGTGGTTTTGGGAATAATCGTTCTCCCAAACGCTATATGCATCTACTCGTGGATCACTTTTCCCGATATGTGTACATACTATGTTCTTCAGGTCAATCCTATCGTGATTTCATTTCTCTAGTGGACTCGGTTCATAAAGAAAATCCTATTGGTACGCTCTTAACGGATCAATATGGGGGCCTATCCTCGGACGAATTCGCCTCCTATTGCTCTTCCTCTAATATTAATCATGTGTTCGCAGCGGTCGATTGCGCGTTTTCTAATGGACTAAATAATGAAAGAACCGGTCAGACTTTAGTTAACCGCATTCGATGTGCTCGAAATGATCCCTCTTCTTCCTCTTCTCGCTCCTGGACAACACTCGCCTCTAAATGTGTTTCAGATTATAATAACTCTCCTCATTCGGTAACTGGTTTTCCTCCTGCCTATCTCTCCTTCTAGGATGTTCCACTGAAATTGTACCTAAAATTCTTGTCGATTTCTCTAATTTAGCTGCTGACCGCGAATTAGCTTTAAGAAATACAATTAATTATCACGAGTATAATAAGAAATGTTACGATAAAACAAAGGTTAATATTCCTTTTAACGTTGGTGATACTGTTTTTATAGACAATGGCAACAAATTAAATAGGACAAAACTGGATCCTGTACGTATAGGTCATTTTATTATTTCACATCGTGTATCTGATCACATTTTTGAAGTCGATTTATGCGCTAGCGGAAAGTTTTCAAAAAGATTATACCACATAAGTAAATTGTTACATGCTTTGTAATTGTATGTTCCTTTTCCATCACTCTCTCTCTTTCTGCTCTTAAACGAGTGGGAAAGGGGGATGTAATATTCACTCGTACTTTCCTTATCTCCACAACGTTATTCTCCCTCATATCTTTTCTTGTTTTATTCGTTTACTCGCCCTCTCTACCTTCGAGTAGTTAAATCATATTTATACAAGATTAATCTTGATCACTCCTGATTACCGTCTCTCTCGATATTATTCCTCTCTCCTAACCACTTCAGTTTTTACGTATCTCGCGAGCATACCTTTGCTATTCCTCTCTCGCTATTTTCACTCTACTTTATTTCGGCTTTTGCCTTTTCTTTTCGTTCTGCGAAACGACTTAGTTTAAGAGTTAATTTGTCAATAAAATTCATTCTTCCAAATCGTTTCGCTTCGCTGATCTTCACGTGTAGGAGGATATTACATATGTATATTGGTTTCGATATGTCTCTCCTAGAGACCGCCAGGTGTACAATTTCCTTGGATAGCTCACTAAGCGATAATTTGTCGACACTACCAACCTGGCTTCTAGCGCGTCAGCTCCTTCTGTCCCAAGTGACTAGTCAGCTGGAACGGGGCACTAGGAAAGGTACGGGACAATGTCCCTTTAGAGTGTCTAAAAAGGAAAGGAATAAGATTTAGAGGAAGGCAAATTATTTTATACCTATATAAAGGACGGAAAGCTACATTATGAATGGAAGGAGAGAAAGGAGAAGCTAATATATTATGTAGAAGAAAGTGTATGTAAGGCAGGGGTATTTTTGGTTGCGAGGTTTGACGCATAGCGGAGCCTTACGTACCGCTAATGTAAGGGGTAAACCGACTCCTACCCGTGGTGGATTTCGAAAGTGCGAGTGCCGGGTGAACACTCGTCCAGGGATGCCACCCGTTTTTTCTGTAACTATAAAGCGAAAACGAACAAACGGGAAAAAGTTTTAGAAAATAAATTTTATTGTGATATGTTGCCGTATTTGGACTTAGCTGTCCTGTAACGAAGCTTAAAATATTAAAATCATGCATTAGTTACTAACGGTGGGCTCACTGTCTTGTCACCAAAATCCCTACAGGGCCAATAACGTACAAGCCAGGACCACTGTCGGGTCATATTCACCCATTCTATTTAATTTTGTTAATTTTGGGGGGCGGTCCATGAGGTAACTCCCCCACCGGCCATTGAGGTAAGGCCCAAATGTCACAGGCCCCACAGGGGGTATTACACTCGCTTAGGTGTGGATAGATGTTTTAAGTTTTAAAAGAAACCGGCGACCCGCCGAATTATATGACAAGGTCGACATAATAATTAAACGTATGGTACCACTGCTTTGTAGCATCCCTAGCCATGCCTTTAGGCTTTACGAGCTCCCGGGTCACGCCTTTGGACTCGCGTGGTCTTATGCAAACAGGGCCATTTGTTCATTAAGTTCAGTTATTCCTAAGCGAGGTAAAGAGGAGGGAAAGCCATGACATCTGTGCCCCCTCGTGACCGTGAGTCATCCCCCATAAACCGCCACTTTTCAGATCAAAATTTTGAGAGCTATTGAGGGATTTCGGTGACTACTTAAAAATTTTAATGCTTAAGCATATAATTACATCTTAACCTCTAAGAATCGGGCTCCATGACGAATTCCCACATCCCGGATCGCTGACGATGAAAATTTCCGCACACTCACCATAATATGTGTGTTTCAATTACCGGACTGGTCATCTCCATCAACCGGTGATTGTTGCTACCGGGCGAACGTCGTTGATTTCGCACAATACTCGTACGTTGAAGAGCGCGTTTACACAAAATGAATTTTTACAGTAAAATTACTTTTTTAAACAAAAAAACAACGAAATGGCGAATAGGCGACGATGATCATATCTGTTTTTACGCGGAGCGCGTCGCCGAGGCCCCTGGTGAAGTGTAGGGCACCTCTCGTACGATGGTCCCCTCGAGGGGGTTGAACCCGACGGAGATTAGCCGCGCATTTTTACGCGTACGTTTTTCGACGACAAAATTTTACGACGATGTTTTTCGGCGACCTGTTTCAGCGACTCTTTTTTCGACTCTCTTTAGACTCACTCCAGCGATTTTTCCAAGCCTGGAGTCTCATTTCCCTTCTTGTCACGCAGGACTTCCTCCATCATCGCGGGGGCAGGACATCAACCAACCAGACAGATCCTAATCCTGTGGTGTCATTTAAGATCTTCCCGTTGGTTGATGCTTCTTCTTTATTTATTTATACCGGGTGATGAACGAGAAGTCGCACCATAGGGGAATAGAATTACAGTAACGCGCAACCGCGCAACGTGTACGCGTTGCTTAGCGAAGAACGTGTTTTCATGTCGGCGCGTGCGCGTTATCACGGAGCGGTAGAACTTAATGTTGAGATAATTGAAAGGGGGGAATTTTATCGAAAATATTAAGGCAAAATTTCCGATCATTTTCAAAGAATTTTATTGGACATCACTGAAAAAAATCTCCGATGATTTGAGAAGAATTTTGTCGGAAATTTTAGGGGAAACCTTCAGTGATTTTAAAGGATTTTAGCCGAAATCATCGAGAAATATCTCTAATGATTTTTAAAGGATTTCTTCAGATGAACGTTACGATTATTTCCAGAGATTTACACCAGAAATTTCTAGGTTAAATTACCAAAATGTTTCCAAAGAATTTCATTAGAAATGTTTTCAGGAAATTTCCGATGATTTCTAAATTATTTTGTCGAAAAATTTCGAGAACAATCTCTTATCGATTCCCGGGAAATTATCCGCGGAAATCAGGAGAAAAAATTTCCAATGTTTTCCAAAGAATTTCCTCAAAAATCCTCGAGAAAATTTTCCGATAATTTTTGATGAGTTTCATCGGAAATATTTGGAAGGAAACTCCAACGTTGAAGAATTTCATGAAAAATCTTTGAAATTTCTAATTTTTTCTAAAAAATTTCATCAACATTCTTTGAAAAAAAATTTTGAATAATTTTTGAAGAGATTCATACGAAATATTCGGGGGGAAAACTCCGATAGTTTTTGAAGAATTTCATCAAAAATCATCAGGAAAAATATTTGATGATCTCTGAAGAATTTCTTCGGAAATTTTCGGAGAAAATCTCCGATGGTTTTTAGGAATTTTATGGAAAAACATTCCAATAATTCATGAAGAATCGGGAATTTTTTCAATCTTCCTATGAAATTCCTTAAAATTATTGGAGATTTTCCCCAACGATTTCTAATGAAATTCTCCGGAAATCATCGAACATTATTCCTGAAAATTGTTGATAAACTTCTTGAAAAACCATCACGTTTTTCCCCGCATACTTCAGCTATAAAGTTCTTTAAACATCTTCGGAGATTCTTCTCGAAGATTTCCAATGAAATTGTTCTTTGGAAATCATCAGAGATTTTTCCTCAAATTTACGATAAACCACTTCTAAAACCATCGGAGTTTTTTCTCAGATATTTCCGACGCACGTTTTAAAAAATGATCAAAAAATTATCCTCAAGATTTTAGAGGAAATTCGGTGTAAACCACTGGACATTTAAAAAAAAAAAAAAAAAAAAAAAAAAAAGATTTCCAATGAAATTCACCGGGAATAATCAAAGATTGTCATCAAAGTTTTCTGATAATATCCTTTAGAATCATTGGAGATTGTCCCTAAAATTTCCCCAAAAAAATCTTTTGAAATCATCGGAGATAATTCTCAATGATGTCCGATGAGATTCTTCGAAAACGATAAGAAAATTTTCCTTAATAATACTTTCGATAAAATTCCTAGGAAATTATCTTCGGAAATAAGAGGAATCTTCTCGAAGTTTTCCGATGAAATACTTCGGAAATCATTGGAGATTGATTTCTAATGTGATTCTTCGGAAATTATCGAAATATTTTCCCCAAAATCTCTGATGAAATTCCTTAAAAATCATCGGAGATTTTTCCTGAGCATATCTGATGAAATTCTTCTGAAATCATCGGTAATTTATCCCAAAAATTTCTGATGAAAATCTTTGGAGGTCTTCGATACTTTTTTCTGAAAAAATCATTCAAAACTCATCAGAGAGCTTTCAATGGTTTCCAAAAAAATCCTCTGGAAAAACTGCAGATTTTTCCAAAAATTGTTGAAAAAATTCTCTTGAAATTATCAGATTTTTGCCAATGATATCTGATAAAATTTATTGAAAATGTTCGGAAATTTTCTCTTAGTATTTCCAATAAAATTCTTGGGAAATCAAAGTAATCGTCGGACCCTACTCAAGTCCCCTTCAGAACGCGAAATTTTACCTCCCCCTTTCTTGTTGAAGAATCATAAAATTAATGAGGTTACGCTACAGAAATCAGAGATCACAGTTTCGAAAACAGTACAACAGAACCAACTCAGAAATTTGCATTAAAAAAACTTCCAGCTGACATGTATGAGTTCATCATTACGTTCGGTGCATCGTGTTCCCGCATTACACGCATCGACACGAAAACACATTTTCCGCTACACGCATGCGCGTTACTACGCCGCGCCCATACGAAAAACGTTTTCCCCTTGCATTGTACACGTTTCGCGTACTAAACGTGTTCCCTATGGTGCGACTTCTCGGTCATCACCCTGTGTATATAAAAGATACAACCTAGAACCTAGGACCACCAATTTAGAAGATGTCCGATTTCGCACACTTTGAGCTTGCCGAAACTGACACTTTTATCAGGTGTTTCGGTCACGACTCCGTGGCCGCCGAGATTCCACCTGTGGGAAACCTCGGTTTGAGGTGTCGGCCCATAAAACTGTCGAAGGTATTCTTGTTCGTCGCTAACCTTCGTCAGTGCGTGTATTTCGTGAGTCGCGTAACGCCGGCGGTATTGAAACCGGATGGTGAAAACGAACCTTTCATTTCCGAATTTAATACTGCCCTATTATTTGGCTCACCTTTCAGAAACTCAAAAAACACAAACTCGGTCTTTTTAAGATTGAACTAAGGACACTAATGGAGTCAAATCCTATTATCATTTTAATCCGCTTAGGTTGCATAGAACTCTCTTATTATATCTTCTAGTTCCCCGGACCAAGGTTGTAAACATGTATTTATAGGGTGTATTATATCCTCGGAGCAACCTTGACCCGAAGAGACTTTTAGTTCCCTCGACCTAGCGAATGTTTAAAAATTTATTTTATTATATTTTTTAACGTATAGGTTACATGGTCATTTTTTGAAGTTTCCTTTAAAGATATTTTGAGAGCCCAAAATTTTTCCCATGCCAAACTGATCCTGCGATTCATTTCTTTTTCCCTTCTATTTTCTAATGAAATTGTTTGTCCCAGGTAGATTGTTCCCGATAATATTTCCAGTTCTTTCTTTCCGAATTTTATTTTTCAAGGTTTGGGGTTGTAGTTATAATTTTTGATCTTCCGTTGCGTTGCAGTCCCGCCTCTTTCCCTTCCTTGTTCAACTCTTCAGTCATTCCTACCAGCTCCTTCATTGATTCCGATATAAGCACTATAAATTAATATCGTCTGCAAATTTCAAGTTGGATATCTTTGTTTCGTTTATCTGTAAGCCTTTGCCTTTCCTCTCTACCTTTCCTGGGATCTTTTCCAAATCTGTATTAAATAAAATGGAAGGCAATGGGTCCCTCTAGCGAATATTTTTTTATGTGGTGTCTGTTCCCTTTTTTAAACAGGAGAATCATATCCGAAAACTTTTATGCTATGGGTATTATGTCCGTTTCAAACATTTTATTGAATAGTGTAGTTAGTACTTCGGTGATTCCTTCAACCCCCCCCCCCCATACATATATGTGTTCGTTCTTATACCCATTTTTTTTTCAAATTACTGACAACCTACGTAACTTCTGCGCGTAGAAAGGGTGGCTCGGTCTCCAAAGCTGTCCATCAGTAAACGTGGGACGTTCAATAAGTAAACGGAAAAACGTGCATATATTAAAAAAAAAATTACAGTCACTTTTCCATAAATAATCCCCCTGTGGACTAATGCATGTTTCCCACCGCAATACCATATTTCATGTTCCTTTGTGGTAGGCTGACTATGGAGCCAGATTTCCACATTCGATTTCACCTCTTCATTGTTCTCAAAATTCTTCCCTCTGAAATACGTTTTCAGTGGTTCGAAAAGGTAATAATCAAGAGCTAAATCTGGGATGTATGGAGGGTGGAGTGTAGACGTTCTCAGCTCAATTTTTCGTAAGTTTTCTGCGTTAGATGGGCAGCGTGAGTGGGGACAATGTCCTAATGGAGAATGACTCCTCTTTGATCAATCCTCGACGTTTTTCGATAGATTATGCCGACACTAGCACCTAATTGGGATATTAGCTCTACTGAAATCCTCCGGTTCTCGAGAATCAGTTTTTCAACGTTTTTTTATCAGCGCCGGCGTTGAAACCTTCACAGACTGCCCGCTGCGCCGCTTGATCTGGGTACTTTTCCGGCCGTTTTTGAACTTTTCAACACACGAACAAATACTGGACGAATTCATATACGAACTACTACACTGTGACTGCATTGTACGATAAATTTCACACGGTTTGACATTTTTAGAAAGTAAAAATTAAATAACACCGCGCTGCTCTTCGCGTGTGGAATTCTCGAGTGGAGGTACCCCAGGTTTGGGCTAACTAAAACGCAACCGACGAGCCATAGTCAAAACAACTAATCATAAGTGTAGCCAACACTCGTACAATTCGAATGATATCATTACGAGCACTGTAGCTCGATTTGTTCCTCTGTGTCACTTTTCCCATTTTCTTATTGAACGTCCTTCGTATATTTGGATAGAATTAGGGTACTCATATTTGTTAAGGAGGTGATCCACCAAACCATCCTAGGCTCATGACAGGCTGAACCCCGAGTTGAACCCTATCTTTTCCAACAACTGTGGATCCAGGAAAGCCTGACGAATGGGCCTTAATCTTAAAATTGATCCCTGTGTCAGTATCAACAAACCAAATTTAATTTTTCGACTACAAAATGCGCGATTCTCATGGAATTTGACACCAATAGCCTGCAAATGACTTTTGATATACGCCAGTATAGATCTCATCATTACATACGAGAACTGTTTCTTTATAGACGGCCGCAGTTTCATTTATGATGTTGAGCTAATTTACTTTTGTTTTCGTTCCCGGGAAATAATTTTCAGTGCAAACAAAACAAAAGTAAAAAAAAGTAAAAAGGAACATAAAAGCCGGTTATGCCACGGCCCAACAGACGCATGGGTATTAAAAATTCTTGATTAAGCCTCTTCTGTTTTAATATCTCTCGCTATGGAAACTGAAGCCCGAATATCTTGAGATATTTTTGCGTGAAAATCTACCAAAATGTGACGTTTGTACCGAATCCATTAGAAAAATTACGGAGAAATTTTTTCTTCTTTCGAGCGAGCAAACGGGAATTTTTTACGACCACTATTACTCGTAGGACGAAACGAAAGCCACGAATAGTTATATTTCAAATGGTAAGTTGTTTAAACCGAAATGGGGATGAATTTTCTCTCCCCCGTTCTCTCTTTCTCTCTTTTTCTTTCTTTCGTGATAAAACGAGAAAATTACTTTTGACCCAGTTTCTCAACGGTGTCTATAAGCTCGTGTTCATTACTTACATATCTTCCCTAATTTTTCTAATTTAGAGGGTTTTTTTTTGTTGTTTTTTTTTTCAGTTAAAGCTCTTTTATACGTACGTGTAGATCCCGCTGAGAATTTGATCCTTCGAAGTGGAAACGTGTATTGTGAATCGTAAATCAGGGAATATTCTATTCGGGTAAAATCGTATTGAAGCTTATTTGAACGAATATTCTTTTTCGTTTTGGAAAGTAATGCTCGACCTAGTCCCTCAAGAATTAATTTTCGGCTGACCGCCTCGGTTCGAATTATCGAAGCCGAATGTTACCATTATGTAGGGATATTCCACCGACAGCGGTTATTTTTCTACCTGTATAAGCTTAAAGAAACGAAATAAGAAGAAAAAAGGAAAGCCAAAGCGAATCGAAGAAAAAGAATTGTTAAGAGCCACGGCGCCGCGAAGGGCGACGGGAACGTTCGTATAGACAGTGGAGAGGACGTCATCATGTAAATTCCGTTTTCAAAAACAGATTTATTTCGAACGTTAAGAATGAGAGTAAATTTGTCTTTGTCCTGTTTTTTCACTTTCGAAAATTTATTTACCTCATTCTTCAAACGGAGGTCTGGATAACACGAGCTTCTCCCGAATCGGGTGATTTTCTAGCACTCTTTGAATCGCCGTCGATACGATGGCAAAGAGAAAAAAAAACAATATAGCAATTCTCCGGAGAATTTTTACGACTGTTTGCTGTGCGAATTACCAGCCGCCAGTCCACGGGGCAGGGAGATCGATAATCTTAATTAGAAGCTTATCATCGGTTCGAGGTTCTTGTTGCACCGGCTCCGTCTCCGTTGTTACTTTGTTTCTCGTTTGCGTAGCTATCTTTCTTTCTTTTTTTTTTCCATTTTCTTCGAGTAATTTTCGCGATTGGTCGAAAATATCTGAAATTTGATTGTTGTCTTTTCATGTCAAATGACTTCATTCGTCGCAATCATCGCTTAGTGCTCCAAATTGAACCGCGTTCTTGGAAAGTCGAGGCAGTAGAAAGCAATAGCGAATATGGTTTAGTGCACGAGGGACACTAAGAGAAATTGGAACATCCCTTAATCTATTTTTGAAACAGCCCAGAGAGAATGGTGACCAGAAACACTAAGTGCCTCTTTCGTATTCGCATTATTTTCAGAGGCAGGATGCTCCTCACACCTCACTTTTGAAACATGACTGAGGTTATATACACCTCTCATATCCTACATGCCCTCATCTGGACAACTGACCTTACTGTTTAGTTACCTTGCTAATGCCTGATGGGAGAGTGATCCTTCTCGACCATCATTCTGTTCAACTGAGGGGTGAACTCACTCGGTTCTCGTCCTTCCTGTATGTATTTACTGTTACAGGGCTATGGACTTTCTATAATTCGACGATACCTATTTCAAAGATCCATGAATTGATTCCCTATTTGATTTGAATCCAGCGTTCGGTGTGTTTCATTGTTTTACAGATGGTAATACATTTTTTCTCAGTTTTTAGTCAAAAGTAATTTCATGGTTTCCGGTGTTTGAATCATTTTAAATAAAATCCTGCAGTGTTTGCAGTGATTTATATCATAAATTATTCTGAGGTATTGCGTTACGCAAAACATGGGAAGATGAAAGCTGTTTTTCAAGAGAAAGGGGGATGGTGGTTGATTAGAGATGGACATTATGTAATAATAGTACATCCTAATTCCACTTCTGGCTTAGAAATACCCTACTTAGGTATTACTTTCAACGCTGATTACCTTCATCCTTCTAAGCGGGGTTATGCCGCTCGCAGTTTAATTTAATTTTCGGGGGAAATATGTGTTGGTAACATTGCATTTTTATGTCATATGGATACGTAAGACAGTTACAAATAATGGAAAAAAGGTACGACTTCTAAATACTGTGACTCAGATCAGTTGTAATCTAACATGAATAATACGAGCAAAGTAACAATATCCTATTAATGTAGGCAAATGTCCAAGCTCTCGCAAATTGGCAAGATCGTTGCTTGAATATGCGATCTTTGTGGAGGTTAGTGTCTTACTTCCTGTCGGTGGGATCAGTCTGGCCAGATCTTTTTCATGAAAGTTCTCGAATTTTGTTGTGTCACGAATTAATTCATCGGAGCTTACACTTCCTTATGTGCTAATTTTTTCAAAAACTCGGGAGACCTCAAGAAATCTTGTGAGAGTTGAAAATGTTCTCGAGTGGTATACCTAATTCATGAAATTTACTCGTGGAAAAATAATATTCGTGGGCTACAAGGCATTAAAGTTGGAAACTCCTTGACTTAGTCCACTTTGAATGAGTAACACGTGTTCGATGATATTAAACCGTAGGTTTCTAGCTGATATAACGTGCGATTTCCACCACATAAGTTGTACTAAAGTGCGCATTGTCGAAATCTACTTCGATTTTTCTTCTTCTTAAGGTACGTTTACATCTGACACTTATCGCGCGATTTTTATGTCTGAGAGCGAAATTGCAAATATAAACACGGATAAATAGTTGTGTCGAGACTTATCGCAAGAAGCTGCGAGAAGTAGCGATAGTGAAAACTGCACTAGTGTGAACCTGAAAACTAGATGATGTCACGATTGCGTGATATTTCTCGTACAAGTTAACGAGCGCTCTACTTTTCTCTCAGATAGTTCATTCGGCAACTCAATTCAATATTTTCCACTTCTGTTTCTTCTTGTTTCCCTGATTTTTTTAACAGTTTTTGGATTTCGTGGTTTTTTATTGACATTTAATGAAATGAGTAACATTGAAAAAACTTGGTCAAGAAATGAAATAGATGATTTAATTTGACGGTACTTCCAAATCTACAGGGTGTCTCTTTTACAATGATCTCCCCTCCTTCCTCCTGGTAAGTGGCGAACCTACCCCGACAATATGTAGATATGTTGCATACCCTTACTTTTGAAGGGCTAAGCTGGTGTCAAATTTTGAAAAGTATTTATCATTCAAATTTCGACATAGGTACATCTATTAGCTGGCCCTCCTATCCTATTTCTGACCGACACCAATTCCGACCGAAACAAAACTTATAGTTCCGGTTCAGTTTGCAGTTCAGTTCAGTTGGCGTCATGCGTGAAGCCAATCAGTATGATTTATTTTTTCTTCTCATTAGTGGAGATAGACAGAAAAATGGTACCAGTAGGTAATAGTAGAGGGCAGTCGTGTAACCACAGAACAAAATAGTTGTATTACCTACTCTGGTACCATTTTTCTATCTATCTCCAGTCGTGAGAAGAGAAAAAAAATTCTAAGATAGAAAACTTCAAAATTTGATCTAACTTAGCCTCATCAAAAGTAAGAGTTGCAAACATATCTATGTATTTTCAGGTAGTTGCCTACTTACCTGGTGGAAGGGGGCCATTGTAAAAGAGACACCCAGTAATGTGTCTTACTGACAAAAATTAAATTTTGAACATTTATATGAGCTAAGTGACATTCTGTGAAAGTTTGGATCAAGTCGCCAGCTCGAATTGTTTTGAAAGAAATAGAAATACGTAAACAATTATTTTAGCGATCTGAGTCAAATCAATGGAATTTTTATGGGACTTTGATTCTTAGTTCGTTACTTACACAAGTAAAACTAACAGCTTGCGGCTTTCAAGTATAAAAATATAAACTATGATATTATTAATAGGAGATTTCAAAGTCCGCTCATACTTGTACGAAAAGATCGAAAGAAAGGACCATTATATGAGGCAGCGTGCGGAAATTTTTGAGGAGTTTCTAATGGCACACGATCTTGTGGTTAAAAATCCCTATAACATAAAAACATTTCAAAATGCGAACGGTTGCAGTGTAATCGATTTGATCATAACGAAACAAAAACTAAGCCATAAAATAAATAACATCAAAATAAAGAATTCGACAATGACACAACACTCTCAGGTAAATTTCGAACTCAACTTCACCAAAATAGATGAAAATGATGATAAAAATTACGTGCTGAATGAAAAAATGTTTAAAGACCTGGTTGGAAATAATGAAAAAAATAAAGAACAAATCAATAGCATAGTTAAAAAAATCGGCGAATGTAAAACAACTAATCAGCTTGAAGAAAAAATCGTAACTTTCAGTAATCTATTAACAAAACTAGGGGATAATTGCAGGAAAGAAGTAAACTACAAAGAAAAAACATGGTGGAATAGTGATCTTGACAAAATTAAATCTTGCATAAAATTATGGGAAAAAAGAACGGAAAATTACTTTCGTAAATGGAAAAGAGCCACCCTCCTAGTACAATAAATAAATATAACGTAATGTATCATAACTACAAAATAACATTAACCTCACTAACTCAGAAATATAAATCACTTATTAAAGAATGTAAAACAAAAGCATGGAGAAGCTTCCTTCAAGAATCAACGGCATGGGGTGCCCCCTACAAAATAGTAACTGGAAAGTATAAAAAACTAGAAATGCCAGCTTTTGAAGTCAACAAAGTCCATCTCGTATCAGAAAAAGATAAGTACGAATATCTGATAAATGAATTCTTTCCCATTATAGAAGACCCCTTACCAAACTATGACAATGATATAAAACTTGAACTCGATAGCAATAATCTGGATACAATCATAAGAAATCTCAAAAATAAAAAAGCAAATGGTCAAGACAGAATATCAAATAAAATGATAAAAATCTGACATGGCACGAATAAATGGTATCTTCATACTGTATACAAAAAATGCCTTGAATTAGTCTATTTTCCAGCAGTATGGAAAAAAGGAAAAATAAAAGTGCTAAATAAACCAGGTAAGAAACCAACCGATGCAAAAGCGTTTAGACCCATCACATTATTACCGGTGTTAGGGAAGGTACTTGAGAAAATAATGAAATCTCTGCTAAAAACAACGATAGAAAATAATTTTGTTCTCAACGATAACCAATTCGCATACAGAAAGTCTAGAGGCACGGAGCAGGCCGTCTGTAAACTTATAAAATACGCAGAAAAATTTAAACAAAGAAATAGACATGTCCTGTTAGTCAGCTTTGACATATCGGGGGCCTTTGATAAAGTCTTATGGTCAAAAATAATCAATAATCTATATACTAATCTCATCCCACAAACAATAATAAATTTTGTTAAGTCATTCTTAACACAGAGAACAATAGGGCACTACAATGACGATGGAAAAATGATCTGCTGTAGAAAATTATATTGTGGAGTACCGCAAGGTTCAATATTGGGACCTATACTATTTAATGTTACTATGGCGAAAGTGCACAAAATTCCGTACTATAAAGACACAGCAACACTCAGCTATGCAGATGACATACTCCTAATAGCCGGATTAAACACAGATGTAAATGATGACTACAATAAAATAAATGACGGTATCTCCATGATGAGCAAAGAAGTGATAGAAGCCGGTCTCGAATTTAACAGGAATAAAACTCAAAGTCTTCTAATCTCAAATAAGCACGACAAAAACGTAATCAAACACGACATAGAATCAAAAATAGAAGTCAGTGGAACAAAAATAAACGTCAACACTGAACTTAAGTACCTAGGCATAATTCTTGATGAAAGTCTCAACTTTGCAAAACACGTACAATATATGAAAAGAAAAATACTCAAATATTTCAACCTATTTAAAGCTCTTTATGGAAATAAATACGGACTAACGTACAAAAACAGGAAAATACTATATCAGGCCATATACAATTCGATAACGTCGTACTGTTCATTAGCATACTTCCCAAAGCTAACTCAAATTCAAATAAACGACTTAAAATCACTTCAGCGCAAATTACTCATAAACATCGCTTCGGGTTATAGAACTATTAGCTTCTCTGCCATCTACTGTATTACAGGTGAACCTCCTATCGATATCAAAATTAATTGTAGAAATGAAATTAGGGAATTGACGAGGAATGATGAAAATATGGAGAGGTCTGAACTGAGAAATGGGTTTCGGGAAATAACGAAGAGGGCAATCGAAAGATGGCAAGGAGAGTACGAAAATGCAGCAACAGGCAGGCACACTTACAAAATAGTACCAGATGTGAGATATGTATACAAAAACAAAAATTGGAAAACGAACTTCTACATCACTCAAGCTCTAACAGGACACGGGAATTTTGAATCTTACCTTGAAAAATATGAAATACTGAACGCCAGGAATTGTCGAGATTGTGGGGAGGAAAGTGACAGTCCATGGCACAGTATACTCAAGTGTACGAAATACGAAAATATAAGGAAAGATTTCGGCATAAAAGATGAGAGAGACATAGTAATAAGTAGAAAAAATAGAAATAATAACATAACTAATGTTCTAGAATATTTTAATGTGCTAATGAGAACGATATGTAAAACAAAAAAATAATATTAAAATTGAAATACGTTAAATTAACTGTTAAAAATGTAATATTGTAAGTTGTATATACCCGGAAAAAAATCAGCATAACACCAGAAAACAATTGTAACGGTGTGCTGGTAATTTTTTTCCATGTTTTTCATTTTCAATATAATATATATACCATCAAAAAAAAAAACAAAAAAAAAAAAAAAAAACATTGCATTTTTATGTCATATGGCCGAGGGTTGCTTTCATCTATATCTAGAGAATTAGTTTCCGTGAATAATATGTTTTCAGTCACATACTGAAAAAACATTTATTTTTAAGGGTCTTCATCCTCATTGACCATACTAATACAGAAGCTTGCCTGTATTACATTGTATTGGTTGAGGAAGTACCGTATGGTGAACTGTCTTGTTATGTTCTACGAGTATGTTCTGATTGGTTGCTGATAAAAGTCTAATGAACCAATCCCTGTTCTTAAGTTCTCTTGGCCAACCAGACCTCTTTCTAAGATTACTGTGCTCGAAACAAAATCATTCCAGCGGATGCGAAGCATTCTGCGTGTTTGTCTGTGCTGAAACTTTTCGAGCTCCTTTATGTGCTGGCGATAAGTGGTCCAGGTCTCTCTTTCGTGTACTAGAATTGGCAAGATCGTTGCTTTGAATACTGCGATCTTTGTGGAGGTGTATGTGTCTCACTTCCTGAAGAGTGGAGTCAATTTGTAGATCGCTTTCGTCGCTGCTGTTATTCTTTGTATTTCACTATCCATATCGAGCGACGTTGTTACTGTGCCATCAAAATAGTTAAATCGGTCAACGTCCTCCAGGTCCGCTCCACCAGCTGTGAGGTTACCGGGGATTATCAACTCCCTAGATTTCTCTCTCTCTCTGTCAGGAGGAAAACCACTATGTACGAAGGTCTCTTCCTACACCGACCCCTTCTCGTATGGAAAATATGATGTACAATGAGTGTTGGCGTGAGTCTTATTTAGAAATATCAGACCCTCAAATCGGTTGAAATACTTGAAGAAATGTCGGGTGGGATCAGTCTGGCCAGATCTTTTTCATGAAAGTTCTCGAAATTTTGTTGTGTCACCGGAATTAATTCATCGGAGCTTACACTTCCTTATGTGCCAATTTTTTCAAAAACTCGGGAGACCTCAAGAAATCTTGTGAGAGTTGAAAATGTTCTCGAGTGGTATACCTAATTCATGAAATTTACTCGTGGAAAAATAATATTCGTGGGCTACAAGGCATTAAAGTTGGAAACTCCTTGACTTAGTCCACTTTGAATGAGTAACACGTGTTTGATGATATTAAACCGTAGGTTTCTAGCTGATATAACGTGCGATTTCCACCACATAAGTTGTACTAAGGTGCGCATTGTCGAAATCTACTTCGATTTTTCTTTTTCTTAGGGTACGTTTACATCTGACACTTATCGCGCGATTTTTATGTCTGAGAGCGAAATTGCAAATAATATAAACACGGATAAATAGTTGTGTCGAGACTTATCGCAAGAAGCTGCGAGAAGTAGCGATAGTGAAAACTGCACTAGTGTGAACCTGAAAACTAGATGATGTCACGATTGCGTGATATTTCTCGCACAAGTTGACGAGCGCTCTACTTTTCTCTCAGATAGTTCATTCGGCAGCTCAATTCAATATTTTCCACTTCTGTTTCTTCTTGTTTCCCTGATTTTTTTAACAGTTTTTGAATTTCGTGGTTTTTTATTGACATTTAATGAAATGAGTAACATTGAAAAAACTTGGTCAAGAAATGAAATAGATGATTTAATTTGACGGTACTTCCAAATCTACAGGGTGTCTCTTTTACAATGATCTCCCCTCCTTCCTCCTGGTAAGTGGCGAACCTACCCCGACAATATGTAGATATGTTTGCATACCCTTACTTTTGAAGGGGCTAAGCTGGGGTCAAATTTTGAAAAGTATTTTATCATTCAAATTTCGACATAGGTACATCTATTAGCTGGCCCTCCTATCCTATTTCTGACCGACACCAATTCCGACCGAAACAAAACTTATAGTTCCGGTTCAGTTTGCAGTTCAGTTCAGTTGTGCGTCATGCGTGAAGCCAATCAGTATGATTTATTTTTTTCTTCTCATTAGTGGAGATAGACAGAAAAATGGTACCAGTAGGTAATAGTAGAGGGCAGTCGTGGTAACCACAGAACAAAATAGTTGTATTACCTACTCTGGTACCATTTTTCTATCTATCTCCAGTCGTGAGAAGAGAAAAAAAATTCTAAGATAGAAAACTTCAAAATTTGATCTTAACTTAGCCTCATCAAAAGTAAGAGTATGCAAACATATCTATGTATTTTCAGGGTAGGTTGCCTACTTACCTGGTGGAAGGGGGCCATTGTAAAAGAGACACCCAGTAATTGTGTCCTTACTGACAAAAATTAAATTTTGAACATTTAGTATGACGCGTACGTGGGTCATTCTGTGAACGTTTGGCATTCCAAGTCGCCATGCAATTGTGAAAGAAGTAATCTACTTTTGGCATATTTTGTACGTATGCCAAACATACTTTAATAATAATAATAATAATATTTATTTATTTGAAGCCCTCCGGTCACAGCCAAAATGGCCAATTACGACTGGGGGCTTTAATTTGACAGAATCTTAAAAAGAGGTGGTGGTTACACCGAGTGCTCAGACTTTAATGTCCATTGCACTATGCCTCTAACGTGTTGAGCCATATGTAGTAGCGCTAGGTTGCTTTCTACATTGTCCGTGTAGTACTACGCCAACTTCACTAGCCGGGTTATTACAACCCTGAGTTCCGTTGGAGCACTCCCACCGACGCTCCGGCCAGTTAACAGCGTTTAGATACTGGTAACAGATTGCGTGCTTTTCCATTACCCCTGCTGCTAATTGTTGCGCCTCGGTACGTCCCAGGTAATAATAGTTGTACAATGCACGTAGACATTACCTGAAACGCTGGCTGTAGCGGTATTCGAACTCGGGACCTTTGGATTTCAAAAGCCGTCATTCTTACCGCTACGCCACCGAGGCGACAAGTTACAGGATACACTCGTACTGTTAGAAAGGAGAAAATTAATATCTTTTTACTGGACGATAGGTACAATAACCCCTTCTTCGGCTTCAATAAGAGTTCGAATTCTCATTTTCTCACTATGTCGCCAATTTAAAATCTTGACTAAAAAAAAAGGTAGGTAAAAGGGGCGTACCGAAGAGTTTTTCCTGGGGGGAGGGGGGGGGGAATTGTGAAAGTCCCAACTGACTCAACTCAAAATTCCCAAATATCAAAGCTAAAAAAAAAATCCTTTTGACTTGTTAGATTTTCTCAACTTCTCAACTCAATTCCAAAGTGTCAAAGGAAGAGGGGGGGGGACTTCTAATTTACTGATTGGATTTTTCCCAACTGATGACTCAACTCCAAATTTTCAAATATTAAAGAAAAGAAAAAAAAAAAAACTTTTGACTTGTTGGATTTTCCCAACTTCTCAACTCAATTCCCAAATGTCAGAGCAAGCAAAAAACCAAACAAACAACTTTTGAATAACTTATTGGATTTTTCCAACTGATGCTGACTCAACCCCAAATTCCTAAATATCGAAGCCAAAAAAAAAAAAAATAATAATAAAACCTTTTGACTTGTTGGATTTATTTTTTCTACTCCGCCTGATTGAAATGGTAAAATTCCCAACTGCTGAGTGAAAAACTCCTATGGGAGGGGGAGGGAAATTGATCGTTTATTTTTTATTTTTTGGGGAGCTTTTCAACTTGCTCCATTAATAAACACAGTGCAGCAATTCGCTTTTGTCTCAAAACGATACACGTTTACGCACACAACACATAAATTACACAACATACAAGAGACTGCAATATTTTCTTCTCCTTACCAGAAATTATTTCTCGCTACTGCATGAAAGCGGTCTATCAAATGTAAACTCCCTGTCCATTTTTCTCGCAGAAGTTCTGACACTTTTCTGTCAGAGAGAAAAACTATCGGGATCTCAAGATAACCCTAACAGCCTCCTCGATGTCTCTGATGTAATGCTCGAAAGGGCGGATTCCAGGGCTCGGATTGAGAGTAAATAAAAATAAAATAAAAGAGAGAGAGAGAGAGAGAGAGAGAGAGAGAGAGAGAGAGAGAGAGTGAGGGAGAGAGAGAGAGAGAGAGAATCGACCGCGATGTTCTGGATTTTTTCTTGCAGATCCCTCCACTTCTTGGCGGGCGCAGCCTTCGCACGTTTTCCTAGCGCTAGTTCCACGACACAAATGTTCGTGTATCGTGACGTCGATGGTCCTCTAGGACTATCGAGAGTCGTTGTCGTTGATTGAAGGTGAACAGCGGGGTCTGCTACATGGGCCCAGGGGGCTGAGCAGAACAAGCCCCTGATTATAGGTACTCGGTCTGACAAATGACTTGGCAGGGTCAAAATAAGTAGAAATAGATTTATTAAACACTTTCAACAGTGCTACAGCTTTACGTTAAGAGAAGTCCCAGATCTGGATACGAGAGACGTGACAGCGGTCTCCACCTAACTTTTGGTGCGAACAAGACTGAATCAAGACCGACACTTCGGCCCATACAGTGAGTTTATAAATCCTTTAGGTTCGGCCCATTCGAGAAGAAGGGTTTCTCCCAAATGGGGGTATAGCCAGTCGTGTGGATTTTGAGAGGGCAAAGTTCATAAAAGTCGGCGAGCTACTTTGTTGTTATTTGGCAGTATGCGAATTCTAGGAATTTGGGAAAAGCGCGTGTAAAGTTGGATGTGCCGGATATGCGGGTGCGTCGACGGCGTCGAAAGAATAGCCCCCCCCCCCTAAAAAATCCCAAAAAATAAATATTTTTGCACCCCCTCCCAACAAAAAATATTATTACCCTCCCCCCCAAAAAAAACAAAAATATTTTCTTACCCCCTCTCTCGCCCCCAAAAATATTTCCCCAGAAAAAATACTCCCCCTCGCTAAACATATTTTGGTTTCCCCTGTTTTCGGTGATTCGAGTAAATCATGAGTAGGTGTAGTTGTCTGCTTACAGCTACAGCTACAGCTACGTAGCTGTAGCTGATCGCCACAACTACTAGCTGTAGCTGTTATTTCAAACTACAGCTACTGTAGCTTCCACTAAGGTAGGTGCAGCGAGCAGCTACAGCTAGTAGCTGTAGTTGTTGTTTGCAACTACTCGAGATGTAGTTTGCAGTCGCCAATCAATTCTTCGACCCAACTACTACAAGCAGTAAGATTGAAAGTTGTAGCTAAGTTACTTTTAAGAGAGGAGCTATCATTGTAGTTAGCTACTGCCCAACACTGTGAGATAATATGTTCTGCGTTAATTGAATAAAAACTTGAAGTTGTTTCCGTGTTTTTCGTAATTTTTTACCCAAAATGTCCACCAAAAAAACAGTCGGCTGCAAAGAAACAGAACCGTAGATTGAGTACTTCGCGAAAGGAAATTCGAATGGAAGAAATGTAGACAAAAAATGAGGAGAAGAACAAGGTAAACATCGAATTTTTAGAAAATAAAAAAAAAGAAAAATCAGCCTTGGACTCAAAACCTTCTATATCCAAATTGAAAGTGGTATATTTCCCTCGTGTGAGGGAAATTTGGGGACATTTTTGTGGGATGTTTTTCTATCATACCTTCGGATATTTATACCAAATTACAGTTGTCTTGAACTAACTGGTCAGTCCGTTACAGTTTCTCGCTTCTCCTGAAAAAAGTGGATTTTGGATAAAATCCACATTGGAACCAAGCTCCTTAATTGCTGTGGTGCAGACGCATCTCCAGTGAAACATACTGATGTAATTTCCCCTTGCTTTCGTCAGGGTTTATCTGTCAGTGTTTTCCTTCTCCTATATGCTTTTAGTTTTTTCTTTAAGCCCTCTCACCACACCAAGGTAGTACATACAAAGGAGGAATTTAAACATAATTCATAAATAAAGTTTTATTTCTCAAAATCTACCTCCAATAACAGAAAAAAATAATTCCACCTTGTTCGACATTTGTATGTTTCCTAATTGTAGTGCAGAGTTCCGAACTCAGTTTTTCGCCTTTTTACAAGAACTGAAAGTTGCGGCCTCAGACTCTATGGCCACTGAGGTTGGTGCATACACTGGGATGATTACGTACCTGCGGCTTTCTCCTATTTTTATAATTATTTTTGCAATTCTTCATTAATACTACTTATTTCTTCGATTTGATTTTTTAGAGTTGGTTTTATTAAAAATCTTATCCTTCATTGTCCAGCTGAACTGGAGGATTGAAAAAGTATGCTTTCATTTTCAGTTGTTATCAACCTACTTTCCCCTGGGCGAAGTATTTCCGATAGGCCTAAAATTTGTATGTGATGATCTTAACGATAGATAACAAGTGGTACACTTTAAATATCGCAAAAATTACAAAAAGTGGTCCACTGTCACCTAAAAGCGCTTAAAATAATCACAGCAGCCTTAAGTGACGAATTAAGCTAAAAAAATACGTGTGTGACTATAGATCTAGTTACGGAGATAAACCCTTTACAAGTGATACATGTCGTACTAATTTTTGACAGTATCCATATTTGATTATGATTTATTCATTCGTCTCTCAAAAAATCTTATTTTCGGACTCTGGGCGTTTTGGGTAAAGAAGCTCTTCATTCGTACAGAAATATTTTTATCGCTAAAGTTCGTTTATCAAATAGGAATTAAACTTAGATTATAAAAAACCCTTACCTCGAGAGAACAACTTTTCAGTATCAGCAACTCGACTTTTTACTGCGTATGTATGTCCTAACCAGATCAAGACTATTTTTTGGTAAAGTAATGATTTAAAATTTCAACATACCCGAAATGACGTATACTTGTTACAGTTTTGTGAAGTTGCAAAATAAATAGAGAGTCTCACCGTATGTATGTGTCAAGCCAAACAAGAAAGCGCCCTTTCAACGCATTAATATTAAAAAAACAAAAACCTATGGGCTTCTTCGTTCTCATCGAAATATTATAAAATTATTTTCTCTTCTCCCTTTCCGATATTATTATTTATTTTCCGGATTTCAACAACTGACAGTGATTAAGTAATCTTTTTCCGTTTTATTTATTAATAAATCCATCTCATCTCGTTTACTTATTCACCATCGATCGTTTCGCACGATGTATAGCTTATTCTAAAATTCTTCCCTTTTATTAAATGGAGCGAATCGAGGAAACTGATTAACTCAAGAGACATCATGTGAAAAGGGGACCTCATACTACTCAAAACTGAGGAAAATGTATCGTCGGTTACAATTACAAAGTGTGTATCTCTAATTTTTTGAAAGCGTTTTTCAGCGCCATCTAACGGAGAATTGTGGCGCACATCAACTAACAAGATTCAAATTTTCCAAAACTTGATGCTTTTGTGTTATTTGAAAATTAGAAAAAATGAGTATCCCTTTAAACGAAGCTAAGTGCCACTCACCTTTATAAGAATCAGGAAAGCAAGCAATTCCACTCATTTTAAAGAAAGCAAATTGCGTAACTCTATACAAAATTAGGGAGGTACGTAATTCCACTCACTTTGAAGGAAGCAAATTGGGCTACTCTGTACAAAATCAGCGAAGTCAGTCACTCTGAAAAAAGTATATTGCGTGACTTTATTCTCCATTCACATGCATCACTTCAGAGTGTAAAAGAAAAATGTGTAACTCCAAAGTATTTTCTTAATAAGTGACGGAAAACGTGTACCTTCTATTTTTCGACCATAGAGTAATTTTTTGTTCGGAAAAGATAAACATTGCTATGATATGACATTTTATGATACATTCTTCTTTTTTCAGAATTTTTTAGCCAGTATAACTCCAAGAAAGCCAGTTTTTATGCAGGGGTGGAAATAGGAGGGGGGCTAGGGAGAGCTAAGCCCTCCGGGTTTCGATTAGCCCCCTTATCTTAGTACAGTACGACTTTTTTTTCCTTACAAAAGAAGTATTACAGAGAAAAAATCTATTTTTTGTGGGGGGGGGGGTTCTATGATTTTAGGATTTTTATAAAGTTATTTTAGGCGCTGGGGCTTCAGCACCCCCTCCAAAGTTTTTGCTCTATTTCCGCCTGTGTTTTTATGTCTCTCTAAATTTGGGAAAATGGATATATCTATTTTCATAACATAAATTTAAATGGCATGATTTCAGTGTTAGAATTCTAGAAAAAAATTCTGAGCAAATGAAAGATTTTACGAGACGATTTTAGCCATCTTCAGATTCTTTTTTTAAATTTTTCGCGTTAAGAAGAAGCAGAAAAAAAACCCTGCATAAAACTATTGTGATAAGTAACAACCAAGGTTACTATTTTGTGGTTTTGAAACTTTATAGATGGGA
This sequence comes from Acanthococcus lagerstroemiae, assembly GCA_031841125.1. Taxonomy (NCBI): domain Eukaryota; kingdom Metazoa; phylum Arthropoda; class Insecta; order Hemiptera; family Eriococcidae; genus Acanthococcus; species Acanthococcus lagerstroemiae. The sequence goes on along the minus strand of CM063106.1, from coordinate 22,221,098 downwards.
GGAGGGTCTCTGAACTCTTCCCCTTTTGTGTGGCTTTACCAATGACCTCCGCTAATTAGTTTGGTGAATAATTTATAGCAACATGAGGTCAAGAAATAAGAAATTTTCTAAACTATGACGAGAATCTACACTGCATGCAGATACCAACTGGTACATGGATATGTCTTATAGTTCCTGAACATGTTCTACGCATTTAATCAACATAAGAATGTCGACCTCGATCAACTGAGCTCAGCTATCGGCCAGCGAACTTTTTTCGCCGGCTATATTAGAGGACTTTGATATTCCCATGTTATTGAGGGGGGTGGGAGTTGACCGACACAGCGAAAATCAAGATCAATGAGCACATGGCTAGAAGGAAAAATAATTTTCATGGAAATGTGGACCACTGAACTGATTTGTGACCATGAAGAGCTAAATCATACTGATTGGCTTCACGCAATACGCACAACTGAACTGTGAACTCAACTGTAAACTGAATTGGAATCAAATTCAGTGTCGGTCGGAAATAGGATAAGGGCCAGCCAATAGATATATCCATGTCAAAATCACTTTAACCGTGCCAACCTCCGAGCCAGATGAAAATGATCCTCGAACCAAGTGATTCCAAAATAAAATTGACATTTAATATGATATGAAGTGGTGATACTCGATTAATCGATTTTTACTGAAAGAAATCGATTGAAAAATCGATTTTGACACAACCATTTTTTGGCAAGAAAAAGTTGATTTTTTTTTATCACTGCGTGTTTGCATGTTCTCGTATTATTGATTGGTGGAAGAGCAGAGAATACAGAATTGCAGTCTTTAGACAGTGCTCGAACCTGGAGTAACAGTGCTAGGCATGGGTCTAGTATCTCTAGAAGTACCAGAGCGCGGTGCGCTACTAGCGCTAAGGTGACTTGAGTAAGAACTAAAAATAGGTTTCGCGGAAATTCGTTCGAGTCCGCCATCTATTTCAGAACATTTCTAAGTAGTGAAGTACCTATAAGTTGACTTATTTAGTCTTTCTCTCTATATACTCAATTATTTTATATTTTCAATTTTTTCATTACAGCAACATAACAATATAATCGATTTTTGGGCATCACTAATTTGAAGGATCCCATTCAAAAAAATTAACTCGAAATAAAAAATGCTATTTGTACCTGCTATTCCATTGGCATGATCGTTACTTACTATGGAATATAAAATTATGAGTAATTACCATCATTACCGTAAGCCTGTCGGTGCTCTAATGTATTATCATGTTGGTCATTGTGCCTGATTTATTTCATCTTAGACTGCCATTTTGTACTCATATTTGAAAAATTACTCTAAAGAATAGAAAGTTCTAATTCGGCATGATTTGGACTGAAATATGCTATATTCCGAAGATATCTTTACTTGTTCCTCAAGTCATGTATTCGTGTTTTTAACCAGCAAATTAAACCCCAGAAATATATTTTCTTGAGTCTCTTCTGTGTTTCTTTCAACATTTTTTCTACTTCTTAAGTTATATGCCTATTGGCTGTGTGGGGTATCCTGTTTTAAATATTATAAATAGTAATCTTTGGAAAACCGTGTTTGTGGTATCAGGAATGGCGATTAATGAGAGAAATCGGATAGAACGAAAAGGAAAGAAAATTTTAATTTTGTTGACGGATCCAATTAGAAAATTGTACTTTGATATAAAGAATGCCGTATGCCAAATTTCATCGACTGGTTGATATAATATTCGGACGTTTTTTTAGAACCATTGAAATTTTGATTGAAAAGAAGAGTTCATTGGCTTACATACGATATCCACGATTTTCAAAAGCTCATAGAAAATAAAACTCCTGCAATAAGAACCTGAAATTTGGTAGTCCAATTTTCACAACGATCTTTAAAGAAATATATAATATTGCAAATTAAATTAAACATTACGCATTTTTTCGTATATTTTTAAATTAATTTACTTGAAACAGAACATTGTACAATCACCAAATTTCTATTCAAGTTTTCAAAGATTATAATTTTTAATAATTTTTTGAAAATCTCGATTTTTTTTTTCAAACAGGTTATATTGAGAAAACAAAAATACGATTTGTACTTGACAAAACTGCATCAACTTTTTAAGAATACGCTCAGGTTAAAAAATACACTTTAGTATCTGTGGCTTGTAATCCTGTCAGTCTGAATAAACCTTGTTATACTATAAGAAAACAGATTATATATATTTCGATGAATGTAAGTAACAAGTATTTTCTTTTTTTTTTTTTTTGTTGCAGGTAAGATTGAACAGTAATAATATGTCTGAACAGTGCTCCGTTCTTTCCTGAGACACTGAGTAAGTACATGGCGTGTTTACTATATCCATTTTATGTAGGGGAGACTGGAGAAGATTTGAACGAAATTTACGGTATTGGGTTTTACAAAGCCGGATCCATTGGGAAGGTTGCACGAGATAGTCTCTCGAAAACTGTGAACCTTTACTGAGGGTTTCCCTTCACACCCATAATCCCATTTGAAATAGGCTTCAAGATATTATTTCAATTTTTAAAAAACTATTTTGTCCAAGTTCCTCCATGGGGTGGGAGGGTTTGAACAGACCTGTAGGAGATTTTGGGTACACTGAAAAACATTTAAGATTTCATAAGAAAAAGCTTTCAGAGAGAGCAAACATTAGCTCAGGGGAATCATTTCCCTCCCTCTGAAAACAGTACAGGCCTGTTGTTGAATTAATGAAGAAAACTCGTAAAAACTTTATTGAGACTGATATGGCCAGTTCATATATTATGCATCGCCTTTCTATATTGTTTGCATATTTTATTCAACCTTTTTTAGACTTAGAATTTTAAAACTTGGAGAGATCATGGCTTTGTGAGCTTAGTTCTTTTAAATAATTTGAGTTATTCGTAGTCGTTTCTGAATCTCTTTTCTTTGCGTTTACAAAATTCCGAAATCTAGAGAAGTCTTGACTCTTGGTCCTTAGAACTTAGTTCATCTATGGCTCCCGTCTCTTACAAAGGACGAGCTCGATGTTTTTGTTTTTATACGATAAAAAACATTATAATTACGACACAGAAATTTTCCATCAAATGGGAGGGAGGAATGCCTTTTATATAAATTAGACAGTCTTTTAGATTTTATTCATGGGCCCTGAAATTTGATCTGCCGGGTTCCTACATTTGACCTAACTATGAGCTAGGTATTCATAACTCTACCACTTCACTCATGAGTGCATGGGGGTAGGGGGCATTTGCCTTATAGATTTTCAAAAAATGCATCATCAAACCAAAAAATAGAAAGAGGGAAGAAATTAAGATTGAGGGGATAATAATACAAAACTTGTCACAGACGAATCTGCAACCACGGGAGAGCATTTTCATGTCTCGATTTTAATATTAACTTATCAGCAATCGAGGTTAATATTGACTTCTCAGTCGTCGATTATAATTGGACGCTATTAAGCGAAAGGGAACCAACTAGCAAAATCCGTTTCTTGAGAACACGTAATCCGAAGTTCAAGAGCCATGTAGAAACTATATGACATAGCGTTTACTGATGAGCTTTTTTCAACGTGATTACACATTTCTGAATCGGGGGCCCAATGTTGAAAAATTCTACTTTTTCCGCTCTTTCCAACGATACTCATAACTCATTTTGTTTAAAAATGTTGGTTGGTTCCCTTTCGTTGAATAGCGTCCAAGTGTCCTCGACTTCCTCGATTCGTACGGTACACATACGACGAAATTACAACGATAAACGACGTGTTGTTGCTGCGCGACTGCAGTCTGCAGCCCTGTTGTTAATAGAAATTTCCATAGAAATGTCAAAATTAGAAAATAAAATAAATTATAATCGATCACTGAGAAGTCGATATTAAAATCGAGACATGAAAATGCTCTCCCGGGATTGCAGATTCGTCTGCGGGGGAGCGTTACGGTTTTCGTTCAAGTATACCCAGTAGTAAAAGCATAAAAAATTTTTATTTTTATTTTAACATCGAATAGGGGCGATACATGCTGTCAGTGCTTGTATTTCTGTTTACATCATGTCTCCTTCTTTTAGGGGCCAAGCATGTAGGCCACCAACTTATTCCACCCACCGTAGGGCATACGAGTATGTTTTCGTTACCGTTTTCCAGCCTTGCCTGTTGGCTGCTGCTTGTCTCCAGCATGGCCCGAGTAGGGAGTGGATCTCGTTCATCCAGCGTGTTGCTGGTCAACCTCTATTTCTCCTGTGCTCCCTTGGGGTCCAAATCGTGGTCATTATGTTCCAGTTTTCTTGAGCTCCTCTTGACATACGGCCGGCATATTTAAATTTTAGTTTTCTAATTTTATACCCAATATTTTTAATTCCAGTTTTCTCTCGAATTTCTGTTGTTTTAATTTTATCCCTTAGCCTGAATTCTAATATGCTCCTCAGCATTGCGTTTTGTGTATTAGTGAGACGCTGAATTTGTCTTTTCGAGTGACTACGTTTGGGCCCCATAGGTTAACACCGGCAGCACACAACTTTTCAAAAGTTTTGCTCTTAGTCCTATTCTCATTTTACTTTTCAAAATAGGTTTATTTGGCCAGAAGGCTTGCCACGCATTGGAGATCCTCTTTCTTACTATTCCTTCCATGTTATTTTTAAATTTAAAAGTATATGAAATACTAAATATAGAACGCTAATAATAATTTTTATGGAAATTCGGACCAGGAGCGTGTCGGGGGGAGTATTTCGAGGGAGCGTTATGGTTTCTGCTCAAGTATACCCAGTAGTAAAAGCATATATAATGCTAAATTAAATACTGAAGATGGCTAGAAAAAATAAGAATTTCCATGGAAATGTAGACCACTGAACTGAATTGTGAACTGACTTGTGACCATGGAAAGCTAAATCATACGGATTAGCTTCAAGCAATACGCACCCCTGAACTGAACTGTGAACTGAATTGGAAACGAGAAGACAAGAGACAAAAAGTAACCTCGTTTCTCGAAGAGGGTTGGTAAAAAAAAATCACGCATCTTGACTCTCGATAAGAAATAATGAGATTGTGACTGCGCGACCGCAGTCTGCAACCATGTTGTTAATAGCAATTTTCATGGAAATATCAACCACTGAGCTAAATTACTAAATCATACGGATTGACTGCGTGTCCGGGGGGCGTAACGGTTTTTGCTCAAGCATACCCACGGCTGGAGAAAAAATCATACAGACTAGCCTCATGTCGGGGGGGGGGGAGGATGACCCGAAGAAATAAAAGTAAATATCCATAGAAATATCAACCACTGAATTCGTGTTGAGGGAGCGTTACGGGCGCTAAAGTAACGCTTCAAGATAACGTTTTTTATTGTGTTTTTTTTTTTGAAATTTTTTCTATCTGCCGAAGCAAAGCCGAAGCAAAGACATGAAAAATGTCAACAATATTAAAGATAGGTACTTTCCATGCCAAATCTGATGGTAACACTAGAATCGGTGTGCATCTCTCACCAAATTGAAATTGTCAACGGCACGTGTATGCTCAAATGGCCTTCATGTGGTTGTCACCAAGACGGCCACTGGTCGCACGACCGTAATTAAAACGCAATATCGAAAATCATACGCCTTCTTCGAGTTCTGAGAACTCGATCGATACTCTTCTTCATGGCCATGGCCTCGACAGTCCAAAATACCCGCGAACGTCTGTCTGCCGCAGATTCTATAATTCGACGCCATCCCATACGCGCCACAAGCTAATCCGAGAAAACTAAGAAAGTACAATGTCTAATTTCTATACCTATATTTCACACTTATATTTCGAACCACTCGCTCTGAATCGTGAAGCCTACACGTGCCGGCCTTCAAAAATAGTCAACGTGTCCCTCGTTTCTCCGCTTACCTCATGGTGACATCTTCCTCATAGGCGGAGACATCGTCGTCAAATGATCGATCATTAGTATATAACTCCTGTACAGAGGTTCAGTCTTGGTATTGCTTCTAAATCGCTCATGTCAAGTGGAGCTCTCTCTGATCTCTCCCGATCCAGCACCTTTTCGGACTTAGAAATTTAAACTCAAAGTGTAGTCTTAGTACTCTGTTGTGTTGGTAATCTAAAAGCCTAACAGCAACTGCTGAAATTGTTATTTAACGTACATTTCAAATTATTGGTGAAAAGTCTTGATAAACCTATTCAACTCAACTCTGACTCGACCAAAAGTTATTTGTCGAGCCGATCACCAATAATCAGGGGCTCGATCCGATCAGCCCCTAGGGGCCACACTGTGGACCCCGTTATTCACCATCTACTCTCAATAGCCCGAGAGGCTATCCGACCACCACGACAGAATCCTTCTCCAAACTTTATCAATACTGACAACAAACAGCCTAGGTCCGGGTTTTACCCGTTAAAAAAAAATTCAGGAACTTCACTTATATTTCCACACTTTTTTTTATGACTTTGTATAATTGCAAGTACGTGGATCGATAGCTGTTGGTGTGTAATGTATTGGGAGGGGGGGACAGATGTGATTTAACCCGGTGGGGGAAAAAAACGAATCATATAAGGTACTGTAATTTTCTGTTCAATCACAACTATTCATGTTGACGTTAGCGCTCCTAGCGGGACTAAAAATGTGAGTGTTAGTTTCGATTACTGATTTATTCCAGAATCCTCTCACATTTCTATTATGGTGGTTCATCATACTCGTAGTTACTCTTCGGGGAAAAAATTCATTTTTTTCGATTGGCATACTTCCCTCCTGATCAATTCCAAACATTAAAAAAAAAATTGTTCAAGTTTGAGTACAGTCAGCGAAGGGTAATTCATTTCTCAAGGAGGTGGTAGCTCTTATTGGAAATAACATTAATCTTTGGAATTTGTTTGAACTTCAGTCAAGAGGGCGCTTCTTGTCCAAGTTGGTAAAATGGACTTTTGAGTGGATTTATAATTTTTCATTGTGCGACTAATAAAATTTGGCAGATACCTATTGAAGATTCTTTAATAATGTTAGAATATTAATGAAGTCTTATAAAATTGGTATTTTCTCTTGGTGGAGTTTTTTTTTTTTTTTTTTTTTTTTCCCGAATTTATTTATGGACTCCCCCTGATCAGTTTAAACAAGACCAACAAATTTCTACAAAGTTTTAGCTCAGTCGGATGAAGAGGACACGTACCACGCGCCTCACCTTTTCTAGGAGGAATATAATCGAAGTGTCGAAATTTCTAACCCAAAACCTTTTTCTCCCTGTTGATTGTGATAAAAATTTGTTATAAAAGTTTTCCAATAGACTATGTAATCCTGATAAAGTATAAAATATGAAGTTTGGCTCCGCAGTTGGGGTCTACTGTGGAATAGAATGGTTCCAAAGACGAGGAGGAGGTGGAGTGAAAGACAAAATTCGTGAAAAGTATGATTTATAGATTTTGAAGGCTGCTGAGTTCAGCTGGGAAGCTGGCTGATTCTTATTTTATTTATTTATTTTTATTTATTTTAAATTTGTTTATTTTTTGAGGTGGTGCCGACAACAGTCCGTAGACCAATTACTGCCGACACCACCTTTACAATATAATTTCACTTAAGATTAAATACTTAATAATTTGTTTACTAGAATACAAAACTAAGAGTATAGTATTTATATTCATTCATTCATTCATTCATTCGTTCGTTCGTTCGTTTGTTCATCCATTCATCCATTCATCCATTCATCCATTCTTTCGTATTCTTTATTTCATTTTTCTTCTCATTTCCTAATCTTTAGCCTGCAGGATGGTCTTACGGAAATTATTCCTGGACTGGTAAAATATGTCAAGGTCCGGACAGCTCAAACACAGTCTATTATATTGATCCAATGCTCTGGATAAGACACTGTTTCCCAGGATATCCGTACGTTTGGATGGAGTGCGGAACGTTTGCATGGACCGGCTGTTAGCCCTAGGTACCCATAGATTGGTTTTTGAGAGTAGTTCTGGCTCCACAACTCTGCACCGCGTCAGGTCGTAGAGGAATAATAAGGAAACTGTCCTACGCCTTGCCTCCAATGAATGCATTTCGAAGCCCTGCAACAGTTCCTCACATCCCATACCAGACGGGTAATATTCAGAAGTCTTGTAAAAGAGAAATTTGAGGAATTTATGTCCGACTATCAGAGTGTGACCAAGGGGGTTTCACATATGCTGGTCATTTTTGTGTAATGGTACTCAATTCATACGTCTTAAGCAAGGTTGGAAAAGATTCGAATCCACATGATTATAACCGGATTCGAATGCAGTTCGCGGATTGGAAAAAATGGATTCGAATCCGCTTCTGGCAGTTGGATTCGTATCAGTGATTCGAATCCAATGAACGACCCGGATTCGTAAAATTTGTTCGAATCTTTTTCGTAGATTCGTCGGAATTTTTTAGTTAGCCGTATTAGGTGCTGTATTCGCCTAACATGGCCATCCGTTTTGGTCACCTTTCTTTTTTTTTAACAAAAAAAATATCAAAAAACATAATAAGAGCTATAAAATTCATTCTGGCCTCCTCAGTTGAAAAATTTAATTTAATTTCTTCGGAAACTACATTGCTGGAAGTACGTTTCCTATGATTACATCGAATAAGATCCAGTTTTTGGAGTCTTTGGTCTTTCTGAAGAAGAAAAAATGTCAATGATTGCTGAGTGAGTAAAATAGATATTGCTTATTTTGATTTTGTGACAGTAAAAAAAGATTCCATAATTCCTAGATTCACTGATTCGTGGATTCGAATCCGATTCGAACTACAGTAAACGTAAATCATTCTTGTAAAAAGAAAGAAAAGAAATGAAAAGAAAAATGAAAGAATGCAAATTGAAAAAGAGAAGAGAGACGCGAGAAAGGTAGGAATTCGAAACATATACGCACCGCAGTCAGGGGTGCGTAGAATTTTCCTGTACGAAAATATTAAGTCAGGATTGTTCGAATGTTTATATTGATGGACTTAACGTGAGTGGCTTATGTACTAAAATTCTACCATATCTACAAATACGTTATTTACAGAGAATGGGCGGATGGATGGATAGCCGGACGGGAACTGCTCAGGCGAGGTACCTACAACAGAGTTGAAAACCACGTTTGAGTACAGACACAAAACACTACTGCACCGTAGCCCAAAACCAATAACATAGCCAAGCATTTAAGCGATCCTGTTCTCTGGCCCAATATCCAACTAGCACCAACATACCAGGGGGTTCATACCTAGCCCGCACGAATGCCTATAGGTACCCTGGTAGTGCCGGCCCTGAGGCTGTGCTGCAGTTCAGTATGCTGTCCGGAGACTCGACCAAATACCCACAGCCGGATCCACATTATCGCCTGGGTAGGGTAACGTCTAAACCCTGCATAGTGGAAAGCCTGGGGCGTCAACTACGCCCCCCCCCCCGGCGAGAAAGTATTGCGAGCAAGCGTAAATATAAAAGCAGTTTAAAAGGCCATAACAAAATGTGTACTCAGTGAGCAAAACTCACCCCAAATTGACGTCTCTCACCAACACCACAAAATACGCGACGAAACTTTCAAAATACGGCTTACGCACAGGTCAAATTTCCCACATCGGACTTTTACCGCAATCGTTAACTAAATTCCACGAGGCACGAGCCCGCGAACGCGAAGACCTTGGCAGAAGGGATGCGTTCCTCGCCCTCCAGCAGGTTCTCTAGGCAAACCAGTCATGCATACAAGCGGGTGAAAGCGGAGAGAAACGAAGCGATAAGCGCGTAAGATTCGACCCTATACAGGGTGTATTTATTTAGACAGAAATTTACTCTTACATTCTCGAATCATATTCGACTCCAAAAAAGATAGTGATTCGTGGGTTCGTTTTCAACATCGGTCTTTAGGCCACTAAACTCAGTGATCATTGAATCCCACTATGAAGTGTTACCAGATGGGTGTCAAGACCAAACAACAATTAATTTTCCGAAAAGGTATTTTGTTTACTATTCAACAAACTCAAAAAAAAAAAAATGTATATTATTGTAAGTTTGGTTTTGACCCCTGCTGGTGCCACCAGCGCTCTCAGAATCGAGCTCAGTAACCTTGAAAACCTACAAACTGAGTACTAATTTAGAAAAGTGCAATTGTTTCATTCTTTGGTGATGTACCGGGTGGTCGGTCTTGAATATTATCCTCAAAATCAAATTTAGTTCTTTCGAAAACATGTGAACCGTTTTCTCATCCTTTATATCAGATTTCATTCTTTCTTCTTCAGGCGCTATATCCGATGCTGGACATTAGCAGTCTCAGTTTCTAACGCGTGACTCTCCAGACAGGTTAATCGGTGTAGTTTCCAGTTACTTTCCCCGCGGTTTTGTTGCGTTAGAGTTTTCCTTTTTCTGTACGTTAGACTGTGCAATCGCAGTTTGCTTACTAGCCACGTATTAGTGGTCTCAAGTGTATCGATACTATCGATAAAATATCGATATAAAAAATTATCGAAAATGTCGATAGGTTTTCTAATATATTGATATTTTTGATAATGTTGTTATCAGTTTGCTTTAGAAGAAAGAAACGAGAAACGAAAGGGACGCGAGCATGCGGCACGAGGGAAAAATGAAAAATACTGCGGTTTTCATTGTTCGTTCTTGTATCCTATCCTAGAAACTATGTACGCGCCAAGGCGTTTTTAACACTACAGGTTTCCAGTTTCTATGATGAGAATAACGCGTCTGATGTTGTTACAAAAACACGGGCTATCAATTTATATAATAGAAGATTAGGCGAACTTAGATTCACAATTTTTAGCTTCATAACTCATTTTTAAAAATTGCACAGCCTTTTAAAAAATATCAATAATTATCGATATTATCGATATTTTAAAAAAAATATCGATAAATATCGATATGAAAAATGACCTTTATTTGAGACCACTACCACGTATTTCGCGAAGTTGAGTAAGTTGTCCACGAAATGCACACGCACAGTATCAATCTTTCTGATCTGGTGGTAACATGCCCTGCGATTGTAATGCCTTGTTCGTGTGAATTGGGGGGGGGGTTTACAAGACGCACTGTGTTTTCCACTTCGACTGATACTATGGTCGCTGTGTTCGGTAGGATGTTAGCGGGGGTATTCGAATACCATTAGCTTTCCGGTGTTGGTGGGACTCGAAGCCGAGACGCAAAGACTCGGGTGCGTTACCACTTGGCCCACACAGCGAAACTTTATTCTTTCGATCTTATTTACGATGTCGTTCCCCCTCCCTAGGCGTTGTTCCAGATAGCAGGGCCAAACTATTTTATACTTGATGAGTGCCTCGCAGATTGAAGTCAAATTTTCAACACAATGAAGAGCCAAGAATTTTGTTTTTGTTTTTAATTTCACGGCTCAATTAATTTTTTCATAAGCAGGAAAAGGGACCATTTGGCACGTGTTTCCATTCTTCGGTCAACCTACAAATTCGCAATATTCTTTTGAAAACGATTTAGGGGTATCTCGGTGGAAATTCGGATGTTTGAAAATAACAGTCACCCTAATAAACTCGCATTTCACAAACGGAGACAGCGTCAAAGTTCGATTCCCCGATTTCCTAAACCTAGAGCTACGAACTCAAAATGTGGCAAATAATGGGTAGAAAAATAAGCGCACGTGCGTACAAGCAATCCTTACTGTATTCGAAAATACCGGGACCTTACTTCAACTTTCTTTTCCTCTTATTCCTGCTCGCCAAGAGTGAGAAACTTCAGGCTGTTTATCAATGGAAAATGAAACGTAAATGTAAAAATCATTCGAGAAGTGAAAACAAGAAAATTCGTTGGACGGTCGAGAAATTCGTACACACTTCTAGCCTTAGCTGTCGGCATGGGCTTAAAGTATCTTGAAGAAACACAAAAACCCTACTCAGTTCACTGATTTGACGAAGCACGTACGTCAAATATTGTTCGGTTCTGGGTTTAGAACTACGAAACTGCGTAGACTATAAATAAATTTCAATGCGCTTTTCGGTATCGTGCGGGAAAATATCGTTGTGTAAATATTCAGCAAATACCGTCCGATGCTCTGGATTAATTTACGCCAGCATGCCGACCAGCTCCTTGCTAAATAAATATTTAGTATTTCCGGTGCTCTTTTTAATTAATTTTCTACGTTCGAAGTCGCGAAAAAAATATAAATTTAATATTTTTAGCAACCACTCTCAATTATTTCGTATAACCCAAAATGCTCGTGTCATGCAGCGGACAATGGAATTAGAGGGCTCGGAAAGAAGAAACTTGTTTCGGAAATGACGAGTAGTAAAAGACGGAAAAAGTTTTTTCTTCCTTTTCGAAGTATATAACTCCGCGGTCGCGCAGAAAATCAAATTTCGGTGTGTGTCAATACTAACTCTTCTTTTTCGAGAACCAGTGTCAGTGGCATTTTTCTCTCCACCTTTCGACGAGTAAATACTTCTTGATACCCGCTCCACGACCTCCTCCTCTTCGTATTTCAATTTATACTGCTGTTCGTAAACGTGTAACTGACGTAATGGAATTCCAATGTGGTGCAGTATTTTTTAAACCATTTTTCCTTTACTGCATCCAGCTGCGAAGCGCAGCTAAAAGAAATGAAAATAAGTTAGGTAGTTTTCAACAGTAACATTTTCCTTCGCTGATGTATGGTACTCTGAATTACTTCCAATCGAGGTTCATTTGAGGAAAGTGGAGCGAGTTGAAAAACCAGCAGAAGTTATTGGAAAAGTGTATACTATTATGTGCGGCTCTTTACGAAGTATGGTTTATTTTATGTCTCGGGCCGACTGTGTCGACACAATCTATTTTATTTATTTATTTTACAGCGAATTAGTTACGAATATAACTCTTATCTTCAACTCTTGTCTGACTCCATGTATTCCCCCCAGATTGGCCCATTTCTGGGTAAATGCATCTACACATTTCTTCCATCTTTTTCTCTCTCGTTCTTCTCTTTCCCATGTTAGTCCCCACTCCTGAACTATCACGTCTCTCAATCTTGTTTGTGGTCTTCCCCTGGGGCGCTTCCCTTCCCTTGGTATCTGATCCACAACAACACACCAGTAATCTGGGAGATAGCGTTGAGCTTTTTCTGAGTGTGGAGGCATAAATTGTTGAATTCTCTACTGACTCAGCTCAAAATTTCCAAGTATAAAAATTTTTTGTTTTGACTGAAACAGAGAAAAAAAACCTTGAAACCTTTTTTGACTTGTTGAATTTTCCTGACTTCTGATCAACTGATCCATCTTCTAAATTTTCTGAACTTCGGTAAGGTTTCGGGGCACGCTGCCTCCGTGTCCCCCCTCAGTTTCGTTCCTGGCAGTAATCTAAAATTCAGTGGCACATATTTTGGTGTTATGTCCCTCTGGAAGACTTTAGGCCACATTGAAAACGAACTACCAGGATGCCGAAATTCAAAACCTGAAAAAGACTCTGGACACTCTGTGAACCGAGTTGCAGAAGGAGCGGGAGCTGCGGCAATCACTGCAATGTGACCTCGACACCGTAAAACGGAAGACCTCCTTCAATGACCAACTGAATGTGGCCAGACAGAAAAGGGATACGGCCACGTGCCCAACCAACGAAGCAACAGCAGCGGTCCCAAATCGACATCGCAACCCTCAGAAAGGCAGTTTCTGAGGAACTCCGGCCTGTATGAGCAGAGATTCAGAGGCTGGGAGCTGCAGCCCCAAGGTCCAACATTCAGCCTGTCAGAACGCGGAGAATGAGCAACGCGCCACGGACCAATTCTCAAACGAATGTCTCGATACTGGAACTGGACCGCACGAGAGGAGGAGCCTCACCGGCCACCTAGCAGACATACGTAGCAGCAGCGGCAGGATCAGTAAAGCCAGCTCCGGGTCCAGGTGTACTTCCGTAGCGACAGCGGGGACGTAAGAAAGTGACACTGCCCAAACAACAGCTACCACCATCAGAGAAGGTCCTCATCATTCCCAACAAGAAAAAGAAGCCGACTCTGGTGCTGAAGGACCACAGCATCAGACCCACGCAGTTCGGTATAAGGAACATCGTCGAATTTTCCAGTGGGGCCCTCCTGGTCACTCTGGCACAGGAGAAGGCGGAGCCCTTCAGGAGGAAACTACAGGAAGTAGGGCTGCAAATCAAGGGCACCAACCCGATACGCGAGATTTCATTGGCCATTCACCAAATTCCTGTTGGCAACATCGAGGATGAAATCAAGGAGGACGTCGAGCTGGCGCTGGGCAAGAAGGCAAGCACCGTCACTCTTGTTCCATACAAAGATGAGAAGAAGAGTCACCTCAGGATTGCCGTAGTAACCTGTGAAACAGATCTGTTCCAGATTGCGGAAGGCAGACGAAGTATCCTGGTGGGATACTCCAGATGCCGGACAGAAACCAGACCAAGACTGATGCGGTGCCAAACTTGTAACCTGCTTGGCCACACCAAATTCCACTGCTCCGGAGTTCCAGAAGCGGCCAAGAAGGACGCAAATCCGGATCACTGCCTGGACTGCCTTGTGTTCAACTTTCGGCAGAAGGAAGGAGGAAGACCGAAGTCGTCATACCGGTTCACAAACCACCGAACAGGTTCCAAGGAATGTGGCACCAGGAAATCGCTCCTGAAGAAATACCTTGCCAGCAGGGGTTTCTCTTCGAGAGGCAACATCGAGGTGGAGGATCCCCAAGATAGGTAAGTAAGCACTACTTCCCTTATTAAGGTCCTACAATGCAACACGAACCATTCCCAGCCGGCGATGGACATGGCTTTGCACCATGCCACCCACCTGGAATGTGGATTAGTAATAATATTTGAGCGACACTGCTACGGAACCCTGTCTCCCACCCCAGGGTGGAACAGAGTGTGGAAGAGCTCTGTGGCCCTCCTCATCGACAGACAACTTGGATAGAAAAATATAAATATTCGAAACCAAAACATAGTTGGAATTGAGATTCAGGGAATAAAAATTTTTGGAGTATAACTGATATCTGCAGACACCAGAGATCTCCAGCTCTTGGCATCCACTCAATTGTCGCATTGGCCTTCCTATGCGGCCTAGGGACCACTGCTTGACCGACTTCGTGAATGCTACAGGCCTCACTAGGTGGAATAACAACACCTCAACCTGTGTCCACCAAGGGAGGGAAACAATAAACGACTACACTTTTGAAAAAAGGGGTAAACGTTTCGGCTTGGGAAGTACAGAAAAATTTTGAATCCCTTTCAGATCACCACATAATCACCTTTGGAATACCAGTTGGCAATTTCGGTAAGAAGGAAATTGTTATAAAATCCATAGATATAAAAACAGCAGAATAATTTCTGGAAGACAACCCGG
Source organism: Acanthococcus lagerstroemiae (assembly GCA_031841125.1). Classification (NCBI taxonomy): domain Eukaryota; kingdom Metazoa; phylum Arthropoda; class Insecta; order Hemiptera; family Eriococcidae; genus Acanthococcus; species Acanthococcus lagerstroemiae. Next base: position 22,205,884 of record CM063106.1, on the reverse strand, counting down.
TCGATTTGCAGAATATAGAAACAATGGCTGACTGTGAAACTGAGGCGGAAAGAGTTACAAAGTACAAACCTCCTCTCGGCGGCAGTCAGGCATTCAACAAAAACAAAAACTGTGAAAAAGAAAACTTACTGGTGGACGCTGCTGAAAATTGAGCTTGCATGCCAAGAGCTGAAGAAACTGCGACGCAAGACACAAAGAGTCAGGAATGACACTACACGAGCTGCATTGCAGGACCGCTGCAAGGTAAAGAGGAAGCAGGTGACTCACCTTATCAAGAACGCCAAGAAGAAAGCCTGGCGGGACTCTGTCACAGTGAGCTCAGCCTGGGGAAACCCCTACAAGACACAGGTTTAAAAAGTTGGCTTCTGCCTTCCGGCAATTAGTGAGGATTCTGTCCTAATTGCAAAATTCGGGAAACATGATAAAAAACCAATCTCACTAGGCTTCGATTCCATTGTGAGGAGCTCCTCACCAGGAAGCCATGTAACTGACAATAATGTAACTAATATGCTGAAAAAATCTAGACATCGCTCAGCCCCAGGGCTGAATGATATCAATTACAAAATACTGAAAATTTACAACAAATCAAATCGAAATACTTTGGCAATTCTCTTCACAGGGTGCCTTCAAACCTGCACCTTCCCTGACTGCTGGAAGCCGGGGAAGGTTGTGTGGCTTCTGAAGGAGAATAAAGACCCCAATGAGGTTAAATCGTACAGACCAATCACCCTCATCGCGTTGGCCTCGCCTAGCCTACCCTATTTCTCTGCTTCTTCCGCCTAATCCCTGCTGCCTATCCTCTAGCCTACTTGAAGCTCTTCTCGCCTACTTGCTCTTAAATTCACGTACCGGCTTGGCCGCCTACTGGTTGTGAACATAGACAAGTTGCCTAAAGCTCGTTTGCATACTGAACAAAACACCAGTCGCAAGCAAACTCGTGCCAACCCTGGTCCTATAGCCAGCAAACCAGCGTAAGTCAGTTAGGACGCAGGGCCACTGAGTTTGGGAGTACCGCGTGACCGCATCTCAATTCGTCGCCTCTCGTCGTGGAGGCCCAATAGTGCTAATCGCAAAGTCGAATCCATATTTCGAAAATTTCGTGCCGCTGTGCAAACCCCCTTCAGTTCTTTTTCACCTTTTTACTTGCATGTACGTAATTATTATCTAGTAAGTGGCTAAAATAGTGCGCGTTAGCCCATCGAAGTGTATAAAGTATTAAATCCAATTACTACTGATAATAAACTCGTAAAAGTCTTTTTTTTTTACCTACTTAGCTATGATTGAGTTTTATCAGCGTAGGTGCAAATTAGGGGGGGGGGATTGTCGATTGATTGAAAAAGATTGTGTAACTTATGATAATAAACTTGTAAAAGTCATGTTTTTGCGATAGGGAGGAGGACTTAGAGAGCATAGCCCATCTACTCTATATAAAAAGAAAAAACAAACAACAGCAGTTATACGTTTGAAAGCATTTTAAATATTACGTTCATTTTTGTCATCCCCTACATGCCACCCATACGCCAGGTGGACTGTTAGCACTCATGTTTGTCAGTTTGATTCTTTACAGAGTTTAGCTATAAAAGCTGTATAGCAACTCTCATACCGGCCGCTAAAATGCGTTGTTATAAAAAACATTTCTGGCAACTTGGCATTCCGGATTAATTTGTGGAACAGTGAATTTACTCGCATATAATCAGCCGGTAGATTTACGGCGTCTTGCTTCTGCAATTTCATACACACTAATGCAATTAATCTACAGTATGATGGAACCGCAGGCGCGAGTATCTTCTGTGTTAATAAAATTGCATACTCAAAACGCCGTAAATAGTTCCGCTGATGGAGAGTGCAAGTTGACCTGCGATTTGGATGTGAAACTTGGACCATAGGGAAATCAGAGTAGAGAAGGATCGAAGCTTTTGAGATGTGGTGCTACAGGCACTTTGCACCAAGCGGACGGATGAGGTAAGAAATGAGGAAGTACTTAATAGAGTTAGAGGTAAAATGGATGTTTGGAATTGTCTGAAGAGAAGGAGAGATAAACTAATGGGGCCTAACTTGAAGCACTCAGGAATAATATCACTGCTTGCTACAAGGAAGAGTGGAAGGAGAGAATTGGGTAGGGGTCGGCAATGATTTTAGTATGTTCAGCAGATAATCAAGGATGCCAAATGTAAATGTTATTACTAGAGCTCGGATTTTCAGGCGCTTAAAAAAATGTTTTATGCGCATAAAATATGCATTTACTTTCGTCAAAATATGACAAAATATGCACTTATCTAGCAAAAATGCACTTTTATGCAACATCGATATGGGTATCTTTTGAAAGGAATTTTTCATTTGATGGTAATTTTTTAAAACAGAAGGCGTTCTGGAAACAGTCACTTTCGTATTGATTTTCTGATTTAAATTGTATCAGTACGAAAAAAATTTTTTCTTCAGAATCTCTTGGTTTTTTCATGTTTGCCAATTTATCAATAAAAAAAAAAAAAAAAAAAAAAAAAAAAAAAAAAAAAAATGTATGAGCCAAATATTTTCAAAATATGACGTCAAAAATGAAGAAAAAAATAAGAAAAAAAAAAAGAAAAAAGTTCAAAAATATGACGGAATAATGCGCTTCTTAAAACGTCCTAAAATTAAACAAATTTATTCAGATATGACAGAAAAAATAACAACTTCTATGTAACCCGCCCACTATGCACAAAAAATGCGAGCGTGGGCGGGGATTACTACTATTTTCTTACATTAATATAGGTCTTGACAGTAACTAATGAGGAATGAAAGGATAATGGAAGAAATAGGTAAAAGAAAAAAGAAAGTGCAAAATAATCAAAAGAAGAATAAAAAATAAGACATAAGAATACTGCTTAAAAACGAATTATAAAAAGTAACAAAAATATACAGAAACGAAGCAAAACAAAGCAAATCTTCAGATAGCGGTACAATTAAGAGAGTGAAACAAGGTAGAACAGTAGAGATAAATGTATACATAAATTAAACCAAACAGAACAAAACAGAACAACCTAGAAGGAACAAAAACAAAAACATATGTAACTGATTAAAACAAACCAAAACACTTCAACCGAATTGTAAATAATAATACTACAAAAAAGTGTAAAAATGAAACAGTTTATACCTATAGGAAGAAAACAAACAAAGAGTAGGAAGTAAATAAAAATTGAAATAAAAATTGAAGAATAATTGAGTATGACAGAAAAGGAAAACAAACAAACCAGAACAGAACAGAGATGTAACATAATAGGCCAGGACAAAACGGAACAAAACGGAACAAAGACAGAACACGACATAACAAGCAAGAACAAAACATAACAAAAGGGAACAAAAAGTACAAGACAGAACAGTATAAAACAGTATAAAACAGAACAAAACAGACAGAACACAACAGAACAGAAACAGAACAAAACTGTATAAAACAGAATAAACATAGAAAACAGTAGAAAACAGAACAGAACAGAAATACGGAACAAAACAGTACAAAACAGAACAGAACAAGACAGAGCGAACACAGCAGGACAGATACAGAGCAAGACCGCAGAAAACAGAACAAAACATTATAAAAAACACAGTACAGAGCAGAACAAAACAGAGAATATTTACTTGAGAGGACTAGCAGAGTGTTAGGATGTTAAGTTAGGTCATGCGGAGTTGCGTCATGTCTCAGTCATGTTTCAGTTATTGAGTCAACGAGCCCACTTACGCATGCAGCACACCTGTGTCCAGGACACCATCCAGCCAGCCACATACTATTAAACGATGGGTACAGCTGCCATTGCCAGGAGATGGTCCTTTAGGCCCCTGCTAAAGCTTTTCAAATTTCGTGTTTGCTTAAGTTGTACTGGGAGACTATTGTAAAATACAGGTGCATTATACATGCCCTGCAGCCTAGAGTGGTACTTCCTCCACTTAGGTACAGAAGCAGCCACATCACCCGTTCTAAGGCCAGTCCTTGGTCGTATTTGTACTTTAAACTTTTCTTTTCTTTTATGTACATAGCATGCAGCACTATGTTTATATAGATTTTCTAATTTTAGTACACTGAATTTGCAAAACCAAACATCAGTACTACTTCGCGCCCTTATACCTGCAAGACTCCTGATTGCTCTCTTTTGCAGCACAGAAATTGGATTTAGCTGATATGCGGAAGCCCTACCCCAGCTCAGAATACCATACCGAAGCACGGATTCATAAACTGCGGTATAGATCCTCCGCATATGTTGTATAGAAAAATTCTGGCTTGCATAATATAATAGGTAGTTTAATTTTCTTAGTTTAGATTGCAGGTATAGGGATTGCGCTGCCCAGGTCATCTTAGAGTCTAGCATAATGCCGAGGTACTTAATTTCATTTACTTGGCTGATTGGTTCACATTGACAGCCGCCTGCACAGTCCGGCTCAAGATGTAGCTTTATGTTATTTTCCAGGTTAAGAACATTTTTGTAGCCAAAACTGATAATTTTTGTTTTGCTTAAATTTGGAAAAAGTCGGTGCTGGTAGAACCAGCTAGTCAGTACTTGCATGTCACTATTTATTAGTTCTACCAGCTGGTCCTTGTCAGAGGCATTGTACACGATGGCAGTATCGTCCGCAAAGGAGTAGATCGACCCCCTCAGAGTCATTCTGACAAGGTCATTAACATAGATAAGAAATAGGAGTGGGCCCAATGTACTCCCTTGCGGAACGCCACTCTTGATGCATATTTTGTCACTGAGCTTGTTGTTTAATTTAACAATTTGATATCGATTTTTCAGATAGGTTGTAAACCAATTTAAAATGAACCCTCTAAACCCGCATTTCTCTAATTTGTCGAGCAAAATATCATGATTCACTGTATCAAATGCTTTCGTAATGTCAAGGTAGACAGCTGCTACTAATTTGTTGGCTTCTAAATTTTGCGCTATTTCAGTGATCTGGTCCATCAAGGCGTCATCTGTACTTTTATTTGGCAGAAAACCGTACTGTCTCTGGCCAAAGAAATTGTTTTTGAGCAAGAATGCTAATATTCGCTCTTTGACAAGGACCTCAAATATTTTTGAAAGGACTGAGAGAAGAGCAATTGGTCGATAGTTGGTCATTTCAGTCTTATCGCCACTCTTGTAAACCGGTACTGCTATGCCCACTTTCAATGAAGATGGGAAAATACCCAACTTCATTGATGTGTTAAATAGGTAAGTCAGCGGTGCTGCTAACAGGTCAGCATATTCTTTAACTACTTTAGCTTTAATATTATCAATTCCGACACTTTCCTTGTTAGATATCCTATTTATGGCATTGTAGACCGCTGTCTCTGTGAACTCCATGAAACCGAAGGATTGTAGATTTCGCTGGGGGGAAATATCAGAAATATTTGAACTGGATGTTTTTACTTTCTCAGCAAGCTTTTCTGCAATACCACAAAAATACTGGTTGAATTGGTCAGCCAAGCTTTTTTCATTTCCATCAACTCTGCAATTGACACCTCCGACTTTCAAGCTCTCGATTGGTTCCTTTTTCTTACCAATCACAGAGTTGATGATTTTCCAGTAGTCTTTTGCATTGTTACCGCAGTCTGAGAGAGACTTATCGAAAAATGCTTTTTTATCGGCACGACTTTTTTGTGCCACCATTCTAGATACTTTCTTAAAATTTTTCCTTAGGTCTGCATCTTCTGGGTATCTCTTTAGCAGTCTATGCAAGGCTGCTTTTTCATCAGCTAGTTTAACCAGTTCTGAAGATGACCACGGCGCACGCTTGCGAGTCTTACGACCAAGGGTTATATAGGTCGTGGAGTCTTGTATGGCTTCATTAACTTTATCAACGAAACATTGAAAAGCCAAGTCAATATTTTCATCGTCTTTAATAGTCTCCCAGTCCATGTTTGCAAACCTCTCGGCAAGTCTTTGTTTATTCACGACACCGACCGTTTTACCAACAGCAGCTCCAGCAGCATGTCCCCCGCATAACCCCAGACCCCAGCAAAAATAGCCGAGTGATCCGAGAAGGACACAGGGACCACACTGCAGGACGCTGACACAGATGAGTTCAGGCTTCCCCCACCTCGCAGGAAAACATGGTCAAGGCAGGTTGCTGTTTGCAATCCAATTCTGGTAGGTTCATTTACAAGTGAATCAAATCCACTGGAGGCTAACAGGCTCAAATATTCTGGACAAGAGTCTGGATTGAGTAGATTAAGATTGATGTCTCCCGTTAGCATGGTAGGCCCAAGGCAGCGTTCTAATTGATGTTCTAATTCGTTTGTAAATACTAGTTTAGATGACCCACAGAAACGGTAGATTAGCAGTAAGGTGAAACTTTGTCTTTCTTTAATTTTGTATACTAATCTTAAGCCGTTGAATGAGATTGCTTCCAGTGATTCGACTTGGCAAAATATATTTTCTTTTATGTAGACTAGTACCCCACCTGATCTCTTATTTTCCCTCTCCTGAAGATAAATATTGTAACCATGTATTTTGTATAGCCCTAATTCGTCCTGTTTGATCCATGTTTCCGTGAGAGCAATTATATCCACATCAATTTTATGTGTATCGAGGTATAGCCTGAACTCATCAAAGTTAGCTCGCAGGGACCTAATGTTCAGCACCATTATCTGTAATTCACGCATTAATAGCTTTTACAAAGATAACCCAACACGATAAAAATGCAGGAGACTTACGTATACTCACTGATGCAAGCCAGAAAGAAGAAAATGCTTGACTCGACCAATAATAATAGCCTTTAACTGTACCTGAATAAAAGTCTTTTCCTAATTTAATTGTGAATACAGTGCTTATCGCCCGGGCTACGACAATCGCTCGAATTACACAATGCGCTTGGTACATGCATGCGTTATCTGAAATAATGGGATTACATTGTTGTGCGAATTTATACGTTTTGATGGAACTGTAGGTACTTTTTCTTTTTTCCGATTGAATTTATGGTGAAGTTGTTGTACGTTTTTCCATGCGAAATGGCATTTAACCAAATCCGTAATCACGTGACCCTCAAAATGTTTATGTTTCGGAGTTGATTTTTCTCTCGTTTTCCGGCGTTTTAACTCGCGAACTGTGGATCTAGAATTCTGCTTGGATACTAAATTTCGTATTTCATCAGCATCACGTACCTGGCCAAACAGTATATAATCTAGCATACTAATTACATCAGTAAGTATTTACTTCGTGTCCTAGCATAGTGTGTAACGAGTTCTTTTCAGTATTGCTAAAAACTGAATAGTTTTTTCGAACCAAAATTTTAATGCTTTTATCATTTTCAGCTTTCAACTACTGAGAGGAATCGGCCAGAGAGTATATATGGTGCAATATATCTTGAGTGCTTCGCTCTTTTGGGACACCCAGACAATCTGGCAGGCCCACAAGTAACGATGTTAGCATGTGAGTAATCATTTTGTATATCAGTAACTAAATACAGATTTCAGTTTGTTGCCTGGTTCTATACTTCTGTCTTAATAATTACGTATTCTTGGGCAGGTACGTGATATTTCAGAACTTCAGTTCTCAGATCGACGAGAGTGATGATTTTAGCAGAACAGACCAGCCACTGTACCATTATTAGTAGAAGACGGGCCTATGGAGAGAAACGATTTAGGAGAAATTTTGATTATACTTGTTATGTTAACTGTGCCAACTAATTACTTACTATTTTATTTTGCTCACTACAGATTTCAGATTTCAGATGTAGGCATGAAAGTGACGTTTCTATGAATAAAAGAGGCTTTTGTTGTTCATAATTTCTTTCCCTAACTTTGCTCAGTGAGTTATTTTAACGTATGTATAAAAAGAGTATTCGAGTATCTGGCAGTCGTGACTTCAGCACACGTATATCGTCATGCAGCTAGCAAATGATGGCATCCTGAGTCAGGGCAGTGACACGGTAAGCGCGTACTCTCTGGACTCCAGTGTACTGTTCCCTGTTACCTGTTATTTCAGTCTTAAGTTGAGTTACGTCTGTGTGAATGAATTGTAGTTAGTATTTAGGTTAGCTGTTCCCGTTAGCAGTTCATGCACTTGGTATGTTACGTTTAATAGTTCGTCTCGTAGATATTTTTTGGTAATTGAGTCGGTAATTAGTCAGTCGGAGGTGGCTCGTGGTGACCGGGCTCGCTCCCTCTGCGCCACCGCAGATGAAGCAGAGACCGCAGGAGAGTAGCCAGCCGCATGGCTAGCCTGGCTACGACGGTCCACATCCATCGACGAGGTCCCTTCGACCAAACCCGCCGCGATCCGGTCTATCTGCTCCCGGGTCTCCACTTCAAATACTGAGGCGCTGCTGTCCTTACGAGCCAGCACTCGCCCACCCTTCGTCCAGACATACATGAAGCCGTTACGGTTAGCCGGTCCAAGTTTCAGCTTTTCTTTGGCTGCATACAGCAGGCGAGCAGTTTCCGGTGAGAGGTGATCAGTAAGAAACACCTTTCGTCCGGCACCACCCGACCACTGCAGGTCATTAGCCGTCAGTTTCTTTTCCCTGCCAGCCTTCATCAAGTTATCTCTGACGGACCTACGGACGAATTTACATATTATTTTCTTCGGCCCTTTGACCGACGGTAGCGCGTGACATGTATCAACGTCCGCCTCGGTGATGGTCACGCCTAGCTTCTGAGCTACTGCGCTAACAATACTCAGACAACCCGCTTCGGTCTCAGGTGCCGGTGTTCCGTGCAAGACTATATTATTTCTCCGGGTATAATCATTCAGCTTCCTGAGCTGGGTTTTCAGGGAGGTATTCTCATCCTTGGTTAAACTCAGTTCAGTTTTCAGTGCATGCACTTCAGATACCAGTAGTTGCTGAGTAGTTTTAGTTCCTCGATTACCTGGATTAGGTAATCCAGCTTGCTTTGCGTTTCAGACTCGTCTTCATACCTGGGTCTCTTTCTATGTTGGCTACTCGAACGTGATCCAGTTCTCAGATGCGCGTCTTTTTTGTCGCATTCTGGGCAGACCAAGCCTCTTTCTCGTGGTCGGGGAGGGCGCGCCACGCAGCTTGGTGCATCCCTGGGAGACACTTGAAGTGATAGCGATACAGGCAAGAGGAGCATTCTGGGAATGCCTTGCTTGGCGAGATATGGTGGACAGTTTGTCAGTTTGATTCTTTACAGAGTTCAGCTATAAAAGCTGTATAGCAACTCTCATACCGGCCGCTAAAATGCGTTGTTATAAAAAACATTTCTGGCAACTTGGCATTCCGGATTAATTTGTGGAACAGTGAATTTACTCGCATATAATCAGCCGGTAGATTTACGGCGTCTTGCTTCTGCAATTTCATACACACTAATGCAATTAATCTACAGTATGATGGAACCGCAGGCGCGAGTATCTTCTGTGTTAATAAAATTGCATACTCAAAACGCCGTAAATAGTTCCGCTGATGGAGAGAGCAAGTTGACTTGCAATTTGGATGTGAAACTTGGACCATAGGGAAATCAGAGTAGAGAAGGATCGAAGCTTTTGAGATGTGGTGCTACAGGCACTTTGCACCAAGCGGACGGATGAGGTAAGAAATGAGGAAGTACTTAATAGAGTTAGAGGTAAAATGGATGTTTGGAATTGTCTGAAGAGAAGGAGAAATAAACTAATGGGGCCTAACTTGAAGCACTCAGGAATAATATCACTGCTTGCTACAAGGAAGAGTGGAAGGAGAGAATTGGGTAGGGGTCGGCAATGATTTTAGTATGTTCAGCAGATAATCAAGGATGCCAAATGTAAATGTTATTACTAGAGCTCGGATTTTCAGGCGCTTAAAAAAATGTTTTATGCGCATAAAATATGCATTTACTTTCGTCAAAATATGACAAAATATGCACTTATCTAGCAAAAATGCACTTTTATGCAACATCGATATGGGTATCTTTTGAAAGGAATTTTTCATTTGATGGTAATTTTTTAAAACAGAAGGCGTTCTGGAAACAGTCACTTTCGTATTGATTTTCTGATTTAAATTGTATCAGTACGAAAAAAATTTTTTCTTCAGAATCTCTTGGTTTTTTCATGTTTGCCATTTACAATAAATAAATAGAAAAAAGTAAAAAAAATGATAGCCAAAATTTTCAAAATATGACTGAAAAATGAAAAAAAAGAAGAAAAAAGGTCAAAATATGACGAATATGCGCTTAAAACGTCTAAAATATGCAAAAACATGCATTTATATCCAAAATATGCAAAATATGCACTATCAAATTGGACTCATTGTACTCAGAATGTTATGATTCACAAAGATCTATACAATATGCGCGATCTTCTCCAATGTAGGAAAATATGACAATTCATAAAAATTCGAGCTCTAGTTATTACGATCAAGGATTTGACTTTCTTGTATTGTAAAAAGTAATCACACGATTATATCGACATCAGCAAAACTTCAAAACAGTTGAATAGAGCTTCATATATTAACCCTGAAAAAATATAACTTTCTAAATGAGGGGGTTCATTTAACAAACTAAATTTCTTGTGGATATATTCTTCAAGCTATCTTATCCGAGACGTGCCGATAGTGGGTAGGAGGCAACTTACAGACCCCCCCCCCTTCCGGTAGGAATTTTTCACTCAGCAGTTGGAAAAGTTACTTCAGTCGGGGATGAAAAGAAGGGGGCACATGAAAACTTGCACCGGAGTTGGGAAATTTTATTAGATAGATCAGAAGTTGGAAAAATCCAACGAGTCAAAAGGTTCTTTTATTTTACTTGTGCAAAACAATTTTGATACTTGGGAATTTTGAGTTGAGATAGTTGGGACTTTCACAATTTTTTGTCCCTCCCTCAAGAAAAAGAAATTCTTTGGTTCGTCCCTGTATCTTATTCTACTTGAAATGGTTGAAAAATTATTTGGCGTAACTTCCAGCTTTCTCGAGATTATATCGACCTCGCCTATTGGCAAAAAGTATCCCACCACACACCGGTATTTTTATATTACTATTTTAAATTGAGATATCAGACAAGTATTTGTGTTTTATTATATAGTCTGAAAGGATATACTTCAGAGGGGAAAAAAGGAATATTTGAAGGTCCGTAGCACAAGTGTTTCTATTTTGGTGGGATAGTTCTAATTTGTAGATTACTCAATTTTTTATTTTTGAAAGTGCTCACGATTCTATCTGCGCTCAGAATACGTCAGCGATGAAGTTGTTTTCGGACAATCAATTTCCCTAAGTTTTTTACGAATTGCTCATCTTCAAAGTATAATTTCTTGAAATCCCGACATTTTTCTGAGTTTTACATTCTTTGCTCAAACTTCAAGACTCCAAAAGCGGGTGTTAAAATTGTTCACATGATCTGAGAATTTTGTGACTTTCTTTAGGTATTACAGAAAATCTGTAAGTTCTATGCATATCAAATTTCTAGAAAACTGTTCAAATAACGTACTCGTATCTCTTATCACTTAAACCGGCCAAACTCGGTGAAAGGTATCCGATTTTTTTTCCCTATTTGTTTAAAACCCCAATCAAACTTATTTACGACTTTCGCGAGACCTTTTTGTAGTTGTTTAAGATTTTTTGACACATTTTACATGACTCTGCCAGGTTTGTTTCACAAACCGCTGTCCTTCGAGAAGTGTTTCTAAATTGAAAATTTTTTCTAGGAGTGATAGTTGGCCCATTGCTTCTATCATACTTCCGTGCACCCACAGGCTTGCTAAAATATTTCAATTGGGCGATTTTTTATAAATTTTTTATTCGTGCTTTTATATTAGTGGAAGAAGTGTCATGTTAGCAAATGTGTACCCAGTCGCAATGATATGTATTTTATTAACGAATTTAGTTTACAAAGCAGATGATTAGCGGCCTGTTATTTCAGTTCTTCTCGGTTAAAAATGCAGAAAAGTCCTTACAATAAATATACTGAGTTTACCTCATCGCATATTCGACTGTCGCCGGAGATGGCGTCCTCGCACTCATTAAAAATATTTTCGAAAACGTTCGTACGTTGATTACAATCAAAATATTCGTTTTTGATGCATAAAATGCTCGTGCCAACTGAAACTTTGTTCATTCTTTTCGCCGTTGCCTGCAGGAGGAAAATTGCTCGAATTTCTCGACAAATTTCTTAGTGTATAAAGAGAATATTATTCGTGAAACACGAATCATTAGTATATTTCACAAGTCTCATTGTCTCTATGTGTAACCGTATTTCAAAATAAACAGCTCTGTTGAAATACCTGCTCTCACATCCCTTCACCCATGTTATTTTATCAGCAAGATATTGTATGTTTCACCAGTCCCTCTACTTTTTTTATTTATTTTTTAAATAATAATTTGAAGTGGCATCAAGATGGAACAAATGATTATCTGAACAATTAAGGTTGAGTTTCTTTCAAGGTGAAAATTTTTTTCCAAACTCCTAAAGCGGGGTTGGAACGTGCCACCAACTTCGAATTGTAAACGGAAACATCGGGGAAAATATCGAAATAGGGGTATTTTAAGCCGCTAAATTCGAAAATATCATCAAATTTTCAATGTGATCCCGATCCAGACCTCAAATTTGACTTTTTCTCACTCTAGGTGGCTACGTTGAATAACTAAATAAGGTATCAAAATAAAGACAATTTTCGAAAATTTCATTAAATTTCGAGCTGATCCACGATTTAGTCTTAAAAAATCCAAATTCGAGTCCTTCGAATAGACCCATTTGACTTGGCTGAAAAAATTAATCAAAGCTTAGAATTGGAGCTTGTGAGGTCTCCGATTTCAACAATTCGATCAGATTTGCAATCCGACCTCGAAATCTAAATTCGACCTCTTCAAATGGGCAAAATGCTTCAGCCTAGAAAATCAAACGAAGTTTGATAACGAGTTTTCATATCATTCATTTTGAATGTGAAACTAAATGATTAGGTTTATAACAGGGCGCCGGGAAAATCCACTCCCTCCCGTCTGCTGGAATGGAATCAGCACCACTAAAAAAGAAAAAAATTCATAGCCTATTGCAACTAGAGAGGATACATTTGCAAAAAAAACAACAAAAAAACACTATTTTATATATCAGGTAGTGAGAGGATACCTCTTCCCGCCGAAAACACAAAACTGACCCAAGCTACGTGACTCTTCAATAACACCCCATAATAACACAGGCGATAAACTCCACATACATTGACCAAATTCACAAACAATTCATATAAATTTACACAGCATAAATAATACGTAACTGGCCACGTACCTGAGGGTCCATAGCGACGAAGAAGATGAGGCCTCCACTTCGAACACCTTTCCCGGCTGAAAAATATAAAACCACAAACAAACAAACGAAATGCCCTGATCCAAATAGGCTCCCAACTCCCCCCCCCCAAAAAAAAAATAAAAAAATAATAATAATAACTAGGGGGCTTCGCCCCCTGGCCGCTTCGCGGCCCAACCCCCCCGCCATCACTCGCTTCGCTCGTGCCGGCCTTACTCGGCGCTTCGCGCCTCGTCCGTGTGGTCTGAAACTTTTGTTCCTGAGTTGAGATTTGCTTTGTGCTTCTTTTGCTCCCCCTCTATCAGCAGTCCTCAATCTTCCACCATGAACCCTCTTCCATCCTTTCTTTATCACGATCCTCCTCCTCCGCCACTACGATCCCGTCGTTGACCATGGTTGCTCTCCGCCTCCACGGTCACACCTCAACAGTCGCAACCCTCCTCAGCCACAAACTCCTCCCCCACAATGGCCATAGTCCTCTACCTAGTCTCCCCTGATCAGCCTCTTCCACCACGAGTGCCCTCCATTTGGACCACGTCCTTCGACCACCCCACACCACTGTGGCCTTCATTTTTGTTCACATACCACACCCCCACCGTCAAGACCTCTTCACCCATCAGTATGACCTCCCCAATGGCGGCCTTAGTCCCTCTCTACAGCCTTCCCCTTCTGCGGGTCCATCGCTCTAAGGCCTCCTCGCTCAACTACCACGAAGATCCCCTGGTCCTTCAACCAGGAGCTTCCACCACCATGACCAACCCTCCTCCATGAGAACCCTTCCCTTCAAGACCACCTGCCCGGGACCAGAACCTTCCGCACCAGGGCCTTCATTCGCCGTCCCGGCCGCCTCTCTCACCAAGGACTTCCTCCTCCATCAGGACCTCTTACACACCATCCCCCCCCCGAGACCTTTATCTTCCTCTACAGTCCCCGCCACTGCCGTGGTTTTCCTTCCTTTCAGGAGCTCCCTCTTCCACCATGAGTACCTCTTACACCCCCAGGCCTTTATCTACCAAAATTTGACTGCACCTCTAGGATCCTCACCCACCACTACCTCCTCCTTCATCAATGGCCACCCTCTCCTACTAAGGATTTCCTCCGCCACGAGGACCTCTCACCCACCACTACCCCCTGGGCTTCATCTCCCATCAGAGCCCCTGTCCTCACTATGGCCTTCCAACCCCCTTGAAGATCCCTGACCATCTACCCAGGAGCTCTCACAACCATGACCACCTCTCCCCCGAGCGCCCTTCTTCCTCAAGACCCCACCCCACCGCCAGCCCCTCCAGCACCACGGCCATTTCTCTCCAAGGTTCCCTCTCACACCAAGGACTTTCTCCTCTACCAGGTCCTCTTACTCCCGCCCCACCCAGGGCCTTCATCTCCGTCCACAACCCACGCCCCTACAGGGGCTCTCCTCCCCCTTCAGGAGCTTCTTCCACAACCATGAACCCCCTCCTGAGGGTAGGCTACCCCTGGAAAATTCAGTAATTAAGGGGCCGGGTAGGCAACCTGCAGCGACTTGTGATCTTGAAGATTATGGGTAATTATGTCATTTCATGCCTTTTAATGTCTTATTATGTCGGTTATGTCTTAAAACTTGAAGATCTTTTAGATTAGAACAGCACTACCTCCAGCTTCCTCAATGGCCACCCTCTCTTATCAAGGATTTCCTCCACCATGAGGACCTCTCACCCACCACTACCCCCTGGGCTTCATCTCCCATCAGAGCCCCTGTCCTCACTATAGCGCTCCAACCCCCTTGAAGATCCCTGACTATCCACCCAGGAGCTCTCACAACCATGACCACCCCTCTCCCATGCGCCCTCCCCCTCAAGACGCCACCCCGCCACCAGCCCCTCCCACACCACGGCCATTTCTCTCCAAGGTCCCCTCTCTCACCAATGACTTTCTCCTCCACCAGGTCCTCTTACTCCCGCCCCACCCAGGGCCTTCATCTTCGTCCACAGCCCACGCCCCCACATGGGCCCTCCTCCCCCTTCAGGAGTTCCCTTCTCAACCATGAACCCCCTCCTGAGGGTAAACTACCCCTGGAAAATTGAGCAATTAAGGGGCTGGGTAGGCAACCTGCAACGAATTGTGATCTTGAAGATTATGAGTAATTATGTCATTTTATGTCTTTTTATGTCTTATTATGTCAGTTATGTCTTACAACTTGGAGATCTTTTATGCTAGAACCGAGTATGTCCTTGAAAGTAGTTGATCTGCCCCTGCAATCTTCCAAGGGCTTTCCTCCCCCTTCAGGAGCTTCCTCCACAACCGCTACCCCTGGAAAATTGAGTAATTAAGGGGCCGGGTAGGCAATCTGCAGCGACTTGTTATCTTGAAGATTATGGGTAATTATGTCATTTTATGTCTTTTTATGTCTTATTATGTCGGTTATGTCTTAAAACTTGGAGTTCTTTTATATTAGAACAGATGATGTCCTTGAAAGTAGCTAATCTGCCCCTGCAATTTTTCGGATTTTTAGATAGGCAACCCGCAGTGCGTTTTTTTCCCGCGGAGGTGGTGGCGGCGGATTTTACTTTTTTAGTATATAGAGAGATATAGAGAGATAGAGAGATAGAGAGATAGAGAGATATCTTGTGACTTGAGATCTTGGAGATCATGGGTAATTATGTCATTATATGTCTTTTTATGTCAGTTATGTCTTAAAACTTGGAGATCTTTTATGTTAGAATAGATTATGTCCTTGAAAGTAGCTGATCTGCCCCTGCAATTTTTCGGATTTTTAGGTAGGCAACCTGCAGTGCGTTTTTTTTCTCCCGGAGGTGGCGCTGGCGGCGGATTTTACTTTTTTTAGTATAGAGAAATGTCTTTTTTTATGTCTTATTATGTCGGTTATGTCTTAAAACTTGGAGATCTTTTATATTAGAACAGATTATGTCCTTGAAAGTAGCTGATCTGCCCCTTCAATTTTTCGGATTTTTAGATAGGCAACCCGCAGTGCGTTTTTTCCCCCGGAGGTGGCGGCGGCGGTGGCGGCGGCGGATTTTACTTTTTTAGTATATATTTTAGTATATAGAGAGATAGAGAGATAGAGAGATTATGTCCTTGAAAGTAGCTGATCTGCCCCTGCAATTTTTCGGATTTTTAGATAGGCAACCCGCAGTGCGTTTTTTTTCCCCGCGGATAATAAAAATCCACAGATCCTCTCCAGAACTCATATAGTAACAGCCCGTGCTCCCCTCTAAATTTGACAGTATAAAAAGCAAGAAAAACCAGGGGAAACATGGTAAGATAACAAATACAAATTGAAATAAAAAAAATTCATGAGGAGGCTGGATCGAGAAGCTGTTGGAGATTCTGCCTCCATTTCTGCTCCTGTGCTGGTCCATGGTCATGCCGTCATGCCGAGGTTTTTCGAGGGTACCACGAAGAGAGTCCGGCATCTGACGGCTTACTACCCAGACTCGAAGACGGTCAGGTTTGGCTCGGGTTCTGCTTGGCTCGGCATGATACGGCGGCCACTCTGGTGGCCCCGGTGGTCTATCAGCTAATCATGTTGGTGGCTTACCACACGACATGAATTTAAAAAAAAAAAAAAAAAAAAACCTTTAAAAAGGAAAAAAAAATGTTTCAACGCAGGGTAAGAACTATTAAGTCATTCGACGTTTTTCTCGTCCACCCGGCTTTGTTCAGCTCATGATTGTCAGTGACGTTGTTTTTGTTGCCATTATCTTTTACCGACACCAAGCCAAGCAGAGATGAGCTTGCCCCACTCCCACGCCCACTGGACGTCCAAGCAACCGGACTGAACCAGTCAGAAATTGTAAACAACGTGTATCGATAGTTGAAACCCGTCATTCAATCAATCGCCGATCGATTCAGACTGTCCGCCTCGGCCGGTGCCCGCCACTTCTTCCCGCGCTACGGGTTAAATCCCGATTTTAGTCCTAAAATCTAAATTTGACTCTCTTGAATGGGCAAAATCGATTGATAACAAGGTATCCGAATTTTGAATTCGAAAATTTTGCCAGATTTTCTAGCGGATCTCAGTTTGAGCTACGAATGCGATTTTTTTCTCTTCCAAAGAGCCAATTTATGGATATTCCACTTAAACAGAAGAATAACCTCTTCCATTTCCAAAATGAGAACTCTGATCCTTCTCATAAGCGAGGAAAAAAATTTGTCCCTTTCCAGTCGACCCAACAGAGATTTCGAATAAATGGTCTTTTATATCACTTAGCTCAAAAATTCAATAAGGTTTTCTATTTAACGGTGTCGCAAATTTGACTTTTTTCTCTTAAAAGAGGCCGGTCCGACTTCGGCAAAAAACTGAACGAAGGAAGAACGTTTTCTTGGCTTGCTACATTGGCGCTGACTCCAAAATATTTTGTGACTTCATCTTAATTTGATATCGAAAATTCAAATATCAAACTTTGAACTGCCCCAAGAAAATTTGATTGTCAGCATGAGATCAGAGATTCACAACCCTCCCCCATCCGAACACTCCATTTTTGTATTGCAAACTCGTTTCTCCTAGTACAAAAAACAATTGTTTACAATAAATGATCGAAAAGACGATGTTTAGTAATTTGCAAGTGGAAAGTAGCACTTTTCATTGTGGAATCAGATACAAGCATAACCTCAATGTAAAGTAAACGTGCCTCAATGTAAAGACATGTGTCACATTTTTACATGAAGGCACGTTTATCAACTGACACAGCGAAGTGACACCAAGAATACCGACGGATGTCGAGAATGGCCGACTAATGCCGAGGATGTTATTGAGACGTTATCATGGCAATTGTTGCTTCCTGATAATGCAGGTTTCCTTTTAGTTGAGAAAATTTATATGCTGAATTTTTCAGTGTTGCTTTCTTTGACAAGACAAAGCGAATAATGTTTTCCCTTTCTGATCATGTATTGTAAAAAATATCTTACAAAACAAGAGCCAAAAGTGAGTTTACATGCCTTTTTTTTTTTTTTTTACAAAGCAAGGACACAGTGTTTTCTTATTTAAAGAGAGAAGGAAAGTACTTTACATTCAGAAACAAAAAAGAAAAGTGATCATTTTCTTCTTTTTCTTTGAAGAAAAGTTGCAGGGTTTCTTTTTATCAAAGAGAAAAGGTAAGGTTTTTCTTATTAAGAAAAGGAATGAGATGAATTTCATTACTTCCCTTCAGAAGAGGAACAAGTTTCCTTTTCTCTAAAAATGAAGAGAAATAGTAATTTTATTTTATTTTTTCAAAGAAAAGGAATAGCGCTTTCCATCGAGCAAAAAAGAAAGTTTTTCCTTTGTTCTTCTAAAGAAAATAACATGTTTTCCGTTCTGTAAAGAATGGAAAAATGTGGGTAACTTTTGTGTAATAAAAGGACCATGTTGTCGTTCAGAAAATACAAGGCGGGATGAGTGTCCTCTTGTTTCTAAAAAGTGGACGAACATTTCTCACAGAGGAAAGGAATAGAGTTGTTTCCTTCTTCTCTTTTTCAATAAGTTACCCATTCTTCAAAAACGAGAACATTGTATTTTCCTGTCCTTACAGAGAATGATGAAGTTCTTCTCAATCAGGAAGGAGGCGATTTTCTTATTCTCGAAAGAAAGAAAAAAGTTCATATTTTCACACCTAAATCAAGGTCTGATGGTACATCTAATTTGATTTTCAAAATCAGCAACCCAAAAAACCCTAATTCTAACACAATGTTCAAGTTTACTAAGTAAGACAAATTAGACCCTTTAAATGAGGGAAGATCACGACAAATTTTGGGCCCAAACCTGGGCCAAATCAAACAATTGATTGAATTTCGAGTTCAACAACAACAACACACACACACTTTCAATTATTTGTTCAACTTTTTCAGCCAAGTCGAATTGGTCCATTTGAATGAGTCAATTTTGGATTTTGGCGGCCAGATTGAAGCCAGATCCAAAATCTGTTTGGATTTTTGAAATCGGCAATCGAAACGACTGCTCTTTTGACACTTCTTCCAATGCTTGCCAGAGTTAATTTGGCAATTTCGAATTGGGAAAAGTCGCCTTTCGGACCCCAATTGAGGTCGAATCAGAAACCTGATTGAATATTCGAACTCGGTGACAAAATAAAACAGTACTCCGATTTTTTCTTTCGATTTTCTCAGGGTTTTTTTTTCTCAGTTTTATTCTCCGTTTTTTCTCCATCTTTTTTCCTTTTTCTAAATAATATTTATTTAAGTACTGCCGGAGGGCATTGACTTCATCATTTGTCATTGCGATTGTTGACATGAATAACAATGCCCACTGCCTGCAATCAAGCAGTGAATGTATGACGTGACGGTATCATTATCATTAGGTTATATTAGTAATAATACCGATATGTGACCTGGAATCATGAAATGTGCCTGTTGTGCGAAAACAGGTTTCAAGATAAACGAGTGTAAAGATGGGATGGTGGTAGTGGTGCGCATAGATGTACATAGCGTGTACATCTATGGTGGTGCGTCTATGCGGTGCTATGACAACCGCGTTTCAAATTCTTGTTCTCTGTCATTCCCGTAGGCGCGTTTCACAGGACGCCATGTAAATGGATGTTTTTAAACTTTTGACTTTATTTTTTGATGCAATTTGTGGGAAAACTAATGAAGATAGGAAGCTGTAATTTGTTTCATTCGAAAGAGCGTGATTTTTTCCATGAGAATTGTCGAGAAAGTGAAAAACAATTCCTTGACACCAGAGGCACATTCCATGATTCCAAGTCACATATACGTAATTATGACCAAGTGACGAGTTAATTGGAGTTCATTAGTGCTTTGGTTGGTGCTAGACAGAGTTGATCGGTGTTAGATAAGGTCGGCTGGGAGTTTCCTTTTGAGTCGGATGATTGGGGGTTCCTCCGGAATCTGAATGGCGATGGTATTGGGGTGGCGATGAAAGCACTTCTCGTAGGATCTGGCTAGTCTGCGTATAGTCTCTTTCACAGTCTCTATGTTGAGGTCATGATGTAGTGTATCGATCCTAATGTACCATGGGGCGCCAGTTATTTTGCGCAAGCTGTAGTTCTGCGTTCTGTGAATCAACAAGAGGTTGCTGTCTGCCGCACGGCCCCAGGTAGTAGTAGCATATAGGTCCATACGGTACGGAGCACTGTCAAGGAGATTTTGCTGCGATGGTGAAGGAGCCTGTGAAACGGTCAAAAGCGGAGCTTTGCTTCTTTGCATTTCTTGGAGATGCGTTCCTCCTAAGTACTTGACGTGAGTAGCAGTAAGAATAGCCTCGTCGTCTATTACTATTCGAATGGTGGGGTGAGGTCTGAGGGCAAAGTCCATCTTGACTGATTTCTTTCTGTTTAGGCGGATTCCATTGTTTAGACGAGGCAGCTATACTGTCGACAGTTCTCTGGAGGTTGTCAATAGCAGTAGGGTAGTCCTGACTGGGAGCCAAGATAGCGGTGTCGTCAGCAAAGGTTGCCAGAACCGTTGAGTCAATGGTTGGTACATTTGCAGTATATAAAAGAAAAAGTAGCGTGCCCAGCACGCTGCCCTGTGGCACTCCAGCATAGCACTTCCAAAGTGAACTAAGAAGGAGCGATTCTAGCAGTACGATCCAAGAAGATCAGTGGGGTGGGCTGGAAGGTACTGAATAAGTTGGTCCACACTTGATCGAAGGCCTGGCTCACGTCAAGAAATGCGACCGGGTAGTGGCGTAGCTAGGGGTTTCCCAAAGGGGGGCACAATAAGGTTTTCAAGGGAGAAAAAGTCGAAAATTGCGGTATTTTAAAAAAATCATCGATATTAGAGAACTATGTAAAAATATTGGGAGTACGTGCCCCCGTGCCCCCCTCCCCCCAAACTACGCCACTGCTGCTGGGCAAAACTGCTTGGCCTCCAGGGCGTTTCGGATAACTGAGGTAACTCGATGTACCTGCTCAGTTGTCGTGTGCTTGTGACGGAACCCACATTGGTGTTCTGGAATGATTGAAAGATCCGTAACCACCTAGAGGAGAGGCGTCGATAGAGGAGTTTTTCGAACAGCTTCGATATTGTCAGAAGTAGCAAAATCGGCCTGTAGAATGATGGGTCTTCTGGTGGCCTGCCTGGCTTGGGAATGTCTATGACTCTAGCTACTTTCCAAGCAGTGAGGAAGTAGCGGAATTTATAGAGAAGTTGAATGTGTAGGTTAACATCACGATCGCCTTCTTGGGGCCTTCCGCAACACTGAAACCATAATTTGGTCTAGTCCAGCTGCCTTGTGTGTGCTGAGTTTGTCAACCGCTGATTTGACTTCCCTGGGTGTCACCAGTTTGATTGGGCGTCCTTCTAGATTGACTGGGTCTAGAATGATGTCTGAGTGCATGCTGTCTGATTGGAACGTTTCTGCGAGATGATCCGCAAATACGGCGGCTTTGTCGCTGTCCTTGCCGGCCCACCGACTTGATGGCCTGCGGATTGGAAGACAGTATCCAGGGGTTCCTTTTTTTTAGCTTTCGCTACTTTCCATAAAGAGTAGCCTGCTTTTTTGGTGACATCGAGTGTTAGACGAAACTCTTCTAATGTCTTAGAGTTGTGCGTGTTGATTAGCTCTTTAGCCCTCTTGCGGAATTTGTTGAATGTGGCCTTGTCTGCGGTGTCCCGAGTCTGCTGTCATCGATGATGGGCTGCCCTCCGTATTTTCTCAGGTGGGTCAATTTTGCCTCGAGTCAAATTTGGTTGGTGTTGAATTTTCGAAATCGGCGACTCGAATACAACTCCAGTCTGATTCCTTGTTCAATTTTTTCAGCAGAGTCAATTGCTTTAATCGAAGGGCTGAGATTTAGATTTTAGGTCCTCAATCGGGGTTGCGGATCAAAAATTTGATGAAATGTTTGAACTCAGCTTCCAAATAAACCTCTATTTTGATATACCTTATTATTTTCTTCGGCAAATTCAAACTGGTTCAAAAAGAAAAAAGTCGAATTTCAAATCTGAATCAAAATTATATTGTCGAATGCGACTCAAAATACCCCTATATGTACTTTCCTTCGTACGTTCTCTTTCAGAATTTCAAAGTAAGTTGCCACGTCCCAGACCTTCTCTGGAGGGGGGATTTGTTCACCGTAGAACAAACTAAACCACATGCTTCGAAGATATTTGTTTGTCTTACCTTATGGATTCAATTTGGCAATTTAAAAAATGGGTGGGGGGACCAGTCCCTCAAACATACTGAATAAAATCAGGTGCTTCGTGTCTTCAGATTATGAAGAAGAAAATATGCGGAGGAGCGAAAAAGGTATTTAACGAGTTTGATGAATAGTACGTATATAATACTATATGATACAACTGCCAAAAAGGGCTGAACATTTGCCAACACACGGGATTTGGGGGATCGGACGTGCGGCGCGAACTGTGAGGACGGGATTAGGGTTTATTTTAATTGCTACGCCGAAGCAAATGAAGTTGTTTTCGAGCGCGATAAAACCACAAAACCCAAGCAAATAGATGTAACTTACGTGTTTTCCATTAAAAGGCTGAAAATGGAAATGGAAATCCTTTGACCTTCCCACCAGTGTCCATTTCATGGCGACTGTTTTCGTATGTATATACTCACCGGCAATGGCTGTTTCATTGGGTCATTTTAAAGAAAACTGAATCTGTATAAACTATTAAGCATATTCGAAAAGCAGCAGGGAAAAAGTCCCGAATCAATATAGGCTTTTAATTCGATTACAATTTTGTTTTTTTTCTCTCGACTCATTCATTCGGCTTACGCAGGTTTGGTTAAATGAATCACCGTTTGTGTACGTCTTTTCATACAGTCGTTTAAATTAAATTATCAGCGAACGTGTGTGCTCCTAGCCGAATTCGCTCGAATGAATTTTTAACGACGAGTTTCTAATTTGAAAATATGCTTTCGGTTGCTCATAAGCGTGGTTGGGTCGACGACGCCGACGCACTTGTAATTGGAGATAATGCGCCCATATAGTTCCATCCCGCAACGATGTAGCAGTTTTAGTAGATTACTTTTTAACTGCCTTCCATCTTAGCGTTTGAGAACACTGTTGTGTGGTAACGCAGCTCCAGTTTGTGGGTGAAAATGTGTACTCCTGCTCGCTAATCTGAGCTTCTCGATTTGAAACCAGAAACAGGCTCTGAGCTGCTATATCGCAGGGAACGGTGGTCTTGCCTAGTCTACCAATTGTACAACAGCGAACAGCAAGAAGTCCAAAAGCGACCTTTTTTTATCTGAATCATTCTATAAATATGATTTAAAGCAAACATATTGTAGTATTTTTCCCTCGCTACCTCGCAGCAGCTACAAATCAGAAACCAACTGAAGGGTGCAGAAAAAGAAGCAGGTAAATCACATTTGTGGCGAAGCGAGAAAAATGAAAAACAATAAATTTGTTTCCATACACGTAGTTTCTTATCTGTCGGTGAATTTTGAAAGCTGTTTTTCCAGTCTGTGGCATCCTTTCCGACTCCCTACCATTTTTTTTTTTTTTTTTTTTTTACTGCCTTACTAACAATCTACATACCGGGTGTTCCACGAAAGTACCCTCCCCCCCTGTTTTTTCATGAACCGATGGGCAGATCCTCCTGGGACGAAAATGATTTTTTCGAGTCGTAAAGTCTAGTTTCTCCTGAGCTTAAAACTTCTCTCCCCTTTTCACGGGGGTCTGGAACCTACCACCAACTTCGGAACCTTAAATAGGAAGGTATGCCTTTATGCACCTCGTTGGAAAGGCCATTTACTCCAAAATACGAATCCGTGGGGGAAAAAAATCAAAATTTGCCAAATTTGGGTGGCAAGGGGCCTAGAGATGACCAAAATCCATCCAGAATCAAAGTGTGGTGACCTATCAAACGAACTATCGAAAATGGGGTTTTCCAGGTCGCTGATTTCGAATATTGCCTTATTTATCCGATTTGGTTAACCCAGGGGGCAGAACATTCAAAAATTTGGGGCAGAAGGGGTTATTTTACATGTTTATCATTTTCGCTGATACAATGTCTTTATGTACCTTGTTGGAAAGGCCTCTTCCCCCCAAAAGTGGAATCCGTGAATCATTTTTGAAATTCGTCAATTTTGGAGGCGAGGGGGCCTAGATATGACCAAAATCCGCCCAGAATCAAAGTGTGCTGACCTATCAAACGAACTATCAAAAAGAGGGTTTTCTAGGTCGCTGATTTCGAATAATTGCCTTATTTTCCCGATTTAACACGTTTTAGAGTTTTAAAATCCAAATTTTCAATCTAAAATTGGTTCCATTATTCACAAATTTTTGACTTTCTGAATACAGATTATTAAAGTGGCTTCACGCACATCGTTGTATAGGGAACCTCCTCAAGAGTATGAATCTATGAAAAAAAAATTCAAAATTCATCAAATTTGGGGGTAAGGGGCCTAGAGATGACCAAAATCCGTCCAAAATTGAAGTATCATGACCTAGCAAACAGACTATCGAAAAGGAGGTTTACGAGGTTGCTGATTCCGAATGTCACACGGAAAAATCTCCGCTGATTTTTAAGGAATTTCACCGGAATTTTATTGGAAAAAATTCCGATAACGTCCGAAAAATCTCATCGGAAATCTTTAGAAAAAATTTCCAATGATTTCCAAGAAATTTCATCAAAATTCTTCAAGAAAATTTTTCGATAATTTTTAAAGTATTTATGGGAAATATTCGGGAAAATTCTCTGATAATTTTTGAAGAATTTCATTGGAACTCAGGAAGAATCTCCGATAAAATTCCTTAAAATTTATCGGAAATTGTTTTAAAAAATTCCAACATATTCCAATGAAATTCTTCGGAAACGTTAGAAAAAATCTCCAATAAATTTTAAAGAATTTTATAGAAACTCGGGAAAAATTGCCGATTAATTTTGAGGAATTTTGTCGGGAATTGTTGGAAACTAATTCCGATAATTTCCGAAGAATCTCATCGGAAATCTTTAGGAAAAATTTCCAATGATTTCCAAAAAAATTTCATTAAACTCTTCGAGAACATTTTCCCATAATTTTTGAATTATTACACCATTGGCGTATCCCCCCGAATATTTCCTATGACAAGCTTCAAAAATTATCGGAAAAACTTCCTCGAAGAATTTTGATGAAACTTTTTGGAAATTATAGGACATTTTTTCTAAAGGTTTCCTATGAGATTCTTCGGACATAATCAGAATTTTTCCCAACAATTTCCGTTGAAATTCCTTAAAAACTATCGGAGATTTTTCCCGAGTTCCGAAAAAATTCCTTAAAAATTATCGGAGATTTTTCTTGAGCATTCCTCAGAAATACTTCAAAAATTATAGAAAAATTTTCATGAAACTTTTTTTGGAAATCATTGGAAATTTTTCTAAAGATTTCCGATGAGATTTTTTTAAATTTTTTTAATACGTTTATTTTTTGTCGTTCAGCATCTGGGCTATTTGCGACGAATATAAAGGTTACATCTTAAGAATTAGTTACAACAGTGAGTACAGAGAGGTTACTTTTAGAAATTGTATTACATTGTTAGAATCAGCTACATCGTCGCGCAGGATTTCGGATAGCGGTTTCCCTTCGATGTTGCAATTTTTTCGGTGTGTTGAGTACTTTTTGCAACTGCTGAGTAAGTGTTGTATGGTGATGATTTCGTTACAAGTGTCGCACTGCGGAGTTTGTGTTTTTTCTAAGATATGTTTATGTGTTATTTAGCTATGACCTGTTCTGAGCCTCATAAGAATGGTTTTTTCTTGTCGATTGGCCGATGAGATTCTATGGACATTATCGGAATTTTTTTCAAAGATTTCCGATTAAATTCCTTAATAATCATATCCGAGATTTTTTCCGTTTCCAAAAAGATTCTTTACAATTTATCGGAGACTTTCCCGAGTTCCGATAAAATTCTTTAAAAATGATCGGAGATTTTTCCCGAGTTCTGATGAGATTTTTTTTAGCTACAGGAGATTTTCCTAACATTTCCGATGAAATTCCTTGAAATTTATCAGAAATTTTTTTCGAGTTCCGATGAAATTCCGCAAAATTCATCGGAGATTTTCCCCGACGTTTCCGAAGAAATTCTTTGGAAATTATTGGAATTTTTTTCCAACAATACCGACGAAATTCCTTAAATATCATCCGAGATTTTTCCCGAAATTTCCGAAGAAATTCTTCGGAGATTATCGAACATTTTTCCTGACGAGTTTCCATAAAATTCTTCAAAAACAATCGAAGTTTTCCCCCCGAATCATTGCATTTTGCGGCTTATTCATAGCAACATGCCGGGTTTTCCTATACAAAAACTGATTAACCCTGTATGTCTTGTAAGTCCAGAAATGTCAAAAATGTGTACTTGACACCACCTTTCTTATTCAAATTTCGGATTTCGGAGCCCTAGGATGCGCTGGATGTAGGAAATCACGTGATGAACCCAAACTTTTTTCGCACAGATTCGTTTTTGGGGGAAGTTAACTTTCCAATGACGTGCATAAAGTCATTTGGATAATCTCCAATGAGAAATTCAAAAATTTGTAAATGGCAGCACTTTTAGGTATCTGATTTTGGATAGGTTTTGGCTAGGGTTAGACCTTGTCTCCCAAAATTGATGAATTTGCCATTTTTTTCACTAATTGGTATTTTGGAGGAACTGCCCTATCCTACGATGTACATGAAGCCACTTTGATAACTTGCGTTCAGAAACTCAAAAATTTGTAAATTAGAATCACTTTTGAGTCTAAAATTGAATTTTAGGGCCCTAAAACGGGTTGAATCGGGAGGAAAGTGTGAAATTCGAAATCAGTGACCTCGAAAGCCCTCTTTTCGATAGTCTGTTTGCTAGGTCATGATACTTCAATTTTGGGCGGAGTTTGGTCATCTCTAGGCCCCTTACCCCCAAATTTGATGAATTTTGTAATTTTTTCATGGATTCATACTCTGGAGGAAGTTCCCTATTCCACGATGTGCGTGAAGCCACTTTGATAATCTACATTCAGAAAGTCAAAAATTTGTGAATAGGAACCAATTTTAGGTTGAAAATTTGGATTTTAAAGCCCTAAAGCGGGTTACATCGTGTATTCAGAATCTGTGACCTCGAAAACCCTCTTTCAATCCTTTGTTTGCTAGGTCATGACACTTTGATTTTTGATGAATTTTGGTCATCCTTAGGCCCCTTGTCCCCAAATTTGATGAATTTTGAATTTTTCTTCACGGATTCGTATTTTGCAGGATATGCCCTTTCCAGCGATGTTCATAAAGGCGTACCTTTCTATTTAAGATTCCGAAGTTGGTGGTACATTACAGCCCCCCATAAATGGGGAGAAAATTTTTCAAGCCCTAGAGAAACAAGACCTACCCACAGGAAGAAAGCAATTTGTCCGGCAAAGATCCACCAATCGATTCGAAAAAAATGAGAGGGGTAACTTCCGTGGAACACCCTAACCCCTTCTACCCCAAATTTTTGAATGTTCTGCTCCCTGGGTTAGTCAAATCGGAAAAATAAGGCATTATTCGAAGTCAGTGACCTAGAAAACCCCATTTTCGATTTTTCGTTTGATAGGTCACCACACTTTGATTCTGGGTGGATTTTGGTCATCTCTAGGCCCCTTGCCACCCAAAATTGACAAATTTTGATTTTTTCCCCCACGGATTCGTATTTTGGAGTAAATGGCCTTTCCAACGAGGTGCATAAAGGCATACCTTCCTATTTAAGATTCCGAAGTTGGTGGTAGGTTCCACTCGAAAATCATTTTCGTCCCGGGAAGATCTGCCCATCGGTTCGTAAAAAAACAGGGGGGACTTTCGTGGAACACCCTGTATAGTTACACGGACGTTGGTGCGCCCACGAGTGAACATAGGCCTCCTCCACCCTTGTTCATCTGACCCTGTTCCTTGCCCCCGCCATCCATAATTTCCCCGCAATACTTTTCAGTTCGTCTTCCCATCTTTTGAGGGGTCTCCCCGGGGTTCTCCTTCCCTACCTTGGACACCAGTTTAATACCCTACCTCCTTATCTTTCCCTCTCGTCTCTAATAATTTGTCCCGCGTAATCATATTTCAATTTTTTGGCTACATATCTACCATCCTTCGCTCCGGTCCTACTTCTGACTTCCAAGTTCCTTTTCCTATCTTTCAGTTTTAAGCCCAATGGTGATCTTTCTATGGCAGTTTTTATGTTTTTGCGGTTTTTAAGTTTTGCGACTCTGTTGCCATCCAGGTCTGCGTCCCGTATGTCAGTACTGATAAAGTACAGCTCTCTCAAATTCTTACTTTTGTTGCTGTGGACATCTTACTCCTGTACACTTGTTTAGATGCCCAGTAACTTTAACTTTTCCACGCTTGTGCCCTTCTTCTACTCAGCTCCTTCTCTAGACTATCCTTGAATGAGATTATTTGCCCCAAGTACACCGCTCTCTCTACGACCTTAATTTTTCCTGTACTAGCCTAATTTCTGGCTCGGGCGTCTGATTCGTGATCAGAATCGTCTTATCTGCAGTCCTACCTTCCGGCTTTCTTGTTCCAGTTCGTTGGCTATTTGTTGGAGTTCCTCTCCGTCCTGCGAAATTAACGCTACGTTGTCTGCGAATCTCAAGTTGTTTAGCCAGACTCCATCGATTTTTAGCCCCTTCCCGTCCCAATCCAATTTCCGAAAAACGTTTTATGGAAGACTGTTGAACAAGTTGGGGGAAAGGGGGTCCCCCTGTTTTACGCCTTTCCCAATTTCGAAGAACGGTCCTAGTTTGTCCAGCCGGACCCTCCCTTTGGCGTTTTTATACATTTCCTTAATTATTCTGATATTTCATTCGGGATACCCTGTTGGTATAACGCCTTCCATAGAGCCAGCAGAGATATTGAATCAAAAGCTTTTTTGAAATCAATCAGAAGAATATTAAGGTTTTGGTTAAATTCTTTAAATTTTTCGATGATTTTGTTTAACACAAACATATGGTCGATCGTCTGCGGTGTGAAAACCTCTGAAAGCCCCGAACCAGAAGGAGGAGAGGTGACAGAAATTCCCACACCACACCCGACACATCATCCACAAGAGTCGGTCTATCCTCTCGTGAGAGGAGACAGGGATGGGGTCGAGATATATAGAAGGATACTCGCAAGCCTCCTCACTAACTAGAGAAGGGCAAGCGAAGTCGGACTATAGGTCCGCAAACTGAACCAATTTTGAACACAAAACCAGAAAAAATATGAACCCAACACACACCAAGACGAAAGAAAAGGATTGATGTCCGCTTGGTTGAATGGAACTTTCCAAACTCCCTTGATCAACGTGACTTCTCTACTACTCAACAAATATAAAAACAATTGAGAAGATGAAAATTGTATTTCATTTAGCTCTATATTTTAAGTAATTATCAGGAAAATGGGGTCGAAAAGATAAAAGGACAATAATACTTAAAAAAATGTCCGAATAGAATACAAAAAAATTTGAGATGATGACCTGAGGATCCCGAATCCGTCCTCACTATGTGGCTATCTATCTTTTATGCCATGTGGATAGATCTGTTGATGTGTAAACTCATTCTGGCAGAATGAACTGGTACAAGTATGGCTCTCAAGCCACCTTGCACTACAAAACCGGGCGCTGGACATGAGTTAGGAGTCGGGTCCACTACTAACCCAAAGGTGTCAGCTCACTTGCCTACTAGCCCCCTCCTGCACTTATCAGTGAAGACCTTTGCAGGTCGGCTAGATTCCGTGGGGGACGGAAATAGGATTCTGGCAACCTCAATTCTGGGGGAGAATTGAGGAGAGGACACCTGACCCTACACGATAATACTAAAAAAAAAAAGAAGTTTCATGTCAGGTACCCAGTTCGTTAGCCCAATTTGAGACAAGAGGGATCTCAGATTACCACCTCGCCTCAACTGAACAATAAAACTTAACAGGGAGACAAAACCATATACAAATCAAATCAATAACATTAAAAAAAAAAATCAATAAAAAAGTAGAAAATATACCTCGGCCGACAGAAGAATTTAAGACATGAAGACTATACAATCCGTGGATGGGGAGACACAGAGCGATCTACCCAGTTCTTAACCCTACATACTGTGAAAGAACTAAGAATTAAAGGCCTAAAGTTGCATTAGAAGTTCATTCAATCTCTCCAGATGGTCAGCGCTCAAAACCAACTAGGGGTGAAAGAAAGCACTGTATTTAAAAATGTTCAAAACCGGGATTAGGGACCAGAGGGAGTTTGGTACTAATGCGTATGACGGGGGAATAAAATGAAAAGAAAATATAAAACTGTAAGCAGGGAAAATTACATACCCGACCCCCAATAGTTCTGCATACTAAAGGAACCCCTCCCCCTTTCGTTTTAGAAGAAGTAAACGTTTACAAGACCCATTACTGAAAGGTATAAGAATAAATAAACAAGAAAAAATAGGAAAAAATAAAATTGTAAAGAAGAAACAATTCGCATCCCACACTGCCACCGTAACAACAAAGGTCAAAATGAAGTAGGTTTTTTAATAAAAACAAATTACAAACCCTTAATAAAAGAAATAAGAGGTATCTCTGATAGGATAGCCATACTGAAGATGGAATTCCAAAAAACAATTATAACATGTGTTCAGGTTTACACCCCCACCTCCACAGCCGAAGAAGAAGAAATAGACAAATTTTACGAACAAGTGGATGAAATAGTAATAAACGAGCAAAACAGCGAAAGAAAGAACCTCATACTAATGGGGGACTGGAATAGCCAAGTAGGTCAAAAACAAAAATACGAGAGTAATACAATGGGCAATTTTGGATTCGGGAACAGGAACAAAAGAGGCTGGAAACTCCTAAGATTTTGCCAAGAACATAATCTAAAAATAGTTAATAGTTTCTTCAAAAGAAGGAAAGGAAAAAGATGGATGTGGATCCCACCAAACCAAGAATATAAAACCCTGATAGACTACATAATAACCCCATTAAAAAACAAATCAATAGTAAATTTCGACATTCCAAACAAATTCGAATATCATTCAGACCGCCGACTAATAACAATAACAATGCAAACTGAATAGCACAACATCAAATTTAGCAATAAGAACAGCAAAGGCGACGGAAAAATTAATCCCCAAAAATATGAACAAGAGTTGAAGGAACAAATAGCAGAACTGAAATTAGGATTAAAAAACCAGTGTAGAAACACTGTACAAATCAATAATAGGAATAATAGAAAACACTCCAAAAAGTACAACAGACGAAACGGTAGTGAACAAAAGAAAAAATGCAAATGTGGAAACAATCAATAATATCAAACTATTACTTAAAAAAAAGGTCTCAACTCTTAGGGACTAGAAGGAAAGAGGCAAGAGAGAAAATAGAACTAAACGAAGTTTCAAAGCTAATCCGTAAGAAATTGAGGGGAGAAAAAAATGATATCATCAGAAAATCTATTGAAACAAATAAAAATATTGGAAAAACAAACATGTCTCGGCTTGCAATGGACTATGCACTTTATAGGCCCCCAAGGAGGAAAGGATCTGCGATAAAAAAGGAATAAACAAATTTATAACGAAGTATTATGCAAAATTATGCGACGACGATAAATACTGCAACTTCAATTACAACGAAAAAGGAGAAATACCATATTTCTTCGAAAAAGAAATTAAAGCAATAGTTGACCAACTGAAACCAGGGAAAAGTCCAGGCCATGACAATATAACCAATGAAAACATAAAAATTGTGGGAGAGGAAATGATATTAATACTAACAAAACTATTCAACAAGATCCTAGATTCGGGTAAAATAACAGCAAACTGGAAATTTTCTGATATAATCATACTATTTAAAAAGGGAGACAGACATAAGGTGGAAAACTATCGCCCCATAACGCTCAGCCCCACTATAGAAAAAAATTTTCAACTGTGGACCATATACATGCAGTTAATCAAATCATAGAAAAAAGGAACGAATACAATATAAATCTTTTTATTGGGCTAATAGACTATATATGTAAGGCATTTGACTCCATAAGACACGACTTTATGATATCAACATTGAAAAACCAAGGGGTCCCATCTAAATACATCCAACTAATAGGAGGAATGTACGAAGGATTAAAAACAAGGATAAAAACGGATATAAAAGGGGATTACTTTGAAATTAAAAAAGGAGTTCGCCAAGGAGATCCACTATCGCCGATCCTCTTTAACTGCGCACTTGAAGAAATATTTAGAAACTTAAACTGGGAGAAAAACGGACTGAACCTGAATAGTACAAAAATCACAAATTTAAGATTCGCCGATGATATTACCCTATTTTCCGAATCAGAAATAGAACTAGCAGAAATGATAAACGAATTGAGCGAATCAGTACCAAGCAGGACTTCATATCAACGCTCAGAAAACAATAGTATTAACTAAAGATAAAAAACTAAAACCAATAGAAATAGATGGAAAAATTTTAGGCGCAGAAAGCGAAGGGACTTTTTATCTTGGCCAAAAAATAGCTTTCACAAAACACGTGGAAAAAAAAAATTAATACAAGAATTACTAAAACTTGGGCCAAATACTGGTCACCTAAGAGAAATCTTCAAAGGCCCCTTCAATCTCACCCACAAAAGTCAAATTTTTAACGCATGTGTAGTCCCAATGTTAACATATGGATGCCAAACCTGGACTTTAAGTCAAAAAGTCCTACCCAAAACTCCTTGGAACACTCCATACTAGGTATTAAGAAAAAAGATCGTATTAAAATAGAAACGATAAGGGACAAACTGAGGCGTAACGTTGACATAATAAGGCACATCCATCGCACAAAATGGAAGTGGGCAGATCACGTCTCCCGCCTCACGGACGACCGATGGACCTCTACACTACAAGAGGAAAAAGGGGCGTAAAAACTAAGGCGGAAGGACGACATTAACAAATTCCTAAAAACGCAATCGTTAAAAGGAATAATATAGAAAAAGCTGCCCTCTCGTTCGCCGCAATTAGCTGATTGTAATTATTGCAAAATATGATCAAAAAATTTCAAAAAAACAGGCAAGAATGGGATCGGTTGCTAAAGAAACCTTTGCTCTTCATGGGCCGGGAATAATTGCGTGAGCCCTGATCCGGGTTCCAAATCGGAAATGGAAATACAGTTA
This sequence comes from Acanthococcus lagerstroemiae, assembly GCA_031841125.1. Classification (NCBI taxonomy): domain Eukaryota; kingdom Metazoa; phylum Arthropoda; class Insecta; order Hemiptera; family Eriococcidae; genus Acanthococcus; species Acanthococcus lagerstroemiae. Next base: position 22,172,716 of record CM063106.1, on the reverse strand, counting down.
TAGATATTAATAAGAATTTATTCCCAATAAAGGTGATTATGATTATGATTATGAATTTGACGCATCCTATTCACCTTTTACGTCAAATAATCGAGGTTTTACCGGCTAGTCACTCAAAATTAGGTTCAGATTAAGTTCGGCTCCTTTTGTCGTGGTCAGGAGCAGTCGAAATATGGCACCCGTCTATTTGGCTCTTATTTTTTTATTCAAAATTTAGAATATTAAAAAATTTGCAGACGCGTTTCCAACCACGGGAGAGCATTTCATATGTCTTTCCACTCCTCGGATTCCGGGCAAAAAATGGAAAAAGTGCTGCATTTTGAATTAAGAAAACTGAACTGAAATCTTTGGTAACCAATCTCGAAAAAGACTAAGCCGGTTGCTAAAAAATCAGTCTTCAAAAAAACGCTCCTATATTAATTTTTCTAATTTCAATTTGACGGCTCAATGTCACGATAGTTTCGTTTTTCTTCTGACTCGGATGTTCTTCATTAAGAACGTAATTCGTCGTCTTTCGAAATTTTCACTCATAAATAACCTTGTATATTGGTCATAAAAATACGGCCAATATTATTTTATGTCAGTTTTACGACATCTTCCAGCCTTATTTCGTTAAAACCACCTTAAGGCTTGTGGGGCGAACAGGAAAAAGAAATGTCGATTTTCGATAAATTTCACGAAGCATTCAAGAACAAACTTGTAATTTTGTTAGAAGCGATATTACCCCGGCGTTGGATATTACGACTAAATACTAGTTAAAGTCACTTACTCTCGATTGTATTGCCAGTAGACATCAGCACACATAGTATCGGGCTTAGAGGGGCTGGAAGAAGGTCCATCGTTTGAGAAGTTGTTTTCTTTAGATCTATAGGAGGGAGAAGTGAACACTGAAATCATATTCAATTATTTAAATTGTTTTCCCGGCTGTTTTATTTCGAAATTCAACAACTTTGCATTCAGCTGTATTTCCTGAGCATTTACATCCGAGTGTAGACACATACCACTTCGCGCCCGTGGATTCAAAATGGCGTATAGCTATGCTCCGGTTTAAAAACCTTGGTATCTGTGGCTTATAATCCAGTCAGTCTAAATAAACCTTGCTATACTATAATAAATCAGATTATGTTTTGGTGAATATAAGTAACAAGTTTATTTATTTATTCATTTTTTTTTTTGTTGCAGGTAAGATTGAACTGTAATAATATGGCTTAACAGTGCTCCGTTCTTCGTGAAACACTGAGTAAGTACATGGCGTGTAAACTACATATATCCATTTTATGTAGGGGAGACTAGGGAAGATTTGAACAAAATTTACGGTACTGGGTTTTACAAAGCCGGATCCATTGGGAAAGTTGGATAAAGTAATCTCTCGAAAACGTTGAACTTTTATTGAGGTTTTCCCACGACACCCATAACCATTTATGTATTTGGAATAAGCTTCAAGATATTTCAATTTTTTTAAAAACTGTTTTGGCCAAGTTTTCCACATGGGGTGGGAGTGATGGAAAGAGATATAAAACAGATATATGGGTAGCTAGAAATCTTCCCGCATGTTAACACTCAACTATCTTGTCAGTGTAGTCTTCTGATTGTCTGCCTGTAAATAAGTTAGTCTGTTTTTCAACCTGCCTCTTCGGCTGTTGTTTCATCTACCTGTACATCTTCTGCTCGTGTGGAATCTTGTTGCGACTGGCAGACTTGTTAATGGATATCTAGTTTTTAATTAATCTGCCTAGCCGGCTGTCGGTTTGTCTGGACCTAGTCTGGCTGGCTGATCGACTGATAGCTCGAAAGTTGACGCAGGTCTCTACGAAATTTGGTATTGCCAGATTCAGCGGTGTCCTTGAATCGTAAACCATATTAGCTGCAGGTCGAATGTAAGAAAAGAGACTTCCACCAATGAAAAATTTTATTTATTTTTTTATTTTTTTTTTGGTAATAAATTATCAATAAAAATATTCATTTTTTATAATAATAAAAATAAAATTAATTGATCATTTTGTCAGTGGGCGCCCCTGAGAGAAACACGGCTGTATTCCTCCTGCTCGCGAAAAAATGGCAACTTCTGTCTGTCAGTCTCATTACTTACCCTTTTCAATTCGCAAAAATGAAATTTCGTACTCCACAGAATCGTGACCCTCTCCACTTACCTCGATAGAAAATCGCCTCGGTACATCCTCGAATCAGATTACATACAAACTGATACAATTCTAACTTTAACACCTATCCCGGAATGGTAGAAACGTGTTCCATTTTATTTTCGTGAAATTCGTTAAAACAGAATTACACGCGAGTGTATGTCGCAAAAGAGGGAAAGGGGGAGTAGAAAGCACTACACGGCAAAAGCAGGCAAAATGCTCGAAAACGCTGTTTCGCTTGGACGGCATCAGCAGCGTTTAATTGTTTTGAAATTCGCTATGAATTAATGGGATGAAACGTGTTCGTTTTATCGCGTTTATTCGCATGTACGTGGACATTACTGGGGATTCTGATGTACTAATTTATTTGTTGACCCAACTTAACGTTACAGTGCCAACGAAGTGGTGGAAAATAGACGACAAAACGATACGACACGCGTAGGGACTGGCGTTCTAATTGTAGACCAGGGATCCGAGGTCGACTCGTCAGCCATCACGATGAAAACACTTCAAACCTACACCGTGGTACTCGTATAGCTTCTCGAAGGTTCTGCAGGACACGTATCTGTTGTAAAGGTACGAGGAAAAAATCACCAATGATGTAATTCAATCAAGAAACTAGCTCTCGAGTGAGGTCTCGAGTGACCTACTCATGCGTTGACTTGTCTTACAAGCGTGAACTTTGAGAAATCAGGTCGAAAATTAGGACGACGTATCAGCAAATGACTACCGTACAAACCGCGAAGGGTCTAGAAGCGTCTCAACAAGTACCTAATGGGTCTGGAAGAGTTGGTGAGTCTTAAAAAGGCATTGCACAGGCTTAAAGAGAATTCGAACGCGTTGATATCGAGTCTCAAAAATGTCTTAAAGAACATCGTTGAATCTTAAAAATAACAGTACTGAACTCAAAGGGCCTAGAAGCGTCTCAAAGAACTAAAATGGTCTATAAAAGTTGCCGAGTCTTAAGAAGGCCTTGCACAGCCTCAAAAAGAACTCGAACGCATTAATACAAAGCCCCGAAAATGTCTTGAAGAACATTGTTCAGTCTTACAAACCACACTGCCGACCACAAAGGGCCTAGAAGTGTTTCAAAAAACCTTGAAGTGGTCTATAAGAATTAGCGAGTCTTGAGAACTAGCGAGTCTTAAGAACACCTTGCACAGGTTCAAAGAGAATTCGAACGCGTTAATACCGAGTCCTGAAAATGTCTCAAAGTATATTGTTGAGTCTTAAAAACCACAGTACCAACCACAAAGGGTCTAGAAGAGTCTCAACAAGCTTTAAATGAGTCTTTAAGATTTAGCGAATCTTAAGAAGGCCTTGCACAGGTTGCAAGAGAATTCGAACGCGTTAATACAGGTTCCCGAAAATGTCTTGAAAACCACAGTACCAATTGCAAAGGGCCTAGAGCAGTCTTAAAAAGTCTTAAATATGTCTTTAAGAGTTAGCGAGCGTTTTGAAAAGCCTTGCGCAGACTTAAAGAGAATTCGAATGCGGTAATATAGGGTATAGGGTCCCAAAAATGTCCTAAAGAACATTGTTAAGTCTTAAAGACCATATTACCGACCACAACGGGCCTAGAATAGTCTAAAAAAAAACAAAAAACTTAAATGGGATTTTCAGGGTTAATAAGTCCAAGAAGGCATTGCACAGGCTCAAAGAGAATTCGAACGCGTTACTACCGAGTTCCGAAAATGTCTTAAAGAATATTATTGAGTCTTAGAAACCACAATACCAACCGCAAAGGGCCCAGAAGAGTCTCAACAAGCCCTAAATTGGTCTTTAAAAGTAGGCGAGTCTTAAGAAGGCACTGCAGAGGCTTAAATGGATTCTGACCGCGTTAATATAGAGTCCCGAAAATATCATGAAGAACACTATGGAGAGTGAGAAACCAGAGTACCAACCGCCATGAGCCCAGAAGAGTCTCAACAAACACTAAATAATGGGTCTAAAGAGTTGGTGAGATTTAAGAAGGCCTTGCACTGGCTTAAAAAGAATTCGGACATATTAATACAAGGTTCTGAAAATTCATTAAAGAACATTGTTGAGTCTTAAGGACCACAGTACCAACCACCAAGGGCCTAGAAGAGTCTCAAGAAATTAGTAATAACCTATTCTGAAGAGAAATCACCCTTGGAAGAGTACCAGTGGTCATGCTACTCATCCGCCAAGAATCCAAAGCCACCAAAATTTTAAAGATGACCAATTATCATTAGAGACGTACCGAAGAGTTTTTCCTGGGAGGGGGGGGGGGGGGTAAAAACTGTGAAAGTCTAAACTGGCTCAACTCAGAATTTCCAAGTATTAAAGCAAAAAAAAAAACCTTTTGACCTGTTGGATTTTTTCAACTGACTCAACTCAAACTTCCCAATTCTTCCCAAGTATCAGTGTCAGTGCAAAAGGAGAAAAACCTTCTGACTTGTTAGGTTTTCCCTTCTCAACTCTATTCCCAAGCATCAAAGCAAAAAAAAAAAAAATCTTCTGTAACTTGTTACATTTTCCCAACTCGCCTGACTGAAACGATAAATTTTCCCAACTGCAGAATAAAAAATTCCTACTAGGGAGGGGGTAAGTTGCCCCCTAGACCCCCTATCGGTACGTCCCTGATGATCATTGGCGCCACCAACTGCTTTTCAAGAAAGACTGTTCCACATTTCAAAGGAAATGGCAAACAGGTTTTTGTATGCTTTTTAGTGAACAAACAAAACTATAATGAGGGTCGACTGCAGACTGCAGCCACGCAGCAAATATCAAGATCAATGAGCACATGGCTAGAAGAATGTCAGTTGGAGCGTCGAGCGTATCGGGAGGGGGGCTACAGTTTTCGCTCAAGTATACCCATGGCTGTGAAATGTCAAACTTTTAAACATTGTAAATTAATCGGCTGCAGGCTACAGCTGCGCAGCAAAGATCAAGATCAATGAGCACACGGCGAGAAGTAAAATTAATTTACACGGAACTGTGGACCACTGAACTGAATTGTGGCCATGAAGAACTAAATCATACTGATTGGCTTCACGCAATACGCACAATTGAACTGAATTGTGAACTGAACTGGAACGAAGATCAGTGTCAGTCGGAATTGGTGTCGGTCTGAAATAGGATGGGAGGGCCAGCCAGTAGACATATCTATGTCAAGATCTGAAATGGATTTCTAAGGGTTAGTAAGTCTTAAGAAGGCCTTACACAGGCTCAAAGAGAATTCGAAAGCGTTAATGCAGTGAGTCTTAAGAGGGCCTTGCACAACTCAAAGTGAATTCAAACGCTTTATTACAGAGTCCCGAAAATGTCTTAAAGAACATTGTTGAGTCTTAGACGCCACAGCACCAGCCGCAAAGGGCCTAGAAGAGTCTCAATAAGCATTAAATGGGTTTGTTAGAGTTAGGGAGTCTTAAGAAGGCCTTGCACTGGCTCAACGAGAATTCAAACGCGTTAATACAGAGCCCCGAGAACATCTTAATGAATATTGTTGAGTCTTAGTTAAGTTCGGAAGAAATACAAAGACTTTCATGAGAGTCTGCGAGGGTCTCATTGAGAGTCGTGAGCATAGATAAATAGTATAAATTGATTGTAAGTAGTCAACATCAATGCCCAAGAATTAAATACGGAGCACGTTGGTGTATTCAACAGTGTTGGCTTGCTACAAATATGCAGTTACTCAATACTTGTGACAGTTACTTCACAGTTTATTAGTGTTATTTACGAAGGAAAATTTTTAGAGTACGGAAAATCGATTTTTAGTTAAAAAGCATTTTGCATAAACATATTAATTTCAGAATTTTTGGGAATTTTCTTATGGATAATACATAACATCCTTCTGACTGTAAGGATTCAGGGTTTTTAGTTTTTACGGCAACAACTGTCATGTACAGTAAGCACTGTAGAAAATGAGCGACTACGAGGGAACCAAAGTGATCACTCAACCTGGCCGTGGCCGGTAGACTCTCATAAGGTAGCAAACTTTTGTGTACAGCCCTCGAACGAATCCCACGACGTATCTATACTTCGAATAAAGCATATCATGTGTACTTTTTATTGAGAAAAATACATCTCTGCAACCCATATTGCTTAAAAAAAAACACACATAGTTACGTTGACGACGATGGAATTTTTAATCTATTGGGGCACTCTGGAGACTTGAGGTCAAGTATTTCCATCAATTTCATGGATTGATCTGATAAAAGAGACTTTCTACGACTGAAAGAGGGGGGAAAAACTTTGTTGTATTCTTAGTTCTCGAGATATTACACGGTTATTCAATTTATATCGCGTTCATAGTCGTTTGCGATGACTCCCGTTAAAAAACGTTATGGCACCAATTTTTGGCGCCTTAATGTTGTTTGTGATGCCACAATGACGTTTAACCTTTAATTTTGGTGCCTCAATGACCGATATTATAACTTGCACCACACAACAATTTGAGATTCTGAAAAACAATGGCATGAGAATATATGATTCTATATTTACTTTCAACAAGGAATTTAATTCCGACGTTAATTTTTTGATTATAGTTTTTCCCTCTCTGTCCTACCTTAAATGTGAATTTTAGAATCATCAAGATGATACCACTGATCACACAACTATGCGCGTTCAGTATTCTTATCAGTATAGTCATTCGTGGACGACAAAAAATAATAAAAAGTGAAAATTTTGATAGAATTTGAATTAGGAATTTGGAAAACGAGAGGTTCCTGAAAAAAATGATTAACGCCAGTGTATTGAGCATTCGAAATATATCTAAAATCATATAATCTCATCCCATTGTTTTTTATGCTGTTGTGCAGTGTTATTGAGAGAATTATCCATATAAGTCCAGAAACGACTCATATTATGGAAGCGAGAGATTCTTTTCCCTTGACATTTCTTACACACATGAATCTGCACGCCTGCAGCTTTTAATCAACATTATTGTTGAAATTACTTATGCTATCAATTATATTTGTCAACATTTTCTTGGTCGTGGACAGGTTTTTGCTCTTCTGTCCCCCTCAAGAGTTCTCATGTTGGATAAACACCACGTATGTAGAGTACTCCATGTATACTAAAATTTTAATGGAGAAAAATTTTCAAAAAATGACATTGTAAAAATCCCAAATTGCCCACTACAAAATTTGGTACGTTTGTAGGATTACCCTAATAATCTTTAGGTTGTTTTTTAAGCAAAAGTTGTGGCAGGTAAAACGAGAGAATTGCAGTTCGGCTACATTTATATCGTATGAACGTACCAATTCATTTTCCTTTGCCCTCCTCATCCCGCATATAGGTGAAAATCTGCATGTGAAAAGATATGGATACATTTTCACCTCCTTTCCTCTTGTCCTCCTAGGTATACTGAACTTTTCGTCCAATTCCCCGGGTACTCCACCCGATAAGGTTCTCCTTTACTTACTTTCCCTCGGTGACGTGAATACGCGAAGACGAGATTTTTTGGGACGGTGTTTTTCAAGTTGAACAAGTTTAAGATTTCCTTTCTTCGGAATTTTTGTCCTTGTATTGTTTCAAACGGTTTTTTATACTTTTGAGACTTTTTGTTCGTGAACTGCCACTTTCGCGAATCCACGAGTTTTCCGCCCTCCGGAACTTCGACCTCGTGCGAAAAGTTTTTTTCCCGCTCGTAAATCGTTTTTGTGTTTGCTCGCTGCCATCCGCCATGTGGTTACAATTGTTTCTTACTTCATTTTTTTTTTTAAGTGTTGCTTATGGTTGGTTATGTTGAACTAAGCTTCCTTTTGTAAGGGAGGGGGCATGGGCATTTGCAAAAGAATGTGAGACTGTAAGTTTTTCGTTTTTCTTTGCTTTTTTCGTTCCGAAACGTGAAACGACTTAAAATGTGATCTGGGTAGCCCACCTTTCTCTCCCTGGTAATACCACTCCCGAGAAGTCTAATGTGAGCTAGTCGTGGTACTTTCTCAAGTTTTTCCAGCTTTTGTCGGTCGACGACTTTCGTCGATTGTCGAACTGAGCACGTCCTCCGGTCGTAATGCAGGAAGGTGCCTACGGAGACAAATGTCGGCATCCCTATTGACGATTTTTGCATAAGAAATCCGCAGCAACACGCAGCGATCCTGAGTGAGACAGTCGCGTTCGCTGCTGATGCGGAAAAACAAAGTGTCAGCAGCGTTTCGCAGCAAAAACATGTTCGCAGTGGTGCGGAGAAAAGATCTGTCAGCAGCGTTCATGACCCGTTGTTCACTGCGTTACACTGCTGATGAAATCAGAATCAGCAGCTGATTCAAGTGGTTTTTCAGTAGCTACTCTCTGCTGGATTTTTATTCCGTGGTGGAAATAAATCGATTCTGCTGCTCCATTGTGCAGCGGAAAAACAGTAGTTCTAACTGTGGTCCGCAGCTACAATTCTCTATTCTGCAGTAGACAGCGTATTGCAGTTTCTCTTCTCATTTACAATTTATAAAATTGAAATGGTAAAAATACAAAGTAACTGGTCGCCAAAAAAAAATTAATAATATCAATGATTCTTGAAATTACGAGTATATTTATGTAAACATACGAGTATAAAACTTTAAAAATTGCTCAAATCCAAGAATACGGGTGACCTCGCATCATGTGATTTGGTGACCTCAGCTGATTTGGTGACCTCATTGGTTACTTCATGTGATTTGGTGACCACATTTGTCTCTGAAATAAATTATAATGTTGAATAACTACATGGTATTTTCAAGTTCGTGTTTAGAAATTACACACAGTTAGAAGCAATAATTTGGTAAGGCTTATGTTCGGCAATTTTTCAAATGTCTCTCTCTCTCTCTCTCTCTCTCTCTCTCTCTCTCTCTCTCTCTCTACTTTTCCTTCAGGGCCCTGATACATCATTACATGGCCCTACTATCTTATTCCCAATTCTCTCCTACTTGAACCAAAACAAAAACCTTCATCTCACCTTTCTCCTATTCTTCACTGCTTGATTGTTATTCTGTACTTGATGAATTTTGAATTACGCTGATTGAGGATGAATGATTCTTCAAATACCGAGAAAAACATTCTCTATATCCTTCTTTCCCTCATATTCTATTGCTTGAAATTAAAAGAATATATTTCTTCTTTAATGCACCTCAACTGATCTAAATAAATAACTCTTCCCAATATTTCATATTGATACTCTTTCAATTAAGTAATCACAATTCATAACCGGAATGATTTTCTTCTCCTAGCAAAGTCATTGCGGGGATCCCACTCATTTATCTTTGAGGTCCCATTCTCGTACACTGATAACGTCGTTGCACTCCTTGTCTAGAGACATAAATTTTATTTTGTATTCAATTCTGATTCTGTCTTCTGGTAATTTATCGCATCATTTCCACCTAGTATTTGATATTGTCACAAGGGGACTCCATTCACTTTGCTTTTTTGAAGTTCCACCCTGTTTTCTGCATCCTGAAACATATTTGAGACTTTCACAATTTTTTTGAACATATTTTGACCCACTGATATCACCTTCCTATTCTTCCTACAAGTATTCCATAAGATTTTCAAATCTCATATTCATACAATATTTTACCTATAATATTCTGACAATTCAGGTTCTCTCGTTCATCGGGCTCAGCTTTCTTCGATTTATCTAGAGAAATATATATTACATAATAACAAGTAAAAATGGATTTCTTTTCACACTATTCCATACACAGAGTAAAAAATCAGCCACGTTTTGACTATCCACCACTCTTCACAAGTTGTCCAGTTTCTTCCAAGGATTCCCTGACTTTTTCAGAGTTTTTCAATGCTCACCAACGCCCTCTCCTTTGGTCAAGGGTGGACTTCTTTGAATACTAGGTTGGTTATGCTCACTGGCCACAATAAAAACAATTTAATGCGTACATCTCTTTTGAAAGGTGGGCTGTACAGCTGATTTTTTTTTTTTTTAATTTTGACCAAAAATCAATTTTTGGGTTTTTAGCAATTTGGTTCTTTCAGCTCTGCTGTACCATTTTTTGAGGTCACATTCCATTCAAGCTCCAGGGTATGAAATGCATAGAAACAAAAATGGCCCAGGTTGTCGACTCCAGTTTTTTTCTCTACGGAAGTTTTCACTCTTAATCATTTTGCGGACTTTCAAAAACATTTTCTCAAAATACAGATTTTCTATACCTTATTATCAAAAATACTGAAAAAATATCTTTCCGTAACGTTACACAGCTGGTTAAGGTCTCATTCGAAAGATAGTTCGGTCTAGTATAACCCTCACCCCTCAACTTCATACCGACAAGACCAAATGGACCTTCTTGCTAGGGTATTTCTAAGACTCTTGAAATAGATCGCATGAGTGTTATTGACTTTTCACACAAACAGAACCTTCAAACCCGGCTGATGAGCCCATCACATTCTGTTATCACTCATGAAAGCCGCCACCCCCACCACACACACACGCGCGCGCGCGTTCGAAACAGGGTACAAAAAGCCAAGTAGAAATCTTTTGAACGGCTGCGTGGCCGGCCTAGAGAGCATTTTCGGAATTTTCCTCTACCCATGCTCATTCACCCCTTCAATAATTAGAGGTGCGATTTTTGAACACGAGAAAAAGAAGGGCGGTTCACGCAAAACTGAAACAGGGAAGGAAAAAAGCGCGACAATAATCAGCTATAAAAAAAAAAATCACACCAGTTTTTGGCTGTTGGAAACCTTAGGGCTTTTTATCAGTTTTGGACTGTCAGGTTGGGAAATGTACCAGTTTGGGTTTTGTGGTCAGATATTAGTTGTCCATCACATTGGTCCGTTCTTCAGTTGTAATTCTCAATTTCCAGATAATATTAAGCGTTTCCCAAAACATTCCCGATTTGATTGCTCTTTTCTTTTCTACTTTTTTTCTTTGGACGGGGGGGGGGCTTCCATTTTTTTGTATTTTTGATTGAAAACATTCTGGGAAACATCCCTGTTCGGAGCCATAGCCAAGAGATGCAGTGGCAGAAGTTCATGACAGTCCAGCAACTGGCATTGGTTGTTGAGGCTGACAATCCAGCACACGACACTAGTTGTTGGAGCTGCAGTGGCAGTGGTTGATGGCAGTAGCGACCTGGTACCTGAAGTATGAGAGGGTTGAGTACCCTGAAGTTGGAGTTACCAAGAGAACAACTAAAATGGAACACTGGAAGTACCGTTCGAATACATGCGACAACATACAGTTCCGGTGATTAAATTTCGTGCGCTGTATTTCACGTGCATTCCTTATACAAATGTCATGCGTTGAATTTCTTCAGACTTGTCGTTTTTCGCATGCAAACGCTCTTTGTATCGCTTGCGAATAATTATTCTCCAATAACTACTAATTGAATATTACATTAAATGACATGTAGAACTTACCAGTAATATCTCAACACAAAATTCGGAACTAAACTGTAAACTCAGAAACGCAACGCGCAACCATTCATTGAAGTTGGACACAGGAACTGTGAGATAGTTTGTAGATACGCATCGAACCGGATAGCCGTTAAGCCGCAAACGTTTATCTAAAGGTGCCGACTTGGCGACAACCTTGAAGCCTGAAGGTAACATCACCCGTAGCTACAAGCCATTGTTTCATTCTGGTAACAAAGTTAGCTGCTGAAAACATTGAATTATCCGCAGCGTTCCGCTACTTCCTCGCAGTAAAATGAAACGCTGCTGTATACTATCCAACATTTAACTGCTGAATGCTGCTAAGTTTCATCATCCACATCAGCAGTGTAGTGGACAATTGTTTTAAATCGCTGCGTAACTCTGCTGTCTCTATGTGTACTCTGCGGAATCATTTCAAAATTCGCAGCAGACAACTCTTGAGGTCTGCTGTTACATCTGCTCACATCGCAGCGTAACGCTGCAGAATTGTATAAACGCTGCATCGAATCTAACAATTTCGCAGCGGAAAACTGAAAATCCGCTACAACCAGGAGCTGAATTTTGACCGATTTCGTCAATAGGGATGTTTCTGTGAACACCCGGTCTCTTTAAAAAAAAAAAAAAAAAAAAAAAGCCACAAAGTTAACTACAGTCTTCCGCCTCTTTTGTTTCTATGTAATTTCATAGTTGTAAGAGTCAACAATTTTTTGCTCCTCTTTGTATCCTTATGTTCATTATTTCATTGAAGTAAGCATGTACCTTTAGTATGCACTGCTGGATAATTAACTACTCTCTTGTCCGCGTAAGGTCTTCGTTGAAATCGTATTATACGTACATGAACAATATTTTACAACTTCACTTGACTATGAAAGATGATATTATCCGACGACATCTGCCGCGTCTCGTAAGAAATTTCTTTATGGTACGAACACACTTCACACAATCAACATCCATACGCTTTCGTAAGATGGTTTTCCGGCTAAAATGTGTGGGGGGGGGAAATGTGAACAGCGAGATCAACTTTCGTTTTCGTTTATAAAACGCCGAGCCGCCACCGCCGGAAACCACCCTTAGCGCGTAGAGCGGCTGTCGATTTTATCATTCCACCTACGAACTCTGGCATAGGTAAACAGAAATGACAAGGATTAATTTTTCACCATCCCCATTGCACACACTGGACCGCGGTTTTTATATAACAAACACGGATATTCAATATCGCGGTAAGTGAGAGTTTTTTATCTAAAGGAGAGAGAAGGACAGAATGTGTGAGAGATGGGGAGGGGGAGAGAAAAAGTAGAAAAATTGAAGCATTGTTTTCCGAAATCATTAATCAAATCTGTTCTGGTCCGAACAGTTCTACGTCGGGAATTTCGAGTTGAAACAGAAATATTCGCGGATGGGCGGAGGACACTCAGGGAGAGCGAGACGATATTGTACTGGTTTTATTAAAATGCTGATTACACTACGCTGATTCGCGTTAAGGGAGCCGTATATAAAAGTTTTCGACTCCACGTACGTCTACATTTGTGGCTTAAAGCCAAACCATGTTTTTTAATGGGTGTCACCGCGCGTGGTTGCAGGCCAACTTGGCAGCGACTTGCACCGCTGGAAATCCGGCGATCATTTTCTTCGCTTTGTTCGTGATTAAAATCGGATTCTCTTGCCGAACTATCGACGAGGAATTAATGTATTTTTCACGGGACTCGAGGCGCGCAGTCGTCATTGATTTGTTTGATCGGGGAACGCAAACGGAAACCTCGAATCCGAGCTGGAGGAGTTGCTAGTCAAAAATAATGTACTGTGGAACATAAATTTTTCTTCTCGCCCCGGAAACAGAGGTATAGACCTATAATATACGGCCCTCGGTCCTCTCAGAAAACACCTTGTAAGGGATGTACCTATGTAACGCGATAACTCGAGTAGAAATTTGCGGTATCGAATTTGTACCGTATTTAGAGCACTATTAGAGCAAGAAGCATATTGATTTATGTAAATAAATCTAGAACTCAAATAGAAGTTTGTGTGTATGATGTCGCGTTTGCATAGAAGAATGTGAAACATAATTAGTAGCGAAGATTGTTCTAAGATGGCGCACTTTTCTTTTAAATGTCGCTTTCTCCAAATGTATGGGACCAACAAATATCAAAATTTGATGGAAGGTTCTTTGGACTGTCTGCTATTTATTCTCAAAGTTTCGTGTCATTTATTCCCGTACTCTTCTCTAACTAATTAAAATTGTGAAGAAAAATCACATACACCATCTTGGACTTATGTTCCTAAGATTGCGCACTTTCTCTTGAATGCCGATTTCCCCAACTGTATGAAACCAAAATGTATCGAAATTTGACGGAAAGTTCATTGGACTATCTACTACTTATTCCCAAAGTTATGAGCCATTTGCTCCCAAACTCTTCCCTCAGTAAATAAAATTAGCAAAGTCAAATGTGCCATCTTCAGACATGTGTTTCTAAGATGGCGCATTTTCAAATTTCAAGTAAAAACGTGTGAAAACATACTCAAGCTACACTTCTTTGACTTTCATCTCGTACAACTCTTTTTTTATACTTCGGTTAGTAAATTTTCACCATTACTTAGCATCTGTTCTGGCGGCTGTTGTTGCGCCATTTTTGGGATGAGTTCAATCTATTCCAAATTTAAATAATTATTAACAATCAGCGACCCAGACTAAACATCGATCGATTAATTCATCAGAAAGTAGATACAATTCCGAATATAATGCGATATTCACACTTAATTCTTGTGAAAATACAAATTCGAGAACGCTTCATGTATAAAATAGAAAACGTCAATTGAAGATCTCTTTTCCAAAATGGCCTGAGTCAGTTTTTGTCAAAATTGGTCTGATGCGCCATCTTGTGGTACAAAATAGAAGCTATAAAAGATAGGTTTCCCTACATTCCTATTTCTTTATTCCGTTCCAGTGTTACCAATGATTAGGAAAGTAGTTGGTGTCTAAAGAGGCCTAAGTCAAAAGTCTTCCAGAATGACATAATGCCAAAATATGTGAAATTGACTTTTGATTACTGCTGTAAGTATTATAGTAATGCCAGAAATTTAAATTTTTCAGTGAATCCAGTGAAAAGGAAGCTAATTTTTACAACAAAAAAAAACACACAAAAAAAACAACCATAGTACAACTTATTTTGATGAAAACTCGCACGTTAATACCACGGAAACAAGACGTTATGACAAAAATGAGCCAATCCTACGAACTGGTGTTTCTATGTTCAAAAGGCAAGAATACGGAGTACTAGATCTGTGTGAAGTCAGTTTTGACATTAGTGCTGCCCGGTGTGAGAAATCTGCAGTACCCAATCTGAGGATATTCTCCCCTACATTGTGGCAAGAAGAATGCTTTCCGTCCACGGACAGCCGGTGATCGAATGAATGCTCTTCTGTAGTGTATCACCTTTTATAGGCTAAATCTCCTACCACCTGGTAGGTGGTTTAGTGGGGTAACTGCTCTTTAGTTGAGTGGCTTGGAATTGAGAAACAGTGTTGAGTAGCATTCAACACCAAAATGTCTACTTTCCTTATCAATTATTTATTCTTGCTGCAGTCTGTAGATTGCGACGTGGCCGCTTCGTTGCTTCTTGATGCATTATTATCATTATTTCTCGCTTCGACTAATTTGCAACAAAATTGTAACCTGTCACAAGGAAAAAGCCCTTAGTGGCATCGAAATCTTCTAAGGAAAAGGCCCTTAGTTCAATGTTACTAAGGGCCCTTTTTTTGAACATTCTGATGCCACTAAGGGCTTTTTCTTGTGATAAATCATAATTAATTTTGGTTGAATCAGTTCAGCAGTTGTTATTTCAATTTACGGTCAGTTTTCCTAGCTCGTGAACTAGCACTACTTCTATTGAGCGAGGAATACTTATGTCCTAGTGTAGATTAGCCATCTGTTGCCACAGCATGTTCCTCCATTTCAGTAACTTGTACTTCACGAGTAATTCTTTATTGTTAAACTTCGAAATCTTAAGCAACATTATTCATTTCCAGTGTGGTTAGATAAACGACTTTTTGTCATTTTATGGAACAATCATTTCATCTTTTTCGTTCCGTCATGAGTTTTGTCCTTTTCAGAGTTCTGTCATTTTATTTTTTCATGATTTTGTTTCGTATTGACAAACTTACTCTGTCATTTTGTCTTCTTTTTTATCATGTCACTTAGCGTAATCTGTTATCATTTATTTTGTCGTCTATATTGGGAGTGACAAAAGATAGCAAGGGCAAGTTGCCAGAAGATGGTGATGGAAGCGGAAGGTAGATAATCTCCCCCAATTCTTCCTACCTGCTTTTAGTCATAATCATTTAATCATATTCAGTACAGTTCAGGGTGTTTTGCTTAAAGTCCAACGTCCTGCAATATCAGATAGGCAACTTATTCCATCAACATGTATGTGAGTTGGCCGGTCTTCACGCTTGGTTATGATGAGTAAACATGCATGGTAGTAATTTAATGTAGTAATTAGCATTTTTGAAAAAAAAACTGACCTATCTAGGGAGTGGTTTTGAGGATATGATCAAACAGATGCCTGGATTCAGAATCAAACTTGGCAGTTATTATAAATTTCTTTAATAATATCTTCTGAGAATGCAATTCAAAGCAGTCGTCTTTAAAAAACTGATTAGTTACAAAAGGAGTGCCCTCTACAACACGGCATGCTGGAATACTTGCATAACAACTTTGTGATCCAAAAAAATTTTAATTTGAAACAAAAAAAAGGTTATGGTATTTTTGTGTAACATTAGATTTCTAATGTTTTGAAAATATCAATTCGTTCGATATAGAAGCTCGTGATATGCACCAAAAACTTGATGTAGTACTACATTAAAGAAAAAAGAGTCCATTAAAGTATAGCATTGGGAATGTATGCTGCAATTGTTAACAAAAGTGAAAAATGTGATATTCTTTCAAGTTCTTTGAATTGACTTATTCAAAGCTCGTCCATTGGAGCCCATCTTCATTTCATTTATTACAGTATAATATCGAGTATTACTCGATTCCAACTACATATTCTGTCAATTATCTATTTTTCTGAAAAATAAAAATAAAAACATAATTTTATTGAAAAACAATACTCAAATTTTTTTCGAGTTCTAAAACATTTACCTTATCAACAAAGCGTTTTCACCACGTTGCAGGAAGCGTACAGCTGATAAATACAAAAAATGTTCAAAAAACTTTCATAGTTTTAAATATTTATCTTTAAATTATGTCATTTAGATTTTTAACGTTTAATTATTTTTATTTACAGCAGTAGTATACCCTTTCGATCAGTTTTTGGTGCAGACACGGGTTCATTGTACTCTCTCCCTAGAAGCAGGCTTGAAAATTACTTGTAACTTTTGTTTTAAGAAACAAATCATATAATAATTTTATCTAAGAGAGAAGAATGCTAGAATTAAAATTTTCAAATTCAGCAACTAAGACGGATAGATTAACTAGGTTTCATTGATGGGGAGGGGGTATAATGAGGTGTCAAAATAAACTCACTGTGCCTAAAGGAAGATTTTTTCCTGTGGTAGTAAATGAAATTATTTTTAAATTTCTGATCTGTGAAATGCTCTGTTTATCCCGTTATTAATGTCTCACTTCTGTATGATTGTCATTTTACACTCTTTTTATGTGGTATAAATTTCAGTTTCTCGCCCAGTATACTTTCTATAAAAAAAGGAATTTATACAAAATAAGAAAAATAATTTCCAAATTTAATACCTACTACTTCGGCTAGGCAAACATCATATATGTAAGGTATCCGTACTGGTGTTCATTCTGTACAGTCTGGAATATCTTTACTGAATCGCCTGGTATGTGTTTATGTAGCAATATATCTTTGTCCCTTCAATCGTGAAGACCGACAAATTCACTTACATACTGATGGATTGAGTTGCACTACTTACCACCGCAGGATGTTGCCCTTCAAGCGGAACACCTTAGTGTCAAAGTTTCGTGTCTGGTCAGACTCCAATATTGAAACACTTCAAAATAAAAACATACTCCACACTTACCTCACAAGGAACAACCCTGCGAAAAATTTTTCTTGTCTTTACTTGTTCGCTTATACAATATTCATAAATTGACAGAATTTGAAAAACATTGACTTTTGTTTTGCCTATCGATTTCAACTATTCTCGTAAACAAAAATGGTTTACCCGGTTTACCCCAAATATTTTCTCGTTGCTACGTCTATGATTGCGAAATATGCTGCTGTTACTCGTACTTTATTGTAGCCAAGACTCCAAATCACCACCGCAATTTGGAAACAATCTGCGCTCTAAACTAAGTCAGGCCGTGTTTCTTTCGTCTCTTCGCTGGTGCAGATCTGTTGCAGAGAATATTATCTGTGACCATTTTACGGCTGTCTAAACGAAACAAAAAATGAATCGCGACCGTAATATCGGGTAATTAGTCGATACACAAAAACGCGTACATTGTTTTTCCTTTGCCATACGTGCTCGGTAAACGAGAATATCATCATGCAAATTAAATTCGTGTTTTTTATTTTTCAAAAAAAAAAAAAAAATCCGCCACCTCTGCCCAGAGGGTATTACAGTAATCGGATTTGGAGGGGAAAATTGTATAAAAATATCAGTCTCGCTAGGGCTCGTTTATTTTAGTCATAAAAATTCAATTTTTAGTAACGATAAGTCGTTATATTTGCGGATTTCCGCGTGTATGGTGTTATTTTTACAGCGCGGCACGGATAAACGGAGCATCGATTGTTATTGCGTGATTCAAAATTCGAGATTTTTCTTAATGTTACTCGCGAGAGAGAGAGAGAGAGAGAGAGAGAGAGAGAGAGAGAGAGAGAGACTCTCTTTCCCATGTTACTATGGTATGAAGACGCGCGAGTAAAAATCTTACGAAAGAAAATTCTGTGGACTCCTTGAACCTCCAGGATCAAGAGCGTACCAAGGATGGGTGTATCGCACCTTAGCCAATAACAAATCACAAGACAGGCACTGACAATAAGGAAAATTATCGAATGGTGCTTACTTGAGTGTTATCATAAGAAATGTAATGTGTAACAGTTCACCCTAAGTATTGGTGATTAAGCCACTGATAATGAGGTGCAGTCCGAAAATGTTCTGAACAATAAAATTACCTTCACATAAAAGTGGCACATTTATGTCAAATTGTGATCCAAGTTGGTTGAACACGAATACCATTTCAGAGTCTGTAAGTCTTCCTGAAATATTTTAGTACTTCGGGTTTTGACATATTATTCTAAATGGGTCCTTCTAGTTTGAAGCTCGAACAGGCCCCGCCACCAACCTTTTTGGCTTTGAACAAACATATGTTCGAGTCTGTACTTTACAAGCATACCTGAGAACCCATTCTGCAAAGTAGCCATTCGTTTTCGAATTTTTTGAATTATTAAAACTCGCGTTTTCCCGAAAATACAACCGAATTTTCGCTTATCAAGTACAATAATCATGAGCACTCGTTTAGGAAATTTAAATATGCGAAATCATATTTGTCACTTGAAAAAGACTAACTTTGTAAATAAATTGTAAGATTTTAAAAATTTTGAGGATCAATCAATCAATTGCCTTCATTGCGAAGAGAAACAGGAATCAGGGATAATGTCATATACTTACATTTTAAATAGCAAATATTATCTACGAGTATATAGTTTTGGTTTTGCGAGAGCAAACTTCTGTTGCACTCAGCCCTGTTTTAGGGCAAAGGCCACCCTCAGTCTTGACCATTCTTTTCTATCCCATGCTATTCTACATGTTTTTTTCTATAGGAAACCGGCAAGGTCATCTTTCCAACTAGTTTTGTGTTTTCCTTCCTTTCTGCTTGTTCTAGGCTGTCAATAGGTCAGTTTATGTATCCGCCTGTTGGGGCTCATCCTTGCGATGTGCTCAGCCCAATCTTTTTTTTCTTTTTTTTTCTTTTTTTTTGTCTCATCACTGTTATTGTATTAAAGTTATTTCCCAAGGTACCCATAGTTAAATTTGGCTAAAACTTTCATATACATATTATTGTGATCGACCTTGCAAACCATCAGTCAACATTTGTTGAGAATCAGTTTTCAATTAACAGAGGAATAATACTTCAAGAATACTCGTTGCTGTATAAAAAGATGATGGGGACTGAGAATGAATCAGAGATGGGCATGATCTGATCTTAATATGATCTTAGGATTAAAGATATTTTTTTCACGATCTTCGATCTGATCTAGATCACTTTAAGAATCTAATGATTTTTGATCTTTAGATCATTTTTTTCTTAAAAAAGATCAAAGATCAGATCTTTTTTTTTTCCTCTTTAAAATGAGTACAGACAGCTTCTGTGACCATTAACTCTTTTCTACAGTCTATACTTCTCTATTTTTTGTTCTGTAACTCTGTGACTATGAGAATCTGTGACGTGTCACTAGAAAAGCAGGGCCTAGGAGTCTGGTCTATTTGAGAAACATAATTTGATACTCGCAATACACATCAATAGCATGGGCATTGTGAAATTGGAGGAGAAGGACACAATTTTCCTCATCAGAGTTGCTCCGTGAAAAAATTATGTTCCTTAAATAGACCAAACTCTTAAGTACCAGGGACTGAAAGCTAGCCAAAAGCTAAAAGTTAAGATCAAAAAGCCTATGATTTTCATGAAAACCGAAAGCCAAAAGCCAAAGGTCAGAATAAATTGAAAAGTTGAAAGTCAAAACTAAAATCATTATTATTTTGTTGTCTTTAAAACCTTCTCCGCAAAAATAAGTAAGTATCTTATTTCCAGAAATGGGCATGATCCAATCTTAATATGATTTTAAAGATCAAAGAGGTTTGATCTGATCGAAGATTTTATTTGGCTC
The DNA here is from genome assembly GCA_031841125.1 of Acanthococcus lagerstroemiae. Classification (NCBI taxonomy): domain Eukaryota; kingdom Metazoa; phylum Arthropoda; class Insecta; order Hemiptera; family Eriococcidae; genus Acanthococcus; species Acanthococcus lagerstroemiae. The sequence continues at coordinate 22,152,408 of CM063106.1, read as the reverse complement.
ATGATGTTTTATCTTGATCTAGATCATTTCAAACGTGATCTTGCCCATATCTGGAATGAATACAGATAATTAAATTTCTGTGTTGATCAATGTCATAGAAATTCCCATGACCCTAAGAGATTTTTCGTCCATCATAAGTGAAACAGTAACTCAAAATTTGTTTTACTGTAGTTAAGACCAATGACGCACCCTGGTGGGGGATAGGAGGGTAACTTACCCCCCCCCCCCCCGGGTAGAAATTTTTCATTCAGCGGTTGGGAAAATTTACCATCATTTCAGTGTTTTAGTATCAGGCGGATTTGGAAAAACCCAACTAGCCAAAAGGTTTTTTTATTTTTTGCTTTGATAATTGGGAATGAGTTGAGAAGTTGAGAAAATCCAACAAGTTGAGTCAGTTGGAAAAAGGCAAAAGGTTTTTTTCTGCTTTGATACTTGGGAATTTTGAGTTGAGTCAGTTGGAAAAATCCAACAAGTCAATAGTCAAAAGGTTTTCTTTTTCCTTTTCTTTATACTTGGGAATTTTGAGTTGAGTCAGTTGGGACTTTCAATACTCCCCTCCCCCCTCAGGAAAAACGCTGTGGTACAAATTGTATTAAGAATATATTTTAATGGATACTAAACACAGTGTTTGACACACAGTGATGAAAGGTTTGAGCACAATCGGTTTTAAGGGCAAGGATTTAGGGAATATTTACTGCCACCCCCATGACCGCCCTATACATATAAATCTTCCAAAGATATTTTTAGAAAAATAGAAAAAGTTTTGCTCGCTTTCCTTGCAAATGAGTTTTTTTAAATGTCCAAGAAATCCATCATAGAGAAATTCTGGTACCAGTCGTGCATTTGAGACATTAATTTCATTGTGGGGCCGTCGAGGACGAAATCACTCAGAATGCTGAACATTTATTTTTAGTATATTGATCAGTATAGTAACTTTACCACTTTGAACTCATTTCCAGTCTTCCATCACTTTTCCTATTTCAATAAAAAATTAGAAGTACTGTTTCTCTGATAACGAAAAATACCTTCACTCATTTCAATGGAGACTTGGTAAGACTTTTGAGTGCCTAGGGAAAATTTGGCCAACATGAAGTTTGGAAAATATTTTAAAATGTATGAAAAATTACAATCTTAACAACGACTGCGAATGCAAAATTTTATATCATATGTGACCTGGAATCATGAAATGTGCCTCTCATGCAAAAACAGGTTTTCGCATAGACGAGCGTAAAGATGGGATGGTGGTAGTGGTGCACATAGATGTACATAGCGAGCATGTACATCTGTGGTGGTGCGTTTATGGGTTGTTATGACAACCGTGTTTCGAATCTTTGTCAGTTCCTCTGGCCCGTTTCACACAACGCCACGTAAACGGACGTTTCTAAACTTTGATGTAATTTTTAAATGCAATTTGTAAAAGAACTAATGAGGATAGGAGATTTGTTTCATCCAAAAAAACGTGATTTTTTTCTATAAAAATTGTCAAGAAAGTAAAAAATGATTTTTTGACACCAGAGGCACATTTTATAATTCCAGGTCACATATCATTATTAAGTGGGCATGTCTTTCATTTGGAAACAATAAACATGATAAGTTAGCATATCTATATAAGCTAATATTCAAATAGAATTAAGATCTTGATATATTGTATGGTTTTGGGATATTGCCCATCTCTGACAAACTCTTAAGAACTTTTTGAAGTCTTAAACAAGATTGGAAAGCATGTAGCCTTACCTAAGCAAGAATAATTTGAAGTGTTCCCGGAAAGGCCTTAAAGAGAACTAACAAGTTTATAAGAATCTATACTTGTTTGAAGTATAAGTGAAATATCTTGTAACTATGAAATAAAAGAAGTGTTTTCATTCAAATGGAACATAATGAATTTTACATAAAATGTTCTGAGGTATCAATCCATCGTCAGTGTTTCGCATTTACCCTATAACTAAGGATCTTGAGACTAGTTACACTTGATATGTTAAGAGTAATATATAGAACCTATCTTCTTGTTGATTATTTTAGTCTAATTGATTAGTTTTGTCTTTGATGAGTTCTTGTTCTACATTTTGATGGGTGTATTACATCCTATCTTTCAACTGATTTATTGTGGTCTGTTTCCCATGAAGAATGTTGCGGCAGTACTGTCAAAGGTTTCATTGCCAATGCCACCACTAATGCAGAGTAGTGTGAATGTCATATATTGTAGATGTACCAATGTATCTGCATGGAGTGTAGAAACTCTTCACATGAAAAAGAGGAATCGCTTCGATGTTTCGAGTTGGATTTTTGAGGAATTTCTGTAATTGAAAGGGCAGTGATGGGAGCATGCTAACTCGACCTAGCACGTGTATGATACCTTGGTCGGAGATTGTTCTTTACAATCTAACCTATCAGTGGTTGCAATTCCAGAACGTTAGGTACATTCCGTGCCTGTAGAGACCGCCACAAAGTTGTCGAGCTCAACCTTGAAGTCGTTTCTATATGATCTATGTTTACAGTACTTTCCTTATTATCAGAGCTATTGCCACCTTTGTCGGCTTATTACTTTCGTTGCCACAAGTGTGAGGTTCATATTATTTTGTCAACGAATCAACAGTGGAAATGTCTTATGCAGTGTATACCCAGAGCATACAAGAGAAATTTGTTAGAGTCCTTGAAAGTAGTGTGAACTATTTGCTTATGAATGTTTTGTTTTCTCAGTTCTGTTTTTACTCTTTCACGACTTATATCTTGAAATGTGTAATAAAGTACTACGCTTCATCATTTTTAATTATTAATTTTTCCAGCTTTATAACGCAGTCTACGGACTTCATTTGGTAGAAAAAACACCGACAAAGAAAACGTGCTAAGTCCTTTCTACTTTCAACTGATTATAAAAGTAGAATGGGAAAGTTCTAGAACAAAGTAAACATAGGATCTGGAAGCTGGAAGGTGTATTTTTCAGTGTCAAAATTTTCAGGAAGTAGCTAGGAACATTCCCTATCGAAAACTTGTTACGAAACTTGAAATAAGGGTTTATCAGATCACAGAATTGTAAGTTAGCATGTTTTCATCACCGCCCTTTCAATTGGTTTACAGAAATGCTCAGTTTTATGGTCAGTCCGTTTATTTTTCATCCATTCTCGCACGATACCTTATCTCTCAAGCCGAAAATATATTTCTATTTCAAAGCATACACGAGCCTTGAAGGATCCTAAATATTTTCAAAGTGTCATGTGGAATTTAGAACATAAAGAGCCTCAGTGGCTACATCAAAGGGCAGTATGCAAGTTTAGACTGGTCTCAACGGATGTTGAACCCTACTCGATGAGTCTCAAAAAGCATTTTCTAGGAGGTGAAGCTCTCAAGTCCGCCCGATTGTTGCGCCCATATTCGGAATCTATAACACTCTTCCAGAATCGGCCAGATGTGGTCGGCTGGTGGTTTCTATTGGTTCGCCACCGACTCTGTCGAAGTCGCTGGAGATGCTTTTTCTCGTATTGGCATTTGTTTAATCGAATGTAAAAACGCGGTTGGAATTTCCCTCTCTCACCCTCTCCCTCTCTCTCTCTCTTACTCTCTCTCTCTCTCTCTCTCTCTCTCTCTCTCTCTCTCTCTCTCTATCTCTCTCTCTCGGAAACCGAATTTTACTCGGCGGTGGTCGCAAAACACTCATACAAAGGAAGACGCGGTGATCCGCGGAGCAAGGGAACTCTGCCTTTTTGATTCGAAATTACGTTTTTCGGAAACGAAATTATTACAATACAGGCGCGTTGCGCCGGCTTTCGACGAATAATCGAAAATTATTCCGTCGTAGTTTTGATCTCCGGCGCCTTTTAAAAACGAATCGCGATCGAAAATCGCATAATTAACATTTTAACGAGTACTCAATTAACGTTTAGTTTCGTGACTGGCGTTGAAAGAAAACGATGCCGATGGTACGATGAAAGCCGCAGAGCGTGTTTGTTCGGCGAGCTTGGGAGACGATAACGACTCTGTTCGGAGCTGGGGTGCTGGGTGCGCTCGGGGTGCCTGAACTCGTAATAATTTAGATCTTGCGCCGTGTTTTTCACAGGTTCACCGGCGGAATTTATATTTACTCGCCGCCCCGTGTTCGCGGATTTCATTTTACATATTTGAAATTATTATATCGTCTCGCGCTACCCGGGTAGATAAAGCATGCTCGATTATGCGAAAAATGCTATTTGGAAGTGTCGTGATACATTGACACGGCAGCCATGCTCGTAACACGCGATATTTTTTTCTTTTTGCTGCGTAGATCAATATCTGCTGCGCGGCTTCTGGTAATTCTCCTAGAATAAAAGAGAGTTATTAATAAGTACCGGGTCACCTCTTGTGAATTCAACGATTGTATCTATTATGTATGGTAGAACTATGCAAAGGCAGGGTGCACTAAGGTGGCACACTTATTTTACCTTTTGCATCCGATTTCCACTTTCGCTAGAAGAGAGCGAGGGGTTTAAAATTTAACGCGGAATTCCGAATCAGTTTTTTTTTTCTGTTTTTTTAATGCAGGTTTAGGATGGGTAGATGGGTAGTTAAAGTAGAAAATGTGCAACGAAAGTGGACGCAAAAACATGCAACGGAAGGAAGTGACATAGTCACACTCCACCCCCATTTACTAAGATAAAGCACAAAAAAGAAAGACACAGAGAAAGAGAGAGAGAGAGAGAGAGAGAGAGACAGACTGCCTCCCCTCCACACCTCTGTTAACAGTTTTCTGTCAGATGACATTCATTGCACCCGCCTACCGACTGATGTAGTAAGTCGCACAATGTAAAAGAACGTTCACTTCTGTCGGGTGTCCCCCGAAACCCCACGCGTGTTTTCTTTCTGAGAAGTAATCTGCCACAAAGAATTTGTTCTTGACATCTAAAAAAAACTCAGCAGGAAATTTAAAAAAAAAAAAAAAAGAAAACGTAATCGTGTAGGGAGTGCACGGAGGCTCTAAAATAAGAATAATAGTGTCTATAGATGCAATAATATTACTCTGTGAACCCATTTTCGAAGTATTTTTAAACGCCACCCCACCACTCCCAAAGAACCAACAGGAGGTCGACACATAAAACTAAACTTAGTAGCTCTCAATACATATACCGAAGTTGGGGTTTTGTGAATTATCGAGTTCATTTCTGAGACCATTTTCGCTTCCACCGCTACCCAGATTCCAGAAGAGCTGCTATCTAAAATAATGAATGTTGAATACGTAGTCTCAACAGGGACGTACCAAAGAGTTTTCCCTGGGGGTGAGGGTGAAGGGGAAAAAATTGTGAAAGTCCCAACTGACTCAACTCAAAATTTCCAAATATCATAGCCAAAAAAAAACACTTCTGAATTGTTGAATTTTCCTAACTTCTCAGCTCCATTCCCAAATGTCAAAGCAAGCAAGCAAAAAAAAAAAAAACCTTTTCATTGACTTGTTGGATTTTTCCAACGAATGACTCTACTCAAAATTTCCAAATATCAAAGCGAAGAAAAAAACTTTTGACTTGTTGGATTTTCCCATCTTCTCAACTCAGTTCCCAAGTGTCAAAGAAAGCAAAAAAAAAAAATTTGATCGACTTATTGGATTTTTCCAACTAAAGAAAAAAAAATTGATCGACTTATTGGATTTTTCCAACTAATGACTGAACTCAAAATTCCCAAATATCACAGCAAAAAAAAACCTTTCGACTTGGATTTTCCCAACTTCTCAGAGCAAGCAAAAAAGAAAAAAAACAAAAAACTTTTGATTGACTTATTGGATTTTTCCAACTGATGAGTCAACTCAAAATTCCCAAATATCAAAGCAAAAAAAAAAACCTTTTGACTTGTTGGGTTTTTCCAACCTCTTAACTTAATACCCAAGTGTCAAACCAAGCAAAAAAAAAGAACTTTTGACTTGTTGGATTTTTTAAACTCCGCGTGACATAAATAATGGTGGATTTTTCCAACTGCTGAGTGAAAAATTTCTACAGGAAGAGGGATGGAGAGGGGGTATGTTGTCTCCCACCCAACCCCCCGTACCCCCTATTGGTACGTCCCTAAGTCTCAAGTTGTAGTTCCCTGTGGAGCCTTCTGATAAGGGATTACTGTTGCAGTTACTTTAGAAATGAGCTCGGAACCCTGCAATCGATATATCAGAGGAACTAACACAAATTTTAATGTTTCACCCCTATGGATTTTTGGGACGAGGTAGCATCTAAAAATATCTCGAAAATAATTTCAGCAATCCAAGAACATAGGTTATTGCGTGTAATTCTGTATAATTTAAGATTGAAGGAAGGACCTCATTCAGTAGTATGCCTTTAACAGACCTATTTTAGAGCCTCCTTAGGAAATGTTCTTCTGAAGAATGTCCTATCAAATCTTTTAAGATGTCAGGAAGAACAAACGTTTTTGAGTCGAATCCATTTTTTTTTTTTTTAAACTCTACTTTAAGATTTCTTTAAAGAAAAATTGTAATTTTTATTGCAAATCTTAATCTTTAATACTCTAGTCCACTAGGTTAAAATTTCTCTTTTTCAAAAAAGTTTTGGCGACTGTTACACTAAAATACACCATTTCTTCTTGGAAGAATGAAAATCAGGGGGAAAAAGTAAAATAATTACCACTTAAGGGAGCACTCTGTATTGAACAGAACAATAACTAACTGATGAACATTTTGATGATCCTGATTTTTGAAACTGGTTTTGATCGATGGTTTCATCCCTCAAGTTTATCCATATCATTAAAAAGTGGCCTCCTGAAAATTTTAGGAAAGTCGAAAAATCTTAACCCATACCAGTAAGCACGAGTTTTGGGCCAAGCCTGCCTAACTTGAAGCGTGAAAAATCCTAAAAGCAAAAATAAACCATAAGAAATCACAAAAAATCTTCGGATAACAAACAAAATATCCTTAGAAAAATCCTTTAAAAACAGCTCACCTGCCGGACCCCTCAAACATCCTTCGTTTTTTAGCATTCCTTTTCCAGTTTCAGTTTTTTTTTCTTTTTTTTTTTTTTCTCACTGAAGTTGTAGGATACAATATATTCGTATTATAATATAAAAATTAATACATTCATGATTCCTGACTGATTTGCCCGCATTTTCTTTTATTTTTTGCTTGTATTATCGACACTCCATTACCTAACACATAAAATCCTATAAAGAGTTTTATTTCCTGGGAATTTTTGCAAAAAACCTCAAAAATCCTTGTAAAATTATTAAAATTTTGAAAATCTTTAAAAAAAAATTTAAGCCTCTTCATAGAGTCTAAATATTTTTAAATCCAAGGATAAAGCCTTGGGGTTGGCAAGCCTGAAATCAGTCAAATATAAGAAAAATTATAAACTGAAAAATACACGAATTTTCATACAACTCGGGTGCAGAGGCGGAGCATGGGGCATTACACTCCCCTCCACGTGTCTGTGGAGTCGGTATGATTCGATAAACTAGACCATTTAGTAGTCATTCTTGAACCATTGGAATCATTAGTCCACTCAATAAAAAAATTATTCATTCGCAGACCTTTTCTTTTTGGAATTTATTTTGCTGGGATGAATAATTTTTGTATCAAATTAAGAGTCAGTATTTTCAAAAATATTCGGCTAAGTGTAAAATTGCTAAGATGTATGTTTTCTTCTGTATTGTTGTTTTTTTGTTTTTTTTTGTTTGTTTCCTTATGTTTGCGTCAGCAGAAAATTTTGGCACCGAATCGGAATTTTTTGGAAAGTTTTTGTTTTGGTGTCAACCCATTTAGTGCAGACTTTGAACATTGATTGGCGAAATGAGAAAATTCTAAATCATTCGGCTCAGAATTTGTTTTTGATCGCGCAGAAAATTGTTGCACCGCGTCGGTGTTTTCAACTTACTTTGACCTTCTCCCCCGACACACACATACACATACACACAAAATCAATTACTGATACAATAAAACAGATTGAAGATAGGGAAGACAAAAGACAAAAATCCAGGTGAAGGGATAATATAGAAAGATTTATAAGAAATAAACAATTTCAAGGTAGTAAATGACAGGGTAGAGTGGGCAAGGCTGGAGGAGGCTTGCGCTCAATATATGGGCCTAATGCTCTGGAAATGGCAAATTTCGCACTTAAGTAGAAATAGCGATAAATTTTTGCATTAATGAAAGCTGTGGTGATGATGATGATGATGATGCTGATGATTATGATGATGCTGATCCGCCAATGTTGCCTTTACACCGATTTTAATGTAGCAGAAGTAAATTCTGAAACATTTTAGTGCGCCAGACAGTGAAAGATAAAAACACACAAAATTCTGATTTGACCAGATTCAAATTTCCCTTGCATGTCCCTCGACTTGTTTCAAATATTTAAAAAAATAAATAAAAATTTAACAAGTTTGAGCAAATTTTGTGAAAGGTAACTCGTGCCGCAATGGGATTGAATCTGTTATTGGAATTAACATTGAGTTTTTGAATTTGGGCTTCAGTCGAGAGGGCCCAGCCCCGTATAAGTTTAAAATTTATTTTCTTCCTCAAACAGGGATTAATTAATTTATTTGAAATTTGAGACCTCCTTCACGGCCATGAAGGCCAAGTACGAAAGCCTGTAATATTTTGAGATCACTACCTGTTTTATGAAGAAACATTAAAAATATCCTACAGAGTTCCAAACGAACATGCTTTTGAGACTTTTAAAAAGTTTAAAGATTCGTAACCAAGCGTGAAAGAATCTCAAAATTCATAAATAAATTTCAAAGGATTGCAGCCAGTTTCAAACAAACTTCAAAGATTGTTACAGAGTTCCATAAAAGTTTTTGAGGATCTTGAATAAGTCTTGAGAAGATTTAAAGGAACATGAATGGAAGAATTTTTCGGAGGGGACTGAGACTTGAAAATGCCAGCTCAATTTTCTCAAATTACTAAATCCTGAGTTCTCGTTATAGTCTGTGTCAATCAGGTGCGGATAGACCAAGGAAGCAATAGGTGGCGGTGCTTACCACATATAGAGAAAAATATTGAAATTGAAAATGCTTCACAAAAATAGTAGCATCCTACAGAGGGTCCCAAAAGAATCTATGAGAGACATTTAAAGAGCTTCAAAGATCTCTAAAATAGTGCGAAGGAATCTCAATAGTCGTAAATAAATCTCAAAGTGTCCTGCAGAGTCTCAAACAAGTTTTTGAGGATTTTAAACTAATCTTGAAAAAATTTAAAGGAACTCGAATGAAAGTTTTCTTATGGAGTAGACTGGGACTTGAAAAGAGCGACTTCGTTTTCTCGAATTACGAAATTCTAAATTCTCATTATAGTCGATATATGCGCTTCCCAACCTTTTTTACTGGCGGAGCCCTTTTTGAAAAGAAAATTCGACGCGGAGGAGCCCTTACAGATAATATATTGTCAAAATTCGAAAAAAATATAAGTTGTTAAAAAATTTGGGTTAGAAAAACTTGAAAATAAAATACGAGTATAAAGTTAGTGCGACGGCTGATATTGCGTTTTTTCAGCACGAGCCCCTATATTTGGTTTCAAAGATGATAATTTCAATCGCAGGTTTGGTCCGGCACCCCGACAGTTCCGGTACTTTGTTTTCACAGCAACATATATGCTGAGAAACCTGTCTCACAGGAATATGTGCTAACAAATGGTAACAAAACTACAAGAGCTTTGCGATACATTCCGGGTACTCATTTTGAACGCCACACCAAAACTCTGCCAACGATTGCTGCTTAAAAGATTCGCGCAACGTGGAGTCCGACGTCATTTCAAGAAGCTTTTCATACTCCAATGATGAAAGAGCACCTGGTTTTTTGGAGACAAGAAATGGATTGTTCACCCATTGACTTTTGAGAACTGTATCGTGCCACTCCTCTGGAAAGTAATGTGTGACGGCAGTTCGTAGTGCTTGGATATGGTCAATGATGACGTTGGTAATAGCAACTGGGAGACTACATGTTTCGGAACATTCTGAAAATTCTTTTAACGTTGGGAAGCTGTCCCAGTTGCCAGATTTGATAGCAGTGATCCAATAATCCAGTTTCCTTTTCAGAGCTCGAATTTTGTCATGAACACTGAATTTATTGGTTCGTTTTCCTTGCAAAGCTCGGTTTTCGTCATTAAGTTTTGTAAAAATATCGCTCAAGTAGGCAAGGTGGTACAACCAAATCTCATCACTCATTTGGTCACGCCATTGAGAGGCAGAATCCATTAAAAAAGCGCGAACTTCGTCTCGCAATTCGAAAAGGCGAACCAAAATCTTCCCTCGTGATAACCACCGTACTATATAATGCAAATTCGATTGCTTCTTCTTTTTTTCTTGTTACTTAGTGTGCATTAAACTCTTAAAATTTCTCGGCATTCGCGGAGCCCCTAGAAAGATGGGGCTCCGCGGAGCACAGGTTGGGAAGCGCTGGTCTATATTAATCAGGTGCGAATAGACAGGGGACGCAATGGGTGAAGGAAGGGGCTTGCCTCACATTGAGAAAAATATTGAAATTGAAAATGCTTCCCAAATAGTAACATCCTTTCGAGACCCAAACGATCATACGTGAGACTTGAAGAGTTTCAAGGACACCTAAGCAAGTGTGAATAAATCTCAAAAGTCATAAATAAAGCTCAAAGAGCTGTAGTGAGTCTTAAGGAGTTTAAACAAGTTTTTAAAAAATTCGAAAGAACTCGAAAGCAGGAAATTTTTTAGAGTGGACTGGGACTGGAAAATACTAACTTACTCGTAGTTTTCCCGAATTGCTAACTCCTGAGCTCGCATAATAGTCTAGGTGTCTAGGTCAATCTGGGGTGGAAAATGTTAATCACCCTTTCCGTACTAGCACTCTGGTATCAGGTATTGCACCCCGACATTATTGCGGATATACATTGACGGGATGCTTTTAGTCCTCGAGAGACATATAACAAAAATTAATTCATATTTTTTTCCCGATGCAGGGGTCGTCTCCAGTCGTACATGCAAGTCCGGTGGGAAATTTCGCGTGGTCATTATGATGCCGCTTACGAGCACTATATTTGGCTCGATTCTCACTGTTACCGAACAATTTTTCAATTTTTTTTTTTGTGTCTCCCTTACTCATGTCTCGTATTCTGATCAACGTTGAGTCATTTATTTTGAAAACTCGGCCGCGAAATGAAATCGCGCCGAAAGAATTTTAAAGCTGAAAACGTTACTGAGGGACGGATACAGATGGGTAGAGGAAAGGGAGAAAAACGACCTTTAACGCCTTTCGCTGTTCAAATAAATTTAACTTCACGCCTGCAGCTGCCATTCACGCAGCCCACCGCATTTACCTCACGGCTTCATTCACACTTTTTTTTTTTGCACCCTGTAGCCGAAATTACCTTTTTAACTACTACTAAATTATCAACGCTAGGCGTACGTTTAAATATTCCGATTACCCGATATCGTCGCTCCGGCGTAAAGAGAAAATGTAATACAGGAAAAAGGTGATAAATTTCTTCTGATATCCAGTATAGTTTTTCGCTTTCAAATGGTAGTTCCAGTGCCTCGGTATTCGAGCCGAAAGTGTTACATAACTTTTTATGCAAATGCACGTTACTGTGTACTGTATAGTGCCTGCACTCTTTTTTAAATAGAAAAAAGGAGAATAAAAAGGCCCCGTGTATTCGTGTTCCTCCGTTAATTACACGTTTAAGTCTTTCGTGTAGCTCGACATTCATTTAACTTGAATAATAGCTTCGCGTTCTAGGCATGTAGGTATAGAACTCCTCCAGAGTATACGTAAGCACGGAATATACAACTACAGGATGTCTGAAAAATGTACGTCCCTTTCTGATCGATTATAATTATAGGTACACTAAGGCAAAGAAAGTGTAGTCCTGTACAATGGTCGCGGTGTTCGTTTTTTTCTCTTATTGCCAAAATAATTAATAGGCGGAGGTAAAAGCTGTCAGTCTCATTTTTTGGATACTCGCCGTAAGAAAAAGTAAACATTTTTTAGCTCATGATCACGTTTATACATTCGACTCAAAACACACTCCGATCATTTTTTTCAACTTTTGAGGAGGAGCTCGCTGTGAGAATTTCTGCAACACAGTTTGATCCGTTATTCGTGAGGGGTTATGGAAATGCAGACATTGAAAATAACATATACCGTAAAACCTTGGTAATTCGAAGCTGAAGGAATGAGTTTTCTGTTCGAGATATAGAGTGTTCGAGTTTTAAAAAAAGTTCGAGATAAACACAAAAAAATTCGAGATATCGAGTTTGTATTTCTCAAAAAAAAATGTGCAAACGCCTTTTCAAAAAATCTGAAATTTTCTTCTGAACTAGATTACAATATTTTTTTCCTTTCAACAGTGATTTCTATTTCAGACAATGCATGAAAAGTAGCACTGGTGGTACCTTCGGATGTTTCAAAATACCCTCTCAAAAGTTCGATAGCAGCTTGTACATCTCGATAATGGTAGGATTTCGGCTCAGTTTCTTCGTCAGCTTCGTGTCCCCCAGCCTCATCTACATCTTCATATTTATAACAGCATTCTTCTATAATTTCGTCATCAGAGAGCATAGCACTAACAGGTAGGCCATCATCAACAAAAACAAAATCAATGCAATCGACATCAGCAAGCCCTTCTCCTTTCTTTCCCGACAGTACTGACCAACGCTCCTCTACATCATGTAAGACAGACTCGTCATCATTCTCAAATTCAGTATTCGATGTCCGGAAACCATCTTTTAAAAAACATTTCTCTATACACGATAGTGAGACCATTCGCCAAGCCTTATCCTACATTCTGATCGCCAAGAGAAGGTTTATCGATGATTCCTTTCCTTCATCAATGTCGGATATCATTCTTTCAATGATTTGTTGACGGTATAAAACTTTCACGTTCTGAATTATCCCTAAATCGAGAGGCTGAAGTACAGCTGTGGCATTTGAAGGCAAAAATACCACCTTAACTGATTTCGATTCGCGTCGTACTATATGAGCTGTGCAGTTGTCAACAAAAATACAGTACATGGTACTCCTTTCCGAGCGATTTTAATTCGAGATATAGAGTTTTGCGTGAGAAGAACATTCGAGATGTAGAGTCTAAAATAACATTAGGCCTTATGGAGAGTGCAAGGGAATAAAATTTTCTTCGAGTTAACGAGGATTTCGAGGTATAGGGTCTCGAGTTAACAAGGTTTTACTGTACTATAATTGAGCGCGTGATTTTAAAATGGGCCTAAGTTGACTTTGGCCTTATTTCAAGTAATCCCGAACAATGAATCTGTGAAGTATCGTCTATCAAATGTTGCAAACCGCGAGCAGCGCTATGTCGGTCATATTCGTCGAGAACATTGCGATTGAATGTTTACAGTCTGCTGATGTTGATCTATAATTATCCATTATTTCTTGTTTTTTCATGTAAATATTACCAACACTCGACACTACAGCTGGAATTGCAGCTCATCGACGCTCAAAACCAGTTGCTGCTAAACAGTTGCAACAGGTAACAGGTCGTTTGACTGAACTAGAAGTTAACGCAAGTAACTATCACGTACCCGATGTGCAGGAATGCAGGAGACAAAAGATGCTTCTAAGACGCTTGTATCATGCTATGCAGGAAGTAGCGAGGCAGGACATTAGTATGTAACATATATATGTACATTAAAAAAAAAAAAGTACAAAAAAGGTTGGCAACGTTAAAACGTCAATCGCGGTGGAGAGCACCGCACGTTCAATACTTCATGGAAACTTAATTATACTCGTAGTTGTCATTGAGTGCGTGATTTTAAAAAGAGCCCAACTTGGAAAATGGCGTTTTGAGACAAACGCTGTTAATCATTTCACTTTTGTACGCCACGCGAAAATGAAAAAGATAGAAGGGTGTAGTAAAAAAGCTTAAAAGTTCGAAGTCTCTAGAATTCAAAATTATAAATAGCTTCTAAATCCAGAACATTCCCTTCTAATAAGCACCAGATGAAAAAAGTGCCCGACTTATGCCCTTTCTACAGTTGATTTTTTTTTTTTTACTACTTTTTTGAATATTTACAATTTCCTCTATGGTTAAGAAGTTGCGGTGAACACTAATTTTTAAAAACACTAAAAAACGCGAAAACCAAGCTCACCACCAACATAGATCATATTTTGAAGAAAAAAAGACTGCCAAAAATTTTTTCAACAGACACTTCTCATTGATATCAATTGAAAGAAATTTTTTGAATCGAACTATGAAAACGCTGAAAATGAATATATATGTGACCTGGAATCATGAAATGTGCCTCTGGTGTCAAAAAATCGTTTTCCACGTTCTTGACAAGTCTTGTAGAAAAAATCACGCTTTTTCGAATGAAATAAATCGCAGTTTCCTGTCTTCGTTGGGTTTTTCACAAGTTGCATTTAACAAGTAACTTCGTTACTCGAAGAGGGTCGGCAACACCTTCAAATTGCAAAGCTGCAGACTGCAGTCGCGCAGCTGTATCACTTATCAGTATCACTCTATCAACAGGAAGGTACTCTTCAATTAATTCCAGACAAATCAGGTGTAATTTTAGGAAATTATAATCCTTCATATTATGCTAATGACATAGAAGGAATTTTACTTCGATTCAAATAAAGTTTACAATTTGAATAGGCATAACCAAGATTATCACCAATACTATCAATACTTGTCATCCAGTTTTGAAAACATTGGAAGTACATGTGTTCGTCGTAACTATATACTTCAGCATTGACAAGAATGATCAAAAAACAGAAAAACAATCTATCGCAACATAGTCTACATCCTCAGGATGAGTATCTTCATTATATTCAAGAATTCAACAGCAGGTTACAAAATCTGATTTCGATTCGCTTTATATTGTTCATTTGCCTCATCACACATTCCCATCATCGCGACAGAGGGTAACGCCATTGTTTCCTCTTCGGTAGGCTTTATCGCTCGAAACCTGAAACAGAAAATCAGAATTACCATTACTACTTTTACCATATTTACAAGACATAACTTACATCGCATTATTCCTTGGAAAATTTACTGATAAAAGTACCACAGAACGTTGTATGTCCTTGGTTTGATTCATAGAAATTCTACTCAAATCAAACTGAAAGAAGCCATTTCATACATTAACAAACAATACACTTACCTCTTCTAAATCCAGTTAATTTCTTCGCTTTCCTAGAGGAAATAGTTTCTTTTGTAGAAAAGTACGGAACGTACTATACTCCAGTCACAAGTAAAATCCGAAATCCGAGTAAAAATAAAACGTAAATAATCGCGTTTTCTAAATCTGTTTTGATTCTATACCTTGAAAACGCTCGCACAATAATGAAGATCAAGATCAATGAGCACATCTGAAAAAGAAAAGAAAGAAAAAAAAGTAAACGCAAGAGGCTCGTTACCGACCCTAATGAAAATCAAAATTATTACTTATAATTGTTGTTGTTATTTTCTACTAATTTATTTCTCGGAAATAAAGCGCCACTGAATTGAACTGTAAGTCAGATCAGTGAACACTACCAAAAACCACAAATCTCAAACGACACGGTACTGAACTGCACTGTGAGTAGGGAAATGAGAAGAGAAGAGAAAATTTTCGATCGCAGTACGACCCTAACAATTACATCAAGAGTTTAAAAACATCCGTTTACATGGCGTTGTGTGAAACGGGCCTAGGGTAATGACAGAGAACAAGAATTCGAAACGCGGTTGTCATAGCAACGCGTAAACGTACCACTACATAATAAGTACAACTGTACGCACCACTACCACCATCCTATCTTTACACTCGTTATCTCAAAAACCTGTTTTCGCACAAGAGGCACATTTCATGATTCCAGGTCACATATATCAACAACCTCTCATAGTTATCTTTACATTTTCATCCATTTCGCGCATTGACCCTGGATCAGTGCCATCCCAAGGGGGGGGGGAGGAAAATAAGGGGGCAGCCTGCTTCTCAAGCCTCTGCCGGAGTTGGGAGTTGGAAAATTTTAGCAGATAGAACAAAATGGATTTTTTTTTTTTTGCTAATACAAACCAATTTTGATTGATACTTGGGACTTTTGAGTTGAGTCAGTTGGGATTTTACAATTTTCGCTTGTCTAGAAAAAACTTTTCGCTATATCCCAGGGGGAGGGCAAAGTGACATTTTGTCTGAGGCCTCGCGCGGCCTTGCAAGTGTGATCAGAAATATTATCGTGAGCCTTTCCGCGCTTTATGTTGGATTTTTGCCTCAGGTCTCGCAAAGTCACGGAACGGTACTGCCCTTGATTTCAAAATTTTAAAAATCTATTAAGTAATTTTCAACTTATGAAAATTGCCCATATTTTTACTAGTTTTGGATTTATGGTTCTACAGCTCGGATGAAATGAGAAAAACATACTGAAAGTGCAGCGCTTATTCTAAGTTTTTTTTTGGAGCTGCCCAAATAGAAGAACAACCGGTTTTATCAAAATCTTTTTTCCTCTCCCCCCCCCCAAAAAAAAATAAAGAAATACTATCAGATTTCAAGTATGCGATATTTTTGACTGTTTTTGAACGTAAGCTTGGTTTTTGGAACTGCTTTATATTTTTTTGGTGGAGCTGAACAAATTTTTAGTACTGCCTACGATGACGTATGGGGCCCAGATATGGGCTTTGACGAAAACGAATACCAATAGACTTCAAACTACACAGCAAACATGGGATTGAATTAGAAAACAAAAAGTTGAGAATGTGGAAATTAGGGGCAAAACTATATAAAAATTTTCAAATTGAATGGGGGAATGGATGGGATAGAAGGATTAACCCCGTATGACGAAAAAATAGAAGGAAATGTAGACCTACAACTCGCTGGAGGGACGAAATACAGAAAGCGTTAGGACCCATGTAGAGCTGATTTACCCTGGACAAAAGAAAATGGATGGAAGAAGAAGAAGCTTATGCTCAGAAATGGACGGGTTGAGAAGAGGGAGGAAATAATGGAAGGGGTTGTGCCCTCGCCAGCTGCGACCCGTTGGGTCACGGGACCAACCTAATAAACCTTAACTGCGGACAAAATTAAAACCCTAATAACGCTGTTATTATTATGTTAGTAATTCGATCGTTGTGTGGCCTAGTGATAACGTGCCCGCTTCGCAATCCTTGCCTCTCGGGTTCGAGTCCCACCAACGCCGGAAAGTTAGTGATATTCGAATACTCCAACTAAAATCCTAGCGAACACGGCGACCACAGTTCCCGCCAGTTCACACGAACACAGCGTCACAATTTCAGAGCGTGCTACCACCAGATCAGAAAGATTGGTACTGTGCGTATGCATGTCGTGGACAGCTCACTCGACGTCGTGAAACACGTGGCGAGTAAGTGAACTGCGGCTGCATACTCTTCGGCACAGACAAGGAAAACCGTAACGCAACAAAACTGCGGGGAAAGCAACGGCAAACTAGCCCGATTAACCTGCTCAGGAGAGTCGCGAGTCAGTAACCGCGACAGCTAACGTCCGGTATCGGATACGGCACCTGGAGAAGTTAGGAGATACCTTGATCTTTGACATATTCATTAACAATCTGATCTTTATACATTCAATACTGAAGGAGGGTGGGTGCATATTTCCGTACAATAAAGAAACTCCAAAGGATGTAAAACAAGATTATAAAGATAAGTTTCGAGCTCCGATACTTAACACCAACACAAGAAATCCTCCAGGATACAAAATTACTTACGTTGATGCACCTGTACATTTAAAAAGTGGCCACACTGATTGATCTTCACGTTGAGACATGTATCCGCACGTTGAATTGCGATTTGTAACAGTGTTTCCCGTTCTGAATTAATTTATCTGAAAATTTTTATCTCTACAATTTTGACGCTCCACGTCATGGCTGCTTGATTATCACCCCGGTTCATCGTATTCCATCTATAAACAGATGAAAAACATCGATTTGGTTAGTATTTTAGCAATAAAATAGAAAGAATCGCTAAATAATCGTTATTTGGTTCTGAAAAATGAATATTTCCTCGAATTTTCATAACCGTGGCTCTATTTTTTTTTTCAACGTCGTGGTAAATCACGAAATATTTTAGCCATGACAATGAAGATGATATCCATGACGTTGAATTCAACACATAATTTATCTAATTACAAATACAATTCTGATGACGTATTTCTTTGAATGGATTCTTTTGTACTTGTTCATCCCATTTTCTTACATTGGATCTCTTCTAGGATGGCAAACGCCAAGATTTCAAAGGAAGAGCGGCTGAGGCGAAAGAGAGTAAGTGAGAAAAAACGTCGTGAACGAATTAAAAATGATCCGACTCGTGTGGAAGAAGAGAATCGTAAACGTCGTGATCGTTATGCGCGTATGCTTCAAGATGAAGCCCAGCTTCCAAAAAAGAAACAAAAGGAATCGATAGATGGTCGTCGAAAGAAATGGAGACGTGATAAACAACGTGAAACTGCGCGAAAAAAAGAAGAGGCTAAGAAAGCTCTTGCTAACCAGTAATTGTAGTTCCATCCACTAGATCTGAAGCCACTCGCACTGCAGCAAAGCGACGAGCCGAGAAGAAACAAGCGAAACAGTATTACTTGATTAAGAAAATGGAAAATAAAATTGCCCGGCTTCAAAGAAGAGCAACAAAATACAAACATGGTAAAGGTCATTTACAGTCCAATTGAAACAGTGCCAATGAATGTGGAAAGTCCAACATTGACTGTTGATGAAACCTCCACACCAGAAATCATTGCAACACAGTCAAATGAAACACGAATTCTTGAAGATAGTCCCATTGTTGAAGAAGATTGGGTAGTTGTTCAATTCAATATGGCAGAGATGAAAGGCCAACGAAGATGGATTGGAAAAATCATTCGAGTTAATGAAAATGATACCTTTCTTATTTCATTTGTCAAGGCTAAGCGCACACGGGATTACTCAGGATTTATCTACTCTTATCCAGAATTGTATGACGAAAAAAGTAAACTTAAAGAAGATTTAATGACTGTATATAAAACTCAAATTTTGTATACCATTCCAGGTCCAGTAAAATATCAAAGAGCGTTAAAATTTTCAGTAAATATAAACTCTCTGTAGTTTAATCTTATTGAAATTTTGTATTCTCATCAAAATTATCCTATATCTCTACATTAATTTCTTATTTTTGGTGATATGATCGAAAAATTATTAAGATATATTAAGTACAACCTATTATACAATAATTACATTATTGAGGCGCTCAATAATTTTACCTACTTTGAAATTATGAATTCAATAATTTCAATTTTTTGTTAGTTTTTTCTTATATTAAGTATGATACTTATTACAGTTTCAGTCTAAAATCATATTATTACCTGTGAAATCAGCTACTCCTGCCGCTTCCTTGTTTTGTTTACAGAGTGGATGACCATATATAATTCCCAAACTGCTCTTCAAAGTAACTTGACATTTTCATCCATTTCGCGCATTGACCCTGGATCAGTGCCATCCCAAGGGGGGGGGGAGGAAAATAAGGGGGCAGCCTGCTTCTCAAGCCTCTGCCGGAGTTGGGAGTTGGAAAATTTTAGCAGATAGAACAAAATGGATTTTTTTTTTTGCTAATACAAACCAATTTTGATTGATACTTGGGACTTTTGAGTTGAGTCAGTTGGGATTTTACAATTTTCGCTTGTCTAGAAAAAACTTTTCGCTATATCCCAGGGGGAGGGCAAAGTGACATTTTGTCTGAGGCCTCGCGCGGCCTTGCAAGTGTGATCAGAAATATTATCGTGAGCCTTTCCGCGCTTTATGTTGGATTTTTGCCTCAGGTCTCGCAAAGTCACGAAACGGTACTGCCCTTGATTTCAAAATTTTAAAAATCTATTAAGTAATTTTCAACTTATGAAAATTGCCCATATTTTTACTAGTTTTGGATTTATGGTTCTACAGCTCGGATGAAATGAGAAAAACATACTGAAAGTGCAGCGCTTATTCTAAGTTTTTTTTTGGAGCTGCCCAAATAGAAGAACAACCGGTTTTATCAAAATCTTTTTTCCTCTCCCCCCCCCCAAAAAAAAAAATAAAGAAATACTATCAGATTTCAAGTATGCGATATTTTTGACTGTTTTTGAACGTAAGCTTGGTTTTTGGAACTGCTTTATATTTTTTTGGTGGAGCTGAACAAATTTTTAGTACTGCCTACGATGACGTATGGGGCCCAGATATGGGCTTTGACGAAAACAAATACCAATAGACTTCAAACTACACAGCAAACATGGGGATTGAATTAGAAAACAAAAAGTTGAGAATGTGGAAATTAGGGGCAAAACTATATAAAAATTTTCAAATTGAATGGGGGAATGGATGGGATAGAAGGATTAACCCCGTATGACGAAAAAATAGAAGGAAATGTAGACCTACAACTCGCTGGAGGGACGAAATACAGAAAGCGTTAGGACCCATGTAGAGCTGATTTACCCTGGACAAAAGAAAATGGATGGAAGAAGAAGAAGCTTATGCTCAGAAATGGACGGGTTGAGAAGAGGGAGGAAATAATGGAAGGGGTTGTGCCCTCGCCAGCTGCGACCCGTTGGGTCACGGGACCCAACCTAATAAACCTTAACTGCGGACAAAATTAAAACCCTAATAACGCTGTTATTATTATGTTAGTAATTCGATCGTTGTGTGGCCTAGTGATAACGTGCCCGCTTCGCAATCCTTGCCTCTCGGGTTCGAGTCCCACCAACGCCGGAAAGTTAGTGATATTCGAATACTCCAACTAAAATCCTAGCGAACACGGCGACCACAGTTCCCGCCAGTTCACACGAACACAGCGTCACAATTTCAGAGCGTGCTACCACCAGATCAGAAAGATTGGTACTGTGCGTATGCACGTCGTGGACAGCTCACTCGACTTCGTGAAACACGTGGCGAGTAAGTGAACTGCGGCTGCATACTCTTCGGCACAGACAAGGAAAACCGTAACGCAACAAAACTGCGGGGAAAGCGAGGGCAAACTAGCCCGATTAACCTGCTCAGGAGAGTCGCGAGTCAGTAACCGCGACAGCTAACGTCCGGTATCGGATACGGCACCTGGAGAAGTTAGGAGATACCTTGATCTTTGACATATTCATTAACAATCTGATCTTTATACATTCAATACTGAAGGAGGGTGGGTGCATATTTCCGTACAATAAAGAAACTCCAAAGGATGTAAAACAAGATTATAAAGATAAGTTTCGAGCTCCGATACTTAACACCAACACAAGAAATCCTCCAGGATACAAAATTACTTACGTTGATGCACCTGTACATAGAAAATGTGCTATGCTGTATGATGCGCACATAATTACGACCGAAAGGAAAGACACTAATATAGGACCACTTCATTTGCTCCCGAAAAACTAATATGAGCTACGCTCAGTGGCTTAGAGTAAAAAATTGTAAGAACCTGTAGAATTCTAAATCTAGATTCATTTTTGGCGCTTTTTGCGTACTGTCATCGACTCTGCCATGTCTTTCAAGGTATAAGAAAATAGTATAGAAAGATAGTCTGCCCGATTTCAACAGTTCCAGCTATGTTTATCAGATTTTTCGAATTCCTGTCGTGGAGATCATTCTTTTCTCCATGCAGTATCTAAACAATACCACAGTGTTTTTAGATAATTATTTGACCTACTACACGGGGATACTTCGTTAAAAGTACATCGTTGAACACGTTTTCGCAGTCCTGAACTTATTAGAGATTACAGCGTAAAATGAGTGAATTCGGGATATGTATTTTGGCTCGGTCACCGCAGATTAAATTTTCAATTAAAAGATAACATTCGCGATCTGAACAACACAACCGAGAGAAGTTGTAAGACTAAATTACAACCATGCTCTTGTGGATATACTCGTGGATACAAAATGTATTTTTATTATTTTTTTTTTAAGTCATCTAAGTGGTTGAATTATACACTTCTGTACGAGGGGACCGCGAAAAAAAAAACAAAAAAACTACTTGAAAACAGAAGTAATTGAAGGGTTGATCCGAGCTGAAGGAAAGAGTAGGATAACTATAGTCTCATACACAATGTGTACAAGTGACAGTTTCGATGAAATTGAGTTAAGTAGAAGAAAATGTAGTTCATCGTTGGTTCTTTCCTTATGCAGCGATCCCACAAACATTAACTACTACGGAACTGCAGCCTCAACAGTACAATACGGGAAACTTCTTCCACTTGGTGAAAGAGGTCGACGACTCCTCTGCGAATACGAAATCCAACTCCCCGATCTATCCAGCGAATATGATCCAGGCAACCTGCGCAAAAAGATAGACCACCAAATGAGAGAAAGATTCCAACATAATGGACCCTAGTATCTCGAAAGTATAAACTAACAGACATAAAACCCGATCTCCAAGATTGGTCTTTCCCGAAAGGTTTCCCTCGCGTTCTAGAGACTGCTGTTACTGGCCTTCGCATCGGACACACAATTATTTTATTATCAGATCTCCGCCCCCCTCCCCAATATCCGAATTTTGCACCAACACTGCACTCATCATCTCACATGTTCTCAATGAATGTCAGCAATACATGCTCCCTAGACAGTATATCTATGGTCATACTACATATCTAGTCACCCACACATTAACATCAAAAACTGAAAACCTATACGAATCACACAGTTCCTCAGGGAGACAAATATTCTAGCCCATCTGTAACTCGTCTCATTACTGTACACCTCCTCCCCTCCTCCCACATCCCTCTGCTGTTACCATGTTTGTTTGTTATCGTCTTTTCTGTTTCCTTTTTGGATATTATCTATTTATATGTTTAGTTGCTCATTGTTAGTGAATTTATATTTATACCGATTAATTGATAAGTTCTTTCTTCTCCGCTTTCCCTTCAACATTTTGTAGTGAATATTTATTATTACTTATTATCATTATCTCTTTTATAATATTACCCACTTTTCTCCCCTTTACATCAGTACTACATGATGCTGTTATAAATCGCCAACAGTTCATTTATATCTCTGTCACGTTCATTGTTACTGCTATCTTTTTCCATATGTACAACGTGTAAGGATTATAAGATCGACGCAAATCACCTTATAGAAGTCGAGCGTCGCAAAACAAAATAAATTTACGAATATGCGTATTATACTAAAAACATTTAACAACATTAATTTCTTTATTTAAAAAAAAAAAAAAAAAAAAATGGTGGAATAAAAGGAAGTAAAAAGTAAAAGTCGAATTTTCAACTTACCATACACGTTCAATTTTTGTTCTCTTCTGAATTATGAAACTTTTCTGCGCAGAAGAGGTTTCAAATCATTTAATCCATTATGAAGTAGCTCTAGTGGAAAACATTTCAACTGCTTTTCTAATCTTTCAAAAAAAAAATGGCCTCTTGAAGACGTTTGCTTATTTGGCCTGCCATGCGTACACAACTGTGCTTACATTTTCCTCTCATTTTTGTTTAAAATGGCGTTTTCGATGTAGGTAGTCGTGAACCGAGTGATTGAGACTTCACACTTGTCTGAAATTATTCACCATTTGTCCTCGTCCTTCCGCTTTCAGCCATTTAAGACATGAAGTCCTTATAGGCTGTACCCGATTGACAATTTGGAGAGCACTTACAACACATATCACAAACCACTACCGTTTTGAGACTTCTGGCCAATCACATTTTTGTGTGAGTGTTCAACATCTCATCATTTTAAGATAGTGTGTGTGAAGTGATCGCTCAGCATTAGTGTGTGATTACTGAGTGGTGTTCACAAATGCACTCACAATTGGCCTCATTGTCAATCGGGTAGTTTTTTCTCACTGCCTCGATCTGGACCAGTCGATGAGAATAAAAATTAAACCCCGTAATTTTGACACTGACTCTTGAACGGTATTAGCCTGAAGTTACCGATTTGGAAAAGAGCGCAATGTAGTCGAATTTGTGTCGTTGTTGCGAACGACAAGACTGTTCTCCAGTCTCTATCTACATGTGACTCGCATTCGGCTTTAAGGTTCCAACCGTAACCTGAATTCGAGAATACGTCGGCTGCAGGGGCGGATGGATAGTCCGCATTTAACGCAGATGTTGGCGGGCAGGTTAAAAAGTCCGCAACAGGCAATTAAACCGAGTGGTGTATATGTATGAGCGAAGATAAAAGCTTAATTATAAAATGATGTAACGCGGCATACCCCGAAGGCATTATGAAAACACACACTAATGTGTCGGGGCGTCCGCAGATTTACGAACGCCGGCTTTTAGCAGAATATCAAACGAAATATTGCGTGGCGTTCTGATAACAATAATAACAAAACTTTCTAAGCAGTTTCCACACAGCGTCCCACTCGTGATTTCTACGCATATCGCGGATATCCTCATCCCTTCCTTACCTCACACGAGTTATCCGAGAATTTATGGGACGTGGGCAAATTATCGATGGTCTCCTACACAACGTGCATGACTGACAAAACCAAATTTTTCAGAAAGGCATTTTGAAAGTTTCCAGAACTTCGAACTCTCATGCTACCTTTTGTGAAAAGAATTTGGACAATATAACATTAAGGATGTAATCAGTCAACCTTTAGCAATAGCTAGAAGGGTGGAAAATTATGGTAATCCTTATTACTGCACCTTACACCCACGATTTAAAAGAAAAAGAGGGCACTCGTGGCGCGAAGAAACAGCGCCGGCACTTACCACATTTATACACTAATAAAGGCACAGATTTTACGAATAATTTATCTGAAGCGTCATTATTACTGTATCATTTTACAATGAATAACTTATTCTGATATGCAAGGGCGTAACCAAGAGGGGCCTATAGTCCCCTCCAAAAATTCTTCAACATTTGATCAAAATCAATTTTGAAACGAAAAATAATTGATGCAGATGATGCGGTTACTTTGTTACTTTGCATCGTAGGTTCGTACAAATAGGTAGTTACCAAATCAGTTACATACCAAATCGAGCTTTCACCCCTGCCCAAGTTTTTGTTTTTTTCTGAATTCTAGCCCCCACCAAAGAAAGTTCTGGTTGCGCCCCTGCTGATATTGATAGTCTCGTGGAAATGTTTATGCTCTCATGGTATTACCTTAGTATCTAGTTACAAGCAGCTAGCTGCTGGGAGAGGGTCGACTCTAGATTGGAAAATTAAAAACTAGTTCATCTGTGCAGGAAAAAGGACGCAACTGTACCTATGCTTCAAATCTCTTTTATATGGCCGTGCGTTCAAGTTCCTCACTTTCGAGATTATAGCTTGCTTTAGCTAGCTTTCATTTTCGCAGTCGTTAGACTTTATGTCAGGAACAAAAGACCTATTGGTAGTCATGTTTCAGGTCTTTCTTATTGGCGGTCGTTTGAAACGATATTAGGGAAAAGACGTATTGGTAATCATGTTTAAGGTCTTTTCTCTTTTGTTCCCGAACATAAGAGCTGATAGATGAAATGTAATTGGGATGACGCTACACACACACTAATAGCACATGGTAAGCTCAAAGGCCTTCAAACTGTGAAGCTGCAGAAGATTTCATCGGATTTCTATTTGGGATGTTAACCTAGCATAGGTAGCGCTAGTATCGTGGTATGGTGACAATGACGAGAACAACTGATAAGAATTTACAAGGGGATGATTTCGTGAAATCATCCCCCTTACGTACCTTATCACCTCGTTATTACCGGCAAGGATACCAACTTCGGAAACTCAGGTTAACATCCCAATTCGTCGGTCTAGTGCAAAAAGGTTCCTCGTGCTTTTCGAGGGATTTTACAAAATTGGTATCACTGGAAAGGAAATTTTGCGCTCTGTCGATTGCAACACTTTTTCTACGAGGAATCTTTCTGCACTTGACCGACAAAGTGTTGCAATTGACAGGGCGCAAATCGCAAAATTTCCTTTCCGGTGATACCAATTTTGTAAAATCCTTCAAAAAGCACGAGGAACCTTTCTGCACTAGACCAACGAATTTTTAAAGAGCAAATTGATCAACAGATAAAACACCATCACTACTCCTAGTCGATCCTAAAAACATCAAATTATTAGCGAACATTTATCCCCTTCTGAGGGAATGAAAACAACGTAATATTCACATTAGTAGATTCTCTGTTGGCTTGATAATAATTACGCATACGACATACATACGTCCTATGACTGATTGCGTTTGAATATTAGTAACACGCTTATAGGTTCAAAAGATGCAAAGACATCGGTACAAACTACAAACATAATGTTCACTTCAACATACTAATTTACTGATAACGTCTTTACATGCTGTATCAATAAATAATCGGTCACTTCTTGCTACTATAGTTGAACTGGCTATGAACATAAAACTTCGACCGTATTACTGTAAGTTATGCTCGAAGGATAATACTAAACACCAACACTGATCACTAGAACGCTACTCGTAGCTGACGATTCTCGCATCTCGCTCCTCATCATCATAGACAAGCATACTTGGACGCTGTTTAACAAAAGGAAACTAACCCACATTTGTAAACAAACTGAGTTATTAGTATCGTTGGAAAGAGCATAAAACGTAGAATTTTTCAAAATTGTGCCCCCGATTGAAAAATGTGTACTCACGTTGAAAAAAGCTTATCAGTAAACACAATGCCATAGGTATAGTTTCTACATGGCTCTTGAACTTCGAATCACGTGTTCTCAAAAAGCGGATTTTGTGGGTTAGTTCCCTTTTATTTTACCTCTTTTAAATCCCCATGAGGAAATAATTCCGTCCATAAGTAAAATCCGAAATATAAAACGAACAGTAATAACGTAAGCCTGTATTTTGTTGATATGAACATCAAGATCAAGGAGTATTTCGCTGATAAGAACACTAGGTTTTTTTATATGGCTATAAAATTGAACTGAACTCATGACTCAGATCACCCACATCTGAAATGACACTATCCTGATCTACTGAACTGAACTGTGACTAAGATCAAAGATCATACTTACTGGAAGAGAAAAAACAAGCTATAGTAAGAGGGTGTTGGCTGAAGCTGAAAAACTTTCAGCTTCCAACTTCTGGCTTCTCAAAATTATCCTAAAACTACAAAAACTTCCGGCTTCTCCGCATCCCTGGTGTTGTTGCGCTAACTTCCTACACTGGTATTGATAAAACAAAACCAAATCTGAAATGTTGAAGCTTTGAAGCTAATCGGCATATAAACCCACTAGAGTGCGCTGCAAAATCCCCTGTGGGGGGTGTTGGTGGAGGAAAATGAAAGGGTGATCATGTGATCATGTGTACTTTTAAAATAGAAAAATCTCCTTGATCAGTGATCACCTATTCATACCACTGATAAGACGCAATCGTGCCAACATTTGCAGCTCTAATTTAGATCCCAATATTCAGACACAGTACCAACGTCTATGCGATAAAATAAATATACGCCAGAATGAGAATCTTGTATTTTCATGTATCCAAATTACATTTTTAACTGAGAGGATACGTTCATAGTAGAACGACTGGCACCTGGCAGCAGTTGACGGAGAACGAAACTGAACTAAAACTGAACTATGATCTATAACAATTCAGTCATATTATTTTAATGATGAAAATTCGATTGCAATAGGTTGCTTGCAGCGCTGCGCGCGGGCAAACACCCAAAAATAGTGATTGCAATAGGCTCGGCTACTAGTAGCCGACCCTAAAAACAACAGATAGAACTGACTTTGTAGGCATTACTTTAACTAGACATGCTCTTATACAGGGTGTCCGTACTTTGTTCAAGAACCCGCTAGGTACCCACAGTACCCGATAGAACGGAAAAAAGTCAAGTATGAAAAGTTGCATACGAGCAAATTGAAGGGGCTATGCTGTTTTAAAGATTACCAAACACAATTTTCAAGACGATAATTTATACGAGACATGTTAATTGAGGGAGTAGATAATCTAACTATGGAACCTGCTGGTTTGAACAAAAAAAACTTTGTACGATGTATTGCCTATTTTCAAAATTGAAGGCGCTATGAAATGTTAAAAGTTAGGAAATTTTTTTTTTCGTTAAATGGTCAAAAAGACCGGTTTTCAGCCCAACCTTCGGTACATAATTAATGGCTTGAAAGCTATTGTGACTATAGGAATTGTTGTACGTATCTAGGAGATGAAAAAAATTATATGACCTTCTTCGCCGAATTCTGAATTTTTAAAAAGTTATCCTGTGTTGAGTAAAATCAAAAGTCCCGCTTTTTATATATTTTAGGCACTGTTGCAAAAATAGAAAATCTAATTAAGTACCTATGTTCCTTTTCTGTTTCGGTAGCAAATGCGAAAACACGTCATTGTAAACGCAGCTGTTCTATCCGCGTAGACATGTAGACATCTGCTTCATCGTATACTATTGTTGTCGCGGTATCTATTCGACGAATTGCTCCATTGCCGCTTGAATCACGTAACATGTTAAGTGCACCCCCCTTTCATTGGACCTGGCTGGCCCTCACCATGACCGAAATGGAGGAAGTTCTTAAGGAATTACAGGACTTGAAGAACAAAGTGAAATCCCTTTCTGAAGAAAATGTCGATCTCAAGAAACAACTTGGTATATTCGTAGATTCCTCAGCACACCATCTTCAACTCATGCTACATCTGTGGACACCACCACTCACCGAGATCACTCGAAGTCAGGCTGTGAAAATCAAAATGAAGAAATCTCCCTCCTTCTTTGTCAGTGGAATGAAGTCTATCCACAAACTCATCGATCTCCTCACTTCATCGAAAATTACGACCACAGAGATGAAAACCTAGAGTAATGGTGAAATTAAACTAACAGTAAGAAAACTCCTGGTAGAGACGTTTAAATAGTGGTTTGCCTTTCTCTTTTCTTATTTTTTCTTTCCAACGTGAGAAGCGCTTGGTCACATGA
Source organism: Acanthococcus lagerstroemiae (assembly GCA_031841125.1). Taxonomy (NCBI): domain Eukaryota; kingdom Metazoa; phylum Arthropoda; class Insecta; order Hemiptera; family Eriococcidae; genus Acanthococcus; species Acanthococcus lagerstroemiae. Next base: position 22,123,702 of record CM063106.1, on the reverse strand, counting down.
TTAAAATCATTGCGCATCATAAAGACTGGAGGTTCTGACTTCTGAATTCGAATTCTTAGTTGAAATGGATGAACAAGCCATGATGTCTACTTATTGGGACAAAGTAGAGTATTCCTTTGCAATTCAAAGCTGGGCAGGAACTGTACCATATAGAAATTGAATACCGAGCAGTCTACCCTTTATTTTCCAAACTGTTTATTCTTCATTGGAAACACACGGACTCACGAAGCGTACTCCAATTACCAGAAACAAAGACGGTGTTCGCGAATAAGGAAAATATCGCAGTCAGACATGTACAATCGAACGGTAAAATAATTCGATACGGCATCCGCGACCGTGTGCAATCATTTCATCGATGTGACACGAGATACACTAAGTTTTCATTTCCTGGAAATTCGATGAAAACCCCGGTCATTCGCGCCTCATACAAGTTAAACGACTTAGCCGGAGGCTTTTAGTTGAAAATTTCCCAGCCACGTTTCTGCCCGGCGTCGAGCTCAGTTTCCTAACACGACCTGATGAGAAATTAAGTTAAAAACTTGGCCTCTGTGAAGTTATTTCATTTTCTTCGTCCTATGTTTGTCACGCTCTCTCTCTCTCTTTCTCACTCATTCTCTCTCTGTCCCTTGTAACATCGAATTTTAATGGAAAAGCGTCGTTCTCCGCATTGTTCATCTCGCTCGACAGTAATTGCCGACGACGTTTGAAACTGAGAACATGTGAATTGTCATTCCTAAGTGGATGGGGGAAAAATAAGCAGGGTAATTCATTAAATTTTCTGATTTACTGAGAATGAAACAGAAACTAGTGCCAGTGGTTTTCCCCGGGATCTCTCCCTCGATTTCTCATTTTTAATACACTAATGCCTGTTTGGAACAAGCACTCTATCTATGTTAATTCTACGTTGCATTCGGCTCTACAGAGCTGTCTAATATCGTACATTCCGGTAAGACTATGAAGTCGATTAACCGACAGTTATGCTACGGACAGTCCCTTTGACTGAGTGTGCTCCAAGACCTTACTGAAAAATATATCTTATTCTTACAGTTTTGAAAAAATACTTACGTGTCACTTTGTTTTAGATTACCTTTCCTGGATATTTCTGTACCTTAAAAGCGAGTTTTGAGAAAAACGAGATCGAAGTTTTAAGATTTTTTCTATCACATATCAAAAGAAGAACGAATAGTGCTAGAGGCTTGGGACTTGAACCATTGATCTTGATATTTTTTCCTTATTTTAATGGGTTTTTGAACGAGGTCGTTAACCTATTAACTGCCGAGATAATTTTGAGATTAGTCGGTTTCCTGTAGGAAGAAGTTGAAAATTAGAGGCCAGTGTTGACATTGGCCTAGAATTTTGTTATATTTCTAGGTGAAGCCGCCAACATTAGCCTTAAAATTTATGTCGATTTTGGCCCTTTGTGTATTACATAATGATGGTCAAAGTCAACTTCGGCGTGTGTGGTATGTAACTAAGACCAAAGTCAACTTTGGCCTTTCTTTTCGTAACTGAATCAAATAATTTACACGTAGGCCTTTTGGTTTTTCTATTCTCTGACGCGTTTACATTAATTTCTAGACATTGGCCTTTATACCATGCCAAACATCTCATTTCCTTCTTTCAGGCGACGTGTCCAATATGAGACCACCAAAAAAGTGACATTGGCCTTACGGTACAGATTTGTAAATGCATATACAGGGTGTCCAATAGGGTGTCCCTTATTTCACAAGTTTTCGCCAATTGATTAGGGTCGTACTGAAATTTATTCCAATGGAACTAGAAATTCGCCATAAAAAATTTGAGCTCAATCGGAGGTCTTTAACCCGTGCCGCATTGACCTTGAAGTTATGTGTAATACTGAGATTTTATAAAAAAAAAAAAGAGCAAATATCTCGGAACATATCAACTTCAGGACCGGAATGCATATGCATATAACATAAAATGTTCCTTGTTAAATTTTCTAAAAAATAGAGCCGATACAACTTTTCTCTAGCACGCATATTCACTGAGATAATCGCAAAAGTTTGTGAAAGTTTTGAGGAACGTGGCTTTTGTTATTTTTTCTTTCATAACCGATATTTACTAGGTAAGTCGCAGTTATCTAAAAAAATATTCACTTTAGGACCAAAATGCAAATAACATAAAATGTTTCTCGTTAAATTTTTTTATAAAAGGGTCCTATACAACTTTTCTTTGGAAATCATATTCATCGAGATAATCGCAAAAATGCGTGAAATTTTCGAAAAACGTAAGTTTTTTTAAAATTATTTTACAGCTGAAATATCTATTAATGTCGGGTAGTGCATAATACAATATAACTTCAGTCTCTGTCTATTGGGGCAGGCGCACCAATTTGCCCCCTCCCCTGGCTGCGCCCATGGCAGTTTGTTGGGTACATACTACAGCGTAAACCTCGGATTATGAGTGTATATCAACAATAGTCAACATTGCGCATAAGATGTAACATTTTACTGTTAGGGAACAGTCACATATTCTCAGAATTCATTGTCATTTCGTATGGGCAAGTCGCTGTTTCCTATTGTTGATTGTACATCATCTCAAGTCCACCATACCAAGTCTTCAACGGAATCTTAGAATGCTCAAGACTCAATAAAAACATTGGAATTACTTAGGGCTCATGGATGATGTCTAGTTAACTTTCAATTTTAGGCTCTTCTGCAAACTTCTTATCACTAGGGTCAGACCAACAGTCCTACCTCTTGCAAATACAAGCGTTTAACAATCGCAAACCAAGTTATACTCAAACGCGACTTAATTCATGATTTTTCCAAGCTTTCCTCCACTCAAAGATCTATATCTCAGGTTCTAATTGAGATAAAGAATTTGTTCTGCTCTAAGAACACTCACTGGATCAAGACATTTCATTTGAGCTTGTGACCACTCAAATCGGTTGAGTCTGAGGACAGTTGTGAGTGGACATTTAACTTGACTTTTGAAAATTTCAAGATTTTTCTTGACTCAAAGATGTATATTTCAGGTTCTGATTGAGGTAAAGCATTTGTGTTGCTCTAAGAACACTCAGTGGATCAATACCTTTTATTTGAGCTTCTGACCACTCAAATCGGTTGAGTCTGAGGACAGTTGTGAGTGGACAGTCAATTTGACCGGTTATAATTTTAGAAGGGAAAAAATGGCAGATTAGAGAAAAATAAATTTAAAAAAACTTTTGCTTCATTCTAATTGGCTCTCAGCTTCAGCCATCATACTTCCAATTAACAACTAATGCTGCGGAGCAGCACGGGTCTTCTAGTTTAGAATTATTTTCATTTTTCCTCCTTTGATTTTCTATTATAATCTTCTTTATTGTTTATTTGAACTATTTTCACTTTAATGATTATCAACTCAAGTTACTCTTTCGCGGCTACTCAAGTTACTCATTATTATTGTCCTATTTAAAAAAAATTTAAAAAAAAATGATGCATTCGATTAGTATTCTCATAATTTGTAATTACTTTCATTTTTTCTAATATTTTGAAGGAAAAAAAATGGCGCCCCTCAGATACTTATTTTCCCGAACACAGAAAAAACGCGTATCCATCACTGGGTGCGACACCCTACTTGTCTTTTATTTACGTTTTTGTTATATCTAAAAACAACGTCGAATGACGTGTAGGTAACTTCAAAACTCAAAACAACCTCGCGAATGTAGCAAAAGCTGAATTCGTCGCGAATTGTAACTGTTCAAACTAATAACAACCGAAACTGGCATGCGGCCAAGTCTGAGTTTTCACTATCACCACATCTCCTATGCTCGGACTTGCCTGCCGCTTAGTCCATTTGGATCGCCGTTGGAGCTGAGCCAAATATTCATTTCTCCATACTTTCCAAAATCCAAATTGAATTCTCTGTATTTCGGCACCATAATTTTGTATACTTCAAATTTCGTTAGAGTCGTCTCTTTTCCTTTCGAAAACGAAGAAAATCATAACATTGACATACTTAGCACAATCACAATTTAATCTAACTAAACAAGGAACGGAACATAACAACGATAACATCTAAACTTGTACAACGAGAAAAAAAAGAGGGCGACACTAATCGGACGCCTAACAACACTCCCCCGGCCAAAATTCTTTTGGTCAATCAGAATCTGTATCCTTTATATTCGGTAATTGCACCAGCGATGTAACAGCACGACGTTTAATAGTACCAGCGATCTTTATATCTACAATCCGCACATTTCCGTGACGATCAGGGTACACTTGAGTTATAAGTCCGAGAGGCCACTGGGAAGGCTTACTTTCTGGAGTTTTCACTATCACCACATCTCCTATGCTCGGACTTGCCTGCCGCTTAGTCCATTTGGATCGCCGTTGGAGCTGAGCCAAATATTCATTTCTCCATACTTTCCAAAATTCAAATTGAATTCTCTGTATTTCGCCCCAAAGCATACCTAATGACCTAGTACTGTCTTCGATTGGAAGTTGATCCAGTCTAGATCCCACTAGAAAATGAGCGGGAGTAACGATCTCCTGCGAAGTCGGCGAAGCAGCTCTGTAACATAATGGTCGATCGTTCAAAATAGCCTCCACTTGAGAAGCCAAGGTGTTCAATTCCTCGAATGAAAAGGTTGTACTTGACGAAATACGACTCAGATGGTGTAGACTTGACCGCGCTCTCCCAGAGTCCGCCATGGTGTGGGGAACCTGGCGGAGTGAAACGCCATTCGAATCCTTCAGTTGCAGCGTAGTTTTGTACTGGTGCTTCTTTGGTAACGAGGAGGTTTTTGGCTCCGACGCAATTTGTACCGTTGTCGGACCATATCATTCTTGGGAGACCACGCCGACTAATAAATCTTTTCAGTGCTGCTAAAAAGGATGAGCTCTTTAAATCACATACAACTTCAATGTGTACAGCCTTCGCTACAAAGCATACAAAGATAGACAAGTATGATTTCGTTTAGCGATAAGTTTTGTGAGCAGTGCACTTAGCGTTAAAAGGACCGGCGAAGTCAACTCCGGTAGTCAAAAACGGCCTGGCTACTGTAACTCGTTCTCTGGGCATGTGTCCCATTATCTGCTCGAAGGTTTGAGCTTTGAACCTAACACAAACAGTACATTTGTATATCACAGATTTGATGACTCGACGGACGCCACCAACTACCCAAAATCTAGCTGAAATATATGCTAAAAGAAACGATAGGGACGCATGAAAGTATTTTTCACGAACATGTCGAAGTAACAGCTTGAGACGCTCATTACCTTGTGATTGCAGACTGGAAAATGCCAAGACCTACACCTCCTCTTGGAAAGCTGAGAGTTCAGGCTTTAAAATGACACCGCTGTAAGTTTTCTGTGAGTGTCTGGTTGGATCCCACAGACCTTATTTATAATAATAGCCTTTATTCGGTATGTAGGTACATGAAACATAAAAAGCAAGTGTGTGTGTGTGGGTTTTTTTTTTTTTGTAAATGGTACAAACTAAAAGTAATACATACCACCGGACGAGAGGTCACCAGCCCCCTCGCGCCATACCCTGTCTATGGGCAAAGGCCTCCCTTAGCCTGTTCCACTCGTTCCTTTCCCATGCTATTCTGTGATATGATTTATTCCTCAAAAACTGGTCGAAATCGTCCCTCCATCGCATTTTTTGCCTTCCCTTCCTTCTTTTGCCCGTGGGTTCCCAAAAAGTAATTGTTTGTGTCCATCTGTTATCGTTCAGTCTCGCGACGTGGCCTGCCCAGTTCCATTTTTGTCGTCTGTGTGTGGTAATGATGTTATTGTTGGTGGGCAGTTTGTTACGTATTGTTTTTATCGGAACTCTGTCCCTTCGCTTCAAATTAAGCATGGAACGTTCCATGCTGTTTTGTGTTACGGTTAGGAGGTTTTCGTGTTTGTTAGTCAGTGCCCAAGTTTGTGATGCATAGGTGATCGATGTTAGAATGTTAGCGTTAAAGATTCTACTTTTGAGTGAGTTGCTGTATTGTCCTTTGAAGAGGTATTTCAGGCTCCAGTATTTATTCCAGGTTTGTGCGACTCTTCTGTTAATTTCTTTGTCCATTTTATCCTCCATGCTTATCACTTGGCCTAGGTATACTGTTTCTTCCACCTTTTTGATTGTCTTGCCTCCCAGTTGGATGGAAGTTTCTTCCTGGTTGTTTGTAAGAAAGTTTGTTTTTTCGATGTTTATTTCTAGGCCTGCTTCCCTTCCCCTCTCTTGAAGCTCGTTTGCCATTTCCGAAAGTTCTTTTTTGCTGTTAGAGATTAGAATCACGTCGTCCGCAAATCTTAAGTTGCTAAGAGTTTCGCCGTGGATGTTTACCCCCTTTCTTTCCCACTTTAGCCCCCTGAATACTTCCTCTAGTAAGCAGTTAAAAAGAATAGGGGAGAGGGGGTCGCCTTGGCGGACTCCTTTTTCGATGTTAAAGTATGGGCCGTTAATATCGGTTACTACTCTCGCCTTAAGGTTAGAGTACATGTCCTCGATTATTTTTACGAAGTTTACGGGTATTCCTTGTTTTCTTAGTGAGTGTAGAAGGAATCTGTGGTTGATCGAATCGAAAGCTTTGGTATAGTCTATCAGAAGTAGGTATAGGTCCTTTTGGAATTCATTTGATTTTTCTATTAGTTGGTTTATGACTTGTAGGTGGTCTATTGTTGAATAGTGTTTTCGAAAGCCAGCCTGTTCTCTAGGTTGTTGCCAGGTTAGAGTGTTTTTGATTCTGAGCTCGAGTACTTTTGAAAAGATTTTTGCTATTGTGGGGCTTAAACTGATTGGTCTGTAGTTGGTGATTTTGTGTCTGTTGCCTTTTTTGTAAAGGAGGATAATGTCTGAGTGTTTCCATTCGCTTGGTACAATTTGGTTTTTTAGAATGTTGTTGAACAGATTGGTGAGTTTTTTGGTCAGAGTTTTCCCTCCAAATTTGATATGTTCGTTCGTAATTTTGTCATGGCCAGGAGCTTTGTTGTTTTTCAGGTTGTTTATGGTATATTGTATTTCAGACTCTAGGAAGATAGGTTCGATTTCTTGGTTGTTGTCTGTTCTGAGTGTGTTTGTGTTGTGCTTTGCGTTAGTCTTTTCTTTGTATAAATTTGTGTAGAAATTGGTTGCCACGTTGTTTATTTGTTGACGGTCTGAGATTTTTTGTTCGTTATCGTCGAGTAAGTGTGTAGTCCAGTGTGTTCCTATTGCGAGTTGTTTTTTAATTTTTTTGGTACTTCTGGAGTTTTCTAGTGTTTCCTTAATGAACTGTTGGTTTTTTCGGTTTGCGTTTTCCCTGGTTGTGTTTTTAATTTGTTTGTTGAGTATATTAATCTCAATTTTATCGTTAGTTGATTTGTGTTTTTTGTAGAGCAGGTTGTTTCTGGTGTGGAACAACAGTTTGAGCTTTGTTTTATATTCGTTTTTTGGTTGCGAGTTTCCGGTTTTTTTCAGTTCCTGGATGTACCTATTTGTGACGTTGTTTAACAAATCCGTTATGTACTTATATTCTTGATTTATGTCGTTGTAGTCGGTGTTGTTATGGTTGCTGTTGTTGTTTATTTCTGTTATTATGTTCTGGTATAGTTGGGAGTTAGTGATTTTTGTTTTTGTTTTGTTGTTTACGTTAATTTTTCTATTGTTATTTACTGTTAGTTTACATTTTATTGGTCTGTGATCCGAGAGGAAGTGGAAGTGTTTTAGGACGTCGAAATTTTTAATGTTGGTGGTGTCGGACGGAGCTAGTGTATAGTCGATTTGATTTTTATGTTCTAAATTTGGTGAGATCCAGGTCCATCTATTTCCCGCTCGTTTTTTGTACAGAGTGTTTACTATTTTTAATTTGTTTTCTTGACAGAATCTAAGGAGTCTCCATCCTCTCTTGTTTCTTTTGCCGTAGCAGTAGTTGCCTAAGTACTTCCCTTCCTCTCTTTCCTTCTGGCCTATTTGGCTGTTGAAGTCTCCCATAATCCATGTCTCAAGTGGTTTCATTCGGTTCCCTTCCCCAATAAAATCTTCTAGATTTGAGTAAAAATCTTCCATTTCAGTATCGTTTGCGACTGTGGTTGGGGCGTATACTTGTATTAGTTCAATTGTTTTACCTTTTAGAAATTCGAGTGTTAGTTTTGCCAAACGATCGCTTTTGCTTGCGAATTCTTTGATGTATTGTTTCATTTCAGTTTTGACTAAGAAGCCTACGCCTTTTTGCCCTTTGTCGCTGTTCAAATGGTATAAAATATTGTTGTTTTTTGTTAAAATCAAGTTTTCGTGTTGGCGTCTTACTTCCGAGATACCTAATATTTGAACGTCGCAACTGTTGAATGCGTGTTCTAGTTGTTCTAATTATTTATCAGGTTACTATTTTGGAACCTTTTCTGTGCCTACCTTTGCCGCCTATTTCAGCTTGTGATACGTCTCACTGGTTTTTCAAGTGTTGTATCTATGTCCGTTCGTCGATCTATGCCCTTAGAAGTGTTAGGAATACATTTGTATTCGTCATAGAGCCAGTAATCTAGTCAAAAATGAAAATCGGCAAAGTCACCCCCATTTACGGTACCTAAATTCATATCGACCATATGCCGCTTTTTCCGGCCATGTTAAAATTATTAAAAATACTAGTAATGGTACCTGTTTCGAACGCCACATATGAACGTTCCTTTTCCACTTTTGGACGATTAAAAACGTATTTGAGAGCGTCTTTAGTGGCCGAACGAATCAGTCATGTGCCATTACTACATAATCTACCAGGATGTAGGTAGACATAAGTTCTTTTGTCACAGTTGGTCGACGAGTTTGTGTGTCGAGAGACTAATCCTAATAAAAAATGATTTTTTTTTTGTGTGACTAGTCTTAGTAAATTTTTTCTTGCTACACACGAGAAAATAGAATAGTGCTGGCGTAGGTTTGAAGGTGTTGGACATTCTGTTATGTTGATCTCATACTATGACTCATGGGTGTCATTTGCCCTGCGGTAATCATCCCTTCTTATGATGACTGTATACCTTTGTATACACGTACTACAGCTACCTGCGAGCATAGTGGTACAGAATACAGATATACCAACTTTTCAGTTTATAAACCAACATCATTTCAGTCAGTATTCTGCTCGCCATAACTCACGTCTCTCAAGTGATGACTAAGAGCTTCCATACCGCTGACGAGAGTGTACACAAGATAATCTTTTCCCTGTATATTTACCACTATCACGGTCTCCAAAAGGAAGACTGAATAAATATCTTTTTCCATAGAGAGTTTTTATCATTACTTTTTGAACAGCTCTCGTATGTACCAATGTGTCGAGCGACATGCCGATGCCGCGTTTAAAGTTTGCAGTATCCGACCTATATTTGTTTTGTACCAGCCCAGCTACAGAGGTCGATTGCAAAAGTTGGTTGAAGGGTCGTGGGATAACCCATCTATTGTATGGAACCCGTCGCAGGCGTCGCTGTAAAATATTAAAATTCGAAAATGGCGACCACCTTAATGAAGATGAGGGGCTGTGGGTATACTTTCTACCTAGCTGCAAACTTGAACAGTCTCAGTCTGTAAGACAGGTACACGCTAGTTAAGACGTTAAAAGTGAGTAAATATACCAAATTATGATAAACTATATTAAAGAAAAATACGGAGTATTTGTTAGAGCGCGATGTTAACGAAAAGTCGCGTACTAAGCGAACATCAAAGCGGACTGCAAAACGAGTTTATTAAAAGATGAAAATATCTCCCCTTATACCCGACGAGCATTTTGAGCGCGGCACATGTTACGGGAGAAATGCTCGATATTAACGAACAGCCTTTAAAAATGCGGAAGCGGTAACGTTGCTCGCGAACGAGGTAAACTAACGAGAAGTCCTTTCCTCCGATCTTTCGCTCGAGCTTTTATCGTTATTCTTTCCGCAGACTGCAAAATGAATCCGGTAATTTGCGGCGATCAGTTGTGTGCCATTGCTCGGGTATACGAGTAGAAGTCTTATGTATATTCTAGCGCAGTTATAGATTTCTCTTTTTTTTCATTCAGTTTTCATCACTTTTAAAAATTCCGAAAATCTCTCAAGTTTTCACCCGTTTTCAAAAGAAAAATAGGTCATTTTCTTACAATTTTTTGTCAAGTTATGAAATTTTCAATTTTGCGTATCCAATTTTTATACATTTTATACATGTATTTTTTCCATTTTTCTACCTTGTACGATGAAATGGGTGTGGGAACCTAATTAAATTTTTTGAATTTCCAGGATGTTGAAAGAAAAAAAAATGAACAACAGTTGAAAAAAGCATCACTACGCTAAAACGGAAATCCTAATCTATATAGAAAATAGAAAAAAGAAAAAATGCAGAAATTCTATAAAACACTGGATGCAAGAAATTGAAAATTTCATGACCTGACGAAAAATTGTGAGAAAATGACATATTTTTCTTCTGAAATGGGTGGAAACTTGAGGAATTTTTAGGATTTTTATTTGTAAAAGCGATAAAAAGTAAATGAAAAATTGAGAAATCTATGACTGCGCTAGAACACACATAAGACCTCTACTCACACGTATTCTTCTTTTCCTCGGCGATATACGACCGAACATATAGTCTCTTATAAATTATCCTTTTGACATGCACCGTTTCGACGTATACGCTTATATTTAAGAATCAATACTCGCGCGTCTTCTTTTTAATTCATTTTAGAGAGACTAAAGGTTGGATAAAATAAAAGTACATAAGCCATAGAAGCTTCAGTGTAATCGAATTGTATCGTGTATCTCGTACGTCTAATTCGCGTATAATAACTCGAATGCGGATGCCCTCAGTATGATAAGTAAGTTCTACTTTTTTCTTTCTTTCTCGCATACATACTTTTTATTTTAAATTCACGCCGGTGCGGTCGTCCCTTTTACCCCCGTTTTTACTTCATATCTTTAATATTCTCCCATAATCTTACTCATATCCAGCGCCATTCGTAGAATTAATTAATGTATTTTAATTATTTTAACGTGGAAATTCTAATTATATTTTGCTCGGCTTGTTCGGAGGAAATTTAATTAAAAACTTTTTGCCGGGTTATTCGATTTTTTCATAGTGTTTGCACTCTAGGCTAAATTGGGTTGAACCGAAATAATAAAAAAACTCGCGATAAGCATCTCAAGACCGTCGTTAGCAAATCCAAATGCGTATTCGTTTACAAAAAACAAAAAAATAAAATAAAAATAAAGCGGAAACGATTTACAGTTGAGGACTGAATTTCGTCGGAAAGCATGGAGACAATTGGGGCCATCGGTTTTCGAAGTCCTTCGCTTATTCACATTGCAACGTCATTTACTATGCACTGTGAGATAAATTGCAGTTCTAGCTGAACAAAACTCACTTTTCATCAGCGCATTTCCATTTTTTTTGAAGCATTGCTTTCTTACGCAGGTTCAGGATGTGTAGTTAATATAGAAAAAGTGAAACGAACGCGAGAACATGCAACGGAAGTGACGTAGTAATGCTCCACCCACATTTAGTGAGATAGAGGGTGAAAGAAAAAGAGAGAACGCGTATGTGAAACCCCCGCCACCTCACACATTATTTTTCATTAATGTATTTATTCATCTTTGAAGCGAAGCTTTGTACGCAGGTTTAAGATTGGTAGTTAACGTAGAAGAAGTGAAAAACGAACGCGAATGTAAAAAAATGTAACAAAAGTGACGTAGTTATACTCCGCCCACATTTAAGTAGAGAGATACCGAAGGAGAGGGAGCGAACGTATACCAGACTGCTTCCCCTCCCTACCTCCTTTAACAGTTTTCGATAATATTCAGTACACACCTACCAACTGATATAGCAATTCGCGCAGTGCGAAAGAAGTTTAGCTTCTGGGAGGGAGGGAGGGAGGGATTCCCCAACACCTCACACATTCTCTTTTATTCCTTTTTTTTTTTTCCAGCAAAACTTTTCTACATAGGTTTAAAATGGACAGTTGAAGTAGAAAAAGGCAACGGAAGTGACATAGTAACGCTCTACCCACATTTAGTGAGGTTGACAGAATTACCAAGTATCAAAGCAAAAAAAAAATCCGTTTGACTTGTTGGAGGTTTGGATGTTTCTGACTGACTCAACTCAAATTTCCCAAATATCACAGCGGGGGGGGGGGGGAAAAAACACCTTTGGCTTGTTGGATTTTTCCAATTTCGCAACTCAATTCCCAAGTGTCAAAGGAAAAAAAAACTTTTTGACTTGCTGGATTTTCCCAACCCCGCTTGATTGAAATTGTTACTTTTCCCAACTGCTGAATGAAAAATTCTTACAGAGGGGAGTTTTCCCCCTCCTATTGGTACATCCCTTAATAGACACGGGCAACAGAAAGTCTTCCACCATCTTCACAACTGGTTAACTACAAAATGTTTTCATATTGCGATATGTGGCAGTGTCTAGTAAAACTCGAGCCGTCCCTCTGTTGCTCAGTTTTTAAAAATGGTAATTCTGGTTTAGGCTTCCCACCATTAGAAATTTCTAATTGTTCATTAAGATAAAGTCGCAAAACGATTTTTCAATAAGATCTCAAATACATACGCACTTTGTGAGCAAAAAACACAGAGCATTAGAACATAACGCGTTGACTAGTAGAAGAACATAATCACGTTTCACTGTCAACTTCGACGTTTATATGTAGCCAAGCCGTGCTGGAATCGCTTTAAGAAGCGCTTCCAGAATGCAACCAAACGCACAGGTTCTGTCGCGTTGAACATGCTAGTGTGTTTTTATATTAGTAATTAACACAGAGGGGCAGTATAAGTCGTGTAGTGTTACATGCAGTATGGAAGAGAAGCGTTAGATCTGACACACACCTTAGTGGCCTATACAAATATACATGTAGGAGGATTGCCAAATGCCAAACAGTATACATCTCCTGTGAATTTATTATGTATTTGAGGGTAAGCGTTGTAAGCGTCAATACAGTCGCTGTTTTGCCCAATGTTTCATGATCTATTATTTGTTACACGTTGAAGTTGATATGGTACCTATATGAATACTTATTTTCTCGGGAATTTTAAGGGTAAGCGGCGCTTCCCTTGCTTGCACGCCACTGCAAGAGAGAAAGAGAAAGAGAGAGAGAGAGAGAGAGAGAGACCCCCGTGCCTACATTAACAGTTTCTGTCAGATAACATTCAGTACAGAAGCTTCGCTTCGGGGGGAGGTATCCCCCGACACCTCACGCATTCTTTCTCTCTTCTTTTTTTTATGAAGCTTTTTTTACATAGGCTTAAGATAGATAGTTGATGTAGAAAAAGTGAAACGGACGCGAACGCAAAAACATGCAACGGAAGTGACGTAGTAACGCTCCACCCACATTTAGTGAGATAAAGAGTGAAAGAAAGAGAGAGAACGCGTATGTGAGACCCCCGACACCACACGCATTATTTCTCATGTATTTATTTTTTATTTTTGAAGTGAAGCTTCTTTACACAGGTTTAAGATTCGTAGTTAACGTAGAAGAAGTGAAAACCGAACACAAATGCGAAAAAATGCAACGAAAGTGACGTAGTAATGCTCCACCCACAGTTAGTGCGACAGCACGGGGGGCGAGAGAGAGCTTGTGTGAAACCAGACTGCTTCCCCTCCGTACCTCGATTAACAGTTTTCTGTCAGAAAACATTCATTACACACCTACCGACTGATGCAGCAATTCAAACAGTGCGAAAGAAGCTTCGCTTCTGAGGAGGTATCTCCTGACACCTCACGTATTTTTTCCTTTTTTTTTTTTTTTTTTTTTTTTTGAAGCGAAGTTTTTGATTAAAAATGAAATACCTTTTGCAGAAATAATATTATTACATAAAAAAAGGAGACAGAATCTAACATCAATAATAACCGGCCAATCAGCTTATCCTCAAACGTAAGTAAAATCTTCTTTAAAATTTTGAAAGAAAGAATTATTTACGGAACTGTGGACCTCTAGGATATCTGGCATCCCTTCCTCCCCCAGGCCCACCCCATATTTCACTTCCCTACTTTCTCCTTTTTACCCCCTTCCTCTCTCCTTAGTGCTAATGCCAGTCTTGGTTCTTTGGCACAAGTACAGTTCTTTATAGAATTCAATAGCCAACCTGTCTACGAGTATATGTTCTCTGCCAAATAACTTCATTTTTGTATCCCTAGTTTTAATCACAGGGAATATATTTTGCCCATTTTGCAGTGCTTTGCGCGCCTTCCAGCTTAAACCACTTTCTTCAAGCATTTCTGTAATTAATTCTTGATTGTATTTCCTGATATCATTTCTGATTCGTTTTTTGATTAATTTTTCGAGCTCACACAGTTCGATCTGGTCTTTCTTAGAGAGCTTAGCCTCATCTCTGATTTCCGTTCTTTTGTCAGTGAGACTTTTCGTTTCCGCACTAATTTTATCGTCGGTAGTTGGCTTGACCCTCCTTACACCGAGTTGCCTTATCACCCCCTTGATGGATTCCTCCATCCAATCATATTCCTCTTGCAGCCCAACGCAGAAATTTTCTTCCACTACCTCCAAATTCTTCCTTCGTGCTTCGTTCGCCTCGTTCCACTTATGCACCGGTATAACCCATTTACCCTCTATATTCGATTTCTTGGTACTCCTAGGTCCATCAGAGCCGAGGACGAGGTCCATTTCAGCTCTAGCCATCCTATGGTCCGATGAGAAACCAACTTTGTTTAAAATCTTATACTTTCTAATTATTATCAAATCGTTTACTAGTAGTACGTAGTCAATCTCGCACATCGTTTTGTTATCCGGCGATCTCCAGGTCCATTTTTTCTTTATTAGTCTATCCTGAAATGTGTTTGCTATTTGTATTCGAGGTTGGCGGGTAAACCGTTTGAGCTCCCGGGTTCGTACTTTCTGTATATGTTCGTACACATCCTGAAAAGGTTTTCGACTAAAGAATATAGTGGTACTCTTATTAGAAAAGGAGCCTCAAAATTTTGCCCCCGTTCGACCCCTTCACCTCTCGGAAGTGTTTTACATCGAACATCTCGCATTATGGTAAAATTTGGTCGCTGTAATTGTCTCCCCTTCAGAAATTATTTGGGGGTTTAAAATTTAAAATTTCCAAAATGAGCTCATAATACCTTATTAGTACATTTACATCTGATTCACCAAGGCCATACTATATTATTTGGATATTATTTCGTACTCATTTATGTATCACATGGCCTATTTTCAGTCCCGTACCCCTAAAATTTCAGTTTTTGGAAACTATATTCAGCATCTCTTCTAATTATCCCATTGAATGTTTGAAAACACCAACATCTTCATCTGAATAACACAAACATGAAGCGATAAACTGCAAATGGATCAGTACCTTTTGACTGAACGTAACGCGAGTTGAAACCAGGGATGTACCGATAGGGGTAGGGGGTACCTTACTCCCTGCAGGAATTTTTTACTCAGTAGCTGGGAAATTTTACTATTTCAGTCAGGCGGAGTTGGGAAAATCCAACAAGTTAAAAGTTTTTATTTTATTTTATTTTTTTGCTTGCTTTGACACTTGGGAATTGAGTTGAGAAGTTGGAAAAATCCAACAAGTCAGGAGGTTTTTTTTTGCCTTGATATTTGGGAATTTTGAGTTGAGTTAGCATCAGTTGGAAAAATCCAGTAAGTAAATCAAAAGTTTTTGTTGTTTTCTTGTTGGTGTTGTTGTTGTTGTTTTCTACTTGCTTTGACACTTGGGAATTGAGCTAAGAGGTTGGGAAAATCCAGCAAGACAAAAGGTTTTTTTTTTTGCTTTGATATTCAGGAATTTTGAGTTGAGTCATTAGGTGGAAAAATCCAATAAGTCAATCAAAAGTTTTTTCTTGCTTGCTTTGACACTTGGGAATTGAGTTGAGAAGTTGGAAAAATCCAACAAGGCAAAAAAATTTTTTTTTGTCTTGATATTTGGGAATTTTGGGTTGAGTTAGCATCAGTTGGAAAAATCCAGTAAATCAATCAAAAATTTTTGTTGTTTTTGTTATTGTTGTTTTGTTTTTTTTACTTGCGTTGACACTTGGGAATTGAGCTGAGAAGTTGGGAAAATCCAGCAAGTCAAAAGGTCTTTCTGCTTTGATATTCGGGAATTTTGAGTTGAGTCATCCGGTGAAAAAATCCAATAAGTCAATCAAAAGTTCTTTCTTGCTTGCTTTGACACTTGGGAATTGAGTTGAGAAATTGGGAAAATCCAACAAGTCAAGAAGTTTTTTGTTTTTTTTTGCTTTCGTTTTGATATTTGGGAATTTCGAGTTGAGTCATCGGTTGAATAAATTCAATAAGTCAATCAAAAGTCTTTTATTTTTGCTTTGATGCTTTGATACTCGAGAAATTTGAGTTGAGTCAGTTGGGACTTTCACAATTTTTGCCCCCTAGGAAAAACGCTTCGGTACGTCCCCAGTTGAAGCTATTTCCTGTTGTAAACTTCCTTATGTTTCAGTAATGTTGTGTAGGGGACCCCTGAACAACCATGCGCTACAGCACTACCCATTCATCAACACACTCACCAGTGTAGGACGGTTTCAGTCTTGAGGTGGGGGAGTGGGTAGGAGATAATGGTCACTATAGCACGTATCCCGTCATCGTATTGCTGTAATTAATGTCCAAAAATAATTTTGAAATGCTCCTGTTGACAGCATTGGGGGGGGGAGGGTTGTGTGTATTCCATGTATTGAAATATGAAAATATGAAATAATTACAGCTACAAATATCATAATTACACGCATTATTACTAATCAAACTTCCAATTTGATGCACAAGTTTACCTACCCATCTTTAAGAAACATGTACCTACCCCACATTAAGTAGGTATCTACACGTGCGGTTACCACAAAAGGCACTATAGTGCCAAAGTATAATAGATGCGCTCCTTCTTTTACGCATTTTTTCTGGCTACAATAATCATAAAAACGATCCATTGGTATTTTCAAATTCATTATGTTTAACAATTGCGTCCTCTCCCAAAAATATACAAACTATTTTGATGGCATGCACCTGGTCAATTCAGACAGTTTCCGCTACACCTTTTTCTCTCAAAATCCTGATGTTTTTGAGTAGGGTATCAATTCTAGATGGTCTATTAAGTTTTTCACCTTCCTGCATTTTTCATATTATAAATGCATAAGAAGACAAATATCTTGTGGGCACGCGCAAAGTCTCCACAAGGGGCCGCATTTTCTTCACGAGGTTGGAAGGTTTCACCAGTTTCACCACCAGGATGAACGCATAGATCCGTCGGTTCTTAATTAGGAGTATAGGGTAAGAAGTGAAAGTGGGTATTGAAGTTCTAAAATTTGTATAAAAAATTAGCTGAAATTATGACGTATAAGAGGCAAATCACTCCAAAAATCAATTACAATTTATTAACACGACGTTTCGACATCACTGTCATCATCAGGTAACACAAGTTTGTACGTGTTGTGTTACTTGATGATGACAGTGATGTCGAAACGTCGTGTTAATAAATTGTATTTGATTTTTGGAGTGATTTTGCCTGTTATACTTCATAATTTAATAGATCATCTCCTCTGTTTTCCCCTCGGTACTGATGCGATGCCCGAAAGGGTAGTTTCCGGTGCCGAGGGTGCGGTGTCTCAGGGGCCACTTTGGCATGCGTGCATCGCCATACGTCCCACCACGCCATCTCCTCTGTTTTCCCAGTATTAATTGGCTGAAATTTTGGATACCTACTCGCTGTTTCTAAGGATCCATGTGCTGTTGAAGTGGACGATTTAGGTTCACAGGATTTAGGTTTAAAAAATTCCTCTAGTTTTGACTCTTGGCCAAACCTCCTTTCAAATATGAAATTTCCATTTTGTGGAGGCGGATACAAAATATAACGTAAATCTCAAGGACCCCTGTTCCAATACATCTGTAAGACTCTACACCCAGAAACGTAGCGAAGACTTTTTTCGAAGGGGGGGGGGGGCAAAAATTGTTAAATTGCCAACTCGCTCAACTCAAAATTCCCAAGTATCAATTTTTTTTAATATTGACTGTAAAAAAAAAGAACTCGAAATCATTTTTGACTTGTTAGGTTTTCCCAACTTTTGATCTATCTACTAAAATTTCCCAACTCCGGCGAAGGCTTGGAGACCAACTTCACCCGTGCCCCCTTAGTTTCGTCCCTGTTCACACCCTCCCCCTTACTAGGGATGAAAAATTGAATTTACCGACATTTATTTACCCACTATTGGGCTGCGTTGTTCGAGGAACGTTATAGTTGAATGTTCAATGCTTAAGCTGAGCCAATAAAATTTTGCTTTCATTCATTAACTTTTGGGAGGAAACATTGAAAATCAGCTTCATATGTAATTCGTTCATCGTTTATTTCGCCCTTCGAACTCGTACTACATAATTACCGATTAAGGATGTAAAGTTTAATTTACCGTCCGTCGAATAAAGTTTTAGCAAAGCCTATACACGAAGTTTACTCGACGAAAAGGTAAATTGCCAAGAACTTGAATTTTATTTCGAGGTTGTAAAGGAAAAAGGTTGCCCAGGAAAGATTGTTCGTAAATTCAGTCAGAGGAGAAAGACCGTCACCGCCGTTGCGTTTTGTTTGAAAAATGAGGTCGATTTCGAAGACGTAGAACAGCCATTAATTATAATTTTTAGTAATTTTGCCGTTATTATACGATCATTTCGCCGTGGTTATAAATTAAACGTTAATTTGTATTCGAGGATATTAGTATAAGTTTTTTTGTATTTTTGTTTAGTTTAGTTTTGTAGATATGCATAGTGAAGTTGTTTTCTCAAACGTTTTAAATACGGAAAGGGTATGCGAAATTTGTCTGATTTATGTATTCTTGAAGTGGCGCTCTTTTTTTGCGGCTGTTTGCATTTGCAGCGAGTAATTTTTCATACCGAGAAGACCGAACAGAGCGAAAGAAAAAAACGGGAAAAACAGAGAGAGAATGGAGAGAGAGAGAGAGGAGAGAGAAAGTAGGAAAACGTAAGAAAAACACACAATTTCGACGTCTTGGTGACCTTTTTTGTTCGAAGAATACAAATTCGTTTTCGCCAAATCATGTTAGCAAAAAATGGTTTTTCAAATATCTACCTTAAAGATGAAGAATCAGCGTTAGCTCTCGTTCGTTTTACTTTATTTATAATTTTGTTATCAATTTTTTCTTTCAATTACATTTTCGCAGCAAAAGTGAATGTTCATAGTCTATTTCTCTAGCTGTATAATATAATCTCGTTAAGAATAGGAACGGCGATTGTTCAGCTGATAAGAAATGAAGACTTAGATCTGAAGATCTGAAACACAGACCGTAAAGACTTACTATTAATAGCTTTCTCAGTAATGATTTTATGCCACCTTATCATGCAGTAGCATTAGAGGTTGTGGAAAACTACTCATACAATGAGTCAGAAGACAAAATGGAAAATAAACGAACCCGCAAATATTCGCTTAATATGCAAAAAGAGCCTTTGCGTAGGACAAACGGTCGAGCAATCTTGAATTAGAAAGTCTGAAGGAGGCTTAAAGCGGACTTACTGAGTCTTAATATCTTTTTACACGGTCTGTGATAGTCGCGATCTAAATGAGTTTCAAAAGATTATAACCTAGTCTTAAGGGAATCTTAGTAAGTCTTCGTTAGTCTACATACAGCTGTATGACATTTTAACGCGTCTTATTGAAGTCTGAATTAGTCTTGGAGAGCTTTCAAGTCCGAACGGGTCTTAATGTATCCCAATTTTGTTGGAGTGTATGACGATGCAAGCATGCCAGAGTGACTCTCCAGAAACAACTGAAATTGGGCTCATCTGAAAGGAAATGATAAAGGCTAACACTTTAGTTCTCTTCAGTTTTCCATAAAAAGCAATATTGAAGATGCTAGAGCTCATTTCACTTGCACATGTCTTCGGGGTAAAAATACTCTGATCATCTTTTCGTCCACGACACTAGCGCATCTACAGGAGTGTCCAAACGCCAATTATTCTTCGAGCATACAGTAATATGGTCGAAGTTTTTATTTTCATAGCCAGTTCAACTAGTAGCGAGAAGCGAACGATTATTTCTTGATGTAGCATGTAAAGACGTTATCAGTAAATCAGTATGTTGAAGTGAACATTATGCTTGTACCGATGTCTTGTGTAACATTATTCAGGCGAGTCAGTCATAGGACGTAATATGTCGTAGCTAAAGTCTGGTCCAGTTAAGAAACATAACTGGCTACCCGCAATACACATCGATACATGGGTATTTTGAAGTTAGAGATGAAAGACGGGTTCGAGAACATGTTATCAGCGCAGTGAAAAAATTATTATTAACTGGACCAGACTTTATGCGTAATCATTATCAAGCGAACCGAGAATCTGCTAGCGTGAATATTACGTTGCTTTCATTCCCTTAGAAGTGGATAATTGTTCGCTAATCATTTGATGTTCTTAGGGTCGGCTGGGAGTAGTGTTGGTGTTTTATCTGTTGATCAATTGCTCTTCAGAAATTAGAAATCGGATGAAAACTTCGACCAGGTGAATGTTGCGGAGCCTGCAGCTTCGCAGTCTGAAGCTTTTTGAACTTACCGTGTGCTGTTAGTGTGTGTGTAATGTCATCCTAATTACCTTTCATCTATCAGCTCTTATATTCCGGAACAAAAGACCTTAAACATGATTACCAATAGGTCTTTTTCTTGATATCTGTTCCAACGACCGCCAATAAGAGATATAGGCGAGTCTCTAATTTTTCAGTCGAGAGCCGACCCTCTTCCAGCAGCTAGCTGCTTTTTGATGTTTGAACAGTTGTACTAAATAATATGTTCAATGAGAATTCTCGTTTCCTACCACTAGTACCAACTTCGGAGGTGAAAAACTGGCTGGGGTAAAATTCACCTTCGTGTGCTTTTAGCGTTTATTTTTTACAGTGGGTTTCACGGGAACTAGACCTTGAGAAAATGAAAATCCAAAGCTGAAAATTGTTAAAAGTCCATCAGTATGTTAACGGAGACCGGTCGTCTCCATCCGTTAGTATCAATCACGGTGTACCACGTGTTCGGAAGATGGGCAACAGACGGAAGATGACCTTAAAGTCAAAAACGGTGTACGAGAATGAGTTTTCGGTTTCACCGCGGGCTTTTTCAAAATAATGAAACGTAAATGACGGTTGGTTTGACGCTCGCTTCCATCACGAGACTGAAAACAGAAAATAGGACACTCTCGCCTGAAATTCGACCTACCGACTCGGGTACACCTTTTTATCCGAAGCCGGCGAAATACCTGCGAAGGAGTTATCAGGTTTGCTACCACCTACGTCATTATTATCGCGGCGGGAATAAAAGCCCGGAATATCCAAGCGACCCTTCTACAAATATCCGTACGTATATATTTTTGTATAATACCTCCGGATGGACTATAAATTGTTTTTTGCGTACGCTGGCTCGGCGAGACCCTCAGCACGTAACACGGACTGCCAGCTCTGGAAATGTCGGGGCTTTTTCACTTTTGGCCCGCGCGAAATTCGCGTATACCTAATTTTGATTATCCCGTACATAAAACTGTGTACAAAACTGACATAGCCGAAAAAAAAAAAATTAAAACACTAAATCATTTGCGCGTTAATGTTGCAACCGAGAGATACACACACTATTTTGACTACCTACGTCCGACAATGGATCTTTTTGACAAATTGTAGGGCGCGATGCGGCGCGGCCCGTTTTGTTTCCATCGTGCTGCCGCCACCGCCAACAAACCATTAATCGTGGAAAAAATCGCAGCCAAATCAAGGTTACGTTCAACAACGCGGCAAAATTAAAAAGCTGGCGAAAAACACATCAGTAAAAAAGAACCGATAGTAGGAAAAAGCGTCTGACAAGGCTTATCAATCCTGAAAACGACGCCGCAGATATTGTACTGGGTGTAGTATTTAGAAACGAAGGAGTGAGAGAGAGCCAGCGAATGCGAGTGCGAGGGAGATGCATAGAGAGAGAGAGAGAGCGCGAAATAAATGTTTTCAACGGGATCCATCAATCACGGTCCATATTCGCAGACTTTGCTGAAAGATTGGCTCGACCGGCGGGGCCGGGGCCGGGGCCGGCGTCGACAAAACGAAACGCCGACTCCGCAATAAAAAATCCGGCGAGTCAAAAATTCTTCTTTCGTAGTCGATTTCACGATTCGGGAATTGGAATTAATTCGACGAGAGGGATGCGGAAAGAAAATAGAACATCTACCACGTCTGCCTGGGTCTTATCCTGCTTCCGAATCGGATTATACCTTTTTTGAATGGGAAATATTCTACCATACAGCGGGAGGTGCATTGCCTTGGCCTGATAGACTTGAAACATGTGCTATTCGTTTGTGTTGGTTTGTACTGATGATAACAAAATGTTCGATATTTATCGATATTATCAATATTTTTAGTGAATCGAAAAATTGATGGGAATTTTCAAATATCGATAAACGTCGAAGATCATTTAATCTTATTAATTTTTAAGAACAAAAGGCTACACGGCTGCACGCTGTAGTTCATAGCTGGTAGGAGTCCTCCGAAAACCCAGTGTGTATAATTAATTGTGAATTGTCATGGCACGTCAGTCATCCAATATGGTAGCCGGTAGGTCAGGTACAGAGGTATCAGCTTATTAGCTATTAGAGTTCAGAGAAGCAGAGGTTCAGAGAACTGAGAAGAGATTCAAGTTTCAATAAACTAAGACTCCTGAATCCGGTATTGACACGAGTCTATATCTCACTCGTACTGACAGCTGTTGATCCGAGCAGTAACTGCATGGTTCTCATTCATGTTCTTCGTTCTCCTTACCTTAAAATTACCAACGTTCCCGTTCTCGTTCCAATTTCCATATTCTTCCTGTTCCCATTCCCGTTCTGTTTCCCATATTGGTCCTGTTCCTGTTCCCGTTCTTGTTCTCAATTTTATCATGTTCTCTCATTCTCATCCTCATTCTCGTTCTTATTCTCGTTCTCATTTTCGTTCTCTTTATCTTAAAATTACCAACTTTCCCGTTCTTGTTCCCATTTCCATATTCTTCTTGTTCCCATTCCCGGTCTGGTTCCCACATTGGTCCTGTTCCTGTTCCCGTTCTCGTTCTCAGTCCCATCATGTTCTCTCATTCTCATTCTCGTTCTCGTTCGTTCTTCCAACACTAGTGCAGTACTGCGGCAGTTTGATTTTTTCATTTAAAAAATATATATAATTGGTTTTAGGCTTTCAGAATTTTACCGTTGCGCTAGCTGAGAAGGTATTTGAAGAACGCAAAAATTATCTCATTCCCGTTCTCGTTTGTTCTTCTCTAACTGTAGTATGGTTCTCGTCCATGTTCCTCGTTCTCCTTATCTTAAAATTACCAACTTTCCCGTTCTAGTTCTCGTTCCCAACCTGGTTCTGTTCCCGTTCCCAGTTCTCGTTCTCAATCCGACCATGTTCTCGTTCTTATTCTCGTTCTGAGAACAAGAACATGCAATGTTTCTTCTCGTTCTCGTTCATTTTTTCAACACTGTATCCGAGGCTGTGTAATACTTCAGGAACGCGCCGCGAGACAGCGCCGTCTGTAAAAACTCTATTTTCAAATGATTTGCATAGTACAACCTTATGGGAAAAAATCCATTCTTGAAAAAAAAAAAATGTAAAATAGTTCGGAATGCACGTTAGGGTGTACCTTATTTTACAAGTTTTCGCCAATTGATTAGGGTCGCTCTGAAATTTGTTCCAATGGACCTAGAAACTCGCTATAAAAAATTTGAGCTCAGTCTGACGTCATTAACCCGTGCCGCTTTGATCTTAAAGTTGTTATTAAGACAAGATGGTAGCATCTCCGACGATGGTCACCTCGCTATACTTTTTCCATTCAAAATATGGTAATTGTCTGATAAATTGGACTTGTATAATCTGTTGCAGGTAAGTTGTTACCCAAAATAACCTTTCAACTTACAGACAAAATTCGGAAGTTAGGGTTCAAAATTTGCTGGTAACAAAGCATTCTCAGTTTCTGGAGAATGACCCATATACAGTAGGACGTTATAATTTCAAATTTTTCGAAATTTGACTCTACTACCCCCTAAAATTTAAGGAAGTCACGTCACAAGATTTTCGGAAATTTTGAGTAATTTTAAGGTGGTCCTGGGAACCTTACAGTTTAACACAGGATTTACACCAGAATTTTTCAACAAATATTTCATCGTCTAAAATCGTTTCTATAGAAGACGACGAAGAGAAGAGAATACAACCAACATATCTTAAAATTAAAATACACGAGTCTAAATTTAGGCTCAAAATTTACTTCTTGAGGTTTTCTCATATTTAGCCTTCAAAGTTCAAAAATCATAATACTTGAGTAGAATATCAGGCACGGATCCAGACTTGAATTCTTTTTTTAGGGGGGATTCCCCCCCCCCTTGTATCCGCGCCTGAGAATATTATTCTGAATGAAACTAGAATAATACTCAAAATTCGGCGCTTTATCTCGAGTGATAATTCAAATGTTAGTCAATCACGATGAACTGCTGACCATATTGTGCGTGCGTTGATGACGAACGTGTGCGTGGGGGAGGGGCATAAAACTGCAAGCGAAGGTGTTTGATAGTTGGTAGCGCAAAAATTCAATAACATTTACCTCCACTGCAACAGGCATTATAAATTGAGATGAATAATTTTTATAATGTTAATAAATTACGGAAAATTACCGAATGATAATGATATCGGTGGTATAGTGCGTAAAGACCGTATCTCCAAAAAAAGAATTTTCGAATAAAAAAATGAGACAAAACTTTGCAGTTACCGACTTCGACCAAGACAGAAAAAACCATCCATTCAAGGCTGACTAAATCCAATCAGTTATAATTTAACGTAAATCTGACTAAAATTTGATGTAAAATGATTGAATACATCCGAACACGGCCATTAGCGACCAATTCTTACATAAAATCGTGAACCAAACATGATCAAACACCATGAAGAATAATAAAATGCACCAAATCCGTCCAAACCGACTGAATCCTCGATGCGCAAAATCCCACCTGTTATCCGGGTAACTAAAGGGGAACAAGGGGATAATCTGAGGGTAACCTAGGGTAACAAATGTGTAACTTTTCCGATGAGGGTAACTAGAGGGTAACTAATTGCGTAGTATCCCGCCAGTTACCCGAGTAACTAAAGGGGAACAAGAGTAATCTGAGGGTAAAAGAGAGTAACAAATGGGTAACTTTTCCGCGTGTAACTGGGTAACTAGAGGGTAAATGATTGCGCATCGGGTCTGACCACGTATCCAACTCATAAGAAAGTATGAAGTGGAAATTTTACTTCCCCCACTTTTGCATCCGAAACACAAAAATTGAAACCAGAGCTGAGATCTATAATATGTAAATTCTCAGGTGAAACAGAATCGATACAAAAGTCGACACATTTTATCGACATTCAAAATCGGTCACTTTTCCGACACGCAAACCTTCTAAGTTCTAAACGCAAAGTTGATTGAAAAGTCGAGTTGAAACCGATATCGTCGTCGAAGTTGACTTTTTTAAATCATTTTTGCTAGTCGAAAACCAATGAAAAAGTCGATATCAAATTACGTACCGAATCAACTCTTTCACCTCGACCTTTTTGTCGACCTCGGCTACCTAAAAGCCGATGAGAAAGTAGATATCGTAATCACAAATTTTTGTCGACTTTTGCTATTTAAATGTTGATGAAAAAGTCGATATTGATTTCCATACAGACTTTGATTTTGTTGTCGAATCATCTAATTTTTTTTTTTCTGATTCGACTTGACGCTGATAAGTTAGTATCATGACAATCTGCAAGTTTTTCTAGAAGAAATATAATATCGGCTCTCCAACAAGTTCATCTATGTAATCCTTGATACTGACAAACGTGTCGACATGTCGATTCGACTATTATTACCGTTGTAAAACTACTTGTGATGAATTTGAAATGAAATAATCTCAGGCTAGTGCGATGTCAAATAAAGATGTCTAAGCAACAGCATAAGACATGTAACAGAAATTACTAAATCAATATATCGAGTAAAATTTCGAGCTCATTGTTCTACTTATGACAGAAAAATTCACTCGACTAACGGAATACGAGTAACCATACATCACAAATTGGCATCATCGAAACCTCGCGCTCTTCTGTCTACAAATGTTCCTCTGGATCGTTAGCAGCTTTCTCGTATCTTTTCGAAGAAAATGTTTTTCTATATACCTCAAGTCCTTCCACTTGTCCTCTTGGAAAAAACTGAATCGAGATGGAAGATACGGAATTCGATAGTTCACGACAACCCGCGTGGCTCGAAACGCCGAGAAGAGTCTCGGCAATTTTTTGCCGATATGCATTTTAATTCGTGCAATTGGTTTCCGTAAGACCCAAGTCTCTGTCACATTGAAGTACGTATGTACATGTGGAATCTGATATTACGTACGTCGCGTCGTTTCAAATGCACGATTCTTTGTTAGTGCGTACATTTTGCCGGAATTTGCATAACTTCTCCAGAATTGTAAATATATGGTCCTTTGAAAATTACTCACTCGAATATTCGAAACCGCTGAAACCAACAAGTTGGTATTGTGTTCCGCAGACGTGTGATAATAAACTTTCCGCCATTGTAACATACTGTTAAATCTAAAACAAACGTTGTCATTCCTATTGTTACAACATTGCTATAGAGCAGAACCCAAACCGTCGCTGACTCGTTCTTACTCCAATTCTGTCCTTCAAATTTCATTTCGTGCTTTTCATTCGTTAAACTTTATCTCCAAATTTGAGACATTTTCCTCACATTTCGACTTGTGGCCTTCAAAAAAGCAGCCGACGATACCCGGGAAAGTGCAAGTATTTAAAAGTAATTTTGAATAAGAGATCCAAATTGACGAAAAACAGGTCACAGAGCCCAAGGACGTAACGAAGATTTTTTTCTGGAGGGGCGAAAACTATTAAATTCCCAACTGACTCAAGTCAAAATTCCCAAGTATCAAAATTCGTTTGTATTGGCTTACAAAAAAAAAAAAAAAAAAAAAAAAAAAAAAAAAAAAAAAAAAAATCCTAAAACCTTTTGACTTGCTGGGTTTTTCCAACTTTTGATTCATTTACTAAAATTTTTCACTTCCGGCGGAGGCTTGGTGAGCAAGCTACCCCCGGTCCCCTTTATTTTCGTCCCTGACAGAGCCTCAATACATAAACTCACTGCAAATAAGACTTGTGGCAGGAATCTCCATTTCCAACCGATCAGAGATCAGCAACTCAGTATCATTTAAATTGGGCAAAGCAGACACAGTTTGGTGTCTAAGAACTAGTGCCTCAAGTGAGACATTTCATTAATCCGGCTGATGATATGTATATATAGGTCAGTTCTAGAGGGGCGACCACTCCTCCCATCAATAACTATATTTCCTTTCGATTTTCCTGCCACTACATTTGCACTTTTCAGGTTTTCTCAGGTAATGGTCTATGAGTGTACCATAAAAATTCTCAACTCAATGTTAGTGCTTTGTACATAGTTTGCATACCTCTGATGATGGAATCCTGAGAGAGAAGGTGTCGATTAGCGATTATGATAGAATTGTTGAACCCTATAATCATTTTAGTTGCATAATTCTAGACTTTCATAGCCTCTTCAAAACTGATGACTGGTAACAAATAGTGTGAACACTTTTTGTTCCATTTACAATGAACTTTCCGTTTCAATTCTTGGGAAAATGCTGCGAACAAAATTTATCTACTTGTCAATTCAATATTTTTTGGCGTGGGGGTGGGTATGAGTAGTAAGTGAGTCACTTTAGAACAGGTCGACCAATGCTCTGAGATAGGCCAACCTAAAGTCTAAGATAGCTTGGGAAATTCCTTGTAGAAATATGTGATAGATCGAGATTGTAGGACACTCGAGAAATTCCCAATTGAAACATGTGATAGATAAACTTTGATCTGAAAAATTATGAATTTCAATAAATAAGCCCAATACTAGAATTCTTCTATAAAAGTATATAGTGTTGATCCATGAGGGATTTTCATGAAATTTTTTCATTTTGTATGATAAAGAGATGATTATTCCCCACCCTTGAAACACTGTCGATGTTAATAGAAGCATCAACATAATTTTTTCACTTTTTTGACTTCTTATGTCCAAATATTGTGGAACATACTGTATTAATCCCAATCATACCTATAAGAATTGTGACAATAGCTCAACTTATATAAAAATTGTTCAGCCTAAACCATTTGCTGAGTAGATGTGTTGATGCAAATGTTGATTGTACCATTGGGGTTACTTTTTTATACACTAATACTATAATTTTGATAATTAATGTCGATACTTGGACACCTATGAAAATTTGTTGACATCTATTGAACGTGTATCAATTCGGTACATAATGAAATTTTTTATCAGGGTTGCCATTTTACATATAAAATGATTTATTTTATATTTTATGTAAAATGAATATGAAATGTAAAATATAAAATTGATGTAAAATGTGAAAAGAAAAAAAAATTTGAAAGAGAATAATGATTAGGTATGATAAAAAATGAGAATAAAAAATTGAAACGGAATTATGAAATAAATAATTGAGATGAAATTAATTAAATTTTGATGGTAAAATAAAACAAATAGAGTAGGTTAAGTAAAAATTGCTAAAATACTACAAAATCCGATGAGTCTTACCTCAATTTTTTTATGGAATTTATAAGATTTATCCCATTCCCTAGTAATGGCTTGTCACTAAGGGGAATTAAACTATAACCCTTGTATCAAGATAATTGATCAAGGAGGCCTATGTCCCAGTGAGTGGATCAAAACATCTGTTTCAGGGCTGTATTTATTTAAAAAATTTATTAATAATCAATTTTTGTTGATTTTTATTCTTTGAAAATCTTCAGTTTAAATTTTAAGAAGTTTGTCAAAAAAGGTTAGAATTTGTTTTGGCCTGAATTGCTCAATTAAAAAAAAAAAAAAACTGTTTTATATTTGTCTTTTGTAATTCACTTTTGATAAAACACTCTATTTTTTCATGAGTTACCTACAGTGAATTTAAGGAGTATAGGGGCTTTTCTAGTACTCCAAATTGCATACTTATTCGCCTGTTCTGTTATCAAGTTGGTAGTGTATGATAAGGACATAATTGTAATTTTGTAATATTATGGTTGTAACAGTGAGTTTTGAGTTTCGTCTTTTGTGTTATACCTTTTATGATACCTCATCTGTCTTCTCTGTTCCTTATATAATTTGAAATTTTCATTTTTCGATCATTCCTCAGGGGCTTTTTCATTAAATAATAGTTCAATTTTTGGCTTACACTTCCAGCAACGCAATTCAGCAACGTTTGCGTTGGCAAAAGAATTCAAACTTTCTCAAAAAATTCTGATCTCCAGCTTTTTCAAGTATCGGATCCATTTTGCACATCAAAGTCTGTTATACTCTACCAACTTAGGACAGGCAAATGAGTATACATTATGGAGTACTGGAAAAACCCTATAAATTATAAAATTGAATAATAAAGGAGACGACTATTTTTGACTACAGTTTCAGTTTTGTGCAAGTTTTAGGAATTTTAATTGAAAAATGGAACTTTAATTTTTTTCAACTCATTTTGATTCATTTTACATATAAAATGTAAATAAAAAGTTATTTTATATCTAAAATAAGCATGTAAAATATAAACTGTATTTTACCTGCCAACCCTGATTTTTATAATATCGATACATTCAAATACTTGATGACTAAAGATGTCAACTACATTTTACATTCACTGAATACTTATTCATCATTTTGTCAATGGAAATGTATACTACACAGTCAACAGTGAACAGAGTCGGCATTTGCATGTGCACTGCACATGAAAATATATGCTAAAAATGTTTTGTATTTCAACACTGACGTTTTAGTTGACATTTCCACACGCATGTGTTTCACAGGCCAATCCCCCTTCCTTAAAATCAGCTACAAACTTTTTTCAAATTTCCAAAAAGTATTAAACTAAGTCTAAAACTACTTCGTTATACTAAACGGACTTAAATATCGCATTGATTGTTAACATTAGTTATTCTTACCTGTTCATAGTTTTAATATATGAGCACTCCAGAAGTACTTACATGCTATATAAATTTTTGTTACAGGTGCAGTCGGAGGAGACGGTGACAATGAAGAGGATAAAGAGAAGGAAGAAGAGGCAGAACGGGAGAGGCTAGAAGCTATCAGAGAGGCGGAAGAAAGGCGAAAAGAAAAACACCGAAAAATGGAAGAAGAAAGAGAAAAAATGAGACAAGAAATTAGAGACAAAGTAAGTGATCTCACAATTTTATATTAATTAATTTCTCGGGAGTAGATCTAGTGGCAGTGTTGCCAGAACAAAATTCTCATACATCGCGATGTGAGAATAAAAAGAATAGAACAAATTCCCAAAAAAATTCCAAATCCATCAGAAAATGTCAAAAGATTGAAAATTTAAAAAAATATTAAATTCACACATAATAGTGGAAACGTTTCAAACCCCGTTTCAATTTCTGACAAAATGAAACATGTCAAAAATTTGAATAAAATCACAAAAACTCCTTCAAAATCTCAACACAATCTTAAGATTATCCTAAAAATATCAACATGAAAAGAAATCTGGAAGAATTTCATGAATTGTAAAATCTGCTATTTTATCGAACATTCTGTTCTAAAAGAAGAAAATCTCGTAATTTCTATATCGATCTCACAGTCTGGTAATGCTGTCCAGTAGGATGGAGAAAAAGTTAGCCATGCACAACTGAACCTCACAAAACAATCCTGATAAATGTGTACACAAACATCTTCTATTTTGAGCACCTGCTCATTTACAAAAGGAGAAGTCATTAAGAATTATGAATGAAAATTAATCTACAAAACCGTTCGAAAACCGGTTAAAAAACGACAGAGAAAAAGTGGACAGAAAATCAACACTGAATTCTTGAATTCAAAATTTGGTGAGAATGAAGTCTGGGCCATATAATTATAATTAGGTATACCTATTGATTGGCATTTGATGGATTAATCTGTATACAGTAATCAGTTAGCGCTGGTATGAGAAAATGTAGAACAGTTTTATTTTACAGAGCTGTAATATTAATTTTTACACGCAGAAGCTAACACTGATCAGACATAGAGTAGCACTAGCATTGGCGCAATGCAATACATTTTTGTTCACCTGAACATCAGAACTTTCTTTTATTGATTATACGCTTTTTTCTCTTGTCACAAAAAATAGGGTAATTAAAGAGACATGCATGAGATGCCAAAACAAGTACAAAGACCAGATATTATATTAATTCTTTTCGAGTTTGAACACCTTCTCCAATACCATCATCCTTCACTCAGGCTTCAAATTCTGAGGGCGAACGTGGATATCCATATTAGATTTTTTTGTTTCGTTCACGTTTGACCATGTATTATCATTCTGCCCAATCCCCTCCTTTCAACCAGGTTATGATCAAACTAAAACAAAAATCAAAATAGAACAAAATTACGAAACAATCAAAAAGAAAAAGAAAAGAAAAGAAAAATAAGGATCCAAAAATAGGCACACAAAATGTAAGAACTCTAAGAAGCTCAAAAATCCTAAAAGCGCTAGAAAAGGCTACGGTAGAAGCCCAACTAGATATTTTACATAGGAATTTCGGAAATACGTAGAAATGAAGAAAAAATCTACCAAACAAAAAACAACGTCGCCCTGTTATTGGCCGTCTGGCTGTTGGGTGGCACGTTAAGCCAAATAAAATAAAATAAAAAATAAAATAAACTCCACCTTCTTCCATATAGGTGAAAACTTGGGGCAAAGGGGGGTAGGTTTTCTAACTAGCACCAAGTTTAAAAATAACATCACGGAAATAAAAGGAATATCCGACAGGATATCCACTTTAAAACTGAAAATACAAAATAATCATTTGACGTTGATCCAGGTCTATGCTCAGGGAGTACCTCTCCTCCAACTCGCGGAGCTAATAAAAGAAATGTATTCGGGACCAAAAAGCAGAATTACTATCGATGAAAATAGGAATTACGAATATTTTGAAATCGGGAAAGGAGTCCGACAGGGCGACCCTCTGTCACCCATCCTTTTTAATCTGGCATTGGAAGAAATATTTAGGAAACTTTATTGGGAAAATGAAGGCTTAAATTTAAACGGAACCAGAGTCTCAAACTTAAGATTTACAGACGATATTGCTTTAATATCAAACTCAATGGGTGAGCTGGAGGAAATGATGCACGAACTCAACAAAATTGGAGTAAATCAAAAATCATAACAACCTGGGGTATGGAAATTTCTATTAACAACACGGCTGCAGACTGCAGTCGCGCAGGGCGCAGCAAAGATCAAGATCAATGAGCACATGGCTGGAAGAAAAATAAATTTCCATAGAAATGTCAACCACTGAACTAAACTGTCACCATAAAGAGCTAAATCATATGGACTGGTCTCTTGTCGGTGGGAGGGGGGGGGGGAGATTGAAATTTCTATTAACAACACGGCTGCATACTGTAGTCGTGCGAGGCACAGCAAATGTCAACCACTGAATTAGTGTCGGGGGAGCGTTACTTTTTCGTTACGGTTTGGCTCAAGCATACCCAGAAGTAAAAGCATATAAAATGCTAACGTTTAGTAAAAATTACCTAGTATCAGATACTCAGCACAATCAATCCGAAATTTAAAATGAGGGTTGGCCGGGCATACAGGGTTATTCAGTTTTCTACGAAACATAGGAAAACCCGGCAAGTTGCATGGAGATATGAATAAGAAGGCACACAGTGGCCATCTATTCAGATTTAAATGCAAAATTACTCTGCTCTGTGGCGCTGTGACGGACAACAGAAAATGCAACGCTTCGGGGAAAAACTTCGATGGTTATTGAAGAATTTTATCGAAAATCGTCAGAAAAAATGTTCGATCATCTCCGAAGAATTTCTTTAGAAACTTAGGGGAAAATCTTCCGATGATTTTTAAGGAATTTCATCGGAAATTGTTAGAAACAAATTCCGATAATTTCCGAAGAATCTCGTCGGAAATCTTTAGGAAAAATTTCCAATGATTTTCAAGGAAGTTCATCCGAAATTTTCTGAGGAAAATTCCAGTAATTTCCAAAGAATTTCCTCGGGAACTTCGGGGAAAATCTCCAATCTTGTCACAAAAATTTCATCAAAATTATTCGAGAAAGTTTTCCGATAATTTTTGAATTATCAAACCATTAGAATTTCCCTCGAATATTTCCCATGGAATACTTCAAAAATTATCGAAAAATCTTCCTGAAGAATTTTGATGAAATTTTTTGGCAAATCATTGGACATTTTTTCTAAAGATTTCCGATGAGATACTTGGGAAATTATCAGAATTTTTTTCCCGACAATTCCGATGAAATTCCTTAAAATTTATCGGATATTTTCCCCGAAGTTTTCGAGGGAATTCTTCGGAAATTATTGGAATTCTTCCCCTAAAATTTTGAATGAACTTCCTTAAAAATCACTGGAGATTTTCCCCAAATATTTCCTATGAAATACTTCAAAAATTATAGAAAAATTTTCTTGAAGAATTTTTATGAAATTTTTTGGGAAAGCATTGGAAGCTTTTTCTAAAGATTTCCGATGAGATTCTTCGGAAGTTATCTGAATTTTTTCCAAAAATTTTCGATGTAGTCCCTTAAAAATCATCGGAGATTCTCCTCGAAGTTCTGAAAGAAATTCTTCGGAAATAGTTGGAATTTTTCCCAGCAATTCCGATGAAATTCCTTGAAAATCAGCGGAGATTTTTCCCGAAGTTTCAACGTTTCCGAAGAAATTTTTCGGAATATTTGTTCAAAAATTCTGGATAAACTTCCTTAAAAATGATCAGTTTAGAAAAAATTTTCAATGATTTCCCAAAAAATTTCGTCAAAATTCTTCGAAAAAATTCTCGATAATTTTTGAAATATTTCATAGGAAACACTCGGGAAAAATCTCCGATGATTTTTAAGGAATTTCATCGGAATTGTTGGAAAAGAATTCCGAGGATTTCCAAAGAATCTCATTGGGGAAAAAAACTTCGATAATTTCCGAAGAATTTCATCGGAAATCTTTGGGGGAAAATGTCCAATGATTTCCAAAAAAAATCATGAAAATTTTTCAGTAAGATTTTTCGATAACTGTTGAAGTACATCATGAGAAATATTCGGAGGAAAATTCCGATGGTTTAATAATTCAAATATTATCGGACAATTTTGATGGAATTTTTTTGACAACATTGGAAATTTTTTCTAAAGATTTTCGGTGAGATTCTTCGGAAATTATCGGATTTTTTTTTTGATTTCGATGAAATTCCTTGAAAATCATCGGAGATTTTCCCAGAAGTTTCCCAAAAAATTCTTCGGAAATTATTGGAATTTATGGTGAATCTAAACTTAAGGGATGTGTGATGTAAATTGCACGTTGGTCTGTGACATGCAGGGTCCATGTTGTAGGTTGTGACTGGGGCGGCGTTTAGGCGCGAGACGGTGACAGTGAGAATAATTTAACTTTTTTTGTTGCATTTTTGTTGGTTTCTGCATTTGCGTTCTTTTTTTCTTTCTTTCCTTTAGATAGTTATTTTGGTTTTATTTGTATTTTTTGTTTATTAAAATAAGCGCGGTCACCCTGTAATTGGCCCCTGATGGGCTGTAGGAGACCGAAATAAATGAATTGAAATTGAAAATTTTGGATGAACTTCCTTAAAAATCATCAGAGATTTCTAGTGTTTCCTATGAAATACTTCAAAATTACTGAACCGTGTTCTTGAAGAATTTTCATGAAATTTTTTTTGGAAATCATTGGAAATTTTTTCTAAGGATTTCCGCAGAGAATCTTCGGAAATTATCGGAATTTATTCTAAAATTTCCGATGAAATTCCTTAAAAATCATCGGAAATCTTCCCCGAAGTTTCCGAAGCAGCGCCACAGAGGTGCCGTCTTATTCATGCAACTTGTCGGGTTTTCCTATGTTGCGTCGAAAACTGAATAACCCTGTATCTATAACTAGACTACCTCAAGATAAAACTAACCTATCAAGCTACCGTTTGGTATTTGAACCACTTCAAAAGAAAGAAAGGTAAACTAAAAACTAGGTGGGGGAATGAAATTGATAGGTTTCTAAAAAATAAACTCTTCTATCGAGTGGCACAAGATCGCAAAGAACGGGAGAGGGTGAGGGGTATCTTTGCCGCTACGGGCCGAGAGCATACTCAGAATAGTAAAAGTGCTCTTCGAAGGTGCGACCTTGGAGGCTAGATAACATTGTAAGCTGTATCGTTCTCAATAAAAGTTTGATTGATTGATTGATTTATGGAGGGAATATCACGAGACAACAGGGGGAGGAAGGTGGAGAAAGCTAGTGATGGGGTGGACACCGTTCGATCCTAAAAGGGACAGAAGGAAGCCAACTCCCCGGTGGAAGAATGCATTTTGAACGACACTTAGCCCAGCTTGGAAAAGACATACCCTAGGTAGAATAATATGGAAACACGATGGGGAGGCATACGCCTGGAAATGGCGTAAGTAAGACTACATGCCGGTCGGGGGAGCTGGAACTCCTCACCATCTGCAACACGCAGTGCGAAGGCAATAGTACCTATATTATTGTTTCCTTCTTATTTTATAATAGCTCCGGAGTCTCATGTGCCAGGTCTCCTCCGTAAGATGTCTATTGATACCTAATAAAATGCCGTTATTGTTATTGTGGCTAGAGCCAGGTCACTTTACGTTCTCAACAATCGACTTCATTTCACTTCTGTTTTAGAAGTAACCGACTAGTACATACATACTACAAATAAATGTAGAAAATCCGATTCACAAGACGGGGAATTTACGCTGAAAAACAGGTAGATGCTTCCAATTTTCTGAAGTGCGCCACGAATGGAATGAAACGGAAAGGAATCGAATGGAACGGAGTTCTCGTTTACTAATTCTCCAGCTCCGTGAGGATTTTCTCGTATGTTAGTTTCAATGTCAGTAAGCTCTTCACGTAGGGAAATCGAATTCGGAGGACTGAAAACATATTTTCTTCGTTCTTTTCTTAACGACATTACCATAAATTTGAAAATTCAGTCATGAATTCGAAAATTCCAGTGTGTTTTATATTCAGTTTAGATATCTGAAGGTGTACGCTTGTATAAACGGAGCCGCAATTCTTGTATTCGTTTTATCGAAGTACATCGGGGATTATATGTTGTCGGTTTATTTTCGACGTGAAACCACGCTCGAGTATCGGCGAGATACTTTGATAGCACCTAAGGTGGTGTATCTTTGCTGAGCACGAATAAAGTGTGCTTACTCTTCAATGTGCGCAGACCTCTACCGTCGATAATTTCACCACCATCGAATCACTAACGATCAGCCGGAGTGATGGAATCTGTCGCCATCTTTAAAACATTCTCGAGTTGTATTTCACCGCTAGAAAAACAATAAGTAAATGATCAATAGATTGTGTGGGGTGACTTCGGTAGGGTGGTTAATTTTAGCATTAAATAAATGAAATTTCGCTGTAGTGCGCCAATAATCAACGATGCTTGACCACCGCAGGCCACGGTCTCATTTTTCAACGCCATGTCAATATGAAATTTTTGAAGGGGTGTTCGGGATTTTTACAGCAGCCGAAACTTTATCGTGCCCAATAATTCAAAGGTCAGTGGTTCGATTTTGCGTTTCGAGCGAGGAAAAGTTTTTTTTTTCACATGACGCAACACCGTGTGGCGGTTCTGAGAATAGAATGTGCTAATTTACAAGCGATTTTATTCGAAACTAAGGGCCATTTTCTATCCTTGTCAGTGGGCCGGCGTTTCTATTTTCGCTAAATTTAGAAAAACAGGAAGAGCGAGTATTTTATTCGAACTCGTCAATCTTCCGAACTCGTATTCTCGAAAAAGCGTTTCGCTCTTCCAAAATAAAAGCGTTTGAAACGAATCGCAGTTCTGGAATGAAAGATTGAAAAGCACGCTAACCAAATCAAATCGAGCCTCGGAAAATGCTGCTGGGGAAAAAAACGATGACTGGGAACTGTACACAGCTATAGACCTTTAGACGAAGCTCGCTGTCATCATCAAATTCGCAGAAACGACTGAGAACTCAACAATCATTCGCGTTATATGTCTCGTCAGAAGTTTTTAATTCCCTCAATCTTTGGCATTAATTTCGAAATCTCTCAATTAAAAAGCAAGTGAACGAAGATTTATAATTGGCGCTCAATTTATAAAAAGAGGGCACGTTTCGTATAAAACAAATTAATTCTAAATTACTTCGTCGTTAAGGAAAATCTTTCGCTTTAAAAGCTTTCGCGGGTTTTCCTTTTTTTTTTTTTTTTTTTTCTTCTTTCTCCTCTCTCGTTCACTCACTTTTTCTCTTGTTTTACACAAATTGTTTCTAACAAAATGTGCTTGTAAAGCCTTTCAATCTGAACGAAAAATCGAAACACAAACCGAGAACTAACTTTCTAGATTCTGCAAAGTGACGAAGTTTTTGCGATTACAGGCGCGATTGTCATTTCCACATTTTCACTTAATACGCGGGATTTGGGCATTTGATCTTCTCCTAACAACTTTGCTATGGCCACTGTACATCTAGACCTCAAATTCGCGTCAGCCAAAACTAAAGTGTTAAACTTGAGTCGTAAAAAACAGCAAATCAATCTGCGTTTTAGCATATATTCTGAACCGCTTGAATAAGTAGAAGAAACTATTTTTCTGGGGTTTAATTTTGACAGAAAGCTAAGGTGGAGCTTACATATATGACAACTTAAACAAAAATGCCACCAACGGCTGAACTTTCTCAAGGTACTGAATACCACTTCCTAGGGCTCAGACAGAAGATGCATATTACGCCTGTACTGTTGCTACATACGCCCTCTACTCAATTATGGAAGTACCATGTATGAGGGATTTAGGTGCAAACAAGGCAACATCCAAATTTCACGAAATCGAGTTAAGCACGGTAGTGGATAGAGCATTGCATGCCAAATCGAGTGGTGTAAACAGATTTTTGCGAAATTCATTTCTTCAGTTTAAAAATGGTCTTCAAAACACATGGTTGGAGGCAAAAATTACATGTTCGAATAGATCAGTGGTGGATCCAAGGGGGGAGCATGGAATACATGCCCTTCCCCCCTTAGTTGAATATTTTTAACGCAATAATAGGAAAAAAGGAATAAAAATGATGAATTGTATTCGTCATTACACATCCCACATTGGATAAATTATTTTTCCAGGAGCACCCCCGCCCCCACACATCTACCAACATAAAATCAACAGCTAATCAATATGCACTGCCGCTGCTGTACCCCCGTATCTCCTTTTTCTAAATCCGCACCTGCAATAGGTCATGTGAGTTTTCGGGATTAGGGTTTCGGTGATCGCATTCTAGGCAGGCTGCTTGCTGTAATCAAAGTTGCATTGTGTAAAAGGTTCGCATTTTACGTTGTTGGAATGATGACAGAATTATTTGGCTGTTGATTGGATGACTTTTTCATTATTATTTCGTCAAGTATTTCTTTGGAATTTCATCTTAATTTTGGCCAAAATGAAAGAATAATAGTTTACAGCAATGCAATTTGGATTTCAGTAAGTGGTAGTCAGTAATACTCCATGCTTTTACAAGAATATTACACAAAAATATTGCTTCGGAGTAGGGATGGGATTTTTATGTCATAAAAATCGTGTTAAATGCGCATAATTTATGTTTTTCGCGTTGTAAAATATATCAAAAATATTCCTAAAAATCCGACAATATGCCAAAATATTATGTTCGATAAAAGGGGGGCAATATGGGAATTCAGGGTTTTTGAAGGAGAACAATGATACGCACGATGTTTTGGTTTTTCAACTTTGAGCATAAATAACTAGTTAGATATTGCAGTTAGCGATTCGGGAAGAAGTTAGTTCCATAGTCCCCAGCTTCCACCACCAGATGGCACCTCTAACTTGAAAAAGATGAAAATGCAGTTAGGTCACTTTGGAAGTACACTCCTCAACTGTACGCAAAGTGTACATTTTTTCACAGTCGCCGTCTAAAGCAATAATTGCGAATAAAAAATCACTGGAAAAATATCGATTTTTCCTCTCCCAGGAGCAAATTTCGGCAAAAAGTCAATATTTCAAATCTTTTTCTGTGTTTAAAAACGTGGATTTTCGAGTATGTTGCGAAAAACGTCATGGAAAATGGAAGAAGGGAAAATATGCTCAAAATATGTCGGAAAACGGGTTAAAACACCAAAAATATGTACATTTATGCTTTTTACGAAAAATATGTAAAAATATGCTCGTACAAATTGGGCTCATTTTACTCGGAATTTTATGATTCGCAAAGATATTGTAAATATTCCTACCGGTAATCAACCAAAAAATATATGTAAAAACATAAAAATCCCATCCCTAGCGATCACCATATGCATTCTAATTGTCCCGACGGTCATACGCTGGCGATTTTCTAGTAGAAGACTCTTATACACGCTAAAAATGATCGTTCCACTTCGCAAGAGACAACCAAAAATCACAGAAAAAAGTAGTATAGATTTTTTTTCCAGCAGCAAATTTCGGCAAAAAGTCAATTTTTCAATTTTTGTTTGTCTTTGAAAAAGTGGATTTTCGAGTATTTTGCGAAAAATGTCGTGAAAATGGAGAAAAGGGTAAATATGCTCAAAATAATATGTCGAAAAACGGGTGGAAACACCAAAAATATGTAAATTTATGCTTTTTACGAAAAATATGTAAAAATTTATGCTCATACAAATTGGGCTCATTTTACTCAGACTTTTGTGTTTCGCAAAGATATTGTAAATATTCTTACCGGCGATCAAAAAAAATAAATAAAAAAATATGTAAACACATAAAAATCCCATCCCTACTTTGGAGTCAAAACTGAGATAACACATATCGTCCCCCCACGGGGGCGGATTAAAAAAAAACTTGGGAATACGTTTCAAACCTATGAGGGATGACTTGGAGAAATTTTCAACTCGTAATGAGATTTATGTTTTTTGGGAATCAATTGTTCATGTATTCTGAAAATTAAGGTTCTTGGAATTTATCTTGTTTGCACCTAGCCCTCTCAAATACACAACTACTTCACCTTGCACCGGGGAACAGCTCAAAATTATCCAGAGTGCAGCCATTCGAATAGCCACAGGTGCTATGCACTCCAGCCCACGAGCCTCCCATGCAGAATCTAATTTAATGCCACTATTGCAGAAATCTGACTGCACTGGTATGCTGTTTTCGAATACACACAGCTCCGCAGCATCTCAACGCTTATCGACTCACAGCAGACCCCTACCCCCTCCCCAATTTCCGAACCCATTGTCAACATTTACTCCACACTTACAACTCAACAGAGCCGGACGGTCTACCACATGTGAACGAAAGGAATCCCCCTCCTTGCCATAATCGCTAAATGGCAGAGAGAATGGTCTGAATGCCACATGATGAAACTACATCAGCTGAAGCCAACTCTGGGTAGAGCACCTGGAAACACCCGAGTACTGACATTCACCATTTTGAGTCGCTTGATGCCCAACAACTCACAATTCCCTGCGTGTGGTGCCGCCTATCGAATGGTGAATCATCGAGGCACAGAGCATCTCAAAATGGCGGATGTCAGTACTCGGGTGTTTCCAGGTGCTCTGCTCCCCGATGCGCAAAATCCCGCCAGTTACTCGGGTAACTAAAGGGGAACCAAGGGTAACTGATGGATTTCTGGGTAATCTGAGGGTAACCGAGGGGTAACTGATTGCGCATCGGGTCTGAGTGATTGGGCCACTACATACCAACTCAACCGCAAAACTAAAAAAACTCTAGCAAGAGTTCGTTTAGGCCACACCATACAAACGCACAATTTTTACTGAAACTGAAAACCACCCCCCCCCCCCGCCTGCGTCATAAACTAGACTTTGGGCACCTCAACATAGGATTCCGCATTATAAAAACATGTAATTTTCCGTCAAAACGTCTTACAATTAAATTATTTCAAAAAAGCGACCCGATTTGGAATTCGTATCTGAAAAATAAAAGGACAAATTTCAGGTCGTAATCAGGGTTGGATCACAAATCTGACCACATTTCTAAATCAGGGAACCAAAAACCTTTATTTTGATTCGTTATTCGATTTTCCTAGTGAGATCTATTTCGCTCATCTGAATGACTCAAATTTCAACTGTTTGAGCCCCATTGCGATTTTGGAGATAAAATTACAAAATGTGAGAGCTTGAACTAAAGTCGATCAGAAATTTGTTTAGATTTTCGAAATCAGTGACTCGAAGAAATATTTTTCCAATACTTCGTTCAATTTTTTAGCAAAGTCGTTAAACGAGGAAAAGTTGAATTAGAGCCCTGGAGTCAGATTGAGAAAAAAAAAAAAGATTGGTTCGTTCAAATCGGCGACTTGGAATATTTCTTGATGCGTCGATACGTTTCCATTTAAAATCCGTGAGTCGATTGCACGTTAGAACTCCTAAGATGGATTCAGCGACCCAAGAAGCCCTCTATGTATGTATCAATGTAAAGAAATCGGAAATTGAGGGAAATTGGAGTGACTGGAAATTAGCCCTTATGAAGCCTGAGGGGTTGAGGGGAAGGCCAGATATAAACCTCAAAATTATTTCAGTGACCCTTAAAACCTCCATTCGTGAAAGAAAAAAATGTTAGGCTCATATGGGTAGAGCACCTGGAAACATCTGAGTACTGATATCCGCCATTTTGAGGTCGCTTGGTGTCGGATGATTCACAATTCACTATGCGGAACGTTCTACCTTCCTGCCGCGTATCGAATGTGAATTATCGGGCACCAAGCGACTCAAAAGGGCGAATATCAGTACTCAGGTGTTTTCAGGTACTTTAATATGGGGAGACTTCTCCAGTGAGGGAAAAGCAAATTCCGAAAACCAATGTTAAATTCGATGAGAAATTCTCCCCCTTGCGGCACCGGTTAACCTTTTCCAATTTTGCTTAAACATTGCAAAAAGGTTTTCTTGAATATTACGAATCGATCAGGGGGGGGGGGGCGAAATCAGAAGTCGAAAATAAGGAACTCTCTGGACGAAATCTTAAATTGTTTCTATCAAGACTGTTCAGTAAATAACGTAACGAAAACATGAATTCAATGACAAAACGAACTGACAAAAAATAAAAAATAAACAAAACAAGATTTACGAATAAGTATAAGTAAGGTACCGAAGGGTAATATGGCCTCCTGGTTAATATGGCTACCCAGATATCAGCACCTGTAGGATATTTTTTGAAATCTGACTGCACTGTTAGGCGGCGGTTATAATGCTATCCACATTACAAAAGGTTCGAACCTGTTCGACTGTTTTTGACTGTTCTATGGAACTTTTTTCCAAATAATGTAATAAGAGTTTTGGTGAAATTAAGAAAAGTGACAACTTCAAAGTGCCGGCATTCTGCATCATTTTAGCATAAGTATAGAAACTTTTATGTCGTGTGAAGGATAATTTTATGACCTTTCCGATTAGGTGATCACTACAGGTCATTTGTTCATATTCCACAAGAAAAATAAAATTTAGTGGGAAAAAAAACCGCGAACTTGTCTTTTTGTTTCATATGGCCATGTGGTTGATTGCATTTCAGTCATCCGGAAAATTGTAGAAAATGTGGTGAGTTAATTTCTTAAGCACCAAAGCTGTTTTCCGGGACGTACCGATAGGAGGGGGGGGAGCTTCCCCCTAGAAGAAATTTTTTACTCAGCAGTTGGGAAAATTAACCATTTCAGTCAGCCCAAGTTGGGAAATTTCGGTAGGGTTAGGAAAATGCAACGAGTCGAAAGCTTTTTTTTTTCTTGCTTTGATACTTGGGAATTTTGAGTTGAGAAGTTGGGAAAATCCAACAACTAGAAATTTTTGAGTTAAGAATTTGGGAAAAATCCAACAAGTCAAAAGTTGTTTTTTTTTTTGCTTTGATACTTGGAAATTTTGAGCTGAACCAGTTGAAACTTTCACACTCTCCTCCCCCCCCCCCCTAGAAAAACTCTTCGGTACGTCCCTGCTGTTTTCATATTTTTATTTAAAACACGGAAAAACATGAAGAAAAAAATCAGAACCAAATGCAGGAGGACTTATGATTTGTTTTTCAATTTTCAAGGATTTAAAATAAAAATGACGATAACTTATATCTATACTTGTTGCTTAGTTTATAAGAGAAATTGAATGTCTTCTCTTCATAATTTGTAAGTT
The DNA here is from genome assembly GCA_031841125.1 of Acanthococcus lagerstroemiae. Classification (NCBI taxonomy): domain Eukaryota; kingdom Metazoa; phylum Arthropoda; class Insecta; order Hemiptera; family Eriococcidae; genus Acanthococcus; species Acanthococcus lagerstroemiae. The sequence goes on along the minus strand of CM063106.1, from coordinate 22,080,658 downwards.
TTTCAAAGTTTAAGAAAAGTTATAAGCAATCAATTCTTGTTGTGAACTTTTCTTATAAGTAAGTAAGTCAATTAAAATTCTTTCGTTTCGGGATTCAACTTTTCTTTAATCTTCAGGGTGCGAGTCTAACTCAATTTACTCAAAACATCTTTCATCTTCACTGCCTGTAAGTCGCAAAGAAATATTGGACTTCGTTTATTTCTCGTGTACAAATCAGACTATGATAGAAATTCTGAAATTTCCTTGCCCTTTAATAACAATGACAGTAACTTTGTAAAATTTAAATACATGTACAGAACGCACTAAATAAGTTAAATATCGAAGAGAAATGAGTTAATTTATTGATTTTTACAAGTTTTCAGTGCTAAAAAAAATGGGAAAATAAGTATGGCCATATTTACAGAAAATTCTTTTCATTTGGCCATCCAAGCCTTTTTTTGTCTCGGCCACAGATGACAGAGAATTTAGTTTCACACACAATCAAGCAGATATTTTGAAAGTCGATAGACTCTACTACATATGCCAGGCTTAACTTCTTGAAGAAGAAAAGAAGAATGAGCGTTGATAAATGTGAAATTCAAAAGGCCAATCAATTGCAATCTCGCAAGAGCAGCCGGTATTATAGTTCACTAACTCTTCTTTGATATTAGAAAAGACAAAAGTACTTCAAGTATATGTAACGACGTAGTTAAGCAAACATTTGATAAGCTAAACTAAGAAGAAATAAACAAGTAGCAAAAATATAAAGACATTGGCCTCAAAAATTTTTAAAAAGTGAACACAGGGTATTTGCTTCGTGAAAAGACTAAACATTATGACATTTCATCGGGTGACCAACTGTTTGCTTTTCCGCAAACATGTTTGCTTTTTTCATATGACATTTGCTGTTTGCTCGCGTTTGCTAATGATTCCCAATCGTTTGCGGATTTCAATCTCTCCAATCTTTCATTTAAACTGTGGAAATTTCACTCCAGGTTGATCATCAATTTAAACAGTATTATTCGATTCCTCAGATATTTTTTCTAGTTTTTTCTAAATAACGTTATTTAACACTGTATTCGCATTGCTCTCGAACCCCAAGCTTTCAGCATACAGCCAACCAGAAATATTCTTGAGACTGAAAAATTGATAGATCGATGCGAAACGATCGAACATCCAGCACCGTATCACTTATCCTTATCATTCAGTTCATTTCGAAGAGTGATTTTCAGATTGATAATCAATGTACCAGAAAGTGTTTCTATTTTTAATCTATTCTAGTCCTGTGCCAAAAATCATGTCATCAGAATCAAAATGCCAAAAGGAAGCTCAACTTGAAGAGGAAAAAGAGGAAAGCGATAACTTTTTACCAAAAGTGTTTGTTCCCCCAATTCCGAGAGAAAAAATTTAAAAATGTGCAATTGAAAAACACCACTTGTTGCGAGAATCGAGCGAAGCAAGTTCCGAGCTTGTATGAAGATTTGCGTTTCCATGATGAAATTTACGTCTCTTAGAGGAGAAGTTTGCGTTTCTGAAAAAATCAGTTGGTAATCCCAATGTCATCACCTCTTAAATGATGAACTATGCTATACAGCATACTACATATATAATTGAAATCTTAATTGTGAAAACAACCATAGTCAGTTTTGATTTTTTGACTTAAATGTCAGACTGAGCTATATCAGCAGCCAGTATGTTAATACACTGCAGCTCATTTTAACTTGTCATCATCCGTTAATGAAAACAATCAGGCGGGTTATCCATCTGAGAAATGGATGTAGCTCAGTCTGACTTTTAAGTCAAAAAATCAAACTGACTATGGTTGTTTTCACAATTAGGGTTTCAATTGATAACAGCCTAAGCTAAGAGACATAGACACTGTGAACAGATTATGTTAAAAGACACTGCCATCGTTAATAGACTCTGCTAAGCGACATTACAAAAAGTAGAAACGATAAGTTATTCGGAAAGGCTAAAGCTTGAGCCAAAAACTAATGACCTTCACTGATAAGAGGATAAGACTAAGGAATAAAGCTATAACAGTTGAAGCCAGTGAACGGCTAGCTAACGTCTAATGCTTAAGGGCTAAAATTCAAACAGCTGATGGCTAAAAACTAAAAGCTAAAGGCTAATTCCTTTGCCGCGAAGTGCGACAAACACGAAACCAAACGAGTAAAAATGGATCTGGTTCGGTAGATCAGAATTCAGGAATGACGAATCACCAACTGCAAACAGAGTCGAATTAGCTTTTGATTAGCGATTCAGTAAAAACCAACGGATTCACCAATATTTACATCCTTCTTCAATAGCTAAATTAACAGCTATAGCTGATCTTGACCAAAATTGTTCGGCTAATTGCTTAAAGCTAAGGGTAATGGCTAAGCTGATCACCTGACTGAAAGGAAGACGAAATGACGAAATAATTTCATCAAGATATGAAACAAAAACATGAACTAACAAATTGGCAGAACTCCGAATATAATAACACTCATAAGGTAACAAAAAAAAAAAAAGAAGAAGAAGAAAGAAAGACATCACTGATTTGAGATTACAATTCGCGTATTTACGGCAGATCGTGTAGGCAATTTCATGCACACGTATCGGGATTTATCCTCACTCCTCCTTCACCTGCAGCCATAAATTACTCGAAACTTCCATCTGGTTGCTAACAGAAGTATCAACCAAGGTATTTCGAGATACCGCACCATCGCTTCCACAGCTTTAGGGCATCGTGCACGAACGCGCTACCGGTTAGTGAAAAAAATCAAAATTTCGCCGAATTTTGCCGCTAGCGATTCCGCCGTCTGCGTTACATAAACATGGCTGCGATACGGTAGCACATTATCCATATTTCGGAGCATTTCCTTCCTTTAACGATATTTACCTTCGCCAACTCAGCCCATCTAACCCTGCCGCCCTTGGTGACGCCTTAAACGCTATCTATATTCATTAGGCCAACACATGCATAAACGTTTATTTCATTAAACAATAAGAGGTAACTGGCGTACATCGTGAAAATTCGCCAGACTTCGTTAAGAAATGAAATATAGTTATTAGGGCCGTTAAAAAGGTCGAAATCGGCGCCGCGATATTCGAGGTAATTTCGCGCGAATGTACGTTGATTCGAGCGTGATTAGAAGGCACAGCCGGCCAAAGCAGGTAGGTACATCAAAAGGACAGAAATTGAAATACGAAGCATAATAGGCCCATTGAGAGATAATTTCGAGTAAGTTCGGACTTACGATGAAAGCTGAAAAAGGGTTGCACGGTAGTTCGATCCTTGTTTGTAATTATTATAGAAGTACGACTGAAACTACAGACGTATATCATCCGAAGTTGACTGCGTGTTAAACGAAATCGATATAGCTCGTTCGGCTTAAAATACACTTAGCCGTTGAGAAACTAAAGTTCTAAAATGTTATTTCGGTTTCATTAATTAGCTGGATACGAAAAGATGAATATTCAAATATGTGCATAATTGTATTTCGCAGTGCCACGCTATCTATTCGTGATATTTGGCTTAGGGTAGATCTCGGAATTGGAGCTCGAGTCCTATGAGATTAGTGATACGCAGAAGACGATGAGTAAGAACTTCTAAAGTTGTAGGTTGGGAAAGGTAGATTTAAAGATCGGCTAGAAAATAAAATTCAGAGTAAGCTGCTTCTTGGTAAGAATTCAGGTATAATGGGCTTGAAGAACATACTACAAGTTACCACGTGTACACCTTGTACCAGGGATGGCAACTATCGAACATTTCGTTATCGATAACTATCAATAGTTTTGCATTCTACAAAAAATCTGTATTTCTGTAGAAATTTCATTGCAGATTGCAGAGTCACTGTTAATGTCATTCCACATTTATATTTCCATTCCAAGTTACAAATAGTTTTGATCGTGGAACGAAATGCGGAATTATATTCATGGACATTCAAAAGGCGTTTGATACCATACAGCACGAAATATTTATCAAAAAATTAGAATGTTGCGGTATTACTGAAACAGTAAAGATATGGTTTGAGTCCTACCTAAAAAATAGAATACAAATGGTACAACTAGGCAACAACATAAGTGATAAAATGGAAATCACTGCGATGGATGCCCGCAAGGAACAATTCTATCCCCGATCATATTTCTGATCTATATAAATGACTTAATAAAAGAGCAAAACCAAAAATGCTCCCTCATATCATTTGCGGATGACACAGCCCTCATAGTAGAAGAAAAGAGTTGGGAACAAGTGTATGAAATGGCAAATTACAAAATGAACAAAATTAAACAGTGGTTCACCTTAAACTCCTTGTACCTACACCCTGAAAAAACAAAATTCATAGCATTCACCCCTACAAATCGAAATGAACCCACTTCACATTTGGTACAACACATACAATCTTGTGAAGTAAATTACCACCAGACTTGCAGCTGCTCACAAATAAAAAAGGTAAATGAAGTTCGATGTCTGGGCATAATTATAGATAAAAATTTAACATGGAAAAGCCAAATAAATTGTCTGGCATCAAGACTGAGAAAACTCACGTATTTCATGTTAAGTATCAGAAACATAACAAACACTAAAATAAAATATGATGTCTACTATGCGCTAGTACAATCCATATTAAACTATGGCATAATAGCCTGGGGTAGTGCTTATCCAACAACAATAAAGCCCTTACAAATAGTGCAAAATAAGATCATAAAAATCATATTTAATTTCCACCCAAGGACGTCTACGATTCAGATCTATAAAATAACCAACTTATTAAACATACGAAAATTGCATATCAAAAACACTTTAACATACATGAAAACTAATAATTTATTACGCATTCAGAAAAATCATAGTATAACAACTAGGCATAACCTTTGTAACATTAGGGTGCCAAAAAAAAGTACAACAAGGGGACAACAAAACTATATGTATCAGGGCATCTCATTTTTCAATAACCTAAGTCCATCCCATAAAGCAGAAATCATGTGTACCCCAGCAAAAAATACTAATAAAATAAAAAAACTTATAAATAGCCTACTATAGCATAAACACGCACTAAATAAATAAACAAACAACAACTAATAAATAAATACCATTAAAAATAAATGAAAATAAATAAATAAACAATAAATTTTCTGGTTGAGGATAAATATAACAAAATTCCTTTTCGTTTCCCTAGTTCCCAATTCCTTAATTTGTAAACGGTGGATGGGGGCGGGGATCTGTAGTTTTTTTGTTTTTTGTTTGTTTTTTTTTCCTCTTTTTTCCTAGTTTCTTTTTCTACTTTTCTTTTGTTTTTTTTATTCCTTTTTATTTTGTTTTTGTATTTTTTGATTTTCCGATTTTCTTTTTCCAAATTGTTCTATGTAGTAGTTTTTTTGTTGTTTTTTTTCTATCATTTTATATGTATAATTTTTTTTTAAATCCGCGTAATTACACAAAAAATTCAAAAAATATTATTATACAGCCTCGAAACGAGCTCCGCTCAGTGAGTGCAAGAAAAAAGACGCAAATAATTTTTCATTTCATTCAGATTCCTATCACCATCAAAACTCTATCACCGATGAGGCTTGAATGTGTGTGTGTGGGAGGGGGGGGAGTACGCAGCTATCACGCCCCACGAGTGCTGCAGTATGAATTGGTGCTTGGTTTTCGTTGTTTTTCTTGCTTGAACTGTGACTTGTGTTGGGGGAGTTCTGCCGCTTTATGGAAAATATAGCGTGTTGAATAATTTTTGTTTGAAATTTGTTTTCGTATTGATAACACTTCACAACAGCAAAACAACCACAAAAACGAGAGCAGAGCATCTGGAAACAACCGAGTATGGACATCCACCATCTTGAGTCCAACCGCGCCCGTCGATGCCGAATTCGACTATGCGGAGCGTACCGGGTAGTCAATTCGGCATCGACGGGCGCGGTTGGACTGAAGATGGCGGATGTCCATACTCGGTTGTTTCCAGGTGCTCTAACGAGAGTAGCCGACCCTAGAAGTATTTTTCGCGCTAAATTCAACGCCGTTCTTTGTTTTTCTTAGTTATGGCTCTCTTTTTCTTGTAAATTCATTCTGAATGCTGCCCCTTATTTCCCTCTTTTGTTTGAAATATTAAGAAATGTAGCTACACTACATTCACTACAAAAGGTAAAACTCATCAATATAGGTGTATGAATGTGTGATTTGATATCAAAGATCAAAGGAGCTTATCAGTAATATCAGTTCAACACCGTTAATAAGCCATCAGTGTCGCCACATAAAATAAAACAACTTCTCGAAATACGCTATTTCATTTCCCAGTAAACGTAAAAAATGATTAGCTAATTGAGCATTTTCAGTATCATATTTGCATTCAGCATTAAGAACACATTAAGAATCGTCTTTTTTCTTTACGTGGTTTCCAAAAAAATCTCAGTTTGTTGAGTAGTGTAATTAAGAATGAGAAAATGAATATTGGTCTGAGATTAAGAATAACGGCGTGTTACGTATGCTCGATACTACATTGTGCGTCAGAGACGTGGACGAAGTCGAAAACAGCACAAAATAAAACAAACTCTTTTGAAATGTGGTGTTACCGTCGACTGAATCGTGTTAAATGGACTGAGAAGCTGAGAAACGAAGTACTTCGAAGAGCGGGTTTACAGGAAAAGGATCCTCTTGCCTGAAATTATGAATGGAAAACGGAGGGTTCTGCAGTCAAGGATGGAAAATAATCGTCTTAGAATGGCCGCACAGGGGGAGATACTCGGAAAGGCGCCAAGGGGCAGGCGTAGACTAACATTACTGCACGATACATAACACATCAATTATCTATTGACTATGTATAATGGTTGTAATGGTGATATGTATGCACAGCGTATTCATGTCAATGGCAGCCTATAACTACAGAGGCTAATAAATCATCGCATCACATTGGCTAGAGGTCCGGAAATTTTTGAGGGAGAAAAAAAAAGCAATGTTAAATGTTTGACCCTCTAAGTACAAGGTAAAGATGGCAAAACTATCGAACTATCAACAAAGACAACGCAGGCTTATCGATAGTTATTGATATAGTATAATGAAGAATCAACTCGTACCATATTTACACAAGACTGACTGAGAAAAAGGACCTAAAATTCTCTTGACGCAGAACCTTTTTATGAAATACTTTTAAAGAAATATAAAAAAGTTTCCTGTAGCAGAGAGCAACGTGAGTCCTGGCTAATATCTATCATGTGCGTGGCGCCCGTCGTCACATATGGCGCATAAACGTGGACCATAACGAAGAAAATAGGGAAAAGAATCGAGGTATTCCGGAACAGCTCTGAGCAATCAATACTAAATTACAGAAAGAAGAATAAATTCGGGATAAATAAAATCGAGAAAGCCTCAAAAACAATGTCAACCTAAGTATTCGAAACAAGATTTTTTCGAATATTTTCGCCTTATTTGTTTGGTTTTTTGTTTTTTTTTTTTTCTTTCAAATAAACCGGTTCAATTTCACTGATTTAATAGGAAAAATCGTTCGGAATTCAAGTTTGAAAAAAAAAATTGGGTAATTCAGCCTTATTATATTATTATTAATTTTTATTTTTTTAATTTAAAATAAGACTTGTTTAATTTTACTATATTTTTGTTATATTTCTCTTCGAAGTTTTGATTTTTACCAGTTCTTTTATTCAGTGGTCTACCGCCTTCAATATGCGAGATGGACCAAATTTGCACATAACCTGTTTAGTTCTATTCATTAAGAATAACAAAAAAGGCCATATTCAAATTTTATATAGCGCCTTCAATATTGCAGATAGGTAAAATTTGTACATAACTCATTTTGTAGATCTCAATTACTATTACAATTAAGGTTATATGTAAATTTTGCCTGCCCGCACTACTGAAGACTCTATTGTGACAGGTGGGACTTGGTCTGCACATTTTTTTGATTTCAAAATTCGTTCTTCTCGATCTCCGCGATCGCTTTCGGCCAGATACGCGTAGCAACCTAGGTTGGAATTCGGAATTTTTTGTGTACATCTATATTTAGACGTATAGTCGCTGTAGCCACGTGCATTTTTCGTCCGATCTCACCCTTTCGTCCATCCTTTTCCTTCACAATCAAACTGTCCTTGACATCATTGCCTCCCATATCCTTTTTTTTGTTTCCTTTTTTCTCTCTGCCTGATCCTCGTCGGGTTGCAGCGACTTTTAGTTTTTAGGTAGAAAGCGAGTACGTTCGAGCCGTTCGACGATCGACATCGCGGATCGACCGTTTTTTCCTCTCTATGTGCGTGCGATAAAATTATTAAAATGATTCAGATGGTATGATCAAAGTTTCAAGTATATTTCGCGTATTTTATGCTATTGACGTGATGCGCGGTTAAATTTTCGCCAGCATGGCTAGGTGAACAGTGGCTTGCCTGAAAATTTGAGTGCAGGCAACCTAATCTGAGCGTTTGTGAGTAAGATTCACGATGTAGGTACTTAGTTGTTGCGACCTGGGGGTCATCCCGATGATTGAGGGTTGGGCAGAGCAAATTCTTTTACTCACCTCATGAATAAATTATTCAAAATTTCAAAATTTTAGTAAATACAGTTCAAACTTGTTTTAATTGTACAGTCTAATGCTCCCTCCGAGTTTTCTTACGTCAGTATGAGTAGATTTTGATTCTGTACTGATCCAACATGTTGAAATTTTGTGTTTTTTTCTGTGTGCACGAGTGCAAACAGGGTTTTTGCAGACTTGGGAACAACTTTCCTCATCCAGGATGTTTTCCTGATGCCCACTGTAACCCAGTGGAGGTTTTATTTTTCTTGTTTTTTGTTTTGCCCCCTCCTCATGTTTCCTTTTGGCTGTTCTACCAAGTTCTGTGACTGTTTTGCAGGATGCTTCTGTTTACGGAGATTCAATTTTGCTCGTTTTGTCAGTACAGAGTCGAAACTATCTTATTAGAGTGTTGTATACAAATCAGCGTTTTTATGGTTTTTATACAACAATGTGCAGTTTGGCAGTCTATCCGGGACTGTTTTTGCCAACCTGTCACACTATAAAGCGACAAAGTATTGTAAGTGCTTTAGCGCCTTCAATTTCACAGATAGACGAAATTGGTATATGAACTAATTTAGAGTTCGTAACAAATACTGTTAAAAAGGTTATGTAAAGATTTTACATAACCTGCATTTTTAGGGCGCTGCGTAGCATTCAATTTTCAGCCTTACAATATAATAACTTCAAGGACACATCCCTTAGGCCCTCAGGGGAAATTCGCGAAAAAAAAATTTAATATTTTTTTCTTCTCCAAAGGCAATTTTTTAACTGGGTCGCGCTCAAAAATTCGAAATTTTCTTTAGCATATGTATGACGATCCATCCTACTGCACAGCTCTCCCCAGCATCTCAGCTTGCTGGGTCTGATCCGCCGCTTTCAGGCTTCTCCGAGCGCGCTGGTGTTCCTCGGCCACCGCCACCAGTTGCGCCTTCTCCGGCCACCTGTGCGTTGATATGTTCTGCGCAACCGGTTGGCCCCGGACTTCAGATGGGCCATCTCCGTGGTCCACCAATATGTCTCTCCTTTCTTCCTCGGTGGACCACGATGGGGCATTGTGGTATCGCAGGCGGCGGTTTCTCTTCGGTGCAACTTCTCCGCCGCCTCTTCTCTGCCCCAACCACTGACTAACAAGGCTGCCTCTAGTTTGTCTTTGTCCAGCTTGCTAGTCGCCCATCGACCACTACCTCTCTTGCCACAGCAAAGGTGATGTATATATGATCGCTTCCCGACTCCTCTGAAAGTACTATCCAGCCTTGTATCTGTCTGGCTAGGCATTGTGAGGTAAACGTCACATCGATGTTCGACCCATACAATGGCGTAGCCAGGATTTTCCCAAAGGGGGGCGAAGTAAGATTTTCATGGGAGAAAAAGTCGAAAATTGAGGCATTTTTTCAAAAATTGCCGATATTAGTGGACTATTTTCTAAAAAAAATGGAGGTAAAATTATTGCTCGAGCAAAAATTTTTCGAAAAAACGTGTTAAAGGCGAAAAATAGCTCATTTTTGCATATTTTACATTAGATTTCAGGTGCCTGGGGGGCATTCGCCCCCTTCGCCCCCCTGGCTACGCCACTGGACCCATACCCTTGATGGAAGCAGGTATGAGCAGCGCTGGTGTCCATCGGCACCAGGCGGTTGCATGTCGCAAACTCGCCCAACAGCGCTCCTTTGACGTCTGTGCGGTCGGGTGTCACTCTTGAAGTCGCCAGCTACTATCATCGTACCTCCCCTCCGATCCCGTAGCCAGAATTTATGTGTGGGTGGGGCTCTATGAACCTTTTGGGGGGCCGAGGTCGACATCTTTTAACAAGCGAATAGAATAGTGATCTTTGCCTAGGGGGGCTCAAGATACCTTTAGAGGGGGTTCAGCCCCCGCTTGCCTTCCGTGGCTATAGGGCTGCTCCCCTCTGTAATAATAATTCATTTTTTGAATCAGGCGTGTGTTGTATTTGATTTAGCTGGAAGAAACCTGCGTTTTGATATACTTATGTTGCACATTATTCTAAAAAGGAATATTTTGGAAATTTTAGGAATTTTTTTGCATACCTGTGAGATTTTTAGCGCATAATTTGCAATTTTTACCGCATAAAAAAACTGGCCCTGTTTATAATAAAATTTAAGCAAATACTTATTTCCTTCTTATACTAGGGAAATTTATTAATTCTCTTATCTATCGGTTAGCGATGAAAATTTGCAAACCATTTCCAAATGGATTTCCATCTTGTTCGTCATCAGTTCGGGAAATTTGGGTGACGTAGATCAGGCGGGGTGAAGTGATCAGCTGCGGAGAAATATATCTGGCTGAGGTATACCTCCTCATAATTGATAATCGATCCACTTCACCCCACTTGATCGGCTTCACTCCCAGCCACGGTAACGAAGAAAACTGAATATCGAAACTTTTTTTACAGCCTTCCATATGTCAACCATAATAAACTTTTTTATGTCTTCTTCCAAAGACTTTTCTTTCCAGTTCAATTGAAACAGAGTAAATAGATACTCTTTGCGAAAGAAAATAAACATTGAATTTTGCTCAGGATTAGAAAAAAATGAAACTAGGCGAACCCAGCCGCTGAAAATGCCTCTTCCCGAAGACACCACCAGCTCAAGAACGCAAAACTGTATAATTAAGCTGGACTACTTGTAAGTAAATTTCCGGATGAACAGGGTTACCAACTTGAAATTGTTTATGGCTTTTATTGATTGAATCCGGCCAGCCGCGATATCCGCATTCGAGAATACATTATACTTGTTCCGGAAAGTATCGAGTATAAAATGTATTTTGAAAGTACAAGCTGTGAATTTTTACTGCTCATCGAGCAGAGACTTTTTCTTCATCTTTTTACCCGAAAAAAGGAGGACGCGAGATTATATACCCGGTTGCGTATGTCAGCCGTAAAATATGAAAAACCGACGCCGTTCTGGCGCGAAAAGCGGCTTATCTTTTCTACGATTTACCGTGCCATTTCCGTAAACGTAAAAATATTATAAAAGCCAACCTTTGCGTCTTTTAATGAATTACTATGAATTACACGCTCCCATTAATCAATCGTTTAGTTGCGGACGATTAATTAAACGATTCATTTTCCCCTCTCGTAGATACATCTTTATCTACCTTCAGCAGTTGCGAATAAAATAGGCCCAAGTCGTTGCCGCGTTCATTTACGCCCGATGCAGGTCTTCTTTTTCGGATTCCGCGCGTGTCCGAAGCACGTTTAACGTACGATTTCTACCGCTTCTTATTTTTCACGCTGGCCCACCAGTCCGCGTAAAAATAAAGTAGTTCTGGTAGTAACAGTGAGGAGTAACTTCATTTAAGAAAACCCAATGAAAATTGAAGTCTTAGTTGAATGAATGCTGAAGTCTGTATACCGACCCCGAACCCTAGCAAGCGAGTCGAAAGATAACTTCGACTTACATACGCAAGAATAAATATTTTTGAAACAGTATTTTCCTCTCAATGTTTTCAAATTTTGATTTACGAGAAAAGAAACATGTTCTGAATTTTGGGCCAAATTTTAGGCGACAAGTGAATTTTTTAACTAACATTGACTGATTAGTAAGAAGAAAGCGTCTGTTTTGAACTTTGCTCCAATTTTGAGTTACAGAGGAAAAAGAAAAATCCAAGCATCATAATATCGTACATTATGATGAACGTTCTCTCGGTCCTGACCTAAGCTAAAATGACGTGAGATTTGAATAGTCCTAACTGCAAACGAGTATTGTGATACTGCGAGATCACTCGCTCAAATCCGTAGTAGTTTTCTTTCGTAATTTTCAGCACTCAAAAGATGCTGGAACAGTTTTTTCTATTTAGGTCAAGAACATAACAAGGGCAATAAAGACTGAAACTTGACCAAAGCAACACCGGACATAACATGGGAAGGCAATCTAAATAAGACTAAGGGAGACCAAAGTAAAGCGAAAACGATGAGAAACACTACCAAATTTGACCGAAACCAAACCAAAGATGGCCAAAAAAATATTAAAACTAACACATAATCTGACCAAAAAGATATCTATAAAGAGAAAAATGTAATTTTTGAAAATAAATTGTTTCATTATTTTCATCGAATAATTGAAGTAACTTTCATCGCAGTTCTTCAGTAATCTTGTCCAGTCTGAAAATTTGCTTGCTAGTAGCTCTTGTTCTTCAGTCACTTTTAAATAATATAAGATCACGCTTTTAGAAAACTATACGCATCATTAGAAAATGCCAACAAAATTTTCATCAATACTACTCGTGTCTAATAAAAGTCTTCCCACTTCAGTTATAAATATTAACGACCTAATTCTTCAATTGATATTGTATTTCCTAGTTGAAAATCACAGATGAAAATGTAATTATAAACTACTGAGGCACTATCAGAATTTCATTCAATGCAAATTCATGTTTCATTCCACATAATTTTAGCTACTGATAAATAAAATTATTCAAGCACTTATTCTATTTCCTACTGTACATCGAAGTAACATGAAACTAATTTTAAGAAGTTTACGGTGACCCTCTCCCCTCCAGTGTACATTTTCGTATGAATCGTCCGCCTGGCTATTTTCCGCTTAGCATGATGCGAGCGTCTAAAAAACGTATTTTGTCGTCGGCACATTTGTACTCACGCTCTTCTTTTTGTCATAACTCACTCTCCTTTTTCTCCCTCAATCGGCTAGGCAGGACATCTGTTTAGTTCAGTTACAGTCAAGGGCGCAACCAAGGTGGGGGGACAGAGCCCGCAATTCAAAATTTTTCCAAAGTAACCGTAACGGAATTTAAAAAAAAGTTCACAGAATGGATCAAATGGTGAAATTATTTGGAAAGTGATGGTCGGTATTTCGAAGAGGAATAGAATGTAAAATATCGATAATAATTTTTTCCCTGATGTTTCAACTTTTTTTCTCATCGTAAAAAAATCCGGAGGTTGTACCTCAACTCGTTTCACGCGCGTGATTTTATACGTAGTGACTTAAATTTTGGAATTTGAGTTTCAAGATGGCGGTTTATTTTTGTCACTAACATCACTAGTTATCGAGTTATCACGCTAATCTCAGTAGTTTTTGGAAGTACTATACGCGCCAGAGGATGGGCAAATACTTTGAGACGTACATAGTCCTGTTATTTCATTTTCAGTCTTTCTACCGCAACAGTTAGTTTTCAAAAAGAAAATCATAATCGAAAGGGTTAATCTACCAAATCATTTAAAAATCGATATATATCGATGAAAAAAATAAAGAAGATATCGGCAATCGATACACACTAACAGTCAAAATAATTAACAGTCAATAACTCAACATAATGTAATCACAATAGGTGCCTAGGTACTTGGTGAATAAAAATAATTTTTAAAAAATAGATAAATTATCAAAATAATCTTGAAGTAATAAAAGTTTCAGAGGAGTCGAAATATTCAAACGAATTAATAATTAAAATAATCAAAACAAGTTGAAGGGTACAGGGAAAGAAGCAGGTATAAGTCACTTTTGTGGCGAAGTGAGAAAAATGAAAACAATTTGTTTACATACATGGTTCTTTACCTGTTCGTAAATTTTGAAACCCGTTTTTCTGGACTGCTGCATCCTTTCAGACATCCTACCATAACCAGGGGGGAAACTGTAGGGGGTGTGGGGATTGAAACAGCCCCCCCTCCAATAATTTGCCCATTGGCAAATTTTAAGACTGTTGATTTGACCACCCCCGCCCCAGTAGTTTGACAGTTGGCAAATTTTCAAACTGTTCATTTGAATTTTCATTTTTTATGCATGTTTGTTTGTTTATTTATTTTCTTTTCCAATTAAGAAATATTTCGATGAAAAAATTGGCAAATTTTTAATTTTTTGAACATTTTGTCAGCGAATTTTTAGTTTTCAAAAAATATTTGTCGGCAAGTTTTTCTTCTCCACCTTTCCAAGCTGAAAGTCAAATTTCATTTCTAAAATGGAGTACCCTGGACCCCTGTTAGAGACTAGTCAGTCAAACGCAAAAGGTTTCAAGCTGATAGTATCGAACGTTATTTGAAAGGTTGAAACAAAACTAAAATGGGGAAGACATTTCGAAAATCTGAAAGTCGGTAGCAAACGTTGAATTTCAAATTTCAATGACTTTTCGGACTGCCAGCGCGAGAGAGTCGCCCTTTATAATTTTAGGTACGTGAAAAAAAGGATCTATTGGAACCCTACATACTTTAGAAAAATTCATCAGATTGAAATGAAAATAGTCTCAATGGAAGGAAAATTTTCTGTACTATAAATTTTGTCCTAATCATTTTTTCGATAAACTCTTTCGTTTTCATAATATTTTGAGATTTCTTCGTATACCTGCAAATGAAATATTCTCCTCGATCAGGGTTACTAGGTAAATAACTACAGCGCGCCGCTGCTTTGAGCAGCCCCAAATCTGTTCACTTCGTCACTCCGTCACTCACTGAGTCAGTGATTCACTCACTCACTCACTCAATCACTTACTCGGATACTTCATGACTCACTCAGTCACTCGCTTACCCATTTAGTGATTCACTAAGTTACTCACTCACTTACTCAGTGACTCAATGATTCACTCACTCACTTAGTTATTCACTTATTCTGTAATGTAGTTATTCGTTCACTTCCTCGCTCCATCACTCACTCGATAAGTCAGTGATTCACTCACTCACTCAGTCATTTACTTACTTATTTAGTGAATAACTAAGTTATTTAATCACTTACTTAGTGACGCACTCAGCCACGCAGTCACTTGCTTTCTCATTAAGTGATTCACTAAGTTACTCGCTCACTTACTCAGTGACTCTGTGATTCACTCACTCCCTTAGTCATTCACTCATTCTCTAATTTAGTTATTCATTCACCTCCTCACTCCATCACTCGCTCAATAAGTCAGTGGTTCACATAAATTTTCAACAATCACAGTAATCAATTATAAAAAAATCTATAATTAAAATGTTTGTTTACTTAAATAATCGACAATTGAAATAAACGGTGAATCTAAATAATTGATAATGCAAATAATCCCAGTATAGATAATTGATAATTAAGATAATAACTAAAATGATTAATAGTGAAAATAACAGTAGTCAAAATAATTAAGAATTAAAACTATTACGAATCAAAATTATTCATAAACAAAATGATTAGTAATCAAAATAATTAATAATTACAGATAATTAAAATAATTAATAATTGAAATAATTGATAATCAAAATCATTAAAAATTAAGATAATACGAGTACCTATATATATTTTAAGAATTGAAATTATTAATGATTAAAAAGAATGGTAACCAAAATGATCGACAGTTGAAATGATTAATTAATCAAAATGATTGATAATTGAAATACTGAACAGTTAAGATAACTGAAATATTCGATAGTTAAAATAACAAATAATAAAAATAATTTATAATTGTGACATAATATGATGAGCAAAATAATCAGTATCAAAATAATTGATAATCAAAAATAATGAGTACCTATCTACCTAACTAAAATGATTGGGTAATAATTCAGAAAATTAATAATCAAAATGATTGATGCTCAAAATTATTAATAATTTAAATTATTAAAAATCAAAATGATCTGCATTGGCATAATCGATATTCAAGAAGATCGATAGCCGAAATCATCAATAACTGAAATAATTAGTTTTTTTCCAAATAACCGAGAATTTTAACAATAAGACTATTGTAAAATAGTTAAAATAACCAATAATCAAAATAACTGATTAATAAAATTATTCTAATTAAAATAGTCGACAGTTGAAATAATGAATATTTAAAATAATGCATAATTAAATATTTGACGAGTCGCTGTGTGACTGAGTGGTCAACGTGCCCACTTCGCAATCTTGCGTCTAGGGTTCGAATCCCACCAATGCCGGAAAATGCTAGTGATAATCGAATACCCCCTCCTCTCACCGCTAACATTCTAGCGAATACCGCGATTACAGTATCAATCGAGGTGGAAAAATATCGTTCCCTGTAACCCCCCCTCCCTCGCCAGTTAGAATGAACAAGGCACTACAATCGTGGGGCGTGTTACTACCAGATCGAAAAGATTGATACTGTCGCGTGCACGTCCTGGCCAGCTTACTTAACGTCGTGAAAACACGTGGCTAATAAAGCGAACTGCGGCTGCACACTCTTCGGCCCAGAAAAGAAAAACTCTGACGCGACAAAACCGTGGAGAAAGCAATGGCAAACTACCCCGACTAACCTGCTAGGGAAGTTACGCGTCAGGAACCGCGATCTGCCTATGTCCGGCAACGGACACGGCACTTAGAAGTAGAAATATTTGACAATTGAAAAACTGATGATCAAAATAATTGATAGTTAGATTAGTTGATATTTAAATTATGAAAATAATCTATACATTAACATTTCGAGTGACTGATACTTTGGTGTTTGGAATAATCGATGTATTTCCTACCAAAATAACTAATACACGAATGATTAAAATGCAATAAATATTTTGGTAAGAAAAATAATCAATACATTCATAATATATAAGATATCTAGTATCAATAAATATTCACTCCTTCTCCTCCTATTCCGTTTTATTGGTGGACATTCAGACTACTAGTATACGTATATAATATTAAAACATCAAAACGCCATTTCTTTTTATGTGTTTTAGGCTCTTTTGTTTTGAACAACTAGCCCTGCTCGCTTCAGTTCAATTGCAAACGCTAAAACCAAAACCACAACGACCAAAATGCAGTAAACATTATACTGAATTTGTATTTCAACACTCAGCAAATTCAATAATTTTTAAATTGCTGGCATCAAGTTGAATTAATGTTCTATGTAATCATTTTTACGTGAGCGGGGGTAGGGACGGATTTGAGACGAAAGGCCCTGTCAGCACGTATTTCCAGCGACCCAGAAAAAAAGTTGCCCTGATTTCAGTAGCCTCTTCGTATTCCCAAAAATCGGTGAGTTTGCAGTATCCTCATAGGGGGAAAGTTGCGAAGTCTTGGTAAGGACCTCAAAAAATAAAATTAGATGATCAAGATCGGAAAATTTTGCTGGACGCCTCATGTATGCAAAAACAGTTTGCAAGATTCTGGTAGAGGCTCTTAAGAAAAGGTTAAGACGGTGTTCATTCTCCTCCCAAAGAGTTTGGGTGTTTTTTTGTTTTCCTAGTAGTCGCAGTACCTAGACGAGTCTTTCTCAAGGGGAGCACAATAAAGCAGATGTCCACCTACTGTTCTGTCAAATTTGCTAATATGCGTACTGTAGTGGTGTGGTGGGGCGTATGGCGATGCACGCATGCCAAAGTGGCCCCTATGACACCCGCACCCCCGGCCCCCGGAAACTACCCTTTCGAGTACCGCATCAGTAGCCGGAGGGACACTTTGAGGCCCGCCCTAGCCCCATTTCGCCGTGCTGCTTCCGGTGCGCGTGTCCTGCCAGAGCCACCATGGAGTTTCCTACTAACCGAACAATATGCTCTTTTTCATTTTCGCTCTCACCCGAGCCCTGGAACCGCCCCGTCGAGCATTACCTCAGGGACATCGGGGAGCCTGCTCGTAACGATATGATCTTCAAATCCGGTCAGTGAAGAAAAACATTATCGATTTGAGCGATATATTGGTTTTAACAATGGAAAACTGAATGCCCTTCAACATACTCGTAGTTATAACCACTGAGGCATCCAGATACTTCTTGATCCATAAGTTCAATGGAAAAAAATTTAAAATTCTCTATAACTTCTCCCAGTAAACGTAATACTGCCTCACACTTAGCACCTTTGTGCCATACATCGGATCTCTCTTCAACCAGTTGTAGGCCTTTTCACAAGGGATATAGGTACACAATTGATTTTCTTACTATACACACCATTTCACAGTCAAAGTCGGAACCTTGCTGCTCAGCCGAAATCTAAATTCTCCCCTATATTTTTGTCAATGCCCGCAGGTCTTCAACACAATACCCGAGAGAAGGTGGATTCCTGGGCCTGAGGTGCAGTATTTAAAGGATCAATTTGGCATTCGTACATCAGTATACACCCTGCCGTTGACTTTGGGATGTATATGAAACGAATGACCTTATCAACTAAATATATTTTGTCTGTTGATACTGAGCAAAACCGCACACTCGGGAAACGTAGGCAGATCAGATGATCAGTTGGCAAGTTTACAGAATGAAAAATCTATAGGATTTGTGTTTCCTCCCATGCGATTTTCTGATTGCGCCACCACGTGCCACGGAACACCGCGTATGGATATCTAGTCGATAACACACAGTGCACTCGAAATCCCACCCTGATCGGTGACGTTCTGTATACGGTGGCATTTCTAAATTTATACTAAACCCGCGCCACGTAAAAATACTCGGGATGCGCTTAATTTGGAAGCGATTACAATTCTACGAGGTTACGCTGCGCTTTACCGTCCTTGAAAATCAAATTAACGAAAACTAGAGTTCTCGTCGGATACCGCAATGCGGAAACCCGGAAAATTGACCGAGCTCAGTTTTTTTTTTTTCTCGACCGCTTCTCATAAAACGTTTAATTTGCGACCCCACTTCTCTGGATCAGGGTTTCGCCACATCGTATCGCCGGCATAACCCATTTATGTGAGCCCGCCAAATTCGTTTTAAATCTCGACTCGTTCCTATGAAAACTGTGATACCCACGATACTGATTTACTATGTGAGGCCGCGACACGTACACCTCGTTATTAAAATATTTAAACGGATTTCCAGCCGAGTGGAATGGCAGGTAATAAAATTATAATACTTTTTCACTGCCTGTTAACCCCCAAGAGCAGAGCAGCGCTGTGTCCACCAAGATGCCTCCGAACGATGACACGAGTTATTAAATTCGAAGCCCACAACCGTCCTAATTTCATCAGGCCCCAAAAAGACATAGCAAATGGAATTATGTAAGCAGGTCATTCTCCAGAAACTGGGAATATTAAGGTGGCATTTCTCGGTTGTTAGACTTTTTTTTCTTTTTCATAGCTGCGTGGCCGAGGGGTTATCGTGTCCGATTCGCAGCCCTTGCGTCTCGGGTTCGAGTCTCACCAATGCTAGAAAGCTAGTAATATTCAAATACCCCCACTACATCATCCTAGCGAACACAGCAACTACAGAGTCAATCGAGGTGGAAAGATAACGCGTCCGGTAACCCCGCCAGTTCGACGAACAGTGCATTACAATCACAGGGCGTATTACTACCAGATCTGAAAGGTTGAGACTGTCGGGTGTACGTTGTGGACAGCTCCCTCAGCGTTGTGAACACACGTGGCTAGTACGCAAACTGCGGCTGCACACGCTTTGGTATAGAGAAGGAAAACTCTAACGCAATGAACCATAGGGAAAGCAACGGCAAACTATCCCGACTAACCCTGCCCCGGAAAGTCACACGTCAGAAACCGCGGCCGCGAATACCCGGTAATGGTGACGGCACCTGTTTTGATTGACTACTTAGTTTATATGTAAGTAGAACATATTCAACAAGCTTGCAGAGCAGGACGACTTTTGTCCACGACGATAGACACTTTCTTTTTAAATTTATACCTACATTTCATCACTACTAAGTTATGCTCACTATGTACATCCGTTCCTGGGTATTTCTTACGATTCAATATTTAATATCTTCTTTCATCTCCAGGACTTTTCCAATTGTATTTTCTTCTCTCGTGATTTTTAAATTTAAAAAAGTGTTTCTTGTAATAACTAATTTATATTTTTCACAAAATTCTGCGAGCCTCTTTAAAAAATAAATTAAGTTAAAATTTATAATTAAATAAAATGAATAAAATATTAGGAAATTAAAAGAAAAAAATATTGATAAAATAAATCAAATTATATTATTAATTGAAATAAAAGAAATAATTAAATTTAAATTAATTATTAATTATAAAAATAGATATAATTATTGATATCCCCTTTCATTTCGCTCTCCTAAACCAAGCTCTCCACATATCCCTTCTTTTCTTTTTCCTACTCTGGCGTTCCAATCTTCCACTATAGTTGAATTTTCTTTTTTCTTTTTACCTTTCTTATAATCTAGACCCTATTTAGACATTCCAAAAAACATTTTGAGGTAACAAGCGGGACTTCATTGGAAAATGTAGTTTTAAGTGCCAGAGACAACCTCCTAAAAATCCCAACCCCCAAATGTTGTGCAAGATTTCCTGTGTCACGTTAAAGCCCCCCGATTTCAAGTTTTTGGCTTATATCTCAGAAAATTGGAGCTCTGGAAAAAAAAAATTTTCAGACAAAAAAGATTCCTTGTAAAATTTGCTACAAAACGCATATGTATATCTTATGTTAATCTAGGTCTAATTTTGAGCCTACACAATCACCGTTCAAAAAGTTGGACAACTTAAAAAAATTTCGAAAAATTGACAAATTATGGCGAATATCTTGGCAAAGGCGAGTTTTAGGGAAAATTATTTCAAACAAAAAAGATGCCTCCTAAAATGTGCCATAGAATGAACTATCTTTAGTCTAGCCTAGGCCTAATTGTTCGCTCATAAAATTCGTCGAAGCATAACACACAACATGAGGGTTCCTACTCAAATGTCTCCCAAAATACAGTTAATATCAACTGTAGATAAAATTTCACGCAGAGATTGTTCTTCTGTTACATGTGCACGTACCTTGTAACCTTTTATGACAACGACTGGTGTCAAGGTTTGTAATACAAAACTTCCTACGCTAATATTTATACTGTCGATCAACAGGTGATAGATCTCAAGTGGATCAGTTATGAGAGGATTCGTGGACCTAACACCTCACCCCGCTTTGCTCAGAATGTCGGTGAAAATTCGTTAGACTGAGAGAAGTAAACGCGTGAAGTTCTTCTTGATTGTCCCGGCTGATCGGCAGACTAAGGCAAGGAGGAAGTTCCTGCGAGAGACAAGGAGGCAATCATTAGGCCTAGGCTAGACTGAAGGTAGTCCATTCTATGGCAAGTTTTACGAGGAATCTTTTAGGTTTGAAACAATTTTTCCAACAACTCACCGTTTCCAAGATATTCGCCATAATTTGTCAATTTTTCGATTTTTTTGTCCAATTTTGGACGGTGATTGTAAGATAAGGATTAGACCTAGGCTAACATGTGATACATGTATTTCGTAGAAAATTTTATGAGGAATCTTTTTTATCTGAAACTTGTTTCTCTATAGCTCCAATTTTCTGAGATATACGCCAAAAACTGAAATTGGGGGCTTTAATATGATACAGAAAATTTTGCACGGCATTTGGGGGTGGGATTTTTAAGAGCCTATTTCTGGCATCTAGTTCTATATTTTCCAGCGAAGTCCCGCTTGTTACCTCAAAATGGTTTTTTTGTTGTTTTGTTTTGTCTATAAGGCCTAGATGATGGAAAATAGTGAAGATAGAACAATTTGTAAATTTATTCTAACAGTGTTCGATCGGTATAAAATAAAAAAGAAGAAATTTTATACGAACTATTTTATTACACAGACTATTACAGCTCACGGAAATTTCAGTTCCTACTTATATAGATTTAAAATTAAAGAAAATAGTACATATAATGCTTGTAATGCTGAGAACGATACCCCGGAGCATGCAATTACTAGATGCAGAGCCAGCGGTACAAAAAAAAATAGTAAGTCTGACTACCCTAAACGAAAGGGAATTGGAAAAGTATCTGGGGGAACTCGGTGGTATCATGAAGGGAAGGGAAGAAGAGGGTTCGCCCACTCTAGCACATTGCTCCGGGTCATCATAATCGAAGCAATCGTCGCGAACAACGCAATGTGAGGCCGTCTAGGATCTTCAGTGGACAAGTTAATAAACAATCGCTGGATCCCAGGCAGCCATTGCGAAAGAATTTTGAAAATTTTACAATATTTAAAAAAGAAAAAAAAGAAAAAAAAGGCCTAGACTATCAGGACTTCATCAGTTTCTTCATACATTTTTCTACTTCTTCTTCACTATAACTTCCTGTTGGCATATAAACTTGGACTATCATTAAAAATACTGGTTTAGATGAAATTCTCACCATTAATATTCTCTCACTATAAGGGTAATATAATTTATAGCAGAGATGGGATAGTCGTTCAAAAATTTCATAAAATGCAATATGAACGTCATTTCATGAATTTGAAGAGTCGGTAACTCATATTTTGTAATGATTGAGCCCAAAATTGCAAATTGTGCCACCTAGAGAGCTGGATTCAGAATAAAGACTGTGAAAAATAAAATGCATATATGGGTATCGTTTCCTAATTTTGAAGGGTTGCTGAGTTTAAATTTGTCATTTACCCCTGATTTGCAGTTGTAGCATTCAAGAAGGCTTGAAATTTCATATTATACAATATGCATGTCATTTCGCAGATATAAAGGGTCACTGAACTCATTACACGAAAGAATGTGCCCTAATTTGCAAAATTTAGGATTCGGGGAGGAGGAAGGGACAGAAAAGTGAAGATTATAGTGCAGTGAAACTCGCTTATAAACTCAGTCACAGATGCACGTAACAACCACTGGTATCAAGTCTGTACTCTGTAATACGAAACATCCTACGCTAATATTTATACTGTCAATCAACAGGCGATAGATCTCAAGTGGATCAGTTTTATGGGAGGATTCGTAGACCTACCATCTCACCCCACTTTGCTCAAAATGTCGGTGAAAATTTGTTAGACTGAAAGAAGTAAGCGCGTGAGGTTCATTTTTGACTGTCCCAGCTGATCGGCAGACTAAGATGAGGAGGAAGTTCCTGCGAGAAACAAGGAGACCAGCATTAGGCCCAGGCTAGACTAGAGGTAGTCCATTCTATGCCAAATTTTACGAGGCATCTTTTTGGTTTGAAACAATTTTTCCTACAACTTGCTGTTTTCGAGATATTCGCTATGATTTGTCAATTTTTCAAAAAATTTTTAAGTTGTCCAACTTTGGACGGTGATTGTAGGCTAAGGATTAGACCTAGGCTAACATGAGATATATGCGTTTCGAAGAAAATTTTATGAGGAATCTTATTTGTCTGAAACTTTTTTCTCTACAGCTCGAATTTTCTGAGATATACGCTAAAAACTGAAATGGAGGGCTTTAACGTGCCGCAGAAAATTTTGCACAGCCATTCGGGGAGTATAATTTTTAGGAGCTTTCCTCCAGCAATGTCCCACTTGTTACCTCAACATTTTTTTTTTTTTTTTTTTTTTTTGTCATTTTCTTCTGTTTATAAGGCCTAGACTATTAGTACTTCATCAATTTCTTCATAAATATTTTATACTTCTTCTTCACTATAACTTCCTGTTGGCATATAAACTTGGACTATCATTAAAAATACTGGTTTACATTAAATTCTCACCATTAATATTCACCCTGTTTGCAACCTTCTCGCTGTTATATAAATTATTCTATGCTCCCTCGTCCAAAAATCATTTTCTTCTGACAATCTCGCTTCACTAATTATTATTACATCCAATTTTATTCTTTTCATCTCTTTCTTTCTATAAGTTTCTGATTTGGCTGCCCCATTCAGTGTCTTTAAATTTCATCCTCCTGTTCTCAGTTCTGATACTTTTTCACTAGGTAGCCTCCACCGCCAGTGGCATGCGGTGAGTTTTTCTAGGAGGTAAGCGATAACGTAGACAGGTATGTACCGAAGAGTTTTTCCTCGGGGGGGGGGGGGGGAAAGTTGTCCCAACTGACTCAATTCGAAATTCTCAGGTATATCAAAGGAAAACAAAAACCTTTCGACGTGTTGAATTTTTCCAACTGACTCAACTCAAAACTCCCAAATGTCAAAGCCAAAAAATTTGATTTATTGGATTTTCCCAACTTCTCAACTCAATGCCCAAGTATTAAAGCAAAAAAAGCAAAAAATAAGAAATAAAAACACTTTTGAATTGTTGGATTTTTCCAACTCTGCCTGACTGAAATGGTGATTTTCCCAACTGGTGAGTAAAAAATTCCTACAGGGGGTAAGCTGCCCCCCCGGGTACGTTCCTGAGCCTGTAGAGGTGAAGTAAAAGTCAGAATAAAAGTATGAAACATGCTACTACAAAAGGGCATTGATCAAATTATCAAGTTGTCGTATATCTGTGTAGGGTCATTCCATATACATTTTTCCTTTTCTGTGACGAATAATAGACATGGCCAACAAAACACTTTTCCACCATCTTCCCAACAGTTTAACACCATGAAATAATGTTTTCATATGTTATGTAGAATAAGCAAACCGACCTTACGTCAGAAAATTCAAATGTGGGTTTATGACATAAATTTGTGGGAACTGCATTACTCTTTCGTACATAAGAACATTACTATTTTGTAAAAGTGATTTTAGATCGCGCTGGAGTCGGAATTTCTCAACCCTGAACTCGAAATAAAGGGAAATAAGAAAACCAACCTAATGTTAAATGCATTTTTATCCGAAATTTTGTTTTGTGACAAATTCGGTTTTCTTACTCCACCAACCACATCTTTGCAAAACGAGATGATAATGATGACGGGAGACTATCACGGTGCTACAGCCGAGGAAATGACGATTCGAACGATGTAAAATACAACATGATATTTCCCACTCCAGCCCCCTCCAGACACAAACAAGGCAGGAAGGTAGCGCGAAATCTGTAAACGCTTGTTTCCCAAAATTCTGTTTTCTGACATGAGGTCGGTTTCCTTGTTCCACCTCACATATTGCAATATGTGGAAATGTCTTAGTAAAAATCGACCCACTTTTTTTTGACTCAGTTTTCAAAAACGGTAATTCTGGTTTCAGCTATAAATTGTAATTGTTCATTAAAAGTAAATCGCGAAAAAGGAAAAGGTTTTGTTTTTCAATAAGATCCCAAGTACGCATTTTGTGTATAAAAAAATCTGAGCATTCAAACATAACGCGTTGACTAGTAGAAGAACACAATCACGTTTCACTGTTAACTTCGACATTTGTGTGTAGCCAAGCCGAGGCAAGCCTGACCCATAGCGCTTCCAGAACGTAATCAAACGCACAGGTTTCGTCGCGTTGAACATGCTAGTGTGTTTTGGTGTTGGTAAATAACACGGAGGCGGAGCTAAGTCGTGCAATGTTACATGCAGTATGGAAAGGAAGCGTTAGATCCGACGCACACCTTGCTGGCCTATACAAATATACATGTAATATACGCTTCTGTTTCAACTTTCTCCTCACTCCCGTGAATTTATTAAATACTTAAGCGTAAGCGTCAACACAGTCGCTGTTTTGGTCAATGTTTCATTATCTTTTATTTGTTACAATTGGAAATAATTGATATTGTTTATGAAAACTTATTTTCTCGGAAATTTTCAGGGTAAGCGGCGCTTACCTTACTTGCCTAGCGTGCACGCCACTGCTCCACTCGAACATCCGAATGGGAAACTTTTTACGTCCGGAATTATTATTTACTTTGTCAGTTGCTATCATAATTGCGGTGATGGAGACGCATCTCCTAGGCAGAATACTGATGTAGTTTCCGCTTACTTTCATCAGCGTTTATTAGTCGGAGTTTTCCTTCTAGGATGCTTTTAGTTTTTCTTTAAGCCCCCTCGCCACATCAAGGTAGCACCCACAGTGGTGGTCGTTCAAAATAGGAAATAGCCATTTTGTATTTTGAAAATCTGTTCTATATTTTGAAACCCCTGTTTTGGATCATCTCTGATCTTGGCAATATTAACTGCTGTTAACGTTGTTCTCAAATGCCCATTAAAATAATTAGAAATTGATTTTTCGGAAATGAACTGGATTTTTGGGTCACTCATTTTGCAAACCAAATTGGATATTTGATCCGACCTCGATTTGGGCTCCAAGATGATGTACTCTGTGGAAAAAGGAAATCGCCCCTTTCTCGGATGAGAAGAACGTTATCCTTTTTCTGAAGGACGAGAACGTACATTGTTTTCTTTTCTAAAGACTGAATAACTTATCGAAGAGGAAAAGGAAACGCCCTTAGGCCAAAGAGGCCACGCGAAAACACTCAAATTCTCGAAGTTGAAGCAGCTGTGCAATTAAAACGGTCAAAGCTCTAGTCCAAAAACTTGTACTTCATCGACGGCGCTTACAATCATTTAGCCTATCGTACCTCTGCATCGTTTCTCGACCCGTGTACGGGGTTGAGAAGGAGGAGGAGGAGGGTACATTCAACCCGATCCGCGTAAGTGAGCGGGCCCGCGCAACCAAAAAAATTAAATCAAAAAATTTAATTAAAATTCGCGCAGGAGAACTTGCCGCTCGCGAATCCTCGCCAGATTTTCGAGACTGATATGACAGTTAATTTCCCATTTTCTGATATTCGCATCGCCGCTCGGTTGCTCGTCTTCGGCGCTTTTGTGTGTCAAAAAAGTTGGTCGTATATTTCCTCGATTCGCACTGCCATCTATCAAATCAACGTACCGATGGTTGTTTTTTTTTTTTTTTTCGTATTGCTCGCTCTCGTATTGTCTCTCCAGTTTCGGGTCTTTCTTCCTGAGCATTGTCGATTTCCATTTAAGTGCGTTTTCGTCTTCGCCATTCTTTTTATCAACTCGAGAACACCGAGTTTGAAGGCAGAAGAGGGACAGAGAAAATTATCAATTTCCCGTGCTGAAAGGACGATTCCCATTCTTGCGTGAGGCTATTATTACGTTGGAGGTCTTATTTTACGCTTGTTGAAGAATCCGTGTTTTTCTATTGCGCGTAGAGGAGAAAATAAAATGGTTTCGATTGGATTGTCTCGCTAGTGGAATAGTCGATTTGAATTCTCGGGCTCGATAGTAAAACAGCTTTTGATTTCGTGTAACCGGAAATTTGAAAATTAATCGCGACGCGTTTTCTTGAGAAAAAGAAAAGCGACGATGTGCGTCTTTGCCCGACACCGAAGAGGCTTATTCCATCGTCGGGCTGGAAAGTCAAAGGCATACGGTGGGCGTTTCTCGCTCGCGTTTCATTAGTACGAGAAGACGAGGACGCGGCATTGGCGAAACCCAATTTCCAACGGACCATGTTTACGTTATAACTTCTTTGAATAGGTACTTTCGCTCGGCACACACCAAAATTGGAACTTCGGACTTTACAGTTTTAGAGAGCTCGCTTTAATCATGCGACCGCTTTTTTCAAGTTCCTTGTGCAGCTTTGTGTAGTCCTGGATCATTCTCCAGAGTCAGAAAATATTTTGTTACCAGCAAATTACAAAAATCTATGAATCGATTCTCCCCCTCCTCAGGAGCCACAAATTTAGATTAAGAGCCAAACCGATATCAAAAACGAATTCGTTGAGTTCGAAACCCCTCGATGATCTCGATGGGGTCATTCGCATAAATAATAGGTCTAAAAATTCCTAATGTACTGTAATAAAGGGTAATTTTTACACGCCCACTCTTTTTTGTTCTCTCAACCGAAGCCCTGAAATCCGTCCTTTCGAGCATTACCTCAGAGCTCCTCTCTATGGCGTTTCTAGAGTACTTACGAAAAAATTCTTAATGATCGTTTTTATAGAAAATTGGATCCCTCTTAAACTCATGGATCTCCTATCTCCACGAGTCAGTACGTTATCCGCGATGACGTATAATTTTTGTGTTTAAACAACATAATATACCGTATGCAAGTCATTTCGTGATATCGATTTTAAAACTCGTAATTTACACTTTTTTTTTCGTGGCTTCACATTTCGTTCAATCACACTTTATATTTCGTGCTATTTAATACTTCCCAATTTTAAACCCTAATTTTCGATTTTTTGGAGGGGGTGGTTATTTTGAGTTACACAGTAACATCTGCCACAAATTCCATCAGTTCATCAGACAGGATAGTTGCGATCTTTTTGAATGGGAAAAACATCTTAGGAAGGTTTCCATCGTCGTGGATGTTAACATCTTGTCTCAATACTTGTTATATTTTTGAAAAATTTTGGTTCAAGTTGTTTTTCCCAATCAAGTGGTATTCTTGTTTAGAAAAACTGTAGGTGTATGTTAAAAAGTTCAATTTGCCGTTAGTAACTCCACATCTTTTCAAAAGAGCTGGCGTGAGGTTCTGTTACCACGGTTTTCAGTCCATTGTCGTGGCAGATCTTTGACTGGTGCTAAGATACACTACCGGACAAAAGTCTTTATACATCCCCCCCCCCCCAAAAAAAAAAAAAAAAAGATTCTCCGTCTATTAGCAAAAGGGAACTAACAAATGACTAGAAATTCAGGTGTAATATTTTTAGAATATTTCTCTTTTCACGCGTGTGCTGTAGAGGCATTCAGACATATTGATCGTAGTAATGCGTGTTGCCGCCACGGGCTCGAATCACGGCTCATAACTGGCTCGGCATGCTATCAATTAACGTACTGTTCTCCTCCTGTGGTATCGCTTCCCATTCTTCTCGCAAGACAATTCTCAATGCACTGAGGGAATTAATGAGGGGATCACGAACTCGCATGTGTCTACCCAGTCTGTCCCAAACGTGTTCAATTGGGTTCAAGTCTGGGCTGCAAGCTGGCCATTCAAGTTGTGACTTCTTCCAAGAATTTGAGCATCTGTCATGCTACATGCGGTCATGCGTTATCTTGCGTGAACAAAAAATCCGCACCCACGAACAGAATATAGATCACGACATAATTCAGGAGAATGTCCTCAATATACGGGTTATTCTTCGAAAATGTTGATATTTCAGTCCCCAGCAGTTATCTCACAAACTATTGGACTTTTTTTTCTCAATTCTACTTTTTCAAGCTTTCAGAAGAAAATTTGATCCACTTTAATGGGTCAAAGTTGAACTAAATATGCTAAAATTTCCGTCGGTATGGCTGTTCCTCAAACAGTTTTTATTTATTTTTCTTCTTCTAAATTTTCAAGCTGTATATTAGAACAAACTGACAACGCAGTGCTACCTTAAATGGATGAAGAAATCATAAGGTAACATTGAAATCGCATCTTTACAGATGGGAGTCAGTATGGCCAGCTTTGAAAATTGTCCCTCGATTCTCTGTCCATCGGCATCTCTCTTTTTCAATCAATCACAAAACAGGAGTTTCAATATTTTTCGCCGCAATTAATGGTCAAATTGTGTATTCTTATTAAGGCAATACGGTCCGCATATCAAATCCCGGTTTTTTGTGACAAGACTCGTGCATTCGGGTATTATTGTCTAAAATTAAGAATTAAAAAAAAAAGTGCCTTTCGGCATGGTCATCTTTATGCAACGATAGACGTTCATCATTCAAAAATAATGACATCTAATTAATGGGTTAGTATGCCTCTTCCTTCATTCGCCCATTCAAGAATCATTGGTCGTTCTTCGTTCGTTAATTTCATTTCGCTACTTCATGTGTGCTCGTTCAAATGAACTAAGTGAACTACCTACTTCACGAAGTACTTCATTCGTTTGAAAGTGGACGATTGAAATATGTCACAAAACTGAACTAAAATTCCCAACACTAAAAGTCTGATATCCTCTTGTCTCTGCATTATCCTATATAGATGTAATCTCATATTACTGCACAAAAGGTTCAGTGGGAGAACACTGATCGATGCTTGGACAATAAAAATTCAGGGAAACAGTGTTGACTGATCCATAACACAAACATTACCTATCTGTTTGTCTTACCGGTTTCGCGTGTTGCTTCATCAATAAAATTATGTCAATACACCGTGACCATTTTTCTTTTTTTTTTCAAGTTCAGAACAAGAATTTGCATCTGCGCATACTAATTTTTTTTTTGAAGGCATCTCGCAAACACGTTCCCACCCGCTGCATCGATAATAGAAAGCTGAGACGAACTTTTCGAAAATTCAGTAACTTCCCATCTAACTTTACACGTCTTACCCGATTCGATTATTTCCCTTATTTCGATTACATATATATGGCTAGACTACAACATCCCTTGTACGCTGGGAGAGCACATACGCCGCGAATTCCGTTATTGAATACGTGACAATAATTCGTTATTTCCTCTATTTCGCAGTGTCGCCCATTAATTAATTATACGAGTACGTCCCCGTAATTTCCAGATTCCAGTATTTCTTTATTATTCGATGATATTGTTCGAAATGAATTCCGCCGCTTAAATTTATGGAGAACGTGAAATTTAAAATTGGGAAATATTTTGGTGGTATGCGCTGAATTTATATTAAATGGAGGTTTTCAACCGCGCACGATTCCGCAATTCACCGAACTTCGGTCTCGACCAACCAGCGAGATGATCGGCCGGAGAATGCGGGAAATTTCTCAAATTTTCTCACAATTATCGTGACTCGACTACAAGTCTATTTCGAGGTTCTTGCTCGAACCTATCACCTTCCAGGAAAATTACCTTTTACCGAGCTCAGATTCGTGCTTGAGTTTATCTTAAGTCAGTAGCGACTGAGAACGAGGAGAAGTGTACAAGGATACACCGTATCTCCCTTCTCCCCTTCTAAAAAAGCTTATACTCTTCAAGAGGATCACCGAATTACCTCGGAGAAATTCTTTGAAGAACTGAGTGAGCAGGCTACGAAGGTTCATACTCGACAAGGTAAAATGGGCACTGTGACATCCTCATTGTTGCCGAGTTACATGAGCTCGTCGCTGATTTCGAAGATTGCATTAAATTCTTCGTCCAATCCCAATTTGGGAAGAAAATCGAGATTTCATCTTTCACATAACGATAATCAACTCGCAGTAAAAACCTAAAGAAATTGTTAATATAGGTAGGCGTTCATTCAGTTTCAAATTTGAAAAAGAACATCATATTTTAAGTCTGACTATTATTTGGGCCCAAAAATTAGAATTTGATCCGTAAATTGGACAAAACTGAGCTTTAAAAAAATTAAATATTCACTACCTCTAATCTCGTAACGGGAAATAAAGCAGAAACTAGTTTCTTTTCTTCGATGAAAAAAAGAAAGAAAATCATCCCATAGATTTTTTGCAGGGGAGAAAACAAAACTGTTTCATATTTCTTTTAGGGAACAAGAAAGTTATCTAGGGGTAGGCTGATAGGTCTACAGTCACCTATATTGTGTCTGTCCCATTTCTTGAAGAGTAAAGCGATGTCCGGTCCAATAAGCCTGACATCGAACATGTGAAAAATTTTCTTAAAAGTACTAAAAAATAGGATGTACACTACTCTAGATTCGCAGCAACCCTTGGAGCAGGTGGGGTTAAGAAGAAGGCTCTCAGCAGTGGACCACATATTTACTATGAACTAAGTGATGAAAAAAGCTAGGGAATACGATATGCCGGTCTACCTAAGTATTTATTGATTTCAGCAAGGCGTTCGACTCAGTATATCATGAAGAAATATGGGAAGCTATAAAAAACCAGAGAGTAGAAAAAGAATACATTGAGGGGGAAAAGTTCCAAATAAAGCAGGGGATCAAACAGGGAGACCCATTGTCACTAAACCTCTTTAACAATACACTGGAGGAGATATTTAAGAAACTAGAGTGGGAGGAGAGGGGAAGAAAAGTCAACGGAAAATGGCTAAATAATTTACGATTTGCAGATGATATATTAATACTAATTAATAAAAGTACGGACGAACTAAGAACAATGGTAGAAAATGAATCATATTCTTCTTTGTTTTAGGAGGTTTCAGCTCCTCAAGTACTCTTTCTGTCTGGAATCGCTTCTTTCAATGATGCTGCCTCCTTGCTCGAAAATCGTTAATCTCTGATACCTAAAACATTTCAATATAGTCACTTATTACAAATTAATGGATTTCTACATTCGTATACAAGGTGTCCCAAAAAATTTTTGGGCATTGAAAAAGATTTACGAAGGAAATTCAAAAATGGAACAAAAAATCAAGATATTGGAAACAGCAACACTCTCAGCCCTCAGTTATGGTCCACAAACTTGGGCATTAACTAGTAAACAACTCGAAAGAGTTCGGAAAACACTAAGAAAAATGTAAAGAAAAATGTATGCGGAATTCACAAAAAGGACAAAATAAAAAACAGAGATAAGGAGAAAAACAGGCGGCAAAATATATAGGAAAAAATACAAGTATGAAGGTGATGAAATGAAGATAAGGTGAACCGGGCCTGACCGGGCTAAGTGTAAATCCAGGGTAAGTGGAACTTATCGCTTCTCCCAGCTTACAGCCTGCAGCCACTAGAGCGCTGTATAGTGGGAAGCATACCTTCGTACCTCTGCTACATGAATAAAATAAAAATAAAAAACAAGCGAGGTCTAGAGGACCTGGCAATAGGGTGTTTGCAAATTCTTATTTATTATTTGTGACGCGATGCGTGAAAAGGGCCCTTGTGGTGATCTTGAAATTTTGAGTTTACGAGTATGGTACTTTGACTATACATATACATACCATGGACACAGAACAACGCGATTTAGGGTGAAGCCATCATTTCCCTTTATATCACTATTTTCATCAGTTATAATCATCTTTGTATTATTCGGTGTAATCCGGTGGAATCGTAAATGGAAAATTTATTACATTTCATTACTAAAAAAAAAAAAAGTTCTGCAAAATAAACTTTGTTACAAAATTAATTCCAGCAAACTTGCCCTTTATATCTTTATTTTTAAAATTTTATTTGGCACCTTGGCTCTTTTCCTGGCTTCATAAAAACCACTGATAAGAGGCGTTGTTCAGTGTCCATGGTATCTGTATAGTCAAAGGTACAGTACCACTGATTGCGGCAAGGTCTACAGAATTTGAGGTTGCTTCCACATTTATCAGATTTCTGGGCTCTGTAATGCGGTATGCTTTAGATTGTAGACCTTGGAAATTGGTGGTACTGGACTCGCAAACTCAAAATTTTAAATCACCACAATGGCGCCTTTTCACGCAACGTGTCACATTTATTTTAAATTGAAACACCTCAAAATGCGATAATATAGCAAAAACCCTAGATGCTACGCGCACATTATGGAAGTTCAAGGCTTCAAACTGTGAAGCTGCAGACTGCAATCACGCAGCAGACTTTGAACAACACTGAACATACTAGAATACATTTGCATTTTCTGTTTAGTTTGTTCCAAGCGGCAAGCAGAAATCAAACATTCTACCTTTACAAGACAAATAAATTGAAAGGACATAAATCCTAGGAATTTCAAAACTCACGTGTTTCAATGAATATGAACTCATAACTGCTGATAACAATTCAAAGAGGGACAGGAATTTTGTTTTGATTCAAATAAACGAGGAATTTTACTTCGATTCAAATAAAGTTGTGTTCTCGCTTCAGAAAACGCACATTAAAGTGTTCTCACTCCTCATTACCATATTTATTTAGACGCAAAGACATTAGCTCCACTCCTGGTCACACAACGCGTGAAATATTCGTGTATCTTCGAATGTGAGAAAGATAATCTTTCATTTCAAAAATAAAACGTGATCTGCCAATTATTTATTCGCGTTTTTCGTTAATTCCGCTACACAATTACAATAGAAGTTCAAATTTGTGGTTGAAGGCATGTTGATGGTTTTGGATGATTCGTTGTTCCGGTTAATAAAAAGACAAAGGTAAATAATCAAACAAGAAACAAAATATTCGTGAAAGACCTGAAACAGAATCCCAAAATTACCACTTAATACTGCTAACATATTTATGAGACATAACTCACATCGCATTATTCCTCGGAAAATTTCCTGATAAGAGTACCACAGAATGTTGCATGTACTTGGTTCGATTCAAATACATTATACACGCTAATTCAATTGAGAACCTATTTCATACAAACAAACAATACACTTACCTCTTTTAAATCCAGTTAATGTCTTCACTTTCTTTGAGGAAATAGTTCCTTTTGTAGAAAAGTACGAGTCGCACAATACTGTCATGAGTAAAATACAAAATTACAAAATAAAACGTAAACAAGTTGCATAATCAAAAGCGTAAGGGAGAGGACACAAAGATGCATTCATAATAGTAAACCGACTTATCGATAGATGGCAGCAGTTGACGGAGAACGCAACTGAGCTAAAACTGAACTATGAGCTGTAAACAATTCAGCCGTATTTAATGAAAAAAATTATGAAAATTTGATTACAATAAGGTGCTTGCAGCGCTGCGCGCGGGCAAACACCCTAAAAAGCGATCCAGATTGGAGAGATGTACAACGTTCTAGGAGGCCGATGGTGTTATCACCGTTTTAAATTCATGTTTGTAATTTGAAAGCTGTAAAGTATACGCTCGAGAAATAGGCAGTTTGAGTTGGAATACAAAGAAAAGGAGGTATATGAATTTATGAATTGGCAAAGCATGTATGTAAGAATTACAAACAATGAAATAGGCGAATAACACAATAATTCCGTATTCAGCTGTAGGTTACCCTTCGCCTTGAAAAACTGAGGATGGGGGAAGTACATAGAACTGCAGATTATTTCATAGAATACGCTCACAAATTATACATGAAAGTTCTTCTCAGCTTTCTTCACCATGTGAACGAATTGCCGGTCCATCTTCTTTACCTTGCTGATTTTGTAATTTAAATTGTAAGACTGAAATAACGTAATTTATTCAAAAAAGGTGAATTAAATTCTACTAAAACTAGAGTGTACCAAATATCACTCCGTTCCCTAATATCGCCCACCTTAATATCTCGTCTGTTTATGACACGATCTGACGGGTGATTATGGTACTATGTGTATTTTGTGGTCCTTTCATGCTGTAGAAAAACTCACGTTTCGAAACCCACGCGTAAATATTTTATGGAATAAAATCACTTTTGTGAAGTCAAAATATGTTGCATGTCTTCTACAAACGAGTAATTATTTTCAAATTACCTACGCCGCGGAAAAAATTTAATAAATGCATTCATCGGTTCAGAAATCTGTGGCTTCAGTACGACTTCAAAGTCGCAATATCAATACTGGTTGTAGGTGGGCGATATTGGGGTACCATTTTTTCGAACTTGGGACCTCAAAATTGGGGAGGTTGTACCTAAGAGTTCCCTCGACCTCCTCGATGTAAAAGTTTCGGTTTATTTCAATTTTAAGAGTGACTTTTGGGGTTTGAAAAAAAGTGGGCGATATTTGGTACATTTACCCTCACATTATGATATTATTATAGATAAGAGTAATTGATGAGGCAGTATAGTCACATTACAAGTGTACATCCTCTTACTTTAAGCATTGCTACATCAAAGGAGATGTAACCTAACGCAAGTAATTAATAAATAATAAATAAATAAAAATTTATTTTTTTATCATGTGTTTTCGTGGGTTTTGATTCAGAGCATCTACGGAAACCGTGTCGATTTTGTTTCCTTTTATGGTAGGAGTGAGCGGTCTCGATCATACCCCTCTCCGTTTACCAGACTTACCTAGAGGGTTGGAGTCTGTGAGCCACGGGTACTCTCACTTCGCGATTGGCGAAAGAAGTGAACCCTGTTAAGCGTAACAGAACCAACCGACATTTGTTGACAAAATTAGTTATTAGTATAGTTAGAAAGAGCGTAAAAAGTAGAATTTTTCAAAATCGGGCCCCTGGTTCAAAAATGTGTTCTCACGTTTAAGAAAGCTTATCAGTAAACGCTATGTCATATTGTTTCTACACGGCTCTTGAACTTCGAATCACGTGTTCTCAAAAAACAGATTTTGTTGGCTGGTTCTGTTACACTTAACAGCGTCCAATTAGCCAACGAATCCGGAATCGGCGTGAAACATCGGCCTAGAAAAGTTGGCTGTTGATTCGCCTCCCAAAGCATCCGAATGTTTAAACAGTGAAATATACCACAAATGCTACCAAAATTCGTATTTTTAGCTTTATGGAAAATGAGCACAGCTCGAGGAAATTCGTAATTAAATTTAGCACACAAGAGTAATAGCTATCGGTATTCAGTAAACCTATATTTTGAATTCAGGCCACATAGAAGACTAAATTTTTCGGTTCGCTGTACCTGTAGGTACCGAGTTATACCGAATGTAGTAGAGATAGCAATTTTTATGTAATTTGTGTACCTTTTATGTCTGTACCTATTACTTATCAACACTGTTTTACATCAGTTTCTTGTACGAAATGAATGCGTATGTATTTGTCTTTTTTTTTTTTTTTTTTTTTCTATATCGTAACTGGTAATGTAATACTTGAGAAGTAGGAGAGCATGTAAGCACTGTGTTGTCCGAACAGGAAAAGCAGAGCTCCGAGGGAAATTGCTGTTTGGAGGACGTGTAAACACTACGAGTAGACATAGTAATGTGGTCGGAATAATAACGCGCACTCAACGTAGGCCAGAGAACGTGGAGTGGCTGAGAAATATTAAATAGCACAGAGGAACAAATTGACTCTAGTAGGGAGTCCAGCTTGTATTGCGGCTCCCTAATGGGGTCAGATTGATTCTCTGTGTACGTTATTCACCATTTGAAACAGTATCTCCGCCGGCGTATTGCAGTATCAACGCTTCTCAAAAAGTCAACATCGTATGTATCGGCTTTCATTGACCCAGATTTGGGTTCTATTTGTAGTAGAATACGTAAAATCGATCGTCGTTATGTAATGTTAAAGTTTAACCGGGTAGGTGAGGTAAATGTAAATTTTATCTAACAATATGTTACTTCGTATGCTGCCTTGACAATATGGTTGCTTTTTTTGTTTTAGATCAGGAATACCGAGTTATCTTACTTATTATTTAAGATGTCAAGTAACTTACACGTGTTAGCTATTTTACCTACAGTGCGTTTTCGCCTTTAACATAAGCAAGTTGATTTTATATCGTACTACTGATCGACATTACGAGAGAAAAAGAGCGATTGCATGCCACTCGTACCAAAAAACGGAACGCGCGTCACGGAATTTAATGCTTAGTTTACCCGGCCTATTTTAGCCAGTTAAATTTTTAATCTCGGATTAAAGTTTAGTTAGGTTGTTGGTACAAGTGGCCTTAAGACGTCCTCTTTACTTTTCATCGCTCGTAAAAGCAATTCACTATTTTTCGATGTGTAAAATGTATTCGATAACAAGTAACTTCGCTAATACTCGAAGAGGGTCGGCAACATCTTCAAATTGCAAAGCTACAGACTGCAGTTGCGCACAGCTCCATCACTTATCACTCTATCAACCGGAAAGTACTCTTCAATCAGTTCCAAACAATTAAGGTGGCATCTTAGGAAATTGTAATTCTTCATAAGCTAAAGACAAAGAAGGAATTTTATTACGATTCAAATAATGTTTACAATTTGAATAGGCATAACCAAGATTATCACCAATACTATCAACACTTGTTAACTGGCATCCAGTTTTGAAAACAGTGGAAGTATATGTTTGTTCGTCATACCTGTATACTTCAGCATTGACATAAAGTGATCAAAAATCAGAAAAACAATCTATCGCAATTTATACATCCACAGGATGAATATCTTCTCTATATTCAACAGCAGGCAACAAAATTTGATTTTGATTCGTTTGTTGCTTGATAAATTTGAAGTCTTTGTTGTAGTATTTCTCCTCAATGCTTCTTGTAACATATGCGATTCTGCTTCTGGTGTTCTGATCTACATTTAAAAACTCTTTGTGCACCGTATAATAATAATAATAATAATAATAATAATAATAATAATAATAATAATAATACAAAGGGCAATCAGAAACTACTGTCAGTAAGCCTCAAAAACCGTCTTAACAAATTTTATTGGAAAAAATCACATTACAATCTTTCGAAATAATGTCCTTGGGCTTCTATGCAGCAGTCCCAGCGTTCCTGCCATCGCTTGTGTATGTTCTGGAAAAATTCATCTCCAAGCTGTTTAAAAATCGCCTCCGAACTTTTTACAACAGCCATATCGGTTGTAAAACGGCGTCCGTGTAAAATTCTTTTCAGTTCCGGGAATAGAGCGAAGTCGCATGGAGCGAGATCAGGACTATAGAGAGGGTGGGGCAAGACCTGGATGCCGTATTTCTCAGGAACGCAGCGGTAGCGCCAGCTGTATGTGGTTGCGCGTTGTCATGATGCAAGACCCCAACAGTCGGCGATGTCTAGTCGTTTCTGTTGAATGTGCTCACGCAGGTTTTTCAATGGCATCCAGGTCTTGCCCCACCCTCCCTACAGTCCTGATCTCGCTCCACGCGACTTCGCTCTATTCCCGGAACTGAAAAGAATTTTACACGGACGCCGTTTTACAACCGATATGGCTGTTGTAAAAAGTTCGGAGGCGA
The DNA here is from genome assembly GCA_031841125.1 of Acanthococcus lagerstroemiae. Lineage (NCBI taxonomy): Eukaryota > Metazoa > Arthropoda > Insecta > Hemiptera > Eriococcidae > Acanthococcus > Acanthococcus lagerstroemiae. The sequence continues at coordinate 22,042,195 of CM063106.1, read as the reverse complement.
TTTTTAAACAGCTTGAAGATGAATTTTTCCAGAACGTATACAAGCGATGGCAGGAACGCTGGGACCGCTGCATAGAAGCCCAAGGACATTATTTCGATTGATTATAATGTGATTTTTTCCAATAAAATTTTTTCAGACGGTTTTTGAGGCTTACTGACAGTAGATTCTGAATGCCCTTTGTAATGATCATAATACCTCTTTTCTAATTTTTTGCCCTCAACCCGAGCCCTGGAATCCGCCCTTTCGAGCATTACCTCAGAGACGTTGGGAAGGCTGTTGGAGCCGTCTTAGCCCTCTTCTCTTCTTGTCAAAAAACCGGCCTAGGTCGAAATGTAGCGAGTTGCTACGTGGGCTCGAACCTGGTTCTCCGGATTCCGAGACCGGTTGTGAAAATATAATCCCAGGAGATCAATGTAGGAAGCGGGAAGATACTGGCTCACTTTATGGAGGAGCCTTTTCAGTCAGACCCGATCAAAGGCCTGGCTGACATCGAGGAATGCGACTGGGTAGTGTTGCTTCGCTTCCAACGCGTTTCGGACCACAGAGACCTCCCTGTGCACCTCGTGGAGTGCTTGTTCCGGAACCCAAACTGATGGTCTGGGAGTATATTGAGATCGAGTACCGCCTGGAGGAGGCGGCGGTACAAGCGCTTCTCGAAGAGCTTGGAGATCACTGGAAGGAGAGAGATGGGCCAGTGGGTAGCAGGGTCCTCCACTGGCTTGTCCAGCTTCGGGATCATGATAACTTTAGCAGTCTTCCAGGTTGTTGGGAAGTAGCTAAGTTTCAGACATGCGTTGAAGATGTAAGTTAACATAACAATTACCCCCCGGGGTGCTTCCTTTAGCATTTTGGCAGAGATGCAATCAAATCCCGCAGCCTTCCGCACATTAAAACGATCGATCTGGGTTCTAATCTCGGGTGAGACGAGCCTTTTAGGGTAGTCCTTCTAGGCGAGTGAGTGCTGGAAGAAGATCAGTAGGAATGTTGTTGGGCTTGAAGATGTTGGTGAGATGCTCCGCGAACAACTCAGCCTTATCAGGATCCCTGCAGACCCACATGCCTGTCAGGCTGCGAAGCGGAAAGCTGTATCCCGATATGTTCTTCTTGGCCCGAACTACTCTCAAGAGAGAGCAGCCAGCCTTCTCCGTGGTGTCAAGGGAGAGTAGGAATTCTTCGAAGTATCGAGAATTATGGACTACAATCAAAGCTGTGGTCCACTTGGACAATCGATTAAACACATCCTTGTCTGCAGGATATCTGGACAGCTGCCAGCGGTGCCGGGCAGCTCGGCGGTCATGGGTAGCCTGCTTAAGTTCTTTCGGACAATATACAGCCACTGACTTAGGGCTGAGAGGAGGAGTGGAAGCTTTGGCTGCCTCTATGAGCGCAAGCTGGAGATCCTTGATTGCTTGATCGATTTGGCGTGACGTCTTCAGGGAGACCTGTAGGTCTACATGATTATGCATCCGCTCCCGAAAGAGGTCCCAGTCTGTGAGCCTGTTTTTGAGCCCAGTAAGAGTGTTCCGTCTGATAATCTGGCTGCTAAGAGTGAGGAGGATCGGCGAATGGTCCGAGGAGAGATCGTGAAGAATAACTACATGAAGTTGTGATGCCGTGCAGGGTAAGGCAGTCAATGCAATCAGGCAGCTTGGAGAGATCAGTTGGCCAATACATGGGTTCTCTTGTGGATACGGTGGTGAAATGCGTAGTTTCTATGGCCTTTAACAGTTCAGACTCCTCAGGGGACACCAGCCTCGAGCCCCATAAGCTGTGTTTGGCATTGAAGTCGCCTCCAATGATCCAGCAGGGGCCCATAGTTTGGAAAAAAGAAAGGTACTCAGCTTCGATGACTTTGCACCTAGGAGGGCTGTAGACTGCGGCGATTTGGATATTTGTACCACAATAAAGCCCAGCAGAGACCCAGGTGGCTTAGATGGAGGGAGTACAGAAAGCGGGCACAAGACCATGCTGCAAGCCCTTATTGATGTATATGGCAGAGCCTCCGTGAGATGCCCCGCTTGAGTGGTTACAAGTGTAGCACTTGTAGCCAAAAATTGGTGCACGAGTACGATCGGTGAGGTGAGTCTCTGAAATCAATGCAAGACCGACGTTCTCAGAAACTACGAGGTGCTGAAGTTCAGCTTTTCTTTGTAGGAGCCCATTAACGATCCAAGTTAAAATCTTGGGAAATTGGACTGGAACTGTGCGTTTGGAAGAAGCCATAATTATTTGAGCTTAGACACTAACATGGTTGACAAGCTCAAGATTTGAGTATTTTGATTGCTTAACTGCTCCATCAATAGCACAAGATGATCGAAGTTGTCTTGGTTAGTTGGTTGTTGACCTGAGGCAGCGGATTCTCTCGCTGCCTCTGCGTAAGATCTAGATTGAGACCAATTGGGAGCCAGGGATGGCAAGAAAGAAGAGCGAGATTCTCCTGGAGGCGGAGATGAGTTGGTTGACTGGTCCTTTTCAGCTTGGCTTACCTGTGGCTTCAGTATCTTCTTGCATTCAGGGCAGCCTCTATAGTTAGCTGGATGAGCTCCTTTATATAAGCAAGAGGTAGGAGTGACAATAGGTGCCTTAGAGCAAGATCTGTTATCATGATCGCCACCGCATTTCACACACATCTCAGGGAAGGTGCAGTAGGTTTTCGTATGGCCATACTGCTGACACCTCTTACACTGAGCGACCTCACGCCAAGGTCGGGGGTCTCAACTGCAATTTTAGTATGCAGGAGACTTTCAAGATTATAGATTGTCTTGCCTCTACAGAAAGCTCCAGGTTGACGACAAATAGAGACAGTGGTTCCTTAGTGTTTCAGTGGTGGACGTTGACTACATTACGAACATCAAAGCCTTTTTTCTTCAAGGCTTGTTCAATTTCTTGTGAACTAACCGAATAGTGCAGGTGGCGGATGACTACTTTGAACGCTGTGTCGGTTTTGAGCTGATAGGTAAATAAATGGGCTTTCTTGGCCCTAAGTCCACTTACGTTCTTTCGGCAGTCATCTGATGTAGTTGGATCGATGCGTACGGTACCTTTGCTTAATGACTTTGCAAGGAACGCCTCCTTACCTGCCATTTGAGACAATTCCGCGATCATGACACTGAAACTACTCACATTTTGAACGAAGATTGGCGGAGGCCTAATTTTCTTGGACTGATTTGCAGTACCAGCTGTCCCTGAATTCCTAGAATCAATGGGAGAGGAGATGGGAGCTTTTTCGGTCGTAGTTTCTGCCGTTAGTGATTGAAAAAGATTCTGAGTACTAACTGGATTAGACTTTCTTTGCCCGCTGGTTTCTTTCGACTGCCCCTGGGACCACAGGAAGATCAGGAGAGGTTCCTTTCCTCTTCTTGTTTACACTCGGCCACGTAGACCCACTAGGGCCGGAGCCGGAGTCTTCCGTTACCATGAAATCAGTAGGTACCTTTTTTGGCCGTTGGGAGTAGCGTTGGGATCGACTGCAGGCATTAGGAGGCTGACACCCACAGAGATCGATTCGCGGGTTAACATCCACTAGAAAAACGCACTAAACACCATAGATTGCGATGTTTAAGACAATTTTATCAAAAACAAACAGAAAAATTCGGAGAAAGTCAAGCTCAAGCATGCGCTGTGAACACACTTGATAGCAAACAACAGGAAGGGCACGAGAAGCGCGACAAACGAGAAAACGAAGTTGCTAGTACGAACGCTGGATAAGAGAACTGCTAATTATAAATGAAACAAAATCCGAAGTGCTATTCAAAAAATAAAAAATAAAAATTCGAAATAAGCGGGGTAGAAATTGAGGGGGTAGAGGAAGTGGAATATTTGGGGCAATTCATTTCGGTCAAAAATATAAGGAGGGAAGAATCAAGTAGAAGGGTACAAAAAGAGTGGAAAAACTTTTGGCCATCAAAGAGAATTTTCAAATGAATGATAGGAATTGACCTAAAACCAAAATATGGGAAAGTTGTACTCTGTCCGGTGCTCGTGTACGGTGCCCAAACGTGGGCTTTAACAAAAGCTAATATAAGAAAACTACAAATCACTCAAGAAGCAATAGAGAAAAGTATTTTAGGCATAATGTAAAAGGATAGAATTGAGAACAAAAAGATAGGGAGGGTACCTAACAAAGTACACAGTGCGGCTAAAAAGTTTTAAGACTACTTTTATGGGAAAGAGACAAGTGGCGCTATCTTTACCCACTAAACAGGAGCACATAGAGTAAACCCTAAAAAAGATATAAACGAAGATGTAACAGTTTCTGTTCAGTGGGTGTTGAGATATGACATTTTGTGTGAAACGAGTAAAAATTGTTTTTTATGAAATTCTATGAAGAGCAACGATGTGCAATTAAGTTACTTTTTTTTTTAATGGAAAAACAGCCAGTGAAACTTATGAAATGATGATGAAGTCGCATGGTGATACTTGTTCAAATGTATTTTTATAGTTTAAATGGTTCAGTGAAGGCCGGCAGAGTGTTGAGGATGACGAGAGAGGGGGGCGTCCGAAAAGCAGTCGAACACCAGCAAACATTGAAGCAGTATGCGCTGCATTGAAAAATTACCGTCGGTTAACACTCAGAGTGTTGGCAGCAATGCTTCACATTGATAAAGAATCAATTAGTACCATTATTACAGAAGACTTAGGGAAGAGGAAGTTGTATGCACGTTTTGTTCCTCACGCTTTGACAAATGAACAAAGAGAGGATCGGGTAGCACACTGTGTGTACTGGAATTTTTAGCAAAAAAGAGGTCAAAGTAGTCCACCACCCCCATAGTCCCCTGATCTCGCACCACCAGACTATTTTCTATTCCCAAAATCGAAATTGACAATGAAGGGCAAAGTTTTTGACTCAGTTTTGGATATCCAGAAGAATGTTACAAACGTATTAAAGACGATTCCAGAAAATGATTTCCAGAGGCCTCTGGAAGGGTTGATTGACCGTTCAAAACGCTGTGTTGATGCTGAAGGGATGTATATTGAATAATCAATAAAAATTAATTCTCTCCCACTTGTTTTTCATTTACAACAAAATCAGTCTTAAAACTTTTTAGCCGCACTGTGCAAAAGACATAGGGAAGGTTATCAAAAACAAAAATGGAGTATGTGGGTCATATCTTGAGACAAGAAGGGAGTCGAACAAAAAAAAGTAGAGGCTTGGTGCCGTACAACGAGGAAAGGCATAAAGGTAGGCCGCTGACATGTTGGCGGGACGAATTCAGGAAGGAAATAGGCCCAAAGTGGAGGAGAGTAGCTGTGAATAAAGACGAACGGAAAAGACGCGGAGAGGCATCTGCCCTAAAATAGACTAATGACAGCGATGGTGAGGAGACTCCCCCAGTTCACTACCATAGTCGCATTGTAAGAAGCATAAGATAAAGCTGCCATCGCTGAAATAAATAATAAATAAATAACTCGAAGAATTGTTTGGAAAAGTAAAGTGGGAGAAGTACGACCTGTTAGTGGATGGACACCCAATAGATAATTTCAGATTCAGAGATGACATTGAATTGATTGCTGAACACATGGAGGAAGTGAACGGTATAATTCACGACTTGGTAGAACAAGGGCTAAAGTGGGACAAAAAATGAACTCAGACAAATCCAAATTTATGAAAAATGTAAAACGACGAAAACCGCCCCTCCAGCGCAGCGAAACTAGAGATGGTTGACGACTACAAGTACCTAGGACAGATAATATCGTTCAAAAATCGAATTGAGAAATTGAGGTTCGCAAAACCAACTCTTGGAAAGCTTTCTGGGCCTTGAAATATATTTTCAAAAGTAACATGAAAATTCAAACGAGGGCTAAAATCCTGGGTAGTTGTGTGCTACCAGTGGCTACATATGGGGGGCTCAGACATGGCCAATGACCAAAAAGTAGTTAAATTAATTGTAAACAATGCAAAATTTTATGTTCCAGAGCATTTTAGGAATTTAAATAAAAGACAAAGTTAGACTTGAGACATAAGAAACCAGATTAATGTTACCGATATTGGATATTATACCATAAAAAACTGAAATGAAAGTGCGGGGGCCACCTGATAAGAGAAAATAATATCGCGACCTCTTGGACTCCTGTGTGGCTACAAATGCGCACGAGGGAGACCAATACTACGAGGGACGATTTCAAGGCTTCAAAGGGAAGACGGGTACCGACAATTAGCGAGAGACCGCAAGTATGGAGAGAGACAACAGAAACTTATGCCCTAAAATTGGCGGGGTAGCTGGCGGTAACTCGCCTATCCATAGTTGTAAAAAAATTTAAAAAATAAAAGATTTTACCTACAGTGCGTTTTCGCCTTCAACATAAACAAGTTGATTTTATATTATACTACCGGTCGACACTAGGAAAAGAAAAGAGCGACTGCGACGTCCTCTTCACTTTTTGTCGCTCGTAAAAGCAATTCACAATTTTTCGCTCTCTCGTATGGGCAAAATGTATTCAATAAAAATTGAAAATGCGAGAAAAAGCCATTATTGTAACTTACAACAGAACACTGAAACTCTGAACATACCTTCATGCGAGTGAAATAGAGTAGAAGAATGCTCTCTTACTTTCACCCGTCATACACAGTCGGACCGAATAACAATCTAGCTGGACAAAAATCGCAAAAACCAAAAATTCCAGAAATTATTGGAACATAAGGCACTCGTTCCTTGTAGATGCACTACTTCAGTCAACGCATTCAGTTGAGAAACGCCCAACCCCTTGTCAGATCTGAATGTGCCGTTTTCTTGCGCACTATACAAGTGCAATATACAGGGTGGTCACAGATTAGTTCCCTCACTTTTTCTACTGTGAAGTCGGATAATATGGGAGAAGCAATTATTTTCAAGGAATAAGGTCTCTAGTTTACTCTAGAGTGAAAAGATTTTCCCTCGCCTAAACGGGAACTGGAACGTGACACCAACTTAATGATATGTTCCTTCTCGATGCGCGATGAGTTGCTCTCTAGTTACCCGCGGAAAAGTTACCCATTTGCAACCTCGGTTATCCTCAAATTACCCAGAAACCCACCAATTACCCTTGGTTCCCATTTAATTACCCGGGTAGGATTTGCGCATCCTGATACGCAATCAGTTACCCTCAGATTATCCGGAAACCCGTCAGTTACCCCTGGTTTCCCTGTAATTACCAGGGTAACTGGCGGGATTTTGCGCATCGGGTTAGTCTCCCGACTAGTAGGTTGCGTCTCTCCAGTGGCGTGCGCGGTGAGTTTTTCTAGGAGGTAAGCCATAAGCGTAGACAGGGATGTACCGGAGAGTTTTTCCTGCAGGAGGGGGGGGGGAATTGTGAACGTCCCAACTGACTCAACTCAAAATTCCCAAGTACCAAAGAAGGAAAGAAAAAAAACACTTTCAACTTGTTGAAATATTGAGAAAAAAGCTAGAGTGGGTCATAATTGCCCCCCGTTTACTCTACGAAAGCATTTTCAGACATTTTATCAAATTAAGCACAAAGTAGCCTCTTGACTAAGTGTTCACCCACGAAACACGGTCGATGCAAATATATCTACTATTCTTCGAAATCCAGAATCCGTCTCTTTTTCTACATGACCGTGTGGTCCACTTTGATATACATATAATTCGATACACAAGCCAAATTACCATGTCATTGTAGATTTTTGGAAGGAAATCTTTGTGGAAGTCGATGCCAAATTCGACGTCGACTTGGTAACTTCATTTTTATACAAAAATCAAAATACCCCCACCCCCCCCCCCCAAAAAAAAATGAAAATTAAGGTTCAACATTTTTTAGTAATAAAACATTCTAAGTTTCTGGAGATTAACGCTCAGACTAAAACAAGGAGTTCGGCAACAAGCAGAGGACCGATTCGGATAAAACGAGAGTCACCGACAGTGCTGCCCCGCAAAGCTACTGTCAGGAGGTTATTCTTCGAAAATGTTGATATTTTAGCCCCGGGCAGTTATCTCACAAGCTATGAATGATACGGCCATTTTTTTTTTATTATTTTTTTTTTTTTCATTGGTAGATATGACTCAGTTCTACTTTTTCAATCTTTCAGAAGAAAATCTGATCCACTTTTAATGGGTTAAAACTGGACTAAATATGCTCAAATGTTCGTCGGCATAGCTGTCTTTCGAACGATTTTCCCCCCTAAATTTTCAAGCAGTATATTAGAAGAAACTGACAACGTAGTGCTACTTTAAGTGGATGAAGAAATCACAAGGTAACATTGAAAACGCATCTTCACAGGTGGGAGTCAGTACGGCCTGCTTTGGAAACTGTCCCTCAATTTCTTGTCCATCGGCATGGTTCTTTTTCAACCAATATTTTTTCGTCGCAATTAACGGTCAGATTATTCTTATCAGAGCAAATGTAACGTAATTCGCACCAAAAAACGCATGAAAACACGTACTAAGACCTTTTAATTTCACACTAATACAAACGCACGAAAACAGTAGCTAGATCGCTTTGCAACCGCTCAGTTTATCGCATATAAAAACTAGACTGTCCGGCGACGACTTTGGCCAGATATTCCTTGAGCGTTTGATTGAATCGCTCAACTATATGCCGTCGGATTGCTGATGCAGCGAAGTAGTTATCGTCTTTCAAATTCCCAGAAGCTGGCATACTTCTTCGAATAACTTGGATTCGAAGTTCCTCCCCTGGTCTGTATGTAGCTCCAGTGGGACACCATAACGGGTGATCCAATTCTCCGTCAGCGTCCTGGCCACTACCTCGGCGTCCTGTTTTGGCATCGGGTATACTTCAGGTCATTTACTGAAGTAATCGCCTACACACAACATATACCCGTTTACAGCATCTGAGAGCGGGAATGGTCCTGCAATGTCCATTTTCTTCGACTGTTCTTCCATCTTGACTTCTATTTTCGGATTGTTTTTTCATTCTCTTGGCTTGATTAGTCTTAATTTCTGCCATTGTCTTGGATTGCTCGCTCAGCATGTTCATAATGTACTGGGGAGCAGGACAGAAATGAAGACTGATCAAGCCAAGAGAATGGAAGAACAATCCAAGAAAATAGAAGTCAAGATGGAAGAACAGTTGAAGAAAATGGACATTGCAGGACCATTCCCGCTCTCAGATGCTGTAAACGGGTATATGTTGTGTGTAGGCGATTACTTCAGTAAATGACCTGAAGTATACCCGATGCCAAAACAGGACGCCGAGGTAGTGACCAGGACGCTGACGGAGAATTGGATCACCCGTTATGGTGTCCCACTGGAGCTACATACAGACCAGGGGAGGAACTTCGAATCCAAGTTATTCGAAGAAGTATGTCAGCTTCTGGGAATTCGAAAGACGAGAACTACTCCGCTGCATCCGCAATCCAACGGCATATAGTTGAGCGATTCAATCGAACGCTCAAGGAATATCTGGCCAAAGTCGTCGCCGGACAGTCTAGTTTTTATATGCGATAAACTGAGCGTTTGCAAAGTGATCTAGCTACTGTTTTCGTGCGTTTGTATTAGTGTGACATTAAAAGTTCTTAGTACGTGTTTTCGTGCGTTTTTCGGTGCGAATTACGTTATATTGTCCGCATATCAAATCCCGGTTTTTTGTGCCGAGACTCATGCATTCGCATATTATTGTCTAAAATTAAGAGTTTAAAAAAAAACTGTCATTCGGCATAATCATCTTTATGCAACGATAGACGTTCATCATCCAAAAATAATTACGTCTGATTAATGGGTTAGTATGCCTTTATCAACTCTCCATATAATTTTTTGTTTTGGAATCTACTAATCGACGGCAGAACAGTTTTTTTGTTCGCTATTGTCTTTCAGCGAGGACTTTTTCATGTGTCCTTCGGCATGGCATTCATCATTTCGATTGCTATGCCAAAATACAGAATTCCCTCACTGTCGACCCAGTCTTACCAGTATGTTGTACAGAACGTCTCTTAACGACTCCCATCAAAAAAAGTTCAAATTTCCCCTACTTTCCCTCATGAAAAAACCTACCTGAAATATCAACATTTTTGGAAAACGACCCAAGTACGTAAAGGCTTTCTAATCACGTTTACTACTTACCTACAGCACAATTCCTCTAAAATTTGCAGTCCGGCCATGATATGGTCAACGTCAACTCACCTTCACGTTTCTTTTCATTCATCAAGAATACAGAATGCCATTATGAATCATAAAATCAGTTTTCTCGAGCCATCATCAGTGCTGTTGCAAACTTTCATTTTTCGGAGTACACTCGGCGAGGTTTCCTCGGGATGAATTTCGAAATATAATTATAACCAGCGAGAAGAACAAAAATAGAGGTACCTCATTATGAACGTGTCGTTTACTGTTTTATGTCGAATAAAAGATTTTCGGCGGAATTAAATTGAATTAATTATAATTTGTTTGGATTCTGTTCCTCATTTTGACGACATTAACGTTTTTCACAAAAACTTATTACAATAAAGTTTCGTTTCTATTAATTAAAGCCTCTTTTATTTTTTACATTTCTGCAGCAGACCTTATACTTTTTCCAAGTTGTTTGTTTACTTTTCTTTAATTTGCCTGTATTTTTTTATTTTTCCATCTCAATTATGTATTTTTTGCTTGTGCTTTCTTCGTATTCTACTTTTTTACATGCTTTTCGTTATTTTAAAGGGAAGAAAGCCGGGATAGCACGATGCCAACTTTTCTGTTTTAATTATGCACTTCATCAAAAAGTTCGTTCGTTAATTTCGCTTACAATAATTTATTTTTGCACCCGCAGATGAGAATTCACTTAAGTACACAGTCGTTAAAGGCTAATGTCGAATTATTAGCGCAAGATGCACGAATTATGCGAGAAGCCGCTGGGAGGAGGGCGTTTTAATTAATAACAGTCTAATTGGTGAGGGGAAAAAGTTCCCGCTCGTTAAGAATCAATCAGATGATATTCCGATCGCATCGGACGTCAAATACAAAAGAAAAAATTGTCATTAAAAATTTTTCTCCAGAATTTAAGAGTAGTTCCAAAATGAATTCCAGCTGATTCCCTGGGTGAGCATGGCTGAGCTATCCTCCGTAAAAAATACAATACTTTTTTCTTTTAAAGTTTAGTAGAGCATGAAGTGGCCCCCAAGCCAGTCCACAGCTACCGAGGAGCCTCTTAGCTGCATCACCCCTACCCGGGTTCCATCGAAAGAGATCCCAATCTCAATCCCAATGCAAGGACAACAAAAAAGGGTAAACAATTGAGCATTAAAAATTTTTTTACAAAATTTATGTTACGTACGCGCGTACTTTGTCTACTCGGACGAGTGAATACTTCAAGGATTCCACCATCGCTAGAAGTGGACTCCAGCGCTGCGTCATAAAACCGGGTCTCGTGTTTCGGCTATCGAGAGAACGTTTTTGTGTCGCGAAGGTGGTTGTTTGCTACTCGCGGACGAAGTTGGTAGCAACTTTATAATTAACTACCCGGAGAAATTAAGGGTAATCGAAGCCATCTTGGGCAAGCTAAGCTTTTGCGACAAGCTATTCCTGCTTCTTTCGCCAGTGGCGGATCCAAGGAGGGGCATGGGGTACATGCCCCCCCTGGTTGAAATTTTTAACTCAATAATAGGAAATAGGAACAAAAATGATGAATTTTACTCATTACACGCCATAAATGTATAATAACGCATCTATATATATTCGTCATTGCGTATCCCACATTAGATGAAATATTTTTCCGGGAGCACCCCCGCCCCCACACCCCTGCCAACATAAAAGTATAACAGCTAATCAGTATGCATCGCCACTACTGTAACCCCCCCCCATCTCCTTTTTCTAAATCCACGCCTGTCTTTCGCTTTCGTGCTTTCTCCGCTATTTTTGTTTCCTCCTTCGGCAGACTGCCGGAAACCAGGCATCCCGACTCTTCTTCTGGCCGGCTGACTGGAACCCAGTCCCCCCGACTCCTTCTTCGGCAGGCTGCCTGTAACCCAGGAACCCCAGCTCCTCCCCCGCGCTAATCGCCACTTCTAGCGCATTTTTGTTCTCAATTTATGAAAAAAAATTTTTAACTTTGCCTAGAAGATGTTTAATGATTGGAGGGGGTTTTTAAAGGAAAACTAAAATTTAGGGATCATCATATACGAGAAAATTAAGAATAAACTATTTCAACTCCTAAAATTTTTCTAGTTATTGGAGGGATTTTCCAACTAGAATATTTCAAAATCGGTAGACGAGGGAAAAGAAAATTTTGCAACATTTACAATTTATTTTAAGAAGTTCAATTTGCTCTCTGTGACTTCACATTTCCAAAAATAGATGGCGTCAAGTTCGACTACCAGGGTTTTCAGTCCATAGTCGTGGTCAGTCTTTGACTGGTGCAAAGATACGTACTTTACACATTTTTTTCAGTACAACAAATGGCAACACTGGTACATTTTTGACCCCCCTCCCCGAATACGATCCAGGTGCCAGGTCGTACTCATTGGCGTACGTAATAGCACAATATTCAAAAGTTCTCTGGAAAAAGAAATTCTTGAAACTGGTTTGTGTGTAGTCGTGGCTACCAGTGCCTTCGCCAGGGACAAGGGACAAGATGTCTCTCATTGTGGACAAAGTCGCCCCCCTCCCTAAATTTCACATTAAATTACACTACGTTCGTGTGAGGTGACGCTGTATGCGCCGACTGCTTAGACTGTGTAGTACACTGCATTATTCCTCAAGTTGCTGTTAAGGATCAGCTCAGTAGCCTTACTTTCATAACCAAAAGTAAGAATAATTTTACTGAGGTCTATCCCTCTGACTTCAATGGGTGCCGGATACTCTGGTCCCAGTGCTTCGCGTCTTGTCCCGCGGCTGCTGCTGGGCATTGACATATTATATGAATCGAGGTTTGTTTTTCTTCCCCACAGTATCTACAGGAGCCGCTTTTCACCACTCCTAATTTATAGCACACGTGTTTTGTGGCCCCATGACCAGTTAGTAGTCCAACCATAAGCTTTGCATGTTTCCTGTCAAGCCCTAGTAATGTGTGGTGGGACGTATGGCGATGCACGCATGCCAAAGTGGCCCCTATGACACCGCACCCCCGGCCACAGGAACTACCCTTCCGAGCATCGCGTCAGTGACCGGAGGGACGCCTTGGGGCCGGGCCCGAGCCCCCATGTCAAGCCCTAGTAGGAACTTGGCATATTTACTGGGGGGGCGTCCCTTATCAGTGCTTTTCTGACTTTCATGACATTGGCCAGCCGCCAGTGCACTTCCGTCTGCTTACTTATCCAAGCCTCTACTTTGGATTTTATGACGCTGTATGCTACAGGAAGACACGGCCTGCGTGTCTCCTTCGCTAGCTTGCCAGCGATCATGTTCCCTTTTATACCGCAGTGTCCTGGTGTCCATACTACGGTGACACGGTTCTCCTGACCAAGGGTGTATAATTTGTTAATACACTCCGCCACCACCAGGGATGTAGTTTGGTGCGAAGATAGTGACTTAATAGCCGATTGACTGATCTGCTTATTAACAAGGCCCTTCTGCTGGCTTCTATCAATGGCCATCATGATCGCCATTACCTCTGCTTGGAGGATAGTGACGCCCTCACCCAGTGCCATTGAATAGTTGTCAGCGCCTTTTGCGTTCGTGATTCCTATTTCTACACCTTGGTCATTCTCCCAACATTTTAATGCTCCTGCTATGTAAACTTGTAAAATACTCTCTACTTCATAAGATCTGAGTATTATGGAAAAAGAAAAGAAAAAAAAAAGTCTAACGGAAAAAGAAATGCCATCTTTTAATATTCTAAAATCGTTATTAAAAAAATAGATCACACAACTGGGAGCCTACTCATGAATAATAATCCGAGTCGAAAGAGTGGATAGTTTTAATTTATCTTGGGTACATGGTAAACGAGAAGTTGAACTGTGGTGAGGAAATACGAATTCAGTGCGGAATGGCCGAGGAAACTTTCAATAGAATGAAAGCCCTGATGCTGGCCAGTGATCTTTCTTTACAGCTAAGACTGAGAGTGCTCTCTTTTTCTAATTTTTGCTCTCAACCCGAGCCTTGGAATCCGCCCTTTCGAGCATTACCTCAGAGACGTCGGGGAGGCTGTTAGGGCTGTCTTAGCCCTCTTCTCTTCTTGTCGAAAAACCGGCCTAGGTCAGAATGTAGCGAGTTGCTACGTGGGCTCGAACCCGGGACCTCCGAATTCCAAGAGCAGCGAGCTATCCACTCGGCCAACCAGACCCCAAGACTGAGAGTGATGGATTGTTATGTAATTTCTATTTTCTTGTATGGTGTTGGAAGTTGGACATTTAGAGCCAGATATACAGGATGTATGGAGGCTACTGAGATGTGGTTCTTGAAAAAATTACTCAGAATCTCCTGGACTGATGAAGTCTCAAATGTTGTTCTAAGTAGGCCGAATGTAGGAAGAAAATTTCTATTAACCATCAAAAGGAGGAAGTTAGCATACTTCAGTCATATCCTAAGGGACCTAAAGATCATTGTATTGTTGTTGTTGTTTTTGTTTGTTTTCTCCTCTCTTTTTTTGTGGGGGGGGGGGATAATTGTATTGGTTCTTGATGTTATCTCATCAATTAAAAATGGTTAACCAAATAAATTAGTAATTAAATCAGAAGCTCGATTAACAAAATTCAATAAATTAAATTTTTAATATTTAAAATTATTCGATTGATCAAGATTCATAAATTATTTTGAATTGGTAGAATAATTGAAATTAGTCAATGAACTGAAAATAAACGAATAATCATAATAGCGAATACAGTTGAGTGCTGACCATAGAAATTAGTCTCTATTACCTACAAATCAGTCAATTAATCCAAATCAGCGGATTGAAGGTAACTACCGGACTAGTAAAACTTGACCAAATAATCAAATTAAACTGATTAATAGAAATTAACCACAATCAATTGATACATCGAAATCGTGGTCGGATTCAGAAGCGATGTTTAATCATGACTGAACTACTTCATTCTCAATCGGTGAAGTAGTTCATTCATTCATTGAAATATGAAGTACTTTGCGAATAAATGACCCAACTCTAACCAACATCTCTCCTCTTTTGTTGCTCTCACCGTATATCCGTATGGTCCCATAATTAGTTCCTGACCGCATATTCGCTTACCTATTTGTATCAGCGCTTATGGAAGACTAAAATAAAAATCTAAAATGTCACTAAAGGCCAATTCACCTACTTTAATGAGATATAGCCTTTCTCCTTTTTAGTTTTTACATTTATGTATCCTTAGTTCTTCTTTAAGCCCCCTCACCACGTCAAAGTAGCACATATAGAGGGGTAGTTAGTGATAAGCATAGCTGATATAGTGGAGGCTGGAACTATTAGGCTGACATCATCTGCATATTGTGTGATTTTTATTTTTGTTAAATTTATTGTAATGGTAGATTGTTGTCATTCATTATGAATATGAAGGGGGCTAAAGTAGATCCTTGAGGGACTTCACATTTTGTAGGTTTGAGAGGTGACATGTAGGTGTTATTTTAAATTCTCACACATGCTTGCGTTCTGTTTTTACCAGACAAGAACGTGTTCCCGTATCCCATAGCGATATAATTCGTAGATGAGTAAATTGTGGTAAGCACTATCAAAAGTCTTACTAATAATTATCGACGCTGTCGAATAAATATCATATTACTGAGTACCTATCACTACCGTGAGAAATGTCTTCCACCAGCAGGGGCGAAAGTATAGGGGTGAAGGGCGGTTGACCCCCCCCCCATAATTGGACAGTCGGCAAATTTTGAAACTGTTCATTTGAATTTTCATTTTTTTAATGCATGTTTGTTTGTTTATTTATTTTCTTTTTCAATTAAAAAACATTTCGATTAAAAAATTGGCAAATTTTTAATTTTTTAAACATTTTGTCGGCGAATTTTTAGTTTTCAAAAACTATTTGTCGGCAAATTTTTCTTCTCCCCCTTTCCAAACTGAAAGTCAAATTTCGTTTCTGAAAATGGAGTACCCTGGACTCCTGTTAGAAACTAGTCATTCGAAAGCAGAAGGTTTCAAGCTGAGTATCGAACGTTATTTGAAAGGTTGAAACAAAGCTGAATTGTGGAAGACATTTCGAAAATCTGAAAGTCGGTAGCAAACGTTGAATTTCAAATTTCAATGACTATTCGGATTGCCAGCTCGAAAGAGTCGCCCTCTGTAACTGTAGGTACGTGAAAAAAAGGAACTATTAAAACCCTACATCTTTTAGAAAAATTCATCAGATTGAAATAAAAATGGTCTCAATGGAAGAAAACTTTTATGTACTATAAATTTTATCCTAATCATTTTTTCGATAAACGCTTTCGTTTTCACAATATTTTGAGATTTCTTCGTATGCCTGTAAATGGAATATTCCCCTTGATCAAGGTTACAAAGTAAACGACTACAACAGCGCGCCATAACTTTGAGCAGCCCGAAATCTGTTGTTACTAGATTCTCTGTTTGACCTAGAGCCTGAAATTTGAGAAAGTGGAACTCGATCGCTTTCACATTTCCTTTCGCCTTTCTTAACTAATGCGGCGTTTTTTTATAAAACGGTTTCACCCTGTCCGTAATTTCATGACCACTGTTCACATCACGTCTTCAGTACTCAGTATAAGGATATGATACGACTCAATCGACCGATGACGCGTCCATTTTCTCCTCTTGTGAATCCGTTAGGTGAAACTGGAAAAATTGCATATTATATCTAGCAACTTCTAAGCCAGTGATTCACTCGTTCACTCAGTCATTCATTCATTCTCTAATTCAGTTATTCATTCACTTCATCACTCCGTCACTCACTCACTCAGTCATTCGCTTTCTTACTTAGTGATTCACTCAGTTACTTGCTTACCTATTCAGTTATTCACATAGTTACTCAATTACTTACTCAATGACTCAGAAATCACTGACTCATTGGGTGAGTGACATAGTGAGGAAGTGAATGAATAACTGAATTAGAGAATGCATGAATACCTGAGTAAGTGAGTGAATCACTAAATAAATAAGTAACGAGTAACTGAGTGAATTACTAAATAAGTAAGCAAATGACTGAGTGAATCACTGACTTATTAAGTGAGTGATGGAGTGAGGAAGTGAATGAATAACTGCATTACAGAATGATTGACTAACTAAGAAAGTGAGCGGATCACTAAGTCACCAAGTAAGTGAGTGAATAACTTAGTGATTCACTCAGTCACTCTCTTACTCATTTCATGATTCACTAAGTTATTCACTCACTTACTTGGTGACTTAGTGATCCACTCACTTACTTAGTTAGTCAATCATTCTGTAATGCAGTTATTCATTCACTTCCTCACTCCATCACTCACTTAATAAGTCAGTGATTCACTCATTCACTCAGTCATTTGCTTACTTATTTAGTGATTCACTCAGTTACTCAATTAATTACTCAGTGATTCACTCATTTACTTAATCATTCACTCACTCATTCTCTAATTTAGTTATTCATTCACTTCCTCACTCCGTCACTCACCTAATGAGTCAGTGATTCACTTACTCACTCGCTTACTCATTGAGTTATTCACTCAGCTACTCAGTCACTCCCACAGTGATTTATTGATTCACTCACTCACCCAGTCGTTCATTCATTCATTCTCTAATTCACTTCCTCACTTCGTCACTCACTCAATAAGTCAGTGATTCACTCATCCACTCAATCATTCGTAAACGACTACAGCGCACCACCGCTTTGAACAACCCGAAATCTGTTGTTACTAGATTCTCTGTTTGACCTAGAGCCTGAAATGTGAGAAAGTTGAACATTTTATTAAAATCTAAAAGTTGAAAGCAAAATACTTATCTTCCAATGTCACAAGCTGAATCCGATAGCAACTGTTTTATTGTTTAATTTACGGTCTTTGGTTCTGGGGATTATTCGGGCCGTACATCCGTCAGAGCGCGTCGCTATCGAGTCGAAGAGATAAGTAGCAAAAGGTAAATCTATACATTTTCCCCATTAATGTACATACTCATTAAAGTTGAAATATCTCGAAAATTAAGACGTTTTTGAAGTATTTAAAGAGAAACGAATTTTTCGAACAACGAATTTTCTTTCGATTAAGACTACTTTTACACCTAGATTCCAAAATTTTGCTACATGTGTCAAAAACTTCACCTTTTGGTCGCTGATAAGAGTAATCGACCCCGAGGAGGGAAATTTAGTCTGGAAGAAAAGTCAAAACTCCATGTATTTTCCCATAAGAACGAAAAGGAACTTCTGGCACGGATTCAGGAAACTTTGTAGATTTTTTTTTGACTTGATTTGATTTGATTTTATTGGAATCAATTTGGGAGAAGAATCAGAGGAAATTCAGAGAAAAATATCACCAAGAGTAAACAACGACCCCCTCAAGGTGTAAAGGAAGTTGTGTGTTCCTCTCAAGTATTCCTAACATCCTTCCACCTTACCCTCCCAGAATAGGGTATTCTCATATGCGCAAATGTGAGTCCTTGGGGGATAAGGTTCCAATCTGCATTTACAGAAACGAAACTATGGGGAGGGGGTGGAACACCCCCAGTAATTAGGCAGTCAGCAAATTTTGAAACTGTTCATCTGAATTTGTCATTTTCTAAGAACGTTTGTTTGTTTTTATTATTATTATTATTATTATTTTTTTTTTTTTCAATTAAAAAATATTTTGGTTAAAAAATCGACGAATTTTCAAATTTTTAGAAAATTTTATCGGAAATTTTTTAGTTAAAAGAAAATATTTGTCGGCAAATTTTCCTTCTCCACCCCCCCTCCCCCCGCCTAAACTGAAAGTCAAGTTTCGCCTCTGTCCACCAGATTCTCGAAGATTACGCACGCTGTCTGTCATTTTCTGGGCAAATGTTTTCTCGCTCTCAGCTTTCTCATGGTGTTTTTGTATCGCCCTTCTGACGTTCCAGAGAGTAAAGTATATTCGTCTGTGAGGGGCCCTGACATTGCGGTTTTGTTTGTCTTCACCTCTACAAATTGGGCGCCTGCTCGGGCAAATCCCTCGGTAGTGAGAAAACAAATTACGGCGCCGGTAGTCACAAATTCTGTGTAGTAATATAACATCATTAAAAGGCTTTAGATGTAATTAGCGCTAACGAGACGTTATTTTGAATTGCGTAACCTAATGTCATATGGGATTAATTTAGTTCGAATGGAGTAGTTTATGCGACGTCATTTGACAGTGTGCACGAGATCGTGTACGGTCGACGATATCGCGATTAATTTTTCAAGTTACGAAGAATGTTTCCTCCAAATATATGGAAGTTGACGAGAAAATAAAGCGAAAAAAGGAGCGACGGTGAGCGGTGTAAGTGCGAAGTAATGATACGGTTTCGTGTTTCTTTTGGCTAATGGTAAACTCAATGTAAGGACGTGCTCAATAAAATACACGGGTGTCGCTTTCGTCGTGAATATTCGGATGATTTTAATGAAATATTGGTATAAAATGTTCGGTTACACGCGGAAACCCTGGGGCTTCCTTTGTCTTCGAACATTACGTGTCGACTTATTTCTTTCTTCTTCTAATTTCTTCCGTACAATCGAGGGCGACTGGCCAGACAATTATTCCGCGAACGTACGAGCACGAGAAATAGCAGCGGCCATTAAACAAAATGGTTGTTCGATCTGCGCTGTGAAACGTGGAGAATAACACTAAAACTTGATACGTTCTAATTTCGCTTCAGCGAACTCGTGCAAAATCTCAAAGTTGTTCTCGATTTCCTCGATACGACTTCAGTTTCGCAAAATTAAGAAAGAGAAAGAAAGGAACAGAAAGAAGCAACTACTGGAACAACAAAATCGTTTGTAGGAGGAAAAAGCAATATCCTTAGACGGAAAAAATCAATGCATACAAACAAGTAAAAAGAAACTAACGATAATTACTATTTTCGCGACTTCTTTCCTCCTAGTTTATTATTTCAATTAGAAAGCCTTTATTATTTCTCCGGGAAAAGCTAGTGCGGCTTGTGTAAGTAGATTTTCTTATACTTTTTGCAAAAGGAACTGAAAGAGATGTTTCGGCAGGGCTGGAGTTAGCATTCTCGCTCCCATTGGCAGAATAAAAATCGCCGCCCCTCTCAGATTTTTTTTTTTTTTTAAATAAATACATCATAGATTTAAATAAAAAAGTGTCGAAAATTTGCAGCACTAGGCACGTGTGCACGGTCGTGTGTCTCGGCCCTCTCAGAATACGAATTCAAAACGACGTCTTATGAAAATGGCATCAGTATACTTACCTCTATTTTCAGCTTATGTTTGATGATCCGTTTCACTACCGCCAAGATATGGAATGAGCATTCGCAAAGCGGCAGTTGACAAAAATCTCAGCACGAGTATACATTGCTAATTACGAAAAAACAGATCAACCTGATTGTATATGGGAGAGGGTTGTACCATGCAACTCTCGCTTGAAATATGACAGCTGACGAAACAAATCACAGCATGTCGTGTAAAACATGTGTGGCAACACTGCATACGTTCAGTAGGACTTGGGATGAACTACATACTTCATACGTGGTATAGTGAAAATTAAAATTGAAACATCAACATAAACTGAACCAAACGGATGTCCTGCCTGGCCGATCAAGAGAGAAAAAGGAAAGTGAGTCATGAGAATAAGAAAAAGAATGATGAGAAGAAGAAAAACATAGTTTCGAAAAGATCACATAGAGGAAGTACAGGTATGCAGAGATCGTTTGTGAGCTTTTCCGTTGTACCATGGACCTACAGTAGTTGACTGGTTCTGCTGTTGTAGATCATGCCGCGAAATTCTGTTAGTAACAAACGTCCACCAGCATCATCAGATGCGATAAAAAATTCAGTTATAAAACAATAATTCGAAAAGAAATATCTTTTAGTGGTGCGTTGAAAATATTTGGACCCATTTTGCACGATAAGGTTATCACTACGACCGATTTGATGGACGCAGCTTTTCATTTCTCCTTACCTTGTGCGAGTTCTTTCATCTCCAAATAACTCATACATTTGACATCCTCGATTATCTGTTATACTGGAATCTTTGCCGACATATCCAGTTCTTTCCTTCCATCCTTCCTTCTAGCAGCAGTGATATTATTCCTGGGTGCCTCAAGTTATGCCTTATTAGTTACTTATCTGGAAGATAACGAATTGGTTCCCATGCACCTTTCCGGGTATCGAATTGTTTCCCGCTGGACTTCGAGAGCAATACCGAATTGATTCCCTATAGATTTCCTTTCCATAGGCACTAAAACTTGGAGTGCCCAAAGTTGGTAGCCCTGCGTACTGGAAAGGTGATCATGTGCAATTTTCCATAAGACAACAGCAAACTTTAAACGTCTTAAAATCCATTAGAAATTGATCTAAAAAAAAATCTCGTCCTACATTTTATTGTATTGTTACTAAACAATACAATTACAGTCAAAGCAAGTGGGTGGAATAATTTTGGGCCATTTTTTGCCTTCAGTTTAAAATTATCCATGATCACCCTTTCAGTTTCCCCGCGCAGGTGATTTTGTAGTGCTCTCTAGTGCAGGTTTTATGGCCTATTTTATACAGACTTAGTACTGTCTGTTAGGCATATGGTTAAAAATATGTGTACATACTATGGAACCAATATGAAGAACGACCTACTACTTTACTTGGAGTAAAAATTTATAACATACGTAGTGGAATCATGACATTTTGTTATATCTGTATTCAGCTATCTGATGATGATGAGTAACATATTTCTCTTTAAGACTTGTACACCGAGGGGGGGGGGGATGCTGAACGAATTTGCACATACATTTCTGTCTG
The DNA here is from genome assembly GCA_031841125.1 of Acanthococcus lagerstroemiae. Classification (NCBI taxonomy): domain Eukaryota; kingdom Metazoa; phylum Arthropoda; class Insecta; order Hemiptera; family Eriococcidae; genus Acanthococcus; species Acanthococcus lagerstroemiae. The sequence goes on along the minus strand of CM063106.1, from coordinate 22,020,501 downwards.
AATTTATTTCAATGTATCTGCAAGGAAGAAAATGTGACCTGCATCGAGAAAAGGCGGTTAGTGCGAGCAAAAACTTCGATTCTGAGATTTTACTCGATTAATTACTAATTAAGGCCGGCTCTTTCATGTGGCGTTGTCGAAACATTTTTTTTTAAATTATATAAGCTTTTACAAGTCATCAAGGTTGAGCCCTTCATAACTATGGCTCTTATCAGCATGACGATTTTCAGTCAAGTCAATAATTCTCACGCGACAGTATTTTCTTCTATAATACACACTTCCGTGGGTTGATTTATGCTGATTTTCATCATGGCAGATGCTCATACTTTCACAAGCTCTTATAATTATTTTCACAGTTGGCAATACTGAATAACTCGAAAATTTCTTCCCTCCAAATAAAAAAAAAAAAGTAACAAGAATATTTTTTTTTCTTCACATTAGTTTTATTGGACTGCTAAAAGCATTTACAATATAATTCATTAACAGTAGATAATCACGAGGTTTTATTAGATTAAATCAGAGGGTTTGAGTCGTTTTAGTCTGCGAGTTTCGTTGGTGACGTCCAGAAGGTTGATAGCCAGTGGATTAGGATGCGAATGTAGTCTTCGTTCGTGGCTGCGAGCTAGTGACTTTATTGTCTCGTCGACACTGGGAACCATGAGATCAAAGTGGATGGCACTGTTCCGGACGAACCAAGGTGCGCCGGTTATAGTTCGGAGTGCCTTACTCTGGAAGCGCTGGATCACTTGTCGGTTAGACGCAGCAGTGCAGCCCCAGACCTGAATGCCGTAAGTCCAAACGGGTTCTAGGACAGATAGATACAGCAGTCGCTTGTTTGAGACGTTCAATGATGAATTCTTTCCCAGCAGCCAATACAGTTTGCGAAGCCGCAGGTTGAGTTCTTCTCTTTTTTTACGGACGTGGACCTTGTAGTTAAGTCTTTTGTCGAGGAACATCCCCAGATATTTCGCATGGTCGGATCTGGGGATTATCTTATTGTCTATAGCGATTGGTTGGTAGCCGTGTGGCCTCAGCGCGAAATTAACGTGGACTGACTTTGTTTCATTTATTGCGAGTCTCCATTTTTTGGCCCAGGAGACCACCTTGTCAGTGGCCTGCTGCAGCTTGGAGGTAGCTACATCGTATTGATCGCTCACGGCCAGGATCGCTGTATCGTCTGCGAACGTTGCTAGTTCAGTTTCCGTGCCTGGCATGTCCGGTGTGTCGGCTGTGTAGAGGGTGTATAAAATCGGGCCCAGAACACTGCCTTGTGGCACCCCTGCCAATATGGGGTACACCCTTGAGTGGGCGGAGCAGTGTACGACCTGGAAGCTACGATTCATGAGGTAGTCAGCTATTACTCTGCAGTACTTAGCAGGGAGTACTTTTGCCAGTTTATAATTTAATCCCTCGTGCCAGACTTTGTCGAAGGCCTGAGAGATATCAAGGAAGATTGCCGAGCAAAATTTCTTTTCCTCTAGCGCTTCTCGGATTTCCCTTGTTACTCGGTGCAGCTGATCTACTGCTGAATGCTGCTATCTGAAACCAAATTGGTGATCCGGTAGGCAGTCACCAATTTTAGCGCGCAGTCGTTTAACGAATAGTTTCTCAAATAGCTTTGAGGCTATTGACAGAAGAGAAATTGGTCGGTAGGACGTAACTTCTTGTGCTGGCTTGCCAGCTTTAGCGATCAATATTACTTTTGCGATCTTCCAGCAGGATGGTACGTGCTCTACTTTCAGAATTGCGTTGAATAGATATGTGAGGAAGACGATTCCCTTTTTGGGTAGTTCACGTAGCATTCTTGCAGTTATTTTGTCAGCTCCGGGAGCCTTTTTCACGTTTAATCGGTCAATTTCTGCCGCAATTTCAAGGGGTGTGAATGCTCGAATCCTACCTTCTTCTGTATACTGCGGTGTCAGTATATTAGTGTGGTTGGAACTATTCGGTGTGAATACCTTGGATAGATGGGTTGCGAATGCTTCAGCTTTGTCCTCTTCTGTTCTTAACCACCCCTCATTACCATTTCTGAGAGGGGGTACGTGGTTCTGCGGTGAGGATTTCATATTTCTGGTGACTTTCCATAGGGAGTAGTCGTCATCTTTATGAGTCGGGTTGGCGAGAAAGCTCCTGGAGTTTTTCGTCCTTAAACTGCCGGATTTGGGCCGTGGTTTCTCTACTGATACGATTGAACTCAGTCTTGTCGTGTGGATCTCTTGTGAGCTGCCACTTCCTCCGAGCTCTTCTGCGCTTTTTCACTAGCTCAGTAACACTAGCTGGGTACGTAACAAGAATATGAAAAATAAATTATATGGTTACATTCCACTGACACCCATTAATAATTATTCCAAATTTCAAGACGACTGATCGCTCCAATCCAAAGATATTCGCATTCAAAATTTGTTTTCGTTCTGGGAAATTTGGGTGTTGCTTACTAACCGCCTTTTCTCGATGCAGGTCACAAATATTGAGGTGCGGAGAATCAAACAAACTGTTCAACTTCCTGTGAAAAGCTTTGCAACAGTTTGTCGTGCGCTGTGAACTTACCATAAATTCTGCTCACATGACTGGCGGGAAAATACAGTAGGATGTACGTGTTCAGGAGATTAGTCAAAAACAATTTCAAATTTTCCATCTACAGGCTTAAGAGCTATTAATTCCTCAAGGAAACAATCTTCAACCTCCTCTGGCGTTAACAGTGGTAAGCCAAAGAGAATTTCAACATCCTACCTTCCTCCGATTCTTTATCCTTATACATTTTTGTTGAGCCTGCCGATTGAATCTTCCTCTATCAGTTTTGGCTCAAATGAAACTTACACCCTGTATGATTTGTTGTAGGCCAACAACTGCTGTATAGCTTATATTGGTTTGAATAATAATTCACATTGGAGTAAAATTTACGTGTACTGATGAAAGATTGATATGGGTACCAATTTGAACACACCTCTTCCTAACTCGGGAACCAACTCGGACTCAACCCTTCACATGTTGGCAACCAACTCGGACACTTGGAAACCAATTCGATATCGTCCATTTATCTTTCCTCCTTGTCAGACATTTCCAAATACCCATTTTACTTCCTACTCTATTAAGTACTTCTTCATTTCTTACCTAATCCATCCATTTGATACTAAGTACTCGCCTGAGCACCATAGCTCAAAAGCTTCGATCCTTCTTTTCTCAAGGTTTTCTGTGGTCCAAGGCTCACATCCATGCAAGGCTCTACTTCAGACAAGTTTCCAGAAACAATTTTTTGATTTCCAGATTTATTTTGGATTTGAAAAGATTACTTTTTTGATAAAATGCTAATTTGGCTTTGTGTATTCTACTATACTAATATCCATTTTACTCCTTCCATCTTTTGTTATTTTATTCCCTAAATAGAAAAATTTGCTTTTTCCTGTACCTGGGTAACTGAAGAGTTTCCCAGGGTAACTACAAGGTAACTTTTCCGCGGGTAACTGGCTGGTTTTTGCGCATCGGGTAACAAAATCGAATTTCGAAAATAAGTGACCTTTAAATGTCCTTTAAATGACTTTTTCTTTTTCCTCAGTTTGCTATGAATGCTATGAATACGCTGAATCGTAAATGCCAAAATATGCGAATTATACAACATGAAGTGCTGTTCATTTGACTCAGAATTCTGGGATTCGTGAAGTTCTTTGAAACTTCTGGAATATACGCCACAGATGAAAATATGCATTCGCACAAAAATGGCAGCCCTAGTCATTATAATGGAATTTTCCAATTCTAGATTTTTTGTTCTCTCTTTCAAGGAATAATTTGCTGATTTTTAAATTTTTAAATGACCATGAAAATAAAAAATAAATTACTTAAATGAACTTCTTCCAAAATAAATGATGTTAAATGACTGTTAGACATCCTATATACTCAAAATTTCCTCCATTCCATTTATAATGTTTTTCAAACGAACACTCCTTTCGGCTAATAAGACAATATATCATCTGCAAATGGGAAAATCTTTACTTGTTCTCCATGTATAGTTACACCTGCATCAAATTTTTATTTTTATTTATTTTGTAGCACACTCTATGTTCAAATCATAAATATTATTGAAGACAAGGAGTACCCCTGTATAATACATTTTTCTATATTAGCCCCCCGTTTCTCTCTTTCTATTCTTAAGGTAGCTTTCTGCCCTTTATATAGGTGTAAAAGAAATTGACTTTCTTTAAGTTTATTCCCATTTTTTTTAGGGCATCGAACATTTTATCCCATTTAACATTGTCAAAAGTTTTTTCAATATCAACGAATATGCTACATATGTATCCTGCCCCGTTCGAGCCACCATCTATGATTAATCTCAAAACTAATTGCTTCTCTAGTACCTCTACTTTTTCTTCATCCAAACTGACTATCTTCTAGTTCTACATCTATTCTACTCTTAATTCTCGTATAAATTATCTTAGTTAATATTTTTGACGGATCCGAAAGAAGACTGATTGTTCGAGAATTTTCACACTTACCTGCTCCTGCTTTTTTTTGGTATAGTTATAATAGCAGTCTTTTTATAATCTTTTGGTGTTTCCCCTTTATCATAAATATATCATATAATTTGGACAAATTATCAAATACATATACTCCTAGGAACTGTAATTATTCCACTCTTGGAGCTTTCCCTTTCCTTATATTTCTCATTGCTCTGTCAAATTCGCCTCTTAAAACTGAGTCTCCTCTGTTATCTTCTTCCACATCTTCGCTCTCCATTCTTATCTTTTCATCCCAATTATTATTGTATAGTCCTTCTAGTACAAACTCTACCCGTCTTTTCACTTTTCCTCCAGCTGTTTATATAGGCTCTGCCTCCTTATTTGTTGCATTACTTACTTTCTTCCTTCTTTCTCCAGACTCCGTTAATTTTTATTTTTCTATATGCCAGATCCATTTGTCCTTTATTCATACATTCATCTATTTTATCACTTTTTTCTTTCATTCATTCCTTTTTTGCCATTTTTTGCATTCTTATATTTTCTTCGTTCATCCGTCTCTGTGAGGATTTCCTCCTTCATCCATGATTTCTGTCCTTCTCTCCTAGTTTTACCTAGATTTTCTTCTGCTGATTTTAATATTCCCTCCTTTTATTCTACCTTATTCTTCCTCCACACTTTTAATTTCCTGTATTTTTTCAGCCTCTAATCCTCATACAATATCCTCTTAATATTTTCCTCTAATTTTTCCAACTTTTTCAAATTCCATCTTTTTACTCCTTCTTTCTTACCAAGTCTCTTCAATTTAAGCCTGCATTTCATTACCACCAAGTTATGATCACTGTCAATATCGGCTTCCGAATAAGTTGTACAGTCTAATATTTGATTCCTAAAACGTTGTTTTGTTATAATATTATCAACTTGATCTTAAGTTTCAATATCCTTGTCGTATTTTACACAATTTGTCGTCTCTGCTCTTCATGTGGGACTTCAGTTTTGAATTTGGCTTCATGTTGACATCAGAAATACAACCTGAAGAATAATACTCGTATTGTATTTATTAAATTTTTCACTTTTGACTCCCTCCCCAATACCCAATTTTTAAATTTCACCCAAATCAATGTCGGGACAGAGTTCAGCCACTTTCAATACCTAGGTTTCGTTATTCACATTTCATTTTACATATTCTTTGTCCCCTGCGTCCTCCCGTGTATCCTCAAGTTTATATTCCTGATCCGATGGGTGGGGGCAAAAAATTTCACAGTTCTTGTCAAACTTTTTCCGTATTGCCGGAATCAACTAATTTATTTCAATCTAACAAAGGCGTAAGTATGTTTAAAATGTCATCATTTTGTATGAAGTAAAACTTTACTAAGAGTTGACCCTTGGTAATTTTGTACACGTAATTCAAGAAAGAATAATGTATTCTTTCTTTCAGACAGTCCTCTTATCATCCATCTATCATACACACTTGGGCCAAAAAAAAAAATCGACATAAAAAATGAAACGTTTGTAGCCACATCGTTAAAAAAAATAATAAATAAATAAAAAACTTTCAATACCTATTACCAAAACTTTTTATGCATTTAAGTATATTCTTTTTTAATTCCCCCCCCCCCCTAAATTTCTTCTACTACTTCCAAACACGCGTTTGAAGCTCTTGTTTGGAACTCTTCTGTTTCAGACACTCAGTAACGGAAATATACTTTTTACGGCGTATCGTATAGGCAAGAAAACTAATGGGTGTAGATTAAATTGCCTAATCGAAACGCCGTAAATCTGACTAGCAAGGATGTTAGGTAAATTTTTTTCAGGTGTGAATTTACTTCTTCCTTTTCTTCATACAAAATTTTATCGGTTTCGTGTTTGAATTTCGGTTTCGGTTTCTTCTTCCGTCAGTTTACATGGCTCGATGTTCGTTTTAAAGGCGTGACGTTGGGTTTAAGTTCGTATTTGTGGTTCGGATTCCAGTTCGACTTATAGTTCAGGATTTCAGGTTTGGATTCTAGTTCGAATCCAAGAATCTTACAAGGTAGATTGAATTCAAATCTGAACTCAAACCCAAACTTAGACCTAGCCGTATAACTGAATTTAATCTCAAACAACTGTGCTCAAACTCAAAGTCAAACCACACGAGGACAAATTCATTGTTCTGGGTTTGGGTTCAGATTCAATTTGGCTAACTTTCAAGGATCCAGGTCCGTGTTTTCTATTTCTTTTTAGAGTTCGGGTTCGGGTTCCACGTATCTGATTTTTGGTTTTGCTACCTCACGGACAGTGCCTGTCGTAAATTCGTCTTCGAATGCTTCTCTTCTTCTAACAAGTACCACGCGTGCCTCTCTCCTTGGGGAGAAAAATCAGAAACATGAAAACGTGAATAGTCAAAGAAGAAGGTAAATTGGAACAGGCTCGTAACATGACAATTTTTTCAGGAGTGGGCAACTAGGGATAAAATTCTGAATTTCACGCCAAAAGAAGACGCAAAAAAAAAAAGACAAACATAAGAGAGAAAATATTGTCTTAGGGAGGAAAACTGTCGGCTCAGAGGGCACTCTGCCCTTATTATCCTTCGCTCCTTTTCGATACAACAGACCTGGATCGGAATCGTGCTGACTGTTCACTAGGGGGATCTTGAGGATACACATAGTATATAAGGTGACGATGTCTACAAGGCAGTGGTGTAGCCAAGAGGAGGGACGAAGGAGGCGAATGCCTCCCAAGGTATTTGAAATTAAATGTAAAATATGCAAAAATGAGCAATTTTTCGCCTTTAAAACACGATTTATCGAAACATTTTCACTTAAGCAGTAACTGTACCTTCATTTTCGTAAAATAGTCCTCCAATATTGCAATTCTTGAAAAATACTTCAATTTTCGACTTTTTCTCCCTTGAAAATCTTACTTTGCCCCCCCTCCTCCTTGGGAAAATCCTAGCTCTTGGTTGGAGTTGAACTTTTACTATCGCATTTTTTGGATTTTACCGTAAATTTCTTCAGCCACTTATCCATTATGTTTAAAATATATAAACCAAACATTCTGGAAGAAAAATAGCAAATTTACAGTGTTACAATAAGAACATTGAATTTGGTCTCAAAATTCTCAATCAAAACTGTTGACTCAACTTACCGACAACCCATTGAAAAAAACAATGAATATATCGCGTGAAAAAAGATCAATACTTTTCCGATCAAATTTTCGAACTTTTGAAAGTATGTAAAAATATTCTATTTCTGTAGACTCATCAAAAATTATCAGTTCTCAAACAGCCATTCAGGCATTTAGCCATCGATTTTCAATATGAACAGGATCGAGAGCCTATTACTGTGTTTGCGGATTTATTGTAATGGGACACAAGAAAAAGGCCTGTGTGCAAGGTGATTATAACCAGAAAAGGTTAGCCTGACCGGGTATGCAACCAGTAACAATTCTTTTCGTCTCACTCGCGCCGAAATTCGCTTCATAAGAAAGTAATGGGGAAATTGAATTTTTCTAATAAAGGACTCTCTTTTTTTTTCTCTTTTTTTTATGATAGCCAATTGAATGTTGTATGTCGTCGTAAAAATAATAGAAAAATATGTTGAAGGCATAAATTATGAATAAAGATGCCATAAGCGACCTGTGTGATTGGGACTTCAGTGACGTCATTGTCGGTTTTGCGCCTCACACTTACACTTCCGGCTAACCTTCCATGTTCCGATAATCTTGGCCTGTGTGTCTGAAACTGCTGGATGGACACTCGGGCCCTTTTCTTGTGACACGTCACATAAATAAAGAATGACAAACACACCCTATGTGAGCTATGTCTATTTGTCAGCTCAAAGCCAGCCAAGTTACGCTACATTTTGTCCTTCGAGGACAATTTTTAAAAACATAGCTCACTTAGCTAAATTCGGATTGGCTGTTACTAATTACAAACCGGCCGGAAAGAAATCAACCTTTTTTGCACGATTTAAGTTGGCTCAACTCAGCCGAAGAGCGTGAATTCATAGCTCAGCTCGTATAGCTTAGCTGTAGTGTAATAGACACTAAAACTTGGAGTTCCCGAAGTTGGTAGCCGTGCATACTGAAGAGGTGATCATGTACAATTTTTCATAAGATTACAGCAAGAACGTCTTTAAATCAATAAGAAATTAATTTTTTTTAAACTCGTCATACATTTTATTGTATTGTTACTGAACAATATATAGAATTATATAGTCAATGCAAGTGGGTGGAATAATTTTCGGCCGTTTTTTACCCTCCTAAGTATAGCAGTATTTCCTTTTAATAGTATCCATGATCACCTTTTCAGTTTCACCCGTGCAGGTTAATTGTAGCGCTCTCTAGCGCAGGTTTTGTCACTTATACGGGCGATCTTTCAAAGCAAAATCAGTGTTTCCAAGTTTATATACATTAAAAATGGAAAGAAAAGTTTTGAACAAAACTAGCGAGAAAACTGTAAGGAATTCGTTACTTTTATTCACGAAATTTTGCCACGAGGGGCTCCGATAAGCCTCTGGCTACGGGACTGACGTGGTCACGTGTGGTCACACGTGTATCGTTTCTTCAATGCCTTATCAAGTGTGATGTGTAAATAATACAAATATACGTAATAAATCGCAAACATATTGCAAAAGGCGAATACTTATTCTCATTTTTTTTCTTTGTTTGTTTGTTTGCGTAGTACAATATTAAGAAAAAAGAGGTAGTACAAGAACAACCACCAGAAGAACCTGTCAATCCGCTAATGCGAAAAAAGAAAACACCAGAAGAGCTTGCCCGTGAAGCAGAAGCCGAAGAGGAAGACGAGTTCACTAGTAAGTTCATATAATTCGCAATGCACATATACACGATAATACGCAGTTTATCTACCTACACTTACTTAGCACCTATAGTGTCTACCACTAGGGTATACTTCCATTCTAGTTATGTATAAAACACCAGTGGACTTTCGGAGAACGGAAGAAGAGTAATCACATAAATTAACACCGCATTTACATGAAAGTTCCGCCGTCTACTACCTTACCCTTTGAGGAAAAAGTTTCCAGCAGCAAAGTCCCGTATATACGTATACGCGTTCTAACGACCCAAAGTCCAATTTCCGATGATTGTAAATTAAGATAAGTGAACCAATTTTCGTGGATCGATGTATTCCGAGCGTAAATAAGAGGGGGCAAAATTCGTTTAACAGAACTGAGCTTTCTATAGTCTTCACTTCGCCAGTATCATCAACTTTTCGTTTGACTCGTATTACAATCTCACAGAAATGTTATTCAAAACCTCACCTACGCTCTAATACGAGAATTACCATTCCTATGTTCGACACCGAAAATGCAATTAAAACTCATTTCGATTCAAATAACTCGATAATTTTTTTCCTTTGTTCTTACAGAATTCAAAAATACCATTGAAACTCAAGTAAACGAGTTAAGATCTCAGATAGAGAGTCGTTGCTCCATACAATAATGGCAGATTTTTACACGTATTTAGTTCATACGGTTAGCCTTAACTATGAATAATGGCTTTGAATGTTTTAAGAAAATTACAAAAAAAAAATCCAAAAAATAAATTGTTACATTACCTTATAATATTCGAATACTAAGAAAAACAGAAAAAAGGAAAATTCAGTCGAATGTTATTATTAAATATTGTGATTTATTTTTTTTACAATATCTTGTTGTTATTGTTATCCTTTTAGTTTTAGGACAATGTTATTGTTGATAAATGATTTTAAATATTATCTTTTATATTATTAATAGATGTAAAATCGTTTTTTTTTTTGTAAAGTTATTGATTATTGTTGTAATTAACGATTCTGTCGATTAGGGCGATATTCTAACTTCACCATGCTTCTAGACGTGTTAATAATAGATCCGTTTCGTTCTTTTGCTTGTCTTTCTTTACTATATCTTTCCTTTATTTTTCTTAATGTAACGCGTAGGATACGATCACAGTTTCTTCACCTTAAGACACGTCCCCTAAATATAATTCATTTTGTACTTGGAAAACCGCGGTGTGTGAATACTGAACGTCTTACGTCGTATTGCTCAATACTAACTTTTTGTACCGAGATTTGCGATTCGCACCGTTTCGACACGTCAACAAAACTTGGTCAACCAGCTGGTTCGAGGTTATCGGGACATCGAAAAAAGAACCAAAACGTGGCTAAGTAGAGCGCTCTCTCGAGCAGTTTCATTTTTCGAGAAATTCTAGAGCTGTCTGCAGACGCTCTGTGGAGATCAAGAGCGAACTGAAGAACAGAATTCGCCGAAGAGGACACCAGGGATAGTGTATTCTGTGTTTCACAAGGTAGTAAAAATTATTATAATGTGATGATTACAACTTCACACTAATTTTATTATCCAATGTCATTTGTTACTGCATAATGTTATACTTACTCATATACCTATATTTTCCTTTGTTTCTTGTTAAGAAGTTTGACTTTTAAAACTATGTATTGCTTTTGCTCTTTCCGTGTGGGTGAAAGTCAAAATGAATTTGGTTCGTTGGTTAATGATGAAAATTCAATTAGATTGTCTTTACTAGGCACTTGTAGGGTAAGCAAATGTTTTGTTTCAGAAACATTATAAGTCTAATGAAAATTTATACTCTAAAGATGCTGATTTATAGTAGGATAAACGGCGATAGATGATGTACGCGAATTACAGTCAACTACGAGTAAGCACCCAAAAAAGATAGTCATTAGGTAGAAAACTATCAAGCGCTGGAGAGGTTCGAGTTACCATGACACAGTCACATTCCTTTACCAGTGCTTCTGACTGTAGACAAAGTCTGTAATATTTGGTGTTCTGTATGCAAATTACAGTCAGCTAAGTACATAACTAAAAAACTTACATCATTTTGAAGAAAATTATCAAGCACTGGAGAGGTTTTGAGTTACCATTATGTAGTCACATTTCTTCACAATTTTCCTAGCTGTAAAAAAAGTATGTAATATTTGATGTTCTGTATGCACATTACAGTCAGCTAAGTATCTAAACAGTTATTCATTTTGTAGAAAATTATCAATCATTGGAGAGGTTTCAAGTTACCATTATGCAATCACATTCATTTACCAATTCTCCTGGTTATAGACAAAATCTGTAATGTTTGATGTTCTGTAAGCAAATGACAGTCAGCTAAGTACCTAGAAAAGTTAGTCATTATGTAGAAAACTACCAAATGCTGGAGCGGTTTCAAGTTACCATTACACAATCATATTTCTTCACCAATTCTCCTGGCTGTAGACAAAGTCTGTACCTGATGTTCTTTTCATACACCAATAAAACAATCCAATGTGTTATGATACATACACAATTCACATACTCTTACACAGACACTGAAGTACATTCCAAAACTGGGGGATAGATTTTTTACCTATTTGTTTTGTTCTTGTTCTGAACTATGAACATGATTACTTCCTGATCTGTTCCTGAGCAAAACACATGTGATCTTCAATCCCTCATCAAATTGCCATTTTAATAATTAAACAATTGTAGGTACAAAAGTATATGATTTGTAATAATATAATGATTCAACTTGGAGGGAGTGCGTGGTTGTCAGAAATCAAATACCAAATCTTAAATCTTACTACATTCTGTTCACAATAAGAAGCCTAATATTTTTGCCTGCAAAAAAACAAAAACAAACCAAAAACAACATTAACAATAAAAGAATGCAATCGGCGTAATGTTGTTTTGAAAATTTTTAGGATAAGAAACTGAACTTCTTAACGTGAACAGACTATAGTTTGCTACCAAAATCAGTAAGAATGTCATGAATGTTGAATGGACGATCCATAAATTGAAAAATATAATAAAATGTGCGTTAAGATGATGTCTCTCAGTTCTCAGTATGATACATAATGTTTGGCTTCAACTGCAATAAATTTATAACTGTTCAAGTTGAAAACAATCCAACATTATGCTTACCTTTAAATCAATTCCAAAACATTAAGTTTACTTATCTCTCAAAGTTACTCTTAAATTCATTATAAACAATCTTACTTGAAAACATCAAAATAACTACGGTTACTATGGTAAATTAAAGGTCGGTCACAGTTACCATTATCATTAATGTGAGTTTCATGTACCTAACTTGTTTGCATATAATAGCATTGTAAGAACTTGAACTTACAAATTATGGTTATTGAACAGAGTCCCTGATATGTCTAATTTAAAATATGTAATAACTTAATAACTCCGACATAATCTGCTAGTTCCTTCCACAATTTAATTTCAATTAAAAGTAATGTTATTTGATATTATGTAGGAAGAAAAATTATTCCTAATTCCATGATACAAAAATGGTAATGCCTCTATATTACACTGCCGGATCATAGAAAATGTAGTTCTTTCTATTCCCTTTAATTCAAGTAACACATTTAGGAAAGTCAGTTATATCAGAGGTATCTATAATCAATGAGTTAAATATATGTATGATCCTGTTAGTGAACGTCAAAACTCAGATTCTTTTTCCATTTGTTCCAATTCTTCAAAAATAAAGTTTGGTTCTTCTTCTCTTGTGCTTTGGAGTCCCAAAGTTGATCAAAAATCAGAAAGAACAGTTTGAGGAGGAACTTTTTCTATTCAGATTGTATGGTTTGTTCTACTTAGCATTCTCATTGATGAAATACTCAATCCAGATTCCATTCTGTTCTGCAGGAATCGTTTATTCATCTAGTCCTGATAGAAATGACTGTAAAATATTACGTATAGTGTAGCTGTTACTATAGCATGCATGAGGAAATGGCTTTATAATAAACTCAGCTAAACAAGAGCGAGTAACATCCAAAAGAAATACATTGATGAATGATGAATTGAGGGTCTTTTCATAGTATGCCCCTCAAAACAAGTGTCCACACGTAAAATCCGTCATTTGTTCAACACATTACAGTCAAATTAAATGCAAAATTCGATACAAACGTCTAGTTACAATGTCAACATTAACTACTGGATCGAATTTGGCATCGACTTCAATGTAGAATTCCATCCAAAAGTCGATAGAAAAATGGTAAGTTGATTTTTGTATCGAACTCTACATTAAATTCGTTCGCAATATCGTGTGAAAAACGGATGGATAATGAATGTGGACAAGATCGATCTGTGTATCAACTGTGTTTCAAGGAGTTCAAATTCAAACTACAAATTGTATCTCAACGATATTTTTATTCCATTGTTCTGCTACATGGATTCAGTTGTCCGAAATTTATCTACAAAACATTTCACATAATTTCACATGCCGAACAAAAACCAATTTCCCATCAAGTTTTGATTAAGTTCCTTCGTACCAACATTGTCAGCATTGTTTGGAAATTATTCGCACTTGAGGAACAGACCAATCAGGATTTCTGCACCCGCTGGTTTCCAATTTTTCCACGAATCGCAAAACCATAACAGTGAAGCGAACATAAGCTTCAAGTAATCTTGCCATCTCGCGTGCAACCAACATTCGTGCCTGTCAACATCGCCGTTTACCCCAAACGCTATAAAACTGATTATCGTTAACATCAAGTTGCATAAAATAAATCTGAAACGACTGGATTCGAATACCACAATACCACATAATAGCGGGAAAGACTGCACTGCTGATTGAGCATTAACTAATCCACACATCTCTCGATATAACAGTTTTCAAAAATGTCACACTGCCATGAATTTTTCCATCTCTCTGTTTCCTGTTCTTTTTCAAAAGCCGGACTAAATTGAAAGGTTACAATATTTATGTAATTATGGTACCCTAAGTGCATTTAGTGAATTCTGTTTCGTTTATTAATCGTAAGTGTTCAGTTACCAAATGGTTTTTGAAACGTTTTTCACTCTTACTTCACTAATTTCTACCACTCTTCACGATGTCCAAATTCTCAGTCGTAAATCAGGTAATTAAAGTATAAAATCCGAAGTTAATTATATTTCCTTATTCTCTTATTTTCCGCAAATTCTTTTTTCCACAAATTACACCAAGTTTCTCGTTTTTCCTCAATACGGAGCAGCTACATGACTGATTTGTTTATTTTGTACAAACATTACCACGGAAAATATATTGTACATAATGTGTTGTTTTCTTTGTCAATTTTTTTTTTTTTAATCGAATAAAAAGTACGAATGTAACATTACATTAATCGACATTTGCGAGTAAAAGATGAATTCACGTACCTACACTGACAAAATATATTTAACTTGAATTAAATTTAGAAACCTTCATGCTCGATCGCAGTATTTCATTTTTATAATACTAAAACTATAAGGACACCCTTGAAGTGATTTTTTATTTGATTTCAAAAACAGTAGAATGAACATAGCAAATTGCACTGCGAAGTAGAGTTTTTTGGGGCAAATGTTTGACGAACTAGTTACATAAGAACGTAAAGATAATTTTGTGCATTTACATATTATTGTTCACTGACAAACAATCCTTCAAGTGAAGGGCAGCTATTAACGTACATTCGCGTTTAAATGCACATAAGCCGCCTTACACATTAAATATAAGAACGCCTAATTTATCTCACGAAAATCAGCACGAATGAAAGGCTTTTTGTTCGGACGATAAGCAGTTTAAATTTCTAAATTTAAAAAATTGAGTTTTTAAACCTACAAATAATTTTGTATATCTTATATTTTAGCAATCTAAAGACAATATATACTTGAAACAACTTTCAACTCCTAAAAATTTGTTTTAAAACAATACTACGTCAAAATTATTAGATGTAAGCATATAACTGAATACATTTTTTGAAGATGTACTTTGTTTACTGTTTTCATCGTATGTTTTATAATTTTTTTTTTTTGGTATTAAATATAATTTTAGTTTTAAGCGTTTGTTTGTACGGTTGCTGTAGCTTATGTTGATAACACGTGTAGATATTGCACGAAAATAAATAAAATAAATAAAAAGCATACAGCACGATTAGTCGTGATCGAGTAAAAATTAATTTCGGATTTATATTTTCTTATTTTTACCTGATTTAATCGTTTAACGATTTAATAGACAGCTGAGTGTGTAATCATACATACGCCGTTCGCCATCAGGTTTTAAACTGTTATAGATCATCGTAACATAGAACTGAGATTGTTGTTGTCATTTAAAATGTAATTGAAACCTTTGTGTTAGTTATCAGTTATTTCAAATTTAATAAAAATACACTACGTTGTTGAAGTTTCTACCGACTTTCATTGACTTAGAAACGATCATGCACCAAAGATAACTTGTCTTTACCAAGCTCCGTTGTACACGGGCTCAACATCCTCTCCTTCATTATCACCAAATTACACATTGGTGGTCCGAAAATATAAAATTTTTAAATCTTGATGATACACCTGATTAGGAAATTGCATTTTGGCCCAAAAATAATGACTGCAAAATTCCATTCAAAGATATTGATATTCAGATTTTGTCCAAGAAATTGAAAGTTTGGGACCATCAGATGCTGTTTCAGACTCTTTTTTGTAATTAGATATCTTCAAGATTCGACCAGACTACTCTTGCGGACATGTTTTAACCTTTTCACGACTTTCAGACATTTAATACTTGGCCATTTTCGTTCAAGACTATTCCATTTCTGATTCAGACTTGTAAAATCTTCTTGGCCTATTCAAGACTCTTTAGGACTCTTTCAAACTCATCTAGATAAACTCTACCATCCCAAGTAATCACCCGCGGACTGGCAAGGAAATTGTAAAGGGGGAATACTGCGGGCCCCAACCAGTATTTTTCCATTCCTGGAACAAGTCATATTTTGGGTGGGCCCGCAGTCCAAGGGGCCCGGCCGGGGATTCCCCCATTCCCCCAACCAGTCCGTGGTTGCAAGTAATCATCAAAGAACGGGAGTCCAGCATTTGATTTCACATGATTACATGGAGAGGAGGGATGACCGGTACCATAATACGATAGATAATAGATGAAAACATATTCAGAAGCCTTACAGATCATTATAATGATTTTCACTGCCATTCAGGGCTGCAACTCTGGGGAGGGGCTAACGATTTGTTTTCTCCAAGTTTCACAGCCGAATGTACAAATGATCAGGTGATGAGAAAAAGGGACAGTTGAATGATGATTGTTGATTACAACGGATAGGGGGGGGGGGAGAATGAGTCTAAGATAGGCCGAATCACATAAAATTCTTAAACAGCTCCATTTTACAGGGTTTCCAATGAATCGACTGCAATACGCCATAAGTGAACAAAACCGAATAGGCTAAAAAAAAAAAAAAAAAAAGAAGAATTATGCGAGCATACAACCTACTGAAGAGGCTACAGGGCAAAATTTGGAAAATCGAGAATTTTCGTCAGTAGGTATCAAGTCTCAAAAATTTTATTGCAAGAATGTTTCAAAGGACTACTTACAGTCAGCAGTACATGAAAAAGTGTTCATAATTTTTGTTACATTTTTAAAAGTAATTCAGAGTACTTCGGAAATGAAATAAAAACTGGGGTCTGTCTTGAGTATTGAAAGGGTTACCGGAGTCCAAAATTGAGATGCTAATATTTTCTGTATAATTTTCCCAACCGGCTTTCAGTGCCTTCAGTTTTAAAGATGGGCATAAATATGCACATTATTTTTGTGTTATCTTCACCGTGCTCCTGCCTTTACAACATTCTATCGATCGAACTTTTGGGACTAGATGTCCATGGAAATCCTCAACTCATAAATTTTGTCTTAACGATGTTTTATAACTGAAAGAGAGTCAAAAAGTTAATCGAGTCCGGAATAGGCTTCGACGGGTCTAGATGAATATTTAAGCATCTCAGACCAATCCGCAAGTCTTTAAAATTCTTATTGCCCAGATGAATCCTAAACAGTATTTGAATCTTCCACAATTATCAGCCCTTAGAGCGAAACTTAAATATTGATATTTAAATCGGTGCATGCAAAAACAGTTTAAGTCACATTTTTGAAATTTTACAGGAAAGTAAAAAAAAGTTTTACGACAAAGTGGTAATACTGACACTCGGTAAGACTAGGTCCAAATACGGTATTTTTGATGAAAAAAATATTGCCGGCCTCGATTTTCGTACAACTGTTAGCGCTAGTGACATATTGCAAAAAGAAAAATAGACTTAACCTGTTTTGCAGCGCGAAGTTTTAAAAAATCCTGTCAATAAAAAATTTTTAAAAAAATTTTCAAGATTATTTCTATTTTTAGAGGAAAATACACGTTTTACAACCTTTATTCAATTTTTCTTTTTCACCGGATTTCGTTTCCTTTTCGGCAGAAATCACTTCTAAAGGACCTTTGTCCATAGTGAAACGAAATTATTTTAAAATACACTCATGCACAAGCAAATAATTATCAATATATAGCCACGCACAATCATCGACATGAGGTTTGAAGAGAACACAGGTGGACTTAACCAAGTTTTATATGAAATAAATTGGACTTGACCTGTTTTTGCCGGGATGAAAGTTTCAAATGAGACATAATGGTTCGACGAATCGATCCAATATTTTTCCTGTGGGTCGACTTTGGTATGGTAGTGTTGCCTATGCAAAGAAGTTATTTTGACAAAATCGGTGACTCACCTATTTTTGAATACGTCGGTTCATTTGGTTAATGAAATTTTGCACACATTATTTTTGTACCCAAATGTTATTTCATGTACATAATTAAAATTCGAAAAATTTTCATTTTCGTTCGTCATTTTCTATAAAAAAAAGACAGTATTTTATTAGGAAGTAGGATTTATCGAGTGCATCGAAAAATTTAACGTCAACCTGATCCACAATTTCAAGTTTTTCGAATCTAAGGGTTTCCAAAATGTTGCATCTACAAGTTTCAAACCTCAGAATTGTGGTTACTCATTTATAAATGTTCGAAATGAGGAAGAAAGTGCTCACAGAGGATGAGCAGAAATGTTACCGGCGTAGATTTTAAAACTTCTTGAGTTAAGAATTGCCATTTGAATTTTTCAATTTCTCAAAATAGTAAACTGTGATCAAATGTGAGCACCGTTGTTTGAAAATAATTGATAATTCAATCTGTGTTATAAACATTTTACAATTCGCTGATGGACTACATGATCCACTGCGTGCTTTGTTTTTCAGGAGAAAGAGCTACGAAGCCGCTGCCAAAAATATTCGATCAAGTTCGTAAATTAATGCAGATGAAATTATGTTTGCATTGAGATCCTGGAGTAAACTTCTTTACGAAAATTTTTGCAAAAAAAAAAAAGAAAAGAAAATACAGGATTGAAAAAATGTTCCGGAGTAGATCCAAATTTGAATTACTAATATTATTATCAAACTTACGAGTCCTCAAATACATAAGACTTCATAATTTGAGACATTTTTCGGAAACAGAGGTAACTCCGAAATGAAAATGAGAGGAGCGCCACCTTGTGTACAGAGTGACAACCAACAATGTGACATTGTCTCGAAGCGAATCCTAGTCTACAAGGTAGTTAGTTTCAATAATCAATGCTAGACTAGAATTATTTCCTTATGCCAACTACGATAGTTTTTTGTTGTGTCCTCAAAATTGACTCCATCGGACTTACCACAGTTTGCAAAAAAGGCCTTCATTTTCAACAAATTGGAAAACCAAATTTTTGAAAACCTCAGCTCAATAACTATCGATAATGCAGCTTAAGTTGATGTTGCCACCAGTACCTAGTACCTAATAGTGCAATGGACTGCAAAGTCTGAGCGCTCGGTGCATGTAGCGCCACCTCACACACAACCTAGTACCTACAACGTGGATTTATCCAACATTAGCAAAATAAATAGATACACTAAGGTTTAAAAATTTGAAACTTTCTACCTTTGGGATGGGCAGGACCACAACTATTGAGAACAGTTCTAACTATTCAAAAGAAAATCAAAATTTTTTCGCTGTAAGCTGTATAAAGAATATAAGCCGATGCTTGGCGATTCTTTTCCACCCATAGGAGGGGTAATAGAATGTTCAAATTTATGTACAATCTAAGACATACCAAACGAAAAAACAAGCCCTCACTCATTTTAACCACACGATCACTTGAACTGGATAAATTAGGAAATGCTCCTTCCTTGCTCCGAACTAAATTAACTGTTAGCAATTATAAAGTTTCTTTCTTATTTCCTGGAATTCTAATTTCGTTTTTGCGAGGATCGATGACCAATTTCTCAACCAAAAATTCCCTTCTTTTTATTACCGACTTCTAAACTATTTCTAAACCACTCGCTACACATAGATTTCAGAAACTCCCCTTACGACAATCATAATCATTTCGCAAGGCCGATACCAATAATAATAATTGATTATTACTAGCCCCGATTGCAATTGCTTTATATTTTTTCTTCTCTTTCTTTTATTTTCACAAACTCACAAAACAGATTCCTCATCTTTCGTATCGATCTGATTCAAGAATCTTGTTTGAAATTTTTTATTAAAACGGACAATAATTAATACAAAAATCGATCACAAAACATACCACTTACTCCACTTCATACTCAATTTCGACTTGCTGACTACGTCTCTTCTTCTCTTTCTTGGATTTCTTTGACTGATTTAATGTAACAGGTACATCCTGAAATGTAATAAGATATTCAGCAACTAGGAGCCAGCATAATGGAATCTAATTACAATTTGCAAGTTGGTCTAAGTGCACTAAAAATAATGTTTGACGTTCTGAGTTGGTACACAATCCAGAAGTCACAGAAAGAATATAATCAAACTCACTTCAATATCTACTTCTTCATCACTAGGAACAAAATCTTCCAATTCTTCTCTATCCGTATCCTACAAAAATAAAAAGACAAGGTATTAACTAATTACCAAATAATCAATCAAGTCGCCCATTACGTGGATATAGGAAGTATGATTGCTTCAACTATTAACAGCAATGAGAAAGTGGTGAGGAATCATACGATTATAGTTTTCAAAATACCACATCAGGTAACCAGTTTCATCAAGTCAAAACAATGACAAGAAAATTGTGTTGATAGCATCGCCCAACAGCATCTCAAGTTGCAGGTTATCAAATCTCTCATTTAGGTTCAATACTGCTGTTTCTTGAAAGTAAGCTGTGATTCAATAACTCATCCCCTTTAATCACACTGAAGAATTTTCGGTAACCTTACGTAGACGCTCCTTGTTTGCAATAACAAATAAAATGTATCAAGATTTAAAAGGGGAGTTTTTTCTCCAAATCTCAATAAAATTTCATTTTCTTTTTTCATACGATTCTAGGAAGTACCAAGAAAATTGTAAATTGAAAATCATAAATGTATGTATCTGTAAAGAAGCAAGTTTAAAAAAATGTATAGATTTGAAATGAAATGCAATCAATACCTCGTCACTAGCTTCCACGAATTCATCGATGTCTTCATCAGACTCGATTTCTTCTTCCTCTTCGTTTACTACTTGTTCAGTCTCTTCGTCCTACAATTCAAATAAAAACATGGTTTTAATAACTTTTACTTTGCCTTCCCTTTGCACAATCGATCATTTAAAAATAATTGATACATTACCTGAGTTTCTTCACGTAAGGCGTTTTCAAAAGCCGTTTTATGAATATTATAAATGTCATCATACTGAAACAAGGAAACAGGTTTACTCGGTAAATATCTTCACCAGTGACATAACAATTACCTACTAGGAAAAATGCTTATCAAAGCTCCTTACCACTCCCTTCTTAAGCCTTTCTACCAGCTCTTTTTCAATAGCGTTATCTAGCCGAGCTGCAATCAGAGCCTTATCTTCTCGGCGCTTGATTCTTCTTTCTATTTTTCGTTGAAGAGGAATAAGCTTCTTCCTACGGATCAAAAATTAATGTTTTTGGAATAAAAGAACTCAGACACATCGACTCCAGCAATTTATAAAAAAGCAAAGATGTCCAAACTTACTGTCGTCCGAGTTTCAGCTTCCTCATCTTAATCAAATACTGTGTTATTCGCACGAATCGTTGTTTGCATTTCGATTTCAAATAGCCGGGCCAAAACAACAAGTTCTCATTGAGCTGGTAAACTGCTTTCTCGTAGTTACGAGATAACTTAATTTTCTCCCATTGCTTTCTCGGATATACAGATCTGCCACAAAGTAGTTACATCAGATAATATCTGCGTTATCACTGAAAATAATAATATAACAAACCAACTACGTTACCTTTCTGCAGTTTTTTTGTACAGGTAAATAATTCCTTTTTCTTCTCGTACAGTAGCATACTGACTGTTCGCCAGGGGACATGTTGATCTATTACACAAGCCAGTTAGATTGTATTCATTTCTACAAAACTGGGAGGAATCTGTCCTGTAAATTACAACCACAAATATAATTCACCAATGAGATACTCGAAAGGGTACTTCCCAGACCATGGGTGCGGTGTCTGAGGAGCCAATTTTGCACGCGTACATCGCCATGCGCTGCACCAAACATAATACACTCTTGAATTACGGGAGGGCAATTACAAATCCTTCATCTCAGAACCGGTATTCAAGAGTTGAAGGGATTCAGTAATTATCCTCAACAGCATAATGCTCTTCAGCGTTCATGAAATAGTGACATCTTGGACAATTAGATTGATAAGGTATACTTACTGCACTTTGAATGAACAGAAGCTCGATTTTATTATACTCCACACGACCTGTAAATCAAAGTATCATAGAATTAGGTCCAAAAATTTCACAGTACTGAAGGAGAGATCTGAAATTAAATTTACAAATCCAACGTTTCAGTCTACAAGTTTGATATTTCAAGTCATTTCTACATAAGTACAACTCATCTTTCCTGTTCATGCCTTTTCCTGTACTGTAGTACACGGTAGATAAATATGGAAGGAATAAATAATGGAACTTACATCATCCTGATCCATTATTCAGGACCCTGCTGATCTTTTTATGAGTTACACGGCTGATATAACCACAAATACATCGAAAAGTTAGACCAAAAAATTTTACGCGATTGTAAAACCGCAAGCAGCAAGAGGTGGACAAGCAACGCAAAACGTGAACAAATCACAACTTGGTAGGCTTTCGACGCATGAAGTTGGAGCTTGTATCCTTGTATTCTTATTGACTTTTGACTGTTATAAAAGACCTAAAGTATGTCCATTTGCGATAGTATATGTTCTTTTTGATTTTCATACCTATTTCATGATGGATTTCACATTCCAGTCGACAACATGTCGTAGACAAACTTTTCTTTCCGTGACATGTCGTCGACTCGAATCTCGAATGTGTCAATTAGGCTTTTACACTATTGCTGGGAAGCCTATCATTCCCCTGAAATGTTATCTCGCTGGACGTGATTCTTATCACTAAAACATTTTTTCATTGTCCTGAACCTACCTGAACCTGAGAAATTTTGCTGTTTGTATTTTACCATTTTCGAGTAAAAGTTGTAATACGTTTTATAATGCTGTACTGTTGCGTGGCTGGTTGTTACAGCAATCAGAAAACAAATCCCGAATTATCTTTTCATCACTTTCCGAAAGTGAATGAGAGGTTTAATGAAGGATTCCAAGCTCTCCTACAGAGACGTCGTGAATTGTGGTTTCGCGCGTTGAAGCTGAAGAACCCGACGGGTGCATTACGATCAAGTGATCGAATATGTTCTCTACATTTTCTGTCAGGTATTGTAAAGTGTGATTTTCGTAGTAGTTTGCTCAGCATCATGATCAGTCTTGTTTACGATTTTGATTTCATTTTCAGGAGGCCCATCAGATTTTCGGCAGATAGATCATGTTGATTGGATTCCAAGTAGAAATATATGCCCAGTATCAACTACTTGTTCAGTCACTCCCTCCAAGGCAGATACTTTTGCTAGTTATCCTAAGGAAGTAAAACGGAGAAAGTTATTCAATGTGAGTTGCTGATGGACAGTGATTGTCAGTACACGCACTGCGCCCATACAAATAACAATGGACCGAAATGAAAGTATTTTTTACGCAGAGAACGATGCCGTTTTCCATTTTACGATTGCAGCCCGCGTTTTCTTGTAATGTTATCGTTTACGTGTCGCCGATTGTCGTGAAACGTACTGCTGGTTCTCGAGGTTCAGTACTATTATCCTGGATGCATTACATTCCCAACGTTTGGCGGCAAGTAAACAAAAAATGATGCTCGATCATAAGAAAATGTGAGGTGTAATTAAAAAATGGAAAACAGCATTCTCTTCAGGGTAAAACGTACTTGTAAGTTGAACTAATCACGTTCCATTGCCGAACAGAAAATTTTCAATTGTCGCGTAATGTTATAACTGAAATTTTATAATCGTGAATATTGAGGTCATGCCTTATAAACTACGTCGGCAGTACTGACTTTTGATAGATAATATTGCCGCACACTAATTTAAATTTGTTATGATGTTCACCGCAGGATTCAAATTTGGCTACGGAAGAAACAAGTATACAAGAGTCAGATGAAGGTAACGTGTTTGATCATGAGTTCAGCCCGCAAAAGGAGTCATATCGTGAAATGAGCACTCAAACTGACATCACATATGAATACATAACCCAACTTGAGCTGGAAAATGTCAATTTGCGGAAGGAATTGAAATATAAGTCTCTGCAACAAGAATCATTTGAAAACGGCAATGGCGATACCAACGATAGGAAAATAAAGTACTACACTGGATTGCCGAATATACTTTCATTTATGATAATGATTGATCATATTAGCGATTTTTTGAATGAAATTAGGGTGCCGAATCTTACTAACTTTCAGAAGGTATTGCTAGTCCTGATGAAATTGCGTTTGAACTTGGATTTCACTGACTTGAGTTACAGATTTGACGTTCGAGTTTCCACTATCAGTTCTATTTTTAAACGTGTGCTCATTTGCCTGGCAAATTCGTTCGATTACCTCGTACATTGGCCGGAGAGAGATGCACTACGAGCACAAATGCCAGCATGTTTTCAAGCGAAGTTTGGTAATCGAGTATCTGTAATAGTCGACTGCTTTGAAGTTCCTACTCAGAAGCCGTCATTAATTAAAGCAAAGGTACAGGCATACTCTAGTTATAAGAGTAGGATTACTATTAAATATCTCTTAGGCGTCACACCTCATGGATATATATCGTTTATTTCTGAAGGCTGGGGAGGAAGGACTTCCGACCAGCACATCACTAATGCATGCGGTATTCTGGACAACCTTCTTCCAGGCGATATAATTTTAGCCGACAGAGGGTTCACTATACAAGAGATGGTAGGCATGCGACATGCATCATTGGGTATACCTAGCTTTACAAAAGGAAAAAAACAGTTACACCCAATCGAGGTCGAAAATACTAGAAAAATAGCTAGTGTACGTATTCATGTTGAAAGAGTAATAGGATCAATTCGAAACAAGTATAAAATCCTCAATTCACCTGTGCCTGTGAGCTTCCTCAATGAAATGCACGAGAATAAGGCAATGATGGATTATGTTGTCCGCGTTGCTTGCATATTAGTTAATTTATGTCCTGCGATTGTGAACGATTGACCTTCGGTACTTTTTTAATGTTACTTTTTGTCATCGTACGCTGTCATAAATTTTTAGTACTGTATTGTAAATAACATTTTTGTAAAGTATTCCTCAATTTTCCATGTCTTCTGTATTTCACTGTATACTTGTAATGATCAGTTATTCAATATATTTTCTAAAACTAATATCTTCAGTGTGTAAAATGTCAGGAGCCAGAAGTTCTACGTTACGTGAAAACATATCGAAATTCTGTAGCATGAAGTTTAATACTGTAAATAACGATTATAAATTTCCTCGCAGTAGTTGAAAGAGTATAATACAAAATTGGAAGGAAAATCAAAATAGAGTAATACTAATACATGTGAAAATATCTGAACAATACTTGAAAGAATAATTAAACACTAATATGTACAGAAGAACAATTAACATACCAAGGGAAAAGATCAATATAAAATGGCAAAGAAAATATGAAGATACAAAATACGCAAGTTTATAGAATTCAAGTTAATAAAAATACCATTCATCTACATTGAGAATGAAATGAATAATTACTATACACAACAATTCAAGTTAATAAAAATACCATTAATCTACATTGAGAGATAAATGAATATTCACTACACAGAAAATGTATTGCATTTGTCACGAGGAAAAAGATTTCATCTTAGTGTAATACCTACCAAGAATCTCTGGAATAATCGAAGTACGAAAGAAATTCAGGGAACCGGCCACAATACGTCGACAAATAAGTTCGTTTTTCTTAATCCTTTCAAGATGACGCTTCTCTTCTCTCGAATTCCAGACAAAAAAATCAGCGTAATTTGTGCCAGTACACAACATTTGTGTTTGACACTGGTAGTAGTATGGATGTTCCTCGATGAGTTGCAACTTTCCAGCATTTAGTTTGAAATATTTCAGATCACTTAATTCTTTGCCCTCTTCCAAACAATAAGGGCATTTCAACTCCAGAGTGCCCGTTCCGCAGCACTCGCACTTCACTATACCGTCAGGAGAGGCGCCTATCACTTGATAAACTTTGTGAACGAATAGTCCGCAACGTTCCACCTGTAAACACAGATTGAGTAAAACGAACATTATATTCAAGTATTATAATAAATAGACAATGTAATGAGCAGGAAAGAATGGTGATCAAAATGTAACCTGTAAGTTTTTATGCAGCTTCAAATTGGCTTTGAAATATGCCGCCAAAGCATCCTTCTCGTGTTCGCAGCCCCAAAGAATGGCTTTCTTCCTGAGCCGCGTGGTAGATGGATGGCAAATATTTCGTATCAACGATATATTGGAATCAGGAGCTCGTACATGGCACACTTGATAGGCGGTAGATGCAGTAACTCGACCAATTCTATACACATGCCACTTCTTATTACCGGATTGTCGACGCGTTTTTTCTTCAATATATGCTAAATCATCAGCAGTCAAGTTGAATTTCAGATTACTTCCAATTCTAATCAACTCTTGTAAGGATTTGCTTGAATTCTCTTCCATATACAACTGTGACAATGCAAACGGAAATTGTGTCTTCTCATCAAGATTAGTATAACAAAATGGAGGAACTACCTTCAGGAGAACACAGGTCGGATTTGTTTCTTTCATTTTCTCCAGGAACTGCACAAGCCCTCTCTGCTCTGTAATGCGATTCGTAGGGAAGTGTCTCTTGTTGACGAGTACATTCTTCTTATTTTTCCGGTTCTTCATATACATGCCTTTCGCGTTCCTGTAGCATATATCTACAATTTTTTGGGGGGAAATAGAAACTTTCTTCGAAGCTGTTGGGTCCGTCCAATAGGCAGGTACGTCTGTAACGCTGGTGTTCGTTCGCTTCCTCGATATATACTCGCAGTAGAATAGCACCGCCGCTACGTGAGTGCAAACACTACCAAGACCTGCCATGCAATCACAATGGCTCGCTTCTATACTCATATCATGTTTGAAAATGATCCACGGACTCAAATCTGCCTCATTAACTGCATACGAGTGTGTCACCTGAATAAAATATATTACACTTTGTGAAAACAGAATTGATCGGTCGCTGTTAGTGATAATATTTACTGTTCATGGACCCCGAATAGGAGTTGGCAGTATCAATGAAGAAAGGCTCATTTCAAACACAATATTACTTACTTTACCAACAACAAGATGACTTCCATTCAAATTCAGACATTTTACGCGGTTGACCCATCCACTGAGAAATGTGTTATACGCTTCCAAAGACTTGTATGCCTTCAGTTCTTCACAAGTGTAGTACGATACTTGAAGTACAAGATAATTATAAATGTCAATAAGAGAAAGAACAGGAAACGCGTTCTCATCGCGAGTGAATTTAAGTGTCAATCCACCGCACAATCCACCGTCATCCCCGTCATCCAACTTCGTAAGTTTGTTGTCCTAGAGAAATCAAAATTGATAAGAGATGATTCTCATGCTTCATCAAAAATCAGAAAGTCAGATGTCAGCATGTCGCTCGACAATCGAATATTATTTCGTCAGTTTAGTTCGTTAGTTAATTTAATTTCTTCATTCTTTCTTATGATTTGACGTTTAATTAAATTTGAACTGTTCGCCAAAACGGGTAATAGATTGCAACACAAATCATGAAATATTGTCTCCGTCGTTCTTGAACTTTATACTTGAAGAAAATGTAGCTAGCCAAATTTCGCCAAAATTTGAATCATTCGCTCGCTGTGTCTCACACCTCACAATATGTTACGTTTAATGAGGTGCTCGCTGTGTTGCTACCGTATTTTAAGTTCATTCCCAGAGTTGGCATCTCGAAGATCCCATCGAAAATGGTTATCATCATGTCAGGTACTTGGTAAAAAAGCGGACGATTCTAATTTATCAGCCCTTTTTGTTCCCGTTCCTGTGAAACCAACTTCAGACGATATCAATGTTGGAACTGAACTTACTGGTAGCTTAAACAAAAATGATCTGGTCAAGGTGCTCAATAGATTTCAACAACATCAAGATGTGAGAGTTATCCTAGCCGAGAATGGATTAGACAGTAAGTATAGTTCTTGATTTCCGTTACTGAATGTACTATTTACATACATATAGTTTACATTGCTGTCGTAGCAGTACTATATTACAATTTCGAAAGCGTGCATCTGATTTTCCTCCAGATCTGTTGCCGAAATAGAAACTTCATTCCAAAACAATTTACCGTCAGACGTGTCTGATTGAAATTCTATTGAAATTTGCCATTTTTTGCAATTACAGATCACCTCCAACATCAAGCATTTGTCAGTTTTAGACAGTATTGCTTAGAGGTAAAGAATTTGCCAGTTGATCTGCATATCATTTTTAGCGATATACTTCAGGAAGCTGGTGATGTGACTGATATACTTCCATACTTCATAAAATATGCTAAGCAAATGTTTCCCCACTTGGAGTGCATGGATGATCTGAAGCAAATTAGTGATCTTCGATTTCCACCTAACTGGTAAGTTGAAGAATCTTCAAGAATCAGCTTTTGGATAGTAAGACGTTATATCGGGGAAGCTGATATTCCCGAACCCCACCTTAAATCCTGTTCTAGGTATCCAGAAGCCAGGGCAAACGTTAGAAAAATCATATTTCATGCTGGACCTACGAATAGTGGTAAAACATACCATGCGTTAGAACGATTCATTTCCTCTAGTTCCGGAATTTATTGCGGGCCTTTGAAATTACTTGCAACAGAAGTCTTCCGAAAGACAAACGACCGAGTAAGTATAGGATTCCGTATGTTGAAACTATTTTTATTTGGCCTGCTCATTTTAAGTTTTCTTTTGCAGGGCACTTCGTGCGACTTAGTGACCGGTGAAGAAAGAAAATTTGCTGTTAGTCAAAATTCACCCGCCTCGCATGTCGCTTGTACCGTTGAAATGGCATCTTTAATTCATAAATGTATAAAATGTTACGTTATTTCAATGCGAAACGGAACTAGTTTTCGATAAATTTCCTGGTGACTTATTATTAGTGATTGTTCCAGACGAAGTAGCTGTTATAGATGAAATTCAGATGATGAGAGATCCGAGCAGAGGCTGGGCGTGGACGAGAGCTTTGTTGGGAATAAATGCTAACGAAGTGCATGTTTGCGGTGAAGCAGGAGCTATCGATCTTGTTAAATCATTGATGACGACCACAAATGAAGTATGCGAGGTAAACTGACCTTGAAATACCGACGTAGTAAGGGGTTGTATCATGAAATCAATTATGAAAAAATTCCTCATAGCTGAAATACCCGGATGCTGGAACTGGAGTTAAAGTCGGCTCTAGCTAGATAAATCGCGATTAATATGTGGCGGAGGTATTGAAAGGGACAAGGTAGCGAGGCGTAGATGGTTCTGACTTTGTATTTGTTTATCTGTCTATTCGGCTGTATGACTCTTTCTCCCTGTCTTCTCATTCTGGCTCTTTATGCGTTAGTTTTTGTGTGACTCTCTTTCTTCTTTTCTCTGTAATTTTTGACTGGAAGGCAAAAAAACATTGCGAATTGAATTTTCAAAGAAGACCGTGGGTGTCCGCGAAGTCCCCTTTATTTTCGTTTCTCAAATTAGAAGTTCCTGAGTTCTCATTCATTGGCATGCTTCATGAGTCTTCCCACGCCCCCTTGTAGATAGTAAGACTGACTAAAATGTAATTTTGCCATTGTGTGTTACCGCAGGTTTTCACATACAACCGATTAACTGAGCTGCACATAGAAGATCAAGCAATATGTAGTTTGGATAATATTAGGGACGGTGACTGCGTCGTGTGCTTCAGTAAGAATGACGTTTATGCGGTATGTCGATTAGTAACCAGGGGTGTAGTGATACCTTATGATAGATTTACGAGTGTTTTTTAGAGAATTTTTCAAATTGGTAAATCGTTGTTTGTAGGTCAGTACTGGAATTGAAAGTAGAGGCAAACAAGTAGCTGTTATTTATGGTGGATTGCCTCCGAACACTAAACTTGCTCAAGCACAGAAATTCAACGATCCAAATAGTTCCTGTAAAGTTTTAGTAGCCACCGATGCTATAGGAATGGGACTAAATTTGTACGAATCATTTAATTTAAATACGGTGGAAGAGCGTCGTACTTGACTGGGTGATCGAGTTTATTTTGAAAAGTTGACTTATTTTTATCCCATTTTCAGGAGTATTCGAAGAGTGATTTTTTACTCTTTAATCAAGCCAGTTATAAACGATAAGGGAGAACAAGAAATGGACACCATCTCCGTATCTCAAGCATTACAAATAGCTGGCAGGGCTGGCAGATTTAATAGCCGTTTTGAAAAGGTTGGTTTACATCTTTCTAGGCAACTGCTTCGATGTACCCATTTCAATTAATAACGTGTTTTTAATTGAAACTTCAACAGGGATACGTGACTACTTTCAAATCAGAAGATTTGGATACGCTAAAAAGATTACTTTCACAGACACCAGAACCGATTGATAAAGCTGGTTTACACCCGACTGCCGAACAGATAGAATTATACGCCTATCATTTACCCCATTCGACTATGTCAAATTTGATTGTAAGTACATCTATCGCGCCGTTTACTTTTCCAACGATTACCGTGATCTATTGAATGAACTAACGAATAATTTTAATTCTCAGGATATTTTTGTTACATTGTCAACAGTCGACGATTCTCTCTATTTTATGTGCAACATAGAGAACTTCAAATTCCTGGCTGACATGATACAGCATATACCGCTGCCGTTGCGAGCGCGATACGTATTTTGTTGTGCGCCGATTAATCGAAAAATGCCTTTCGTGTGTACTATGTTAAGAAAGGTAAATTTCAACTAACACCAAATACCGTTGTACTTGAGTAGGGATTTAAAAGAATGAGTTCTCGCGATAGCTTCTTATGTAAAAGACACGAGCCCAAATAGAGGCGGGCTTAGGGGACCAGACCCCACTCCAGAAAATTTAAACATATGGAGAGCCAAAGTAAAGAACCTATAAGCTCGAGTACGTGCATACACCATTCTGGAGCACATCGTGCCCGAGGATGCCGAATTGACTACGCGGTACGCTCCGCATAGTCGAATTCAGCATCCACGAGCACGATGTGCTTCAGAATGACGTATGCGCGTACTTGTGCTTATAGGTTCTCGAGCCAAAGAAGCAGAACTATACTATGCGAGCGAAAAAGTTCTAGCCCCACCCCCTCCCAAGAAGCTATTTACGCTCACGGTGGAAAATCTTGTGTAGCATCTTCTAAATCAATGTTGGCCTACGTTTTTATTTTTTCTTCTCAATTTTGAAAGCAGTTGTAGCATGATTTGGATTATTGGTGCCCCTACTAATACGTTGTATTGAAATACTGAAAATGCTGTGTCACAATTTTCGTTGATGTGCTTGATTTACATGTTCCAGTATGCTAAGCAGTACAGCATTAGTGAACCCATTTCAGTAGAATGGATTTGTCAGAACATCGGATGGCCGCTGAAGCCACCCAGAAATATAATAGAATTAGTTCACCTAGAAGCTGCGTTCGATATTCTGGATATTTATTTATGGTTTAGGTCAGTTCTTGAAAAGAAAACCCGAAAGAGGTCCCATCGTATCGAGTTAATTTCTGAAAACTGATTTTACTCGTGTGTTTCTGTTGTAGTTACCGTTTCCCTGATATTTTCGTGGATCCGAATGCGGTTCGCGAAATTCAGGCCGAATTAGACTTGATTATTCAACAAGGCGTATTGCAAATTACTAGATTACTGAAGAATACTGACCGAACGCCTGCAGCTCACATTGAAGAACCTGATCTCATTGTGGTAGAAGAAGAAGGCAAGTACAATAAATATCGAAGTGAATAATACGAAAAGTAGAAAGCTTAATGCGTGACATCTGTGGTTAGGTGCAAGAGATGAGACATCAAAATTTGGAAAAGGTCAACTAACTGAAAGGTTATTAGCACAAGGTTTGTTAACTCAAGACATGTTACACGAGTTGCAGGAAGAGTGGATTCAGGTAAATCAAAATTTAAAAAGACATTTATTAATAAGAGTTAGAAATGATTTTGCTCTCTTTGTTAAACAATGAAGACAAAAATTCTCGTATCTTTATTGTTATTCACGTGTTGTTTTCGTGTTGGATAGAAAAATGAGCAGTCGAACAGTGGAAATAAACGTGGTAAGAACAAGCCTGAGAGTAGTAATAAACTGCCTCCACCGAGGAAGATGAACCCCAGAAAGAAGAAGTGATTATGTACAGAGTTTCATGTATTTGTAAAATTGTTATTTATTGAAACACTACTTGTACGTCTACAGTCATTTATGGCTTATCGTGAAGACTTGTTTGAATTTATTGATGACTGCTGATTGTGTTAAGTAAAATGTTATTTTTGTATTTTTCATATTCTTCGAATGATTTCAACCTGTCTGAAAAATTCTATTTTAATACCAAAACAGTCTTGTAACGATTCCCTGCCCATTACTCGATCTTCTCATTGTACCAGAGCTAAAAAATGAAGTACTAATTCTGAATCAAAACGAAAAACTGAGCCACAGCTCTGCATTGCTGTTGTAAAATGATGCTCATCTATTGCGAAATGAAGCTCAAGAGCTCAAACATCGTTTGGATTTGTAAACAATGAGCTTTCGAATTTTATCATGACGGTTTTAATTTGTTAACGTGAATCGATGTATAAAATAAGTAGAAAATCGATACTGACTCGAAAGGTTTACCAATGTATGAAAGATGATAACATAGGGTATATGTAAGTGCCATGTAAATTAGTTGAAACAAGAACTGATTCAAGTATACATAGGTTTCCATGTGTAAGCTAAGCTATTCATTGGAATATGTTCTAAGTCAGGTTTTAAAATTGATACATGATTGATATTCGAGAATCTATGGGTTAGTTTAGCTAGGTAAATGAATAATTCCTTGGAAATAGAACGAAGGAACAAATTATTCTCACTGAGTAAAATGAAATCCAAGCTGAAAACTTGAAACTTTGCAAACTAGAACGAAAACTTCCGAATTTTGAGCGATCTTGTTTAGTTTTTCTCTGATTTCAGTGATCACAAGCGGGAATCGTGAATGGAAATCGATCGCTGACACTGAATTAAACGAGGCTCACGCGTATTTAATATTTAAAAAATTAGGAAAGATTGCCTGAAAACCAACATCCTGTTTTGTTTGTCCCATCCTGAAGACATGGGGGGGGGGGGGGTAATCTAATCTGGTAAGTTCCAATGAATAAATTTTTTTAAAAAACGGATTATCAGTATACCTATAACCAGGGATGGAAAGTTCACGTCGAGATTTTGAATTTTCAGTTTCTTTAATCAAAAAAGTGAATAACGTGATACACAGTCATCAAAAATGAGCTGGTAGGTTTAGCTGAAATTCAATTTGGAAATATTGTAGAACAGTAGAACTTCACTGATGATAAAATAAAGTGTGATTTTTGGATTCTAAGGTGGATTTCATATTGAATTGACTATATAATGTCGAGTAAAATTGCCGATTATTGAGAAAAAATGAAAAAACCGATAGCCAAAAGGGCTTAAAAGCTAATGATAAGAACAAAAAGCCAAAGCTCCGCTGATGAAATATTTTGGGGAACTGTTAAGCTGAAGCCAACGTTTAAGCGCATCGCGAACCACTTTCCAGTTTCCACCCCTAAGTATAATATATAATAAATAATCAGCGAAAACGAGGATCAGAATTCTGCAATCGGCATTACAGTTACATTTTGTCCATTTATTAAGTACCTATTTCATTTCATAAATTATTTGATTATTATATTAACTTTTGAACCTTCTTAAAAATGTGCTCATGTGTAACGTGTAAGCGTAATGTCGAACCAGAGAAAAGATCTTCAGGTTACTTTCATCGTCGATAACTCGATCAGACTAAGACTCAGGTTTTGAGTAAAATTTTGAAAAGCCGAAATTGTTGGAAGTGGGTAGTCGGTACAGAAGCTAGAGAAGCCAACTGCTTTTCAGCTTCTTAATCAGCTTCTTGTGATTTGTGACTTTTGCTTCTTGTCGTTTCAGTTAATTGATGGTTATTTCGGGCAGCCATCTGGTATTATTCTGCTATTTTTACAGAAAAGGAAATCGCAGAACGGCGATGAGCTATTACACAAGTAGGTACGTGAAGTGTCTATACTCTATACTAGTACATTACTTTGACGTCTCAAATGAGGCGTGGATCCACGGAGAAAGGGAGTGATGGGAAAATCCCCTCTCCAAAAAAAAGGGAAAAATCTGTGGGTGAGGAGAAAATCTGCGGGGAGGGGGCAGCAAAAAAATTTTCGCACGCCCTGCGCGCTCTTTTGCTATTTTCCTTCGCAAAATGATCGTCTGAATCCGCGCCTGCGCAAATGATACCTTATATAGTTTAAAATTTAAGTACATTATCTTTAAAACGCTCTCCTGTAAAATTATAATTTTAACATTTTAACCAACCCTGTCCAGAAATGAGGTCTGGTTGGCCAAATGGATAGCGCGCTGGTCTCAGAATCCGGAGGTCCCGGGTTCGAGCCCACGTAGCAACTCGCCAGAATTTTCGACCTAGGCCGGTTTTTCGGCCAAAAGGGAAGAGGGCTAAGACAACCCTAACCGCCTCCCCGACGTCTCTGAAATAATGCTCGAAAGGGCGGATTCCAGGACTCAGGTAGAGAGCAAATTAGAAAGAAAAAAAAACTGTCCAGAAACGTGAAAGAGAGATATAACTAGTAGTTGAAACCAGTAGCCGGAGCCGATTTTCTGCATAAATATATTGCTGGTGAGGCTAGCGGATGGGACACTAAAATGAGGGCTGGCCGTGAAAAGGGCTTATATTTGACCAGTCAACTCGCCGAATTCGATTGTACAACTGCTCCTTGTACAAGTAGTTATCGTTAACTTATAGGGTTAACTCCCCGAATTTGGCGAGGAGGGTTGTCAAATTTATATGATTTTACTCCTTTACAGTAAAGAATGTAAAGAAAATTGTAAAGCCTCATTCACACTAGCGTTTAATTCGCTGCGAATGAGCGTGCAGCGAGAGTAGCGAATAAAGTTAAAACTGTTCAACTTTATTCGCTCCACGCTGGGTTACAAGCTTTTTTGCCGTTCACACACTCGCTGCCAACTAGCTCCCGGTATATTTAGAGTAATGGAAAATAATGAGATCGAAATTTAGCACAGTATATACGTATGTTATATATCTATTAAAATATCGTTAAGTAATGAAAGATATTATGTGATTTTTGTAGGTATGGCAGCAGCACTAGATATTGCTGTACTGTTGAAAGAAGTTATCCGTAAACTACGGGAAATTGGTCTGTGTGTAATCGCAACTGTATGCGACCAAGGGACAAATAACTGTGCCGCTAGTAATCAACTAATGAAAGACACTGCACGTGAACACAAGAAGAAGGGAATGGAGAATCGGATGTTTGGATTCAGTGTTGATGAGGAAGAAGTCATCCCTCTATTCAATGTTCCCCACTTACTAAAAGCTATGTGAAATAACGTTTTGACCAAAGATTGTTATTTGTGTGGAAAAAATCACGCCTTCAAATCGCATCTTGGAAACACATTGTGAAATTGTACGAATTAGACCAAGGAGACAGTGATACACGAGCCCTAAGCAAGCTCACAGATTATCACATTTATGCAAATTTGATGAAAAAAATGAAAGTATCATGTGCGGCGCAAAAGTTCTCTCACAGCGTGTGTCTGCTACAATGCATTTGGTGGCCCCCGATGCAGTATAAGTTTATGAAAGTATTACGCATTAATTTTGAGAATTCATGTTTTTGGTACTGATTTAGTTTTCTTATCTATACTTTCTTATAGGCGCAAATGTACCCAACATCAGTAGAGAGAAGGGAACCGCAGACGCAACGAACGAGCCTGGATTACCCGCCGAAGCCGAAAATACATGCTGACCTAATTTTATTTCTGGATAAATTATTCGATAGTTTGAAGGGCGGAACTGTAAGACCACAATACGGAAAGACATTGCGATGTGCAGTTTCTTCAATGTCCCCTCACGAAGAATTTTGGAACGAAGCCATTCGAGTTCTTGATTCCATGCACTTTGTCGTGGGAAAAGATGGTAATTATGACAATTTTTAGGGTCGGCTGCTATGCGCAAGCCGACCGTATTGAAATCACTTTTTTTGTCGTTTTCGTCCTTTCCTTCCTACCTCAGAGTTATTATGTGTACGGATGAAAGGTGCGCTGCGTGTCGTCATTGTTAGAAACAGAACGAAAAGGGGATGAAATTCCGTGATTACCTACATTATCATAATATATTCTTTGTGCGATCGCTAACCATTTGACTGGAATTTTCATTATTTTTCCTTTTGAGAGAAGAGAAAATTGAAAATGTTTGACATTATTACGGTAACGGAAATTATGGATGACGGATCGCCAATTTTTGATCCGTGATTTATAACTCAGCCCAAATAACCCTTTCGTATAGTAATATAATCCATTGATCAATTAAACATATTCAAGTGAAAAAGCGCCAAGAAGCATGGTGACAATCATCAGAAGAATATTTTGTTTCCTCTGTTTCTAGTGCTCCTCTTCTCTAGATTGTTACCATACTGTTCGGCGTGTTTTTAGCTTTACTTTATTGCATTCAATTATTTTCATCACCATCAAGATACCAGGAACCAAGCACAGCCGACCCTCTTCCTACCTCGAGTAGCGAGGTAGCTTGTTTTACTTTCTACTTATCATTTCCATGAAATGACTGTAAATATTGACATGAAAATTTGGAAGTCTAGTGACATTTTATTATGCAATATTTCAGGTAAAGGCATGGAGAAACCACCTTGCATATCGAATTTCATGAAAACGATCAGAGGGTTTCTCTATTTATGGCGGATTCTGCGAGATAGATTTAAATTTAAATTCTTTTTGCCACGCCGAATTAACCAAGATGCGCTCGAAAATCTATTTGGTGCTATAAGAAGTCACGGGTGTCGAAATACAAACCCTACGGCTGAAGGTTTTCTGCATTCGTTGAAAGCGCTACTGATTAATAATTTCGTTTCCGCGAAATCCAAAGGAGAAAACTGCGAAGAAGATGGCGGAGAAGGACTTCTCGATTCAATAAGAGCTTTTATCGAGACCCCTCCCTAACCAAGTGTGGAGGAGGTACAGTTTTTGACATATTATAATATTTTTCATTTTATACCCATTCATAAGGTTACCTACTGGCTACTGTAAACGTATATGATTTCAGTTTTTGGAAACTTATCCTCCATCGTGCAACGCAGAAATTGATTCTGATGATGATAGTGGCAATGAAAATGAAACCAACGAAGGCAACAACGAAGGCAATCTGAATTCTTTTAACCTACGTAAAAGTACACGCGTTTACATTGCCGGATATCTCATTCGACGAAGTTTACAAGCTGTAAAGCGTTGTAAAGATTGTCGTAGATATCTTACTGGTACTGTCGGGTCCACCAAACATAGCAGTTTATTATTAAATCGACTGTACACTAAAACTTTTTCGTTAAAACTGCCATCGAATAATTTTGTTAAAGTTTTTAACCAATGTTATTTAATTACAAAACGAGAATTCCCAAAATTTTGTTTCAAGAAAAAAGTTCGCGCCACTTTGAAACAATTATTAAGCTTGTATACTCGAGAATGTAATGACTTGTGCTGTAATCATAAGTAGGCGATATTTTCATCAACATATTCACCACATTCTACATTCGAGTATGGTGTAGAAACGTGAATAACATTTTATGTGGTAAAGCGTAAAGATGTAAGAGACATCAATGATACAATAAAAGAATCTGCCCAGAGAAGATTTCAAACATACACAAAAAGAGGGCGATCGAGCCATGGCGAGAACGAAAAATTTGAAAACGTATTAACGTACCCTATTCTTTCTTGTGATGTGATTTTTTTATTATATTTTTATACAACAGTACCTGGCTCTTTATTACTTAATGACAGTGACTTCTAAATAAAAATATTAGAACAGTCTAATGATACATTCAAATAAAATAGGCTGAAACCAAAAAAATTTTTCATCTTTCTCATTTGACGTTTTAATTTTTCGAACCACTTCTTCAAAACGTCAGGTGAAAAAAAATAAATAACCTTGATGAATTTAGCCCATTTTTATTTTAATGTTTTCTTTGAAACAATCATCAAAAAAATCTACATTATTTACAGTGAAAAAACGAAGAATATTTTAAAAGCAAATACGCGTGTTCACCCAAGGTGTGGTGAAAATCGTGAATAGAAGCAAAAAGCAATGCAGCATACCGTGAGCAAACTGCTTTAGAGTGGAAGCACGAAAGCAACGAAACTGTCGAACAAGCAGCGCTCGACACTACCTGTGGCCTACTCTCGAACTATTTACAACGTCGCGAAACGTAACGAAGAGGGGGCGATCTATTACGAATTACGATGTAATATAAAATATAATACATTATCTCTGTGTTAGTTTTTAGTTGTAAACTGATAAACGAAGTTTTGTACCAGGAAAGTTGATTCCGTAAAGAAGGTAAGCTTCATCTATTCATTAGTTTTATCACTTAAACGTTTGATGATGCAACGCTATGTTGACACGATGCTAGTTTTCTATCGGACAGGTTGTTGCTGTCAACAAATAATAGCGAACTATCTCCACTCGCCGCATAACACACTTCCCGAACTATTCGATAGAAACTAGCATCCTGTCAACCATAGAAAAAGTGACGTCGTTTAATCATCCGTTAAGCAATTTAACTAGCGGAATTCAGTCAATTAAAACCTTTAATTATAGATTAAACTTTGATAATTGTTTTATACTATCGGCCCTGTATAATACAATCGAGCATCACTATCAGCGATGTGATATAACTTATCACCCAGTACCTATGTACATACATCGCGTAAATCTTGTGTGCTAAAATAATGAAGCTTGTTACAAAATACGTAATTCTTTTCGAATCCAGCTCCGAAACAAGACGAAATCGAGCCTAATATAATGATTATAGTTTCTATCGAATTGAATTGTACGCCAGGGAAAGGATGTTCCGTGTTCACGATTATTGTTACTATAATATGTAGAATTAACTAAAAAGCTGAAAAGCGAAAAGATTAAATAATTTGTGAGTAGAGCGGGCCAAAAGTTTTTGTATTTTGGAAGCGATATTCATTAGAAATAATATATTACGCGGCTAGTACGTTAAGTAAGCGATAACCGTGAGCTGTTGTACTTTCGAATAGAGAAACGTGCATTTTTATTTCGTCTTCAGTGCGTCCAAAATTTATTTAGAGGCAAATACGAACAAAAATGAGTAGCTTAGACGTTAACGTAGAACTTAGGATAAGTTTTTTCGCAGAAATCTGGTTGAGAGCTCTCGGAACAGCCTTTACCGGCTGTAATTACATTCCCTTACAATTACTTCAGTTCGAACCCTCCCGCAATATGCTCAAGTTTTGAAAGGTAAATGGCCTCAAAGGGAGAGCAGTACACAGCGTATTAGCTGGTCAATATAATTCAATTCCACAGGAAATTTCTCTCATCGCCAGGCTCGTGGCTGGCCTTCGATTAAATCATACTTACTGCTAATCTCATCAGTAATCAGTTTGACGTTTTCACATTGTAATGAATGCCCAGCATCTCAGTAATCTCTTAATCTTAACGCCGAAAACGAAAACATCCGCTGCCAGATATTAGCGACTTTGCTGTTGAATCTTGGGAAGTCCGTATAATGCTCGCGGAGAAAATTATTAACATCATGAAACTGCAGATAAAGCTTTGCGAAATTTTGATAACCAAATGATGATAAGGTTATCACTTATCAGTCTTATGACGGGCTTGATGCAGTTTTCCATTTCTCCCTATCTAGTGCGAGTTTTTTCATTTCGTAATATTCGGAAAAGCAACATTTCCTGGAAACTGGAAAGAGATACTGTTGTAGTGTTTCATTGCTTTCAACAGAGTTTATCTATCGGAGTTAGGGTACTATAGTTTCACACGGGTATACTGGACCGCCATTTTGATTCCCAACTAGCCCGCACATCCTTGATTAAGGATACTATAGTTACACACGGGTATAATGAGCCGCCATTTTGATTCGCACCGCGCCCGTGAATGTTGAATCTGGTCGAATCCGACCAAGATTACTAGAATACAAGCAGGTTGTCTCGATTATCGGGTTTGTTGTTGTTGTTATTTGTTTGGGAGTACGCTACGCTGTCTTTATAGTATATAGTTAGCATTGAATTGATTTGATTTTTTAATTTTCGTTGTCTTTCGTTAACCATTTTCTTTTTATTCTCCAATTGAAAATGCCAACTACTTGCGCGCGCGGCTTTTCTTGTCCAAATACCAGCCGCAACGTAAAAGATCGCGAAATAACAAGAACTTTTATCCGCATGAAATATTTGAACGCCAAGCATGCACTAGAAAAAATCACTAAAAAGCGGGCGAAGAAATTTAAGCGAATTACAACGTAACTTTTGATTTATTTAATTCAGGGGGATATTCTAAAGCGCAGCGTACCTATTTGCAAAGCTCCAAATTTTCCTCAGAATATCCTCTGATTTAATTAGAGAATGAAAGTAGTTTATGTATATTTTGTACCGAAAATTGTAATAAAGTATTAATATATGGATGCGTATTTTCATATGACGATGTCTAGCCTGATTAGATTAATTTACTCGTGCGAATCTCAATGAGTAAATTCACCACGTACTCTTGAAAATTCATCTCCTGCGATTATTACAGCTTTGTCATGAATTGATTTATTTTAGGAACTTGGTAATTTGGTTACAGAGGAACTCCTTGATAAAGACTGTGTAGGAATAATCAGACATAAAATAAAAATCTGTACGGGGAAATAGGGAAGAGAATAATATTTTCCCGAACGAACTCTTTGTTGTCTTGTTAGAGGGATAATATTGTCACGCGAAGTAATGCATCGTTTCAAACGATTACAAATCATACATATTTCAGCTAGAACGCTAATACTTGGCATAATTGTTCGTTAGTGTCGATAGAAAAAGTGTTGAAAAATTCAACTTTCTAGCTTAATCTGTAGTTGAGTTATCTTCCTTCAAAAATCATGATTTTGTACGCACTTTACTACGAAGATGACGTAGCGTACTCCCAAACAAATAACAACAACGAGGTAACCTGTTTGCACTCTAGTAACCTTGGAATCCGACAACGCGAAGCGTACCGCGTAGTCAATTCCGAATCGACGGGCGCGGTGCGAATCAAAATGGCGGCTCATTATACCTGTGTGTAACTATAGACTATAGTATCCCTACCTTGATCACTCGTTCGACGCGCGGTTGAGACTTGAGAATGCTCGGACTAACTTGACTTGAAAATCAAAATGGCGGTCCAGTATACCCTTGTAAAACTATTGTACCCTATCGGATTTTGCCTTCTTTGGCGCTGTTGGTCGCGATTTTAACAATATTAACAATACCTATATGGACGCTGTTGAGCGAGACAGAACCAAGCGACATATGTTGACAAAATGAGATTACCAATTAGTATTGTTTGAAAGAACGTAAAAAGTAGAATTTTTCAAAATAAAAATGTGTACTCACGTTGAGAAAAGCTTGTATCAATAAATGCTATGTCATATAGTTTCTACATGACTCTTGAACTTCGAATAACGTGTTCTCAAAAAACAGATTTTGTCGCTTGGTTCTGTCTCGCTTAACAGCGTCTATATAACCTCATAGTCTTTTTTTTTTAATTTTTTATGCTTAAGCCTTCTCACCACGACAAGGTATCACCTAAGATTCGAGTAGTACAGTTACTGATCAGAATTTACAAGAAATTGTGGATCCTGAAGAAGATCGTCGGCTTATTGAGTTGTTACGAGAGATTCCAGGCTGCAGTGACATGGAAAAGGAAAATGTTGTAGAGTGGATGAATGCGGGTGAGGGCTGTGAGTTGACAGAAGATAATATTATTCAATTTGTGGATGAACTGAATGAATATTGTGGTAATGATGATAACCGCGACGGTGATGAGAATGAGACGATGGAAACATCTGCTGATTTGAGTCATTCTGAGGGTCTGCAGGCCATAGAGAGAGCTTCAAATCCCATGGAACACCAAGCGATAGAGGGATTTAGCTTTCAGAAAAAGAAAAAAAAATAGATCTGCAAAACCGAAAAAGATGACCTGAGACTGGTGCTCGCGTTTCACCGCTATTACCAACTTGAAATTCGTACCAGTTACCTAAACTTTGGACTTTTATCTATGGTTGGAGACATTCCGAGTTCATTTAGTCGAAACCACGCTCTCTAGGGAAAAAAAGCAATGCGTTTACCTCTACCAACTATTTTGAAAACTATTTGTAAATAAAAGAGCGCCATCCAAATCAAAATTTTTATTCGTCGTTATTAGAAGCAAGTTCGTCTACAGGTATACGAGCATCTTTTTCAAAATACCTACCGTTGAAAGTTTTCGAGAAATCATCTGCCATAATCGAATATTCAAAAACGTCTGGCAACCCTATACATAAAATCCCGCCAGTTATCAGGATAACTAAAGGAGAACCAAGGGTAACTGACAGGTTTCTGGGTAATCTGAGAGTAACCGAGGGTTGCAAATGAGTAACTTTTCCGCGGGTAACTAGAGGGTAACTGATTGTGTATCGGGCTGCGCAAAATCCCGCCAGTTACCTGGGTAACTAAAAGAGAACCAAGGGTAACGGACTGGTTTCTGGGTAATCTGAGGGTAACCGAGGGTTGTAAATAAGTGAGTAACTTTTCCGCGAGTAACTAGAGAG
This sequence comes from Acanthococcus lagerstroemiae, assembly GCA_031841125.1. NCBI lineage: Eukaryota > Metazoa > Arthropoda > Insecta > Hemiptera > Eriococcidae > Acanthococcus > Acanthococcus lagerstroemiae. Next base: position 21,977,976 of record CM063106.1, on the reverse strand, counting down.
TAACTGATTGGGCATCAGGAAGCAGTGACAAGTTCCTGGTTTGACGTCTAGTAGTTACCACCAGTGTGACCCGATATTTTCAGGACAAAAATAGTACAGTTAAACATTTTTGTAATAACGACCAACGAACTTCATTTTCTAACATTTTTCCGTAGTAACAAGCAAAAAATTTGACATTTAAGTGTGTATCATCATCGATTTATGGTATGAATCGACGATTTATGTGTAATATTCTAAGGAAATTGTAAAAAAGATAAAATTTTAGCATATCAAAGAAAAAGAGAAGTACTTTTTGCAGAAGTGTACGTGTAACTTAAATGGAGTACGTCTAGTCACACAGGGTCACACTGTACCACGTAGACCTTTCTTGGCTTTTTACTCGTCAAACCAGGAAGTTGTCACTGCTTACCAGACGTTTTTGAATTCGAATTCGACTGCGGCAGATGAATTCTCGAAAACATTCGAGAAATAGAAGGAACGTATGCAGTACTGCTTAGCCGCAACTGGTGGGTGTCCTGAAAAAGATGCTCGTATACTTGTAGACGAACTTGTTTCTGATGACAATGAATAAAGATTTTGATTTTGATGGCGTGTTTTTATTTACAAATAGTTTTTAAAATGTGTAGTTGGTAGGGGTTAACGTATTGCTTTTTTTTTTTTTAGAGGATTGTGGAACAGCGTGGTTTCCACCAAATGAGCTTGAAATGGTCTCCAACAATAAATAAAAGGTTTAAAGTTTAAATGGGACCTATGAATTTCAGTTTAATAGGTTAGTGGTGAACCCCGAGCACCAGTCTCAGTTGAGTTGCGACAGCCTTTTTAGTTCATGTTTATGTCACAGGTACTATAATTCAAATTTTTTCACATGTTATTTGATGAAAAGTTCTCCGTATTATATCAATATTCAGTTATGTAAACGACCCTATTCCCACATTAGTATTAGACTGTAATTTGCAGACCGGCATAGCTAGCAAATGACGTGATCTACCGGCTCTTAATATCATGTGCCACTTTTAATATTGGTCATTCACGTTCCTTACCACTTCCATGGTTTATAACAGTCATTCACCGGTCATTTACTACAGGGACCAAACTAACAACATTAATCGTAACGTATAGGGGAAAGGGTTCCAAGATGACCCGCGGTTTTTTCCTTGGCTTATAACATAGTTTTAAAACTTGAACCGTTTGGAAGGAAACTACTGCAACTTCAAAATGATATGCAACTTGAAAATATGTTGGCAAAATACTGGACGTCCGGGTACAAAGTATAAAAATTTGGATTTGTATCATCTTGGAACCAAGAGGTGTATAATATGACAACTGCTGTGTCCAAGATGACACATAACTAGAAGAAAGGTGTAATCTTATTTTTGTCGAACAATAATATTACATTCCAGTAGTGCATTTCGTTACATCCAAGTCATATGACAGAGCTTTTTGTTCAGCTGCAAGTCTTACCGGCTCAGTGTTTTGAACTTGATATTATCAAATTGATACGCAGCTTGCCGATATGAATACACTTTTTCGATAACTTAATTCCCCGCTACATCCATATCGGAGGAGCGAACTGTCCTCTATCAGTTTTTCGTTGATAACCATGTCCTCTTTCTGCAACGTTTTCATATCACCCACAGTGTACACCCACACCTCGTAAATTAAAACCGACTTTTCCACAATCGAATAGTTGAAGTATTCATCAAAATAAGAACGTCATTCTGCGCAGAACATAATGACGCATAGATGTATACAGGGTGTGTCTTTTTGCAATAACCCCCCTTCCACCTGGTAAGTAGACAATCTGCACCAACAATATGTAGATATGTTTGCATACTCTTACTTTTGAAGGGACTGGGTTATGGTCAAATTTGGAAACGTTTTTCATCTTTGAAATATTTTTTTCTTCTCACGACTGGGAATAGAAAAATGGTACCAGTAGATAAAAGTGAAGGGCAGTTGTAATAACCACGGGGAGGAAAATGGCCGGGAACAGTTCAATGGGGTGTTCATGAGATCAATTTTAGTACAAATTATATCAGAAAATTTTCAATTTTTTTCAATTTCCTGTGAGACTTGCCTTCTTAAGCTACTGTTTTTTATTTGCAACAGATTGTATATTACATTTCCCATGAAAAAGGTCATTAGCTATTTTCTTATATTTGGATTAGAACTGCTCAAAATGGAGTTCTAGATATCCCCGTTGAGAATTATAACTTTTTAACACAGATGCACAGACCTTATGAGGATAATAATCATGTACAGCTATACTTTACCACTTCACAGAGTTATATCATTTATGGGGATTAGTTTATATGGGTATCCAATAATTGGTTCCAAAGGTCGCTAAATTCAGTTTTGGTAACATTTTGGCCATATGCCCGGAGAAATATTTTTAAAATTTCAGTTCACAAAATTCTTTGCAAAACAAGATAACTAATGTTCAAACTGTAAGGGAATAGAACAAGAATAAAACCATAACAGTCAGTAAATAATAAATGAAATTTTCACGTTAATTTGGTTGGTTAGTTGTAATTGTGTAATTCTGCCGTATAATCGCAATCAAACTGAATATGGGGGAAAACTTTTTTCATTATGTATCCGTAATCATAAGACCATAACCCAGCTGGTTCTTCTATCCATGTCAACAGCAATTTGTTGGGCCTAGATTCTCATATTCTTTAATCGTCATAAATAACATTCATCACTAAATTAATACCCCTCCCACCCCCAGAGTGTTACAGTAAGTAGAAAAGATACCAACATTTCCCAATACAATTTTGTACTACATGAAATTTTGTTCTATGAATATCAATGTTCAGCCATTTTCCATGATCTTCAATTTTTTTCTGTGTGGTCATCACAATTGTCATCTTGTTCCTCCTTCCCATCGGTATGCGCCACAGTTCGGGGAATATGGCCAAAATGTTACCAAAACCGAATTTAGCGACCTTTGGAAAGAATTATTGGATACCCATATTAAACGTTACAAAATACTAGAACACCCTCTCCGCCTTGCATGGGCCTCAATTTCAAATATGGGGTAAATAGATGAAACGAGAGAGGTGAATGAACCCCATAAACGATATAACTCCGTGAAGAGGTGAAATAGCTGAAGAAGCTGATTGTTATCTTCTTATGAAGATAATAATCAGCTTCTTGAGTGCATCTGTGTTAAAAAATAAAAATTCTCAACAGGCATTTCTAGCACTCTATTTTGAGCAGTTCTATTCCAGATACAAGAAAATCGCTAATGACCTTTTTCTATGGGAAAGTTAATGTACAATTTATTATACATAAAAAAACAGTAGCTTAAGAGGGCAAGTTTCACGGGAAATTGGAAAAATTTGAAAATTTTCTGATATTATTTGTACTAAAATTGATTTTATGAACACCCTGTTAAACCGATTCCGATCATTTTTTTTCTGTAGTTACCACAACTGCCCTCTACTATTACCTACTGACACCATTTTTCTGTCCATCTCCAGTTGTGAGAAGAAAAAAACATTCAAAGTCAGAAACCTTTTCAAAATTTGACCACAGCCCAGTCCCTTCCAATGTAAGAGTATGCAAACATATCAACATATTGTCGGGGTAGGTTACCTACTTACCAGGTGGAAGGGGGTCATTGCAAAAGACCCTGTATAGAATCATTTACTTTCAATAGAATCCGCTTGTCACATAAAATTTTCTTGGATCGATCTTTTTCGGGTGCTGGAAAAGTTTTTCGGGTAAAAAATTTTTCATAATAACCGTGATAACAGTATACAAGCTCGTATAGAAGATCACCGACGTTGCCAAACAATCTATCTAAGTTCCAAGCTAAAACGACATTAGCGGCTGAGAAATTAAGACTCTGTGTCATCTTGGAACCTGTGTCGTGTTGGAACGCTTTCCCCTACGTATTGTACAGGTTGTTACATTTTTGCTGTTTTACCCACAATATGCTTTAAATTCGGTGAGATGAGTAGTTGCTGCGCTGAAAGTGGAGAAAAAGTATTCAGATTTGCCATGGAAAGAGTGTAAACTTAACTTTCAGATATACTAATGCCTTGGAATCGGGGATGTGGAAGCCGAACAATGCAGCCTCCGCTTCCGGCTTCCAGCCTCAGTATATGAGCTTCTAACTTCTAATCTTTTTTTTTTTTTCAAGGCTTCTGGCTTCTAGCTTCCAGCTTCTTTTACTTATTGTCACCCAAGGTTGTTATAATTAGAGAAGATTCTTTTTAGAAAGTGAGGAAAAATAAAGTGAAGTGAAGTAGAAGAGGTACATTCAGGGTTGGCAGGTAAAATACTTTGTACAATTTTACGTGTAAAATGTAAAATTAATCAAAATAAGTAAGAGAAAAATTAAAGTTCAATTTTTCAATTAAAATTTTTAAAACATTCACACTGGAACTATAGTCAAAAATGGGCGTCTCCTTTATCATTCAATTTAATAATTTATACTCCTTAAATTCACTATAGGTAACTCATAAGAAAGTAGAATATTTTATAGAATGTGAATTACAAAAGACAAGTATAAATAATTTTAAAAAAATCAAGCAATTCAAACCAAAATAAATTTCAACATTTTCCATCAAGTATCTTTAAATTTAAACTTAAAATTAAAAATTTTCAATGAACAAAAACTAGCAAAAAGAATTATTAATAAATCTTATAAATTCCATTTAAAAAGAAAAATCATCGGACTTTGTGGTATCAGAAATTTTAACTTAAACTACTCTATTTATTTTATTTTACCGTCAAAAGTTAATTAATTTCATGTCAGTTATTTATTTCATAATTTCATCTCAATTTTTTATTCTCATTTCTTATCATATTATCATGTATCAAGTATCAGTTATGTTTCTTTTTGTTTTTTTCGCATTTTACATACATTTTATATTCATTTTACATAGAATGTAAAATAAATCATGTTACATGTAAAATGCCAACCCTGGCGTACATTGGTTTTCTTTTTTGGGCTTTCGACTATTGAGTAAAAAAATGTTTGAGAAGAATATTGAGATGTGGAACTGAATGTAGGAGCGCTAATGTGTACTTCCTTTCCTAATGAAAGGTTGAGTGATCACCGAACACAGACGAAAATAACATTGCCGTAAATGGGATATACGGGGTTTTCAAAAAATAATTATAAAATTAAGAAATGACTAACATGCTTCAAATTTGAACTGTAGGGAGCTACGTATTCGAACTTGTGATTAAAAATTTAATATGTCAGGTAGCAAAATTAATAGAAGTGCAGTGAAGTAAAAAATGAGAAGTATGTTATCAGTTGACCTATTTATTTTTACTTCATTAATCACTCAATGAGGGTTCACAAAACATCCGCTAGATGTCAGCCACTTTGATTCCGAGTCCCAATTATAAGAAGTTGATTGGAAGTTGAAAATCTTGTAGCTTCCGCTTCCAACCTCCAGTTTTTAATTCATTCGGCTTCCAACTTCGAGCTTCTCTAAATTGTCGTAAAACTGCAAAAACTTCCGGCTTCTGACTTCCAGCTACTGGCTTTTCTACATTCCTGCTGGGAATTACAAAAAAATGGCGACAGGGTCTTTATGCGCTACATCATCGAAATACATGAGAGGGGGGGAGGGGGCATTTTAAATTCTGGAAAGAAGTTTCCAGTTAAAAATTGATCATTCTTGCATCGCATCCTTTTTCTTTGATGTATTTTGTTTCATATAGTATTTGTATTATGAACGCATTCAAAACACGTGCATGATACATCTCTACTGGTTGAGATTCTTCATATTTTAAAGAAGTGCTCGTTTTACAGGTGAAGATCACCGTGACTAAGAAGATCATCCACGTAGGAACAATCGGAGTCTTGGTTTTAGTGCTGCGGATTTCGAGTTGATCATCAGACTCGCTCTCTGTCTCTCGTCTGTGCGTGACATCCTATAATCCGTGACTTCAGTTAGTTGTGGTTCATTTTCAACCATTGTGGTAAAGCGCTCATCATGAATTGTATACTATGTATCGATAACAGTGGCTCGACGCTCGGCTGCGAAAAGTATTGGGATAAGGTTTCGAAAATTTACAAGGAAGCTAAACCATATCGTTTAATTTATTGGAGTGATACAGCAGAAGAGAGGGAAAATTTTGAAGTGTTCATCATGGGTGGTACAGAACCTCAGTCATTCATACCGTTATTGCAAAATGAAACCAAGCCTTTTAATTTGATTATTACCACGGACGGAGAAATAAGCCAAGATGATATCGATGCCTGTAGCGTACTAGTAACGCCGCAGTTGCTGTCCCTTATCAACTCGACTGTTATCCATTATATAGGATATGAAGACAGTATGAACATCGGTTTAAACATTATTTTTGGGGGCACTAACAAGTTGTCCTATTACATCAATGAGAACGATTTCACCCCCATACTGGAAAAGTTTGACGAGGTCGAAATGAGCAACTTCATGTCTCCCAACTTCATTATCAGTTTGATTGTCAGAATTAAAAATATCGAAGCTACATACCCGGATGAGTCGGCACGTAAAGCTCACCTTGCAGAATTACGAGGCGAGGTGACTAGACTGTTTTCAAAATTGCAGAACGAATCATTAGACTTGACTGTTGACGAACAACTCGAAAAATACTACGAAAATAATCAGTATCAAGAGTTTGTTGATCTACTGAAAGAAGATCGAAAAGATGTGCTACCTTTCAGTCAGCAGAAAGTCAAGGTACTAAATCTGTTCGACCGTAATATTGATTTAAATATTGGAAGAATAAGTTCGGCAGCTACTGTTCCTGAACAAGTCATTGAAACGCCGGAAGAGAGTGCCGCGTGGAGTGAATTTGAAGATAGCATCACCATGGATGAGTTTAAACTACCCTGTTTGCTGGTTCAGAATCCCGACGGCGAGCCGTTGATCACAAATAACACGTTGCTAAAACATCCATTCAGTTTATTATCGGAACCGGATATTATAAAGGAAGTAATGCTGTTGATCGAACCGAATCTCATTGATTATACTACCTATAAGAAACTTAATTTCGACGGACGAGGATTTACCGTGTCACCATATACTCGGGTGAAATGTAAAGGCGTTTTTGTCCTCGAGTGCGACACCATGAAACGTGTTAAAAGTAATTGTAGAACTATGTCCGTGTTGTTTGGAAAGGACAACAAAGTGCCGGGAAACTTGATTATGTGGAATTTAGTTATACTCTATTTGCTGTATAAGTATAAATTCAACGATGACTCCTGTAAAACTGTAATCTTCGATCAAATAATGTCGTACTGTAAGGAGTTCAAGACTACTTTGAGTTTCTCGCATCAGTGTCAACTTCCGCGACGTGCCAGAATCGAAATATGTTTATGGTTTGCTGTCCAGGCGGCGCCGAGAGTTTGTCCGAACACGGCGATGAATATTTTGAGGGCGCCGTTCGGATTGGGGCTATTATACTTCTATTTGGATACTTTTGGGCGCGTTCAAGACGAGTATCTGACGGAGCTATCGCAGCGTACTAAAAAATGGGCGGTGTGGCATTATTTCCTCGTTAACAGAGGCAAACGCGACCTGAACTTGGAGGTGAAAGCTCAGTATCAGAATTATTGCGTACATAACGATCAAATCATTTTGCGACCCGGTAAATGTGAAACACCGTATCGATCAAAGTGTAATATTTTGGATGCTGATTGGGTTAATACTTTGTTTGTAAACGTAGCCCGTCTGTCTAAAAAAATAGATGACATTGACAAATTTGAACTACAGCCTGTGTCCGCGGACAATGCCGATTCAGATGAAGGTATCGATGCTTCCTCAGGCAAAAAGATCAGTGATGCGTTATCGCACGTTAAAATCAATGTTGAAACGTGTTGGCCATTCGTTATTTGTCCGGTTTCGAAAGTGCACTGGAAGGAGTGTGTTGGAGAGTACAACCTGAAAACTGAATCTTACGTTAGAATATTCAACAAGTATTGTCGTAAATATAAGCAATATCCGGTGCATTACATGGATCTAGTGCTATTTTACAGCCGTCGCGCTAAAAATCCTATTGTAAAACAATGCGATTTTAATAATTACGAGTATGTGTATTCGTTGTTTGATGATGTAAGAAGGAAGTATACTTGTGAGGAATACCTTAATGTCTATAATAATCACACTGATGAAAAGGTGAGACTGTCCAAAGAATAATCTACCTAGATATGCCATTTTCAAATACGTTTTTCTGAAAATTTTTATATTGTTACTTTTGTAATGTTGAGAATTTGTAATACTTTCATTTATGGGTATTTGTTCGTAATTTTTAAACCGTTTTCTTTTAATTTATTGAGCAAAATATTTCTCATTTAATTTTAACCGTGGAAATAGATATTTAATCAACTAATGAACATAATATTTGTTAGTTTTTAAATTATAAATATTCATAATTACTAATTAATCCTTAAAAATTAAAGAAGAAATTAATTATACCTATATGATTTATTAAATATAAAATTTATTTTAATTCTCTCCATCTCTCTGTATACTAAACTAGGGGGCTTCGCCCCCTGGCCGCTTCGTGGCCCAACCCCCCCCCCCCGCCGTCACTCGCTTCGCTCGTGCCGGCCTGAGGCTCGTGATGAAGAAAGGATGGAAGGGAGTTCATGGTGGAAGATTGAGGACCGCTGATAGAGGGGGAGCAAAAGAAGCGCAAAGCAAACCTAAACTCAGTAACAAAAGTTTCAGACCAAACACTGAGGACTGTGGCGGTTGGACGAGGCGCGAAGCCCCCTAGTTTCTTTCAAAAATATTATAAAATTTCAATAAATTTAACTTTTAATAATTTTTAAAATGAAAATCAACTAATTAGATTATATTTTAATAATATAAAACTAAACGAAATGAATCTATAAATAAATTATTAAAAAAATAATCTAACAATATTATTATTGTTAAATATTAACATTATACTTTTTTATTAAAATGTAAACCCCAATGAAGTGAAATATATTATTATAATTTAGTATAATATGAGAATATGAGACTGTCGGGAAAAAATACCTAGTCTATGCAAGTCTTCGTGTAATTTTTTCATGGAGTTCTTCTATTTTTTCTTGATTATTTATTAAAAGTTTTCAGTTTTGTTAATTAGGCTTTATTCTTAGGTGCGTAATTTTTAAACTGTTAAGTTATCTACTGTTTTTACAAATTAAAAGAATTAATGATTTTTTTGTCGTTATTTTTCAATTTATTATCAAAGCGACGCGAACAGTTTTTTTATTTTTCTGTGTGTGTATTTGTGTGGAGGGGTGTGAATTAAGATTTTTTGAAATCTACAAAAATGCCGACTGGTGTACCCCACTCTGTGAGGGGTAACTAACGGGCTGTTAGCCCATTAGGATACATGTAAGGTGTCTAGTTGTCGGAAATTCTCGTGCAGAGTTCCATGTTAAATTTTATGCTCGGTCAATTGAATTGAACGAAACCTATCTACTCTTGTGTCCAGACCAAAAACCACGTAAGAGCAGTCTCCATCCAAATGTTCAAAATTCTGTTGTCCTCTATACGGGACAAAACAACTCGTGTTGATATTGTTCATGCTAAGAACTGAGTCACATTGTGGGTATCCTATTTATGCTTGGAATCCATTCAAGTCATGTGCCTGGGGTTGTATCATAAGCTTACATATAGATAAGCTGTCAAAATGATGTGCTAAATTTATCAGACGGCATGAAATTCTATAGTATGGCCGTGCATAGTGGGCTAGTTTGCAATTCTGGGTGACAGTTGTATCATTAAAAAAAAAAATCGGCTCACAACAACACACACACATTTTACCAACTCTCTGCAACTGCATAATGAAGGCATTTCAAGGGTCAAACCAGACGACTGCACGAGTCATATGACATATTGCTGGAAACGTGTAAGGAGAATAAGTTTTTGCATGTATTGGTTCGGTTACGAGCTCCTAATTTCCAGTATTTTATCCACTCAGATTTGCGAACCAGCCCACTGTACCGCGGAGACATCGATCTACCATCAACATGGTTGGTTATAAGATCTAAAAATAATGTCATTCGCTAGTTATGGGGTTAAATCGCAGATTGACGGCTGAATTGATGATTAGCTTTAAAGGCTTTGGACAAGTATTATACATTTCCATTCTCAGCGTACCTTCAAGGTACTGGCTGAAAATGAACACTTTGATCTTGACCAGTCTGAAGAGGCAAAACATAAGCTAGACATAAGTGCATTTTGATGCCATATCCTAATGTACGAATATATGGCAGACCTCCGATATTATTTTACGAACTCTTCATGTAGAATTAAAAAAAGGAAAAAAATGAACCGCTTGCCCATTCATGTACCTTGAAAGGTATAACCACAGGCTACCCGAATGGAAATCGCCCTAAGCTATTCACATAAAATCATTCTACGAAAGGTCAAGTTTTACCGAGTTTCAAACACGTCCATTAGCCTTAAAAAGTTTCAAGAAATCCTAAATCAATTCGAAAGAGTCAAAATTAAACAAGCCTTTAAAAGTCGTAGTCAGTTGACAAGAAGACTATCAAATAAGTTTTACAGATCTTAAAAATTCGTAATCGTATCCAAAGATGCTTGAAAAAATCTTTAGCAAGTCTGGAAGAATGACGTCATCAAAAATTTTAATTTATTCTCAAACAGTCTGAGCGAATAATAAAAAAGTTGGAACGAGCCCGTGTGCTCATTTTCAACTAGAAAGGAAGAATTTGTGACTCATGACCCACCCAGTCTTGATTGTCTTAATACAGTTTTGAATGAATCTTACTGCCAGCGTGTCTTGAACAAGTAACTTAGAGAACCGTACACAAGTCTGAGAGAGAGTCTTAAATTAGCGACTTAGTTTCAAAAAGCCTTAAGAGTCTTATAAAGTTCTGAGAGTTCACAAAAGTCTCAACCCTGTTTTGAAAAACAATATAATGCAGCCTGAAAAAGTTATAGTCATAAATGGAGTTTTGAACAGGTGTAGTAAACTATGAATAAAAATAAGTTTGGAAAAGTTTTGAAGAGTACGGAACAAGTTCCGGAGAATCTAAAAGATTCATATATACGCACTGAAAAGATTAAAGAGTCTTAGCTAGTGTTGAATGTTAATAGTAATGCGATGAAATTTGTCTAATCAATTCAGTGAGTCAAAAAATTGACCTCACACAGAATATATGAAGACAGTTTTATTTTCAACGTCAACAAAGAAACAGTCAGCGGTACAAATCATTCACAACTCCAAGTATTTCTTCTCATTTTTGAATATGACTTAGAATTAAATCAGCATTGGTCTTTTGTCATCTACATAATTACAAGCTACGCACCTGCCTGCGTCGCCAAGCGTACCAAGACGAGGTGGTGAGAGGTGAGTGAAGAGGCAGCGCGTCCGGCTGTGGGGGACCAGAATTCCACGCGAGTGCTCAGGGAGCGCAGACCTTGGTCAGTAGGGAACCCCATGGTGGCCCTTGAAGGACGCGCGCACCGGTTGTGGCCCGGCGAAATGGCGGCTCGGCCTCAAAGCGTCCCTCCGGCCACTGATGCGATACTCGAAAGGGTAGTTTCCGGGACCGGGAGTGCGGTTTCATAGGGGCCACTTTGGCATGCGTGCATCGCCGTACGTCCCACCACACCATATATTAAAACAATCTCTTTTTTCTTTCTTCCTTCCTTTAAAGTACACTTCATAACAGAGCCGGAGGCAGGATGCCAATAGAGATATTTTTACAGGTCTTTTATGACCTCTCCCGGGTTAGTTTTCTTTGGCTTACTCATCCTCGATCCTCCGAAAGAAAAATTATTTAACCCGCGTCTCATACGAGAGACTACCTAACATGGTCCTCCTCCTTCATAGACTTGTTATTGATTACATTTTATAATTAATTTCGTTATATGTTACAAATTTTTGTGAAATATTGAATTTCAGACAATACGTACACCTCTTCTCAAATATCATGTGGTTCGTATTAGTATTTTAAAACAATCTACGTAAAGTATCTGTACTCGAATATGAAGAAAATGTATTTTCTAAAACGGTCAGCTTCCAATTCTCAAATCAGTTGGATTCAGCAACGCTTCTATGTGATGCATTCTGTTCAGAATTAACAGTCCTGTACTAACAAATGCTAAAATGTCGAAAAAGTTAACTACACTTTAGCTACATGGCTTGCACGAGGATATCAATTCCGGAACATAAACTGGCTGGCTCAGCATTGACTCTATACACTAACTTGTCACATTGTGCGCATATACACTCTCACACACAAATACGCACCAATTAATAATGAGAACTAAATTTACTAATACATAACTTATCTCGATTTAGAATATCCTGCAATAGAGAATCACTTTTGTAACCAGAACAGAAGTAAATTATTCAATTTACAAGTTTGGACGCCATCAGCTCTCAATGAGTCAATTTAATATGAAAAAGGATATCAAATGTATCTCTTCCTTTCAAACTTCATGATCTACTACTCGTTCTTCCACTCTACTGATGTTCATCTTTATTTGGGAATACGGGAATTACGTTGATGTTGCACATAAAAGGGAGATGACTACGAGGTGACAAAGAGAAAATATTTATACCTTCTCAATGAAATCCTGACTACATTCATCGATGGTTTATTGTTGAAATACATAATCCATTTAGCATCTTGAGCATTGATAGTGACGTATTAATAATGCAATGAACATGGTAACAATCTCTGAGTATTAAAAATAATATCACCAGTTATAACGATCTAAAAAAAATTGTTTTGCGAAATATTCCTTAAATGACTTCATTTTCTATCGAGCCAATTGAAGATATTTCACTGAGTATTTTGTCACCAGGCTAGAAATAAAGTCATCGATAAAATTAATATTAATTAACACGACCACAGCGTACACAGGGTACGAAAACAAAAAGTTCCTCACCTTTAAAAATTCTCGTGGATTTCGGAAAACCCCAACCCCACTCGGTGTTCCGGTTAAAATTACGTCTCCTGGAAGTAGTGTAAATAATCTGGGGGAAAAAAACGAAAGTATTACCCAGTTTTGAAATTCAGCGATCGACATTACATCGAAGTACCATACTCGATTATTTTTAATAAGTTGTGATTAGACTGTTGTTAAGGCGATACAGAACATTAAGAAATTGAAGTGGCTTATCCGGTACATCTTGCCATCGGAGTCAACAGACTACAAACCGATAACGTTACGTATTGATGCACGGCAGTCATACTAATTCATTTGTAAAGAAACTCGAAGTTAACTCGTTCATCTGTTACTTTCTTCAAAGAAATTTTAATGTTTCAATACACTGACAGTGATTCCGAATTCTCAAATATTTTCTTCCGCATTCTTATGAGCTCATTTTACAATCAGACTAACAAGTTACTGAAATTGATATGTCTTACTCCGAGAGGAAGGAAATTAATTTGTCAACACGATGAATCAACTCGTCAGTATTTCCATTTTGCTTTTGTACGCCATTAATGGAACACGATATACTCAATCCGTGAGGATTTGGAATCTCTTCTTTGGTTACGACTGCGGGACCAAGAGGACAGAACTGATCCATACTTTTAGCTAAAAAGAAGAACAAAGAGATTACAGACTCTTTATGTATTAACGAGCAAATCAACTCCAGTACACTGCTCGACACGCCGCCGTATGATAGTAGTAATGTAATCCAGAACTCACCAACAAGCCACTGCCCATTGTTACGTTTCGGTGTCTGCCAATCTCTGGCTGAAATATCCTGAGCTACGGTGTACCCGAACACATACTCATACGCGTTTTCTATTTTCACGTTTCTCGCTTTCTTACCGACAACTACGGCCAGTTCAACCTCCCAGTCAACAGCCTGTACATCAACATAATCAAATGAAAATTATAATACTAACTGAAGAAGATGCACGAAGAAATTACCAATATTTATTACCAGCCTTTGAATTTGGAGGATGTTTCAACTTTTCGTAAGGTCCAATGATGGTACTCGGGAATTTAGGGAAGAAAAACGGTTGTTCAGGATACGGCTTATTTTGCTCATCACAGTGACCTTTGTAATTCAAACCCACACAGATTACTTTATCCGGTTTTATGACTGGCGCAAGAAGTCTCACTGATTTCAAATCGTGCGTTAGTTTCTCATCGGTAATGATTCTAAAAAGAAAACAGAATAACAATCTCAAATCTGACTCAAGGGTTCGTTTTTCACACGTAAGACTCAGTGAATAATCAGGGTTTAAGGTAAATACTCATGAAGGAAAGCCATACTTATGCACTAAATGACTCAGTAAATCATAATGGAATTTAAGATAAGCTAGAGTATACCATGACAATATTTGCTAAAAACAAACAGCTCCACAAGGGATAGAAATTGAAAAATAATGCGAAGACTATTGTATTCAAGATGGAGAAAATAAAAATTCCCAATCTAGTAATAAATAATAAGTAACTAAAGAAAGTGATTGAGATGTAAAGATGAATTTACTTATGAACTCTATTGGCAAGCTCGCTCTGTCTCTCCAGAAACTGAACCAAATTATTCGGAACACTGCTGTCTACATCACTGAGATTTGTGATGTTCTTCTTATTCTCTGAAATGACACCGAGACTTTGAGTACCGTTGTTTTCGAACTGCACAAAACGTAGATTATTCGCAGTTGTAGTACGAATGTTCCTCAGACATTTTACGTGATTAATTTTTCTAGTAAGATTTAAGCCTCTTGAATTCATAATTTTCATCAACATTTTCGAAGCACTACTTTCTAAATACTTGAGACCACTTGACTAGGAATACCATAAATACACAATTTAGAAAAAATTAATACAGTTTGGAATATCAAAAATCTTCAGAATTGCAAATCCCGTTAACTTGAAGATAAAAAAGTAAACAGACTGATAGTGATAAATGATAATCTGATAATAGCAACAAAGCTGCCAATTGCCAAGCGATGACAATATGCACAGGAAAGTGTCCTAAATGTAGACATAATTTAGGTTCTTTTCTACAAAACATACTCTATGTGCATCGTATTGCATACGTGTGGAATAACGGCAGAACATCATCCATTTTGAATTAACCCCAAGATTTAGTTCTTATCAGTTATTACTTATCAGGTTATCACTTCATCACATTTCAAGCGGTATTAAATTATGTGAATTCGTAAAAATTCTAAATCAAAAATTCTTATATGATATTCGTGAGCCTGAGGAACTTCTCATGGTTCTCATAACGAATAAAACTTTGAATTGTATGATTTTCAAGTACATTACTTCGTTTCTATGATTGGTGACCGAAGTCATCTTGTTCTCCTGATCTGAACTAATCGTCGCTAATTATGCCGAATACCAATGATGCTACTACGGTGAAAAAAGGACGCGGTGGTCCTTTGGGTTTGGGTAAGAAGAGCAAAATGAATATCGAGTAGTCTCGTACAACTCATCATAGTACCTTAACTAACATTAAGTTACCGAAGCGATGACATAGTCGTGAACTGTACTTTCTTTTTAACAAAGTTCGTTTCGCACTAACTGAACCGCTGGTCGGCTGTCGTCTTGTTCAATTCTGAACTTCGCTATTCATTTGTACGTGCACATTTTGTTACAGGTGATCCTGATGACACTTCTTTGCGTAAAACAGAGAAAAATTTAATTATACCTCAAATGCGGAGAAAAATGGTGAACGAGGAGAAATGCCCACAGGAAATAGCAGGTTTGTATTAATTTATCCCACACACAGAAATATTTTCTTCGTACACGTAACCATGACTCACTGATTTTGTCATTTGAACAGAGTACCAAGACTGTGTCTGTAAAGCCGGTCTTATGTTAGCCGGATTTAAATGCAAGGAGCTGAAACTCAGAATGGCGGACTGTATGGAATATTGGAATGAAGACGAAGAATTACAAGCTAGAGCAAAGAGAATGTATCTCGAAGAGAGAAAAGAATTTAGGAGAACAGGAGTGTGCAAACAGAACAGGGAATACATAAATCAATATTTAGATGAATTAAAAGGGAAACAGACACAGTAATTTGAATGTTGAAAATATTCTACTATCTGTATCATCGCTCCAGAAGAAAAATTAACGCCGAAGTCCCACAGTGCCCTAACGATGATTGAACTTAGTTCTGTATTAGAAATGAATTATAGATTCTGTGATGAAGTTGTTAATAAGTGCTCGAATTATATTTTATTATAAGAATTTAACAGTAAATTAAGCACTTCGCTAGTGGCATTTGTCGGCATTTTTGAGATACCCAAGTGTAGATGAAGTTGGTAATAATAAAATTCAATTCGTTGTTTACTCTGACTTCTCATTTCGCTGTCACGATCCACTAGCAGTTGTTTCGTTCTTTTTCTGCTTCGTCAGTCGATCTTTCCCCTGGGGTTTTAAATTACGATTTTCAGAAGGTATCCACCGTTGGAGTAAGAATTCGGATACCTGACACAATTTTAGGTGATCCAAGTCACCTTTATTAAAATTCTCTGGATGTGTTACTCGACAAATAAGCAATTCCTGTAATCAGTCGAAGAATTCCGTTTGCAATAATGAACGAGGGCGGAATAAATTATTTGAATGAAATTGATTGACGAAGATTCGCAAGAAGGTTCCATAAAAAATGAATGTTAATAGAACACGAAATCTCCTTACTTTTTTAGCTACCTCTATAGCTCTGTAGTAACTGAGGAACGAGTTGAAACTTTTACTTTGTCTTCCGTCCGCATTTGATATTACGAGAACTACGTAAGAAGAATGAAAAAACGGCGGGCCTTCCTTGTATAGAACTATAAAAATTCAGATAACTTGAGAACATGTAATAATGTCTGAAAAGTAAGTAAATGGGTAGGCAGAACCACTGCCTCACGCAGATATAAGTGGTCTACGGAAAAAGTGAAAATCACTTAATTCTAACGAACACAAGTGAAATAATGGATTCGAGCACAGATCAACAAGTTAGAGTGGTGACGTGTTAGTTTTATTGATGAGAGAAGACCAAAATTTCAAAAAAAGTAACATTCTCCGAATTCGACAAGAGAACTCAAAAGTGATTTTGGAAGAGAGAAAACAGTCTGATGCCCATTTAACCACGGAATCTGAACCTCAACAAATTTTTTCAAGAGAGCAAAATAATACTTCTGTCCCCTCTATGTCGACAATCATTTCTAAGTATTCGAGAAATTTAGTAGGTAGAGTTCTAAGCTGTATACAGAATACTGTTTTTAAAAAAAATGCTGAAAAGGAAAAAGGGGGCACGAAGATGAAAAAATCTCTCAACTGGGATGACACATGATAAAATGAGAAGTTGGAAACTGATATCCTAGTATGTGTTCCGGAACTCATAAGAAGTTGAATTGATATGAGATATACGTACTGAAATCACCACCGTATTTAATTCCAGATCTGACGACCCATCCCTTCGCTCGAAAATAATGGTAGGCTACGTATCTTTCCACAAAATTACTTTGAACCTCTTGAAATGACGTCCACATAGTTCGGGAGTCCAGAAGTTGATCATTATGGTATACTTCCAGACAGTTCACCGCAAATGAGAGGAAAAACGCTTCCTCTAGCGCTAAATGCAACTGCTCAACAAATTCCGCAGACTTTGAAATAGTAGTTAGTGATTCGGTCAATCTCTCAGACCCCTCGGATAACTCATCAGGTTTTGGTGTGCTTGAATCATCCCAAGTACCAAACTCACGGTTAGTTGTGACAGTTCCCTTCATATTGCCTGAAATAAGTCAACATAGAATTGCTCAGTTCTGGACACAGACGTTTTTACCTTACCCAGTGGGTTTCAATGAAATTGATGACTAATATACATTACTTCTTTGTAGTCTTTTGCTGTACGATGGATATCCTTGCGATAATGAACCTTTACCGAAATATCCCTAAAAGAGGGCATACATTTTAGAAACGTGAAATACTGTGATGTCATTTCGAACGAATTATTAGATAAAGTTACCATTGTGTAAAGAGCAACCATATCTTCAGGTTTGTCGACAGTGACATTGAAGCCATTGAACGTTCCTCTGTACAGAGTACCGGATTTTTCTTTCGTGATTATAGGCAAAGGCGAGTTACGAGGTAAACAACATCGTTTAGCTACAGGCGAACGTAACTGGTACATTTCATAATTCGAACATTTCCAACACAGTACCGAATACTGGTACGATAACGCGTATGTAATGTGAATTTGAATAGTTCGGTACTTTCGGAGCTTTTCTTTCGGTGTTCTATTCTGTCTAGTTCATCAATCCGGCCTCCGGCTTTTCTGTTTTCACTGATAAGAAGATGAGCAGATAAGAACAAGATAACAATAACAACTGTAAGCTGTAAGGCTTTTGTAACCTTCGCATGGGCATGTTTATCCGCCATTTGGTTCCTTACTTCGAGAAAGGATAAAAATGGTGGCTCAATATACCTAAAGTCTGGTCCAGTTAGGAAACATGACTGGCTACCCGCAATACACATCGATAAATGGAAATTTTGAAGTTGTAGGGGAAGGACGTGTTCAAGAACATAAAATTTACAGAGCCCTAGTAAACTGTTAAAGTGTAAATCACAAGAGTGAGAATCTTGAAGAGGGGGGGGGGCAGTGATAGCATAACGCAATGGTTTTGTTACGTTTTAGTAACGTTATATGGACGCTTTTTAACAAAAGGGAACTAACCCACAAAATCCGCTTTTTGAGAACACATGATTCAAAGTTCAAGAGCCATGTAGAAACTATATGGCATGGCGTTTTTTGATAAGCTTTTTTCAACGTGAGTACACATTTTTGAATCGGGGCTCAATTTTGAAAAATTCTACATTTTACACTCTTTCTAACAATACTCATAACGTCATAACTCATTTTGTTCACAAATGAGGAGTTATCTGTCAAAAGGGCCCTTGACATATGGAATTCCGGTATGTCAAGGGCCTTTTGACAGATAACTCCTCAAATGTGGGT
Organism: Acanthococcus lagerstroemiae; assembly: GCA_031841125.1. Taxonomy (NCBI): domain Eukaryota; kingdom Metazoa; phylum Arthropoda; class Insecta; order Hemiptera; family Eriococcidae; genus Acanthococcus; species Acanthococcus lagerstroemiae. Next base: position 21,959,067 of record CM063106.1, on the reverse strand, counting down.
TAGTTCCCTTTTGTTAAACAGCATCCATATAACGTTATTATTATTAATTTTGTAATTACAAATTCTTATTTCATTACGTTATGAATAGGGGCTAGGGGAAATATGCACTTAAAATGTCGAAATATGCGCTTATATGCATTTCTCTGACCTCAAATATGCAAAAATATGCTCTAAAACATCCGAATATGCAAAAATATGCTCTGAAAACTCTGGATTGCGACATGGGTGTCAAATTGAAGTGCTTTTTAGTTTTTAAGCTGAATAACGTGGCAACACTATGAAGCTTTGAAAATTGAAAAATTTTCACGTCAGTTCTGTTTTATGAAGAAAATTAAACTTCCCTCGAAACAAATTTGAAATCTCTTGGTTTTGTTCTTATTTTTCATTTGTTTTACAATAATTTTTATTTATTGGTAAAAATTATGCCCCAAAACCCTCAAATATGCAAAATAGGCATTTATAGTCAAAATATGCAAAAATACACACTATAAAATTTCAGTATTGTCTTCAGAATTTTATGATTCACAAAGAAAACACAAATATGTCTTATAAGCTGCACCCTATAAAAATATCTGGAACATGATCTGATTTGCGCGCGATCTGTGCTCAGTTCTGTCTCCGGGTATGTACTTACTTACCTCTACCTACTTTTTAATGGGGTTTCCCCGTGAGGGGCGTAAGGTATAAGGCCTGCCTGAATCAACTCTAGGGGGAGAACAGTAGCTCACTAGCCAACAAGGTGGACTGCCGCCGCTGTTTGATGTACCCCTAGCAAACTACTTTTGGAAGTCGGATTCCTCTTTGTCGCTCGGTGAAGCTCCTCCAGTTTACCGGTTACCTACTTGAGAAGTTGTTGCGTGCTCACTTCACGCGGATAGGACTAATATCCATATTCCCCACCAGCTTAGCCGGTGAGTCCAGCGCAAGAAGTCTCGCGCAAACTCCACTCGGTATCACCTTGCATAGCGGATTATGGGCATTGCCTAGTGGTTGAACAGGGTCGGTACCATCCAATCAGGGTTGTGCCTGTACAGGGTTTTTTTTTTTTTTTTTTTCCTACATTTAATTTAGAAAAAATATAGAATATTATGTAGACCATGTAATTTATGTAGAACAAAAAATTTACAATGTGTAAAATATGTAGAACATTAATAAACTTAGTAAGAGAAGTGTTTAGTCAAGTGTTTAGTCTGGATCGGAGTAACGCAAACAGTTACTCGGTTTACAATTAGGAATATTTTTCTCTGGCGTGAGTTTGATGCTCTTAGAGATTTCTGAATTCTAGAGCTTGTTCAAGATTTTCTGGCTTCTAGTTGGCTAGGCCACCACTGTCTAGCTGGTTCTCTAGAGTCCTCATTGGATAGAGAGATAATCAAAACCTATTTCTTTAAAGAATTGAATGAGCATTGTGTTCAACGATGAAGTAGAGTGAGCTGAACTCTCATATAATACTGACAGCTTAGCTTTAAAATGTAAGCTATGAAAATATATGAGTTCCCCGAAAAGCTATTAATGAAACATTCCTAACCCTTTTACCTCTGTACTACACTATTAATATGCCATTACAGCACATAGATGCATGTCAGCTGAGTGTAAGGTTACAATTTTCAGCTTTAAAATATAATAAATAACAAAAATTCTTGTTAAGAATGAATTTCAAAAATACTCTACATATTCTGCATGTTTTTATATTCTACATCATATAATTTTCTATATTTTATTTTACATACGTATTTTACATGTAGAAAACTGTGTAGATGTAGAGAATTTAATCTACGGCACAACACAGCATCCAAGGCATTACTGGTGGTCCCGGCCAACTGCACGCAGCGAAAATCAAGTCATAGGCGATTCCCTGTTAATTTCCTGTACTGAAACCACTTTCTCGAATGATCGTTTTCCCCGAATCCATTATCCCGAATATATTGTTTTCACCAGTGTTGTTAGACATAACAAAATAACAAAATGACGAAATGACAATTGAATTTTCAAAATTTTGTCATGTGACAAAACCATAAATCGTTTTTTGTCAGAACCATTTCGTCAATGACACAACAAAAAAATGAATCCAATAACAAAACAAAATAACAAAAAAGATTTTCACGTTTTGTCAACGATTAAATGATAAATTATGCTAAACGACATAATAATTGATAACAGATTATGCTAAGCGACACTGCAGTTGACCGCACATTATGCTAACTGATATGACAAAATGGAAGACAAAATGACAAAATTTTTCGTCGAGATCGAACGAAACCATGAAAAAAAATAAAATGACAAACCCTGAAGATGACAAAACTTATGACATTAAAGAAGATAAAATGCTCCTCTGACAAAATGACAAGAAATCGTTTTGCCTAACATCACTGGTCAGAAATGATTCGCTCTCCCCAAAATTTCAAACCATATTGCTCTAGCTGTCTCCAGTTCAAACTTATTCGCGTTTTTCCGCTTCCTCCCAGAAAATGAAAAATTTTGAAAATATACATTGGTGCATTTTGTGTTGCATATTCAGCATGTTGAAGGCGTTACCACATTGATGTTCTAAACTATTGCTAATTTTTGAAAAGGTGAAGTAACGCTTTCAACGCGTTGACTATGCACTGATAAACACACCAATAGACAGTTTCGAAATTTCCCATTTTCTGGGAGAAAGTAAAACACGCGAATAACTTCTTTACACTGGAGAGACCTAGAACAAAATGGTTTGAAATTTTGGTGAAAGATCATTTATGACGGCGTAGCCAAGATTTTCCTGAAGGGGGGGGGGGGGAGTAAGATTTTCAAGGGAGAAAAAAATGGAAAATTGAGGTATCTTTTAGAATTTGCCAATATTAGAGGACTATTTTATGAAAATGAAGGTAAAATTACTGCTCGAGCAAAAATATTTCGAAAAAACGTGTTTTAAAGGCGAAAATTCGCTCATTTTTACATTCAATTTCAGGTACCTTGGGGGGAAGGGCATTCGCCTCCTTCGCACCCCTTGGCTACGCCACTGCAAGATAAAGAATGAGAAGTTAGAACTTCTCTTGAGAGAAGCAAAATTTTCTCCAGTTTGCTCTATCACTAAAGGTCCTTGAGACATTTTTTTAAAGCGAACTAGCACGCTTGTCAGAAATGATCTGCTCTCACCAAAATTCTGAACATTTTGCGCTAGCTGTCTTCAGTCCAAGTTATTCGAGTTTTTCCCCTTTCCCTCAGAAAATGAGAGATTTTGAAAGTGCACATTGGTACGCTTTGTGTTGCATATTCAATGTGTTGAAGGCATTACCACATTGAAGCTGTGAACAATGCCAAATTTTTGAAAACTGTGGTAACGCCTTCAACACATTGAATATGCAACACAAAGCGTACCAATGTGCACTTTCAAAATCTCTCATTTTCTGAGGGAAAGGGGAAAAACTCGAATAACTTGGACTGAAGACAGCTAGCGCAAAATGTTCAGAATTTTGGTGAGAGATGACTTCTGACAAAATGAAAGTAGCGGAAAAAAAGAACTTCTTTTGCGGGAAGCAAAATTTTCTCCAGTCTGCTCTGTCACCAAGAGTTTTTGAGACAAATGAGTTTTTCTCAGTGAATTGACAGACATGTTCGAAATGATCTGCTCTCACCAAAATTTTAAACTATTTTTGCACTAGCTGTCTCCAATCCAAATTTATTCGTGATTTTCCACTTCCTCCCAGAAAATAAGAAATTTCGAAAATGTACATAATTGACGTGTGTTGTATTGCATCTTTAACGTGTTGAAGATGCTACCATCATTCATGTTCTACAATAATTTATGAAAAGGTGTGGTAACGTCTTCAACACGTTGAATATGTAATGCAAAACACACCGGTAGACATTTTCGAAATGTCTGATTTTCTCGGGGGAAGTGAAAAAACGCGAATAACTTTAAACTGGAGAGAGTTACAGCAAAATGGTTTGAAATTTTGGTGAGAGGAGATCATTTTTATGACAAAATGCAGGTAATGAAAGTAAGAACTTCTCTTGCGAGAAGCAAAATTTTCGTCGGTTTGCTCTGTCTATAAGGGTTCTTGAAAGAATTTACGTGAACTGAAAGACTTGTCAGAAACAGTGTTGTTAAGACATGAAACAAAATGACACTTGAACTATCAAAATTTTGTCATATGACGAAACCGTAGATCGTTTTTTGTTAGTACTATTTTGTCATTGACATAGCAAAAAATGAATCCGATCACAAAAAAAATTACATTTTGTCAACGATTAAATTATAAACTATGCTAAACGATATGATAATTGATAACAGATTATGTTAAGCGACATTGCAATAGACTGTCGACTATGCTAAGCGACATGGCAAAAAAGAAGAAAAAATGACAATTTTGTCGACACATAACAAAACCATGAAAAAACCAAATGACAGAACTCTGAATATGACAATACTTAGGATATAACAAAAAAAGATGAAATGCTTCTCTGACAAAATGACCATTTTGTCTAACAACACTGGTTTTCACGAATGCCAATTTCCCGAATCCATTATCCCAAATGTATTATTACTTTCACGAATACAGGTTGAAATTTCCATGGTATATAAATTTAGTTACGAGTAATAACAAAACTGATTCATCGAAGATAAGAATTACCTAATGGATTAAATCGCTTATTACAAACTACTACTTGAGGGCTATGTCTACCTCCGATCCTGTGCCAGCAAAGGAAGAGTAGTATACTGGGCGGGAAGGAGTGCAAGGCAAGAGTGATCACCAACGATCCTGCACCGGGAGCAGCGGTCATCGTTATTAAAGGACCATCTCTCGCCACACTAGCACCCTCCTAACCAGGAGGAGTGTTCTGCGAAATTTGTCATAACCAGAACAAATCGGAAGGAGGCTGAGCACCCAGAGCAGCCGCCTGCACAACTACTGCAAAATGAATTACCGCAAGTGTTACCTGCAGTATTGAGTCTCTTGCCTCAACGTGAGGCAATCAAGCAAGCGATACGACGAACTAGAAAAAAAAATTTACCGACAAATCCTAAGTCGTTAGATGAACTTGAAGGCATTCAAAACGAATACCAAAAAACGTTTGTCGGAGAACAATTCCTCTTCTATGACTCCCTTAATGACCTCAAAGACCGAGTTTTGGTTTTTACTACAATAAGAAACATAGTAAAGCTTTACATGGTTTCTGGATGGTACCTTTAAGGTATCCCCCACCATATTCACGCAAGTCTTCGATAAGCTTTCTGCAACGTGAGTACACATTTTTGAAACGGGGGCCCAATTTTGAAAAATTCTACGTTTTATGCTCTTTCCAACGATACTAATAACTCATTTTGTTTATAAATGTGGGTAAGGTTCCCTTTTGTTAAACAGCGTTCATATAATAAAGCAAAACTTGATTTTTTGGTTCAATGTTCATTTACCTATAATCAAATTGCATTCTTTAAAAAACATAATAGTAATAAAAATTAAAATTTTTTTGCTTTTCTGTTTGGGAAGAAAGCATTCTCGGGAGCACGTCGTTCGTGAAAAACGTTTTCGGGAAAATGATTATTCGGGAAAGTGGTTTCAGGAAATTAGCGGGGAACAGTCACAGGCGAACCCGCAGACCTGTACCTACCTATACCTATAACAATCCTCCAATCTCAATACCTAATAATGTTGAAAGCCTTTTTTAAGCCATTTATTTATAAGCCTAATAGTAATTGATACGTTTACAAAGACACATTGTAATTGCGCTAGAAATACAGGAGAAAATGGTGCTCATTCTTTAACAAAAATAGTCATCCAATCCGCAGCGTTTTCTTCTGTAGCTGAATAGCGGATTCTGCAGTTGTCTGAACGCTGCCTGAAATTTAAAATAATTTTTGTTTTAATTCATTTCGCCTAGAAAATCTGTTCTTCTCCAATAAAAACGCTCCTAAATTTCGTGCAATTATTCTGGTTTTTAAAACGATTCGAATCATACGTCACGAATCAGTGAAATTTTAGTCCACAATTTCATTTAATAATAATAATAACAGCATTTATTTGGTTGCCTTTTTTCATATTTTTACAACTCATGACACTCTGCGTCACGAGCAGTGGAGGACTCCCCCTCCAACCTTACACTTTTCTTCCCAATCAGCCCACTTTCGGGCATATGCCTCCCCTCTTTTCCTCCAGTCTTTTTTGTTGTGGATATACCTTCTCCAGGTGAGGCCTAGCTCTCTTCTTAGCTCATCTCGCCAGCGGGTATAGGGTCTGCCCCTCTCCCTTTCTTGATCGTATGGGGTCCACCCTTCCACCCTTCTTTCCCTCCTATTTTCTTTTTGCCTGATGATGTGTCCCGCGTAGTTCCACTTCCGGCCCTTTACCACCGCTCCTAGATCTTTTAACTTTATTTTCTGCTTTATGGCCTCAATTTTGATTTTGTCTTTTTTCCTCATACCTAACATATTCCTTTCCATGGCTCTTTGGTTTGTCCTTAGCCGACTAACGTTTGCCTTGGTCAGTGCCCATGTAAGGCGCCATAAGCCATGGCTGGTTATGCAGCTTCTCCACACTTCAGCTTCAGTACCTACATGGAGTATACTTTTGAATATATTTTTTAACTTCCAGTAGCAATTCCATCCTCCTCTTATCCTGTTTGATAGTTCCTTCTCTTTTGCACACTCAAATGAAATGATTTGTCCTAGGTATACCTCGGACAATTTCATTTAAAATCACTAAAATAATGATAAATAGAGATCCGGCGAATCAAATTTTGCATTGAATTTTTATCCATATTCGCTGTAGTTGTATTCACAGTGTCGATGTTGGAGTGTGAGTGAACTTGGTAAATTCTATACGTAGGGTGTACCAATTAACAGCAATTTCTTCCTTCTGTAGTCCCGAGCGCTTTTGGCTGCTATGCCATCTTCAGCAGGGTCAGGATGCTCCACTGAAGATGGCATAGCAGCCAAATGCGCTCTGGACTACAGAAAGAAGAAATTGTGAATTGGCACACCCTACATATAGGAGTTGTATTCACATTGATCTGAATCATAGATAGAACTATTTTTAATGATTCGAATCACGAATCATGGATCACCAAAATGATCCTCAGATTGTGATTCGAATCAATTTTATTTGAATCGTGCTCCTTCCTTATGTACAATGTTGATCACGGAGCTGGCATGGTGTACCCCATTTAATAATTTTTCTTTTCATTTTACAGCGTATATTTGTTGACTATTCTAAATATGTATACTATTATATATATTTTACAAAATAGGTATGTACCAAACTCGCCGTCAACCGGCCTAACGCTGGGCATACGCCTCACCGATCCTTTTCCTATGTTTCCCTTCCCCATGCTATTCCTACCCTCCTCACAATTTCATCACTCCATCTCGTGGGCGGTCTTCCCCTCTTTCTCTGTCCCTCGTACGTTTGCCATTCCATAACCCTCCTTGACCATCTTTCGGCATCTCCTCTCATCACATGTCCCGCGTATTTGAATTTCAATTTTTTGATTTTTTATCCGACATCTACCACGCCCGTCCTTCTTCTGATTATCACATTCCTAACTTTATCTTTTCTTTTTAGATTCAGGATACTCCTCTCCACTGTTCTTTGTGTGGACCTAATTCTTTCCAGCTGTGTATGTGTGAGTGCCCAGGTCTGTGCGCCGTGGGTTAGCACCGGCGTTACACACATGTTGAGGGCTTTTGTTTTGGATTCCATGTTCCCATTTCTTTTGAAAATCCACCCTAAAGCCCAGAAACTTCTCCATGCTTTTGATCTTCTAATTTGAATTCCTTTCTCCAGACCCTTTTGAAACGAAATATTTTGTCCTAGATATGAATATTCCTCAAATCTCTCTATTTTATTCGTTCCGATTGTGAGCTGCGTTTCTAGTCCATTACTCATATATTTTGTTTTGCTTACATTTGTTCTTAGCCCTATTTTTTCGCACTCTTCCGATAATTCCGTTGCCATTCTCCCCAGTTCTTCATTGTTCGTGTGAAACCATGGGTTCCCCTCATGTTCTTAGCCCAAACAGCCACGAATGGGGGGGGGGGGGGTAGCTAACCGCCTCGCACCAAAAGATCGAGGAGCATACGTCGACTCGATATATTAATATAAAAAAAAGTTGGCTGGTTGCTTCTGTAGAAGGTTCGGACGAACGGGACGAATGCAGACTCCGTTCTATACGAGGGGTAGAACGTGAAACAAACCGAATCGAGATTTTGACACACCAGTAGGCTGATTTCTGGAAATAATTTTGAAAAGAAGAGATAGCCAGAGAAAATCGCACAGTGGCGTGGTCTAGAGACTCATATGAGTATAAAATTTAGTACACGATTCTGTTGACTGTTGACAGTAATAACAGTGAGTGAATATACGTTGGAACAACTTATCAATACGAAAAATAAATTTGAAAAAATTTTAATAATACATAAAAATCCAAAGGTTTGGCATATCAAATAATTTTGAAACCAAAAACAAGGTCATAGGAACGATTGTTCCCCACCAGGGATGCCGAAAGACATGTAGCATAATTCTTCTGAAATGTAGATCCCCAGCCCCCTAACTTTCCATCGTGGCATTTGGGGGCTGGGGATCTCTATTTCACTAGAATTATATATGCTACAAGTACGGCCCAAAATTATCCTAGACCAGTCACTTTTTTCAAGTTTTGGAGTTTATTGAGAAATACTTAGGCTCAATTTGATGCCTCTATTCAGCTCTACATTGTTATCACGTGAATGTAAGTCTACCTGCAGAAAAAACCCTGAACTGGATCTTCTGACCCTAAGGAACTTTTCCTTATCCGGGGTCACATATGATTTCATATCGCTAATAAATTTCGGCAAGTGAGATTGTGAGATTCTAATTTTCGTTTGTCTGCTCCATCATATGAAAATCCACTTGCGTCTAAAATACGTACTCGTTCTTTTTGTTTCCGTGAAAGGTTGTCAAGGTGCGCTTCTCGAATAGCTTTCCATAGTCTTGCCTCTGATGAGATCTGTCTGCTCAATTCTTCGATGGCGGGATCAGCATTCATTTCAACCAGTGCTGCCACTGAATCATCGGACCGCTTTCGACCGCAACCTTCCAGCACAAAAAACGTAATAATTACAGAGTTTTACGAGAGTAGTACAATAGGTACGAATCTATAATATAGACCAGAGACGTACCGAAGGGAACTGGCGAGGAAAACCTACAATTCTCCAATTCAGAAGTCTTCAATTTTTTGCGAGCGAAAAATGTTTGAAGTTCTTTTTCTAATCTTGTTTGGAAAAACAGGCAAAACGTCTCAGGAAGTCTCAAAATTTCCAACTGACGACCACTGATTATTATCTAATTGAAGCCAATTCTTACACTTTTGGGGAAGGCTACTCCAGCCCCCCTTTCGGTACCGCCTGATGTTGACTCGAAATAAAGTACTTCGAAATTTTTTCATTGATTCGGAGTAATTAACTCATCCTATTTCTTATTAGAAAAGGACGGCGGGACGGCGAAAGCAATTTTATGAAAAATGTATCTTAATACGCTTTGATTGCAGCCTTTTTCCGAGAAGCTGGTTTCAGTAACTTTCAGAATGGATGAGAAAAAGGTGCTACCTGTGAATGCGTTACAAAATGGTTTCTTATTCCTTCTCTGTTCTTGAATAGGCTCTGAATCTCTGTCGTAGAACTGCAAATAAATAAATCTTTGTATTAGGACAGCGAAATTTGAATTTTACGCCCAGTATGGTGATCGTATTTTAGCTATTACTAGTAGACGAGGTAGTTCGTGAATTTAGGGAGGAGAACGATTTTTGTCCACAGTGATGGACATATTGTCCACAGCAAAAGCACTGATATCCACGACAACGGAAAAAACAGGTTAAAGAATTTCCTTTTTCAGGGCATTTTTGAAAATTGTGCAGTGATGACAAACTGGTACCTGATCGTATTCAGGGATTAAAAAAGCACCGGCATTGCCATTTAGTGTGTTGAAAAATGTATAAGGCACATATCTTTGCACCAATCAAGAATTGGCCGCGACAGTGGAAGACACTGACAGCAAATTGAACTTCTTAACATATACTTCTTCAATTCTTCTGAATAATAATACCACTTTATTGAGAAAAAACGACTTGAAACAAAATTTTTTTTAAATACAACATGTACAGAGACCAAATGATAACATCCACGACGATAGACACCTCCCCCTTTTTTTTTTATTCGACAGATGGTAAGTGTCCTGTTGTAGAATTTTCACATTTTCCCCTAATCTTTATACATGTACCTACTTTCATGTTCCAACCTCTGAATCGGTACAATATTTTTTACTTGTTGAGACAGACCGTAATCACGGAAGAGGAGCTAAGGGACAGAGCCTCCTTGATCAATCTGAGTCCCTCTTTCGACGATTTTGTTATTCGTTTCTTGTGCACGTTAAAAGAAAATGTAGAAAAGTATCAAGATAAAATTGGGGGAAATGAAAAATTGGAAAAAATAGTAGGTACATCAACTTGTTTCAGCAGACAAAATACAATAGAGTTAGAGGCTAACTACAGACACACATATACATGTATTTGAGTCAGTGGCACATTTTTAGAAAAATATGAATTTCAAGGTATAAGACTTCTAAAATGTTAGATATTTAAAAACTCCGAAAAAGTTCCTTTCAAACGAATTTCTCTCTTTCTCTCTCTCTTTCATATACATATAAGTGGTGGGTCTTTGACGTGCCCACAGTGAGCCTCTTCTTCTAAGGAATCCTGGCTACGGGCTTATTTAGAGATTCCACGTAGAATGCTGAATTTTTCCAAGCGGAATTTGTGGGCCTTCAGTTGGGAAATTCCAATTCACTTGGTATGCTCCTAGTTTCGTTCTATAGGACTAAAGTAATGTATACCTATTTTCCGTTGCTTCGGAATAAATCAAATCTTAAACATATTTACTTTCATAACTTTTCATTAAAAATCAACTGATGATTTAAAAAAAAATCCAGTGGAAGTCTGAGGTCAAATCTGAAACCAGCGTGAAAAATACGTCAAAAACTTTTTGTTTTTCTTCTGGGTAACTAAAAACTTCTCTCATCCAAGTAGTATTTTTAACGCTTTTCGATTTTCTATACAGCATTTCTTCACGTACAGTCATCTTACCTCGCCATTTAAAAAACCAAATGGTAGCTGCAAAGCTGAAAATTAATTTTCATACGCACTTGGTTTCATGCAGTATAACCATGAACTAAAATACACGTTGATGATACGCTAATTTTTTGAAACTAAGGAATTTTCGCCTTCAATACTCAAGATAGGCAAACTTTCGTAGTTTCAGACTAGTTTATTAAAGTGACCTTTCACAATAATGATACGAAATTTCGGATCTGACCAATACGACGGGAGATACACAGCTTTTCAAGGAGGACTTCATCTTTAAATGACCGTTATTTTTTAGTTGCACCCCGGAGTGTCAAAATTTATAAACCCCATATGGAGCGAGATGAAATGTTTAATGTTGATATCGTACTTTTTTGTAATAGAAGCAAAAAAAATTCGAAAAAATTCCCTTTTTTACTCTGGGTAATTTATTGATTTTATGTACAAATAATTTTTTCCATGTGAAGATTCTCACGAGGAGTAACGGCTCCTCTCTCTACGTATATGGGTTCGGCGCCAATGGTTGCTCCATGTGAAATGGCAGGATGGGTTCATGACATCCAGTATCTTTTTTCATAAATGGTCCAAAGGAAATTTGATCTTGGAGATTTTAGACCAGGAATTTTTTAACTCATAGACTAAGAAGTTCAATGCAGAAAATGGGAGCCTGAAGTAGGTGTACGTTTTTTTCTTAATTTACGATCCGTTTTCTCAACCAGGGGAAACGGGTTTCAGGCTTACATTGAATTGTAAGTCAAAATTCACTGAACACCCAAATAAAGCACAATATTAGACATAGGTAGATGTACTTACACTTTTTTGCATTATCACGTCATCTGATGTAACTTCTCTGATTTCCAATATCAATAATACAGCAGCCATCGTCATCATGAGGAAACGCATTTTCGATATCGTGTAATCGATCACCGGCCTACCTTGGAACAAAACTATTTTTTAATTTATTGCTGAGCATAATACGATTATTGTTATGCAAAAGTTATTCTGACACCTTCCACCCCAAGCCTCCTCCAGCCTATTTCGAGCAACCTTAAGCCCTTACGAAAAGGTGAGCAGGTATGATTGGGGATTTGATTGGGGCTTGCCGTTGGGGGGGAGGGTCGAAAGTTATTTGGTGTGTGTGTACTTTCAAACTTTTCCACGAAGAGGTACCAACACCTGAAAAAATTGTCAAGATGTCCAAGAAAAGATCAGCGAATAAAAAGATCAAATCAGCAACGGAAGAGCAATACATGGTTTGCGGAGAATCGACCATCAGACCGGATGAAGTAAACATTTATTTTAGTTGGGATGAAGAAAAAACTACCTAGGTAGGTGCTTACCAGCTTTATTAATTTTTTTACTCTTTTCAGAAATGGATTCAGTGTTGTGCGAAGAATTGTAAAAAATGGACCCATATGGACTGCAGTGGAGCAACTGAAACGACTAGAAACTATATCTGCGCGATATGTATCTAATTTTAACTCGTAATTTTCAGAGTTGCGAAAATGAAATTCTTTGGTTTTCGAATTTTTCTCAGTTTTCCAAGAAAATAGGTAGGTACCGGTTTTTCGTTTTTCCAGAAAATACCGTTTTTAATCTTGAATAAATTAAAGTTTTTATTTCAAATTTTGTATAAAATAAGACTTTTATCGTCAATATCTCCGGTTCTCTTCATTAAAATGGGCTGAAGTTTTGTATTTAAGATAGAGCAGGGGGTTCACTATCGAATTTTGGCTTTGAAAACATTGAAACCCAAACGTTATCATAGTAGCTCCATTTGTGGTACAACTTTGATAACCACTTCAAAAAATTCTCCTGTTGAATGGTTCAGGTGAAAAAAAAAAAGTATTCTAACACAGAAATTCTCCAGTTATCGATTGAGATCAATACCATTTTTCTATCTCACATACATTCAACAGCATAAAGACTCGAACACAACTGGAGAACCTGTATTCCCATGCGAGCTTCACATTCCATGTACCAGCCTGGGAGCACTACGCTCTGCTAGTGCTCGCAGGCTGGTACAAGGAACGTGATGCTCGTATGGAAATACAGGCTGATACAAGGAGTGTGGTACTCGCAGGCGAATTAAGTGTTGAGTCAGTCAGTCAGTCCAGTAAGTCGTCCAGTCAGTCAGTCAGTCAGTAGTTGTATTATTATTATTATTATTATTATTTTTTCTCTTTTTTTTTTCGTAACGGTCTTTTCGTTACGCTCCAAATTAACGCTTTTAGCATTTTATATGCTTTTACTACTGGGTATACTTGAGCGAAAACCGTAACGTTCCCCCTGTAAGGGCCCCCCCGTAACGCTCCTGTTACTAAGACGTCATACTGCTGAGTTTTGTACTTGAGCGAAAATCGTATTTATACATTTCCTTGGACATTTATTTCTTGCAGCCGGGGTATACTTGAGCGAAAACCGTAACGGCCCCCCGTAACGTTCCTGTTACTATGACATCATACTACTGGGTATACTTGAGGGAAAACCGTAACGCTTCCCCCGTTTTTGGGTAGCTGACTGACTGATTAACCGATTTTTCCCGTTGCGTGCCAAAGTAAAGACATAAAAATAATGTCAAAACCTAACGAAAAATCTAACGTCTCCCCCGACCACTCCCCCGACCCGAATTCAGTGGTTGACATTTTCATGGAAATTTATTTCAGAATTTTATATGCTTTTACTTCTGGATATACTTGAGCGAAAAACTCAACTCTCCCCAGACACGCTCCTTCGGCACGAATTCAGTGGTTGACATTTACATCTTCCGTTGTGAGTCAAAGTAAAGAAATGAAAATGTCAAAATGATTTCCATGGAAATGATCATTCCTTTTCTTTACTCCTTTTCGTTCCTCCTGAAATGTAACGTTTTTCCCGTTTGTGTTATACCCATGGCTGGAATGTGCCAAAGTAAACACATGGGAATGTCAAAAAATGAAATTTTTCTGTCATAGTAGCCCCATTTTATGGTAACCAAAATATTGAAATAATGAAGGAAATAGTCTACTGAGGACAACTTCCGGCATTTAATAAAAGAACAGAGAAGGAAATAAACCGGCTTATTACAATAGTCTGGCAAGAAATATTGATCATAGCGCATTTTTAAAGCCCATAGGGTACATACGAGTATAATAATAAACTAAAAAAAATCAATTTTCAATACATGTGTAACACCAGCCCTTACATATCGAGTGTCTCATGCACACTTCACCTCAGCGACAAAAACTTTTTTTCTTTAGGAGAGCGATTTGAAAATTATAAATAACGTGTAGGCTGACAGGAAGAAAGGAACCTCAGGGCAAAAAAACATTTTTGTGATAACAACTGTTTTTGACTAATTTTTGACCGCTCTTTCGCCTAGTGTTGTCAAAAAAATTCTAAAAAATTTTCCCAAACGGCTGTAAGTCTCCAAAATTGAGTGTCAAAACCTCTCCGTAAAGTGTAAACGTTATCAATTTTGTTTATCCGCTCGCCTGTAAAATTTACATCTTTGCGCTGAGGTCCCTTCTTCGCGTCACTCATTGTGTATATATACTGTTTAAATTTACCGCCATTTAGTGGGCTAAAAAAATCAAGTAATTCACATGCAGTGTACGCGAAGAAGAGGCATCGAAAGATGTAAGAATATCTATTAAACTCATTAAAATGTCACTTAGGTCAAGTGTGCATGAAATACTCGATATGGCGTACAAAATTTAGCCCTTTGCAGAAAAATTCGTAAAAAGACTCCAGCTTGTACAAGACAACATGCAGAGGTCAACGTTGAATATCAAAATTAAGAACAAAATCAAAAATACGATAATAAGACAAAAATTATTTGAAAAATGGGATGTGGTACAATTTATTAGGAGGCAATAGTGAAAATGGGCAGGCGATGTGAACCATCTAACCGATTATAGATGGACATATAAAGTGACTGCGTGGAACCCATACTGCAAACAAAAAAAGGGGATACAACTAATAAAATAGAAAGACAATTTCACAAAGTTTGTTCAAAATACGGACGTACTACATACATTAAACTGTACTCTTCACTCTAGGCAAATGGAGCGTGCTGAAATAGAAGTGTGCAGGGAATGTAAGCTCCGCCCATTGCGGTAAATATTATCATTACCGACTGCTGCTGCGAAATGGGAAATGTTGATTATGTCTCAAATATTTCGTTTATTTCATTATATCATTCATTTTAAAATAAGTATTAGAACATTGAGAGAAAATGTTGTCCCATCTGAAAACCTTATTTTGTTTTAATAAAAAATTGATCCTACCGTCAAAAAATGGTTATTCATCCTCATTGTCTCGGAAGTTTACATGTAGCTCATTGCTGATGTTTACCGCAATGGGCGTGGCCAGTGCATTCCCCTTACTGCCCTTTTCGGCACGCTCGCTAGTCCACAACGTGGTTCAAAATAAACAACATCAACAAATAGCATCATGCAGGACTGGATGGAGTAGACTGAAAGCTTTTGCTCCTGATCGTGCCTGCTCGGGACACAATAAGTAATAGGTACAATTTTATGTAAAGTACGTCTTTCTTAAAGTGTGTGCAGAAACGTAATATAATAAAGGCTATTTTCATTTTTTTTTCTCCCATTTTCATTCCTGTGGGTCTGCTTAAAAATTTTATACTCTAGTGTGCTACAAAAAAATAATAATAAATAGATAAATAAATAATAAAATTTAGCGAATCTTTAAATTTGTCGGAAGCCAAATGAAGTTTGAATTTTTATTTTACCCTCTCAGTGTTCCCAAGAGACATAAGGAAATGTTCAATCCAACTTGACCTGATAATCTAAGGCTTACTTTTAGAGCTGTAAGTTGAGATCCGAATATGAAGTAAAATACACCTCATAAGTACATAATATAGTTTTCCATCATTTCTTTTTTATTACATACTAAATGAGCCGATGGAGGAATGTTGGCAGATCGCCTACATGGTTTTATTTTACGTTCGTAAAAGAATGTAACACGGTAAAAAGTATTTTGATTTCGTATAATGCGTAAGGGATATGGTTTACTAGATTTCCGCACTTTTATGAAATGTACGAGTATAAGTAGGTACTTTTATTTGATGTTTGAAATTCGTAAAAAAAAGACATGTAGTTAATTTCCCCGCCCTTGTGCGATGATAAAGACGTAGAAAGAGCAGGCCAGTACTAACGCACGGACCCAGTGGGCTCAGATTAAGAGGCCTCGAATAAATGAGAGCCCACCATGACAAAAAAGTTGATTATTTTTAAAAATTGAATAAATGAATATTTTTCATCAATTATCTTCAAGCCATTTTAAAAATTCAAAATATGAGATGAAAACTCCTCGCAAGTATTAATTCTGCATTATTTGCCAGTTTAGAAGATCATTGCCTTCGTGGTAATTTCATTTGCTCCACAATCAAATCTTACCCCATGGTATTTGTATACTTGAACACGACTGATTTTGGCCACGTTTCATGATCTAAATAAATAAGCAATACAACAAATTTTCCTCTTGCTCCATTCGCAAAACATCCACCCTCTTATATTACAATTTACCTTCTGTTCCAAGAAGCTGGCTACGACTTAGTTAGTAGGTGACTCAGTGCACACTTGATTTGCACAAAGTAACCTATGTGTAATGTAACTAAAAAATTAAAAAGAAAATACCAATAATGAAAAAGGTGTGGAGCATCCAAACAGTTTAAATTTTACAAAGTGAAATATTACATACGAAAAAATTCTCGATTCAAAAAATAATTGAAAATTGGTATGAACAAAGGAAAACATTGAAAACTTGTAAAAAGAATTATAAAATCCCGGAAATGTGAGAATCAACTTATCTAATTCTTTTCATTAGAACAATCTATTTTGTAAATATTTTTACCAACCTGTTTTACTTCGAGAATTCATCAACATTTTCACGCATTTTACTATTTTATTGGGAGAAAACTACTTGATTTTTAAAGGAATTGAGACAGAATGGTAACATCCAAGACGTCGACATCTCCCCACGTTTTTTCCATTCTAAAAATTACTGTCCTGTCTGCGATGCATTTGATTAGTGGAATTTGTTGCGGGTGTTATTATGTAACCAGAAATAACCCGCTCCCAAAAAAACTGAAGTTAGAGTTCAAAATTTGCTGGTAACAAAATATTCTCCCTTTCTGGAGAATGATCCATGAATGGTTGATTAACAGTACTGCGATGCTCTCCACCGAAATTGATTTTTTAACGTAGCTGACCGTTTTTGCGCATACAGGGTGTCTAGCAAATTTAATAATAGAAAACAATGGACTTTTATTGGACATTTTCATATGCCTGATCACAACTAAAAAAGGAGTGCCTGTGCAAATTTTTTATTTATTCATTTACCATTAATTTTTTAATCGCAAAAAGGATTTTCTCTGTCCAAGAATTGACCCATTCTCAAAAAATGCATTCAGTCAAGTTTTTTATAACATATAAATCAAAAAGGAGTGGACCGAGATGTTACTCTTACGGTACACTTGAAATACCTACATATGGCTTGGAGATTGCTCCCTTGAAGTGTACACATTCTGTACTCTATTCAGAAGTTATGGCCGCAAAAGCGATATTAGCTCACAGGAGAATCCAAAATGACTGTAGTTTACTTAAAATATGTTATGGTCTATCTTGTCAAATGCCTTTTGAAAGTCTGTATCTATTACATCAGTCCGGTACCCATCTTCAAAGCTTTTTGCTATTAGATCTAGAAAAATACTTAAATTGGTGACCATAAAATGTGAACACGTAGGTGTGAGTTAGATGTGATTAGAAAAGCAATCACTTCGGAAAATTAAATTTCTATTCAACCAATAACATCGAAACATTTCGTTTCCAGTATAAATCGTATGATTTTCGTCAAACGGTCTCCGACGTCCTCAAAAATTTCCCAAAAGGTAGTGGAATATTTTCCTGAATGATGACTTCAAAGTTCTTATTTCTGTAATATTAATTACCACGCCCAATATTAATTTTCTCCCTTTTTCTTCTTTTATAGAGAAATCAACTCCAATTTCAAAAACGCTCTTTTCATTGCCCAGTTCATTCTAAGTATAAAAGCGAGCACGCACTGCTTTCAATTGGATTTGTTCAGAATCGTCCGATGTTACATGCAATTAATGATATTAAAAGTCGAAAAGGGAAAAGGTACAAAGAATAAGTTACTAAACTGAAATTATGATGCACCCACTCGAACAGATAGCCGCCTACAAGAATTGAAATTATAATGGTCTGCTAAATACCTCCTATATGCAAAATTATGAAAATGACGTTTTTGGGCTCGTTGGACTCGTCTCTCGAAGGCGCATTCGATAGAAAAAATCCACAACTCTAGTTCATTTTTTCGCCGCCAGAGAGCGCTTTTATTTTCCACAGTCTGAGTCAGGTATGCACAAAGTTATACCGTTCTTTCGATCTCCTGAAAAATAACGTTTTCTGCACATAGGAGGTATATAGCAGACCACCGACGATGTGCATCTCGAATCAATCGAATCAAAGAAAATAAATAGAATCGATTTTTCCTTCTAGTGGTTATCGATGATCACTCATAACCCAATGAATTTTGTCATTGTTTACGTTACTTATACCAAAAGCCAAATCAAACATGTGATGTATTCTTGATGCTTCGATGAGTCATGCGAGAAAAGAAAAGGCGAGAAGAGACTTGTGTTCGTCGTCAGAATTATGAATTATAATGTAAAATTTTGAGAATATAATAAAAGGTTTCCTACCATTTTCGTTTTTTTTCTGGAGAAAATTGTTTTATTTTGCTCGCCTTTATACAAACAAATTGATTAGATCAAATGTTCCGGGTCAGTTCAAAAGTTTAAAAATTTCCATTCCACTATTTATAGCTACCTCTTCTCATCTTTTCCCCATTAGAAAAAAATAATAATAATTGGTCTCCTTGGAAAACAGGATTCTGGCACTTCTGCTCTTGCTTGATACCCGGTGTTGTTTTTATGTCGAGGGGGGAGGGGGTTAAGGAAGGGATTTGACCCACAGCAACATAGTGAAGTAGATCCTGTACGTAGGGTGTGCCAATTCACAATTTTTTCTTCTGTAGTCCCGAGTACTTTCGGTTGTTACGCCACTACACATCACTATAAATACAGGACGACAAAGAGAAAAGTGTTAGGGTACTCCACTGAAGATGACATAACAGCGGAAAGCGCTCTAGACTGCAGAAGCAGCACACCCTACCTACAGAATTTATTAAGTTCACTCGCAATCCAACGTGAACACTAAGCTCACACCCCGCCAGGTGAAGGAGATTTATATACACCTAAAATCGAAAATCAAACTAGCGAAGACGATGACCAAAATATAGTTCCGGAAAGAATGCCTGAGGAATAACATAATACCAAAGTACGCAACCATAAACATGAAGACAGATAGCCAAGCGGCTAGCAACACCAAGAAACAAGCACAGGTGATTAGAATTAAAAATGAAATACAGGAACTACACAAAAAAAGGAACAGACTATACATAGGGAACTATACAACCAACACTTCATACTGAACCAGACACTAGAATACCAACAAACAGAACAGCACATATACCAAGAAGGGAAAGAATACGTAGAAAAAAAAGAAATACCGCTGCGCTGATACTGTAAAAAAGAAATTCTACGCCCTAAAACAAAAAGGAGAAAACACTCAAGATAACCAAAACCAGCAGCACAGATTCGCCCCAACGACAGTAAACGTGGCGTCTGTATAATTTACACAAAAAGAAAATGATTTACTGGGCAAAGGAAACAAATAAAACACAACAGAAAACAGAACAATATAAGTGATAAAACACTAGAAGATTTAACAGCAGACTGCGAAAAAATCATCCAGACCATAGAACCAGACTTCAGAAACGAAGCAAGAACACAAATTGGAAACATACTGCTGACCATAAAGAAGGAAAAAGAGAACAAACACAAGGAAAACATACAAAAGACAGCCCTTCAACTCAAAAAGAAAATAAAAGAAAACAAACTAATACACACCAAAGCAGACTGAAAGGCAACACCATAGTAGTACAGTAAAACCATGTTAACTCGAGACCCTATATCTCGAAATCCTCGTTAACTCGAAGAAAATTTTATTCCCTTGCACTCTCCATAAGGCCTAATGTTATTTTAGACTCTACATCTCGAATGTTCTTCTCACGCAAAACTCTATATCTCGAATTGAAATCGCTCGGAAAGGAGTACCATGTACTGTATATACATACATACATATTTGCAGTTTTGCACTACTCTTTCCAAAGATAACCAATTTCAGGTCCCGACTTGTCACTTCGCATACATACGTAATCTCATCATGAAATTGGTTGTGATACGCAGACGTAGCTACCTGTACCAAAATTATTATTCATATTTTTTTAAAGGCGTTTGCACATTTCTTTTTGAGAAATACAAACTCGATATCTCGAATTTTTTTGTGTTTATCTCGAACTTTTTTTAACTCGAATACTCTATATCTCGAACAGAAAACTCATTCCCTTCAGCTTCGATCGAGTTACCAAGGTTTTACTGCACTAAACAAAAACGAATACATAAAGAAAATTGAAGTTTACATAAAGAAATAATAATTACAAACCACTAAACTCGGACCCGACCAACAAATACCAAGATAAACTAAAGACGATAATGAACAACAACAACATAAACAACAAGTAACTGGGAGAAATAACACCAAGGCACCACAATTAAAAGCACTCATAAAACTCCATAAACACGATAAACTAGTATCATTGGACGTAACAAAAATGTTCGGGAACATACCAAAACAAGAACTAACAAAAATACTGACAAACTAAGACTACAACAACTACACAGAAGGAACTGCATACGCCAACATCACAAAAGATATCATAAACCAAAACTGCTGCCAGTTTAACAACAAATATTACGAACAAGCGAAAGGCCTAGCAATGGGGTCACCACTGTCACCCATTCTAGCCGAAATATACATGAACAACTTCGAAAAGAACCTACTAAACAACAGCAAACACAAGAAAAACATAAGGCTGCGGACAAGATATGTAGACGACATATTAATCATCTGGACAGGAACAGAGAGACAACTAGACCAATTTTTCACGGAGACAAAATAAAATTCACAATGGAAAATGGCAATAAAACCATAAACTATCTCGACCTAAAAATACAAATAAAGGACAAGAAGATGCGGTGTAACATTTATAGAAGACCCACACACACGGATGCAGTAATACCCAATGACTCCTTCCACCATCAAAAACACAAAATGGCAGCAATACATAACTACTGCCACAGAGCAATCAACATATTAAACGACAATAACCACAGAACAACAGAAATTAACAAAATCAAACAAATATCCATTAATGGCAAATACCAACCACAAATAGTAGACAGAATAATTAACAAATTAATACATGAAAAAAGCACAAACACAGAATCAACGCATGCTTGGGCGTCGTTCCATTCAAGAACGACTCGTTCCCTAGTCAAAGCTCGTTCCAGGTCATTTGCAGGTTTTTTTGTGAACGAGGAAAGGGAACGGAGACGACTTCATGTCTGAAATGAACGGAACGTGAACGTGAATGAGTTGTTTTCAAAGTGAACGAGAATGGAACGAGTTCAAGTCAACGCCTATGCATGCCTGCAATTTCCGTTCAAGAACGACTCGTTACAGGTCGTTCACAGGTTTTTTTGTGAACGAGGAACGGAACGGGAATGACTCATGACTGAAATGAACGGAACGTGAACGAGTTGTTTTCAAAGTGAACGGGAACGGAACGAGTTTAAGTCGTTCATGAACGACGCCCATGCGTGGAATCAACAACCACAAGAATATGCAGGAACAACATCATTCACACATTCACAGAGACGCACATATGGGAGCGACGCCAAATATGAGACTGTATCTTTAAAATGACTGTAATTCCGGATGTAATTGACCTACAATAATTTTGAAACAAGATTAACATACTAGGAGTTAAGCTTTCTTGGGTGCACAAATTTCCCAAAATTTTGATTTGGTGAAAAGGGAGGTTTCAAAATTTCAAAAAAAAAAAAATGTTACCAAATATGGGACGGTTTTTTGGCTGAAAATTAAACACACGTATTCAGTACAAAATTATTATTAGACGATCTTCAATTAGTCATAATCTGGGCAATTACGTGCAAGAAAATCAGTAATGTTTACAAAGCATCACGTGTTTCATATTAGGCAACCTGTGTCATTTTCACTAAAATTGCTTCTAAATTTTTTTAATTTGCTTTTTGGCCAAAAGCGAAGACATATTCGGAAACTACTTACTTTTCTCTTCCAGGACGTGCCAAAAATATTAAAATCAGTCAATTTTTCCCAGAAAAATTTCAACTTGAAAATCCACTTTGGGGAAAAAAAATCACAACAAAAAAATGTTGTTATCAGTAAACTGACGAGAACGTAACGTATCATCATGGAACTTCGTATGGCCAAGTTATTTCATTACAGCTGTCATTTTCGACATTCACCGGTAGAGTACTCTAATTACAGACTGAGATATTGAGGCGTCTTATATTAGGAACCCGTCTAATATTTGGCGTTGCTCCCCTACATACACATACAAAATACAGAAAATATTCAACCAATACGACACATGTAAAACTCGGAATGAGAAACAGACTACCTCTGAGTAAACAAATAAGCAACGACAAAACAGAAACAAAGGACAGGAACAATAGCAACGGAGTATACAGGCTTGACTGCGACCACGCGACATGACCTACACTTGTAGAAGAAACAGGCAGCGAGTTCGTAACTCGTAGGATAAAAGAACATGGAAATTCACAGAATCTAAAGGATGACAAACACTTTTTGGAAAACACTGCAACGACCAGAGACACAACAATTACATGTTGACAAGAAAGTACAAAATCCTACACATAGAAAACAACACAAGAAAAATAAAATTAAAAGAACAACTAGTGATAACAAAGCCAAAAACAAAACAAAACATCCTAATAAATACAACTAACTTCTGAAGCGAGGACCTACTCCAATTAATAATACAACACTCACTGATTGGATACACTACACAACCACAAACAACCAATAGGAACAGACACCAAATACAAATAGGTTTACCATACGGTACTACACATCATATTCGCCACTGAGGATGGTCTAACAGCCGAAAGCGCTCTGGACTACTGAAGAAGAAACTATTTATTGCCACACCCTACATACAGAATTTACCAAGTTTTTACTCACACTCCAATATGAACACTATAATAAAGTAGCATAAATGGGTAATTTTCAGAAAAATGCCACATTTGATGTCTGAAAAGTTGAAAAACAAAAGGCCATTTTATCCGCGTTTTTGTGTGGGGATTATCGGTACATGTATCCTACATGTTATTAATCACATTAGCCAGGATTCATTTCCACTGGGGGAGGGGCGACAGCGTTTCCAAAATTTGACGCCCACGGCCTAGGAATTTCTTTTGTAGTGGTCAACAATACAGGGCCATGGGCTAGGAATTTCTTGGGTTGTGGTGAACATCTTTCAAGTCACTCTGTATATTCAGAGGCTTTCAGTCATGCTGCAATGGAAGCTGGACGCAATTAATAATGGGTAAGATCTTGTCTAGTTTGGTTGATATTATGGTTGCGAAACAAGCCTGATTAATAATTGAATTATGTATCTATTGATTGCTGGAAAAATATATGCCATTTGAATTTTTCAATTCCAATGTGGATGCAACTAGGTCCGAATAGTTTAGTGCTTCAGAAGTCATCCCTAGAAGGCGTCAAATTTCCATGGAGGTCAACGCTGTTATAAGCATAGGTAATAAAACACAATACAACACTAACTTGCATGCCGTAATTTGATGTAATATAATATTGAAACAGTTTGTTCTGACAAAAAAGAAATCACCATAATTTTTGTTATTTTGGCTTGAAGGTTTTCAACTTAAAACTAAATCGCAAAATATTATAATTAGTAACATTCATACAAAAGTAGAAAAGTGAACTGGTTTTTCGAATGTGAAAATATTGTGATCTACAATGCCGAGCGCACATCACCGGCTGGAAATTACTTCTACTTCATTGGAGAAAAATAAAAGTAAAAATAAAAATAAATCAGGTCTTATAAAATGATTTTTGGCAGAAACACGTTTTTTATTTCAGAGTACTGGCATGAATTTGAAATTTCAACATTCGCTGGAAAGGTGTGGGTGGTGGGACTGAACCTAAAATTTGTGTTTTATAAACAGTAGCTGTGTCTGGTAAATGAGGGAACGCATAAATGTATCCATTATGATATTTTGTGGATTTTGAACGAATGAAAGACACCAAAAAAATATCATGTTCAGTCACTCGCTCAATTTGACTTATCCACTTACCTTCCCCTAACACGGAAATATTCAGAGTATCCCAGGCGCACCAAGATCATTAGAAAGGAAAGGGTTGCTCTGACTGCGATCATGCAACCCGCAATGCATGACGTCACTGCCATAAGACAAAACGCATTCAAGTAAAAAACGTACTAACGACACGATTATGATCTGGAGACAAAGGACTCTACACCTTGAATGACCAATCTTTGTTTCCAGATCACTGTCATTTCGTTCAGGACACAATAATCTTGATTTGCCACGACGCCGGAAAACAGATTGCAGACCACGATCTAGGGAAAAATCTTGATAATTCATATTTTTATGTTTAAAAAATGATTACTTAGGAAGTTTAATGTTTTATTGTATTCAATACATTACTAATTGAGTACTTTTCATTTGTTCCAGGTGGAAATGTGTCACACAAGCCAAGAACTGATAAGCCACACGGCCCAGGAAGTAAAAAATTGTAAAACGCTAATTCTTACAGGATAATGCTACGAAAATAACAATACACTGAACTCAGATCTCCTGCACATAGACGGATAGTGTTGATATGACAGACCTGCAGAAATACAGTCGGTCATCAATATGGAAGTGTGACAAGCAGTGTGGCTGCAGAAGCCAATAAACAACTAACCATGGCCCAAGAACGGCGAAAACGAAAACCAGTAACCGAACTTTGGACTTTGCTGGAGGTGCCATCGTACATTTTGAGTCCCATTTTTGGGTATTGATCTATGTCGCAATCTTTTTTGAATAAATTCTCATGTCATTTTTTCCAAAACAATTGCTTAATTACAGCAATATTGAGGCATGAAAATTTTGATATAGGAGGAGTAACAAGCCACGGCCTAGGAATTCGTAGTTATGTCAGCAATTTGTCACGACGGGGGGGGGGAGGAATCATATTTATTGATGGGAACACATAGAGGGGATAATACCCTATAGTGTAGCAAAAAAATATTATCATATATTCAGTATGACGTCATGTAGCACAAAAAAACTGAATTGTGGCATTTTTCTGAGAATTACCCATTTGACAAAAAAGTTTCTTCACCTTAGTTCTTGTAAATTTAGAAGTTAAACTACTGAATCACATCGACTGTGCGGAAATTTACAGACACCTTTATGTGTCTGCGGTATGCCGAACACGCTTTTTGAAAACGGAAAGGAAGGAACATCTAAAATGCTCCGCACTCTTGTTTTTCGTTTCGTCTGTACCGTGTGTTTTCCTATTTTCTATTCCTTTTTTTCGGGGTTGCTTTTATCACCCGATGCGATGGGAGCAGCGCACGTCATAATCTACACCGTTAACAAGAGAAACGTTTTAAAAACAATTCTACGGTGTTTACCTTACGTTGAAATAATCGTATAGGTCGATTTAAACCTTATCCGGAATAAAAATAATAATATCGTATATAAAATGTTAAATTTTCGCCAAATAAAACCACTACGTTCGGGTTAAACAGTTCGTGACGGTGAAGGTCGGTGTTATATTACGATTGTGAATGCAGGGAACTGAATGTTTTGCTGCCGAAAAAAAAGTTAGCTTTTTAAACCTTCTGGAAGTATCTCGGCGACTATCACCAAATATTAATATTTTCGTCCTCAGAGGAATATTTCGTAAACTGCGAAGGCTAGATAGAAAGTTTCTTCACAGTTATTTAGAACATAATCTGTTCTATCTTCTGCGCTCATTAAAAATGCGCCTCTTTCCCGATTGTGAAAAATTAATTCATTAATGGGCTGCTTATCGTGGGGTCCTCACACGTGTTTTTATGAATATTATAAATTTCTATATCTTTTCACTCCGTGTTGTAAACAAACTGATTGTGAAATATTATTATAGAGAATTGTAGGAGTCAGTTGACAGCACTGATGAGGAGTTTTCTCATTTGATACTCGCAGTCCCACCAACGCTCGAAAGCTACAGTGATATTCAAATACATCCACTAACATCTTGGCGAACATAACAACTACAGTATCAATCGAGGTGGAAACATAACGCGTCCTGTGAACTCCGCCAGTTCACACGAACAAGGCATTACAATCGCAGGGCGTGTTACCGCCAGATTAGACAGATTGGTACTGTGTGTGTGCACGTCGTGGACAGCTTACTCAACGTCGTGAAACACGTGGCTTGTAAACGAACTGCGGCTGCACATTCTTTAGCACACAGAAGGAAAACTCTAGCAACGACAAACTACCCCGTTTAAGCTACTCAGAAGAGTCGCGTATCACAAACCGCGACCGCTAATATCTGGCATCGGATAAGGCGCTTGAAGAAGAAGAAGTAGCCACGTCAGAACATGAGTCTCCCGTTGTTCAATTCTTCAGAGTGGTCAGTTCTTGACAAGCCAAAGATTTACAGAAAAGTTCTGGGGTCAATCTTCTTTTTCCTTTGCCTTACATTTTACTCAGCTTTGCTCCCTTGCTGCTTCAAAAAGTTCATTCATTTCGTAAATACCTGTCCATTCCTTGGTATTTCCTATCCACAGATAGTTCTTCCAGCTGGTCTCCATCAATTCTTTCCTGCAAAACCAATCTTAGAAGCTCGTGCTTGATGCCCCTCAACTTTTCCTGCATTCTTCAGTAACTCACCAGCAATGTCATAGACTCCTGCTGTACCTGCTTTCATTTCTCTCAGAAATTCATCGAATTCCGATCTCGAAATACGATATCCTCTTTCTTCATCATCCACACTATCTTCTCTTTTCATACATTCACTTACACCTGCTCCATTTTTACATAGATTTTCAATCAATAATCTCACCTATCTTTTACTTTGTCTTTTTTAAGAGTCTAAAATCTTCCTTTTACATCTATTAAATTATTTGTTCTCTTTTTTGCTCCAAAATGTCATTTACTTCATTATATTTATACTGATTGGGGTTTCCTGCTCTTTTTTTGCTCCTTAATTTCCCCACAATTCTGATAATCCATTTTTCTTCGGCCTTCTTACATTCTCTCTTTTTGATATCTTAAAGCCTTATATTTTCTCCTTACCTTCTCTATCATTGGCTTGTTTGTACTTTCTTCGTTCTCCCATTAACTCTAGTATCTCACTTCTCATCTATGGTTTTCTCCTTTCTATTATTTGAGTACCTATTTTGTTCATTTCTGCCAAATTTATTGCTTTTATTTTGTGCTCTCCACTTCCTTTCAATATCATTTCTTTCCTTCGATTCACAAACTTCTTTCGTTACTTCATTTTGATAATGTCTATAACTCCAAATTCCATTTTAGCATTTTATATGCCTTTACTACTGGGTATACTTGAGCGAAAACTGTAACGCTTGAAAACCATAACGCCCCACCCCCGGTACCGCTCCCCCGACACGAATTCAGTGGTTGACATTTCCATGAAAATTTATTGCTTTTACTCTCTTCTTATGCATATTTTAAAATTGAAACCCACATTTCATTACTACTAAATTGTGGTCACTCTACATTTGCTCCTGGATACGCCTTACTGTGGCGTTTCTCCCAATACTGGCTTATAAAGTATGTTAGAGCGTACCATCATCCGTTCAGTCCCACACTGGTGACCTCAACAAAAGATACATGAGTTCGATGGCTGAACACTGTGCCGAGTGCGGAAAATTTGTTTCCAATGCAGGCCTGTGCACCAGTTGCCTGACCAAAGCCAGTGGTGAGAGAAAAGTTCACACAGTTCAGAAGAAGATGCCCGAACCATTCCAAGGCAAAATTGAGCTACCCACATTCTCCGCTAACGATATTACCCTGTGGTGCAGTGGTGATACCAATATGTCATCTCTGCTTTGCCTATATGAAAGTAGCATGACGAGTATCTGATCTCATTACCGCGGCTCCCATTGAAAGTCCGTGCTCAACCCTGAAGAAGAGGGTATACAACGAGTTTCAGTTCAGCTAAGTTGAAAAAGCTGCTAGAAGGATACGAGTTAGGCGATCGTAGACCATCAACTCTACTGCGCGAGATGCGATAGCTATCGCAAGGGCATTTAAACAACGATGTCTTACGCGAACTTTTCTTCAAACGGCTACTGGATTTTGTAGAGACAATCCTACTCACTACTGGCAATACGGACCTCGATAAAAAGCAGCCGAAACAGGCGACAAGGCTCATGAGAAACCGCTCCAAAGATAGAGGCTGTCACTAGTCTGGCCGAAATGCAGCGGCAATTGGCTTTACTGCTGGAAGAGCTGGCAAAATCGATTAGAGAGTTGGAGGACAGTCGGCAGCGGCATTCGCGATGTGAAAGTACAGGTAGTGATAATCACCCGCTCACCTCAATTCCGGAAGGGTACGGGCTATGCGAAGCCCGTTATGAGTTTGGAAACAACGCGTGGTCATGCACATCCTTGTAAATGCGAAATGGGAAGTTAAAAAGGCGAATAGGTCGGAAAACGACCGCGGGAGCATGTGTATGCCGCGAGAAAGTCCCAAGGCAAATTGCAGTGTTTGTTCATACATGCCCGGGAAAATGGAATCGAAGTTCCTAATCAACATAGGTGCCGAAGTGTCAGTGCTGCCCATTATGAATTCGGAAACAGCGCGTGGTCATGCGCACCCTTGTGTAAGCAAAATGCAGACTGGGAAACCAAAAAGGCAAATAAGCCGGAAAACGACGGCGGGAGCATGTAGATGCCGCGAGGGACTCCCATGGCAAATTGCAGTGTTTGTTCACATATGACTGGGAAAATGGAATCAAAGTTCCTAATCAATGTAGGTGCTGAAGTATCAGTACTGCCTAAGAAAAGCGTGGAGAAATGCCAGCCAACCAAGGGACCTTTATTTGTATGCTGCCAATAGGTCAGTCATTAAGACTTATGGACAGACAATGCAGGCTCAGTGGCGTGCATTTCAGGCAAGCAAGTGCCGAGAAAATAAGTTTTCATCTACAATATCAAGTTCAACTTGGAATAAATAAAAAATAATGAAACTTTGAGCAAAACAGCGACTGTATTGACGCTTATGTTTAAAAATTATAATAAATTCATGGGAGATGTACACTGTTCGGCATTTGGCAATCCTTGTGCATGTATATTTGTATAGGCTAGCAAGATGTGCCCCGGATTCAACGCTTCTTTTCCATACTGCACGCAACATTGCACGACTTACGCTCCACTTCTGTATTAATTACCAACACAAAAACACACTAGCATGTTCAACGCGACGAAACCTGTGCGTTTGGTTGTATTCTGGAAGAGCTTCTGACTTGGCTTGGCTACACACGAATGCTGAAGTTGATAATGAAACGTGATTATATTCTTTTACTAGTCAACGCGCGCTGCGTGTTTTTTGTCCACAAAATGCGTATTGGAGATCTTATTGAGAAACCGTTTTTACGACTTACTCTCAATGAACAATTAGAAATTATTAGTGGTGGGAAGCCTAAACCAAAATTACCATTTTTAAAAACTGAGCAAAACAGAGGTGGTTCAAGTCTTACTAGACATTGCCACATATGTATATGTAGCAATATGAAAACATTTTGTGGTTAACTGGTTGTGAGGATGGTGGAAAACTGTTTTGTTGGCCATGTCTATTCAAGGACATACCGATAGGGGAGGAGAGCAATTCCTCCCTCCCCCTTGTAAGAATTTGTCACTCAGAGTTGGAAAAATTTACAATTTCAATCAGGTGGAGTTGGGAAAATCCAACAAGTCAAGAGGTTTTTTTTGTACTCTGATACTTGGGAATTGAGTTGCAAAGTTGGAAAAATCCAACAAGTCAAAAGGTTTTTTCTCTTTTTTTTTCTTTGATACTTGGAAATTTTGAGTTGAGTCAGTTGGCACTTTAAGAACTTTTGCCTCCCCCCCCCTCTCTCTCAAAGAAAAACTCTTCGATGGTATGTCTCTGTCTATTATTCATCACAGAAAAAAAATAAATGCATATGAAATGACCCTTCGCAGGGATATAACAATTTGAATAATTTCATCAATGCCGTTTTGTAGTAGCATCTTTCATACTTTTATTCTGATTTTTACTTCACCTCTATGCTTATCGCGTACCTCCTAAGAAAAATCACCGCACGCCACTGGCTGGCTCTCAGCCTTGGTCTCGGGAGAGAGTTCCTTTGGAGTTTTTTAGCAGCAGATGTGGATCACACTATAATAGATGCGGACTTTCTCGTGCATTAGGTATGATTTATTGCCAGTACTTAAAGTCAATAAAAAAACTGGTAGACAATGTTACGACGTTGGCAGTTATCGGCAGATGGGAAAATGTCCAGTACCCATCAGTCACAACTGTAGACTACAGCTGGAAATTTGCAGAAGTTTTGAAAGACTTTCCCGGACTGATACAAAAAACGCGTTGGTGGAAATGTCATATCAAACACAATACAGCACACGTTATTGAAACAAAAGGGCCACCCATCTATGCGAGAGCACAAAGATTGTTGCCTGAGAAACTGAAGGTAGTCTAGGCAAAATTCCAGTAGATGCTCAATATGGGAGATATATGGTTTTCAAAAAGTCCATGGGCATCACCCATATTATGTAGTGCCAAAGAAAGGTCCTGAAAAGTACAGAGTCTGTGGTGATTATAGAGCGCTGAATAACAAGACATGTCCAGACCGCCACCACATATGGAATATTGCTGATTTTAATAGCGGATTGGCTGGAACAGTTATTTATACTATGTTAGACTTGGAAAGTGTGTATTATCACATACAGGCAGCAGCCAAATATATTGAGAAAACCGCTGTTATCATGCCTTTTGGCTTGTACAAGTGAAGGGTAAAAATCAAAACTCACATTTGCCATTTTACTTCAAGTGCGCACTGTACATAGATATGGGAATATCTTTACTGCGCCTTTGAACATGGAGTATATTATACATATCGCACATTCACCGGCGCAGCAAAGATATTCCTGCACTCGTGTACAGTATTTTGCCTATTTGCGCCCTTGAAGTAAAATGGCAAATGTGAGTTTTGATTCTTTACCCTTCAAGTATTCATAAATGCCGTTTGGGTTTAAAAATGCAGCATAGACGTTCCAAAGACTTATGGATGATCTTACCCGAGATTTAGAAGGTGTGTACATGTACACTGACGACCTACTTATAGCGTCAAAAACAGTCAAGCTGGATGAAGATCACGTTAGAAAGTGCTTAAAGATACTAGTCTAGCTGAAATTCTCGCTATTAATATTCTGCCGCTATGTTGGGTATAACTTCGCACTCTATTCTCTACAATCTTATTCATAATAATACCTACGCCCGCTCGCCCTCATTTTGCTGGTGTATTAATTGAAGAGCTGCGTGGAAGAAGGGCCTCCGATGGCGCTTCAATTTCTCTACACCCTCCATCAAGAAATTACTTTCTTCTGCCCATCTCACTTCATTGATTCCTATTAAATCAAATTTTAATGTTTTCATGCTTTCTTAAATTTTTTGAATATTGCTTACCTACCTCATTTAGTGTCCTTATATCGTACCTATCAGAGCAGTGCACAATACAAGTATACATATACTCATGTGGTATTCGGTATTGTATCACTTAAAACGATACAGAGTATACTCGGTATTGTAGCGACAGGTAGCCGTTTTCGTGATATGGTATCGACGATAACAAGTATCACTGATAAGGCATCACTACTGCACCACCTAAAATACAGCGCTAATCATAAAACGATTCCTGACCGAGTATTACTCGGTATCGTATCGGTGAAACCGACTACCGACTATGTAGTCGGTAGTCGCCCTCATCCAATGATCCGATACCCGAGTGCCGATATCGGTATTGTGCACTGCTCTGGTACCTATTCTCCGTTCTGATAGTTTCTCACGTTCCAACTCAGACATCCAGATTGGAGCCTTTTTATATCCGGAATTATTATTATTTACTTTGTGAGCTGTCATCATAATTATAGTGGTAGAGCCATATCTCCAGGGGAGAATACTGATGTAGAATCTTGCTTTCATCAGGGTTATATCTGTCGGAGTTATCTTTATTTTTTGTGTCTTGAGCTCTTCACTAAATCCCTTCACCAATGTCAAGGTAGCACACATAGAGGGAGGGTTTTAGATTATTATTTGAAATATAGAGTCTAATTTTGTGTATCACTCAACTTTCACTTAGGGTAATTCTACTTGAGTGTGATGGTTTTTACAATTTTGAAATTAAATTATGAGAAAACGGTAAATGGCGAATCCATTTAAAGCACATATTTGGAATTAGCATGAAAAATGAGTCTATAATAGTTCACTTGCTGCAGTTTCGAGTGATTTTTATTTTTCCCACGTTTGAATTTTTCAACACCCCAATTTCAAGTTCTGACAATGAGTTAAATCTTAAACCTAACAATCTTTTTTTTTTTTTTTTTGTAATTGCCCAGAAAGTTGCTGTGTGGCCGAGTAGTTAACGTGTTCACTTTGCATTTTTGGGAATCTTGCGTCTCAAGTTCAAGTCCCACCAATGGTGGAAAGTTATAGTGATATTCAACCCCCTCTCCCAAACCATCATCCTAGTGAACATATCGACTACGGTATCAATTGAGGTGGAAAGATAACGCGTCCTGTAACCCTGCCAGTTCGAACGAACAAGGCATTGCAAGCACAGGGCGTGTTACCGCCAGATCTGGAAGATTGAGACTGTCGGATGCACATTGTGGACAGCTTACACAGCGTTGTGAAAACACATAGCTAATAAGCGAACTGCAGCTGCACACTCTTTTGCACGGAGAAGGAAAACTTTAACGCAACAAACTATGGGGAAAGTAACGGCACCCTGGACTAACCCTGCCCAGGAAAGTCGCGAGTCAGAAACTGCAACTGCCAACATCCGACAACGGATACGACACCTGATATGATGATGAATTACCCAGAATATCTTTTACTTTTAGGAACAGGTGGTTGCAATCGCCTCATTTTCTTCTATAAAGTCAATTTGAGGCGATGAAGTGTTTGCTGACAAATCCTTATGTAAATTCTGTGTTAAACGTTAAAGCCCCAGGGACCCGCCCTAAGATGATAGAAATTTCTGAAATCTTGGTGATGGTACTTTGATTCCACTCGAACAGCGAACGTGGAAGGATCAAAATCTACCTTTAATTTTTTCATCATTGAGCTGCATTACTCCTCGGGGCCTTTGAATGTCTGCCATACTATGGTCTCTCCTATACTTCCGTCAGCCCGTGTTTACCTTAAATACAATTTTTCTCCACTCTTTTTGGTGTTGTTTCGCAGAGTATTATTGATTTCTGTATTGTAAACTAGGCTTTATAGACTGAAAAGAACTTTTTCCCTACAGGTATAATAAAAAATGTATTTGGAATATTTGCGTTCGTTAAGAACGAAATACCGGGTGAAGCGATAAAGCGTTTCCGTAAGGCGAACTGAGTGACAATCAAGTTCATGTTAGACCAATTTGGGAAAGTAAGTAAACGAGACAAATACAAATTACGCGAAAGATTTACATATAGTTGTATCAAAAACGTGTAACACTTTCTTCAATAATTCTCAAAGTTTCTGTGACGAGATAATTGCAGAGTTCAGATTAAAATTCCATAAGAATTTCATAAACGACACTTCAATTCAGAACTTAATTTTACTTGGTAGCTAGCAATATGTACAGTCGATGAATTATTTTAGATTTCAGGAGTTAACTCTCCCTCACCCAGTAGGCCTGGTAAGCAAGGATGAGTGTAATATTACACCTGGTTGTTCTGCTCTTTGTTTTTAATTCTTGTTCTTGCTAGACAAAATCCTAAAACCTCCGCCTTTTGCCTTTCGGATTTCGTTTTTTTTTTCTTTTTTCGATTCCTGTTGTACAGCTGTATAGATATTGAGGTGGGAAAGTCGAAAATATTTCTCACAACGTATTCCGAGCGTGTGTTGGGGGTACAGATCGGTTGAAAATGAATATCGAACTGTAAAACAGTTTTTTATGAGTATATGTCAGGTCAAAATGGGAGAAGATACGCCGAATATTTATTGCAAATTTATGGCTGAATTACGAAATGCTGATACAGCTTTTATTCACAAACGGTGGATGGATTCGCACGACCTTTTTTAAGTTCTACGTGATACGTTTTGTTAATTTGTGACGAGCACGAGCCATCAGAATCTGCGAGGGGGTAAGAAAAGTTTATAGGTAACTAATAAAACCTGAGAAGCCTTCACCGAAGACTGTTACGGTTTTTCTGGGCAATAATTCTTCCCAGAATTTTTAAAAAGGGAGATAACACTATTATTTGTACGTCATCTCGGTTTCAAACTTGTCACACATCGGAAGTGATGTACGTGATTGTCGTCACCTCACGCTCTGTACAGGACAAATTGACGGAGAAAGCATTCTGTTGGGAAATTTGTGTACTTGACGTGAAAATTACAGTATACGTCGAGTGACGATGAATGATTTCACGTGTACCGACTATATGGAAACGAAAAACAAAAAACGTAATATTATCCGTCTTGTCTGTCTGTGAAACTATATCATTTTGTTTGTTGCGAGTGTGACTTGAACAAATACGATTTCATGATTACTAAGCAAATATTTTTGTGTTATGTAATGCCGCTCGAATCGTAGATTGGGGCAGGAGTCTAAAGTGGAAATCGCAGGTGATGGCATAGAGGAAATTGTATCAAGTCCAAAGTATAGTTAGTGAAATAGGCTGGTCAACATATTCGTGTAATATGATTTTTAAAAAAGTCTCCACTGAGTTATTCTCCAGAAACGGAGAATATACAGGAGGCATTTCTTTTTTTGTTAGACTTTTTTATTATTTTTTATTTATTTAATTATTTTTCTTCTTTAAATATTTAGTTTATATGTAGTAGAGAACATTCAACAAGCTTACGGAGTAGGAGCATCAAAATTTAGGGAAAAATGTGATTCTGGAAGACAAGAAATATAGTACAAGTGATACAGAGGTTGAAGTGAGACTGGTCAGGGCACGTTGCAAGAACGAGAGACGAAAAACGGTCTTTTAAACTGACTTTTTGGTAGCCCTATCGGAAAAGGAAAAAAGGAAGGCAGAAATTAACGTGAAAGGACGAGTTCGATAGGTTCTTAAAAAATGTATTACACCAGAGAGTGGCCTGAGACAAAATTGAGTGGAAAAGGTTGAGGGAGGCCTTCGCCCATAAACTGGACCAAGTGGGGTAGAATTATTTGGTATTATAGAAATAAGGCTTTAACTCTACCTACATTTAAGTGAAATCTAGAAGTGGCAAAATTCAAGACAAAGTTGCTCTCCCACCCTCCCTCTCTGCACTGAAACATCTGGGTAGAAGTGAACACAAAAAAATATGTGTATTCGACCTCCCAACAGTTGTAAAAATTTATACCTTCAAAATCTTGTGTTTTCAGGGTTTTCTTTTTCTGACGAAGTTCTGCAGGTAAATGTGATGAAGTTTTGCTCAGTCTTGCATCTATATCTGAATTTCTATTCATTTGACATCGATTTTTTCATGGCCCTCCCTGAGGTGGTTATAGTCACACGACCTCTCTTTATACTCGAAACGCGTATAGGTGTGTGCGTATGTATGTGTATGACCAGTTATGCAGTTGAGTAGATGAGTAACGGATCTTGCTCATGGTTTTATGTCCGGGGCTGAATTTGTAAAGGGCCAAAGGAGCCACTGCCCCGGGGCGTCTCATCGGAAAAGGACGCCCAGAAAATGAAAGTGAAAATTACATTTCCAATGGAAATTTCTATTGACAAAATTATCAGTAAACTGATGACGAGTATCTACACTGCATGCAGATACACTGAAAATGTTCTGCGCATCAAGTCAACATAAGATTGTCGATCTCAATAAACTGAGTGCAGCTATCGGTCAGCGAACTTTTTTGCCGGCTATATTAAATGAGCTTCGACATTCCTTATGTTAACCGAACTGAACTGGAATCAAGTTCAATGTCGGTCGAAATTGGTGTCGTTTGGAAAAACGTGACATCGATTTTAGGATGGAGACCAGCCACTACATATCCATGTCAAACTTTTATTCCTTGCAAATTAATCAGCTGCAGACTGCAGTCGCGCAGCAAAGATCAAGATCAATGATGAGCACATGGCTAGAAGGAAAAATAATTTCCACGGAAATGTGGACCACTGGACTGAGTTGTGACCATTAAGAGCGGAATCATAATGACTGGCTTCATGCAATACATACAACTGAACTGAAATCAAGTTCAGTGTTGGACGGAATTGGTGTCGGTCGGAAATAGGATGGAGTGCCAGCCAATAGAGATATCCACGTCAATAATGTAGCTAATACTTATGATGAAACTTCTGTACCTAACTGATATTTAGGCTAATGATGATGATGATGGTTACTTTTGTCCACGAGCATAGACATCTGGTCCATGGCAAAAGCACTGATATCCACTACTATGGACAATATAGTTTCAAGAATTCCTTATTCCAAAGAATTTCTGAAAATTGTACTGTCACATGCACCAATGATTACGATCTGGCATCGGATCGTGTTCTGGGATCAAAACTGTAGTAGTATTGCCATTTATTGTACTGAGGTAAGGGTACCTAATATCATCTACTTCTTTTTGAGGCGATTCAAGTGGTACTTAAAACTGAGGAAACGTAAACGTAAGATGATGATGATGAAGTTATCACTCTTACGACTGCTTTGATGCAACTTTCCATTTTCCCTATCTTGTGCGAGTTCCTTCATTTCTAAATAACGCTGATATTTTACGTCATCAATAAGCCATTGAACGTACCCTGGAATCTTTTCCGACTCACACAATTCATTCCTTCCCCCCCCCTTTATTCTAGCAACAGTGATATTATTCTTAGGTACCTCAAGTTATGCCCTATTAATTTATGTCTCCTTCTTTTCAGACTGTTCCACATATCAAGTTTACCTCGTACTCCGTTAAGTACTTCCTCAAAACCTACCTTAAGAGTGAAAAATAGAATGTCTCAAGAGAACTGATGTGAGGTCAGAATTTCACTTTTTTGATGAAAAATCATACTCTGAAGCTTAAAGAACAATTACATTCTGTAATTTTCATTTCTCGTTCAAGTTCAGGAACGAGAAAGAAGAGGAGAAGCATTTGACTAGTTTCATGTCTTGCTTATTTTAACGTAGATTTTTTACTAAGTCAGAAATTTAGATTTTTCAAATTTAAAGGCTTGTATCTCCTCCAGACTTAAAGATAGCAATCTGTGTCACTGAATTCTAGTCTCTGTAAGAGTCCACCAAAAAATCCACTAAAAAAAATTTCACCGTAAGGCAAATCTCGTCAGCAAGCGTCGAGTGTGCAATTCTTCCCTCTTTTCATTTGCTCTCCCAGTCCGAGTTCTGAAATCCGCCCTTTCGAGCATTACCTGAGAGACATCGGGAGACTGTTAGGGCTGTCTTAGTCCTCTTCTCTTCTTGCCGAAAAACCGGCCTAGGTCGAAATGTAGATAGTTGCTACGTGGGCTCGAATCCGGGACCTCCGGATTCCGAGACCAGCGCGCTATCCACTCAGCCAACCAGACGCCTGTGTGCAATTGTCTTGTCTAGTATTTTAATCAATGTTAAATAACTCATAAATATTTAAATGAAGTACTAAAGGAACTGGAAAGAAATAATACTGAAGACAATTACGACCTAAATGGAGACATTGACAAGACATACCTACAATCGAATTATCAAAGAAGTAAAAACAGCAACAGAAAAAACGAAAGGGGAAAGGAAAGAAAAGATTGAGGGGGCTTATAATCCAAAGAAATAACGATCTGAAAAAATACGTTAGAATATTACAAATGAGAAGAGCTGCATTACTAAAAATTAATAGGAAAGAAAAAACATACAAAATTGAATTAAAAATGTAATATCATAAACTACCTATTGAGAACAAAATCAGAAAAAAGGAGAATATACATAGTCTACT
Source organism: Acanthococcus lagerstroemiae (assembly GCA_031841125.1). Classification (NCBI taxonomy): domain Eukaryota; kingdom Metazoa; phylum Arthropoda; class Insecta; order Hemiptera; family Eriococcidae; genus Acanthococcus; species Acanthococcus lagerstroemiae. The sequence continues at coordinate 21,920,769 of CM063106.1, read as the reverse complement.
ACACTCCTTTCGACTTAAAAGTACAGCTTCCATCTACACGGCCGAACTCCATGCTATCCTACAGTGCATAGTCAGATTCTGCTCGCTCGAAGAGACACCCACCCCCACCCACTATTTGGTCCTCTCAGATTCACTTTCCTCCTTAAGGTCAATTTTCGATCGCCTTCCGATGCACGCTCTTGTCCAACGCATCCATCTCATTCTTCATCTCATTTCTTTCACCACCAAGAAAATCTCACTCATCTGGATTCCAAGCCATATTGGTATCCCAGGAAATGAGGCAGTTGATCAAGCAGCACAGCAAGCTACACAGCTCCCATATATCACTCGTCAACTCCCTATCTCAACAGATCTCACTTCCGCCATTCGCCAGACCACTTTGCGTATGTAGTTCAAAGAGTGGCAGCATCAAGCCTCCCAGCACAACAAGCTCGCACAAATCAAGTTTACAACTGTCCCCTGGTCAACGTTCCAACGTTTCTCACGCCACGAGGAAGTTATCATCGTCCGCCTAAGGATCGGACATACACGGCCTCACTAATATGCATCTTCTCACTAACATGTATCTCCTCAACTGCCCACATTGTGAAGATGAAGACCCTCTCACTGTGGACCACCTCTTCTCATGCCCTCCCTCACCATCTTCGTAACTCACACCACGCCCACATAATCGAATTTTGGCCCTCTCCAACTCTCACGAGCACATAAACAACACACTCATCTACCTTTCTGCTGCTGCATACCTCTGCAACATATAGACAACAACCTTTCCCGAGACCATAGCCCGAGAGTGTAGCTCTGTGGCTCGATAATAATTGAATTTAATTTAAAAAAAAAAAAAAAAAAAGAGAGAGAGAGAGAGAGAGAGAGAGAAAAGAAATTATCAGGAAAACCCTCGAAGGCAATCAAAACCCCAGAAACACGAAAAATAAGCTCAGTGTAGGAACCCAGTGGACCATATACTTCATAAACCAAGAAGGGAATAGTATATTACACACCAAGAGTCAAAAGTGAGTGTTTACATGGCGAGGGAAAGTTTGCGAGCAAGCGTAGCGAGTGAGCAATTCCCGAGTCATGTAAACTCACTTTTATGGCTCTTGTTGTGGACAATATTTTTTATACTACTTGATCAGAAGCGGCAATGTTTTTCACAAACATGATCTGTATTTATTATTTTTTTTAAAACCTATTCATTTATTTAAATTATAGACAGGTGATTTTTGTGTGAGTGATTAATTCAAAAATTTAATTTGCTCAGTTAATTACTACAAAGTACAGTATCACAGACTTGTCTTCAGTTTGTTCACGTGCACTAACAGCATACACAGGTAGTGGCCAGCAAAAACGTAACGACGGTTAACAACAAACAGTAACAGCTGTACTATGTCGTGAATATTTAAATGCGTTCTTAAGTCGCTATTTCGTTGAGGCTGGCACTACCACCAGGCGTAAAGTTGATCTGTTACGCCGACGACACGCTGGTGGTGTGCCAGGCGGAGACAACAGCAGAGGTCACGCGACGAGTGAACCAGGCGTTGGAGATGCTGACCCACTGGATTGAGTCGGCGGGGCTGTGCTTAGCGGTTCAGAAGACAGAAGCTGTTCTGTTTACGACGCGACGCAAGTACAGCCCACCCACCTTTGTCCTGAAAGGTGTGGAGATTGGGCTCTGTACAGCCCTGAAGTACCTGGGGCTGTGGTTCGACGGGAAGTTGCATTGCCGAGAGCACTTCCGACGGGCAGCTGAGAAGGCGGATCGAGTAGCCGGCCAGCTGTCCCGTCTGATGTCGAACCTAGGGGGACCGAGAGAGCAGCGACGTATGATGTACGTCAACGTCATCATGTCGGTCCTCCTATACGGGGCGCCAGTATTCGCCGACGCCATCGAGATACCATACAGGAGAGCGGAGATGGAGAAGATCCAGCGAAAAGCCGCGATAAGGTGTGTCAGTGCGTACCGCACTGTTTCTTCGGATGCAGTAGGCGTGTTAGCGCGTATACCGCCGATCGAACTCAGGGTCGGCGAAATTGCGGCGGTATACGGTGCGAAGAAGAAAGCGAAGACGAAACGGGAGGCACTTCGGGTCAAGCGAGTCATCCAGCAGGACACGCTTCGGAAGTGGAAGGACGCGCTCGCCCATTCGACCAAGGGCGGGTGGACCCGAGCGCTGATACGCGACCTCGACAGATGGGTAGGAAGAACGCACGGAGCGCTTAACTTCCACCTTACCCAAGTACTGAGCGGCCACGGGTGTTTCGGCACGTACCTATATCGGATGTCGATAGCGCCGAGCCCCGTGTGCGCGCACTGTGATCGAGGGGCGGAGGACACACCTTGGCACACCCTGTTCGAGTGTGAGGCCTGGGAGCAGGAGAGACGCGGGACGGCCACAACAGCGATCGATCCCGGCGGCGACGATGAAGAGGAGGACGACGACGTCGGCGTGATCAGCCGTCTCGCGCCGGACACCCTGGTTCCGGAAATGATGAAGAACGGAAGCAGCTGGAACCGGGTGTCGGCCTTTGTCTCGGCTATCATGAAGAAGAAGATGGAGACGGAGTGGTCGAGACAGAGGGCCGGGATTCATCAAGCTCGGCCCACACCATCGATCAGGAGGTGAACTCTGTACCATCCTAGAGAAGAGCTGCTGCAGCTGCACTGCGGACCCACCGGCAGGGCTCACCCATCGCCACCACCTGCCTGCGTCGACACACGGACCAAGACGAGGAGGTGAGGGGTGAGTGAAGAGAGGCAGCGCGTCCGGCCGTGGGGGACCTGAAATTTCCAGGCGAGCGCTCTGGGAGTGCGGACCTCGGTCAGTAGGGAACCCCATGGTGGCCCTGGTAGGACGCGCGCACCGTTCCGGCACGTAGAAATGGGGGCTCGGGCCCGGCCCCAAGGCGTCCCTCCGGTCACTGACGCGATGCTCGAAAGGGTAGTTCCTGTGGCCGGGGGTGCGGTGTCATAGGGGCCACTTTGGCATGCGTGCATCGCCATACGTCCCACCACAACAAGTCGCTATTTCGTAATTCGCTCCGTGGCCGAGTGATCAGAGACAATCGCTGCATTTCAGTCAAGTGTTTCAATGGACGCGGGTTCGATTCCCCGATACGAAATTACTGGCCAGCAATTTTTTCATGTAAAACCGCTTTACATTGAGGGACGTTTACTTTACATACAGGTTTCGTTAGCACTCGACGCATGAATGACAGGCGCTTCTTCAACGCAGACATTGCCTTTCTGATCCAATTGTATAAAAAAGAATTTACAACAGGAGAGGAATTAACGGGACAATCACAAACTTTTACAAGAAATTATATGAAGAGCATGCGGAAGAAGTGATTATGATGAAAAAACAAACAGCGAGGATACAAAAAATACGGAGAAGGAATCCAAATTTCTAACTGAAGAAGTAATAACAATAATCAATAAATTAAAACCAAACCACAAGCCCAGGACACGATGAAATAAAGAATGAATATATAAAATTGGGGGGGAGAAAAAATGGCCAGTACACTCACGAAACTTTTTAACGTAATTTTAGAAAATGGGAAAACATCCGAAGATTGGAAATACTCGAATATAATAACATTATTTAAAAAACGAGACTGACACAAAATCGAAAATTACCGCCCCATAACCTGAAATCCTACGATTGCAAAAATGTTTTCGAAATTGCTGGAAACAAGAATTCGAGCAATTATATCACACCAACATATAAATCAAGCAGAATTTAGGAAATCGTTTTCATTCCTTAACCATTTACACGACATGAATCAAATCACAAAAAAAAGCTTAGAATGAAAAATTGAACTATATATTGTACCTATTAATTGATTATAGCAAAGCTTTTGGTTCCATAAAGCACCATTTCATGTTCTCAGCATTGGGAAACCAAGGTGTCCTCTAAATTTCATACAGTTAATAAAAGAAATGTACAAAGGGCTAAAAGCAAAGATAATAACAGATATCGAGGGAAAATACATTGATATACGTAAAGGAGTCAAGTAAGGGGACCCATTATCTCCAATCTTATTCGATACTGCTCTTGAAGGAATGTGCAGGAAAATAAATTGAGAAGAAAGGGGGATAAATATCAATGGGAAATACACGTCAAACCTGAGGTTTGCAGACGATGTAGCCCTTTTTGCCAACACAAAGAAGAAGTGATAAAAATGATAAACGAAACGAGAGAATTCGAGAATGAAATAGGGTTGACATTGTATGTAGAAAAGACGGAAATTTTGACCAACTCGGAAGACTTCAAACAAATTGTAACAAAGGACATTTTAAAAATAGAAGTAGTGAAAGAAGCAACATACCTTGGGCAATCAATATCTTTTGATAATTGCACGAGGAAAAGAATAAACGCAAGAATTACAAAGGCATGGTCAAAGTACTGGTCTCTTTAAAATATTTTTAAAGGCTCCTTCACCTCCTCGCAAAAGAGTAAAATTTTCAATATCTGTGTACTCCCAACTCTAATATATGGATGCAAACATGGTCACTAAATCAAAACTTTTAACTAAAATAAAAACTACGCAGAACTCAATGGAACGATCAATTTTGGGTATTAAAAAAAAAAGAGGATAACACAAATTTAGAAATTATTAAATAGAAATTGGGAAATAACGAGGATGGAGAGAGAACAATAAGGAGGCTAAAATGGGGATAGACAGGGCACATTTCAAGATAAAAAGACGAAAGATGGACATATTCTACAACATTTAGGCTACCTCTCAAATACAAAAGAAACTGGGGACACCAAAGAACAAGATGGGCGGATGATATAAATAGATTCCTCGATAGTCAAAATTTTCAAAGAATAGCTATTTGTAGACAAGAATGGGAGCGGCTATAGGAATCCTTTGCTCTCTACGGGCCGGGAGTAGAGATGATAGGAAATTTTCCACTGAATGTTTCTGGAAATTTTTGCGGAAATCTTTCGGAAACTTTCTAATCCTTAAATTTCCATTGAAATTTATGAAATTTATAAATTTTTACCAAAACTACGCCAGAGTGCAGCATTTGCATTTGTAATAAGGAAATGCTTGTAAACACCTGGCAAATAATAATTTTGCTAGGTTCTACAAAATATTAGTTGAATTTTTGAATTTTGAACTTGATCACATTCAATTGTCACTACAAATGACAGCCACAGCATCTTTATCTTACTTCAGAAACGAGAAAAATTAAATTAAAACGTGAAATTATGGAAATTTATAGTTTGTAGTTAACAATAACATTTTAAAACCGATATTTGTTGAAAATAAGTATGGAATACCTCATTCATTAAAAAAAAAAGTTTCCGGAAACTTTCCGAAGGTTTCCAAAAGATAAATTTCCGGAAATTTATCATCTCTAGCCGGGAGGGGCGTGAGCCCTATAACCGCAGATAACAGGTGACCATATGTTATAACTATTCCCAATGGTTGATTGACTCAAGTAGCGCAGTGAACCTACAGATGAAAGAGGCTTTCATCTACACAAGTCCAAAAGTGTCTTGGTCAACCTCGACCAGCTTTGGAAATTTCTAACGTAGACTTAACAAACCTTAGTTTTGACCAAGTAAAATAAAATTATTCCACAACATTGGCTTATATTTCGGATAAAGCAGAAGCGAAATAATCAGCTGACATTTTACGATCATTGTGTAGGTTTCGACTCGATATTTTGACCCTGAAGAAGTTCAGTTTTGCGAAGCAGCGACGTATTTTTTTATTTATGAATTTTTACAGTATACCCTCACGGAAAATAAAGAATATAAACGATCACTTTGTCTGTCAGGCAACTTAGGTACGAAGATTTAGGACATGGAACAGACTGCAGTCCTTATTTTCATTTCAAGCTCTCGATTTTCACTTTTACAAGAACTACTTTGCTTACTGTGATACCGAGAAGTGAGAGATTTGATTTTCAAACACACACATCGTAATGTAAAAAAGGCGACCAGGTTTTATTTTCTTGAAGGAAGGTGTACATTCGTTCGGCTTGTCTTTCCTTTCTTATTATCCATTTGTTTCTTGGTTATAGTGACAACAATTATATTGAAACTAAATGAAAGTATACAACTGAAAATAAAACTGAAGTCGCAGAAAAAGTTGGACAAAAAGCTTAACATGTATTCATTCGTACGTGTTGAGGCAATATCTCATGTCAAACTTTTCTTTAGTTCTTTCATCGTGTAAGTTTTCACTAATCCTTCGACTCGCTTAAACGTTTGTCGTCGGTCTTAATATTTCGATTAATTTTTCAGTTTGTATTACGGACCCAGAAATAGCAACAGGACTGAACAGCGGATGGGCCGATGTCCGATCGCCAAATAGGTAATTCAGTGACACGAAAAGAAGACCAAATTAATAGTTGTCAAAAGAAATGTGCATTAGTTTTTTTCACAATATATTATCAGATTAGTGTTTCAAAACTTTTAACCAGGGTTTAGCAGGATTTAAATCCTTTTTTAAATACAAATTTCCAAAAATCCTGATTTTGGATTTCAAATTCTTTTTTAAAAAGGATTTTGGATTTCGGATTCAACTCTTAATTATTAGCAAGGGATTTGCATTTTGATGAATCAAAAACTAAATAAAATCCAAATCCAAAAATAGGGTGCTTGCAGCGCTGCGCTGCGGCAAACATTCTAAAATTCCTCATTTCATCAATTTTAACAATTTACCAAACTTATTGATATCTTCAAAATGAAACCTTAGTATTGATAGTCTTGCAGTTGTATTATAAAATATGAAATATTCGTAGAATAAAGCATTGGATAATTCGTGAACTTTTTCATTCGGAAAAATGTCCGTTCGTAAAAACGGATTCGGGAAACAAATTCTCGGGAAAATGACCGTGAATCTGTCATATTCTGCGAACGCGAAGGAAGCTCATTTGGTCACCGGTTAGTAAGTAAGAAGTTACAACGCTGAATGCAAAGTCCTAAAAATTTCTCTCTTTCACTATTACGATTAGCTTTTTAGTGCTGAGCTACAGACAACAGAAATTGTATGTGAACGTCCAATGGTACATTGAAGATAGCGTGGGTGCTTACTTCTGAGTTGCTGAAATTTAGAAGTAGAAATTCAGATTATTGGATTTCGGAATTAAAATTCCAATTTTTCGGAAAATTGAGAGGAGTTTGGATTTTAAATCCTTTCTAAAAAGAATTTGAGACTTTGAATTCAAATCCTTTTTGTACCAGGATTTTGGATTTAAATCTCGGAGTTCTCGGATTTTTCCCATCCCTGCTTTTAACCGAATCTCAAATTGATTGCGGAATTTTGTCATCATTTGTTCCGTCTCTGCGATGAAGCCTCCAGTTGCATGATCCATGTGACTTCCGACACAGGTTGGCAGATGGGAAATTCCAGGGGATGCGTAACACTCGTAAGAAATCAACTTCAAGAGTTCGACGCCGTTTTCAAGTCTCCCCCGGAGCCTGGAGCCAATTGAAAGTTTTCTCCGAAACCAGAATTCGCCCAAAGAAAGACGGAGCTGAAATCCGGAGCTGGAGTTTGTCCATAGACGTTTGTAATGGTTGACTCCACGTTCCACGTCGATATTGATTTTTTTAAATGAGTAAGAGATTTTATAATTTGCAAACTGAGGTCGATTTTGAAGCTTGCATAATAACGAGGCAATGTTGAAATATTCGAAATATGGACACTGGTTTTCAGATTGTCGCGATGAGGCGTCGAGTTTGACGGCCAAAAATCAAGCATGATATCTGCAAACTGAGTGTCAACTAAATAAAAGTTTTTCATAAAATTTGATGCAGAAAAGTTTTGCAAGTAGCATATGTATCCAAGTTTGACTAAGTTTATTTAGTCTTCAAGGGATAAAAAACCGTTCAAACTGATGCAGATCTCTATACAAAAACCTGAGTAGGTATCCGTTAAGATATAGTTCTCATTTTCGCGAAGTGGAATGCTTTTAGAGCCACCTCTAATTTAGTTTTCGCAATAAAAAAGAAACAGTACCCGTTAAAATACTTCTAAATTTCGTCGCATTTTAAGGGTCACTACCATAGGATGATGTTTAATACGTAATTTACATAAAGGTCGGGTTCAAATTAGTGAAAATTGAAAATAGAAATGGAAACAAGTAACCTTGCTACTGGACAAGGGTCGGCAAGAACACGTATATCTATTCTTGACAGTCTTCAACAATCGATGCTTGTATGTTTTGTATGAAAATTAATAAATAATTATCGACCTGCTGATATCGATGTATTATGTTATTAGTAAAATCTCTATCCGCCTTAGCTCATTTCATTCCTAATGTGCTCAACATGCCCACACTTGATTCAAGATTCACAGAAATTTTAAAAATCCACTGAAATATTTCTTAAACACAGTCATTCAAAAAAAAACCTTCATCATCAAAAAATAAAACTCGGTTCAGATGGCGAAGTTGCCAACTGCAGTCGCACAGGATTATTATTCCATCAACAACACAAATACACTCTGCAGTCAGTTCAATGAAACAATACTGAAGATGATAGGAAGAACTAAAAATTTACATGAAAATTTCTATCAACAATTCGAATGAATTCTGCATCAGTTCAATGAAACAATACTGAAGATAAATGGAAGAAACGATAATAATATTTTTTTTTTAAATCCATGGATTTTTATCAGCAAAACAAGAACGCACTCTGCAATGAATTCAGTGAAACAACGGTTGAAAGAAAAGGGGGAAAAGTGATTGCAGGAGGCTCGTTTCCGACCCTACAAATTACCAAAAATAATATTTTAGCTCTAAAGAAGTAAATAAATTGTCTCACTTATCTACACAGATCATAAAGAGTGGTTGGATCCTCTCGACCCTTCGCAGTGTGGTTCAATAATAGGGGCGATAGGGTAAAAAATAATACAGATTTCTGAGCTGATTTTGAATTCGATTTTGGAATTAATTTCTGCATCAAATTCCTTAGAGTACCACCAAATAAAGCTGAAATCGAATAATAGTTGGTCTTCCGATAATCACAGGTAAAATTTAATCTTTTGATAGAAACTCATAAAAAAGAATGAAAATCAGAAATATTTTAATTAAGACTGTTTGCCTATAGCAAAATAGGAAGAAAGAATTCCCACTTATTTCAAAATAAAGATCTCCTTAGCTATACTATAATTTCATCCTCCTAGTAATTTTTTTCACATCAAAATGTATCTTTGTAAAATTTTAATAGAGAATTAGCAATGTCTTTGACCACAAAGTGTAAAAATTAGCCTAAATATAAACAGGTACAGATATTTTAGAAAATATTAAGTTAAGAATCTGAAATCGATAAAAAAAAAGTGAAGAAACATAAAATGTATTGTAACAAAATATGATTTGGCATAAATACTCAGACCTTCATAATGAGCGCCCATACATTTTTACATTCCAGGCATTTGATTGTATTCCAAGGAAATGTTACTTTTATAAAAACATCGAAAGTTCAAAAACGAATGGATATTTTGCAAAATACTTCCCTACCTAGGCGGATTCGAAGGGCAACAGGAACTTCACCCGTCCTCCTTTCGAGTCATCAAGCTTACACTAGTTACTGCGGTATCCAAATGAAAAAAGAATTTTCAGAGCACTCCCAACAGGAAAGGGACTATTTCAAATCAGAAATTGCTTCTTCCAATTCATTTTCGGCTTAAAATTTAGGAATGTTTCGCTCTCCGTGAACCGAATACTCAATTTTTTTGTTACTTCCATGCAATGATTCCCCTTCCCCCTCGGAAATTTCTGGTACGTTTTCGACTTCACGTCCTGAACCATGATTATTTTCCCCAACATTTTTTAACAAGTTTGGCCTCTTTCAGAGCGAAATCTTAGGTCCATTTTTGATTCCCCAAAAATGTACTTAGAACAGACTTAAGCTTTTCCGACTAATTTGGCGAACATCAAGGAGATCAAGGGTCATGTCTGGTACAACTGGAAGTCCGGATAAATTTCATACACCTACAAATTATTCTGCTCTCGGTTAAATAGAGTCCGGGAGATCCTTAGTGATAGTCTGTGACTTATTTAGAAGAGTCTTAAAGAAGTAATGAAAAGTGTTGAATAAGTTTAGAAAAGCCCTAAGGAGTCTCAACGAGTTCTAAACCCCACTGATGAGTCTCAAAATGTCTTAAACTAGTCTAACAAAAGCTTAAGCAGGCAACAGCTTAAAGAAAATGTGTTAAAGAGTCTGAAAGAAGTTTCAAAGATCTCCAAAAATGTCCAAATAGTCTTTAGTGAATCTGAGAAAGTGTTAGAAGGTGTTAAACGTATCTTGGAACCTTATTGCAAGCGTATTAAGCAAGTCTTGAGGAGTCTTAGAAAGCCTATACGATTCTTATATTTATCTAATTAAGTCAGAAAGAGTCTGAACGGCACTTAAATCTTCAAAAACAATCAACTCATCAGGCGGAACCTAAACATCAATATTACTTTTGAATGTTCAATAAAATTTGGCATGATGTTATTTTCATGTGAAAATGCCACATTCTTACTGGGACTGTCATCGAAGCTCAGAAAACTTTCATCTTGTTCTGTCTGGATATTCATGCAACAAAATTCACAAATTTTGATGCCACGAAAGGAGGGGTTGAGCTAAACTCCTCGCTAGTGCCCATCTTCTTCTGCTATATGAAGGGCTTCGAAAATGCTAACGCCGCCTCTAGGAAAGGGAAGAAGAAAGAAAGATTAATGAAAATGGAAAATTAGACTGATGCAGTTGCATATTCCCGGTAACTTTCTAGATCCCAATTCCTTATTCACCCCTGTACATATTTAGCAAGAGCGCAACAATTTAAACAGCAAAATTACCCGTCTCTCGTCATCCATTTAAACAGCAAAATTACCCGTCTCTCGTCATCCATGTACAGCCACGATCTGTCCTTCAAATTCTGTGAAAAAATTCCATCTCAAAAGTTATCATACCCGTAGGTAAGCTACATCAATGAAACAACAAAAGATTCAATCTAAATTCCACTAAATTGAAACCATCTATTCCAAACATTTCTCAAAATTTTAAAATCGCATTCAGAAGGCATTTATAAGCTCCCTGGTCCCACGTCTTTCATAATTTATCATTTCAATATAATGGAATTTTTAGGAGGGAAATTTAGCAGTACCTAATTGAAGCTTCCCGCAGAAAGTAACGTCAACTTGAAATGTAAGTACAGCCGTATTTTCACGCCAGATTTTAAGTACAAATAAAAAAGAAAGAGGGAAAGCAAATTCGAAGCAATAAACTTGCCAATGGAATAAGAGAAGTCACCGAGAAAATATCTGGGAAAAATGAATTCCATGTTTTGAAGGCACGTTGTCGACGAACTTCTACGAAAAAGAAAATTATTATGGCCTGTCTCGTATAAATAAATTGTTTCCCGATATTCCTTAAGATGGGGATTCGTAAAAACATCAACGCGTTTTCGAATTTGGAATATATGAAAAAAATGGTATTGTATATGCCTGTGTTTAAAAAACACGATTCGACGTGAAGAAACTTAGTGATCCAATTTACGCGAATTTCGAATTTTAAAACTGAAGGGGGTGTTGGAAACATTTCATAAGGGTAACTAGAAATTTAGGTTTAATTATGCGGACAGGTGCATACTTTTCGAGCATGATCACATTCAAAATACTGTACTTCGCATATGTGAGATCACATCTAGAATTTGGAAGGGTAATCTGGAGCCCGTTTAAGAAAACTGGAATACAACAGATTAAAAACCCCAAAAGAAATTTCTAAACTACCTGTATAAAAAGTGTTTGAATATTATCCGCTAGATATCCCATACAAAGACTTGGTTGAAGGCTTCAAAATGGACACTCTGTTGGTAAGGCGTCAGCTATTTTCGTTACTGTATGTAAGTACAAACTCCTTCATAGCAAAATAGACACCCCCTTCCAACTTAAGTCGAATAGGTAGTAAAGTACCATCCTACCCAAACAGGACTGGGGAGCTGTTTCGTGTTATTACCACCCGGACAGAAAGTCGCGTTCTAGTGGGCTGAACACAATTCTTCATCTGTATAATAAGTTAACACTACAATCTCCAGCAATTGATATCTTTTGTCTAAGAAATACAGAAATCCGCAAAAAAATACTGCCCCAGTTACCTGTTTTCTGTAACTCACCTGATATTCTTTCTCCACACCACTACCTATCTATCATTGCTTTTATTCTGATATATCTTTTGTTCCCACTTTTCTCATCCATCATCTCCCCCAAGCCTCTTCCTTCCCCTTTTTGTCTCTACGCCCCCCACTCTATCTCTCTCTTCTCGTGTCTGTCTGTCTGACTGTTTGTCTCTCTTATTTACAGTTTATATTTTATTATTTTTAATAGTTAATAGTTCTCCCCTACTTTTGTATCCCCCAGTCTCTTGTAAGTAGCCGTATGGCCGTGTGGAGCTTATAAATAAATGAATTATTATCTTCATAAGGTCTGTGCATCTGTGTTAAGAAATAATAATTCTTAATGAGGATATCTTGAACTCCATTTTGAGCAATTCTAATCCAGATACAAGAAAATTGCTTATAACCTATTTTACAGGAAATATAATGTACAATATAATTCAAATAAGAAAACAATAGCTTAAGAGGGCAAGTTTCACGGGAAACCCACCAAAAAAGTGAAATTTTTCTGATATAATTTGTACTAAAATTGATTTTATGAACACCCTGTTGAACCAATTCCGACAATTTTTTTCCTGTGGTTACCACAACTGCCCTCTAGTATTACCTACTGTACCATTTTCCTGTCTATATCTCCAGTCATGAGAAGAAAAAAATTTCAAAAATAGAAAACTTCTCAAAATTTGACCATAACTCCGTCCCTTCCAAAGTAAGAGTGTGCAAACATAACCACATATTGTCGGGGTAGGTTGCCTACTTATCAGGTGGAAGGTGCAAAGGAGACACCCTGTATAGAAAAGATGAAATAATCGGGAGAGAAATTTTTGAATTGAAATAATCCGAAGTTGAAATAATTGAGCTTGTACTGTTTTTGATTCGTGAAAACAGGAGTATGTTTTTTCGGAATCAGAAAAAATATATACGTCCGACTTCACTTCATAGGTCATCTTGTTCGCTTTTTTTATTCCTTGGAATTGAAGAAATAAATATTAAGTACAGACATATATAACTTTTAGCTGCTCTAGACTTGGATACGGGAGGAAAGGGACGAGGGAAACTGCCCCTTTAAAGACCCAATTAAAATTGGAGATGTTTCAAAGATAGTGAAGTCTTGCAAATTGTCAAATACGCGTGCCAGAGCCTCAGCTTGTTTCAAAAAATTCTAAAGATATGTGAAAGAGTCTCCAAACTTATTGCACGACTCGTTAAGAATCACAGGAGTCTTAAGAAAATCTGGACGTTTCTTTCTGAATCTCGAACAAGTTCTCAAGAGTCTTAGACGCGTCTTGAAAGGTTTTCAAGAGTCTTGAGGTGTCTTGAAAATTCGTGATGAAGTCTTGAAGAGTCCTAGTTAAGTGTGGAAGAATCCCACAGAGTCGTTTATAAGCGCGAAAGAGTCAACAAGGCAAGTTTTTTGAGCGGTAAAAATCGTGAAACATGCACATAAAATATACGCTACAAACCTTTAAAATATGCAACCAAATCCCGAAACATCCCAAAATATGCAAAAAATTTATAAAAATTACAAAATGTATGCAAAAATATTCCTTTCCAAAACAAGGCAAAATGGGTATCAAAATGCAAGATATTTTCAGCTGAATCGAGTACAACACACGGCTGATCAAAAAATGAATAACTTAAATAAAACTGAAGATAAACAATGCTAATTGGAGCTAGAAATGCTGGGGCACTAACAGCGCTAGCGTTCTTAAATCAAAACTGCTTCAAATTTGCAGCATACAGCATGTGTTTCAGTCGATTTGCGATAAAAATAAGAAAAATAGTCAAATATGCACACATATGCGCTGTAATGTACGATTTTATGACAAAATATGCATATTTCCTTAAATATGCAGAAATATGCGCAACCAAGCTAGGTTTACTTGAAATTTTATGAATCGTGAGGATAATAATGGATATGCACAGAAATAATCAGTAGGAAAAATATGCAAATGCATGCCAAATCTTGCTCTATTCATAAAGTCTTAAATGGATCTTGAGCAGGCTCGGCAAATTTTCAGAAAGTTTGGAAGGAGCTTACAGAGTGTGTAATTATCTTACAAGTATAGATGGATTTATACAAATTTTTATCCAGTCACGAGGAGTGTTAATATAACTGGGAAAAGTCTTGCGAAGTCTTGAATACTTTCGAACAACAAGTGAGTTTTAAACAAAAGCCTTACACAGTCTTAAGTAAGTCCTTGAGAGTCTCAGTTAGTTGTAAGATATTTTACAGTCCGTTATGGAACTTAGCTTTCAAAGTATTAAAACGTCTTGATAATATATTGAAGAGCCACGAAATCAAGCCTGGAAGAGAGAGAAAAAATCTCAAATTAGTCTTGAATAGTTCTAGCAAGTCTTAAGTAAATTTAGAAAAACCATGAAAAGTTTCAAATAAATATAAAACGGTGAGAGTTTACGAGGTAATTATGAGAATTCAAGGTAAAGAAATTGTCTTTAGTCTTAGGGATTGCTCCACCCCCATCTTCGAAGGATCGAAGTGGATGCCACTGCGATGAATGTTAGAAACTATCCTGAAATCTCCGTCCAGTCGAGAATCTATTAAATTTGCCAGCACATTTTGAAAAGATTTTCAATTTCAACATCAATAAGAAAATGGTCAGAGGTACACATAATTTAAAAATATTATTGAAGTACTGAAGAGGAGATGAGGAATGATAAAAACTATAACATGCTTATTTGATAAAAAATTTATAAAGTGATTATTTCTATTTAATTTTAATTTTTTTTTTGTAATTAAAATCGTTTTTCATTTTTTATTTTTGATTGATTAAAGTTCATGTAAAATTTTTAATTTATTTATTCGAAAATCCCAACTGAAATTATTGCGTAGATTATATTGAATTTTCTAGAAGTTTCTTTTTTTTATTTTCTTGATTTAAAATTTGTGATATGAATCAGGATCAGCAACTTATGTATGACCAAAAAATCGAAATAAATGTTGAAAAATAATGTGATTTCCATTATCTAAAGTATTTCACGCCGGAAACCTAGGTTCCAGAAATACTGAAGAGTGGAAGCGGATGGAACCGAGTGTCGGCTTTTGTCTCGACCATCATTTATTTATTTGTATTTGAGTCCCCCCCCCCCCAACAGGTGCTCGAAGGTCCTATGAAGAAGAAGATGGAGACGGAAGGGTTGAGGCAGAGGTTCGACGAACGCAGTTCGGCCCACACACGACACAACCACTCGGTACCATCCTAGAGCTGCTGCAGTTGTAGTAGATCCCTCCCCCCGGCAGAGTTCACCCCACCGTCACCACTTTCCTACGTTGCCACACGGATCAAGACAAGGAGTGAGGGGTGAAGGAAGGAACCGCAGACCGGCTGTGGACTGCCCGAATCCCAGGTTAACGCTGGATGAACGTTGCCTCGGTCAGTAGGGTGTCCCATAGTGGCGCTGGCAGGACAGCGAGAATCCGAAGTGGGGATTCGGGCCAGCCTCAAGACGTACCTCTGGTCGCCGATGCAATACTCGAGAGAGTAGTTTCCGAGACCAGGGGTGCGGTGTCTGGGGAGCCAATTTGGCATGCGCACATTGCCATATTTATGTTACAAGTGTTTAAAAGATCATTACCAGGACAAGTAGAAATACGCCCTAAAAATAATATCAAAATATGCGCATAAGACATAGGTTCCCTAAGATCTCCAAAGCATTTCGAAATATTCCCTAACAGGCAAAATATTCGCAAGTATACAAAATTTAGCATTTTTGAAACTAAACTGATCTCAATACTTGACAATATAAATAATTTAAAATGAATAAATAATCAATAAAAGAATTAATAACCAATAATAGTATATTTATATTTAATAAATCTACAATATTATTCGAACAGTTATGAAAAATTTGAACTAACAACGAGATATCTTATTAAATTTTTCAATAAGTCCAAAATTAAAGGGAAAAAAATGGAAAATTTAACGATCTGCTTGGAATGAAGTGATTATCAGAAGTTTTTTAAATTTTTTAATTTCAAGCTTCTGCGGTTATCTCTTTAGTATACTTTTGTAAATATTGAATGATCCAATGTATCGGCACAAAAATAACACGAATGAGGGAAAAATGGAAAGTTGCTTTGTGAAAAGTAAAAAGGCCCAAAATATGCCATTTATGCTTTAATAACCAAATATTATGCGAAGATATGTCCTATCAAGCTAGGCTCAAAATTCAGGAAATTTTATAAATCGTCGAGAAATTTGATGAGTTTCCGAAGAATATCAATAGGAAAAATATGTAAAAACATGTTTCTACTTGCCGTGATCATTACACATTCTGAGTTGCCCCTCTCAAGATTGCCTCCTGGATGCACCACTGAAGTATAGGTTGAAAAATAATTGAAATATATTTGTTAGACAGGGACGTAGGGAAGGATGATATAAAGGAACCTTTTTCATATAGTTGGGATGTTTAATGAAATTCAAAAACTGAAGTTTGTGACAACTCCAAGATGAATTCTCGAAGATAAAATTAATTGTTTTGAATGTTTTGTGCAAAATCAATCATCTGATGAACAATTCATAATCATTATTTATAAACTATAAGCTGTGGACGTTCACGAGAAAAGGGACATAGTTGTCGATCGCAGTTTTGGTGATACAGCCAATTTTATAAAAAAAGAGTGAAAAAATCGATTTTGAGATTATAACTGATTCTAATAGGAAAACTTGTGTACTTCCTTGCGGTTTTTGTTACAATGCTGTATGTAGCTTCGTCCTCGCGTGTGATCGAAAAAAGTTTCTTGAGAAAAAGGGACATAGATGTCGAGTCCAATGTTACCAGATCACAAATTCAGTTGGCGCTATTCTTTCAAAAAAGTGCCAAAGAGAGCTAGATTTTCTTTTAAATAATGCTAAAGATAGAGCTGAATTCTTTCTGAAGGAAGTTAAAAAATGAGACTACTTTATACTCTCTTTAAATGATGCAATATAAAAATGATGATCAGATTTCAGAAATTATATTCATTATACAAATTATGAGAACTTGGATACTTGGAATGATTATTTGGCGCTAAAGTTTTAGCCTAATATAATGTAAAAGATGTCATAACATTTTATGGCACTGAAATTTCAGAGTCAGTAATCCATTTATAATGTATAGGCAGTCCCTCAAAGAATGCGCAAATCGTGAGTTCGTTTCGTTCATTTTGTTCATTTTAGTATTCGTTCCCGATGATTTTATACTTGCATATAAAAAAACTGAACTTTTCGTATAAAAGGTACATAGATGTCGATTTTGTTCTATATTTTTTCACTTGGGTCCTGAGACATCAAGATGATTAATTTCAATGCGGTTACCCGTTTTCGATGGTGCCTGATCCATTCCAACTATCCCGGTTTCATTTTAGCTCTTCATTGTTCCCAAAATTTGCATTTTAACTTTGGAAATCTTTAAACCTCATTTCCGTAAAATGAGTTTATTGAGTACTCAACGTTTGAATTCCTCTTCTTCGTCGAGTTTCCCATCTATAGCAGACTGGACAAAGGCTTGTTGGAAAGGTAATTCTCTCTAGTTTATTGTACTGTGCTTAACTCAATACCGACAACTATGTCCCTTTTCTTGTGGACGTCCACAGCTATAAAAAAGGTCTGAAATATATCAGGGCTACTCATACTGAATTATAAAATACTGTGACACTTTCTTTTAACAATAATTAGGTCCTGGACTTGAACTGTTTGAAAAAATAAAAAATAAATAAATAAACTTTAACCATATTTTTATACTTTTCCTAAATGACAGTTTTAAATACATAGATTGGATAGATCTATAACAGATCTTGATATACGATACTGTCTTATGCAAGAGAGTGAAAATTCTAAATGGTGCGACAACCTGTTTCAAAAACAAATCAACTGTTTCGATTCAGAAACTCAACGTGTTGTAATATACAGCCATCCTCTTGTTCCCTTCTATTGTACTAAAAACTACCAATTCAGCATAAATACAAGATCCAAAAATATAATTCTTATATGACTTCCTCATTCCGACACAACACAGTTAATTATGAATTCGTAGTTATAAATTTGGTACCCAGTTCTAAAAAGCGCGAATTTTTAGCTAAAAATTTCCGTTTTCTGAAATATTGTAGAAACTCCCAAATAATTTTCAGGGTATAATTCGAAGCAGAAACACCCGCGTAAATTATTAAATTTCCATTTGAACAAGACCATTCATTTTCAGCTGCATAGAGAGGGAAGTTCAAATGTAATTAAGGCGGTAAAAAACAAAATTAAAAAAAAAGATAACTGTCTTAAGAAAATTATTAACTCATTCAACTTCCACATTACAAGCTTCAGACCTTTCCCAGGTAAATGAACGTTGGTAATTTGCAAATAAAAGTAATTTTACGTATCCTCGATTAAATTATATAGAAACAAAATCACTCCGTCCGAATGCACGGTCATGAAAGTGTAAAACGGTTCTGCGAATTCTGAACAGATGGCCTCAGGAACATAATTTCACGTTGAATAAGCTTACAGTCGAAACTAGCGGCAAAAATTTTCCGAGACTCGAAGAAAATGAAATAACGAAACTTTCTACACTTTACGTACGCACTTCGATCATAAGCTCGTGACTTCGCCTACTTTATCCGAAATTAGGAAATATATCTATTATTCCTAGAGATGTGCAAATATGCGCCAAAACTTATTTAAACTGGAAATGGGAAATCTGTATCGGATGACCTATTTTAAAACAGAAAAATAGAAAACAGATTTCCAAATCCAAAAACATAGAGAATAGCTGTTTTCAAAATATTGGTATTTTAAAATAGCTATAATTTTAAGCTTTCAGAGTAGATTCCTCTGCCAGTGGCGCCAGAGTCGAGGAGGCGAGGTACTTGCATTTAACTCGTGAAGCTGGGAAAGCAGTAGTATCAGTTCGCCCCCTCCCCTCGTTGAAGCAAAGGAAACTGTAAGAATGAGAGCTCGTTATACGAAACAGTATATGACCGGGTCAGTGTACTGGACACTTAATTTCCTTCAAACCTGAGAAACAGGAATTTCATAGTTTCTCACGGAAAAACTTCAATTACTTACAGTCGTAATTGATTAGCCACATGTCTTTAACATTGAGTAAATTGAGCCCTTTCTACAAAAAAAAATAATAAATATATATTATCTACAATTAAGCCTACAATATGTTTTATGTATTTGGTCGTAATCTCGACCATATCTTGACTTTGAGCAGTGGTCCATTTTGGTCCATTACTTTCCATTTAATTCTGATGTCATCATGGACGGCAACTTCAGCGGTGCTCACAGACTCTAGCACCTGATAAAAGTTTTCGAGAACCAAATGGGAAAATTGAACGTAGATGGGGAGGGTAGAAGTATCTCAAAAAACTCTGAGAGGGGAAGAGAATGTCGCAATAAGTCGAGCACCGCGTGAGAAACATAAAAGTTGCCGCCTATGGGTGTAATCAGCTACATTGGTAAATGGCATTTATACACTTCACAGCTCCTCAAAATTTTTTTCAACTCAATCATTCCGTTGTACTTGTACCATTTGACCCTATAGATTGCTTTACCAATTAATTTTACAAACAGATGATTTTATTATCTTATCGATCGCTTCATCGGTGTAACATAAAACAGAGACTGATCAAGAATTTCGAAGTGCTTAAAACTAGTTTCTTAAATTGTTCAAATAATTTGAGGTTTGCGGACGACGTGGTGTTAATAGCGAACAACCTGACTGAGTTAACTAGGAATGCAGAGTCATTTCTTGAGGCTTACGAGAAGGCAGGGCTGAGCGTCAATACAAGAAAAACTAAGCTATTGACAAACACTCCAGAAGGGGAGGTTACAGTAAAAAATGAAAAAATCGAATGGATAAATGAATTGAACTATCTAGGCCAAATAATTTCCTTCAAAAACGCGAGAGAAAAGGGACTCTCAAATCGTATCACTAGTGGTTGGAAGAAATTTTGAAAATTGAAGAGTTTTTTCAAAGGTCGTTTATCGATACCAACTAAGGCTGGGGTCTGGAAGAGTTGTGTGCAGCCAGTATTGACGTGCGGGGTGCAGACATGGGCGGTAACCAAAGCAAACATCAAGCAGTTACAGACAATCCACAGAGCGATGGAGCGTAGCGTGTTGGGCATCAAGGTAAAAGACAAAATTGAATCTTCAGGGATTAGGGCAAAAACTGGTTTAGATGATTTGGAGGAAGTGGTAATAAGAAATAAATGGAGGTACGGAGAACATGTCTGGAGACAGGGGGATGGAAGGTGGGAAAAAACCAGTGGAATCGTGGACTCCGTACAATCACAAAAGAGTGAGAGCTGAAGACCCACTACGCGGTGGGGGGGACTTATTTCGAAAGTCACTCGGCTCCTTATGGAGAAGACATATCCGGGACAGGAAAAATTAGAGAGGAAAAGGGGAGGCACATACCCAAAAATAGACGGGTAAAGCAATCGAGAAGGCAAAGGAGGAGACTAGCTCCCTCCGGTGTCCCCGACACATGTGAAATCTGTGACGAAATCCGCAGAGACATGTTAATAGGAAATAGGTGATACTCTGTACAGTGCTGGTAATAATAATTTTAAAAAAACTAGTTTCTTAAGGGGAGGGGTGTCTAACAAATTCTTTCACCGCCAACAGAGAGCAAAGAAATAGTCCATCAAAGTGGGATTTTAAGTAGGGGAAAGGATCATAAGAGTGCGCAGCTCCTAAGAGCACGCATGGCTTATTTTTCGGTAAATCGCGCTCTCTTGCAGCTGTTGATGGACTCCAAGTATACGTCTGGTTGGCCGAGTGGATAGCGCGCTGGTCGCAGAATCCGGAGGTCCCGGGTTCGAACCCACGTAGCAAATCGCGACATTTTGACCTAAGCCGGTTTTTCGGCAATATAAGAAGAGGACTAAGGCAGCCCTAACAGCCTCCCCGGCGTCTCCGGGGTAATGCTCGAAAGGGCGGACTCCAGGCTAGAATTGATCAGAAAAGAGAAGTACACCTTGTTAATTTATGTTCACATTGATTAGTTACCGAAATACTGTACAAAGTCATGAAAAAAATATTCACGTTTCAACGTTTTCGTCATTCTAATTATAATAGTTTCAAGATTGAACGTAATAATTACCCGGATGATTTCGAACGGATTTGCATAGTTAAGGTATCAGACGAAAGACAAAGGTAAGTACTATCCGTCACATTAAACAGACTTCCCCCCAAATACTACCCGAAAATTTCATTATTACTTTTGTCCACTGACTATAATAGATCCTAAGAGTGCGCCAGGTGTTCTATAAAAAAAGTTTGCTTTTAGATGCCAATGAACAATGAAAATCGTGTTACATGTGGCACGTATGTTCATGAGGAATGCGTTGGACTGACTGAAAATGACGCTGAAGAATTCGTGTCCAAGGTGTCAAAAGAGATCCATCACTTCCTGTCACAATGTTTCATTTTTATTTTGAATAAAGACAATTCCAACAATGTGTGTGACTTACTTATTTGACGAATTTTTGGTAAAACCACTTGATGTGCACTTCCAGGATACGTGTTACGCTCTTTTGGGAACCTCGGTTCCCAAGAAGGTGCATTTGATTTTTTTTGGGAAAACTGTTGTACCTTTTTATTTAATAGTTTAAAATGTTGAAGGAAAAAAAAATTAAAATAAATAGCAAAAGCCGAAAGTTTTTTCCACGTTATACTAAAATTTCATCAAGTTCCATGTAAAATTGACTGAGCAATACATTTTTTCTGATAGTTGCGCACTCTTAGGGCACTTCTCCCTATACGGTCTACAGAATAATAATTCCTACTTTTTTCCGAAAGCGAGAGCGGATCGACGCAGGGTAAACGAGGATCTTGAAACGAGAGGGTATAGTTCCTTGGATTTATCTCCCAAAAGGGGGCTTGAACGTGCCACAAACTTTGGAAAATTAAGGGGGAAAGTATCGAAAAAAGTATCTAAATACCGATTTCTTGAGTCGCTGATTTTAAATTTCTTATGAGTCACAATTTGGGTCCAAAAATTCAAACTTTGGACCACAAATGGGCAAAATTAAGCTGGCTTGAAAAATGAAGAGTGTCGAGATAGAGGTTTTTCGTATCGCTGATTTCGAATAGTGTACCAGATCTTTGAGCTGGATCAAATTGAAGTCCCTTCGCTCATGTCATTTGGAATTTGAATTTTAGGACCGAAATTGAAGTCGAATTAAGAATCTGATAATATTTTGAAATCAGCGACCCAGAAGATCCTCATTCGATACTTAGTCCAGTTTTTGAGCGATTTGGATTGTTCCCATTTTGGGTTCAAAATTTAAATTTTTGAATCCAAATCGGCGCCGGTTCAAAAATTTGATGCAAAATTCGAAATAAGTAACCAACAAATTTCTATATCTCTCAGTTTAAGATTCCAAAGTTCTTGGTATATTCAAGCTTCCCCTTTGGAGGAGAAGACATTTTTTCACACAAAATGAACGTATACACCCTTTCATTTGAAAATCCTTATTTATCCCGGCGTCCATTCAACTTCGGGTCCAGGAAAAAAAAATACGGGGGAAATTATCTTTTTACATCCTGTATACGAGAAAAAATTGGACTAACTATTAAAATAAGGATTTCTTGGGTCTCTGTGATTGTTCCTGCAAATTTACGTCCAGCTCTAATTTAGTTATCAAAACCATTATTTTACACTTTGAATGAACGAAGCTGACTATACAAAATTAAACGACGTATTAAAGTACATCAATAAGAAATTTGTGTTAAGTAAAATGCAAACACTTCTAGAAAATCTGAACTTCCTCCTCTGCTTCACCAGACATTGGTCAAAAAAGAAATTGTAATGTAATAGGTAAAATCAACTCTACAAAAAGAAATTAAGAACACTTTTGAAATAGCTCTTCTCTTTGCTAATTTTGAATATTGCATCATCAATCTTCAGATCTGGCTCCAGATTGAGCCCTCAAAATACAAATTTCATGATAACGAAAGTCGTCATGAAGCTGAAGGGGAATAATCAAATTGTTAGGGTGAGGGGTCGAAATTCCTCATACTGGATCGCACAGAGTGTTTCATTTCGCTGCTATTAGTTTACGGACAAGCAGTTTCGATTCATTCGTTTGAACATGAAAATTATCAACTTCAAATTATAATGCCAAAAAATAAAAAATTAAAAATTATAAACTTACTCGGAAATTCGATCTGCACGTAAAAGCGATTAATAGATACAAAGCGTGAGCGGTAACGATATCAACATGCCACTTCAGTCTTTGAATTGAAAGCTCGAATCAGGGTTACTCATCGTATTTATATAGCGTCGAAGATGTGTGCGCTGTTGCTGGTCACATTTGAGTCTCTTCATC
Source organism: Acanthococcus lagerstroemiae (assembly GCA_031841125.1). Classification (NCBI taxonomy): domain Eukaryota; kingdom Metazoa; phylum Arthropoda; class Insecta; order Hemiptera; family Eriococcidae; genus Acanthococcus; species Acanthococcus lagerstroemiae. The sequence continues at coordinate 21,897,317 of CM063106.1, read as the reverse complement.
CCCGGCGTGTCACCCCCACACGACGGAGCCCAAAATTCAATTTCTACCTTTCCTACGCACCAATTTTCGTAATAAAATAATATCTTTTAAGGAAGTCCGTTCGTCACTAGCGTACAATTTCTATCTGCGAAATTATCGGTGAATGGGTGAGATTCGCCTTTTAATTTTTCCGCGGATAACCGCGAAACTGTTATCAAATTTTTATTCATTTTTATGTTGGCACTAGCTTGCCTAATGAGACGTGAAGTTTTTCAGGATCAGAGATTCGCAAATGCAGTTACTCAAAAAGTTTGAAGACCCGTTGCCTGAACCTAGCTTTATTTACTGCGTCAAGGACGTCAAGCTCCTTGTCTTTTTTACTCGCTTCGTTATAAAGTTTCAAGACTCGGTTTATTGGAGCGTTCGAGAAAAGAAGTGTACGAGAGTGACTCAGGGCGAAGAGATCTGTGGAACGACTATTAAAACTGGGTATACGAACTGTAATTTTTTCAAGCAGTATTGAGTCTCGCTTTTTGTACTGTATTATGTCATGGAGAAAGATCAACGATGAAATGTCCCTGCGCCCCTTAAGACTTTTTATTTGGTAACCCTGAAGTAATTCTTTGTATGTTATAGTATATGTGTAGTAGGAAAACTGCTTATGGTATAAATATCTTAAAAAACGTTTTTGTACTTTCTCTATGGACTTGACTGCTTCTACTGTTATTGGGTTCCATACTACAGATGCATATTCTAAGTGGGATCGGACTAGGGCATAATACAAGGTTTGTATAGTTTGTACATTAGTAAAATTAACTGAGTTTCTCATTAGAAACCCAAGCATCATTCTTGATTTATTAACTATGAAATTAACGTGGTTTTTGAATGTTAGTTTGGAGTCAAGTATTACCCCAAGATCTTTGATTTCATTGTATTTTGTTAACAAGTGATTATTAATGGTATATACTGAGTGAATAGGAAAAATTTTACGCGTGTATGTAACTGAGCAGCATTTTCCCACATTGAAGGCTAGATGATTCATTTGGCTCCAGTTGACAAGAGTATCAATATCTTTTTGCAAGAGTTGTACGTCATTCCCTCCTCGAATCTGTTTGAATAATTTTAAATCATCAGCATACAATAACACTTTAGAGTACTTTATATGGTTAGTTATGTCATTGATAAACAGGAGAAATAGTAAGGGGCCAAGGTTAGAACCTTGAGGAACACCAGACGTACAAGTGAATTTTTTGGAAGTTGACCCTCTGTATATTACATATTGCTGCCTATTGGTTAAGTAAGATTTAAACAGTCGAATTAGTGGTTCTGAAAATCCCATTTTGGTTAATTTACTTAAGAGTATCTTATGATCTACCTTATCGAAAGCTTTCTGGAAATCAGTGTATATAGTATCTACCTGCGAGGTTTGATTTAGACTTCCGGATATGTAATTAACAAAAGACACCAGGTTCGTTTCTACTGATCTGCCTTCCATGAAGCCGTGTTGATTTTCAGAGATTTGGTTTTGAACTTGTTTGTATATCCGTTTATGTACAATGGATTCAAAGACTTTGGAGGGGACTGTAATAATTGAAATTGGTCTGTAATTAGTAACGTTCTTTGTTTGATCGTTCTTAGGAATTGGAGTGATACTGGATAATTTCCAGAGCAGTGGGAATTTGGATGTCTGTATTATTAGATTATATATGTATGTTAGTGGTTGTATGAAAAATTCATTGCATGCTCTGTATATATATGGGGGAATACCGTCTGGTCCACTAGTCCTTTTTGGTTTTAATTTTGTTAGGGCTTCTTTCACTTCACGCATGTTTATTCCAAGTAGATGTACATCTCCGAAAGTGTTTTCGGCGGTATCCTGAAATGAAGCTCTAGACGGTTCAGAAAAAACTGAGAAAAAGTGGTGGGCGAATGCATCAGCAATGTCTTGAGAAGAGTGTAAATCTTTTTCTTTATATTGAAATGTGTTTGTATTAGTATTCTGTTTTCTTTTTTCCTTGACGTACAACCAGAATTTCTTGGGGTTTTCCTTTAATCCCATCTCTGTGTTTATTTCCGATATTTTTTTAGCTTGTTTTATTAACTGCTTAGATTTTCTGCGCAATTCCTGGAAAGTTAGGCGAAAGAATTGATCCCCGGTTTTCTTGTACCGCAAGCGAAGCTTCTCCTTTTCTTTAATAGTACGGATTATTTCTGGTGTAAACCATGTAGGATAAGATCTTTTTTTCTTCACTGCCATTGGAACCGTAGCCAAGATTATTTGGGAGACTGTATCACTGAAATATGTGGCTGCCTCGTCACTGTTACTAATTTTGTAAAGTGGGGACCAATTTAACTGACTAAATTTATAATACATAGCCAGAAAATCCGCACGACGATAGTTTAGGTATTTATTCTCTTCGTCTGTTGATTTTTTTATTCGATTCCCACTAACCTTCGTTTGTGCTGGTAAGACTATCAGAAGTGGAGGATGGTTTAGATCAATTGATGAGATAAGTGATTCCTCAAGTTTTACCTTGGCCCCAGTCGTGCTAGTGATGACTAAATCGAGAGTTCTTTCGAGGTAGTTCTGTATATGGTTTACGGAATGTAAGCAGCAAATTTGCATGAATTCTAGTAAGTCTTTGGCCCTTAAACTCATATGACCTCCCATGTATGTGGAATGTTGGTCGGGTTCAAATGGTTAAAATCTGGTATATTGAAGTCACCTGTGATTAAGACGTTGTTTTGAAAGATCGGGTGATAGTTTACCACTTTTTCGTACACAATCTTATATTTATCTCTGTCAGTATTGGGAGAAAAGTAAAACACACCAAGATAAGTGGCGGTTGCTTTGTTACCTGCCTTCAGTTTTATCCACAGACATTCTATTGTGCTATCATCGGGTTCCAATGGTGGTATCCTTTCGCTGAATATATTAGTTTTAACTGCCACAAGTACTCCTCCACCCCTTTGCTGCTTAACGGTGTCATAATCCCTGTCCTTTCTATATATTATATAACGATTATCAAACAATTCAGCTGTGCAAATTTTATTTTTTTTATATATGTACGTTAATTAATTTGTTAGACTTTTTAGTTTAAATTAAATTAATTAATTTTTAGAATAATAATTTATTTATTATTTGAGTTTTTTTGAGAGTTTTTTATTAAAAAAATAATTAAGGTTATCCTCTATATTCGTCATTCTCCAGAAACTGAGAATATTAACAAGTGTCATTTCTTTTTTTGAGCGACTTTTTTTTTCATAATAAGTAAGTTTTTATATAGTAGAGAATATTTCCTCCTCTTAGGTGATACCTTGCCGCGGTGAGGAGGCTTAAGCGTAAAAAAATATAAAAGAAAGACTCTCTATAAAGTCACATATCGTTAAAATAGTGACCAAAAGCACCTAAGAGAAGGCAAACTCCGACAGACAAACTCTGTTGGAAGCAATGAAAAACTACAACAGAATCTCTTTCCAGGAAATGTTGCAGTTACAGTTACAGTTACCTTTATTAGAGAATATAGACTTATGCTATTATACAGGCCTTAAAAAACTATGTACATGTAAATTCGAAAACACAAACATCTCAAAATGTGAAGGCCCGCGCAAAAGATATTCTCCTTGGCCCATAAAGAGCAAAGGTTTCCTGTAGGCGGTTCCATTCTTCTCGATTTCTGGCTATTGCCCCCCAATTTTTATTTGTTAAAAATGTCGTTATTTCATCTGCCCATCTGGTCTTTTGTTTTTCCTGTTTCCTTATATAATATTGAGTAAACCAGAAAGCTGTGCAGTAGGTCCATCGGTCGTCGCGAAGTCTTGCTATGTGTCTTGCCCAACCCCATTTTTGTCTTCTAATATGTGATACTGCTTCTGTGTTTTTTATTCTACTTTTGATTTCTATGATTGGTACATGGTCTTTCTTTTTTATTCCTAGTATTGATCTTTCAATTGCATTTTGGGTAGTTTTTATTTTGTTTCTGATTTTTTTATTTAAAAACCATGTTTGACATCCATATGTTAGAGTTGGGAGGACACATTTATTGAAGATTTCACTTTTTTGGGTAATTTTGAATTGGCCTTTGAACACCTCCTTCAATGACCAGTACTTCGCCCAGGATTTTGTAATTCTTGATTCAATTTCTTTAGTCATTTGCTCGTCAAAAAATACTATGTGTCCCAAGTATGTTGTTTCCTCAACTATTTGGATATCGTCTTGTTTCTTTCCTATTGCTATTTATTTTCGTTTTGTTTCTATTCATCGATAGACCCGCTTTTTCCCCAAAGTAATTCAAGTCCTTTATCATTTGGGATAACTCGTCTTTTGATTTTGCTATTAAAGCTATATCATCTGTGAATCTTAGATTCGTGATGTATTTACTATTTATATTTATTCCTTTTTCCTCCCAGGACTATCCAACATGTTTAAATATTTCTTCTAAAGCACAGTTGAAGAGGATAGGGGACAATGGGTCGCCTTGTTTTACCCCTTTCTTAATAGGGAAATAGTCGCCTTCAACGTCTGTTATAATTCTTGCCATTGCCCCATCGTACATATCATTTATTATATTTATCAAATTTTGCTGTACTCCTTGTGTTTTCACTGCTTTGAATAGATATTGGTGTTGTAACGAATCAAAGGCTGTGTTATAATCTATTAGGGCGATGTATACATCAATTTGGTATTCTTTGCTCTTTTCTATGAGCAAGTTCATTGTTTGTAAATGATCGATTGTGGAGAATGTTCGTCTGAAGCCCGCTTGTTCAGTAGGTTGCTGGCTATTAATAATTGGTCTTATTCTACTTTCTATTGAAAATATTTTTGCGATTGTCGAACTTAGTGTTATAGGACGATAATTTTCAATTTTATGACGGTCGCCTTTTTTGAAAAGTAAAATTATGTTTGATAATTTCCAGTCTTTTGGGATACTTTCGGTTTTTAGAATTTTGTTAAATAGGTTTTTCATAATTTTTCGTACATCCCTATCACTCAATTTTATATGTTCATTAGTAATTTTGTCATGGCCTGGACTTTTATTCTGTTTTAAATTCTTTCCAGTTCTGACGTCAACATCTCAGGCTCCACTTTTGTTTCCCTTGTTTCAATGTTTATTTCTTCTATTTCTATTTCTTCATTAGGGTTGTTGTATATATTCCTGAAGTATTCGGTGATATGTTCATTTATTTTCTTTCTATCGTGTATTTTATCTCCATTATCGGTAGTAAAATGTGAGGTCCATTGGTTTCCCGTGGCTAATCCTCTTTTCATTTTTTTGATATTTTTGTTTCCTTCCAGAGTATTTCTAATGATTTCCCTCCTCTTTAGGTCGTTCTTCTCACGTATCTTAGCCCTAATTAGCCTTGATATAAGGTTCAGTTCTATTTTTTGTTGAGGGGTTTTGTTTATCCTCAGTAGTTCCGATCTTTTTTGGTGTAGTTCTTTTATCTTAATTTTCAATTCGTCCTCTTTCTCGTTGATCTTGTTTCCTGTTCTTTCTCCTGGAAAATTTTCACTCTTTTTTAGTTGTTGTATTAGAAAGTTATTTATTTCATCTATGTTAGAATTATTCATGTCTATTTTATCTGTGTTATTCTTACGGATATTCTCAGGTTTGATTTTACTTGTTGGATGGTTGCGATTTCTTTTCATTTTATACCTAGTGTTTACATTTTTCTGTGCAATGTTCAGCCTTGTTTCTGCACCAAATATAAAATAAAGACTCTCTATAAGGTTACATATCGTTAAAATAGTGACCAAAAGCACCTAAGAGAAGGCAAACTCCGACAGACAAACTCTGTTGGAAGCAATGAAAAACTACAACAGTATCTCTTTCCAGGAAATGTAGCTTTTCCAAATAGTATTGATGATGGTGTTCTAACAAGTAAACAATTTTTCCGGACGTAGAAAGCTGCCCATTTGGATGTCCGGGAGGGAGCTACTTGGGGGAGCATCATCATCGTAAAGTTTTAAAAAGAAAGGCGCTATTAAAATAAGAACTTGGAATGTACGTATAAGAAGCTAGAATGGAGTTGGAAGATTAGAGAATCTTAAGAGGAAAATGAAGAGGCTTGATTAGGTAGGAATAGTTGGCATAAGTGAAGTAAAGTGGAAAGAGGAGATTCTTGGTCAGGGGACTTTAGTATAATAAATACAAAGGGAATAAAAGGCAAGCAGGCGTTGGAATTGTTATGAATAAACAAGTAGGTAATAAAGTTATATATTATAAACAGCAGAGTGAAAGGTTAATCTTGATAAAAATCAATACCAAATCAGTACTTACAACAACAATACAAGTGTATATGCCTACTAATACTTACGAGGACGAAGAAATTGAGGAGGCATATGAAGAATTAGAAGGACTTATGAAGCATGTTAGAGGCGAAGAGAATCTTAGGGGGGGGGGTGTGGTCACTCACGGCTGGATATAGAATTTTATTATTATCATTATTAAAGTGTCGTCCCCTAATTGGCCGGTGGGCTGTCGGGCAGCACTATAAATACCATCTTTTTAAATAAATAAATAAATAAATTATGGCTGATTGGAATGCTAGAGTTGGTGAAGGAAAAAACGGTAATACAGTTGGGGATTTTGGATTAGAAATGAGAAATGAACGAGGAGAGCGTTCGATACAGTTTTGAGCGAAATTCGTAGTTATAGGAAATACGAGTACTATATTTAAAAATCATTATGGAAGAGGGTATACATGGAAGAGTCCAGGTAACGAAGGTACGAATTGATTATATTATTACAAAACAACGTTTTAGGAATCAAATATTAGACTGTAAAACTTATCCGGGAGCCGATATTGATAGTGATCATAACTTAGTACTCATGAAATGCAGGCTTAAATTAAAGAAACTTGTTAGAAAAGAAGAGGTAAGAAGATGGAATTCGAAAAAGTTGGAAAATATTACTTAATACTAGAGAGGGCTAATCTATAGACGCACAGAACTCAAACAGATGGAAAAACCATCAATGAAGTATCGGATTGAATTATGCGAAATTAGTAAACTGATTAAGAAAAAAGTCAGAAAAAATGTTAACGACTTTGAAAGAAAGATAACGGAATCAATAGTTAAGGAAAACTGGTCCACGAAACAGGCTAGGAGCCAATAGCAAAAGGCATCTTCCTACTCCCCAAAATTAAAAATCAACACGGTCAAGTAAGGGAAGAAATAGCCAAAACGGCCTCAGAATTTTATCAAAAACTCTACAATGCTCCATAGAAGTGACTAAGGCTTTGGCGCAAACACCTGTCCAAGCAAGACGAACCCTCCAAAATTTCGCCGCAAGAAGCCCTAAAAGAAATCAAGAAGTTAAAACCCAACAGGGCCCCTGGGCCTGGTGGGATTACAAACAAAATGCTAAAAGACTTCGGGGATACACTGGCGTATCCACTGGCTTCCCTCTTTAATGGCATTACTTCCCTAGGACAATCACCCAGACAATGGTACTTGGCAGAGATAATTCTCCTACATAAAAAAGGAGATAGGTCTGTAATAAATAACTACAGACTGATTAGTCTATCGTCAAATATCTGCAAACTGTATATGAAAATAATTAAAAATAGAATTTACGACATACTAGATGCCCAACAATTGGTGGAACAAGCAACGTTCCGTAAAAACTTTAGTACATATTCAAACCCTAAACCAATTAGTAGAAAAAGCCGAGGAATACCAAATCAAAGTTGCCCTGATGTTCGTCAACTTTAACAAGGCATTTGACTCTCTACACCATAACAGTATTTGGATGGCTTTGGCAAAACAAAGGGTACCACAAAAAATTATTGAAGTTTTGATCAACATTTATAGAAATTCGGAAGCTGTCATTAAATTAGATAAACTAGCAGACAAAATCAAAATCAATAGGGGAGTCCAACAGGGAGATCCCCTCTATCCCAACCTGTTTAACGTGGTACTGGAAGATGTGTTTAAGAACATGAACTGAAAGGAAAAAGGATAAAAATCAGAGAGTTCCACCTCTTCAACAAAATTAGGGCACTAAACAACCTAAGATTTGCGGATGACATATCGTTATCATTGCCAAAAACGCTAAGGAACTACTGTCCATGGGTGAGGACCTAAGGAGGTAAAGTGAGAAAGTTGGCATAAGTATCAACTGTTCCAAAACAAAAGTTATTTTCAATGTTGACCAGTTGGAGGAAATAAAAATCAACAACTTTCCAATAGAAAACGTCTCTGAATACAAATACTTAGGTCAAACGATCTCATTCGAAAATAACTCAAGAAAAGAGCTGAAAACGAGGATAGCAAATGGGCGGAGGGCCTTCTGAGGCCAGAAAATATTTTGGAATGGCAAATTAAACCTAAAGTCAAAGATAAAAATTTTCGAAAGCACAGTAATCCCAGTATTAACCTATGGTGCCCAGACATGGTCACACACGAAAAAACAAACTCAAAAACTAACTTCAACCCACGCAACATTCTAAAAATAAGATTAAAGGACAAAGTCCAAATTTCAGGTATACTAAGGAAAAGAAAAGCTAAAAAGTGGGTATCATTGTTAAGAAACTAAAACTCGAATATGCCGGGTACATTGCTCGGGAATCTAACTACAAATGGAACAAGATACTTACATTCTGGAAACCGCTAGGTAAACGGAAAAGAGGGAGGCTAGCGACAAGATGGGGAGACGAGGTTGGTCAGGTGGCTGGTCAAAATTGGGACAACAAAGCCAAAAATAGGGGAAAATGGGCTAAATTGTGCCAGGCTTATGCCCAGAAGTGGGCTACTGAGTGCTGTGGGGGGAGAGCAGTTCACCTACCTAATCACTAGATAATGTTTATAGTAATAAGTATGCATGTATATATATATAGCACCAGAGAGCCATGAAATAAAATAAAATTGAAGAATTAGAAGGACTTATGAACCATGGAAGAGGCGAATAGAATTTTATACCTATTACGGGTAATTGGAATGCTAGAGTTGGTGAAGGAAAAGAAGGTAATATAGTTGGGGATTTGTGATTAGGAATGAGAAATGAAAGAGGAGAGCGTTTGATACAGTTTTGTGCGAAGTATAACTTAGTTATAGGAAACACTCTATTTAAAAATCATTATAGAAGAAGGTATACATGGAAGAGTTCAGGTAACGAAGGTAGATATCAAATAGATTACATTATTACAAAACAACGCCTTAGAAATCAAATATTAAGCTGTAAAACTTATCCGGGAGCCGATATTGACAGTGATCATAACTTGGTAGTAATGAAATACTGGCTTAAATTGAAAAAACTTGGTAGAAAAGAAGAGGTAAAAAGATGGAATTTGAAAAAGTTGGAAAATATTAATACTAGAAAGAAATATCAAGAGGATATTATATTAGAATTAGAGGCTGAAAAATCACAGGAAATTAACAGTGTGGAGGAAGAGTGGGGTAAATTAAAGGAGGGAATAGTAAAGTCAGCAGAAGAAAATCTAGGTAAAACTAAGATAGAAGAAAAGAAACCGTGGATGAAGGAGGAGATCCTCAGAAAGATGGATGAACGAAGAAAATATAAGAATGCAAATGAATAGGGGAGGTAGATTATTAGCTTATCAAAGGTTAAGGAATGAAATAAAGAAAGCGTGTAAAAAGGCACAGGAGGAACGGATGAAAGAAAAAAGTGATGAGATAGAACAGTTTATGAATAAAGAACAAATGGATTTGGCCTATATAGAAAAGTAAAGATGGAGTTTGGAGAAAGAAGGAAGAAGAAGGGAGAGCCTATTTACACGGCTGAAGGAAAAGTGTAAAAGTGGGTAGAGATGTAGAAGGACTGCATAGTAATAATGGAGATGAAGAGATAAGAATCGAGAAGGAAGAAGATGTGGAAGATTATGAGTGGAGAGACTCAATTTTATGGGGTAAATTCGAAAAATCATTGAGAGATTTAAAGAAAGGGAAAGCTCCAGGAGTGTATGAGATACCAACTGAATTATTACAGAACTTAGGAGAATGTGTACTTCATAAATTGTACAAATTAGTATGTTATATTTACGATAAAGGGGAAATGCCTGAGAACTCTGAAAAGAGCTGTATCGATACCAAAATAAAGCAGGAGTAGATAAGTGTGGAAATTATCGAACAATTAGTCTTCTTTCGCATGCAGTGTTAGCTTTGAGATTAATTGTAGATGGGAGACTCAATAAGGAGCAGGATACATACATGGAATTCGTTGATATTGATAAAGCTTTTGACAGTATTATATGGGATAAAATGTTTGATATTCTAAAAAATATAAGAATAACATTTAAAGAAAGACAAGTTATTTTAAACTTATATAAAAGACAGAAAGCAATATGTGACGCGTCATGAGAAACCATACCTTCGGGTGAAGAGGGTCGAAAATGAAATTTTGACTGATTCTAATAGAGAAAGTATGGAGAATCCAATGCCGCAAACCGCAGCTCTATCGGAGCAAAATTCTCAGAGATATGCCATTTTGAAGTTGGAAACTACTAAAAAGTACTTTTCGAGAAAAACAGCTTTAAAGTTTTTCGTTCGGACATTGCTTAAATTACCAAGTTCTCCGAAGGTATTATGATTGAAAATTAGCCCCCCCCCCCTCCCCCAAGTAAAATTTTATGAGTAATTCAATGGTGTAGGTTTCAGGTTTGCTAAAATAAAACTGACAAATGTATGCAAATAAAGTTTATTATTTAAAAAAATGTATGTAAATGACGTTGATTATTAAAAAAATCTATCATACAAAAAATTCAAAAAAAATTTTTTTTTACAAAAATTATAAAAATTAAACAAATAAACAACGAAACAAGCGAGTATGGGTGCCTAAAATGTTCTTCAAATACTCTAGATCACATTTCCGGAAAAAAGTTATTCTTGATCAAAATCAATTTTTCAACGTGTTTTGGCGTTTTTCTTGAAAACAACTTTTTCACCCGAAGGTATGGTTTCTCATGGCGCGTCACATATTAAGAATAGAAGGAGAGAAAGGGCAGGCTAATATAGAAAAAGGTGTAAGGCAGAGGTGCTCCATATCTCCAGTATTATTTAATCTGTACATAGAGTGGGCCATAAAAGAAATAAAAGGACAATTTGAAGCAGGTGTCACTATACATGGAGAGCGAGTAAAGAAAAGATGCTCAGGTTTGCAGATGATATTGTCTTATTAGCTGAATGGAGTGGAGTGGTGGGACATATGGCGATGCACACATGCCAAAGTGGCCCCTGAGACACCGCACCCCCGACCACAGGAACTACCCTTTCGAGTATCGCGTCAGTGACCGGAGGGACGCCTTGGAGCCGGGCCCGAGCCCCCATTTCTACTAGCAGGAACGGTGCGCGCGTCCTACCAGGGCCACCATGGGGTTCTCTACTGACCGAGATCCGCACTCCCTGAGCGTCCGCCTGGAAATTTCAGGTCCCCCACGGCCGGACGCGCTGCCTCTCTTCACTCACCCCTCACCTCTTCGTCTTGGTCCGTGTGTCGACGCAGTCAGGTGGTGACGACGGGTAAGCCCTGCCGGTGGGTACGCAGTGCAGCTGCAGCAGCTCTTTCTAAAATGGTACAGAGTTCTCCTCCAGTTCGCTGGTGTGGGCCGAGCTTGGTAACTCGCCGGTCCTCTGTCTCGACCACTCCGTCTGCATCTTCTTCTTCATGATGGCCGAGACGAAAGCCGACACCCAGTTCCAACTGCTTCCGTTCTTCACCATCTCCGGAACCAGGCTGTCCGGCGCGAGACAGCTGATCACGCCGTCGTCTTCATCGGGATCGATCGCTGTTGTGGCCGTCCCGCGCCTCTCCTGCTCCCAGGCCTCACACTCGGACAGGGTGTGCCAAGGTGTGTTCTCCGCCCCTCGATCTCAGTGCGCGCACACGGGGCTCGGCGCTATCGACATCCGATGTAGGTACGTGCCGAAGCACCCGTGGCCGCTCAATACTTGGGTAAGGTGGATTTTAAGCGCTCTGTGCGTAGAGATAAACTAGTAGGGCGTAATGCTAGGAGCCCAGGAATAATATCACTGCTGCTCGAATGAAGAGTGAGAGGGTCTGGTTGGCCGAGTGGATAGCGCGCTGGTCTCGAAATCCGGAGGTCTCGGGTTCGAGCCCACGTAGTAGCAACTCGCTAAGTGGATTCTACCGGCGAGCACACATCTGTACTCATAAAACACTAAATTAAATTCGAAAAGACCAACCTTTCTTACAATAGGGCATAACTTCAGGCTCCCAGGAATTATATCACTGCTGAACGAAAAGAAGGAATTGGGTGGGGGTCGACGAAGATTCCAGTATCTCCAACAGCTTATCGAGGATGTCAAACGTCAGAGTTATTCGGAAACGAAGGAACTCGTTCAAGATAGGGAAAACTAGAAAGTTACATCAAAGTGGTCGTAAGACTGATAACCTCATCATCATCATATTTTGACTTTCTTTTAAATTTATTCCTTTAAGTACTCAATTTTCGCGATTGAGTATCTTCAGCCCGTATCAGGCAAAGGTCTCCCGTGACCTGCCCCACTCAGATCTGTCCCGGGTTATTTCTCGGAAATTTCGGTTTTTTAAGAATTGGGTAATGTCATCTGCGCATCGTGTTTTTGTCCTTCCTCTCTTCTTTTTAGATAAGACAGGAACCGAAAGGTTACTTTTTGCGTCCAGCAGGTTATGCTCTAGCCTTGAAAATCACCCCTTCCGCCAGAACTTGTGGTATCTGATAAAGGTTGAGATGTCCCTCATGTTTTTAATATGCCCCTGATCTTTTTTATTAGGCTGTGGTCTTAAGTTTAATTTTAAGGATTGAACGTGCCATTGATTTCTGGTCTGTTTTTAATTTGTTAATTATCGGCTCACTGACCAGGTCAACGATTCGTATGTCTTGATGGGTAGAACGCAGAGACTAAAAATTTCGCTTTTCAAATTTAAACTATATTTTGAGTGATGCCAACAAAATGGCAAGAGTGTTTGATTTAAAATTGTTTTCATCTCGGCGTTGATAAAATGTAGCTTTGCAAGAAAAAAATTGTATTCTTATCTTTGATTTCGGTTGTATGTATTTTGTATAGTTTTCTTTAGTTTTCATTTTATAAGCAATTTGAATGTCACTGTCATCGAATGTAAGAAATGTAACTCTCTTTACCTAAACATTTATCGTTTCAAAGATACGCTTGCTTATGCTGCCCCTGATGGGTTACTAATCAAGTTACATGTGTGGCATTACTGTCACTACAGATGTACCTCTGTCTGAGCTTATACACGTAAAAATCTCAAAATTGTTACTTTTTCAGTTGTGCCTCTCTTCATTCGAGGTAACGACCTGCCTAAACTAAATTATTAACTTTCATTGTAACGAACTCCGATTATTCACGGCTGGCAAGATGCTACCAACTTTATGATCATTTGGGAGCACTTGCTACCGTAGCGACATAATGTTAAAATAGGTAGCAAAAATGGTAGCGCTACTAAGTTTGGCACACTTTGCTATCTGCTTTGCTACCAAGTTTGGTAGCTTTCACTTCCATTTCAAGTAGACGTTACGGGTAACGCGGCGAAAGGGAAACGCAGCTCACATAGTAGCACTTACTCCCTCTCGGAGATTCTCGCTTCCCGTTCTGCTGCCACTATTTATGACGTCACAACTTGGTAGCATACGCTCCCTCTTAAATTTTCTGCTACTTACTTGGCTACCTTAATTGCGTCACTAAATGGTATTATATACTTCTCTTTATACTTTCCTGCACCCTATTCTGCTACCTCGCTTTGCTATCCCCACCAAACTATTGCAAAGGGGATGTGGCAAAATCGTGTGAAATGAATAAACGTTTCAGGAAATACACAATTATATTAAATACAAAACAAGATCATGAATTACAGACAATGTTTAACAATAAATACATAATATACAGTGTAAAATTATGAGTATGGCAATTTTATGATATACGAGTACTTAAAAGGACAACGGAAAACATGAAAGCAATCGCAGTGCCGAAAAGTTTTACTAATACGAGTACAACATTATACTGCCTCGGAAAACATGAATAGCTCATTGTATTGGTCTACATCTAAACGAAGATTAATGTTTTCATCAAGTCCTTTCAACTTGTTATTCCATCTCAATAGTTCAAGCACTCTACGCCATGGATGCTGGATCGGCCATTACGATTCTAGATACTGGCAAAACGTTCCCATCACTGAAGCATATATGAACATAAGAATAGTTTTACTTACATCAGTCTGAGTAATTACTGCGGAAAAACTTCAGCGGCAGAAAATAATCCAAAACGAAACGAAACACACAAAAATGAACTGAACCACAATGTAATGTGAAAGAACTAAATCTTGACATTAACGGAAACAGCACGTTATCACAATGCACCGATTAGTACCTTATACATACTTAATTTTGTAGGCACAGGTCCATGCGATAAAATAAAGCAGCTGCTGAAGAACACGCGAAGAGAGGGGCATATGTCTAGACTTCAGCAGATAAGCAGATTCCAGGAGCTCATACTGACTACACATTTACATTAAAATTTGTAGCGTATTGTTCAAGTAGCATATGCTACCTTTTGACGTCATCCACTACCAATGTTACTCCCTATTTTTAGTGTCTGTTAGTGATGTGTAGTTGTTGATAGTTTCGGACTATCAATTGTTTTGATAGTAACTTAAAGTACTATCAATACTATCAAATAGTGGTTTGATAGTTTTTTATATACTATCAATACTATCAAAGTTTATTTGATAGTTTTAACATTAATTATTAAAAATTTTAGGATCGATGAATAATTCATTTATTATCAGTTCTAACAAGACTTAATCACTATTTTGTTATTAATTATTATTAATTATAAACTAGATTGAGAATTTTTTCGAATGAAATAATAAATACACTCTTTGTATTTTAGTATTTTACTATTGGCTTAGGCGTTAGGCCTGCTACTGTTTTGTGTTTTCTTCTTTCAAATCAGTTTAACAATTTTCGGTTCGCTGTGATTCGATTCCTGTATTTTGTTATTCTAGCACCCCATCTCTCGACCTCCTCTGAGGCAGTCTGATATCTGATCTCTCCAAATTCCTGATTCATGATGTCTGCTCCTTGCATTATTTATTTATGATGGTTATACAACGTTACAAGTCACGAGCTCTTCTGTATTCTGTCTTCTATTTTTTTTTTCATCTTCTCTGCTCTTCACTTCAGTTTCCTTAACCTTAAGGGATCGATCGATCGAACTATCCATCCAGTTTCCACTCTGTTAAGAAAAACCTAACCCAACAACTTCGTATTTTATTTTACATTCTATAATTTTCCAATCAATAATCAAGTTTTGAGTCTTATGTGCTTGATTAATCATGTGTGAAATCAAAAGGTCGCATATCGTGTTTTGTAAATCATAAATATGAAGAAATGAAGGAAAATTTATAATTGCTTGTTATATATTCAAAGAACTTTCTTACAAAAATGAGTGTGATACTGGTATCCGGATTCCGTACTCATGATAATAATTTTAAATAATCGGCAACTCAATAATCATAATCCAACAAATAACTTATTGATAAGAAATAACAATAACTTTTAAATGGTTTCAAGTTTCAGTAGGTATTCAGTAATATACATTACACAAGCATAAGCCATAACATTAACTACCAAACCCAGAACCAGAAGAGTTTAATTAATAATCAAATCATGGAATGAAAAATGAAACTGTCAAAAATACACATCGAGGATCGAGAAACGACTGGGAGAACAAACCTAAATCTAAGGAGCTTATGGTCTCTTTCCCAGCTTCCAAAATTCATCTGAATGGACGAAATCACAGTTCACAAAATCAGTAAATATAGAAATATACTAAATAGTAAATACTAAATATTTAGTATTATTTACTATTTAGGTAACTATAATTAAATAAATTTAAAACAGTGTTGATAAAAAATGACAAATTCATAATTATTCATTTTGATGATTTGATAGTTTTTATTAATTTGATAGTTTTTAAGAACTATCAATAGTGTTGATAGTCAATGAAGTAGCTATCGATAGTTTGATAGTACTAAATTTACTAAAAAACTATCAATACTATCAATTACTACACATCACTAGTGTCTGTGTGGATTTCTCTATTGTAGTAGTAAAAGGAAGCAAATGCAACCTAAAGAAGGTAGTAAGCGCTACCTCTGACTCGGCCTACTGCTTATTGGTGTCACTACTACATACAGACTTCTCAGTATTTAACTACATAGTAGTGGAAAGGAGCAAATGCTACCTTTTAAAATGGTAGTACACCCACATCTGCTACCTACTTTGCCAGCCGTGTTACTACCACTACACACATGACACGTAATTTGAACATTTCGGAATCAAGTTTGCGTCTGATCAGGTACTTCGAAGAGCACAGAGACGTAGTTAGGTATTCGAAATTGTTTTCATCAAGTTGTAGTTCAACTCGCTATCTCATTTATCACGGAAACAGCGAAAACGGATTTACGGGGTATCGAGTATGCTACTTCTCACGCATATTAATGTACCGCCAACGTGTAGCCTCAAAAGTTGCATACTCAATTCGCCGTAAATATCAACATGAACCATTAAAGAAATACTAGGCATGCTACCACATGGCGAGGAAAGGGGGCACACATTACAAATATTTTACCCACCAAAAAATAATAAATTCTACATTCTCGCGCAATGTGTATGTAAAATATGTCGCGTTTACTTATAAAATGCACAAAGATTCTATTATGCAATTTTCAATTTTGTTCTGTAAAATACAATTTTCTTATTCACATTCTCATGATATGTAGTATACAAGGTGTGTCATAAAATATCCCCAGCCTCCTTTTTTTATTATGAGTTCGGGTCGAGATAGGCCACAGAGGCATCTTAGACTAAGTTATATTTTAATTTGAAGTTAATTTGAATTTGAATTTATTTGGAAAAATACAAAATTTTGGAAAAATACAAAATACCAAACATCACTCCTTGGTAACCCCCCCCCCCCACTATGCACAGTCTGCGCGAGCGTGGGAGGGGATTACTATTACATTAGAAGGAAATTAATGCTATAGAAATGAACAAAACAAAACAGTACAAAGCAGACCAAAACAGAACAAAACATAACAAATAGAACAAGAAGAAAACAAGACATAACAAGAGAGAACACAACAGTATAAGACAGAACAGAACAGACCGAACCCAGCAGAACGAGAACAGAACAAGACCCTATAAGACAGAACAAAACAGTATAAACTGTACAGAACAGAATAAAACAGTACAAAACAGATCAAAACAAAACGAAACCGACTAGACGGTGGGTGCAACTGCCTTTGCCAGGAGATGGTCCCTTAGGCCCCTGCTAAAGCTTTTCAAATTTCTTGTTTGCTTTAGTTGTACTGGGAGACTATTATAGAATACAGGTGCATTATACATGCCCTGCAGCCTAGAGTGGTACTTCCTCCACTTAGGTACAAAAGCCGCCACATCACCCATTCTAAGGCCTATCCTTGGTCGTATTTGTACTTTAAACTTGTCTTTTCTTTTGTGTACATAGCATGCAGCACTGTGTTTATATAGATTTTCTAATTTTAATACACTAAATTTGCAAAACCAAACATCAGTACTACTTCGCGCCCTTATACCTGCAAGACTTCTGATTGCTCTCTTTTGCAGCACAGAAATTGGATTTAGCTGATATGCGGAAGCCCTACCCCAGCTCAGAATACCATACCGAAGTACGGATTCATAAACTGCGGTATAGATTCTCCGCATATGTTGTATAGAAAAATTCTGGCTTGCATAATATAATAAGTAGTTTAATTTTCTTAGTTTAGTTTGCAGGTACAGGGATTGAGCTGCCCAGGTCATCTTAGAGTCTAGCATAATGCCGAGGTACTTAATTTCATTTACTTGGCTGATTGGTTCACATTGACAGCAGCCTGCACAGTCCGGCTCAAGATGTAGCTTTATGTTATTTTCCAGGTTAAGAACATTTTTGTAGCCAAAACTGACAATTTTTGTTTTGCTTAAATTTGGAAAAAGTCGGTGCTGGTAGAACCAACTAGACAATATTTGCATGTCACTATTTATTAGTTCTACCAGCTGGTCCTTGTCAGAGGCATTGTACACGATGGCAGTATCGTCCGCAAAGGAGTAGATCGACCCCCTCAGAGTCATTCTGACAAGGTCATTAACATAGATAAGAAATAGGAGTGGGCCCAATGTACTCCCTTGCGGGACGCCACTCTTGATGCATATTTTGTCACTGAGCTTGCTGTTTAATTTAACAATTTGATATCGATTTTTCATAAGTTGTAAACCAATTTAAAATGTCCCCTCTAAACCCGCATTTCTCTAATTTGTCAAGCAATATATCGTGATTCACTGTGTCAAATGCTTTTGTAATATCAAGGTAGACAGCAGCTACTAATTTATTGGCTTCTAAATTTTGCGCTATTTCAGTGATCTGGTCCATCAAGGCGTCATCTGTACTTTTATTTGGCAGAAAACCATACTGTCTCTGGCAAAAGAAATTGTTTTTGAGCAAGAATGCTAATATTCGCTCTTTGACAAGGACCTCAAATATTTTTGAAAAGACTGAGAGAAGAGCAATTGGTCGATAGTTGGTCATTTCAGTCTTATCGCCACTCTTGTAAACCGGCACTGCTATGCCCACTTTCAATAAAGATGGGAAGATACCCAACTTCATTGATGTATTAAATAGGTACGTCAGTGGTGCTGCTAACAGGTCAGCATACTCTTTAACTACTTTAGCTTTAATATTATCAATTCCAACACTTTCCTTGTTAGATATCCTATTTATGGCATTGTAGACCGCTGTCTCTGTGAACTCAATGAAACCGAAAGATTGTAAATTTCGTTGGGGGGAAATATTAGAGATATTTGAGCTGGTTGGTTTTACTTTTTCAGCGAGCTTTTCTGCAATACCACAAAAATACTGGTTGAATTGGTCAGCCAAGCTTTTTTCATTTCCATCAACTCTGCAATTGACGCCTCCTACTTTCAAGCTCTCAATTGATTCCTTTTTCTTACCAATCACAGAGTTGATGATTTTCCAGTAGTCTTTTGCATTGTTACCACAGTCTAAGAGACACTTCTAAAAATAAAAAAAATGTTCTCCCTTCTACAAGCGGGCCAGGAACCTGTCACCATCCAATTTGAGTTTACTGAAAAAATTGAATAAGGTATCGGAACGGGGTTGGTGCGGTGGAACGTATGGCGATGCACGCATGCCAAAGTGACTCCTAAGACACCGCACATTTAGGTCACGAAGTTCGAAAATCGTATCAAAATTTTTGATTTAATCCCGATTTAAGCTCCAAAACCTACAATAATTGTGTTCTTCAAGTGGGCAAGTCTAACGAACTCTAGAAAATTTTAAAAATTGTCAAAATGGGTACTTTAGGTTCCTGAATTCAATAATGCAATCAAATGGGCAAGTCTAACAAACTCTGGGAAGTTGAAGAAATTGCCAGAATGGGCACCGCAGGTTGCTGAATTCGAAAACGCAATCAGATTTTCAATATAATTCCGACTTGGGTCCTAAATTTGATTTTTCCCTCTTCTGACTTTGCCGAGAAAACTGAACAACGTATCGGTACTGGGAATTTCTAGAAGTTTGAAAACGTTGTTAAAGGTTTTGATGTGACCCCGATTTAGGCCTCAAAAACCACATTTGTCCTCTTCAAGTGAGCGAACCTAACAAACAATAAGGACCAGAATTATAAAACTTGGTTACAAATCTGAATCAG
This sequence comes from Acanthococcus lagerstroemiae, assembly GCA_031841125.1. NCBI lineage: Eukaryota > Metazoa > Arthropoda > Insecta > Hemiptera > Eriococcidae > Acanthococcus > Acanthococcus lagerstroemiae. The sequence continues at coordinate 21,877,611 of CM063106.1, read as the reverse complement.
AATACCTTTATTTCGATTAAAGTACCTATAGTTTAGTTTTACATTTGTTTTCGGACCCCAAAGTGAAGCCCCCTAAATCGATGGCCCGTAATGGGCAAAGGTTTCTCGTAGACGATCCCACTCAATCCTAGTAGTGGCTATTGTTTGAAAATTTTTGGATTTTAAAAAACTGTTAATGTCGTCTTTCCAACAGTGTCACTTTGTCAATCTCGAAAATGTTATCAAATTTTTAGTCTGGCCCCAATTTAGGCCTTAAAATCCACATTTGTTTTCATCAAGTGGGCGAGTCTAACGAACTCTAGGAAATTGAGAAATTGTCAGAATGGATACTTCAGGTTGCTGAATTCGAAAATGCAATCAGATTTTCAATCCGACTCCGACTTGGGTTCAAAATTTGACTTTTACCCCTTTGAAAGGCAAGTGTGACTTTGCCGAGAAAACTGAACAAGGTGTCGGAATAGGAATTTTCTGGATCACTGAATCCGAAAATTTTTTAAAGGTTTTCATTCGACCTTGATTTAGACCCTAAAATTTACATTTGTCTTTTTTAAGTGGGCGAAACTAACAAGCAAAATAATAATAATTTAGGTGGCTGAGTTCGAAAATATAATCAGAATTTGATCTGGCCCCTATTTGGGCCCCAAATTTAACTTCTCCCCCGTTCAAGGGGTCAGTTTCACTTGGCGATCCTGGAAATTGTATCAAATTTTTTGTTTGACCTCGATTTAGGCCTTAAAATCCACATTTGACCTTTTCAAACGGGCAAAACTAACCAATCTTAAAGAAATGAACAAAATATCAGACAAGGATAGAAGTTTTTTGAATGACGAAGTCCTAAAATTCAATCGAATTTCCAATCCGACCCCAAATTTGGCTCCAAAATCTAAATTTTACAACGGGCAAAATTCGCTCAACCTGGGAAGTTGAATCAAGTATCAGGATAAGGTTTTCATGAGTCGCTGAATTCAAAAATACAATCACATTTCTGATTCCATCTCGATCGGTGCCCAAAATTTGATTTTTCCTCCTTCAAATGGGCTAATTTGATTCTGTTAAAAAAATTGAACATGGTATCTGTAAGGGATTTTTTACTTATCAAATTCTCGATTCGCCCTCGATTTTTGGCTCCGAACTTCAAACTTGACTCCTTCAAATGAGCAAAATTTACCCAATTAAGAAAGTGTTAGAAAACTGAACAGAGCATCAGAACGCTTTTTTTTTTTCAGAGTTACTGAATTCAAAAATGCAGTTATATTTTCCGTTCGACCACCATCGGAGCCCCGAATTTTCGACTCCCTCCCCCCAAGTTTATTTGACCTTTCCGATAAAATTGAACAAAGAATCGGGATTTTTTTGAAGTTATTTCAAACCTAAAATTGACCACATTGGTAAAACGAAAGAAAACTGAAATATCAACAGTAGATTAGATGGCGCCACGAAATTTTCCTCTCCCTATCTAGCAAATTTTAAACCCCAACGTCTGATTTTGGAGGGGAGAGTTATTTTGGGTCACACAATAGCATCCCCAACAAATTCCACTAATCTATTTCATTAGTTAGGACAATTACCATCTTTTGAATGGAAAAAGCATAAGAATAGGTCCATCGTCGTATAGTTGTTATCATCTTTTCTCAATCTGTGTTACATTTCTAACTTTTTTTTTTCCTTTCTTCCTCTCCTTACTCAATTGGTAACTTATTATCATTTAGGAAAATTGGAAGTGTATGTTACAAATGTTAAAAAGTTCAGTTTGCTGTCAGTGACTTCACATTTCGAGAAGGGATTGTGTGAAATTCGGTTATCAGATACTTGGAATACACGAATAGCTTAGTAAGAATGACTGCGCATATCGAAATTGCATGAGCTAATTTAGAACTTAACTGTAGGCCGTAATGGTCGTGTCCTTCGTAAGCAACATCTTTTGTCTCTGGTCGTGTCCGCGCCATTATCAGTAGCATGTGATCAAGTACAGCCTGCACGACTGGGTAATTTTTTGGTATTCCCTGAAAGATGGGAAACGGTTTTTGAATTATATTGGGCAAATAATTGTTGTTAGAAAAATCTCAGATACTGAAGAGACATTTCTGGTCGAGAAGGTAAATATTTTGCCTAAAATTGCAGCTCCTGAAAATTGGCAAAGGGTTTATAAATTTATTATGAACCAAGATTCACTGATGCAAGTTACCTTAATTTTTCTTTAAATAGTCATATACTGAAAGGCTCTTTCTCAATCAAGAATAAAAGTAAAATAATGAACTCCTGTATATTACCGACACTTATCTACGGATCGCAAACATGGATGATGACTAAGAAAGAGGAGAGTAAAAGAAGGGTTACACAAAATGCTATGGAGAGAAGCATAATTGGAATGAAGAAAATGGATAAGATAAAAATAAGCACTATTAACAGAAAAATGAAATAGGCAAAGAACTTTGTATGGGCAGCGAAAAGAGAGAAATGGGATTGAGCAGGGTATGTGGCAAAGCAAGAAGAGGGAAGATGGACTATAGGGTGAAAAATTGGTTTCGAAGGGAGAAAAGGAAGAAAGGTAAACAAAATCTGAGATAGAAGAACGAAATAATTCGATTTTTAGGAAACTATAAACATGAACATAGAGTGGCACGCGACCGACAAGAATGGTCGAGGTTAAGGGAGGCCTTTGCCCGTGAATGCGGGCTTTTTAGTTAAAATTAAGAAGATCCGAATGATGACTAAAGGCTGATAATAATAATAATTCGGTTTTCGAAAGATCTTATTGTTACAAGTGAATGCCACAGCCATCACTGACCAAGAGATATCAAATTTCTACTGTCTGTAAAATAAAAAAGAAAAAAAATGCTCAGCCGTCGTTGCACGGAATTTAAAGTGTGGTACCTACATCATTAGAAAGGACATACATCTGGCTACCTTCGATAAAAATTTGAAAGCTCTACGATTATTAGGACGCCGTGGAGAGAAGTTTTAAAATAAAAATCCAAAAGTGGCCCAATTTGGGAGCCGTGACTTAAGTTGGATCATGGGTTCTAAAGTTGGACCGGTCGTTAAAAAAATGATAAAAAGTCTGTAAATTCTCAAGATTTATAATTAAAAATATGTAGAGTCAATGAAATTTAGATTAGTACATTTGTAAGCAAAAAATAAACATTATTTTCTACGCCTGTCGAAATATCAAAACTGAAGAATTTTATCCTATGTTGGACCGGTTCAACTTGCGATACTTCCTTGTCTTCGTTTCTTATTGCTCGAAATGCAAAATTACCAAGCTACACATTTTTCATTGCATTAGTCCGTGGTCTTGTATGTGACAGAATGCGAATAATGCGATAAATAATGCGATTTTGAGGTGGTCCAACTTAGGGAACAATACGCGATCCAGTTAACGCGACCACAACTTTTTCTCACAAACATGGCCGTGAAAAGAGATGCATGTAGTTAATGTCTCAGCTCTTTGTACAAAAAGATGGCTAAAACTATGACTAAATCGATAATATACTGAGATATTTCATTTACTACTCTTCTTCAGATGGACATGGCTTCTTCAAAAAACTCAATACGCCAAAATTTCACATACTTTCAGCAGGCACGTAATCTTATGAAAATTTTTTCAACTAAAAATGATAACACAACTCCGGTGCTCTGTGAGCAAGATCGTTACGCGGCTAGGTATAACATATCTGAGAACCAAAGCGCTACCTATCGGCGGGCTCAAGCAGTTAAGGGTGGTCCGACTGAGGCACCGGTTCAATATCGGTAACTTTTCCCTATATTAGGATGTCCCTTATTTTACAAGTTTTCGCCAATTGATTAGGGTCGCACTGAAATTTGTTCCAATGGATATAGAAACTCGCCATAAGAAATTTGAGCTCAATCTGAGGTCATGAACCCGTGCTGCTTTGACCTTGAAGTTATGTGTAATACTGAAATTTTACAAAAAACCGAATATCTCGGAACATATCAACTTCAGGACCAAAGTACATATGACATAAAATATTTCCTGTTAAATTTCCTATACAAAAGATCCGATAAAATTTTTCTCTAAAACGCGTATTTACCGAGATAATCGCAAATAATATGTGATAGTTTCGAGGAACATGGATTTTATCTTTTCTTTCATAACCGATCTTTACTCGCTAAATCGTAGTTAACTAAAACAATATTCGCTTTAGGACCAAAATGCCAATAACATAAAATGTTCCTCGTTAAATTTTATCTAAAAAAGATTCTATACAACTTTTCTTTAGGAAGCATATCTATCGATATAATCGCAAAAATGCGTAGAATTTTCGAAAAACATGTTTTTTTATTTATTTATTTTGCAATTGAAATATCCACCACCTGGCTACGTCCATGACAGTTTGTTGGGTACTTACTATAGAATAGACCTAGGATTACGTATGTATTTCAACAATAGTCAACAATTTGCGCATAAGATATAACGTCGTGCTGTTATGGAACAGTCACATGTTCTCAGAATTCATTATCATTTCCTATGGGCAAATCGCTGTTTCCTGTTGTTGATGCACATCATCTCAAGTCCACCATACCAAGTCTTCAATGGATTCTTAGAATGCTCAAGACTCAATAAAAATAGTTTGTTAACCATAGATCGCAAAGTTTGGTTTTCTTCAATCATTGAATTTGGAATTAGCTATGGTGTGGTAGGACATAAGGCGATGCACGATGCCAAAGTGGAAAAAACTGTATTTTTCGAAAATTCCACACAATTTTGCGATTACTTCGATAAATATGTTTTCTAAAGAAAAGTTGTATGAGATCTTTCTTACAGAAAATTTAACGAGAAACATTTTATGTTATTTGCATTTTGGTCTTAAAGTGAATATTTTTTTAGATAACTACGATTTAGCGAGTGACGATCGGTTATGAAAGAAAAAATAAAATCTACATTCCTCGAAACTGTCACACATTATTGCGATTATCTCGGTAAATAAGCGTTTTAGAGAAAAGTTGTATAGAATCTTTCTTATAGGAAATTTAACAAGGAGCATTGAGTGTTATATGCATTTCGGTTCTGAAGTTGTTATGTTCCGAGATATTTGCGGTTTTTTGTAAAATCTCAGTATTACACATAACTTCAAGGTCAAAGCGGCACGGGTTCATGACCTCAGATTGAGTTCAAATTTTTTATGGCGAGTTTCTAGGTCTATTGGAACAAATTTCAGTGCGACCCCAATCAATAAGCGAAAACTTGTAAGATAAGGGACACCCTAATGTATATTTATAATCAGCTGTTTAAAGTAGAAATAATTGGTTAGCGATCGCCGTTCCTGTTGCAAAGTTCGTTCACGTGCTAGCATTTTGCATCGAGCAAGTTTAGTCACTGTAAAGTCAAGTAAAGATTCAGGTTGTAAATAAAAGTTTCGTCCAGTCAATAGTCTAATTAATTTCTGATACATAACAACTGTGATCGTAACAATAACGTCTTTTATGATGGTTTTTAAATTGATTATTTTTGCATAAAACTGTATCAAACGCTCTCCTCTTTCATTCCTCTCTGCAAATACAAAATCCCCGACAATACATATTACCCTCTTTTCCTTCACCAACTCTAGCATTCCAATTACCCATCGTTTTTTTATAATTTGCTCTCAACCCGAGCCCTGGAATCCGCCCTTTCGAACAATACTTCAGAGACGTCGAGGAGGCTGTTAGGGCTGTCTTAGCCCTCTTCCCTTCTGGCCGGAAAACCGGTCTAGGTCGAAATCTGGCGAGTTGCTACTTGGGCTCGAACCCGGGATCTCCGGATTCCGAGACCAACGCGCTATCCCACGCGGCCAACCAGACCCCCAATTACCCATAATAATGAGACTCTTTCCGCCTTTAACATGCCTCATAAGTCCTTCTAATTCTTCATATACTTCCTCAGTCTCTTCGTCCTCGTGAATATTAGTAGGCATATACATTTGTATTGTTGTTGTAAGTACTGGTTTGGTATTGATTGTCATCAAGATTAACCTTTCACTCTGTTATTTATGATACATAACTTTATTCCCTATTTGTTTATTCATAACGATTCCGACGCCTGCTTGCCCTTTTATTCCCTTTGTATTTATTATTCTAAAGTTTCCTGACCAAAAATCATTCTCTTTTTTCCACCTTACTTCACTTACTCCAACAGACTATTCCTTGATCAAGCCTCTCTTCATTTCTGTCTTAAGACTCTCTAGGTTTCAACTCCAATTATGCCTTTCTTTTTGAAACTTCCCGATAATGATGCTCCCCCAAGTAGCTTTCTCCTGGATATCCGAATGCGGAGTTTTTTATCTCCAGAAAAATTATATACCTATTGGAACGCCATCATCAGTAATTAATATTTGGAAAAGCTACATTTCCTGGAAAGAGGTACAGTTGTAGTTTTTCATTGGTTTCAACACAGTTATCTGCCACTGCCAGGCAGGGTTCACCCCGCCGTTACCACCTTCCTGTGTCGCCACACGTACCAAGACAAGGAGGTGAGGGTTGAAGGAAGTTAGTGGTGCACCTGAATTTCAGGTTAATGCTGGGTGAGCGTTGCCACGGTCAGCGCGGTGTCCCATAATGGCCCTGGCAGGACAGCGCGAAAGGGAGTCTCGGGTCAATCTCAGTGTGTCCCTCTGGTCACTGATGATGCTATACTCGAAAGGGTGTAGTTTCCGGGGCCAGGGGTGCGGTGTCTGGAGAACCACTTTGGCATGCGTGCATCGACATACAGTCCACCAAGTGAGAGTTTATCTGTTGGACTTTGCCTTCTCCTTGATATTTCGTCGCGATTTCTAACAAAATTTCACCTCACGAAGGTGTTTTCATTTTTTTATTTTTTACGCTTAAGCTTCCTCGCCACGGCAATGTATCACTCAAAAAGACGAATATACAATTACTTAAACCTAATTTGATAAATATATAATTTTATGAATGAATTTCCTATCGTTCATCGCCGCATCGGGCAGAAATTCCCTGGGACAGGATAACCCACGAAAAGTGGTTCTACTCGTAATGGACTTCCGCATCTTGCGGAATACTGTGTAGCAAAACAAGCGACCCAAAGTCAAACAAATTTTTGTCTCATTTTCTCTAAACAGCGATACCTACCGAAGAGGAGTCTTCTTAAATCTACAATTCTTCTGTTTTCAGACTCGAATTAAAACTGTAGGTAGTTTTGCAAAACAAAATAACTTTTTCGTTAGCCAATAAACCTTTCTCTACATTCCAAAAGGGTACGTTTCCCTCGCTTACAATTTTGAAATTCAGTTCCAAACTTTCATTCACAATTTAAAAGATTTCCCGAACTGGTCCAATTGGTCCAGGCTTGTGATTAAGTTTCGTCTACCTCAAATACCCAGCCAGCACAAAGGCGTAACTAAGACTTATTTACATAATTATAAAACATCCTACAGTGCGTTTGAAAAATTCTAGCTTTTAGTTCACGAAGAACGAAAACATTTCGATGTTTTTCGACAAAGGTACATACGGGTATCTTATTAAGGGTATTCTTGCATATTTTTGAAAATTCGAAGCAGAGATGCAAGCTCGACATTCGCTGGATTACGTGGAAGGCGAGATGGAAAAGAATTTTAATGAATTAAAAGCCCGGTAGAAAGTACGACAGAAACTAAAAAGCTTTAAAAGCCCACGGGTCGTAAGTGAACGAAAAAATAATATTCGACGTAATGGAAAAAAACCTCTCGTATGTAACTGTGCGAGGGAAATTTGACTAATTCCGCGCCTACATTTTCTCTATTGTATTCGAACAATGATAAAACCGTTTTGACAATATTCCGAAAATGGTTCGTCATGATATACAAAAATTTTATGGATATTAATGATCGAAAAAAGAGCGAAGTGACAAAAAATTTGTTTTAACTGCTTTCAGAGGCGATGGGGCAGATGAATGAATCCGAAGGAGCAAAAGAAATATCCTTTGATTAAACGTAAAATTGCCAACGAACGTTCCCCAGTTAGAATTTGATTTTATGGGGTGTCATCGTAATATTTCCAGGTAGTTGCCCTATCTCTGATTGAGTTTGAATATGGTTTCGAAAATGAATCTAAAGAGTTCCAATAAGCCTTAGCATAATGTACACAGAATGTTAAAGATTCTGAGTTATCTGTACGATAAATGAGTCTTACAAAAACAGATCGGACTGAATTTTGAAAATCTAGTCAAATAACAGAGTTTCATTGAAGCTTATTGAATTTGGAATGAATCTAAACGAGGCTGGGACAGAATCAAAATGAGACCGGAAAGTTTGAACGAAACCGCGTCAGTTTTAATAAAGTTAAATGAGCATTAACTGCATGAAGAAGAGTCGAAGTATTCTGCTACATAATAAGTTTGACAAATCTTAACTAGTATGAATAAATGTTCGTCAAAGTCTCTGGAAATAAATCAGACCCCGAAAACTTATGAAACAATATCCATTGAATTTGCCCTTCCCTTATTTGCCTGCCTCCTACATTCCACAACTTTCAATGTAGGGTTGTACTAATTGAATGCGTCCATTGATAAAGGGCCTAAGTACAAAAATGACGTTTTGAGAAACAAGTGTTTGAAAGTTTGAGCTTATACCTAGTAATCTAATAATGATTATTTGCGTTATAATTAATATTATATTATGAAGCTGGAAGTCCCACTATTCAATCCCAAAGTATGAAGAGCTAAGGTAAAATGTAGGCGGAGATGTGGATTGAGAAGTGTGACGGAAAGTTAGGCCCTTTTTCCTTGGATTACTTTTTTTACCTCTTTTTCAATAGAAAACGAACACTGAAAAAGAATAAATACACATACATGCTCTGAAGTCAATATATTATTAATGAAAAATAAATTATAACGTTGAAAAGAAGACAAAACCTGAACTATAATCACCGATATCACGAAGCTCATTCCATTATTTTTCAGATCAGTTATGTTTGATCCCCCGTTGCGGCCGTTTGGCGCTAGATAGCGCTGCAGTGTGAGGTGTTCTATAGTGTTCTTGACCTACCGAATCGAATTACCGTAATCGTTCGCATATAAGACGCGCTTCTTTCTCAAGTTTTCGAATGCAAAATCAAGGGTGCGTCTTATAATCGGGTCATAGGTGGAAAATATTATCCCTGGCAGTATGACTAGCCAGCTTCAGCCATTAGACGTCTCAGTAAACAAGCCTTTCAAAGATAATGTAAGAGACGAATACGAAAAATGGTTGTTCACTGACAATTTACCTCTTACTAAATCTGGAAAAATTAAGAAGGCTCCTCCATCTGAAGTAGCCAAGTGGGTTTCGATCGCTTGGGGAAAAGTGTCAGAGAATGCAGTGGTCAAATCATTTAAAAAGTGTTGCATATCTACTGCTCTGGACAGGACTGAAGATGATATCGTATGGGAGGAAGCAGGTATTGATGAACGAGTACATGAGGATTCCTCTTCGACCGACGATTCTTTTTCGAGTGACGATTCCTGCTCTGATGATGATGATTAAGACGTTAATTTGAATAGTTATTACAATGTTAAAAATTATTGTTAGCAATACCTACTGACCTGCGTCTTATAATTGCACCTAAATAAAAATTTTGACAAATCAATTTCAAATTTGGGGTGCGTCTTACATTCCGGCGCGTCTTATATGCGAACGATTACGGTACATCATTTATTGAAAAAGGGCCTAAGTAAACTTTGGCCCTTTTTCAATGGACGCATTCAATTTTAGAATTGAATTTAGCAACCCTAATAACCAATAAAAAGACACCCATGTTGCATTTCATTCAGAATTTGAATCCCAACCCCTCGTATATACCACAGTATACAAGTTATAGGCAAACTGTAATCAGAAACGAGTTCAGCGACCTTTACAAATCCTTAAATGCCCACCCATGCTGTATTTTATACAAATATTGAGCTTCCGCCCCTCCTAGGTGCCATATTTCGCAAATTAGGGAAAATCGTTATCAGAAACGAGTTTATTCAGTGATCTTTTAAGACTCCTAATAGGATATCCGTATAACATTTTATGAACATTTCGAACTTCCGATCACGCCCAGGTGACACATTTTTGAATTTACAGCCAACACGACTTTAATACCAAAATGCGATATCTACGAGAAGGAAGGGAGAAGGATCAAAAATTCCAGAGATCATTAGACAAGAATATGTAAAAAAAGGCCTGAAAGAGGTTCGCACCTCATCGATCCCTTGAAGTCGGTAAGACCACCAAAATGTTAAAAATTCTATGTTTACTCCCATAAGCCCTGTGTAAAAGTGTTGCATTAAATGGATTACATAGCTCATTTTTGACTCTTGGTTTCGGGGCTCCAAAACAGATATAAAAAATTGCAAGGATCACGTTTACATGAAATTTAGTGTAAATTAATTTTGACACTTACACTTTTGCATCACGAGCCAGTGACGGATAGGGCCGGCGGGCAACCGGGCAAATCCCGGGGTGCCTTCTGGCAAAAAATAAAAAAAAACTTCCGAAAAACTGGGGGACAAAACTAATAGATAAAATAATAGATTAAAAAAACGTCGAGAGGCGAGGGGATAAGATGCGAGCGCCTTTGGACCATGAAAATATCGTATCGTAAAACATTCGACCACACTTGCAGCTTCCGCATCATTTTTGTATTATTATTATTATTATTATTTTATTATTATTATTATGTTTTAATTAAATATTTAAAAAAATTTCAAATTTATTAAGGAAAAAAAATTAATTTTATTCTTATTTGCCAGTATCTGGCACTATGCCTAACACTAGTCAAGGTATGAATTTTATATCCGTAATTGGCAATTCATTTTTCTTTTTTTATTGGTCTAAAAAATGAGAAAAGCAGAGTATGATATAGTAGAATGGAAGATTATAGCGCTGCAGATGTATGAGAACATTTTTTAGCAAACAATTCCTCACTGCATGAGAATTTAAAAAATACGTGGCCACCAAACGCCAATTTCCTAAAATTGAAAGTTTGTCAATAGAATTTGATAGAAATAATTCCTAGGTATCATTTGAAAAATCATTTGGTTCGTTTAACGTTTTTGCTTTGTTTTAGATCGTTTTTTCTTCTGTTTTTTATAAGTACCATAAAAGAGGGTAACTTCGGCCACTTTTTGATGTTTTTTGTAAATTGCTCCCCCCCCCCCTTATTAATGGGAGAAATCTGAACGAGCGTTTGATAAGCCTCGTCAAATGTACTTCTACTAAAGGAGATGGATGATATGGTAAAGAATCTCTTAAGCTTCTTAGAAAAAGTAGGTATTAATCCTCATAATTGTGTTGGTAATTCAACTGATGGAGCCAGCATTGCTAGGAGCATATAAAGGTTTTTCTGCAAAACTTGGTGATTATGCAACTAAACAAGGCCACATAATATGGTGCTATGCTCACGTTTTGAAACTTGTGATTTGTGATGCCACTGAAGTCAATGCAAATGCGGTTTCTTTATTCGAACTTTTGATTGGATGTGCAGTATTTATTCAAGAATCGCACAAACGAATGCACAAACGGACTGAAATAGTGAAGCACAGAAAACTGAATACTATTTGCGATACTAGATGGTGGGCAAAATATAAAGCATTATCTAAAATATTTGGTGCATTCCATAACCCCGATGAAAGCCTTGTGAAAAGTTTGGAGGAGTATACCAGAGATTTCAAAAGTATTCAGGAAGCAGCTGATGACTTTGTTAAATGGGTCAACAATTGTTTGGAGGAAAAAGAATCAACTGTTATTGTTGAAGAGGAATTGCCAAAACCAAGAATCCGCCGTAAAAAGAAGCAGTTTCATTACAAGGGGGTGATGAAGGTGCCAATTTAACACCAATAAAGTTATTTGAACGTGACTCTCATAACATCATCTTGGATATGGTGGTTCAATCAATGCATATACGAGACTTGAAAAGCATGGAAAACTATGCGCTGACTTTGCTTGCATGAATCCGAAAAACTTTGATCAACCCTTACCTTCGAATGCTATGGATGCTGTATTTTATATGATTTCGGAGTTTAAAAAGGATGTAACTTTGCAGCAATCGAAACTAGAGCTACAAGATTTTTGAGCCAAACATAAATTTTTGAAAAAAGCTTTACAATATTTCTATAAAGACCATGCTGAAAATCATCAAGAACCTGGTGAAGAGTTGGATTTTGATGATAATGAAGAATGGGATCTCAACAAACAACTTGTGCATGGGCCTTGAATCAGCTTATAAACTGCTTCTGACTTTGTCTGTAACTCAAGTTTGCTGTGAGCGGTGTTTTTCCAAGCTTAAGATTATAAAATCTCGTTTGAGAAATTGACTCAATCAAGACTTGCTAGAAAGTTTCATCTTCATGTCGTCTGAAAAAGATATTCAAGAAAATGTGGATAACGATAGAGTTATAAACAGGGTTTCCAGAAAAAGTTCCTTATTGACCAAACTGCTTTGTTTTTAATATCTTATACGTTTTATAATACTTTCCAATTTTTTTAATATTTTTTTTTAGGTGTACAGTTTTGTGATTTTGAGTATCCATATGAAATAAAAATAATAATATACTTTTTCCCCTTTTTTTTCGCTATGAGAAAGAGGGGGGGGGTGAAAACATTTTTCTTTGCGCCTTTATGATCTCAAATTTTGGCGCCTTTGAAACAATTGCCCGGTAAAAAAAAAAAGCTTCTATCCGTCACTGATCACGACTTACAGTTGAGAAGTTATTAAGGGAAAACTGAAGAAGGAGATACCGATGATTCCCTGAAGGACTCGACGTGGGATCCGAGGTTGGAAACACTTCTTATAATATTTCTCAGGGTCCTAACTACGAATATGCAACTAGCATCTTTGCATCAGAACGTGCAGGATACATTCAATTAACACCCGGACTACTCCTAGTTAGTATCAAAAGAGCAAGAAAGATCCATGTCTTCAGAGACGTACCGATAGAGGGAGGGGGACGTCCCCACTGTAAGAATCTTTGACTCAACAGTTAGGAAAATTTATCATTTCAGTCAGGCGAAGTTGGGAAAATTTCAGTAAGTTGGGAAAATTAAGCTAGCCAAAAGATTTTTTTTTGTTTTTGTTTGTTTTTTGCTTGGTACTTGAGAATTTTGAGTTGAGAAGTTGGGAGAAGTCAACAACTCCAAAGGGCTTTTTTTTTGCTTCGATATTTGGGAATTTTGAGTGGTGTCAGTCGGGACTTTCACAATTTTTACCATCCAGGAAAAGCTCTTCACTACGCTCTTGCATGTCTTCAGAGGGTGGGGGGGGGGTAAATTAATAAATGTTTACCTATTTATTTTGCTATTTATGGGAGGAGGGAAAGGTGATGAAATAAGTTCTCATATCTTTCCATCGTTATAAAATTACACAAGAAACATTAAAACGTGACTTCCTGTAAACAATTTTATTCATATTTCTGTCTAGGTTTGGGGTGGAGGGAGAGGGGTGGAGCATGAAATAATACCAGTTAGTTTCATGATTTATTGGGGCAGGATGAGATCGCCTACCACCTGCCTCAACTGTGACAGCAACTGAAGTTTTTTCAGAAGAAAATTAGCCATTTCTCTCTCTTCAGTTTGAAGTAAAACGAACATCTAACGTATCTACTGTTTCCCTGCCCCCGGCTCTGACGCCATTTATATTGATTAGTTTTGACAGTTACTGAAATTAACATTGTGTCGCCTATGAGTGAAATTATTCTTGCCCCTCACCATTCTATTTTGTAGCATTCATGTCGGGGGAGGGTGTGGGGGTTACTAAGAAATTGACGGTATAAAAAAAGATTACTTATTATATTTTCACAAAAAGGGGACATATTTAGGGCAAATATATATTTGAAAGTAAGACTGAGTATAGCGTGAGTTTTAATTTCAGCCAAGTTGAGATGTGATTTTGTTCTATTAATTTTCAACACAACGAAACGTTAAACCAGCAACATTGACTGCGACTATCTTCGACAATTCGTTCACCATAGGTATCACGATTAGACTTCCGGGGGTGCATCAAACGCAAACAGAGCAAACCGATGGAAAGAGGATTAAAACGAGCATACGTCTTACTAATTATATAAGTTTAACTAATGCCTACTCATGCCAGTTTCTTGATAGGCAACGGATACCAAAAACGATGCATGTACCCGCATGTCAAGCCGGCTCATCGTCTTAATTCTGCACCTTTTGAAGACTGATAATCTCATCGTAACTATTTATATAAGTACAACAATGTTACCGCTTGTCGTGCACTAACTTCAAACTCGACTGAGAAATATTTCGTTACACTCTAATTTATCAAAGGAAGTGAAAATTATTCACAACTTACATAACGAGGATTAAGTAATGTTTACAGTTTGTATTACCTTCAACACAAATTACGTGCTTTTAAAAGCATCGTCACTATTGCGTCCGGAATATATTTATACCTTTCCTATGTGTGAATATTTTCACTCTTTCATGCGAATCCCTGAGTATCATTTAATGCCGCGCATTCTCTCCATTCGATTCGCGACGAAGGCGTATCGCGAGCCCCACGAGTCTCTCTGAATCTGGTCGGAAATTCCGCTGCCTCGCATCACTCTGCCACCCCGCAGTTCATTGGACCAATTATTTTCAGATTTCGAAAATAACCTCGCGCAATTTATACCAAAGTCGAAGGAGTCCATTCAGTCGCGCTAAGCTTTGAAAATGTGCTCGCTTAACAGTCACAGCGATACATAGTACATCGAAATAAAGCTCCTGAAGATGGTTTTTTGTAATGCTGAACCAGAGGTAGACTGGGGCAGTTCAAGGTCAAACTAATTCCAGTTTTGTGCGAAAAGAAAAAAAAAAGCAATGGCAGGCGACATGGTGCCTCTCTTGTCTCATTTTGCTTTCAACCCGAGCCCTGGAATCCGCCCTTTCGAGCATTACCTCAGAGACGTCGAGGACACTGTTAGGGCTGTCTTAGCACTCTTCTCATCTAGCCGAAAAGTCGGTCTAAGTCGGAAAGTAGCGAGTTGCTACGTGGGCTCGAACCCGGGACCTCCGAGTCAGCGCGCTATCCACTCGGCCAGTTTCTTTCTTTCTCGTTCAGCGTAATAGTGATTTTTTAATGGTGGTATCTTTGCCTCGGGGTGCTCAAGATACCTTGAAAGGGGGCTCAGCCCCAGCTTGCCCCCTCGTGGCTACGAGGCTGGCTTACGGCCATTTGTTCATTGATCTTGATCTTTGCTGCGCGACTGCAGTCTGCAGCCGTGTGGTTAACCTGGCATAGCTGATATGGCAGATTTGAAGCACAGCAGCATAAACATGTTATACATGCTTCAACGAATACAGCGCACAACGTCGCTCCCCCCTCTATTTTGATAGGGTGCGCAGTGAGGCTGATTGAAAAGTTTATACAAGCCCATGTTATCTTCCATGAGCGAGAATTTTTTTCTTCAATAATTTTTTCTTGTGACGTGAATCGATAGTATTCATACAAACGATCAGTTTTAGCTCTTTGCAAAAAATTCGAGAAATTGAAAGTAAACGGTGTATGAAGAAGTAATGTTGTCGCCTAATAACTTAGGCAATTTTCCATAAGTGAAAAATATTTTCTCCAGAAACCTTTTTAAATTAAACATATTAAAAGTACTAACAAAGATAATCAATTTTACGTCTTTGCGATCAACTCAAGGAATTGAAAATTAACGAGCTATATGAAGATGTAATGTTTTTGCTGAACAAAATATGGGAAATACATGAAAAAAGATTAAATTTTTCATTTCCACGTATATCGATCAGTTTGAGTTTTACGAATTCTTGACAAATAGGTAAAGTTACTTACTTTTATCAGAACTTTTGAGGAATGCATTTTGAAAGAGATTTTCTGGAGAAAAATTTCTCCATATGGGAAATAACACATGAAAAAATATCAACTTTTTCATTTCCACATACATCGATCAATTTGAATTTTTCGAATTCACGGCAAATAGCTCAAGTTACTCACATTTATCAGTACTTTCCCTTAATGTACTCAGAGTGAGATTTTCTGAAGAAAAATGTCTTCTTATGGAAAATTGCATAGGTTATATTTGGCAAAAAAATTTACATCTTCATACCTTGTTTATTTTCAATTCCTCGGATTTTATGCAAAGAGCTAAAATTGATCGTTTTTATGAATACTATCGATTCATGTAATAAGAAAAAAATTCTTGCTATAGGAAATAACATGGGTTTGTACAGACTTTTCAATCAGCCTCACTGGGCATTCTATCAAAACAACGGAGGTTCGGCGTTGTGCGCTATATTCGTTGAAGCATGTACAACATAATATTTATGCTGCTGTACTTCGAATCTGCCATATCAGTTGTGCTAGATTCATAGAAATTTCCATGGAATTTTTTAATTAAGGTATGATACACTCCTGTTACTATGAAGTCATACTACTGAGTATATACAGGGGCGGATAGGTGAATTGAAACAAAGGGGGAAATAATGTAAGAGCGGCCTTCTATAAATTTTTAAGCGGCCCAAAAATTTTTTTTGCTCCACCCCGTTTTATTTACACATAGTCTTTCAGGGTTCAAAAAAGCAAATGGTTATGTGGATACTCATTTTACAGTTTTCCCCCTTCTTTTATCTTTTCAATTAAGAAAATTGTTTTACCTCTCTGCGAAATGAAAAGAAGAAAATTAATGTTTATTAATAACAGAAATACCTGATACATAATATTATTTTAATAACTAGGAGGTCTATTAAAAATAAAAGATCATTTATCTAATATTATCGGTTGGCTTAAAATAACTTGTTTACCAAATTTATTAATTTCACAATTTCCGAATACTTGAGGACTTATTAGTGAGCGCGCAAAGAACGTCCTCATTCTTTATTTCTGAGAGGATTTCTTTCTCGACATTCATAATCATAAGTGCATCCAAGTGATCATCTGTAAGTACCCAGGGACGAAACTATAGGGGGTGGAGGTTGACCCCCTCCCGAATAATTTGGCAGTCGGCAAATTTTGAAACTGTTAATTTGAAATTTTCATTTTCCATGAATGCTTATTTGTTTATTTCTTTTTCAATTTAAAAATATTTCAATGAAAAATCGACAAATTTTTAATTGTTTAAAAATTTAGTCGTCGAATTTTTAGTTTTCAAAAAATATTAGTCGGCAATTTTTTTTCTCCACCTCCCCAAACTGAAAGTCAAGTTTCTTTTCTGAAAATGGAGTATCCTGGACTCATGTCAGAGACTAGTCAGTCAATTTTTTGATTTTATTGGAACCAGTTTAGGAGACGAATCAGAGGAAATTCAGAAAAAAAAATCACCAAGAGTAAATAACGACTACCTTGATGTGTAAAGGAAGTTGTGTGTTCCTCTCAAGTATTCCTAAAATCCTGCCAGCCTACCCTCCCCCAGACTAGGGTATGCTCATGTGAGTGCTTGGGGGATAAGGTTTCAATGTGCATTTGCAGGGACAAAACTATGGGGGGGGGATGAAACACACCTAATAATTTGGCAGTCAGCAAATTTTGAAACTGTTCATTTGAATTTTTCATTTACCCAGAACGTTTGTTTGCTTTTTTTTTTTATTTTTTTCAATTAAAAAATATTTGATGGCAAATTTTCCTTTCCCCCCCCCCAACTTAATGTCAAGTTCCGCCTCTGTAAGTACCGACCGTAATCTATTCTTTATATGTTTCAAAATAGAAAAGGATCGTTCACAAGATACTTGTACAAAGGAAATAGTCAATAAAAATTTATAAGCTATAAGGTTGGATACGCAAGTGTATAAAAATTGTGCATTTTTATGACTAAAAAACAACAGGCAGGACACTTTTTACAAAGTTCTTTGCAACTGCTGGGTTGGGATTCAGCATCATCACTATTACTACCGTTACTTTCTTCTTCATCGTCCAATAGGCCTAGTTGATCAAAATCTTCTGCAAGACAGTTTTTTAAGCTGCTCCATTTGCAAATAAAATCTCTAAATTCTCCTTTGAAGTCTAGCAGGGTCAATTTCTTTCGAAATTTCTTAATATGGGAAAGTGCCGAGTGGATAGCGCGTTGGTCTCGGAATCCGGAGTTCCCGGGTTCGATCTCACGTAGCAACTCGCCAGATGTTCGACCTAGGCCAGTTTTTCGGCCAGAAGTGAAGCGGACTAAGATAGCCCTAGCAGCCTCCCCAACGTCTCTGAGGTAATGCTCGAAAGGGCGGATTCCAGGGCTCGGGTTGAGAGCAAATTAGAAAAGGAGGTACAGTAGACTCCCAATTATCCGACTGGTAATTGATCGCTATCAAACCTATCCTTTAGCTCTGGAAATCGATTAGGGTCCAAACAACTGATATCGGCAAATACAGCTTTGTGACTCAGAAATTTGTCCTTTATAGTCGATAAAATAGTATCTTTTATTCACCCGCGGATTGGCAAGGGAACTGTAAAGGGGGAATACTGGTTGGGGCCCTTCATTTTCATTTTCCCCCATTCCTGGAACAAGCCATATTTTGGGTGGGCTCGCAGTCCAAGGGGCCCGGCCGGGGATTCCTCCATTCCCCCCCCCAGCTAGAACGCGGATGCTTTTATTTGTGTAAAGACCTCCTATTCGAAATTTGTCGTTTTCATTTGTTATTGGATTATCATCACCTGCATAATTAAACATTTTCTTCTTATTCATTGGAAGCTAGTCTTCTATTCCATAATCGACCTCAGGCTCAGCTTTTTCCAGTTCTTCATTTATCTTGGAAACATATAACTTTGTTGAATGTAAAATAACTTCAAAGTCGCTTAATCTCTTTGATAAATCTCTAATTGTATCTTCAACCATGTTATAAGCTTTCAACAAAGAGGAGTTGTCTTTTCAAAAGTGCGAAGAAAAATTTAAGCCGTGAGGATTATTTTGAAATTTAGAAAATTGTCCAAAAACGATTTTGCTTTTCCTCAGGCTTCCGCACAATACTCTGCAGGCGTTCTAGCTATCTCATTCAAGGATAACAAATGTTCAAGCAACAATCCAGAGTCGGTTCTTTTAGTCTATAGTCTAATATGTACTTTTTACTTAGGAAATATTTTTTTCTAGCGAGGGTCAAGGGCTGCGGCCGTCAGTTGTACATTTTTACGTCGGAGCTATCCAATTGTGCAATTGAACCGGCCCAGCGGCCCATTACGCCAGCGGCCCAGGGGGGAATTTCCCCTTTTCCCCCTGGGCCTATCCGCCCCTGAGTATATACTTAAGCGAAAACCGTGTTTGTACCAAACGTTTGGGTTTTACCATTTCCTAGCATTTTGTCGTAAATGCTTTATCAATCGTGAAATTGGACACGTCTAAATAGTACAACGAGAATGGTTCCAAAATCGAAAGGACATTTGACTGAATGCGTAGCTACTATAAGACATACCCATGTGCCAATCAATGTATCTGCATGCAGTGTAGATATTCGTCATCAGTTTACTGATGATTTTTGATCCGTTTCTGATTTGTGCTCGGAATCCGAAGTTTGCTCTTGAAAACTGGCAAAATCAACTCGAGTTTGAAATATTAAAACTACTGAAATCTCGATCATTTAGGTCTCCTACAGTTGTTTGATCCGATCCGGATTTGGGCTACAAAATACAAATTTTACTTTGTGATAAGAACCAAAATCAACTCAAGTTTGGGAAATTGAACAATCTGTCAAAATCAGGAGTTTCTGAGTTATTGATTTTAGACTTATAAAATCCGAACCGGATTAAGGCTGCCGAATCCAAAGATCACGCCTGAAACAGGCAACATTGACTTTACATAAGGAACTTTAACAATCGGATCGCTAGTTTCAAGTTTGTTTGATCTTTTTACATATTTTATTTTACAGCTTTTATTTGGATGTGCGAGGAGTGCTCACGCCACCGAACGCGCCGATGGACGGGAATGCGCTCTTATCGTCCTTCTCCACTACCCCCTACCCCTTCTTATTCTTCCCCATAGAATTCCAAAAGATTTTACAATTTCGTCTCTCCATCTTGTGGGCGGCCTACCCCTTTTCCTTTTCCATTCCCTAGGCGACCATTCCTCTGCTAACCTGCCCAATTTTTCTTCTCCCCTCACCATATGTCCTGCAAAGCTCTGTTTCAAATTTTTGATCGTCCAGCCTATATCCTTGGCTCCTGTGGCTTTGACTATTTCTTCTAGCTTAATCATGTTCTTGATTCTGACCTTCATTACCTACCCTACGCAACATTCTAAAGTACGTTATCCTCAATTTTTCGTATTGCCCTTTAGTCAATGACCAGGATTGGGCTCCGTACATGAGAGTGGGTATCACACATTGATCAAATATTTTTATTTTTATTTTTAGTGGTAGCTCTTTGAGAAGTGTCCTGTGAGCCCAGAAGTTTTTCCACGCTTCAGTAGTCCTCGCCCCTGTCTTCAAAGGCGATCATTTGGCCCAAATATGTACTTATATTCCTTGACAATTTCTGTATCTTCCACTCTTATCTGAAACCCTTCGCATCCTAGGTTAGTCATTACTTTAGTCTCGGAGATGTTCATTGTCAGTCCCACTCTCTCGCTTTCAATACCGAGCTCTTCTGCCATATTTTTCAGCTCTTCCAGATTGTTACTCATTAATATTATATCGTCGGCGAAGCGTAGGTTCTTCAACCATTGACCATTTATTTTCACCCCTTTTTCCTCCCATTTCAATTTTTTGAAGACTTCCTCCAAGACTGCATTGAATAGATTTGAGGAGAGTGGATCCCCTGATTTACCCCTTTCTCAATATTAGAGACTCTCCCAACCCTGTCCAATCTAACGTACGCTTCGGTTTTCTCGTACCGTCTTCTGAGTACACTTATAATATCGTTGTTCACCCCCTGCTTAGACAACGCATCCCACACCGCCCAATGATGAACCGAATCGAATACCTTGTTATAATCAATAAACATGAGGTTATATTCTCTTGTTTTTTTTTTCCAAAATCTGATTCACGGTGAAAATGTGGTCAATCGTTTGATATCCCTTCCTGAACCTGGCTTGCTCCCTTGGTTGATTTCAATTTCAGTCCAAAATTCCGATTATTATATTTTTCACTATTTTACCGAAAATTTTGCTTATATTCGAAGGCAGGCTTATTAGCCTATAATTATTTAGCTCGTTTCTATCGCCTTTTTTGTGTGGCAATATTATTTTAGTTTGATGCCATTGTTTCGGTGTAAAGCTTGTTTTGACCGCAAGAGCATTTGCTAGGATTCTCAATATCTCATTCTCCATTCCATCGGGCCCTATGACTTTACCCTTATTTGCTGTTACTAGGACTTTTCAAACTTCTTCTCTCAGAAAACCTCGTGTATTTTCTTCTCCTCTCCTTCCTTCGTCCACTTCTCCCTCTTGGTTTCCTCCTCTTATCCTTATGTTGTTCTCCCCAAGGTTACCCCAACTTCTATTGCTCCCCTGTTGTTTTCGCTTGAGTAAAGTTCCTTGAAAAATTCAGTGGCCTCTTTAATTATCTCCTCCCTACGATACAGCTTAATTTTGGAATTTGTTGCTCTGATAGCTGGGAGCAAATTTTTCCCGTTCATCAGAGCCCAGTTGGTGGAGGTCGGTTGGGGTGGTCGATGGTTGTAGAGGTGAGGAGGAAGTCCAAGGGACAGGTCCTACCAGGATGTGCAGAAGGAAAGGGTTCGCAGGGGGATACTGCGGAGGTAAAAGACCATAGGGTGGGCACTGAAGCCTCTGGTAGGAGATTATGGCCGTTGTGGGGGAGGAGTTTGTGACTGAGGAGAGCGGCGACTGTTGAAGTGCGACCGTGAAGGAGGATAGCGACCGTTGTGAACGAGGGGGTCGTGGTAGAGGAGGAGGCTCGTGATGAAGAAAGATTGGAAGGGGGAATTCATGGTGGAAGATTGAAGACCGCTGATAAAGAGGGAGCAAAAGAAACCTCAATTCAGGAACAAAAGTTTTAGACCAAACGCTGAGGACTGTGACGGTGGTGGGTTGAGCTGCGAAGCGGCCAGGGGGCGAAGCCCCCTAGTAATAGAAATAATAATAATAATAGAGTTAGTTACAGATTAATAAGACGAAATCATGTCCAGATATGTAACCTTCCATGTAACTGATTTTTGAGCTGTATGACGTATTTACAGAGAATTAAGTATGCAGTTTCATATGCATGCAAACATCAAACATCAAAGCAATTCAAAAGGTCTTCGAGAAAATGAATGAAAAAGTCAAACAGAAATTTATACCCGAGCTGTCTCCGTGAATGGTGGCTTTTACGAGCGGCTGATATCGCTAATCAAAAAAATGTCTAAAAACGACAATTTTCCGTAAAACACTGTCGTTCAGAGAGTTAGAAACAATATTCGTGGACATTGAACATGTACTCAATTCGTGGCCATTAACGTACGTGGGCAGTCGAGAATATGAGAGTATACACGAACAGACCTTAACGCCCGCTCACTTCTTGAACATATCTACGGATGAAAACTCATGGAACCAAGAACTTCCAACTTTCAAAACATTAACGAAAAACGAAATAACTAAATACTGGCTGACAAACGAACGTAGGCTAGACTTTTTCTGGCGACAGTGGCGGAAAGGATATATCCGAAGCCTACGGGAACGATATCAAAGAGAAATAAAACAAAAAAGAGGAAAATCTAAACCGATTCCGAAAGTGGGAGATATCATACAAATTTCTAACGAAGGACCCCGAAGAACGCAGAAAGTGGGAAGAATCACAAACCCTTGCGTAGACACCGCAAAAAAAATTTTTTTACATGATAAGCACATGTATTCGATCTAACAGTTTTAAAATAAGTGCGCAATATACCATATCATTTAGGCAACCCAGCCAACACTAGAGAGTAGGGGGCGTATAATACCGCAGGAATAAAAGTATGCCTGAATCAACTAACATCGGAATTTCGAAGCTGAAATGAAAAAATTTCGCATTATTGTACTGCAGGGTGTGACACACCCTAATATTGGAAACACGTTTCTCATAGACTGTACAGTGTGTTCAATACTGTTTGAAAAAGATCCGTCAAAAAAGTAAGTATCTTGTATATTTTGGTTAATCAGGAGACAACTTGAGAAAATAATGTATTGCGCCACCTTTTGTTACACTTTTTTTTTGAACGCATACAGTATATTTACCAAAACAAAATTTTGCGTCACCATCTCATTCGTGCAACCAATTCTTCGACGAACGGGGAAACCGAAAGCAACTCTGTTGTGTTACTACTGAAACTAGATAGCAGGTGTAAAATTTCCGAATTGAAATGAAAAATCGTCGCGCCGTTAGGTACTTAATTTCAAAAGGGACTGGATTTGCAACGAGACGAACAAGTAAACGCATTCAAATGACTGGAAAGACTGTGGTAAAGTCATCTAAATGATTGCTTTACAGCCCCCATCGGCTTCTACAAAATTACCGGGATGAAAAACAGAAAAACCATCTTGCGTTTCGTAATTTTCGAATTCATTTTCTCTCCGATAATCGTGTCATTATCCTCCGGTTGACGTAAAACTGTATTTACATTTTAAATGATACTAACGAGCCATCTATCGAGTCAGCGAGCGTAAAAAAATGTCGCCTGATAAATTATATTTGTACAATATTTACAGTTTTACAATTATTTATATTTTGACTGCCTACAACTAGCGCGTGATTTAAAATGCGTTTTTCAGGATTTGCCGTTACCTGAGAATTTCACGAAAACCGCGAAATACTGTCAAGAAGAGAGAGAAATTCATTATTTTGCTATTTGGTTGTTGATAATACTGTTAGGAGAAAGTTCTTCAAAATTGCGATTAAAATGTGCTGAGAAAACTATCAATATTCGAAATAGGGGTTACTTAGGTCGCTGATGTTAATATGTCACCACTTATTTGGAGCCAGTACTGGAAATCCAGCAAGCAGTAACAAAGCAGCAGCATACATAACCTGAAGCACTGATAATCGCGTATGGATGCAAAGGAGTCGCTCCAGGTGACTGTTACCGAAAACAACATATACTGTTCACTAATTGGTGAATTGGGACGAAAACATGACATGGGAGGATGATGATAAAAGAAGCAGCAAGCTGCTGGAAGAAGGTCGGCTCTCGACTGAAAAATTAGAGACTAGCCTATGGCGGTCGTTGGAATAGATAGCAGGAAAAATACCTCTAGGTAATCATGTATAAGGTCTTTTGTTCCGGAATATAGCTGATAGATGAAAGGTAATTGGACTGACACTACACACACACTAACCGTACATGGTATGTTCATCAAAAGGCTTCAGACTGCGAAGCTGCAGACTCCGCAACATTTGCACTTCGACCATCTGGTCGAAGATTTTATCCGATTTCTAATTTCTGAACAGCAATTGATCAACAGATAAAACACCAACACTACTCCTAGCCGACCCTAAAAGCAAACGTAATATTCACGCTAGTAAATTATTCTCTGTTCGGTAATCTTTACATGCTACATAATTCGTTCGCTTCTCGCTACTAACTGGTATCGTAACGTAACTGGCTGTGGCTATGAACATAAAACTTTGAGTAAGCGAAGACTAGCAGCTCATCTCGCATTCAGCGCTACATACGAACGTGGGAAGAACTAATATAGGAAATGCAATTTCGATCACAATAGGCTCGGCTACTAGTAGCTAACCCTAATAAGTTATCCAAAAATCCAAAATTAAAATGAAAAGAGCTAAAACTTTTGTTCTTAGCATTTTTTCATAAAAATCAATATAAAAGCCGCGAGCAACACTTTTATGAGCACACGTTCTTATTGGGAAGTTAATCTCACCTAGGTAGCGCTAGTATCGTGGTATATGAGAAGATGATTCCGTGAAATTATCCCCAAGATGTACCTTATCACTGCCTTATCATCTTGTAATCTTCGTGCTTATTGGTGATCACCTGCAGGGCTACGAACTTCTGAAACTTACATTTTCTTCCCAACGGTGTAATGTACACGTATCATGTTTTCGTCTTCGACATTAGCGCTCCTGGTGGAACATCCATACGCAAAAATCAGGTAAAAGATTTTCCTGCTGGACAACAGTCAACACTGTTTTTCCATTAAACGTCAAGAAGTCTCCTATTGAATAGTGGTAGACGACGACTATGTACAGGATGTCTCAATGTGCGTGATCCCTTCAATCGGGTAGGTAGGCAACTCATCTTAGAAACGTGCAGATATGTTTGCCTACTGTTACTTTCTTAAAAATCTATGTTGGGACGAAAAGGGAATCAAAATAAACGGGGAATTTTTGAATAACTTACAATTTGCAGACGATGTGGTGATAGTGGCGGAGATTGCGGACGAGTTACATGCTGGAGGAACTCAGTAGTGAAAGCAAAAAGGCGGTTATAGATATCAGTCTATCCAAAACAAAAATTCTGAGTAACTCTGAGAATACAAAACTAATAGAGGAAACTTCGGAAATAGTCAACAACATAATTTATCTAGGTTAATTGATAACATTTCAAAATCAGACCGAAAAAGAGGTAAATAGAAGAACTACGTTGGCATGGGATATATTTTGAAGCCTAGGATTTATTCTAAAAAACAATTTTTCTCCATCTTACAAAAGCCAACTCTTGAACAGTTGTGTTGTCCCGACACTAACCTATGGGTGCCAAACCTGAACCATTTCAAAACGAATTGAGAAAAAACTCCAGGCTACACAAAACTCTCTGGAGAGATCCACGCTTGATCTTAAACTGAAAGACAAGGTAAGTCCAACAAAAATGTGGCACACTTTATCAACAGATTAAAGTGGGATTGGGCAGAGCACCTATGCAGACTGAAGGACCAACATTGGTCACAAAAAATTACTTTCTGGCAAATCAGAGGAGGGAAAAAGTCAGGTAAACAGAGGACCAGGTGGTGGACGACCAGTGAAATACCTGGTCAAGAAAGGGGTTTAGGGTCGACAACTGGGGGCATCTCCGATGCGTTGATCTCTCCTCCAGCGAGTGGCCAAGTCAGCTTCACCAGGCGACCATCGACGAGTGGAATCGTCAATGGTGGGTCAACACGACGGTGGCGCAGTAGACACAGGTGCTGTTCCAAGACGTACGCACCAGGATTCAGTTACAGGAAGAAGAAGATGAAATGAAGAAGATGGACTTCTTCCTGGCGCAGGCGGTTTCGGGCCCCGGGTGGTTTGCACCGCCGGAACCGCCGGGAGAGTGACCAGTGCCCCTGCGATGCTGGCCTGGAGACACCTCGACACGTTTTTCGAGTGTGTCCGGTGGGCTGACAAGAGGCCAGACAACTGGACAAGGACCAGCCGTGAGCACCTGCGGTACATGCGTGGGATCGTGAAGAGTTTGTGGATACTCAAGAACCCCGCATTTCCCGCAGGTGACGAAGACCGGACCGGATGAGGTCGAAGAACCCGGAAGAGGGTAGGGCGAACCCAAAGAAGCCGATAGAGGTCGCAGAAGAAGTCAGGTCATCAGAGGTATTTAGAAACCCGCAGTCATCAAAGAAGGACGAACAGGGTGTACTTTTAAGATACATATTGTAGTTACGTACACATAATAAGTTTAATTAAACTGCTCTTTACAATTAGTAATCCAATAAAATAAGCAGAAATAAAGAACAAATTGGCATCAATGATTTTTTATGGAATATTGGTGATATTGGCTGTCTTAGTTGACAGAAACTCTCAGCCCACTAAGCTTTTTGTAAGGATTCAAGCCTCTGAAATTGATTTTTAGTAAGAACAACAAAAGCTATCAAATTTAAGGAAAAAATGTTTCAAATCGATTTTTTTTTTTTCGTGGGCCTCTACACAAGACAGGTTCTATTGAATTTTCCCCAACTACCCTAAAAATGTCAAGATGGAGGGGTGCAATGTAACTTTTTTCTTCACTGTCAGTCTAAAATTCGGATTTTGAGGTTCCAGTGAGGCGCGGATCTAAATTCTGATGAACTAAAGATGGTATCCTACCATTGGAGAACCAGCTGGAAAGAAGGTCAGATGATAGAAAAAACGAGCGACATAGACATGTGTTATGCTAGTCGAAGGGGATAAAGAAGCTCATGTACATGAATTGCATATTCTTGAAATTAAAGAGGGGCTAAACACTCCGAACGAAAAAAAAAACGAATCTCCTTGAGAATTCACTCGCAGAATTCTTGCTTAGAAAATTTTCCAAGGGCAGCATCGGCAACGGATGAGACAGAGAAAATTTAACAAGCACTTGAATAACTAATTATTATCTATTCTGAATATTGAAAGGGCTACATCAGATTGACAATTTGAGTTGCAGACTTCAAGTCAGGGGCGGAAATAGGAGAGGGCTGTGGGCTAAGCCCCCGGTTTCAAAATTAGCCCTCCTACATTTTATTTTTAAATGAATTTTAATACAGTGAGACTTTTTTTTGTCTTACAAAGGAAGTATTATTGAGAAAAAGTCTATTTGTAATTTTTTTTTGGGAGGGCTATGATTTTTGGATTTTTATAAAGTTATTTTAGGCACTGGGCGTCAGCCCCCCCCCCAAATGAACAGGGGCGGAAACAGGAGGAGGCTAGGGGCCTAGGTCCCGGTTTCAAAATTAGCTCCCTAAATTTTATCTTTTAAATTAATCTTAATACAATAAGACTTTTTTTCCTTCTTTTTTTCCTCACAAAGGAAGTATTGCAGAGAAAAAAATTTTTTGCTCTATTTCCGCCCCTGTTTAAGTGAAAATTTGGGCTCCGATCCTCTCAAGATAGAACCGCTAAAGATGGGCCCTAAATAGTTTTAACACGTTTTGTTCCATTTTCTAAGTACACTCAGGTCGTTGCTACCCACAAAGAAAAACGGATAATGGTGAGACGTGAAAGTAATATTCAGAACTGAAATGACTTGAGAACGTGGGAATAAGATTTATTCAGGCGATCACATACTTATTATGAAGAGTAGGACTCCAGACCGGCACAACCTTTCCACTTACTCGACTGAGGTGCGGTATGCATGTCTTTGAACGATCAACATGTAACTCGTTTAGATTAACATGTCGTACTAAGTTCGAAATGGAGAAAAATACTTTCATCAGGTAAACCAAAATCTAAACCGGGTACAATATTCGTCATCATCGATGACAGGTTATTAAGAATCGATGTATTTAAATGAACCCACGAGAGGTGAGAGAAATGTTCTTTCGCGAATATTATTTTCGCGGTTCAAGATCAATAACACTTCGATTTGTTTAATTATCAAAGTTTTTGGCGGTGTCTAAAAGTTTTCTAAATTGAATAACTTTAAACTACGTGCTGGTTTTTAATTCACTATGTAGGTATATGAGAACACTGTATAGAAGAACGATTTTTGCGATGCCTTAGTCTTAATTTTATCGCAGGTATTTATGTCAGCCATATTAAATATTTTTAGAACTTGTTCTCAGACCCAAATATGCTCAGCTGACGCTTTTTTTCAGTCTTCCAACGAGACTTCCAGCTCTTTTCAGAATCGAATCGCGGGCCTGCAGAATCGTGTTCAGTCTTTTCCAGTTCATCGCTTCGAACTAATTTCGGCGGAAGCGATCGAAAAACTTTTTCAATTGTATAACCCGCTGATGCAAGTAATGTAATTATAAATGATTTAGTCGATTTCTAGTTAAGAAAACGAGAACATGATCATAAATTCTCAATTTATAATCAACGATGAATTTCGATTTCGCAGTACTCCGCAGAGTTGTTTGCGATGAAAATTAAATTTAAGTAGCTAGGTATCTCAAATTTTATTGTTACACAAAGACTGGAAAAACAAGATAGTAGAGTTCAAGAGTTACAACGAAAGAATAGCAGCTGTGAAAATAGAAACCGGTGGAAACAAAAACCTAATAATTTTTCAGGTGTACGCCCTAACGGCGCAGACGAGGCATGTGGTCAATTCTACGAACAACTAACAGGGGCGATAACGGAGAATACAAATTTGTACGAAAATCTAGTAGTTATGGGAAACTTCAATAGTCAAATCGGGCAAAAATAATGGGGGAGGACGAATTTACGCATCCCTTTAACTATGGAGTTAGAAATCAAAGAAGTTGGAAACTGCTCAACTTTTGCATGCAGAACAATTTGTAGATTCTAAACACTGTCTTCAAAAAAAGAAAGCGCTAGCTGTGGATCTGGACCTCCCCAAACTACGACACCAGAAACCAGATTTATTATATTTTTATTAGAAACAGAAAACCAGTGCAAGATCGCGGAGTGGAGGCACTAGACTTTCATTCGGACCACAAAAACTACATATTATGCTTCACGTTTTAAAAATAACAGAGCCAAAAAATAAATACCATACAAAAAAATTATTAACTATAGACTGATACAACCAAGAACCATACACAAAATATTTGGACAGGCTACGGCAAGAGGTGGAACCAACAGACGACATAGTGGAACGTATTCACATAGCAACACAAAAAACTATAGCAAAGAACATAAAAGACAAATCAAAACCTTCACTTCCGGAAGAATTAGTTAAACTAATAAAATGTAGGCAAAATATTAAAAGAAAAAATTAAAAAAAAAATCCTTTGGCAAAAATAAAATCGAGTCAAGTGCGTAAACTGATCAACAAGAAACTAAAAGAATATAAAAACAACAGAGAGAATCAAATAATAGGAGAAATACTGGATACTACTAACAGTACCAAAAATATTAAAAAGCAACTTTCACCTTTCACTGGGAAAAACGATTACGACATTTCTCCTGGACAACCTGTCGAGAGGGAGGGAGGGGAAATACCCCGGGCCCGGACTTTCAGGAGGGCCCGATATTATTAAAAGACCTGAATTTCAACGCTTACGGCTACATCATACTGTACATCTAATCAGCAATCACTCCTTACACCATGAAAGAAACCTCTTATCCCATATCTTAAAATTTTTTCCCATCTGAAAAAAGAAAAAAATGAACTGGGTAGAAATTCCCCCGGGCCCTCTTTTTCTCTCTACGGGGCTGCTCCTGGATAAGCACAATAATAAAATCTACAAAAAACAGGAAGTAAACAAGGTAGCGACCGCCTTCTATGCCAGCCTATACCCGGGCCCCCCTCTAATACACATAGTACTCAGGTGCCGGTAAGGGATCCGGGCCAGGAGGCACCCGAAATTCTATACGAGGCAGTTGAAAAAATAATCAAAAATTTGAAATTGAAAAAAGCTCTAGGCCACGATAAAATTACCAATTAACAATTGAAATCTGGAGGTCCTACTCTAATTAAAAAATTAGCGAATCAATTTGACAAAATTTTGGAAAGCCAAATCACATTAGAAAGTGGGAAAATCTCAGACATTATATATTACACTACAAAAAAGAAACCAAACACCAAATCGAAAACTACAGCCCAATATCCCTCAGCTCATCAGGGACAAAATTCTTTTCTAAAACAATTGAATCCAGAATTCGACATACCCCGATGAGCAAGCAGTCTAAGGAACAGACCGGATTTAGGAAAAGCTTTTCGACCTGAGACCACCTCCACGTAATCAACCGAATGATAGAAAAAAATCCAGGAATACCAGATCCCGCTCCATCTGATCCTCATCGATTACACGAAAGCCTTTGCTCCCTAAATCACAATTTTCACTTAAAAACTCTAGAAAACCAGGGGGTGGGTAAAATCTACATCGATTATTCAGGATATGTATGCGGGGCTAAGGGCGCGGATAGAAACGGATGTAACTGGGGAACATTTCGGAATTGAGAGGGGGTGAAGCAAGGTGATCCGCTATCCCCACCAGTGTTACCAACTCTCCGACAATTGCCTGAGATCTTAGGCAATTTTATATTCTTCCGGCATTTTCCCCGCACTCAGGGATTTCTTGTCAATGTCAAGCATTTTCTATACGATGTCAGGCATTTCCTATATCTTACAATTCTGTCTACACTTATTTTTTACATTTCACATTTTTGAATGTTGGCAATTTTTCTGCATGCTGCGAGCTACGAACTATCATTCTTTCATTCATCAGTTGGCTGCAAGTCTGGTGTCTGTTTTTGTTGATAAAACGAAAAATCATAGCTTAGAAATCAACACGAAAACCAAATTCCTCGGCTTAATTTTCGACCACCGCCTCACCTGGAAAACCCATATTCTAACGTTAAAAAAGAAATGTTTAGTTTCGCTCAACATCCTCAAATTATTGAACAACAGAAACTTCGGTCCTTCATCGGCAAAACTACTCAACATCTACAAAACTCTGATTCGCTCCAAACTGGATTACGGTTCCTCAGTATACAACTCCACATCGCATCGCCTGCTTCAAACCGTGGAATCCGTCCAAAACGCCGACTTACGACTTGCTCTCAGAGCATTTCCCATGCACATCACCAATCCCTAGCCTCCAGTCACTCTCCGGAATTCCTCCTCTTGCATACCGTCGTAAACTCCTCACTGCAAATCACGCTATCCATTCTATCTCCAAACTCCCGAACTCCTCCCCACACAAAGAAAAAGCATAAAAAGCCTCCTACAAATTCTGCAATCATATTCGTCCCTGTAATATACTCCAACACATGCCTCCACCTACTCCTCCATGAGAATCCAATCCGACCCGTATCCTATGGAATTTCACCCATCCACAATTTAAATCAGCAACTTGTGAAGATATCCAAAATGAATTTGATAAGATTCTAAACCAGTTCACCGACCATGACTGCTGCTTCACTGATGAAGCGAAAGCACCCGATCGAGCCACTGGAGACCATTAATCGACATCATGTTATCAATATTCCAGCTCCCCACCAACATAAACATCAACACAATAGAAATGGCAGCTATGCACCAATGCTTTCTACATATTCCTAAGGCAACCCGTTCCAAATACCTGCTCTTTTCTGACTCACAAGTCTCCCTACGTAAACTTCAAGCCATTCAAGTCTCAGAACCAGACTCTATAGCAACACAAGTGTTGAACACTATACATCATCTTCAACAAACAAATGAAAGATCCTATTTGTATGGATCCCCAGCCACTGTGG
The DNA here is from genome assembly GCA_031841125.1 of Acanthococcus lagerstroemiae. NCBI lineage: Eukaryota > Metazoa > Arthropoda > Insecta > Hemiptera > Eriococcidae > Acanthococcus > Acanthococcus lagerstroemiae. Next base: position 21,845,746 of record CM063106.1, on the reverse strand, counting down.
AATCATTGCTCACGAAGTCACAGATAAAGCACCAAATCCAGCACTGACACATATATACCATTGATCAACCCTCCCGACCTAAAAGATCTTCTGCGCAGTTTCCTAAACTCAGCATGACTGAGGGAATGGAGCAAGACCAACTAACAAACTTCGCCGCTTTAAGGACGACATTCGTGATTGGACCAAATCAATTAGTACCATATCCAATCAATCTCGCAAGCTGGAAACTACGATTAATCGGATACTACTTGGACACACTTGCGCTACCCATGAATACATACTATCACGGCAACCCCCTCCCCGGTGCACGGCCTGTGACACCCCTCTTACAGTCCATCATATCTTAAGCCGCGGCTACACACATGCGACATTCGCCGAACTTCGAATCACGAATGTTCGTCATATGCCGAACATCTAGTGGTGTGTATGGCAATATTTGGCATTTGGCGAGTGTGAGAGGCACGTTCGCCGAATGCCGAACATTTTCCATCCGTTGTCGGTAAACTGACGCGAGTCAAAAGAAACAATCCCAAAACATTCGACGTTTGCCGAATTCACGCATAGTGTGTAGAGGTGCATTTGTGATATTGCGAACGTTCGAGAAGTATGCCGAACGTTCGCCGAATGACGAAGGAAAATGTTCGGCATTCGGCGAACGTGCCTCACACTCGCCAAATGCCAAATATTGCCATACACACCACTAGATGTTCGGCGTATGACGAACATTCGTGATTCGAAGTTCGGCGAATGCCGCATGTGTGTAGCCGGCTATAACAGTCAACTATCAACCACATCGGAGCCAATCATTATCCAGCAGCCTTGGAATCGAGTATATTGTAGATCTAGCTCATTTTATCAAACATTCTAAATTAGAGGAAATTGTATAAATTCTACCCACTGTCGGGATTATAGCCAATAGGCATTAAATATCTCGTAATAATAAATAAATAAATAAAATAAAGCCTAATGAAGTAATGTTTTTAGTTGTTAGTTTGTCTGTCAGTTCTAGTGCTAGATTCGAAAAAGAAATGATTCACTCGAACTCGTGCTACAAAAATTTCCTGCAGTCTCCGGCAATCTTAGGCATTTTTATAATACAGTCCAAGGCAACTTTGAAGTTATGAGTTGGTAACGCTGATCCCCACTCGTGTTTAACTGCGCGCTAGAGGAGGTATTCAGAAATGCGAACTAGGATAATATAGGATTAAAAATCAACGGGGAATTCTTGAATACCCTGAGATTCGCCGACGACGTGATTCTAATCACTAATAAAAAATAAGAGATAGCAACTATGTTAGAGGGCCTAAATAGAGTAGGCGATGAGGCAGGTCTCGAAATAAACGTAAAGAAATCAAAAATGATTTCCACGCATCCAGAACAAACAGTAAAAAAAGGTGATGAAAGGCTGGAGGTGGTGGGGGACGCGGTTTATCTGGGCCAACTAATATCACTGAGCAATAGAACGACAAAGGAAATCAATAGAAGAATTGCATTGGCCTGGGGAAAGTACCGGGGCCTGAAGCATATCCTTAAAGGTCCTTCTGGGTTAAAAAATAAAAGTAAAATCTTCAACGCTACGGTAATTCCAACTTCGACATACGGTTCACAAACCTGGTCAGTTACCAGGTATGACAAAGCAAAACTGGAAATAACACAAGATAATATGGAAAGGTCGATCCTAGGTTTCAAGAGAAAAGATAAAATCAAAATCAAAACAATTAAACATAAGTTAAAGTATAACGTCAACGCGGTACACACAATATTAACAGTTCCAGCTAAAATAACCTCAAAAACGAATTTAGCAAAATCGAAAGCCTCATTTTCAAAATGCTCGAAAGCATTATCTATAATTTTCAGGTACTGCACCTTTAATGAAGCCTTTAAAATAGAAGTTTGAATCAAAAAATTTCATAAATGGATCGAGCATTTCCTAAATCCGAGTAAATTATCGTTTCTATCACTGATGCGATACTCGAAAGGGTAGTTTCCGGGGCCGGGGGTGCGGTGTCATAGGGGCCACTTTGGCATGCGTGCATCGCCATGCATCCTACCACACCATACTTATATTCGGTTTCGCTAATCTGTAATGTTCAGTTTCAAAAATTATACTTTTTACCCTGAATTTAATAGAGGTCTTTGACCTTTGAATTGATTATTTCTCAAGATTGTTGGCAAGTACTCCGTCCTTACACTAATAAAAACAATTATTTTTTATGATCGAACAAATGTTTTCGATGAACTCGATTTTCGGGAACTTTAAAGAAAAACTGCAATTTTCTTCTTAGAAATCCTACATATACCGTATTAAACTAGACCTCCTCCCGGTGAAACCTCTTAAAATTTTTCAATAAATTAAAAAAAAAACAAAAAAAACTGGCTGCTGGGTTTTTAGACTAGAAGAAGTTTAGTCACTGAAAGCAAAACATTTTAAAAATATCGAAATTCTGGACGACCCTGCCGCGCGATTTTAGTTTTGTCATTTAGACGATCGACTACTTGGGCGATTGATTTGATATTCTTTTAGGGGAATTCTTGGGGCGGGGGAGGGTCCCGCAACACGTCACAGAAACAAGAGCACTTTCCGTTCGACAGTCAAATTCTAAACCTGTTGTGTTTTTTTTTTTTTTTGGTTTATTGAAACATCTTTTTTCTACAATCTCCGGCAGAATTTTTTCTTTACGCGACTGCCGTTAGCAAATCATCAACCTGACATATCTGACATATCGAGTTTTTTAGAAAAATTACACGGAATATTAAAAATGTAATTTGGAATTACTATAATACGAAATCGATTTTCATACAGAATCACTTTTCTCCATTAATACCTACTGTGTTCGCCATAAGCTGCAGAAAAAGTTCCAAATTACCGATTTTATTTTCTCACATTAACGACGTATAGGAGTACAGGGGTACGTAATACAGCTTGATAATTTAAGCACCTATTTATTATAATGATAAATTCAACCCATACGAAAGGGCGCTGTTGGCCTGTTCTGGGAATCGATAACCTTCCAATCGATGTTATTTATACCGTAACGTAATATTGGTTAAGAAGAAACCCATTTTACCGCATATTCTAGAAAATAATTATTATATTTTTGTAATAGCGGTAGGGCCGTTGTTCAGCTCAAAGCAAACACAGCAAATTAGCGAAAACGAATGATGATAAGGTTATCAGTCTTACGACCGGTTTGATGCAGCTCTTGCGCCAGTTCTTTTATTTCGTAATAACACATTTGACATCCTTGATTACTTGATGAACATACTGGAATCTTTGCCGACCTACCAATTCTTTCCCTCAACTCTTCCTTCTAGCAGCAGGGATATTATTCCTGAGAGCCTTAAATTATGCCTTATTAGTTTATCCCTCATTTTCTTCAGACAATTCCAAATATCCTTTTTACCTAGTACTCTGTCAAGTACTTCCTCATTTCTTAACTTATCCGCCATTCGATGCTAAGTATCTGCCTATAGCACCACATCTCGAAAGCTTCGATCCTTCTCTTCTCAGGTTTTCCTATGGTCCACGTTTCACATCCGTACAAGGTTACACTCCAAACATATGTTTCAAGAGCAATTTTTTGATTTCCCGATTTATTTTTGATTTGAAAATATTACTGTTTCGATAAAATGCTAATTTGGCTTGCGCTATTCTACTACCAAGATATCCCTTTTACTCCTTCCATCTTTTGTTATTTTACTCCCTAAATAGCAAAGTTCCCTTACTTCCTCTATCTTTTCCTGCTCAATATTTATATGTAAGCTATCGTGTTCACATCGATTACGTACACTTACTTTAGTTTTATTTTTATTTATTCCCATACGATATTCTATACTCAAAATTTCCTCTATTCCATTCAAAATGTTTTCCAAATCAATACTCCTTTAGCTAATAAGACAATATCATCTGCAAACCCGAGCATCTTTACTCGCTCTTCATGCACAGTTAGGGTTACCGTATTTCAAAATCCAGAAATCCGGACACAAGGATTAGGAAGCATAAACTTGGGGAATGAACCCCCTCATCCTTCTTCCAAGCTTCCCCCTGAACAATACAGAGATGGATATCATTTCACAGGGCTTCTCTGAACAAAGTCACTAACTATGTTCGTAAATAAACAAATTCCATTTTATTACTGAAATGTTAAATGTATTACGTATACAGTAGACTCCAGGTTATCCGATCTAATCGGGGCTAAAGGTTAGTCGGATATCGAAAAAGGTCGGATAATCCGAAATGAATATTTTCAACGTAGAAATAACGTGCCCAAAATTAAAAAAGAAATTGTTTATTCAGAAAATTGAACTTTGGCTTTATAAAGGAAGAAATAAGTGAAAAAACAATAATTATGTAGGTAATAATAGATCACAAATTATAATTTTTTGAAATAATCGGTGACCACAGTTCTTTTTAAATTTATTACTAGGGAGGCTTTGCCCCCTGGCCGCTTCGCGGCCCAAACCCCGCCATCACACGCTTCGCTGGTGCCGGCCTTGCTCGGCGCTTCGCGCCTCGCCCGACCACCACAGTCCTCAGTGTTTGGTCTAAGATTTTCGTTCCTAAGTTAAGGTTTGCTTTGGGCTACTTTTGCTTCCCCTCTATCATCAGTCCTCAATCTTCCTCCATGAACCCCCTTCCATCTTTTCTTCATCTCGAACCTCCTCCTCCACCACGATCCCCTCGTTCACCACGGTCGCTCTTCGCCTCCGCAGTCACACTTCAACAGTCGCAGCCCTCCTCAGCCACGGAATCCTCCCCCACAACGGCCATAATCTACCAGAGGCTTCAATGCCCAACCCATGGTCTTTTACCTCCGCAGTACCCTCCCTTTTGACTTCCTCCTCATCTCTACAATCATCGAACACCACAACCGACCTCCACCAACTGGGCCTTAATCTCTTCACATTACCCTCTCCCTCGCTCCATGACTTTCTCCATTCACAGCTTCTCCCCCACATGGCACCCTCCATTCATCCCTCCGATCACCCTCTTCCACCCTGATTGCCCTCCCCCATTAGGACCATGTCCCCCCAACCACCTCTACACCACTATTGCCTTCATTTGTGTTCGCGTACCACGCCCCCACAAGGACCCCTTCACCCATCCCTACACCCTTCCCAATTGCGGCCTTAATCCCTCGCTACAGCCTTACCCTTCCACTACTCCTTCTCTGCGGCCTCCCCGTCCCAACTCCCTCGAAGATCCCCTGGTCCTCAACTCAGGAGCTCCCAACACCGTGACCACCCTTCCCTTCAGACCCCCACCACCAGTCCCTCCCGCACCACGGCTTTCATTTCCCTCCCAGGTCCCTCTTTCAACCAGGACTTCCTCCTCTGCCAGGACATCTTACTCAACATTACCTCCACCCCCAGGGCCCTTATCCCCCTCCTGAGGCCACGCCCTTATTGATCTCCACCCCATTTTGGAGCTCCCTCCACCATTAACCACCTCCTAAGGGTAGGCTACCTTTGGAGAAATGAGCAGTTAGTGGGGATGGGTAGGCAATCCGCAGGGTTTTTTTCTTCTAGAGATGGTGGTGGTGGCGGTGGTGGATTTTAGTTTTGTAGCATACAGAGAGATATGTCTTTTTATGTCTCATTATATCAGTTATGTCTTAAAACTTGAAGATCTTTTATGTTAGAACAGATGATGTCCTTGAAAGTAGCTGATCTGCCCCTGCAATTTTTCTGATTTTTAGGTAGGCAACCTGCAGTACGTTTTGTTTTTTTTTCTCCCCGAAGGCTTATGTCTTATTATGTCGGTTATGTCTTAAAACTTGGAGATCATTCATGTTAGAACAGATTATGTCCTTGAAAGTATAGCTGATCTGCCCCGACAATTTTTCTGATTTTTAAGTAGGCATCCTGCAGTTCGTTTTCTTTTCTCCCGGAGGCGGTGGCGGATTTTACTTTTTTAGTATATAGAGAGATTTATTTATTTATTTATTTATTATTTTTAATTGTGATTCTTTTTTTGACCGCGTGATTTCGCAACGCTGCGCTGTCGCGCCGGTCGAACAACGTACGTAATGAATCTACATACATTCCAAATTCAAAAATTAGATGTCTAATGTAGAAATTCGGACGAACCGACCTTAGTAGGTCGGATAAATCGGAGGGTAGGGTCGGATAAATTTGAGTCGGATAATTCGGAGTCGGATAATCCGGAGTCTACTGTAATAGTATAAATTCATAGTCATCACAGGAAGTGGCGGGAAGAAAAACAAGGGTAGCCAAAATGGCAAACTGAACCACCCACTGCTGAAAACACAAACTTCAACAAAAGATATATTTTCCGCAGGTATTCTGTAAAATCGTGCAGTTTTGTTTTGTTCTTTGCTGCGTGTGAATCATGTGAGGAAAAATCCGGATATTTTCAGTTTTTTCAGAAATCCGGCTGGACGCTTTTTCAGAGGTCTAAGATGAGGACATGTCCGGTTTTTTCTGGACGGATGGTAACCCTATATATAGCGACACCCTTCAGATTTTTTTAAAATTTCTTTTATGGCCCACTCTATGTACAGATTAAATAATACTGGAGATAAGGAGCCCCCTGCCTTACACCTTTTTCTACATTAGCCCCTTCCTCTTGGTGTACTCTGAATGTGGCTTCCTGTCCTTTAAAATAACTCGTTTTTCTTTAAATTTTATTCCTAGCTTTTTTAGAATATTAAACATTTTATCCCATTTTACATTGTCAAAAGCTTTTTCAATATCAACAAATGCAATGTATGTATCCTGCCCCTTTTTGAGTCTCCCATCTACAATTTATTAATTTCAAAGCTAACGCTGCATCCCTAGTACCTCTACTTTTTCTAAATCCAAACTGATCATCTCCTAATTCTGCATCTATTCTATTCTCAATTCTCGTGTAAATTATCCTAGTTAATATTTTTGACGCATGCGATAGAAGACTAATTGTTCGATAATTTTCAAACCTATCTGTTCCTGTTTCTTTTGGTATAGTTATAATAGCACTCTTTTTAAAGTCCTCAGGCATTTCCACTGTATCATAAATATAACTTACGAATTTGTACAATTTATGACGTACATAATTCTCCTAAGTTCTAATAATTCAGCTGGTTCTCGTCCACTCTTGGAGCTTTCCCTTTTTTAAATCTCTCAATGCTTTGTTAAATTCACATCTTAAGATTTAGTCTCTCCTCTCATTTTCTTCCGCATCTTCCTCCCTCTCCATTCTTATATCTCTTAATCCCCATAATTACTATATAGTCCTTGTACATACTTTATCCACCTTTTCACTTTTCCTTCAGCTGTGTAAATAGGCTCTCCCTCCTTATTTGTTATATAACTTGTTTTCTTCCCACTTTCTCCAAACTCCATTTTTTACTTTTCTATAGGCCAAGTCTACTTGTCCTTTATTCATAAACTCTTCTGTCTTATCACTTTTTTTTTTCATTCATTTCTCCTTTGCCCTGTGGCAAAATTTCCTGAAAACCAGATGTCCCGCCCAAATTTAAGAATAAGAGCCCAAGAAGAAAACGAGCTTCTCCCAGGGATCTTACCTGTAGGAAATTGCCGATAGTAGATTGCCGACTCAGGAGGCTAATAACTCGTAATAACGAACGTTCAGCCTACTATCACCATACTCATAGGTGTTTAACCACAGACTATCACCTAGCCCCATGGGAGTCTGGGCGAGTCCACGATGACCCCTGTCCCCAGTGTACTCCATTAATGAAATAATGCTGAAAGACCTGAGCCATCAAAATGGATGTAAGTACTTGGAAACCCACTCTTCATGTCCCTGAATGAAAAGAGGTCTACCAAAGGGAAAATTAATTTAGAAACCAGTCCAGGGATGCCACGTACCATAAATCAAACACTTTGCATGGTGGTACGTCCACGCATTTTCGATAAAATAAACAAAAAAGATAAAATTGTTCCAAATTCACCTCACTGAAATTATGAGAATCATGTCACACAGCACAAGACTTACGTGTATTCTAAATTGACAAATAAATCAAATGAAAAATAAAATTGAAAATTCATAAGAGGAAAATAATAAAAATAAAATACGGTTCAATGGAGATGCTCGACTGTTTTGTAAACAAACATGGAGCCAGTGGCTCTTACTTCACGATACTTCTATTCGTACGCGATCAAAGATTAGATATATGCCCTCCAATATGGGCTTGAAATCAATAATAAACAAATAAACATTACAATCAGACTGCATTGAGTGATAACAATGTGGAAATAGGGTCCTGTCTCCCCTAAAATTTAGAATAATTAAAAACAATCATCAGCACCAAAGGCTGGAAAATGAAAACTGTCCAAAAGTATATGACTACGAAATGTGAAATCAAAATACTAAACACAAAAGGGAGTCTCCTTCTTCCAGGGAGACATTCAGATTTATATAATTGGGCTATAAATCTTGCTTTAAGAGCTCGAAGAGTGACTGAGTTCCTCGGAACGATCGCTTTCGACGATCACACATTTAGTGACGATTCCTTCGTCCACGATCTGATTTTGAATGGTCTCACAGGACCTTAAATTTTGAATCACCTACCCTGAACGTGCAGTAACCAGGATACTGAGCCTTTGCGTGATTTCCGCGTAGGCTATTCACTAAATTTTGAATAAGAAACATAAGGGGGGGGGGAATAAACAAAAATAAAACGGATTGATTTTAGCCCCAGAATTTTGATAGCACCAAGATCGAAAGTAAAGGGAATTTCTATTCCGCGCCCTTTCTGGATCATATACGCGGGTTTGAAAGGGCGTCGGCTCTCTATGGTAAGCACGAATCTTAAGGCTAGCACTCGCGATTCGCACTATACCACGGGTCGATAATGAAAAACCAAAATAAGGTACTTTACCTAGCATTTCAGCTAAAGATACCAAAAGGACTCAAATTGGAGTTACGTGATCCGATGCTGGATAAGCTGGAACGTTAAAGTGCGTATGGTCTGCATCTCGAGATGATGGATCTAGATCTGCGAAGTGGCGCCACTGCTACAAAAATCTTCCAGCAACTCGACGATAGCTGATTAAATGCAGGAACGAACTGAAAAATAACGTAGCACAGTAACTTGTTCCAGAACTCCAATTTGAGGCGAATGTGAATCGCCTACAGCACGTTTCTATCACACGTAGAAGACTCATTACCCAAGTTACTAAGCTGCTCATCCTACTAAAACGAAAATTCCAATAAATTTTGGATCGGTTCCTCCTAGGAAAGATGTTCCTAGCGGAAACTCAATTTTGCCCACTTTATTCGAAAACAATACGAAATATGAGATCCAAATGAGGGGAGCTAGGCTTACAATATAAACACTAATAATTATCGAAAATTATCGGACTATGCGACTCCACCCAAATATTGGGAACCCCATCGCGGCAGCGGTGAACAGGACCAATCACAAGATGTACGACGAGAAATCGTGTCCAATCTACTCTATGCTCCTTAAGAGCATGGAAAAGAGGTAGACGATATGATAATAGCCAGAATTAATGACATAGTCATTGTAACAATATACTGGTCCCCCAACGAGCCTAATGAAGAAATCAACACTAAAATCAAGGATCTAGAACAGATCATAAACGATAACTTTAAAAAGGAGAAAGTAATATTAATAGGAGACTTCAATACGAGATCCAGCATGTACGAAAAACTTAAAAATATAAGCTACAACAATGCAAGAAGTAACTTGTTTGAAAACTTTCTCACAACCAATCACCTTATTGTCAAAAATCAATACAACATAAAAACCTTCGAAAACAAAAACGGCTCAAGTGTAATTGACCTTTTAATCACAAACGAAAAAATCAAAAATCAAATCACGAACATTAAAATCAAAAACGAGAACCTGGCTTGCCACAAGTCAATAAATTTCGAAATAGCAGAACTAAGTAAAAACACAAAAGAAGACCCCCAAAAAATGAGGATAGTAAACTACAAGAAATTTGAGGAAGTGATTGAAAAAAGTGATATCTCAGACTTACAAAATCGAATAAAAAAAAGCACAAACAGGGAGGAACTGGAAATCATGCTAAAAGAATTCACGAAAACGATACAGGAAAGCAGGAGAAAATGCATGGTGGAATCGGAAATAACAGACAACACCTGGTGGAACAGTAAGCTAGAAATCTATAAAAAAGTAATAAAAAAACTAACCATGCTGAAATATAGATATAAAGCGAAAAACAAGCTAACACACCTAGAATTACTACTTAACGTACCTACTGAATAACCTGAAGCAAGAATACGCAAAAGAAATTACAGAAAGCAAAAATAATGTCTGGAGAAAGCTTATCTCCGAAACAAAAGTATGGGGCAAACTCTACAAAATAGTTATGGAAAAATTTTAAAAATTCGAATTCCCCCCTCTTAAGGTAGCAAATAAAATCATCTCGGAGGAGAAAGAAAAATATCAGGGAATCTTCAATCATCTTTTCCCAAAAACAACCGATAATCTAAACAAACACAAATCTAAGGGGGAAAAAAAAGAGCGAACTATTGATAACGCCATTCTAACAAATATAATCAAAAAGCTAAATAACAGAAAGGCGAACGGCCTCGATGACATTTCGAATAAAATGATAAAAATCATCCACAAAAACCATCCAGAAATACTCAAAACAATCTACGAAAAATTACTAAACCTCAATCATTTCCCACAAATATGGAAACTAGAAAAAATAGAACTAATAAATAAACCCAACAAAGACCCATCGGAAATCAACGCCTACAGACCCATCACATTATTATCCACCCTGACAAAGGTATACAAAAAAATTATAAAACATTATCTGAACGAGGAAATAAAAGAGAATAAGATTTTTGACGAACACCAATATGGCTACAGAGAAAAAAGATCCACAGAAACAGCACTGTATGAGATGACTAAGATAATGGACCAAATGAAGAAAGAGTATAAACACATCGTGATAATAAGTTTTGACGTACAGGGAGCTTTTGACAAAATAAAGTGGTCTAGCCTTCTCAAAGTCATGGAAAAAAAATATATAGACCCTAATAACGTCAAAATAGTACAAAGTTTCCTAGAAAGCAGGGAAATTGGATGGTTCGACGACAGCAACAAAATAAAACTAAAATACGAATTATTGGCGGGTGTACCTCAAGGATCGTCGCTTTCCCAAACACTGTTTAACATTGCCATGTCAGAAATCCACAGAAAAGTAGAGGAAACAGAAAGAATTACACTTCTAAGTCACGCAGACGATTTATTAATGATTGTAGGGATCAACGAAATTAATAATGCCGAAATAATAAATAAAAAATAGAAAGAGTGAACAACGCACTGAAGAAACTAGGGCTGAATCTAAACGTGAATAAAACTCAAATGATGTTCCTATCAAGACGACATAACAAAGCAGATTTCCAAAATAAAATAGAGAAAGAAATAGAAATGGACAATGTCAATCTCCAATTTAAAACAGAAATTAAATATTTAGGATTAATCCTAGACCCCCGGCACTAAATTATAATAAACACGTAGAACATATAACAAGCAAACTAAAAAAATACTACAATAAAATCAGATCCCTATATGGCAACCTATATGGCTATGACACAAAGAATAGAGAAATAATATACAACGCCCTCTTTCGCTCAATAACAGAGTACGGATCCTTAGCTTATGGTGAGAAATTAAGAAAATCAGGCATTAAAAAACTAAAAACCCTGCAAAGAACAATATTGATAGGAGCCATATCTGCTTATAAAACAGTTCCTCACACAGCCACCCAAGTAATAGCAGGAAAACTACCAATAGACCTTCAACTAAAACTAACCAATCAAATAAAAAATAAATAAAGAAGAAAGCAGACAGGGAAAATTCACAAATAAACAGTCAAAAGAAATGATAAATCGAGCAAAAAATGACATAACACAGGAATGGCAGGAACAATACGACAACGAAAGGACGGGAAGAAGGACAGCAGAATTGATACCCAACATAGAAAAGTGATTAAAAAATAAGAAACTAAAGTCCGACTATTATATGACGCAGTACTTAACGGGACATGGGAAATTCGCAACTTACCTGAAAAAGTTCAAAATCACAGACAATAGTATCTGCAGGGAATGTAAAGAAGCAGAAGACAGTCCAGACCATACTTTCAGGGAATGCAAAAATTTCACTAAACTTAGAGAAAAACATAGCATCACAGACGAAGACTTGCAAAAATGTCTACAAGAAAGGGCGAGTCATGACAAAGTGGGAAAATACGTCAAGGAAATTTTGGAAACAAAGGGCGAAATTAAACAATAATAATAGTAGTAATAGTAATGGTAATATTAAGAATACGTAGTAACAATAATAACAACAACGACAATAATAATCTTGGATGATATGGTAGGTTCCATCTCATTGGAGATACAAGTCAGCAGCAATGTCCATCTGATCATGGGAATAGAAGAGTACCACAGTAGATAGATCAGGGATTCATCTGGCACTCTAGAGCTAAAACATTAACATTGGGCATAAAATAAGCCTTAAACTTCTTTCCTTGGGATTAAAATGTGGAAAAGTAAATTAGTTACCAAACAGGAACAAGCGGATACTAGTACCAACAATAATGAGCAGCTCAACTTAATCTATTCTCGAAATTAACTCTGGACATGAAAGGGGCTCATGGGTGATTCTTCCGGCATTCCAGCCTGAAAAAAGGCGAAAGGAATTAATTAAACAAAAATTACATTGAAAATACTCGGAAATTCTGGGAAGATGAACATGCTGCTCCTGCCTCGGCGGGTGGTAGGTGCACTGGAAGGTTGCCTGGAACATGGAGGACGCGAAATGCACCCCATTTTCCATGAGCTCTGGTCAATTTGACAAAATTCAACGAAAATTCACATTCTAATGAAAAATTTTAATAACCGTTGATAAAAACGAAATAATGCTTTGAACGCAAAATATTTATTAGACAAACGACGCTACACTCGCAGCACACGGGACCCAGACAACAGCGTCTTATCTTCTATTGAAGTTAGACTGGGGGCTGGGGGATGAACGCCGGCGCGGGCGGCGTCACATTGAACAGGCCGGTAGACACAGCGACGACGCCGTGCGCAGTTGCCGTCGTGTGCTGGCCAGCGGGACCCTTAAGTATCTCTACTTTGGACACCGGTTGGTTGGGTGCGGCGGCAACGAGCACAGAGCTGGATTCGTGCGTGTTGACTACCAAGAGGCTCATGGAAGTGGTCCGACAGGGTGTCCCTGGTTTTCCCTAGCCTTTTCTATCCATCTTTATTGTTTATTCCCGTTATGTCCTGTGAATCAGCGCTTTTGCTTTTGTTTTTCCGTGTTTTCCGTTTTCTGTATATCCATGTCTATTGAATTTAATAATTGTTATTGTCTGTGTTCTCTTTTTCTTTTTATCTTTACTTCGTTGATTTTTTTATTTTTTTGCGGTTTTCACTGTGCCATGTCAACCTAACCAGTCATTGCTATTGCATGCTTTATCTGTTCACCTTATTTATATTTTTGTTCACTGTGTATTTGCCTCTTGCTTTTGTGTTATACGTTTGATCTGTTTTTTTTTCTCTTTTTTTCAGATACCTTTATTTATATTATTTATTTTTACTTTTCTCAATTGATATCACCCAATAATTTGTATGCACACTTGATCTGTTTTTTCCTCTTTTTTCAGATACCCTTATTTATATAAATTATTTCATTCTTCTTCTTTTGTCAAAATCTATGTTTCTTATTATTATTCCCTCACTCCGCTCGCGCTTGTAGCGCATAGGGGTGAGGTATGCATGTTTTGTTAAAGATATTCAAATTAAATACACATCTATTCAATTCAATTCAATTCAATTCAATAATAATAATAATAATAATAGCAATAACAATAACAATGATAAAAATAAAAATAAATAAATAAAATTAAGTAAATAAATAAAATGAAATTAAACTAAATCGGATTAAGTTAAGTTAATATTAAGTAATTTAGAGACACTGTACACCAGTAGAGTAAGCATAAATATACTTATCCTTAGATTGTGAACCCCGACTTCCCTGGCACGAGAAACAATTGTAAAGTACCAGTGGAGAAGGAGTAGTTGTATACCAAAAAATAAAAACTTTGGGGGAAAAAAAAGGTACGCAATCTGACATAAAAATGAACAAATAAAACGTAATGCTTAGCCGATACTGAGTAGGCCCTGGAGCCATTGGCAGCGAATTCGATGATGATCTCGTAGCATCGGCCTCGTGATCTTGCCTCGTGGCAGCATGGTCTGGATCGAATCGCGCCATAGATCAGTCTGGACTCGGACATCTCGGAACTGGAAACACGATTTCTCGAGACGGCGAACACTTTGTGGAGACCCAGATTTTCATGATTGAACCAAAAGAAACAACCGAAATAGACTTCGCTGGACAAGGCTTACAGCATGCCTTCTCATCTCACCATGAGGTTGGCTCAGCGAATGGATCCAAAAAATAAGACTGTGGCGTTTCAGTTCTGTCACTTACGGCAATAAAACACTTCTGGCGATCGAAAATGCCGTCGAATTTCGAATTTTGATAACAAAATAAACGAATATAACTTTCAAACATGCGTAACACGTTTTCAAACTGAGTAACGAAGCCTAATCTGTAGCGAGGTTCATAACGGTAAATTGATACTGGTAGTAGCTCAAGAAACGAAATGAACCATGCTGCAATTTTCAACTTAGTGCATCGTTTCGTTATCTGTATTACTCCGCCGACTCCGTCTAGTGACTTATCATTCCATCCTTCCACCCCGTACCATCTGCAGAATAGTAACAGCCCCAGAGATGGATAGAGACGTCCACTTTTGATAGCATTATGTCGAAAAACATAGTCCCCAGCACAGCCAATTCTTTCAGGAGACAGCCTGTCGATGGTGATTTCAAGTAAGACCGTGTGCTCGCTTCGGAGGCTGTTGCTTCCTTGTCAAAGCGAACGTCGTACTTATCACCGGGGAAATTTTTAAGCTGGCTACCTATGCAGTGAAATGAATAGGCATTACCTTTCCAAGCATAATTTTGAATGTAATTTTGATATCTCTGTAGCACTGTACGAGCGACTCGGCGATGGGCCAGTTCATACAGGCTAGAAGTCTGTCCACAATACGATGTTCTAAAGTGTATCGAGAATTCGTTTTCTGTTCCGATAACGTCACTAGCATGCAGTTAGGATTCAGAATAAACGTCGAAAATGTCCGACTGCATGTACTGTGATGTACGAAAACCATCGTTCCTTCAAGTCCCCAAGCTTCCCGCTCCAGACTCTTAAACCAAAAAATTTACCCATCAAATTATAATGCTACAGCCCTTTTATACTCTCTCTTTATTTTGGAAAAAGAATTCTTCAAAATCAGATAATGAGGTCTCCGAAAGTCCCCAGTTTTATTTCTTAAGTTTAGTAGACACCCTGCGTACCTACTTTACGTCGGTTATAATAATTGAAAGTAAAGATAACGAACTCCTCATCTCACTCGTATGTTTATTTGTTATGCAAGCAGTCAGTTCTTCACGTCATTGGAATTTTCCAAACTGGAACATAATTCCTTATTCAAATGAACGCGTCTGCGTACGGATGACTTATAAGTACCTACATTTAAAACAGTATATAAATTGCAACATCACGAATTTGGACTAAACAGGGTCAACTATGTTGATCTTACACTTTCTTAACTGCAGTTTCTGTGTCTTTTATCACGCAAGAATACGCGCATTATGCTACGCGAAAGGTCAATAAAAATTAGTGTTTTCGACAGCGTTGCTTCACAGATAGCCAAGACGTTGATAGTTTCAAAAATTGTAGATTTTTCTAGGCTATCATCTTTGCTCTTAGGTCCAGAACTAGTACTATAGGGAGGGGTGCCGTATCCAATCATTTCTCGAGGCGGGAAATTTTAAATTTTTTCTCAGTAATCGAAAGAATTCTAATAAGATCTTCGTTCACATTACACATAAAACGAGTCACTTTTAAATAGGTCTGTTTTCCTTTTGTGAGAACCGTAATCATAATCATAAATCGAGATTTCTTCGCAATTTGCAGCACCTAATGTTACTTTCTATGATCGTTTTCATTTCTACGAGCTAATCTAGAAATTTTGTGCGCCTTGAAACTTCGAGTGACGTACGTGTACATCGTTACGATGCCACTCCGTAAACGCCAGCGAAAAAATGAATCCAGTCTGAACGAAGATTTATAATCCCAATGAGACGAATAAAAATACGTTTTAAACGCTTATAAATTTGAATAAAAAAGAGCGCGTTAATACATAAAACCTTTTATTCGGTCTATACACTGAATAATGCACGCACAGTTTTTCTGTTGTACTTACCTCGATTTAAAATATAAAAAAAAAGTCTATTTTATTTTACTGATATTTCTACAAGGAACGCAGTACACAGATCTACTTGATGTGCCGTCGGTAAAACAGTCATCTGAATTTGTATCTTAACTATTCCCTTTCTAAACGTAAAATATCTGGCTGTACCTGAACTATGAAGGTAAATTTGGTCGAGCAGTACATTCTCACTGTAATATAGTAAATTGCGCGAGAAGGGCTGGAAAGTTTTTTACAGGCTTTCTTCAGTTTCCTCAAGACTCTTTATGACCCTTCCAGATTTAATGAAAAACTTTCGGAGGACTTTCCCAGAACTGACCACCACTCTTCAAGACTTTATCACGACGTTTTCAGTTTCCTTCAGACTCTTCAAACCTTTTTAAAACTTGTTTAAAATCCTCTAGAACTTATTTAAGACTCTGTAAGAAGACCTGTCTAAAAATTCGAACGACCCATTTACGACTTTCGAAACTCTTTCAACTCTTCAAAAGACTCTAGCCGGCTCGTTTGAGACAGTAAAACGTGGCAATTTTAGAAGCGTTCCTGATTTCAAATTTTCTCTCTCGGAGGGGCAATACCTCCTATTGCCTCCATCATGAATTCGCGCCTGGCTGACCAAAGCAAACCCAAAGTTTCCAGCACAGAAGTCCATTTTGTTGATTTAAAGAAACGAAAATTTATAGTGTGGCTATGTAAGGTACATTAATGCCCAAGGTTATCGGTATTTTTGAATTTCAGAATAACCCATGATCAAAATTTTATGATATCAAAATTTTATGGCATTTCAATAAGTAATTATTGCATCCAGTTACATTTAAAGATATCTTGAACTTCGATGTAATGAACAACTTTCAATTCCACTCTGATCATCGCCTTATCTTCTGTGAAATTAATATGAACAAAGAGAGATTTTTACCAAGAAAAATACTGCCCAAAGCCAAAATAAGCTCTGAAAACAGAATGGAATACCAAAAAGAAATAGAAAAAGCGATTGACGAGGTAGAAGGAAGTGGAAAACCCCCCAGCTGGGACCAACTAAAGGAAATAATAAACGAGGTAACAAAAAACCTCTCACCTTCCGACTCCAGCAAGCTTTCGCTAGCCCTCCCAAAAAGCATCAGCGAGTTGATTTCCAAAAGAGAGAAACTCAAACGAACGTCAAAATCACTTAAAAACAGAATCGAACTAAATCTAATCTGTAAGCTTATTAAAACACGTCTGAGAGAATTCAACCAGGAAAAAGCGAGTAAAATAGTACATTTGATCATGGAGGACTCCAAAAGTACAAAAAAAAATTAAAAAAGAATGCTCCACGAGAAGCTACCTCATGACCTGTCTGAAAGACAAGGAGGGGGTCAAACAATACGAGAGAAAACAAATTAATAAAATCGCCACAGAATTTTACATTGAATTATACTCCGACATATCAGTCAGCCCAAAGGCACAAAAGTTTGTCAGCGAGGAAGTCAAAATGCCAAACTTCATGGAAAGCGAGGTGAGGAGAGCAGATCTGTCTCTGAAGGACGGCAAGGCAGCGGGGCTAGACGGGATCACCAACGAACAAATTAAGTACGGAGGAGAAAAAATGATAAAAATTCTAACCAAACTTTACAACGAAATTTGGGAAACCAACAAGATACCACCAGATTGGAAAATCTCAAAAATTATTTTACTTTTCAAAAAAGGCTGTCGTTACGACATTAGGAACTATAGGCCAATTAGCCTCATTCCAATCATGGCCAAGATCCTGTCCGCCCTGCTAGACTTCCGTCTGAGAGGCATGCTGGAACTACAGCAAACTCCCTGCCAAACAGGAGTTAGGAGGGGCTTCTCCACGACTGACCACCTCCACACAGTCAACTTACTCATGCAGAAAGCAACAGAATACCGAGTCACTGTCCACCTAGCCTTCATCGACTTCACCAAGGCCTTCGACCTTTTAAAGCAAAATTTTATGCTCGAGGCTCTGGCAAGCCATGGGGTCCACCCCTCTATGATTGGAATAATTCGAGAGATGTATACGGATCTGAAAGCTCCGATAATTACTGACGTAGAAGGAGAAGAATTTGACATCAGAAGGAGGGTGAGGCAGCGCGACCCAATCTCGCCACTGCTATTCAACTGTGCGTTGAACGAGATATTCAAAAATTTAAATTGGGAGAACAAAGGAGTTAGCATCAATGGTGATCTTCTGAACAACTTAAGGTTTGCCGACGACCTAACAGTGGTGGCGGGATCTTGGAGCGACCTGCAAGAGATGCTGGAAGAACTCAACCTTCAAAGCAAGAAGACAGGTATGAAAATAAACCTATCAAAAACTAAAATTCTTACCAATTCAGGACACCTGCAGGAAATCAAAATCGAAAATCAAAAAATCGAGATCGTTAAAAATATAATTTACTTAGGGCAGCTAGTATCATTCCAAAATCAAATGGAAAAAGAAATAAACAGAAGAATTACAATTGCATGGAGTAAATTCTGGAGCTTAAAATTTATTTTGAAAAACAACTATTCCCTAAAATTCAAAAGCCACATTTTTAACAGTTGTGTTCTTCCGGCACTCACCTACGGCTGCCAAACATGGACGCTGTCCAAACAGCTAGAGAAGAAACTTCAGTCTACCCAAAATTCAATGGAAAGAACCATGTTAGGAATAAAACTGAAAGACAGAATCAAACTGAAAACAATAAAAGAAAAATTTCGGCTGAACAAAAATATAACACACTTTACAAGGAGATTAAAATGGGACTGGGCAGGCCATTTGGGTAGACTAAAGGACGATCGCTGGTCATATAAAATTACTTTTTGGCACCTGAGAGGAGGGAAAAAACGGGGTAAACAGAAGGCTAGATGGTCAGACGACTTCTTTCACTTTATAAAAATAATACATCCCTCCGGTAAAATCAGGAGAACCAAGTTGTTTCGCAGAACAACAGCAGACCGGGCCGAATGGGGGAGGTTGAGGGAGGCATTCGCCCAAAAACAGGGCTTTACGCCAGCAACGAATAAGTTCTACCTAAAACTGTAATATGTAAATTTTGCGTAATAAAAATGCTCATGATAAAAATTGCATGAATGCTGGTCAGTTAGAAATTTACCTTATTTTGAATTCAAGAAATTCAGCGTTTTTTTTCGTTGTTTCAAATCAACAAGTAAACTGTAAGTAATAAGCAAAATCGTTTGTTACGTGAGTAGTAGAAAATAAATGTTGAGACAGGTTATTCATAATTTCGAGTTACTTTTTTCTATCCACCAAAGAAGTTTAGGAGTATATTTTAGGATTCGTCTAAATTCAGAAAAATAAAACAGTTTAGAGGTGTCAAAAACTAAATCTGAAAAACGTAACTTAAAGGAATGATAACCTAGAACATACTCTATTAAACGAGAGAAACCTTACCTATTTTTTATGTTACTATGTTTAATTATATACTAAAACAGGAAGCACCTTATAGTGTTCATTGTGAACCACTAATGAAAAAATATTGATCCGAATATTATTAAATTATAAATGCGGAAAGTTGTAGATAATCATTTATCTGAAATCATTTTTGATAAAATTTATTTTAAAGCTAGATACCCCGGTTAAGTCGATTTTTTCAAAATTTTCTTCAGTCCTCTTTTTGCAGTAATAAAAGAGAATTTCTGAGCCAATCATCTAGTAAAACATTCAATGGTAAGCATTATGGGTATTCGGTTGAGGATATAATTTATTTAACAAAAATCAGGGAAAGAAGGGAGCTTTATGGATATAGGATATAATATTAGATAATTGGAATTCAAATTTGCAGGACATATGGCTAGGGAGATACGAGCAACGGATTGGGTCCATATGACAAAAAGAGTGTAAGAGTAGACCAGCTGCAAGATAGCTGGACGAAATTACAAAATTTATGAGTCCTATTGGGTAAGTACAGCGCAAAAGAGGAAGGCATGGACACGGGTGACGAATGCCTATGCCCAGAGAATTAGTCGGGATGCATCTGCCTAATTCAAGGCTGTAATAAAGATAAAATAATAATGCTGGAAATCACTGACCGAGAAAAATCCTGCATTTAAACCTTATTCAATTTCTCGAACCAATTTAATATGTTCACCCTTTTTGGGTCTAAAATTCGAATTTTTCGACCCAAGTCCGGATCAGATCAAAAATCTGATTCAATATTCTGAATCAGCCATTCAGAAAACCCCTATTTCGATACCTCTTTGAAATTTTAAAGCTAATTTCATATTACCCATTTTGGGTAGAAAATAAGACCAAACCGAAACCGAATCGAAAACACAACCCAACAGCCAAAAATTTTTCGGTATATCAATAGATGGTTCTGGAAGTATTTTGAACGCTGAATTCAACGCCGAGCTTAATTTTTCGCAAAATATTCGATTTATTTCAAACAGAATAAAAATATTCCCTGAATGTTCCCTTTGTTTGATCATTCTGAAGTACACAAAATGGACGCACTGCAACTAATGCGTGCAGCTGTGCAGCCGAAAACAAGCGTCTTTAGCGAGTTCTACAGTATCACCCGGTAGCGTGTGCGCATTGGCCAATCAGCGCGTACCTCCTTAACACAACACGGTCGAGCTCGTCCGATAACGAAATATGTTAACTCAGCATGACCAACATAACGCTTCTGAAATTCTGAGTACAAGTATTAAAATTCCCAGTAAACGAATAAAAATATCGAGCCCTTTGCAAAAAATGAAGCATGGCATCGGAATCACCGTTGAAAATACTTCTACAATCATCTGTTTATTACCCAGAGAATTACACCAAATTTAGATTTGTTGAACTGTGAAATTAGATGAGATTCGAGATCAGGGACTCGAGCCACCCCTATTTCGGTATCTTGTTTTTTATGTTTCCATTTTAGATTCCAGAGTTGGTAATACATTTGCACTACCTTTTTTTAGACTAAATATTCTCACCTAAAAAGAAACCAGACCCTTTCATTTGTAGTTCCTTACTCTCTCCACGTTGATCCGATTTCACGTTCAGAAGAAAAGATGGTAAAATCATCTCGTTACCCCGTGTATTGAATTGTTGGTCTATCATCACTATTTGTGTGCATATGAAATTGCATACTCAATTCCCCGTAAATACGTTATCCAGCTCAACAACCAGGAACATACGTGTGGAAAGTTACGTAACTTGTCATGATTTCGTCTTATCAATGTTTAATTTACGTGCTTCTTATTTCTTTATTGTTCTGTTTAGTTTGTGTCATCGAGTAGCTTAGGTCATTTCGTGTAAAGCTTGTGAATTTTTGGCGCTTATCGTCTATAAATTTTAGATTTTTATGTAATTGCTTAGTTTTTCTTGAAGATCCATTATTCTTTCGTGAAGATCTGACTTTGCGATGAGAAAAAGAGGGGGCTAACTCGTAAATCACAATCGAAACTAGCGAACCAAAACAGCAAGCATTAACAACACAAAATTCAAAAGCAGACCAATACCTAGAATTAAGCCAAGCAGTAACAAAATTAGGAAAAAACCTTTAATCTATAACAAAAAAGTGACAGATAAAATCCAAAAAATAGTGGAGGAAACACTCCAAAGTGTAGAAGAACTACATGAAAAAATAATACAAATAGTCCTAAACAGTAGTACGAAAACAAAAGAAAAATCCAAGGTAGCCAAAAGCCAAAGCAAAAAAGACTTGATCAAGAACAGAGAAAAACTAAAACATCAAAAAGGAAAAACACCGATAAACAGAATAGAACTAAATGTCCTGAGTAGACTGATCAAAACTGGACTCAGAAACCACTATAGATCCAAAACTGAAGCAAGGATCGAAGAAGTACTGGAAAATTCTAAAAGTATAAAAACCATTAAAAGAAACCTCACCTTAGGATCCAAATGGCGGCCTACACATATAAAAGATAGCAACGGAACCAACCAATACAACAGACAGACGATAAACAATATTGCCGCACAATACTACACCCAACTTTACAAGGACACAGAAAACCAAAACCTCGCGAATGTGAATTAAAAAATAGACAACATCGAACCTGACTTCCTACTAGAAGAAGTAGACCAGGTAATCAAAAATCTGAAGATGAACAAAGCACCTGGCAGTGACGAAGTTATTGATGAAATAATATTATACACGGGGGGGGGGACTAACAAAAACCGTAACAAGGCTATTCAATAACATACTGGGAAGCCAAAAAATACCTATTGGAATGAATCGGACATAATTCTCATTTTCAAAAAAGGAGAAAGAGACAATATATAAAACTACAGACCCATAAGTCTGGGCCAAACCTTATCAAAAATATTTGCAAAACCTTTAGAAAACAGACTTCAAAAATACTTACAATTTCAACAGCCGAGAGAGCAAGCAGGATTTAGAAGAGGATTTTCAACCACAGATCACCTACATACAATAAATCAGATTCTAGAAAAAAGCTCCGAATTCCAAATAAAAACGGAAATAGCGCTCATCGATTACAAAAAAGCGTTTGATTCGATAAAGAATAACTTTTTGATCAAAGCACTAGAACACCAAGGAATCCCAGATCAACTAATAAATGTAATAAAAAACATGTATGCCAATTAAGGAGCAAGAATAAGAGAACAAATAAAGTAGGGAGATACTTTCCCATTAAGAAAGGGGTAAAACAGGGGGATCCACTCTCGTCAGCACCATTCAACTGCATCTTGGAGGAGGTTATAAGAAAGTTGAACTGGGAGAATTAGCGTATAAATGTACGAGATGAGAGAATTAACAGTCGCCGATTCACCTACGACATAATCCTGATTGCAGGCAATCAAGACTACTTGAACAATATGTCACATATGACTTAAATCAAAACGGAGAAGAGGCAGGATTATAAATTAACACTCAGAAAACGAAGATACTCTCTAAGGAAGACTCAAGAAACGCCATAGCACTGAACGACCAGGCAACAGAAACAGTCAGCGAGACAGTCTACTTAGGACAACAAATTACACTCAAAAGACAGAACCATTAAGAAATAGACCGAAGAATTACAATAGGCTGGAAAAAATACTGGTCTCTAAAGTACATATTTAAACGATCATACGGAAATAAGGTAAAAAGCGCAATTTTCAACGCATGTGTGCTCCCAACACTAGCGTATGGAGTCCAGACCTGGCCCCTGGCCAAGAAGTCCTTAATAAAAATACGAATAACTCAGAACCGCATGCAAAGATCAATGCTTAATCCAAGGCTAAAAGATAAAATTAAAAGCACAGAAATCAAGAAGAGACTTCCCGGAATACAAAATGTGGTCAAATTTATCAAAAAGCAAAAATGGGGATGGCCGGGGCATGTTAGTCGACTGACAGACAACAGATGACATACAAGACAACAGTCTGGGTAGAGCTCTGTATACTTCGTGTAAGTATGATCCTCCGCCATCTTGACTTCAACCATACCCGTGGGTGCCGAATCCGACTATGCGGAGCATACCGCGTAGTCAATTCGGCATCGACGGGCGCCGTTGGATTCAAAATGGCGGACGATCGTAGTCTCCTATCTAGAGTTTTAGTCTGGGCTGCATATGCCAAACGCAGGAGAGGTAGGCAGCCGGCTAGGGGGAGCGACAAATTTAACAACTTCCTGAAACACAAACACTACCCAACGATAACACGCGATAAAAGGGAATTGAGTAGATTGGGGGATGCCTTTGCCCGAGATTGGGCCTACTAATGGAACACACGAGATCTAATATCGGCGTAAATGTAAAATAAGTCTTCTTTTTAAGTGAAAAACTCTGTTCATTAGTAAAACAATAAAGGCTATTATTATACGCCAAATATAGGCTAAACTCCGATTTTGACCACCTTCTTTTCCATAGTTAAGAACCCATCAGGAGAGTCTGATATATGGGCTCCAATCTTAAATTCAGCCCCAATATACCTATGACGGAATCCACGATTTTCATGGAGCCGTACTACAAGATGTCTCCTTTGACTCGGTTGACAGATCAGATTGCTCCCAATTGACGAAAAATTGGTCATAGAGCACCGGTACATAAAAATGGTACAAATGAAACTCGTGACGAAGAAATGCCTCTATTTTCAATTAATCAGAATGCAGATTCATCTCACAATGGGCACAGTTGATACAGCAAGTTCAACACGAGCCAGTTTCGTGTCTATGAACCGTTGTCTAAAAAAAAGGAAAAACGAATTAGAAGGACGACAATTCTTTCCTATTTAAAATTCTGAAAGCGGTTCTTATTGACTTTTTATTCGTATGCTCCTTCTCGGCGGTTGTAGGTACCACACCACCTTGGGAATAATGGGAGAAAGGGCGGAGTAGAATAGATGGAAATTCATAAAATGCGCGCAAGGTTATATTTACGGTTTTTGTTTTTTTTTTAAATTTAATTTGAGCAACTTACGCTCTGATTCCTGAAAACTTGTCGAAAAGGACCAATTATATCAATCGAAATTCAGCAACAAACCATCGTCTTCTTTCTAGTTTACCAATCTCCAGTTTTACAAAAGAAAAAAGTAATTTTATGTAAAAGAAACTCCCGGATTTAAAAAAGAAAAAAATACGATACGCGGCTTTAGTTCGAATATTTTTTTTTATCACATATGCGACAAATACATGCCACTTCAACCTCTAAGTCACTTTAATACTGCCAATTGCAAAGGGGTGCCCTCTGTCACTAGTCTTAACTTTATATTTCGCGAGCGTATATTCCGAAATATTAATAAGATCTTTGATCTTTAGAATATCTATTTCTGTACACAGGGCGGAAAAATACTTGAAAATGACCCCGTTGCGAATTTAATTTTACAGATAGCCTTGCTATTAGATTCTTGGAGGGTTGGGAAAACGAAATCAATTTAGTTCGGGTTCGATAAAAAGTGCTTACTATTATCTGATATGAAGTTCTTTTTTTGAACTCAAGAGTCGGATCGGGGGTCCAACAGAAAAAATGAACATACATCGTAATGCTGTTCTCTGTTTATATTTTAATGAGTGAGAATAACTTTTCTATCGGGTGGCTTGTGGACTTAGTTGAAGTGGAGTACAGCTCGATCTAATTTACTGAATGGTTATTTTCGTCTCAGAAAAGCATCTACTAAAATTTAACATGATTTGTAAGTACTATGCCTACTTCTCCCAGGGACAAGGAATGCTGTTCAGCATTGCCGGCTGGGGGAAGACACATAAAAGTAGTGAATGAGGGGGAAAAATTAAACGTACGTAGGTTGAATTTTTATTTCAAATTTGAATTAAAATCTTGTCTCTTCTTCTTTGATCCTGTTCTCCTAAGTACGTAAGTTAGGTGACCCATTTTTCGGAGTCCACAATGCTCTTCCACTCCTCTCAGTCCTCTGCCGCCCGCATTGCTCCTTCCAAGTTCATACTAGTGAACATTTAACTTGATATATTCATATTTTGGGCGTTCTCCTGAGGCTCCTTTTTCTTCTATTTTCCCAGAATTATCAATTTCTCAAAGGCAGTTTCCATTCCTTCTGATGATATCGCAAAAAATTTCAGGATTTTTTGTTTGTAGGTGTCTGATAGTCATTTGTTCATGTTTAGCAGACTAAGAATTGAAGCATTGGTTTTTACCGACTTTTCGGAGAAAAGTCAGGTATTACACCCGTCACAGTTGTCGAATTGGGGATCCGGGGGCATTGTTTTTTTTACGTTTCAGAGTGTTTAGAACACGACTGTAATAGTGGCTGAAATTCAGGTTTCCTTATATACATATTTGTATGTATGTATGTATGTACGGACAAAATTTGTGGCACGAAAATCTCAAAAAGTGTTGAATCAATGGACTCCAAAGATTGATATATTATGGAGAAGTACCTGAAATTGAGACCGTTGAAGTTTGATGACAATTGGTCGAGTCGTTTATGAGTTTTCTTCAATTTAAGGTCAGAATAAAGAGCGCTCGTGGATGCTGAATTGACTACGCGGTGCGCTCCGTTTAGTTGGACCCGATACTGTAGGTACACTACAGGATCACTTATAAGTCGCTCAACTGTCAGTGTTACCACAGTAAATTCCATCAAGTTTTGCTATCCATTTGTTTTGTTTTCTTTGTACAATGGGAGATATTTTTTTTACCGACTTTACAAAGAAAAGGAGCTGTTTTTTTATCTTTCTTTTTTTTTCGTTTATTTCTTTTGATATTATGTTATTTTTACATAGGATTTCTTTTTGGGAGATATAAGTTATGCTTTATTGTTATCCACTCTCTTTTTTTTTCAACTTCCCCAGCGCTTTCATTATTCATTTGATTTCACAATTTTTCCCTTTTGTATTTAATTTGATTCTTAGACTTTTTTTTTGAACCTGTTTAGCTGTTTTTTTCATTTCTAATACGATTTCATAGATATATACGTATATATTTTTTTCTTTGCAGGGATGACAAACGAAACAATTTTTTTTCGTTTTGTTATTTCGTTTCGTTATTTTCAACATTTTCGGTTTTTTATGAGCGATTTTTCGTTTGGTTTTCCGTTTCGTTTATTTCACTCCGGTGTTCACTCGTTTTGTTTATAACGAAACTGAATCATTTCGTTACCATTTCGTTTTTTTCATGTCATTGGGTACCATACAGATATTAGTTCAATGGATTAATGATTCCCATGCGTTTCAGAAACTGACATAATTTCAATTTAGCTGTTTTTTTTATTTCTAATACGATTTCATAATTTTTTGTTTTTTTGCAGGGATGGCAAACGAAACAGTTTTTTTTTTCGTTTTGTTATTTCGTTTCGTTATTTTTAACATTTTCAGTTTTTCATGAGCGACTTTTCGTTTGGTTTTCCATTTCGTTTATTTCAGACCAGTTTTCATTCGTTTTGTTTTTATAACGAAACTGAATCATTTCGTTTTTGTTTTTTTTTTTTCATGTCATTGGGTACAATACAGGTATTAGTTTAAAGGGTTAATGATTTCCATGCGTTTCAGGAATTGATATGTAATTTTAATTTTCATTCATGGTATCTTTTATTTTTTGTACTTCTCAGTCACGATTCGTGAAAAACAGTAACAAGATTCACAATTATTTTAATTTTAATTTATTTTATGATAAAAAGTAAAAACGTAAAAAATTCTCTATGTTTCAGTTTAGTTTTTTCGTTACGTTTTTCCTTCGCTCTATTTTTCATTTTGGATTTTCATTCCGCTATTTTTGCTACATTTTCATTTCGTTTTGTTATTTCGTTTCAATATTTTAGACAAAAATCAATCGTTATTTCGTTTCGTTTGCCATCCCTGCTTTTTTTTGTTCTATTTGTATTTAATGTGATTACAGAGTACATGATTTTATTCATTCCTCAGTCTATTTGTTCAATAACACGTAGTTTGGAAAAGTCGGTTTTGCTTTCGCTTCTACGAAAGCTTTTTCTTTTTTTTAAATCCATTCATGAGATTTCGAGCATGCATCTACAGACCCACATTTCAAAAGCATCTATTACTTTTACGTCTGCTGCCTTGAGTGTCAATATTTCCGCTCTATGTAACATTACCAAGAGTGTTAGCGTTTTGAGTAGCCTTAATATGCTGTTGCGAAATACGTAGCCATCCTTCTGGATTGGAAAATAAAAGCTTCCATTCCATTCGAGGATTATGCGGTGCCGGATTTCTTTTGAGGAGCCTCCATCGGCTCGCAGGAGAGATCCCAAGTATAGAAATTCATCGATTCAGAGTCCTTCAATACATTTGTGGTTGGTAAAATTTGACCCTTGTTTACGACCATGATTTTGGTTTTGCTCTTGTTAATGGACAATCCATACTTTTCACTTTTTCTCTCCATTCGTTTTATCAGTATAGGCTCATTTCGCTCTCCGATTTAGCACACAGTGTAATGTCACCGGCAAAACGTAAAGTTGTCCATCTTCTCTCCTCTAGTTGTTACACCACGCCTCCAACTGCACACGGCTTCTCAATACAACCTCGCAGTAAATGTTAAAGAAGACTGAAAGGAAGACGCATACTTGTCTAACCTCTTTTGTGTGCTGGAAATGGTTTTATAAAGATTACCGGGCTCTTGCAGCAACTCTTGAATCCACATAGAGATTCCAGATCAGGCATATCAGATGTTCTAGCCTTCCAATTTCTTGTAATATGTTCTGGAGTTTCCTCCACTGCACACAGTCGAAGACTTTTTTATAGTCTACGAAGCACAAGACTAGAAGCTGGTTAAATTCACGGTTTTTTCGATTAGTTGCCCAGCAATTAGAATTTGTTCTCTAATGTTTCTGTCTTCAACAGAATCAGCTTTCTGATGGTATCTGACTTTCAATGTGGTATCTTAGCCTTCCATGGATGACATTATTTAGTATGACTTTTGATGCATGAGATATGAGAGATATTGTACGATAATTACCGCAGGTCTTCGTTCGTTCTTTCTTGTGGAAAAGTATAAAAATGGACTTAGCCCAGTCTCTTGGCCACTCTCCAGTAGATCAAATCTTATTGCATACGTCCCATAGAGCTTTCACAACTTCCTCTTCACCCATCTGCAACATTTCTGCTGTGACACCGTCAGGGCCCGGAGCCTTTGCATTTCTCAGCTTTTGAATAGCTTATTCTATTTCTTCTACTAAAATGTCCAGTTCTTGCTCTGCTGGTATTGATGTATTTTTAGGAATTTCATAGGATTCTGCGTCGAGTTTTTGACAGTAATTTTTCCAGAATTCTAAAGTATCAGTTAGATTTGACTTCACTATTTCACTTTCATCCTCTACAGCTGAGTACCCCATCAACCAGATTGATGTGCAGTTTGATGTCAATTTTGTGTCAGTTGTGGAATTGACACAAATTTGATGTAATTGTGATGTCAAATTTGTGTCAATGATGAATTTGACACAAATTTGACGCCAAACTAACATCAAATTTGCGTGAAGAAAGATTTTACTTTTTCTTCCAGTATATATTTGATGTTATGTTGATGTGAATATGACGTTCAAAGTTAGTCCAATTCAATGTGTATTTTGCTGAGCGTATTTAGACATAATATTGATATCAATTTTGCATCAATCAAATATTTTCTTTTCTTCCAATACACTTGATGCAATGTTGACGTCAATTTGACATCAAAACTCCGTTCAACCCACTATGCACTTTATTACCAACTAAATTTTGACGTCAAATTGTGTCAATAAATTTTTTTACTTCCTTTCTGAAATATATGATGTAATTTTGATGTCAATTTCGTGTCAACCTGTGTACTTCACGCCATTTTGACATCAACTGAATGTCCAAAGTTCATCTAACTCAGTGCGCGCATTTTGCTGACTGGATTTTGACGTCGATTAGACATAATTAATAGCATAAATGTAAAATTGAATTCTGCGGCTAGTAATTTTGAATCACATATAAACACATTATTTTTATTAGATTTACTAGCCTCTCTCGGGACGCTTATAGCGCCCCTGGAGGCTAGGCGCTTGCAGCGCGCGCCGTCCGGCTTGCCATCTTTTATGGAGCATTCACTCGCTTTGCTCGCAAATGCTTTCACTCGTTGGCGCTTCGCGCCAACTCGAAACTAAGTGTCTGCAATATTATGGTGGTAACTGTTATTAGTAAATAGGTAGCACATTGAGAATATTATGGTTGGTATACAAAATTTGACTTATTGGGCACTGTTTATCTTTGCAAGAAGAACCTGGACAATGATACTGTGAAGTCTTAAGTGTATCTCAAAGAAGGGGGAAGTAGAAAAAAATGAACTGCACCGGAGTTTTTGAAAACTCGGCATAAAATTAATTTTAGCATATTCCAACAACTTAGTTTTACTTTTATCCTGAATTACTTTTAGACTTTGAAAATGGTTTGGCTCATGCTTGGCTTAACTTGCCCCACTGAAGCTCAACAAATCTCAGTAATTTGCTCACCTTCCAGGCTTTCGGATGACTACCTACTAATTTTTGTAGAAAATCTTACTATTGTTTATGTATACAACTTGGTTAACAATGTCCATCTTCTTCAGGATTTAAATCTGAACTTCATCTTGCTTGCTCCATTCCAATGTACCCCCCTCCCTCCGCTTAAGTTCTTCCATTTTTTTTAAATCACAGAATAGTTTCAGATTGATTAAAAGATTTTAAACTGCACCCCGGCACTTGCCGCCACTTTGGAGAGAGGAGAAAAATTTTGAAATTTGGGAGATAACTTGTATACATCACCTGCAGCACATTTAACCCATTTCGGAATTTAGGTCGAGGTGGAGGGATTAAGTACAAAATAATTTTTCCTGAAATAATCAATAAACAAAAATCTGTTCTAAAAAAATCTATGTTATTAGTTATTGCTGTAAAAAGTGCCAGTACCAGTAAATTATTCAGTATTAAAAAAAAAAAAACTTTCTACCCCACTTTTCTGAATAAAATAAGTAAATGTGGCCGCGAAAATGTACATCGGGCCGTGCATCCGTCAGAGCGCGTCGTTATCGAGTCGAAGTGATAAGTAGTAAACGGTGAATCTATGCATTTCCCCCATTAATGAACAAAATCATTCTTATCTTATTAATGGACTCATTATTTTAATATTCTCTTCTTTTTTCGCCATTCAAGCCCGCTAGTGTATTCGTTTTTGTTTTCTTCTTTACATACATACATGTTCGCACCTGTGAGTAAGTTGAATCTCATATTATTAAGTTTTGAGTATCCCAATTACTGTAACTATTTTCATTTAATACATGTATTAATTTACCCACAATAATGTATTTTGTGCATTTTTTTTCGGCGGGGGGATTTTTTTTACCCCAGTTACTTATTTTCAAAAAGCTTTATTTTCAATAAACTTTGTTAACAAATCTGTAGATATTATGTACTTCATGTCAAAAAGAGATCAAAATTGAAATTTATTACTACACATTTTTGACGTCGCTTAGCGGATGTAAAAAATTTCCTCTATATTGACTGACATCAATATAGTGTCAAAAATATGTCAAAATTAGAATTGACCAAATTTTTGACGTCATATGTCCGTCAACTATCAGATTTCATCTCTGCCATTCGATATTTGTTTTGGACTGAAGTTATTATTTGGTAATTCTTGAAATCTTTGATTATGATGATTGCCAATTTTCGTTTAAAGGTTGGAATAAAAATAAGTGAAGAGGAGAAGTAAAGGTGAGCGTTTAATCAGTAGAGTGGCGATTGTTTTTTTGCAACTGAAAATTTTTATACATAGCCCAGATTTTATTCATAACGTTAGACTTAGGTCATTTCGGTCCAGGAGAAGAGCAGAATATTAAATGTCCACGGCGTAGAAACTTTTTTCTTTGTCGTGACCGAAAACACTGTAGAGCACTAAAAAAATTCTGGTATATTTTCACACGTTCTTGAATAATTTTATCACGCTGAATCCAAATTTACCTTAGAAATGTTTCATCGAGCACAGTTTCCCTGTGAAAGGCTAGTGACCAAAAAGGCCATATTAGGTGTTTCTCAGGCTCATTTCTAGGCTAGTTATAAACTACTAAGATATTGGAAATTACATATTTCTGAGCCAATTTTGGGTGTAGATTTCAAATTAGATCCTTTAATTTAGTTACAGATCCTTTTTCTCGGTGAAATGACTCTAATATAAAATAAGTTGTTTTTTTTTCTGCATTTTTAGTATCATTTAGCGAATATAGTGTTTCTGGATCTATTTTTCGTGCCGATTATATCGAACTTTAACATCTTAATGAAGGATGGCGTTCTTTTATAGGCACCATAATTTCTATTCAGTTTTACTCTCACGCCCTATAATAAAGTCCTTGGTTTTATTTTATTTTATTTTTTTTTGTTCTTCAAGAAAAAAACATAATAACAACAGTACGAAGAAATACAGGTTTTGAGAACGTAAGCAGTAACAGTCACGAGGATAGGTAAAACATTCAGCCTCCTCGATTGATTTTTTTGAGCAGTTTAGGAAGGAGGCACCCATATTCATGGTTGAAAAAAGTAAAGAAGATACCTAATATTGAAAAATAAATCTTCTGATATATTCACCAATTTATAACATGCGCTGGAAACTGAAATTGACTATTTTCTTGAGAATTAGGTACCCATTATAGGTACTCGTACCTCAGATGAAGTGAATTTTGTACATTTTCATCCAGAGAATGTACATGTGATCTTAGAAACGAACATTAGAAGAGATGAATCGATTATTTACCTTTATTTCCGAGTACACATGTTAATAATTTTGTAGAACTGAATATTCAAGAAAAGGACTATACAGAGGTAAAGCTACAGCTGTAGTAATAAGCTACATTTTTTTTTAATTCCCGGTAGGCCGTACGTATGTACTGTTTTATTATTACACGTCGTTTTATAGGAACTGTTATTATGTCAAGCGCGCTCATCAGTTTTTTTTTTTTTTTTTTCAAAATACGAGTGTATTTTGAAAAGTATTATCATGAAAATATTTGTGTCTGTAACCATTTTAAGCCGTTGAAGAGTGTCCCATTCGATAAAATCAACATTTGGATACGGCTTCTCTGCAAAAGCTTTATAGTTCTTTCGCAGTGGTTACTAAATATATAAACTGACTATAATATTTGTTTGCTCTTCAAAAAAGAGTGAAAGAAGGTAGAAAATAAATTCAATTTCAGTTTTCGAAACATCGCGGCTTTTTTTCGTACCTAGTACACTTTTATAAGAGAGGCAACTTTTTCATTCATTAGTCTTGAAGAAATGGTTCTTGAAGAACCGCAACGATGAATTCGTCGCGTTGAATTATAACTTAGTTACAGAATGAGTAAAATACTCAATGGTATTTAGACTACCTCAAGCGATATTTTTATTTTGGATATAGGATTGTATATAGTACTCGTGGAATCATAATGGAATATGTGAACTTTATGTGGAGCCTCGGTTTCTACCGATCTCTAAAATTAGAGTGGCATCACCTTAAAGGGCGAGAGTGAGCGGTCAAATTTTGCTTTTACTATATTGGCAGATAAATGAAATTTAGGTAAGTACTTTTATAACTTATAATATCGTGCAGATCTAGGAATCACGTATTTGGTACCAGCACATTCGACGTTTTCTGTAAGAACGATATGGTTAGAGATGGAAAAAAGAGAATAGGCTGGTATAAAATAGTGAGATGGAACTTCCTTAGCCTTTAGACTGACAAGGACCATTTGATCTAATCAGATTATAATTTCAACTCTCGTATGTGGCTACCTATTCAAGTAGGTACATCACAATTTTAGTTGGACAATCATTTATTCTTTATGCCTTTCCTTTTTGACCTTTAATATCATTAATATTGGATGTAACGTCGGACGATTCTAACTAAATCCAGTTGAAAGCAATATTTAGGATGAACTTGGCAGTGAAAAGCGTTTTTGAGATTAAAAATTGTTCCTTTATAAGAGGAGAAAAAAGGGAAGACATTATTATTAGGATTGCAATAATATTATTAAAAATAAAAACTCTGAAGTCATCATTCAAGGAAATATTCTGCCACCTTCTGAGAAAATTTTTGAAAGCATTGGAGACCGTTAAACGAAAAACATCCGATTTATGCGGGAAATGAAATGTTTTAATGTTACTGGTGGAACAGAAAATTAATTTTCCAAAGTGATTGCTTTTCTAATCACATCTATAGCAACTTATACCTTCGTGTTCATATTTTATTTCATTTTATAATTCGTTTGGTAACACATTAAGTTAGTTGATATTTGCACGAGTTCAGAATGCTATACTTCATATATATCATACGAGATGGAATCATATAGAGGGAGTACATAGTACCCCCTCCCCCCAGTAAAAAATTTGGGTTAAAAAATATAATTTGTACGAACGCCTAGCAAAAATCATTTTAAACTTACAGTTTCAGAAAATTGATAAGAATGCACTTCTTGAGAGATTTCGTAGAGACAAGATTTGAGATTTTTCCCTTGCCGATTAAACTTCCTTCGCAGACACAAACTTTGTTTTTCTTTTCTTTCGCTTTCATTCAAACTCTTTCAAAAACATGATTTGAAAATCAAAAAATCATTTTCCCAAAAACTATTAAAACTCATGACAAAAAACAACCTTTTACAAAAAAATATTGGTAATTATTCAGATTAATGGTAATCTATGACTAGATAAAATGATTTGGGTCTTTGGTTGTTGCTTGACATAGCCTTTTCCCGTTTTCCTTGTCGCTTCGCATAGTCTCTCATACAGCTGACGAAGTTCAATCATAACCTAATGACAAAACCACAACCTAACTATAAATGGTGACTGATTGAAATTTGGCCCGAAATTGTTACTTTAACCGATAGCCGAATCTACATTTTTTTGCAACTGCAGTCATAACTAACTGCTTCGACGGTCATATATAAGTGGTTATAATCGAAACCCGTTTACCGAATCAATCGTTTTGGTTAAAAGTCCTAGAAACAAGAATGGACATAATCACAAAAAGTATGATTCGAATTACAAATCACTTTCGAAGCTATTACAAATCACTGCATGTCCCGAAATATGCCAAAATATTCCCTATCAAAATAGTGCAAAACATACAAAGGGGAAGCACAATGTGTGCAAAACGAGCATACGCCATTATAAGCCATTCCAAGCACTTCACTACACTCTGCGTTTCACTGCACCAAGGACGTATCGATAGGGGGTAGGGGAGCAACTTACCCCCCCCCCCCTCATGTGGGAAACACTACGCCGTGCCGTCGGAACGGCAGTGCCGTTCCGGCTCTCGTGTGAATGTGAACGCTCCCATTTTCCGCCTGTGATAATATCTGACCGTCTTCACGGCTGCCGTTCCGGCAACACGGCCAGAGTTGTCAATGTAAAGTTTTAGTTTGTAAAGTATTAGGGTAAAGAATGTAAAGAATTAATTTTTTAATTATAATGTATGATTGTTATTATATTCTTGGGTATGCACAGGTAAAAAAGAAATATACAGTGCAAAAAATAACGCCTCAAATACATCTTTTCTTATTCTTTATAATTTGTATCAAGTTAAAATATAATGAACATGAAAAATTAATATTTGATAATTCACACTCGCATCATACATTTTTTTCCTCCATTAAGTATTTGTTGTAAAAAATAATTAAATTTATTTTTAAGAACAATAGGCATAAAATTTAAAAATAAAACTTTGAACTGCATTTATATATTTAAGAACTTCGAATCACGTGTTCTCAAAAAGCGGATTTTGTGGGTTAGTTCCCTTTTGTTAAACAGCGTCCAAATACTCATCTTGCAGAAAAACGCACACGGAGCAAAGATCAATATGTTACTACTGAGAATAAGAAATTTATTAGATACCAGACGTTCATTAGCAAATGCTCAGAACCTTCTGGATTAAAAATATGTACCTACCTTTGGTTTCTAACAAATTTCTTATTCTCAGGTAGTAATATAATTATTGATCTTTGCTCCGTGCGTTTTTCTTGCGGGAGAGTCGAAACCTTCGTTGGAAGTGGAACCAAGATGGGTTTTTCGCTAACGCTAACAGTAAAGCACTATAAACCCGAGTGGGGAAATGCGTCATTTTTTATCCTACCCAGGCCTGCCAATGCCGAATTGACTACGCGGTACGCTCCGCATAGTTTCCTTAGCATAATCAGATTCCAGAGTTGGATAAATGACCATCACGATAGGTCACGGTTACAAACGTTTTTAGTTGCAAAATTGTGTTTTCTAGCCCTCTATTATATGGGTCATTTTTCATGTCCGAGAAGTCGAATAATTACCTACTGCGTTATTAGGCCAGACATTTATTGGTCACATATGTAATTTCAAGACATGGTCACATACTTATGACCGGTACCATGACCCAGGTCACGTTTGTTGTGTATGGTCATAATAAAAAATTGATTTTCGATTTTGTACTTGTGAAAAGTGAAAACTGAAACTGGAAAGGAAAGGTGAAGAATATTGTCGGCTGAGATTTCGACATGACAGAGATGAATAATTCGAACTTTTTATTCGTGACTGTCACAATCAATTTATCGTGACGGTCAGTCACATATAGTCACAAATATGTGACGGTTAGTCACATATGGTCACAAATACGTGATTGTTAGTCACGTATGGTCACAAATACGTGACGTTCACAATTGGCAGGCCAACTCTGATTTATCGTGGCTGGTCACAATCAATTTATCGTGACGGTCAGTCACATATGGTCACAAATATGTGACGGTCACAATCGGCAGGCCAACTCTGTTGGATTTGGTATTCGGCATCCACGCGCGGAGTAGGATACAAAATTGGGACGCGTCAGCAAAGTGGCTGACATCTGGTGGACAAATGCAGAAGCTACTCAAACTAAGGTACTATATACCAAGTGCGGACACCCGCCATTTTGGATCCAACCGCGCCCGTTGATGCCGAATTGACTACGCGGTGTATCCGCGGGCACTGTAGGATCCAAAATGGCGGATGTCCGCACCTGGTATAATATAGTACTTTACCCAAACGGGATGAAAGCAATATGTAGCGCGCCATCTACTTCACAAAAAATAATGGTGGCCAAAAGTGGAAGTACACAAAACTGGATGAAATACACTAGCGCTCCATCAATTTATGATGATTCGTGCTGTGGACGTAATAAAACGCGTTGATTGTCTTGATTGTCTTGAAGAAGCTATAAGAAAAGAGGAAGAACGAAAATCTTAATGTACTGTGTGCAAACTAAATGCAACTGATAAATTTGATCCTGCTGTCGAAAATGTCGATTATTTTCGACTTTACCTCTGGATGAATGACGTCAGAGGTAAAGCTAGGTGCAAAGGTGGATGAGAGTAGGCAACAGTACCCGCAGACTGAGTCTGGCGAAGCCGATCAGCGAGGGGAGCTCTCCGCTGTTTGCGCGCTTTCACCCCCAAACGTACAAGAACCCGCGATCTACTCTTACCCAACTGGTTCTATCCCGGTCGTGTCAGTCTCGTCATTAACGCGACAATAGCGATTCCAAGCGAACCTATGTATTACCGAAATTTTGTGTTATACGTCTTTGGAGTATCGAACCATTTCTTTTGCAGTTTTGAACAATTTTCCTTTTAAATTTTCCGATAGGTATTTTCGTGTTTTCGCCTTCTTTTTGTTTTTTAAGAAGAAATGAATCCGGGAAATATCATCGCTGATATGGTGAGTGAGTGAACGATCAATCTTATTTTTCGTAATTTAGTCGGTTCCTACTGCAAGGCTCGGCCTGGTTCTCGAACACCCCTTGTTCATAGTTGCGAAGGGGAGGTCAAGAGTTACGATTTTTTCAACATCTGGCTGCTCCCCTTAGTGTGGTGAGGTGGACTGACACTCCTCTCAATTTTCCTGGAGGAATCCGCAGAGTTTCCTCCCCCTAGTATGGTGGACAAGTCCCCCCTCACCTGGAGGGCGAGTGCGCACTAATACTTTTTAAAAGAATTTGGTCCATCGGACTGTAGATTGATGCCTCTTCTGATCGCCCCCTTTTTGATGACATGAACGATGTCTAGGGGCTCGCCCCCTTGTGGACTTCATGAAGTCTAGGGGCAACTTCTGTGTTCACCAAAGTTCGACTCTACTGGTAATTCAGACAGCGTTCTTGTTTTACATATTATGTGCTAAGGAGCTCTCGCTCACATCTCTATTTGAGAGACGGACGGGCGACTTTCTGTGTGCCCGTTAGATGCTGAATCCCAGAAAATGGTCACGGAGTAATCAAGCCGCGCACCCCTCGCTGTTGTAAATATGTGAATAAGGACCAGTAGATTTAAGCAGGGATGATAAGCCAATCAATAAAGCTTCAACTTATGGCTTTTGCTTACAACCTTGAAAATATGGCTGATGTTTACTCGTATAGCTTATAGCTTATGAATTGATTGGCTCAAGCT
This sequence comes from Acanthococcus lagerstroemiae, assembly GCA_031841125.1. Lineage (NCBI taxonomy): Eukaryota > Metazoa > Arthropoda > Insecta > Hemiptera > Eriococcidae > Acanthococcus > Acanthococcus lagerstroemiae. Next base: position 21,807,637 of record CM063106.1, on the reverse strand, counting down.
TATGGCTTATGGCTTATAGCTTAAACTTATGGCTTATTTGTATTTCCAGCGATTGGTATGAGCGCTATAGTCGAGGTAAGTTGTTCTGTTATCAATTTTGGGAGAAATGGTGATGAATTGCCGTTGACATTGTGTGTGAGATATTGGTTTTAAACATTATTTTAAATTTCTCATTGGTTCCCTCCAGCTTTCGACACAATTTTAGCTCTGCTGTAACCATAACTCGCTATGGTCGTTATACTGTTATCAAGTAACCAGCCGGAAAATCAGCCGAAAAAATATGGCTTATGCTTATGGCTTATAGCTTACAGCACATTTGGCTTAAACTTATAGCTGACTTAATTGCCCAAAACCCTTCAGCTTATGGCTTTATGGCTGACTTATCATCCCTGGATTTAAGGTGTACATACCAGAAGAACGGAAACGCCCGTACTTGACGCGAACGGTAAGCGGCAGTTATTATCTTTAATATTCTAATTTCTAGAGCTTCCGCTGCGCCGTCTGTGAGTGCCTCCTCCCGTACCCCTGTGACCTTGAATCTCTAACAGGTCTCCAGGAAGCCCAGCACGAACATAGTAATTACATAATTAGGGATTCCAAAAAATGCTTTTGCATGTTTTTTTCTGTTGAAGTAGATAGGGAATATCCATGTTATTTTTGTGATTCATAGAATTTCAAGAAGAATGGGCCACACTTGATCGAGCATATTTTGGGTGTAAAAGCATGTTTTAGCATATTTTCTGCTTTTTTAGAGTATATTCAAGAATATTTGGTCAATTTTCACAATTTTTGCGGAATATTTTCCATCTTTTCAATATTGCACTATTTTTATCTTCTAAGAAAACAAAACTGCCTCAACTGCAACTTTTCTGTAAACCAAAAAAATTTTTCCGCAAAGTTTTCCGCGTTGAACACCGTTATATGTATCCAGTGTTCGTCTATGAAAAAGGACTTTTTACACGACAACTTTAGGACCTTTTTATTTTGTATATCTGTCATCTCGATTTTCCTTTCAAAATTATACCCATATTGACCCATTATTATCACTTTAATCGGAAATATTTTGACATATTTCAGGATTTCTAGGGAATATTTTAGCATATTTGACGAGAATAAAAGCATATTATAAGCGCATATTTGACCCCTTTTCAGAGCATATTTTTGGAATCCCTACTAATAATAATCGTACTACCATACACAAATTTTACGTCATCGGCTTTACCCTATTGTTGTTTTGCTTCATCACTCATCAGTATTCAGTAACAACGATACTAGCGCGCCACCACGTTGGAAAGATCCTGGACGATTTGGATTTTGCGAATCTTATCATCGTTATCACGGTTTGTCCTAGATGCAGTTCGCGGTTGCAGTTGTTGAAATTACTCACGCTACATGATGAGGATATAGCACGAAATTCTTTTGAATATTTTTAGAGCAGATGATGTATCTTTGATCATTTATTTAGCTTATAATTTAGTTAGAGTCATCAATGGAGCACTTGGAGATTGACCGATTTTGTGATCTCAACATTACTTACCAACCAGATGAAAAATTACTGACTAGGATTATCGAATGTAAGGTTACTTAATATTTTTAAATATGTTCTTTCTTATTCATTTAAATATAGAAATGAATCCTCATCATGCGCAATTTCTATTCTTCAATTTCACAGTCGATTATCGAGCAATTGCTCTAAATTACACTGTAAATATTAGTAACTCTGATGCGAAACCTGCAACCAAGAAGAGAAAAAGTAAAATTGCCGATAATCCTGACTTAGTGATATTTCCTAATGAATTGGCTCGTTCATTCAAGAATTTGATTTCGGTATGTAATTATCATAGTATTTCCTTGCCCATGTCTACTGTTATCAAGGATTGTCATATTCATGATTTCATATTTCTAGAAGAAATACAACAAATTAAAAATCTTTTTGAGGATAACCATTATTTTTGGATCTCCAGAACAACTAAAATCAGTGGTAAGTACGGTGTTTTTTCTACGTTTATTCATATTGGTTGTAATTCGCAATTTCTAATGTATTAGTTTTTATTGTTAGTTGAGTTCGCCTGACATAAAAAAATATGACCTCATCGCTGTTTTACCAACCACCAATACAGCATATCAGGTGATTTTCGTTTGTTCTTGTTTAATTCTTATCAGTATCGGAAGTCCCGGATTCCATATTTATCATTTTTATGCTATCGACATTTTTAAACAGTAATGTATGCCTTTAGCATGCCTGTTGTCACCACGCCATCGATTTAATTTCGTTCGAGATTGGCATTTCCGATTATAAACCAAATGGAAAAATGCACAAACAACTGGTTGACAGATCTGGGTATTTTGAAATATCCTATAGTCAAGCATTGAAATCGTCTGCAAAAAGACAAGAAACATTTACGATGGCTCAGTATTTTTTCCTGTATGGGAAATCGAAGGTAATTATTATTTTACTAACCTCCAATGAATAGCAATTAAAGTTATGGTTTATCTGTACATTATTGATGAATAACGTATATGTGATAATTGATGTGTCATGGGCACCTGTACTTACGAATTATATTTTGCAGAATGCAATCATCTCTAGTGGAGCTGCACACTATTTGGATGTGAGAAATCCATTCGACGTTGCTAATTTGTATCCTTTAAATAGTATGTTCAACATATACTTAAATCAACTCATAACTTTGCAGAAGGTAAAATAGATTAATACATTATTTCCTTTTTTTTCTCTCTCTCTCTCTCTCTCTCTCTCTCTCTCTTGAGTCAGGGTTTTTTTGTTGTCAACAGAAAGTGGGTAAAATTTTAGAAATAACACTTTTTCTGATTTCTTTGTTGTAAAGTCAAAGTTTGGGTGAGATTTTAAACCCGAACATTTATTGTTCTTGTCAAAACAACATTTTTTCTAATTCCTTCCCCATTTCCTCTTAGTAAACTTTCCTATCCCCGCTACTGTATTTGAAAATCGGATGAGACCTCAGATTTATGTTGGTGTTCAAAAGTATATCAGCTAACATAAGGTTGTATAAGAATGTATTCGTAGCAGCCTTTCACATGCCTTATTTTCATTTGATATTTAATTAACTCAGAAATTTCACAGAGGTATATTGTTTGGACTCTCCGAAGGAAAAGCTAAATGTGCTGTGTCTCGTAATTGTAGATTATTATTATTAGCCGCTGGTGAGTGCAATGTTTCTTTCTTTTTTTTTTTTAAATTAACATTACTTGATGATAAGTTATTTTGAATTCTTTTATGTACAGGACCTTTGCGACTCAAGGTACGAGTAACATACTAATGAGACCATCCTGTGAAATCTCAATAATTATTCAGTTATGCGCATTAAATTATCAGTTTACATGAATTTGATTACAGCTGGCCGAAAATACGGTAAAACTGCGATTACCGTTGAATTGGTTGCCGGAGAGGAAGAGCCAAATCAAAAACGAGTAAAACTAAGTACGCATGATCATATATCTGAAGTTACCGACAGTATTTCCTCATTGAAAACTTCTGAGCAGAAATGATATCTCAGTGTTCAAACACGTAAGTTGCCCAGGACGAATAATTCGTGAAACTAGTTTCTAGCGTGCAAAAACTAATTCCAAGGGTTTCCGTCTGTAAATTTTATTGGACAAACATAAAATATTTGCAAAGTTCATTGATGCTTATTCGTGCTGCTGATAATAATAAAAACAAATTCTTAAATATATTCAAGTAGAATTAGTCTGATGTAACTGAGAAGAAAGGACATCATTCCAATGGTAACGCCTGTAACAGAACGATTTTTGAATTATGTTTTAAAAGGCTGCAAGATAATTTAAAATCGAAACGTAAAGATTAATTTCACTTTCACTTGAGTAGTACATGTATTTAGTCGAACATTTTCGAAAGTTAGCCCATGTTCAGTGCAATGCATGTCAGGAAATTGAAGATGAGTTAACTTCCAAAAACTTAAGCCGGTAGGAGGCGGTATTACTTGGCGAAAGGAACAAACTACGTCATGTACATGTATGGCCTGTACTCAAGATTGGAGGGGCTACATGTCTTAAAAATTTGAGAAGTATCTAATTTTTATTGTCAGTGTGAGTGATTACTAATTTAATTCAGATCAGATGGTAGAATATTGAGATTTATCGAGCTGAAATGTCTCCGTTGATATTGAAGGGGCTGCGTTTTAGAATTGTAATTACGAAGTTAGAGTGCAAATTTTGAGATGCACAAATTTCGGTTTTTGCAACCATTTCAATTTTTGAGACAGACGACAAATGGTAATACAGTAAAACCTCGAAGTAACGGTCACCCAAGGGACCAGGTAAAATGCCCGTTATTTGGAGGTGGCCGCAAAGTAGAGGTGCCCGCTAAAGGAGGTGAAAAATGAAAAGTGACCGTTAAAAATTAGGTTTAATTCACAGAGAATATATGTATGTACATTTTTAGTGAATAACTTATAAAATAGCGGTTACATACTGTACTTGAAAAATTATTTGAGAAAAGTGGTGATCTCTGTCTGTTTAGATGAGCTGAGCTTCGTCAATAACGTCTTCTTTTCGAATTTGATCTGCATTTTTTTGAATAACTCGAGGATTTCCATATCATTTGTCTGTGTGACAAATGCATTTAACTTCGTCATACAGTCTTTCGCTTCTGATAGAGAAACTGTTGGCTCGTCAAGTACACATTCGTCATCATCGTCACTTTCTTCTTCCTCATTGTTTGAAGGTTTATTCAGAATTATTCGTGTTTCTAGTGTTTTATTCGAAATTTTACGAGATTTTGTGACCGTTATTTAGAATGACCGTTAATAGAGGTGTAATGTAAAGTTCCCATAACACAAGTAGGGACTAAGAAAATTGACCGTTATTTAGAGGGTGCCGCTATTTGGAGTGACCGTTGTAGAAGGTTTTACTGTAGTACATTTCCTTTCATTTTCAGCATACTGTCTACTGCTATCCTTCAAAACAGGTCACAAACAAGTTATCACGAGCTAACTTAAATTCCAAAATTTGAAACATTTTATAAAATATTGCAAAATTTTGAAACTTTTGAGTGAGTTAACCAAGCAAAATGTCATTCTTTGTCAAAGATAGCTGTAATTTGCGGTTGATTTATAAGTGAAATGATCATTATAATCACGGTCTGTTGAGTATTAGGAAAATAGAAACATTGAAAGTTGTGCACTTCAGTAATTTAACTAAAATTTTATGATTAGAATTTAAAAACCGGCCTAAGACCTTCAGTATGAAAGCTTTGAAATTCATTTTGGTAAATGTTACCTCTTCAATTACCCATTGATTAGATTTGAAAAATTATAAATCAGAATGAGCAAATAGACTTTTGATGGAAGTTTGCTACTATCAAACTTTGAAGACTTATAGTCTATTCAATTTAAGTCACGTTAGTATAATAACGTTATTTCTTCTCACCCAGTACTATTACCTCTTACTAACTTGACGTACTAAGCTGGAACACCTCGTATACCTATTGGTGAAGTGTAAAATGTTATTTCATATAAGAGTTAAAACATTTACTCATACCTCAACCAAGTATGGGTTCAAAACATTATGATGTGCTGGTAATATTTCATTGAAAACTTGACCACCCTCTCCGTCCCCTCCTTTCCTCTGAAGGAAGAACTGCAGCTGAGAAACATAATGAACTATTATGTCTGTATTATGCCCAATTATGAGTTTACTCATATCTTATTATGTCTTTATCATGTTGGTCTTAATTTGTCTGATGTCTTTATTCGGACTCTGCACAACGGTTTCACGCTGCAGCACTAGCCTCGTTAATGTGTATATTCAGTGTATTCTAGCCAGGCTACCAGGCCCTAACCAGGACAGAATTACTAATTCACATGTAAATTTTCTGTATATTATTAGTTCTTACAAAATCCGGTAGTTGTCACTTATTTTGTTGTTTAATCGTGCAGAATCCGAATTGTCTTATTGTGTTATGTCTATGTTACGCCATGTATTTGGTCTGTCTGTCTGTTATCTGGCTGGCTGGCTTACTGAGTGTTGAGCTAGCTGGCTATCTATAGGTAATGACTCATCTCCTGTCTGTCTATCTTATCTGTCAGCTTGTCTGGCTAGCTTGTTGGCTGTTGGTTTGTGAGGCAGACTGCGGTTTTAGTGCGAAATAATTGTGATTATGACATAACTCCTCGCGATTGACTGACTGACTGTTGATTTGTTAGTAAAGTCAGATTTGATGCGTAATGAAGATGCCCTGATTATCAGTATGAAACTATGTCTTGATTAAGGCTGTATTATTGCTTATGTATTATCGTTGTTTAGAACTGTAAATCGATTACCATGGTATGCAAACTTCACTTGGAAAAATTGCGAGAACTAACCTTTAATTTACAGCAAATATCGACGCTGCAACAACGCGTGTTGGTCTGGTCGACCATTATTTCCGGATAATTGTGATAATATGCGAGCGTATTCGTTATCCTGTGGAATCAGTCATTCAAGATTAATATAGTAAACTTACTCAAAATTGAGTAAATTTGCAGTTGCGTGCGATATCGAGTATATCAATGAAATAAAATACAAGTACATAATTAATCGTCTATTAAAAAATATGAAAAATGTATTACCGGACTACTTTTGTACTTTCTTGTTTGACGATTCTGCATCAAATTATTATTGTATGGCGGGTAAAATCGAGGCTTGATGGTGAAACGATGCTGTACAGGCCCATCTAACCATTCTAGAGTTAATGGTAAAATAATGTCAAAATTTTTAGAAAATTTATAATTACATGAAATGGCAGCGCTCAATAATCTCGATTGGATATTTATAGAGCTTCGTATTTCTATTTAATTTGTATTGTAATTACGTAAGTGGGTATTTACCCTTGCAAATTGTTTGAATGTCCTGAGCAGTGTACGCTTAATACCACTTTTTATATTAAATTGCGTGTATAAAACAGTTTACCTTCATTTTCTGTGCTCTCTTCGTTTTCAATTTCGTTTAGAATTTCATTAGGATAAGATTCGTATTCGTGTCCATTTCGTTGACTGTTTCTGTATATTGTTGAAAAAATTGGTAAATTAATCATAATTCATTGGAAGCTGCTAAACTGTAAACTTGTGAGGGCGTAATTCAATGTAGGTACCGTTATGTTTTAAAACATAACTACTATTCTGATGATACAAGCTAAATGCTTTTATAGTTGTGGAACCTTTTCTTGTTTTGCTTTAGGATCAGATTTGAATTGGCACAGCCTTAATGTGAGGACACCATGTCTTGTAGATCGTGATATCGTAATATTATAATTTTCATAGGGTTGTTTCTGGGAATTCGGCTATCTAAGTTTCTCGCCAATACATGCAAACATGACAGTTTATCATATCTCAGAGAAAAATGCAAGTTAACGAAATGAAGTGCCAGGTTGTGGTCCAGGGCTTCGAACCCCTGTGTTAGTTCGTTTCGTTCACTTACGTTATTCTTGGACAAAGAGAGTGGAAATGAGTGATTTTGGCACTCGAATCCGGGATCTTAGCTAGTGGATGCTGGAGGCAAAGGTCAAAGTTTTAGTAGGTAGAGATAAAGAGAACAAAATGAGAACAGAAAAGCAAACAAACAAGTTAGGGAGCTAAGACGCGACCATCTGAGACTGTCAAAGTTATGTCAGTAAAGGTTTATTTCTCTGCTGGAAAAGGCGGCGAAGGCCAGCTCTTTAGTGCATAGATAGAAAATTATTACCTACCGCCAACTGGGCGAAAACTTATTATGACGTTGTTGTTGCTCTTCTTCCCACATAGCGAGGAGAGAGAGTAGTTCTTCTGGGTCTACTTGACCTAGTTGCGATTCACGTTTTGTTCTACTTCCATCATCCGGAAGAGTTCGGAAAATTCGATCACTGCGCATACACAAAAAGAAAATGCAGTTTATGCTCCCACCAGAATCAATTCCAGAAGGAGGTACCAAAGTGGATTTCTTTGGGAATTGGGAGAAGAAGAAATTCTGTCGACTAAAACGATTTTGAATGACAAATGATAAAAGTAGTTTTCTCTGTTTCTTGAGTTTTACTTTCTGACTTTTCGTAATCGAAAAGGAAAGGTCAGTTTTACTTTTTAAATCTTAGAAGTTGATCATTTTTGTTTGGAGGGGGGAGGGGATTCCTTCTTTATTCGGCACGTCCCTTATCGGTTGTATCTTGTATTTGATATACTCTCGATAAACTGATTACGAGTAACTCGAAACGAATAAGCTCATATTTACCTTCTTTTTACTGGCCTGCCCTTCATCACGTTTCTTTTTTGTCTGTCCTCATACACGTCCCCGTCGTATAGATCTGTTAACATTCCAGAATATGATTTCATGCTTCAGCAAATTTCGTATAATTGTTGTCACGTTTTCATTACACAAGTTTCACTTGAATGTACATACCTGGGCGGTCGTAAAAGTATCGGGCACGTGCGGCCGCTAGTTGTGAATACGGTGGCATCGGGTCGATACTCGCCATTGCTATAGGTTCTTCTATCTCATCTTTGTCTAAATTGTTTTGTACGTCTGGTACTGGTATGTTCGGGATATCTGAAACAGGTGCAGATTATCGAGTCAGTAAATAATACTTTTGAACGTCATGGTGGAAGCTGTTTGGCGAGAAAAATGAAGTCACTTGCAATCAACTTTGGGATCGACAATCTCCAAAGAAAGTCCTTTAATTTTGCCAACTTGCACTTTTTTTAAGGAAGGCTTTGGCCGAAAGTTTTCGTCTCCTCTTCCTCTCTCCTACTAGTTTTTTCGTGCTTGATATTGAGCAGGATGGAACAGGAAAAAGGGTTTTGGATTTTGATTTAAAAAGCCCTCCACCTCTTGAAAATTGTAGCTGAGTCGGAGACGGGGAACATATGCCGAGAGCCCCTAATTATTTCTTTTCTTAGTCTCTGTAATAAATAATGCTATAGACATTGGGACATGCGTTTAGATAAGGTACTTTAAATATAAAATTCTTGACACGATCTGGGTCTATGGCTCCTGGAGGAACCTCTGAAATAGGAAGGAGGAAGGGCTAACAAAATGAACTTCGAGTCTGTTGTTGACTTGAGGTTTTCCAGGTCGCTGATTTCAATTTTGAGACTTTCCTCTTTAGGTGCCGCCAACGGAGGATGATGAGGACCAAGTAATTGTAATTTTTCGATATTGTACTCGATTTATAGCGTTTCAAGGTCACTAAGTGAATTCTGCGCGAGCTAGGTGATGCTCCATATTATACACGAACGTCTACGTTATTACCTTGATCACCAAATACCAAAAGAACAGGCTGGGTTCGTGCAGGGTAGAGGCACCATAGAACAAATGTTGAACATGCGGCAGCTCATAGAAAAACACAGAAAAATGAAATGCAGAGAATTTAATGTTCCGCTGGTTCTATGTTTTGTAGATTACAACGAAGTCTTTGACTGTGTCAAATGGAGGCAATGTTGACAAGTTCTGGCTGAAATGGGGGTGCCGGAACATCTGGTTACACTGATACACAATTTATATGCGGACAATAGAGCAACGGTACGACTCCAGGACACGCATTCATCTCACTTCTAGCCAGAAAAGGGAGTAAGACAAGGGTGCATCTTATCACCTGTACTCTTCAACATATATACGTAGAATACATCATGAGGAAGAGTTTAGATGGTTAGAATGGAGGAGTACGTTGTATGATCAGCAATCTCCGCTTTGCGGACGACACTACATTGTGTGCTGGATCGGAAGAAGAATTGAAGCAACTACCCGAACGAGTCGAAAGAAACAGTGAAGAGTGCGGCCTAACGCTTAACAGAAATAAAACGAAGGTCGCGGGAATTGACCGGGCGGACGAGACCTTGCGACCATCAAGCGAGTTGGAAAAATTCGAGAAGGTAGATCGATTTGTATACCTGGGATCGTTGATGGATAAAAATGGAGAACTAAAGATAGTAATTACGCTCGTCCTTCCAGCGTTCCTTTATGGCTGCGTAGCTGGAGAATCAAGACAGACGACCGTAAAAGAATTGACGCCTTTGAAATACGTGGGTATATCGTAGAATGTTGCGGATACCTAGGAAGCCGAAAAGACAAACACGTTGATACTCAGAGCTTTGAATGTCCACCAGCACCCTTCGTCCATTTGCTATAGTCGGATCCTCAAATTTCTTGGACATATAATGAGTAGACCGGGTGAAAACCTTGAGAAAATAGTTGTTCAAGGCAAAGTGGAGGGGAAGCGATCCAGAGGAAGATCGCCAAAAAGAGATAGATCGATCAACTGGAGGAAATGTCCAACCGTGGGCTGCTGCGATTGATCCGAGAGGCGGAGGACAGGCATTCATGGAGGATACTGGTGGAGGAAGTTGCTAGCGGGTCACCTAGCGCTCAGTATGACTCAGTATGAGCGAGGACTACTGATGATGAATTGAATTCTGAGATTAGTTTTCTTTTTCCGAAGGATTTGAGGAAAGTCATAAAATTAGAAAAACCGTAATTTGATTTGAAAAGAAAAACCTATGTGAGATATTATTGATACCTAAGTATTGATGTAGCAGGTTTCACTCAAGGAGCTGATAATTCGGCCAGTTTAAATGAGAGTTGACTATTTTCCCGGCTTACAAGTTTACAAGCTTATTTCAGACTTTTCCGGATTTCTTGAAGATTTTTCCAGACTTTCAGTATTTCTTTACGCCTGACTAAAACTCCTTTGATATTATTCTATACTTGTCAAGTAATCTTTTAAACGTTTTAAAACTTATGTGAGACATTTTCAGAGACGTCGAAACCATTTTTGAGACTCATTCTGCTGATCTCAGTCAAGATTATTCTCGGCTTAGTTGAGTCATGTCGATACTTCTCTTTAAATTTATTTACGATCAGACTCAGTTATATCCAAAGAAGACAAGTTAGTACTGCTGTAATTTATTTCCCACAACTGGCAGATGTTCCAATGTTGAAGAAAAAATAATCTCCGCGTCAATATCAACTGCGAGGGGAAACATTTCAAAATTATAGTCCTCAAATTTTAGCTTCAATATTTTGATCTTAAGGAATCCATTCATCTTGTCTGCTGATACAAGTATAGCTCTTCTTCCTTCCTTGCATAATTACTATATTAAGGATATTCCGTTTTTCATGAGAGTATCAAATTCAGGTTTCTCAGTAGTGAAAATTACTTCAAGTCGCTCTCTAATTCATAAAATCTGCCAAGAACCTGCCCTTGGATAGCCAACAAATCGCAGTGAATGGGAAGGATCAACGTTTCATGTGAGATTTCTGGATGACGGGGGCACAACAACCTTACACTGTGAGTAGATGCTGAGAGTAAGTATGTATCTATCAATAATAAAGAAAGAGAGAACAGTTTGAAAACTCATCAAGATTTCTTTCAAATTCTGTATGGTTCCGTTAAGGCTTTTCCAGACTTTTTCAGTATTATTCCAAGGGTTCTTTGAAATTCTTCTAGACATGTTTGAGGGTGCCAATGAATCTTCATGAGTTTCAAATACATCTGCGGCGACCCTCCCCTCTCCAATGTACATTTTTGTATATTATATCGTCCTGCGTGGCTACTTCTTATATAACACGATGCTAGCATCTAACAAATGTCTTCTGTCTCCTGCATTCCTGTACATCCAGTATATGTGATCTTTTCAAAACCATGTTCTTATTATTATTCTCAGGGCTTACTCTTCTTTTTTTCTCCCTCGGTCGGCCAGGTAGGATATTCGTTTAGATTAGTTACAGTTCACATGTTTTAGCACTCGCATAAAGATCTGCTTTTACTGTTGATCATTTAATACAAACGCTTTTCTACTCGCTCTCGTTTTTTGATTTCGAATGCCCTCACTGTGATCTGGACTAAATCAGTAGCGGATACAGGGGAGGGTATGGATATTCCCCCCCCCCCCCGAAATAGCTGAATCTGTCTATAGTGATCTAGAGCAGTGTTTCTCAACCACCGGTCCGCGAAGAATATTTACCAGCCTGCTTAAAATGAAATAAAGTCATGAAAAATAGTTTTTGTCGCCATGATTTATTTTTGTGTGAACTAAAACTAACCTGCCGGTCCTCAGGCACGCACCAAATCTTTTTGCCGGTCCCTGGAGTTGATCAGGTTGAGAAGCACTGATCTAGAGCTATTATGTTTTGTCTATAACATTTTTCATTCGGACACCCACCCCCCCTGCGAAATTATTTTCCGTATTGTACAAATTTCCCCATATGAAAAAGCTTTGAAAGGATCTCAGTAAATTTTGAAGAGTTTTAAACTGCTTTGAACTAGTGTACAAGGGTTGTGAGAAGTCTCAGTTGAGCCTAGAATAATTTTGAACGCGTTTGGAAGAGAGCCTTGCAGATAGTCTTGAACATGATTGAAAAAGTCTTGAAGTGCGTCGTATCTGGAAAAGCCTCAAATATGTTGGCAGAGGCGTAAAGTGATCTTTATGCGTCTTGAATAAATTTCGAAATTCATAACGAGTACCAATCTAAATGAATTCTGTCTTGTGAAAGTCTTTAAAAGTTTCGAGTTTGTCTAGTTTTGAAAGAGTCTTAGCAAGTTGAAAACAAATTTTCGAATAGTCTCACTGAGGCTTGAAAAACTCTGTGGAAGTGTTGAAAAATTGCAATTGGGCCTAGAATGGTGATGAATGAATCCGGTAGAGTTTTAAACATGTCTAGAAGAATCTTGAAGCTTCTAAAACATGTCAATAAGAACATTGTAATAGTCTCAACAAATTCCCCAATAAACCTAATCGTAAGCGATATGCAAATCTTCCCAATTTGTCAGCTCCTTAGGTGAAACTTAATGTTACCTGGAACCAAGAACGAAGACTTCAAGTCCAAAAACAACTCTTTGGAAAAAACAGCTTTGAAATTTCGCATCTCCATATAATAACGTAGTGACCGAATTATGAGGTATGTTTCTTGTCAGTGGCAAAACTTGGTACGTCGTTGAATGTCATCAACAACAAGCTTTTTGCATTGCACGACTCTCTTGGTGGAGCATATGGCGATGCACGAATGCCAAAGTGGCTCCCCCGATACCGCACCTTCTGGCTCCGGAAACTACCCTTTCCAGTATCGCATCAGCGTCCAGAGGGACGGATTGAGGTTAGCCCGAGCCCCCCTTTCGCCTCTCCGCTGCGGATTCGCGCTGTCCTTTCTGTCGAAATAAGTTGGAGAAACAGGCAAAAATGTCTGTAAAATCTCAAATTTTCAATGAAGGGCCACTGATTTTTCCTTGGGGGAGGTCTTTCCCTCGGTACACCCTTTTTTACAACTATCAAGTGTTACCTCGTTAATTTTTCCAATTTTCAACTTCGCAAAAAGCATATATGCGTTCACATCCCAGCTGTGAAACTATGCCAGGGCCTGCATTGCGCGACTATGGATAACATTTTTCTTGAACGCATTTCATTAGTCCTTTAAACTCCTTCCTTAGTCGGTCACGAAATCAGTCCCGCAACGTGATCATTTTTCCAGGGGGAGAAGGTAACGTGTGACAAAATAACGGAAAATCAAACTTCAAATTTCAATAAACCAGCAAAAAATTCATTTAGGTTCCCATCCTGATTTGAAAAATAAAACCTTGCAGGAATAAAGTCATCAGCGGGAGTACATTGCCATTCTCGGAGGGGGGTAGGTGACTTCGATGTTCGTGTCTTGAGAAACCAATCGGAAAAGATTGTGTTTCAAAATAAATTATCCGTTTTTTGCTCCAAAACCTCTTCATTCAAAAACTGAAATGTCTCTCCGGAAAGATTATGGATGAAATATTTTGTACGCTATAAAGGACGAGCGCTAGGGGCGTAGCCCGACTTTATATATATATATATTTTTTTTTTTTTTTGTCTGTCCTTATAAAGCCATTTGTATAATTCATCGGTATCTATAAATATAGGTACAAAATTTCTACATATTTACTAGCCCGACCTAAAATTCGAGCATAACTGACAGGGTGCGCTATGGGCCTGGATAAAACCCGTCTTTAACATGCACCCACCTACTGTATACTGGTGTTAGTGGTATCAATTGTTTAGCATCGGATTATTTTTGAACAAATTGCGGCATGACTGTGTTATGCTGTACTTTTCAAGTGTGTACTGAGGACCGCACATACTTGAAAGAGTTTAATTTAAATTTAAACTGACAGTTGTTTTGCCGCTGATATGTAATTGGAAGTTCCCACCAATCGGTGGAAATTTGCGTGGCTCTAAACCTACATGTATAAATCCAACCCTCATCTCCAACCTCCGCATTTCGTCTTCAGTAACGCGATTCGAAGTAGTGAGAATTGAATACTCCTGTATCGATTTTATGTCACGTCAAGTATCTACACGTGTAATATTTCAATCATTTGGAAAATTCTGTCATCCGTCTCTTTCGTGTGACGCCCTTTGTCCGTTTCACTCATGTGACTCCCAAGTTAAAGGAGGGGAAAAAATGAAAAATGGAAAGCATCGAAATAACAGATACCAGATATAATGATGCAACACATGTGCACAAGCTATTTGCATTTTCAACTTTTAACATTCACCTCGTTTATCCGTTCGAACGTAATTATTGTGATCCGACAGTCTGTTTTGCTGGTTACCGAACATGACCACTTCCTGAGCTCGTTTCACTGCAACAAATACCATATTCCGTTTTAGCAAAAATCATTTACTTTTTTGAATTTCGTTTCAACAGGTGCCCGGCTTCCACATTCGCAAGAGCAGCAGCAGGTGTCGAGTGCAAATTAAAAAGAAGAAAGCGTCGCCTTTTATAGTCACGATTCGCCGAACGAATTTGCCGAATTGGATTTCACACAGTTACTATGGAAACCTTAAGAGTATTGCGAAATCAATTTTTAAGCTCACCTTTATTCGAGATACTGGATGCGGAGGCCCGTTCTACCTGTTTTAGATCGGCTAAAACACTTGATTGTAGCCCGCATACCCCATTCTGTTGAACGCATGCTAAGATCGAGATTAACTTGAAGAATGTCGTAACGAAGACGCCACCGCTCAGACGAGCACTTTGATGATGTCTGTAACAAAGTTAATTTCATTCTAATTAACTTTCCAGAACGTGTTGATACTTCTAAGTGTGGTTTTATGAAATCTTTTGTCCAATCGTATTGCAATCGAATATCTTAGCGAGCAATACTTACAAAAAGTGCCCTTTACTCGGTGTAATCAACTTACCCGTACTTTGTTGCCTGCGTCATATTTTTTTTTTTGTAGTTTCCTGCAAAAACAGTTATTAGTGAATTAATATACGATCCTTTTCGAATTAAAAAAAAAAGAATCCACCGTCAAAATTAAGTGAATCAGAGACGTACAGTGTGGGAGAGGGGTCCTAATTCTCCTACTTTCTGAAAATGTCAGTTTTGCTGGCGGACGAGTTTCGAAATCGACTAGGTAGCAAAGGAAAGGCCGTTATCTTTTGACCGACTGCAGGTCGATTTTTTCTCATCTGTCAACAGATGGAAGTGTTGAAGGAGAGCCAGCTCGGATACCTGGTGAGGGTAGTGGAGGCACCTGCCTCATATCTAGATGAAAATTTTCGAATTGAAAATACAATATACATCGCTTAATGTAATCACACCTGAAGTAAGGCATTTTGATCGGAGTAACCGAATGATAATATTTTAGCCGTTGTTTAAAAAAATTACATTTTTCAATGGAGAAAGTTCTGTTCTTAATTATTTCAAGATGGATTCGCCTGAAGTTTACGTAATTAAAAATGACTAATCCGATCGAAAACGATGGAACCGACTACAAATATTTAAAAAGAACAA
Organism: Acanthococcus lagerstroemiae; assembly: GCA_031841125.1. Lineage (NCBI taxonomy): Eukaryota > Metazoa > Arthropoda > Insecta > Hemiptera > Eriococcidae > Acanthococcus > Acanthococcus lagerstroemiae. Next base: position 21,791,871 of record CM063106.1, on the reverse strand, counting down.
ATCCAAGTTAAAGTTAACATGACTAGAAGTGATGAAATGACTATAAATGACCAAATCCAATCACCAGGTGTGACCGAATGTGGTCATTACTCGTATATGCCTAAAATGACGATTATCAGCCAGGCAAATTAGACGTCTAGCTAGACATACTTGCGACGGAAGCTTCTTTTTTTTAATGCCTTCAGAATTACCCCCTAATCAAAATACCGAAGAGTTCACAGCGCCCTGCCCCCGGGAAGGTCCTTCTGGGGAGCCCATTACCCCCAAAATTCAGTTTTTTGCGATTTTCTCAAAAAGTACGTATTTTAGAGAAACAAGTTTCGAACATAAGTTACTCGTCATCAAATTTCCTTCGAGATTCACTACTCATATGTTAGCATAGGCCTAACAGTTATCCTAAAAATAGCGAATTTCCAATGACACTTCTTACCTCCTTCTCAGAAAGTAGGCACTTAAGAGAAAACATCTTCGAACAAAAGTTACTTGTCATCAGATTTTCCACATTAGATCTGGAATGAAGTATTAGTAGAGTATCTTGTGGAAAATTTGATGACAAGTAACTTTTGTTTGAAGGGCGCATATAAAATAGCAAACCGAGAGGGGGACCGGATGTATGAACTGCAAACTGAGCCCGAAAGAAGTGGAGGAACGCATGTGTGAACTGCAAACCGCGTATTATGTGAACTGCAAACTATTGTACATTTTTACTGCGTACCTATATTAGAACAATACGGGAAAATCATGTAATATACGGTTCTACGGTACAAATTATTTGAATATGAGACAGTAGGTCTACTCATAAATGTAACGGTAACGTACTAATGAAAATATTAATCTGCGTCATATTAAAACGTAAAAAAGGTAAAACGTAGGCCAAATTACCCCCCCCCCCCAACACGCCCTAATAAAAATAACTCAAGCGTTTAACGTATTCAAATCCAGTCAATCGACCACTTACGTAATCCTGAATTTTCCTACCCAAAAACTCTTTACGCAAAGTCTCGGCACACTAGAACTGGCATCTGAAATACTGTTAATTGTCTTATAGGTTTAGTTTTGGAATAAAACAAGGGTGTCAAAAAAAGTAAACAGGTCGGGATGTGAATGATAGTTCGCAATTCATAATAATATCTCCTACGGAGTGAATCTGCCTATATAGCGGTTGGTAATTCATACATCCACTTCACACGCCCCTTCACGTAAGGTTTGCAATTCACGCAAATAGTTTGCAATTCACTTGCGCCCGTTTGAAACTTTTTTCTCTAAATACGTATTTTCTGAGAAAAGTGCAAAAAACTGAATTTTGAGGGTAATGGACCCTCCAGAGGGACCTCCCCGGAGGCGGGGCACTGTGACTCTTCGGTATTTTGATTAGGGGGTCATTCTAAAGACATTAAAGAAAAAGAAGCTTTCATCGCAATTATGTCCAGCCACCGCTATTTACTCTTAATTTGCCTATGGACTAATAGGGGGCACATGGTGTATTGTGGTGCAAAAATGTTCCTTTGCTCGTATCTACTTTGTTAGAGATCCAAAGTGATCATGTAATATATCATTCGAGAAAGAAAGATCGGGCCTAAAAAATAACATATTGGATAATAGAAAATTATTCTCAGGGGGCGCGAAATTGCAAAAAGAAGAAATCGGAATTTTTAGTCACTTTGCACCATTAGTGTTGTAAAGCGACACACATTTTTAAAAAAAGACCCAGAACACAATTTTCAAAACTTTATTGAAAATTTACCACACGTTTAGAAAGGAGATGCCTATATCATCGGTAAAAGAATAAAATCGTCCCGCATGCGCAATCAGTTACCCTCTAGTTACCCAGTTACCCTCGGATTACCTTTGTTCTCCTTTAGTTACCCGGGTAACTGGCGGGATACTACGCAATTAGTTACCCTCTAGTTATCCGTGGCGGAAAAGTTACCCATTTGTTACCCTCAGTTACCCTCAGATTACCCTTGCTCCCCTTTAGTTACCCAGGTAACTGGTGGGATTTTGCGTATCGGGTAATCTGAAGAGCATACCTAACTAGCGCAGTGAAGTTAGCTAGGATATAGTGTTTGTTAGTCCAGGCGAGATCAGATAGCTGAAATATAAATCGGTTATGTCCACACTTTTTTTTTTTTTTTTTGAGAAGGAGATGTGAAAAGCGTCATCGTCCTCAATTTCCAAAATTTGTTCAACTTCGTGTTTCGCAGCATTTATAGCAAACTTTTATCACAACAAAATCGTCCTTTGTAAAATTCACATTTGGCTGAAATTCGTCATCCTCCTCCAGATCGAAGAACGTTTCTGTATCATTGTGAGAATAGCACTGAGGAAGAGATTCGTCTTCACTTGATGCCTCCTCAGTATGTCGAACATCCAGGGTCCAACACTTCATCTGTTTCTCAAGAGGGCGACCACGTTTCTTTTTTTTCAGCGCAGCATTTGCCACCTTGGTTGCTTCTGTTTTCCTCTTCTTCGCGTGTCTTCTTTGATTTTTTGTTTTCCGGAGTACTCGTGGCGATTACAGTTTTCCGTATTCTTTTTACTTGTTTTTGTGCTCCGACTTTTGAGATTGCACGCAGTTGTGACGCAATCTTCTGGTGTGTGTCACTGTACACCATATCACTATACACTGCACATAGTTCTTAAAGACAGAATAGTGCCCCTTTTTGTCGTTGAAAATTCTGGACTCATTTTCGGACATTCCAGAACTTGTAATAAACATATTCTAAAATTGTTCTAAATAATTTTTTATAGCAGATCAAGTGGTAACACTGACGCGTTCGGTCATACCCCACCGTAATGTAATTGATGCCACTTCGACGTAATACTTTCATCTCCCCACAGATAGCTTTGCGTATAGTATTTTTCGAAAATCAATCATTAATTTATAATATTTTCCGAAATCTGTCTCATATTCTAGGGGAAGTCAAGGGCTATAAAATATCGCAATTGCCAGTGGCCGACAGTAGGTGGTTGAGCTGGAAAATGAGCATATACACAGAAACCCACTTTTCTTGCATGCATCATCCTACGCCCCAATCATCAATATAACTAGCTGACCCGCTTCGCGGCTCATATAAACCATTGGCCAAAATGAGTTGGCTAAATTGAGTTAGATGGAAGAACCACTGTATTGCAGCCAGCTGAAAGCCAAAAGCCAAATTCAGCCGAATTTTTACTGATAAGAGGAAAGCTGAAAGCCAGCTTTATTTGTACCTTCTTCACAAGCCAAAAGCCGAAAGAAGCCAAATTTTTCCAGCTTTTTTTTTTTTTTTTTGGCTTTTCAAAAACTTATAAATTCGTGAGCTCTCATCAATTTTCCTTGCGTGTGATATTTTCAAGAACTGCATTTTCCCTCCTTCTTAAACTTTTATGACTTTAGCTCAGGTGTCAGTTGACGGCAAATTTCAACAGTGTATCGTAGCCAGCCGAAAGCAGCAAGCCAAATCCGTATTTTTTAAGGTCAATAGTTCAAGCCGAAAGCCGAAGCTAAAATTTTTAGCTGCAATACACTGGAAAGAACAGTCTTAAGCCTGGCTACGCAGGTATCCAGGTATCCCACATTGTAACCGAAGGTACCTATTCAGTCGCGTCACGGCGATGGAGCGCTAGTGTATTTCATCCTGTTTTGTGTACTTCCACTTTTGGCCACCATTTGTAAAGTAGATGGCGCGCTATGTATTTCATCCCGTTTGGGTAGCTTCTGTATTTGTCCACCAGATGTCAGCCACTTTGCTGACGCGTCCCAATTTGATGTCGGGTAGATACATGTTTCTTTGGAATGGGCAGATAAACTTGTGCACCAAACTGGAAGGTTTTGATTAGTAATAAAACGTGAATTTACGACAATGAACAATATTTGTAGCTGTAGGTGGCTATTTCATATTTTCATATTTTAATACATGAAAACGCACGACACATTTTTATGTACAGACAGACAAACAATAACAACTGGTTTCTGTTCAGTGTGTACGTGTATGTTGATGGCCTGGTTGCTAGGAGGTCCTATACTCACCATCACTGAAACCTGAGGAAGCTTACAGTAGGGGATTGAATCAACTTGTAGGCTGTTGCATTCAATCGGAGGATGCTGATTCATTTGCAGTTTATCGATTCTTGTTTGTGTTATTCAGACAAGAATTTTGGTGTTTTCAAAAATTCAGTCAGTTAATTAGAAGAAATGCTGAACAGATTTCCAAAAAAACTCAAATTTTAGGGCTTTTGGAGAAGATATGGGGCTGAAAATGGGTCGCGTGGTACACAAATGAGTACGAAACAGAATCCAAGTATACTGTTGTCGCGTTAAATCAGAAGGTATTTTGAGCTCGTTTTGAAAATTTCGGATTTTCAATTCCCTAATGATTTCTGAAGGCA